>OX336394.1:202942958-204192958 GCA_946902985.2 Meconema thalassinum | reverse complement strand
CGATCCAGTCCCCTCCATATGCCCTCGGAGGACAGTCAGTTGTAATGTGTTGGATGGTTTGATTAGGAGCACCACTATCACACTGAGGAGACGAAATTTTTCCCCATTTGAACAAAGTTCCATTGCATACTCCGTGGTTTGTCCGAATCCTATTGAGAGTTGCCCAAGCCCTCCTAGGCAGATCGGAACCTGGAGTGGATGTTCTTGTAGGGTCCAGGAAGGAGCTCGACTCAGGACAAGCTTTTAGTGTCCATTCACTAATACACTGTATGCTGGAATCAAAATGGTTTCTTACAAGCCTCTGGGCATGACAAATGGGTGGCTTCCTGGATTTGAGCCAGTTCATTTTTATAAAATGAGTAAAACGAAAAAAAATGAGGTGAAAACCAAAGTTGAATTTGATTCTTTTTTTTTTTACTTCACTTGTTTTCTTTTACATTTTCTGTTTATTCTTTTCAGTTATTTTTATACCGGGTGAGTTAGCCGAGGTCGTTACGGCATGACTGCTGGCAGTCGCTCACATCCGGGAGGCGAGGAGGTTCGAATCCCCCCGCCGGCAACCTTGAAGATGGTCTTCTGTGGTTTCCCATCTTCCTTCCAGGCAAATGCCGGGGTTGGTCCCTAACTATAGGCCACCTTCCAACTCCTCGACCTTTCATTTCCACTTTCCTCCCCAACGGTATTTGTAGCTCACCCATTGGGTGTCCGTCTCGAAGCAGCTACAAAACTGGCGAGCTGAACATGTCCTCGGACACTCCCGGCACTAAAAGCCGTACGCTAAAAAAAGTTATTTTTATGTAGACGTCACTGACACGCATTCCTCGAGACAGTGGAATTAACCAAAGGAGACTAAAATACAGACTAAAATACCCACCTCTCGAGCAGGAATAGGACTAGGGACCCTTCGCGACAAAGCCTAGCATGCTAGCCAATCAGCTACGGAGCCGGTCAAACTGTTGAAGCTCGATCTAACGTGGATATCGGGAACATGATTCACCCCCTCGTTATAGTGTAATCGCAGTAAATCGAAATGTGACCTTAGATGTGACGAAAATTGATCCCATGGAGTTGGATGGAGGAAACATTAAAAAAATACAAATTACAATACTGTGCTGTGCTATACAGCAATGTATAAGGTGCGTTCAAAAAGTAACGAGCCGGAGGCATAATTACAGAAACCAGTACCTGTATGATAGAAGTATTGGCCCTGGCTGTTGAAGCACTTGTCCCACTGTGACACGAGGTGGTGAATGGCTGTCTAATAAAATTCCCTGAGCTGCGATGTAAACCAGTTCCGCACGTACAGCTGGACGTTGGCGTCCGAGGTTAATCGTTGGCCCCGCAGAGCCCTTTTCAGGGGCCAAACATGACGTAATCACAGGGTGAGAGGTCGGGACTGTATGGAGGGTGGCCGAGAACCTCCCATTTGAATTTCTGCAGGAGTGCAACGACTGTGTTGGCCGTATGGGGTCGTGCATTGTTGTGGAGCGACCACGGCGGCTACGGCGATCACTGTCACTCGGCGGTCCTGGGTAATGAGCGCATCAACCATCTGGACGTTGTCATCGGTAATGCAGGGGGGTGCCCCAGACCAGGCATCATCAGCTAACGACACCCGTCCTTCCCTGAAGCGCTTGTGCCACGCCTTGACCCTTGCAAGGGACATGCAGTGTTCGCCTACACTTGTGACATTCGGCGATGAATGTCCGTTCCCCCTACTCCTTCCGCTGTCAGAAACCGAACAACACCTCTTTGCTCTTCGGTTGACGCCTCCATGTCACTGTTTGCAATGCGCCTGGCAGCGTTGGACGTTTGATGCATGCTGTTGCTCGCTTTGTATCGTCACGTGACCTGCACGCGTGACATCTAGCGACGGGCTGTGACCTTACACGTTCGGGTCGGAACCACACCTCGTTACACACGCCACGATTAGCCGATGTAGTCACCGGATTGCGCATTCCAGCCTCCGGCTCGTTACTTTTTGAACGCACCTTATATTAAATGTAATTATAGTAAATGATTTATTTTTAACAAGTAGTTCCGTGGAGAACTAAATCGCCTATTTTCATATATCCTACTGGTCTTACTTAGGACATGAGATTTTTAAACAAGTAGTTCCGTGAAGAACTATACAGCCTATTTTCATATATCCTACTTATGTTAACTGCCACAATCAACATACAAAATTTCAGTTTAATTGCTGTAACAGATTCGTAGATATTGAGAACCGTCTAAATATTTTAGATGGTCGCCAGGTTGGATTTTTATTTTTGTACTATTACATTAAGATTATTGTGCACGTGTGGTATTCAAACTTCAATCGCATGATTAGACAACAAGAAGTAAAAACGAGATTTTAAAATTACGCACAGCAGCCATCTTGTGATAATGCAAACCATTGAAATAAATTAGATGCCAGTGGATCAACATTTGTATAAGCATTTAACGTGCAACGTTTCACGGCACTCGGATAGTTAATTCGCGAGAAACATCCATTTACATATTTATACTTCGCGTCACCGCCATGTTGGATTTGTGCTCACCAGGTTCCTGAAAGTACTATAGGTGAGCATATGTTCATAGTCTCTATGATCATTAAAAAATTCAGTTTGGTTGCTGTAAAAGATTCATAGATATTGAGAACCGTCTAAATATTTCGGGAGCTCACCATTTAGGAGTGTTATGTGTATAGGCCATAGAGTTATGTACCATTCAAGGACAATTATTGCCTAGGTTCATTATTCAAACTTTCACTTCGATCGCATGATTACGACACAAGAAATTAAAACTTAATTTTAAAATTTCGCACAGCCGCCATCTTGAGGTTATGTAAGCAATTGGATTAAATTAGATGGCAGTGCATTAAAATCTGCAAAATCAATTACTATACCACATTTCACTGCGCTCAGAGAGTTAAATCACGAGAAAATTCTATTAAAATATTTTAAATTCGCTTGGTCGTCATGTTCGTTTCGTACTTTACACGTTTATGAAATATACATAGGTATACCTGTATCAGTACCCTTTATCACCGTACAAAATTGCAGGGTGATATCTGTAATAGTTTCGGAGATATAGAATGTCAGTGAAATATTTCGCACAGCCGCCATTTTGAGGTTATGTAAACAATTGAACTAAATTAGACTCCAGTGCATTACAATGTGTATAAACAATTGCTGTACCAAGTGTCATTACATTTAGATAGTTAAATCGCGAGAAAAGTCTATTTAAATATCTCAACTTCGCTTGGCCGCCATGTTGGTTTTGTAGTCACCAGGTTTTTGAAAGTCTCATAGGTGAACTTCTGGTAGTGCCCTTTATCACCGTACACAATTTCAGGGCGATATCGGTAATAGTTATGGAGATATTGAATGCTAGTGAAATATTTCGCACAGCCGCCATGTTGGATTGGAGAGACGTAACAAAATTTGAAGGGCACGGTCGAGGTCGCCGGGAATAGTGCTATGAACTTCCCGAGTTTCATTGAAATCGCTCCAGCCGTTTCGATTTTATTAGGGGGGGACACACACACGAATCACACACACACGCACACACACACACACACACACACACACACACACACACACACACACACGCACACACACACGGACAAAAGGTGATCTCATAAGCCTATTTTTTCAAAATTGAAAATAGGCTAAAAATGCACAACCGGCCATTATTAAGTTTTCATAAAATTAAACTCAGTATTTTAAAGCTTGTATGAAGTTTCACAGCTCTCGGATGAAAAATCGCGAGAATGATCCATTTACAAATTTAAATTTTGCGTCTCCACCATGTTGGTTTTGTGCTCACCAGGTTATTGAATGACCCATAGGTGAACTTATGTTAACACCCTCTATCAACGCACAAAATTTCAGTTAGTTTGCTCTAATAGATTCGCGTTCGGATGGTCGCCATGTTGGATTGCTATTTGTGTAAGCCATATAGTTATGTAGACCTACCATTAGATGAAGATTATTGTGTAGGTTCATTATTCAAACGTTCACTTTGATTGCATGATAAGGACACAAGAAACAAAAACTTAATTTAAAAAATTCGCACAGCCACCATCTTGGGGTTATCAAAACAATTTAGTCTAATTATATGACAGGAGGTTCAATTTCATATGAACATTTACCGTACTAAGTTTTAAGGCACTCGGGTGATTACATCGCGAGTGAATTCCATTTAAATGTTTAAACTTCGAGTGACCGCCATGTTGGTTTTGTGATCACCAAGTAATTAAACGTCCCACAGGTGAATATCCTCTATCGACATACAAAATTTCAGTTTGATTGCTGTAATAGATTGGTAGATTATATAAATAATTCATGCTTTTGGGCTAATGCCGTGTGTATTTAAATTTGAACCATACGTTTCGGAGAAACCTTGCCTCCTTTTTCAATGGAAATAAACAATGCCACACGGCATTAGCCCAAAAGCATGAATTATTTATATAATAATTCGAGCCGTGAAAGCCTTAATATGCAGATTGGTAGATATTGAGAGCCGTGTAAATATTTTGGATGGTCGCCATGTTGGATCGTTATTATACCAAGAGGTTAAGACTTTAATTCCTTGGCCTTTAAAGCCAATATACCATCATTTTGGAAGCCCTTATAGGGAGGTGAAAGGCTGCTTGAGCTTTTAGCTCTCGCAGTAAAGAAGCATAGGTGCACTTCATAAGAAGGGAGGCAGCGCGTGGTTCCCTACTCCTGTGGGGGTCAAGGCACGGACATCAAGAGCCCGCTGATGAGCCTATATTGGTGTTCCCGGGCGAAATCCCACACAAGACACGGCATAAACCTAGAAAAATTGCTGAATATAATTCCTTGCCCGTGAAAGCCAATATACCATCACTTCAGTAAGTTATTTTTGGCAGATTAATGCACAACGATTTTTTCCGCGTATGTTTGACTGTAGGAAGATGGAAGATATGAATTCTGTTCGATTCATTCTGCCTCTCCATCCGCGAAATAACCTTGGCAGAACTTTTACTTTTTAAACATTAATTTTTAGGGGACATACTTAAACCCCGTCATGGCACTTAAGCCCATGTAGGGCCTAAGCGCACAAAGCGACCGCTGCCTAGCCATTTGGCCTGTAGATATTGGGGAGACGCGTGGTCAGCTCATCGGGTCTCCTCTGCTGTTAATCTTGGTTTTTGTGACCGGGGTGCTGCCTCATAGTCAGACATCTACTCAATTGCTCTCACGAGACTGAGTGTACACACTAAATTATATTTATACACTTAATTGACCACTTCTCACAAATTGCGGGGCTCTAGGAAATTACATGTAATGTCTCGCCCAGTCAGATTAGTTAGTTAGTTATTGTTGTTTTATGGGGCGGAACTACGAGGTCATCTGCCTCTAATGAACAAAAAAACAAAATATATGAAAATGTAATCAACAAAGGAAAATATATGTACTGAACCCTTGGGCCATAGGGTCCATGACGGTCGAATCCATGTCCTTAAGGAGGAAATGAAAGAAAAGTATAGTTTCTTAAAGGAACGGAGAGAGATTTTAAGCCAGGAATATAGCTTAACATTGTGCAAGCGACTAGGGACAGATGCTCCTTAGATGAGATCACCCCACTCGACATTTCAGAGAGGGCCGGTCACGAGTATTAATAACTGAGTGGAATTTTCCACCGTGATAGAAAGAGAAGCCTGAATCGGAATTCAAGCTGACGTTGCTGGAATTTGACAACGCCGCATATGCACCAGAAGAGGAATAATTAAAATTAACACGTTTACGAGCATAATAATGAGTAAAGAAGTACAGTACAGTGAATCATTTTGAATGAGAGATTTTTCAGTATAGAGAAACCATGTAATAATTGTGCAGAAATAAACTGCCGACGTAAGACGACGTCATAGGGGAATTACCTAAGCCTCTGTGGAGGGGAGAGAGCAAAAAGAATGCAACACCCACACAATTGAGGACGAGAAATTAATTAATATCTCCGAATTGCACGATCGATTCTTAGGTGCAATAAGATCATTTGACATTGAGAAGACGAGCTTTCGGAAGGTATAATTTTTATATTTGTGGCTCCATTATTTTAGAAGTTGATCACAGAAAAGGCTTGAGTCTTATTTTTTTGTAGTAAAACAGTATAAAGCTTCGGGCGTTTCCAAGCCAATCATGCAGTATTCAGACAGCCAGAGGGCACGTCACTGTGTCACATCGCATGCAGTTACAACGAGCACTCCGTGACCGGAGGTGCTGCATCAAAGTCTTCAAACGTATGAACCTCAGGGGAGGTCATACTGCGCAACAAGTATAAGCACCGAATGCAGTTATTATCAGCCTGCGGGCATGACACTGTGTCACGATCATCATTGAATGCAGTTCACGACAGACTCCTTGAGGGGAGGTGCTGTATCACATCACATTGAATGCAGTATTCAGACAGCCAGAGGGCACGTCACTGTGTCACATCGCATGCAGTCCTACGAGCATTCCGTGAGGGGAAGTGCTGCTCCACGACGTAGAAGTAATCATTCCGACAGTCCGTGAGGGGACGTAACTCTGCGTTACATCGATAACAGCTACCAGTACTCCTTGAGGGGAGAAACGCTGTTTTACATCACCGAAGTAAGATCCAATAGCCACAGGCGTCACAGTAGTAACGACTTGCTGGCCTCCATAAGGAGCAGTCAAGACGAAATTTTAAAGTATCGCCGTAGTGAAATATTAGGAAAATCCTAATTATAGGATTTAGGCCCGACTGTATACAAGTTAAAGTGAAAATTCGCAAGATATAGTCAGAGCAGGCTGCGAACGTTGGACTTAAAGGCGATAGGTCGTTAAATGTTCGAACGAACAGATCATAACGTACGGAAGTATCGTACCAGACAGATAAACTGTTATTTAAATTGAAGAAAAATAAAAGGGAAGAACAGAATAAGGTTCGAACGTAGGAGTGTTAAAAACAGTTCAAACAAAGAGGATAGGAGACTATAAACATTAGCTCCAGAAAGCAGGCGAACAATTCTAATAGTACTAGAATCGAGAAGTGCTAGCTGCTAGAAACTAAATCTATAGGTCTTAGAGGAGACCTCGATCCATATAGACTCTCGTTAGGATCAATAGACAGATCTACAGAGAAGCCGTTCAAGCTAGATAAATATCCGGTTATCCAGGATAGGAATAGCAGAATTGAACTCCAGGGAACAGTAGATGTTTCGGGACTTTCGCATTCTTCAGAATAGGAAGCCGACATCGGATAAATTTCACCCTTGGAAACGGGAATTTAAGAAGATCACGTGTGATAGGCTCAGAAATACGGCCTAGTGATCGAGAAATTGTGAAGTGTAAAATAATCAAGATTGTGTGTTAGATAATATTTTTAGTGTTATTATGTGTTCAAAAGGGACACACCAGTATATAAAAATGTCGTCAATATTAAGTGTTCTAGATATAGGTCAAAAAGTGTTTTTACGTAAGATGAATACCTTTAATATGGTGTAAAAAGTTCGAAGTGGGCCCAAAAATGAAACACCACACCAGATTTAAGATCATGGGATGATCTGGAAATATGTGAGTACAAAATTCATTTTTATTTTGGTGTCAGAAATTGATTGTGTACAAAACCCACCGGAGTTTGGAGTGAAAGGGATGTGTTTTAATAAATAAATGCTGAATAATCAAGAATACGGTCTGAACAATAATAAAATAAATAGAGAAATTATGAATAATTATGTAAAGAATAAGTCCCGTAGAGGAAATATGTGAATAAAGGGTTAATGTATTTAACAAATGTCATAAGAGCAAGCGAAATATCATTTAATTATCATGAAAGACATTGAAATAAAGTAAAGTTGAGATATGAAAGAAATAGCTTTTGAGCTTGTATAAAGAATAAAGATAATAATAATAATAATTAAATATGGAAATGTTAAATAAAAATCAAATAAATTGATATGAACATAAGAACGTTAAGCCTTAACGTATGTGTAAGAAATGAGGTTCAATGGAATATTTTAAAACAGGGAGCGATTTATCGACCATGGAAAGATTAATATGTGAATTAAAATAATATGAATTGTTACTAAAGAGATTTTATCAGTTCTTGGGAAGACATTTCGGCTTAAAATAATGCATAGCGCATAATGAGCGCAGATATAATATTAAAGTGTCACGCTAGGAACGTGTAGTGGTTGAAATACTTGGTACATTACTTATGGAGGGTAGTTGATTGCAGTGAATTGATAATTGTATAAGTCCTCTATTTGTGACATGGTATCACGAGGCATTGTGTATGTATTTAAAAAGGGAGCTAATATATGGTATTATTGAGCGTATGTCATTGGGCCACGGCCGACTCTAAATCGCATTTTGTAATAAGTCCTCTGTACGGGATTAGTTCCCGAGGCACCTGAAGAGATTCGAATGCAGGATCTTCTTATGATAAAAGCCCCTGAAATTCTCCGTCGTCGTATGTGTATTAATCTTCCCAATCAATGAGGACCCTCTCATAATTAATAAATGCCAAGGATATGAAAATGGTCTTTGAACCAAAGAATAGTTGTTTGAATGTATACGGTACAATAAAGCCCGGTCTCCCCAGAACTGGATAGAATGGAAAGGTTTGTTTTGAAAGCCTTGAAAATAAGCTACTAAATGTTGGGTCAGACGGGATGTCGCCGCCACCCTAACGTGTCATAAATCGCACCCCATGTAGTAGAGACTAGCTCTTTTAAAGCGAGAAGGAACAGAGACCGTCTCGTAAGCTGTTGTAAAGAGAAATGAATACACCAGGAGTGTTTAAAGTTGTTAACGACCCGGGCGTTGAACCGAGGTCCTTAAAGATGGATATTTCGTTGCCGGTTCAGATCGTAGTTTCTTATATGATAATGGTCTATTAAGACATAAGAGATAAATAACAATCCCTATTGTAATAATGTATGGACGTGGGATTCCACGAGTTGATTGAAGGCAACTGAGTTCGGGAGTAACTATAGTTTTTTGACTGTGTCAAGTACCTTCACGCTCTGGAGTACACAATTGAATTTCTGATTACCTTAATATGTTTGTGAAATAAAGAGAGATGATAACAACTGAATGTGTGGACATGCCCAAAATATTGAGTTAGATAATTAACATAGATTTTAAATATAATTATATATTTGTTCTTGAGAATAAGAAAATATAAAAGACAATGTTTGAGGTGTACAAGAATGACACCATAATAATGTAAATGCATGGAGCCAAAGAGCTCGGAGTTATGTAAACTTAATGTTAGTGCTTTATGGAAGTGAGACTAAGTAAGAATTGATGGTTTATGTGGAAACCACAGGTTTTGAATACAATATTTGTTTGTTTTATTTTGTGATCCCTTGTTCATTTGGAACAAGCAGTTGATATTTGGGTCAGTAATTAATTTGTTAAAATGTTTGTAGCGCCATTAATTTTATTAATTAAATGTGTTTAAATAGGAGTTGATTTTGTTGTTATTTTTGCAAGTGTATCCTCTAATTAATCCAAAATATGTGAGTCACAGAGTGGGGGAACTTACCGCTGCCCCGAAATTCCGAATTGAGCTACGCTGGTATACTGTGATTGGCATATTTTTTGCTAAATGGGCACAGGGGGATATATAAATACTGTGCTGGATTAATAACTAGAGGAACACTTAAGTCGGTCATATCATGTAAAATTAAAGTAATAATAAGAATAGCTACAACGTAAAATATTAACTGACCGCATGGGTCCCTGGAAACTCATACCGAGCAGCCCTGAATATATATTATAAACCCCCTAGCAACCTAACTCTTTTTGGCGCCCAGTACGCAGGGCTGAGTTTTCCTAGGGAAAACCCGAGTTTTCTCGAAAAATCAAAATTTTCATTTTTTGAAAAAAAAATGGTTTTTCGAAATTTTGAATTTTAAATACTTCCATAAAGGTTTATGAAATTGAATAAGAGTATCAAAAGGGTACGTTGTGAGTGAATACCCGTACCAAAGTAATATTTTAAAGAAATTGGGACACACAGATTCAGAGTATCATCTCTCAAACATGTACTGGTGTGGTGGCATTAGAGGCCCACTGTATTTTAATATGATGTTGTTAAGTGAAGAGAGGCGGAGGCTCTCTGAGAATGTAAGGGCCGAGAGCCCAGGGAAAGGTAAAACTACAGGTGAGAAAGAGTACCCAACCAAAGAAATGATAAATGTTTCTGTAGAAAGCATGCGTGCACCTGGAGACATAGTTACACGAAGAGATGGTAACATGTCTGCAGACAAAAGGGTAATAAATGTTGAGCCTTTAGAGCTCGGAAAGGAAAAGGAAAGTTGTAAACCAATTCCAAGGGAAAATGTAATGGATATTGATAAGAATAAGTCTCATGTAGTAATGTCGGTCCCGGTAGGCTCCAAAAACGAAGGGGAAAAGAGCGATAGTACTGACGTTCAGGATCAGGAAAAGGTAGAAATGGCGAAATGGGATGAAATAAAAGAATTCTTGGATATAATTGTAGCAATACGAGACGAGCATTATCAGATGAGGAGTGAACTTTGGAAATTTAGAGATGTAGACTCAAAGGAGAAAGAGAAAATTAAGGAGCAAAGGGAAGGTATCTCCGAGGAAATAAAGAAGATATCTGAGCTCCGTGAAAGGGCCTGTAAAAATTGGTATAAGATATCTAAACAGGAATTAGAGGAATTGTGCAAAGAAATTCCTAATGTTAAATGGTCCTTAAGAGAAACGAAGAGGGAATTTGCGAAACGTATGGAGAAGGAAGGAAAAATAAAATTAGCTCCGTGGGAACAGATAGTTACATTTGTTGATGAAGTAAGTGAAATAGGGGAGAAATTATGGAAAATGAGAGATGCATGGGAGGAGATATGGTGGAAGATCCCTTGCAAAGAGCGCGACCGAAAAAAGTATGTTGAGGAACAGAAAGATTATATGGCAGAGGAAAAGAGTAAGATGTACTGGTTCGGTTTGGGTATGTATGATGAACGAGGGATAATCAGCGTTCAAGAGTTAGCTGAAGTAAGACAGGTCAAAATTCCAGAATATCAAGAGATATTAGAGGATGCTCAGAAGAGATATGAGGAATACATGTTGGAGAAAAATCGTCAGGCAAATGAAATAGTTGCCCAAGCTGAAGGTGAAGAAGAAAAGGAAATCACGGTGCCAGAACAGCCCAAAGTTGAGATTAAAGAAGAGGAGCAAGAAATAGAAATCATCATGACTCCAGGGGAAATTGAAGAAAACTTGGAGATCCTTCCAGAGAAACCAATGGAAATTCATGAAGAAATCGTAACTCCAGAAAAGGAGGATAGCCAAAATGAAAATGAGCTCCAAATTGAAGAGACTCATTTTTATGAAAAGGTCGAGCTGGAAAAACAAGAAATAATCTCGGAACAGGAGATACTAAAGGAATTGATAGTTGAAGAAACGGAAATGATAATTCCAGAAGAAATAGAGAAATTAAAGGAAATAAATATAGAAAATATCAATGAAGCACCGATGGAAACAGAGGTTCAAGATTTCACAGAAAGGGAAAAGGAAAACTTCGAAGAAATGCAGGACCAGGAAAATAAAAGGGCATTAAAGGAAGAAGAGGAAAAATTGAAAGCCCAGATCCTCGAATTAATGATTAAATGTCTTGATTGCCAAAGAAAGACTAGAGAAATGGAGGAAGGTGCTAATAAGAGCCAAGAGACCCTAAAAGAAAAAGATGAGATTGTTGGGAGCAATGAAAAAATGAGAAGAGACGTCTCTGAAGAAGAGCCAAAGGGAAGAAAACCGCCATTGATAGTTGGTGTACCAGGAATTGGATACCCCATGGAAACAATGAAAAGAGGGGGAGTAATAAACAATGCCTTGGAGAAAGAGGAGGCCCAGGCATATGTCAGCTGGAAACTCCGTAGGAAGAAAAGGAATGAAAGAAAGGAAAAATGGAAGAAGGGAGATAAAAGAAGAGCACGTTTATGGACAAGGATGAAGGGAAGACGGAGATGGTTTATAAAGCAAAAGAGATACAGAGTGTGGAAAAGAAGGAATAAAACTTATATAGAAATAAGGAAACGAGAGAATATGGAATGTAAGGAAAGAAGAGTAAGGGATGAAGAGAGTCAGAAAGATGCTGAGGTCATAAAGAAAATAGAGCATTATATTAGAGCTATAGAAAGATGTGAAGGGAATGAAGAAAGAACGATGCATTGTTTAAAACAATTGTATAACTTACCAATAAACGTTCAACATCTGGAGAAGACTGGAATTGGCAAGGTTGTAAATGGTATGAGAAAAAGAAACGGTTTGGTAGGAGATGTATCCCGAGCCTTGATAAAACTTTGGAAGGAAATGGTAATGGAAGACCAAAGTGATGAAGAAGAAGGCGAAAGTGAAGAAACGGAAAGAAATACTATGGAAATAGAAGAGAATGAAATTGACGAAGAATTCGAAGGTGAAGAGAAAGAAGTCGATGAAATAGAAATCGATGAGAATGAGAGTGAAGAAGAAGAAGAAGAACAAGAAATGATAGGATACGAAAGTATGGAATTGACAAACTCCATCATCTATTATCAGAAAGCCATTGAAAGGTGTATGGGAAATGAAAATGTTTTGTTGCATTGTTTAAGCATATTAAAACATTTACCCATAACTGTTCGCCAGTTGATAGAAACGAATGTGGTAGAAACGGTTGAAAGTATTCACGAACAAGGAGGGGACGTGAATATACGAGCGCAAGAATTGCTGATAAAATGGGAAAATGAAATGATAGAAGATTTAAGAGCAGGAGGGGAAGAAGTTATGGAAATGGAAGATATGCTCGAGGAAGACCCTGAAGAAGAAGAAGAAGAAGAGGATGAGGAAGAAGAACAAGGAGAAATGATAATAACGGGAGACGTAAGATGGAGACATAAAGGATAAGAAGAGAATTATCCCATAGGAACAAACGTGTAAAGATATTTGCAACCATCAAAGAATATGAGAAATAAGTATAATATTTGCTGAAATACCATCTCAAAGAGAGATGAGGAATAGGGAAGAGAACCAGAAAGAGTCAGGTGAAGTCAGACTGAGCTCTTAAAAATTTTAATTGAAGTGTAACAGACTTGAAGTCTGATAACTGTAATGAAGTAAATTACGGGTAAAGCTAATTGCACCCGCAAGATAATTAACATAAAGTCATTAAGTTGAAGAAATATAATGAATAAAGAACAGACCGATTTGTAGTCTGACCTGAGAAAAGAAGAAAGGAAACCAACTGTTGACTCGAGTTTGGAGGCGCGCGCCAGACGAGGGGAGAGAGTTGTAAACACTGAACGTGACAAGAGATTTATGGCCTGAGTGGAGTCGTCCACTAGGGAATAAATGAATGAATGGGAACTCTTGAAGACCCAACCGAAACACAGACCAGAAAGGAGAGGAACTTTAAAGAAGTAATTGATTTTATTGAAAAGGAAAATTTTAATGTAATAAAGGAGAAAAAAAGGGTAAAGATTGAGCACACCCAACCTACACAATTAGTGGAAGGAACCTTAAAAAAATAAAATAACAGTAAATACGGATGACGTTATGATGGATTCGACGGAAAGGAAATACAAATTAAATTGAAATAAATTTCCTCAAAATTTTCGAAAATTTATTTACCTAAGGAGGGGAGAGATGAACCCTTGGGCCATAGGGTCCATGACGGTCGAATCCATGTCCTTAAGGAGGAAATGAAAGAAAAGTATAGTTTCTTAAAGGAACGGAGAGAGATTTTAAGCCAGGAATATAGCTTAACATTGTGCAAGCGACTAGGGACAGATGCTCCTTAGATGAGATCACCCCACTCGACATTTCAGAGAGGGCCGGTCACGAGTATTAATAACTGAGTGGAATTTTCCACCGTGATAGAAAGAGAAGCCTGAATCGGAATTCAAGCTGACGTTGCTGGAATTTGACAACGCCGCATATGCACCAGAAGAGGAATAATTAAAATTAACACGTTTACGAGCATAATAATGAGTAAAGAAGTACAGTACAGTGAATCATTTTGAATGAGAGATTTTTCAGTATAGAGAAACCATGTAATAATTGTGCAGAAATAAACTGCCGACGTAAGACGACGTCATAGGGGAATTACCTAAGCCTCTGTGGAGGGGAGAGAGCAAAAAGAATGCAACACCCACACAATTGAGGACGAGAAATTAATTAATATCTCCGAATTGCACGATCGATTCTTAGGTGCAATAAGATCATTTGACATTGAGAAGACGAGCTTTCGGAAGGTATAATTTTTATATTTGTGGCACCATTATTTTAGAAGTTGATCACAGAAAAGGCTTGAGTCTTATTTTTTTGTAGTAAAACAGTATAAAGCTTCGGGCGTTTCCAAGCCAATCATGCAGTATTCAGACAGCCAGAGGGCACGTCACTGTGTCACATCGCATGCAGTTACAACGAGCACTCCGTGACCGGAGGTGCTGCATCAAAGTCTTCAAACGTATGAACCTCAGGGGAGGTCATACTGCGCAACAAGTATAAGCACCGAATGCAGTTATTATCAGCCTGCGGGCATGACACTGTGTCACGATCATCATTGAATGCAGTTCACGACAGACTCCTTGAGGGGAGGTGCTGTATCACATCACATTGAATGCAGTATTCAGACAGCCAGAGGGCACGTCACTGTGTCACATCGCATGCAGTCCTACGAGCATTCCGTGAGGGGAAGTGCTGCTCCACGACGTAGAAGTAATCATTCCGACAGTCCGTGAGGGGACGTAACTCTGCGTTACATCGATAACAGCTACCAGTACTCCTTGAGGGGAGAAACGCTGTTTTACATCACCGAAGTAAGATCCAATAGCCACAGGCGTCACAGTAGTAACGACTTGCTGGCCTCCATAAGGAGCAGTCAAGACGAAATTTTAAAGTATCGCCGTAGTGAAATATTAGGAAAATCCTAATTATAGGATTTAGGCCCGACTGTATACAAGTTAAAGTGAAAATTCGCAAGATATAGTCAGAGCAGGCTGCGAACGTTGGACTTAAAGGCGATAGGTCGTTAAATGTTCGAACGAACAGATCATAACGTACGGAAGTATCGTACCAGACAGATAAACTGTTATTTAAATTGAAGAAATCTAAAAGGGAAGAACAGAATAAGGTTCGAACGTAGGAGTGTTAAAAACAGTTCAAACAAAGAAGATAGGAGACTATAAACATTAGCTCCAGAAAGCAGGCGAACAATTCTAATAGTACTAGAATCGAGAAGTGCTAGCTGCTAGAAACTAAATCTATAGGTCTTAGAGGAGACCTCGATCCATATAGACTCTCGTTAGGATCAATAGACAGATCTACAGAGAAGCCGTTCAAGCTAGATAAATATCCGGTTATCCAGGATAGGAATAGCAGAATTGAACTCCAGGGAACAGTAGATGTTTCGGGACTCTCGCATTCTTCAGAATAGGAAGCCGACATCGGATAAATTTCACCCTTGGAAACGGGAATTTAAGAAGATCACGTGTGATAGGCTCAGAAATAAGGCCTAGTGATCGAGAAATTGTGAAGTGTAAAATAATCAAGATTGTGTGTTAGATAATATTTTTAGTGTTATTATGTGTTCAAAAGGGACACACCAGTATATAAAAATGTCGTCAATATTAAGTGTTCTAGATATAGGTCAAAAAGTGTTTTTACGTAAGATGAATACCTTTAATATGGTGTAAAAAGTTCGAAGTGGGCCCAAAAATGAAACACCACACCAGATTTAAGATCATGGGATGATCTGGAAATATGTGAGTACAAAATTCATTTTTATTTTGGTGTCAGAAATTGATTGTGTACAAAACCCACCGGAGTTTGGAGTGAAAGGGATGTGTTTTAATAAATAAATGCTGAATAATCAAGAATACGGTCTGAACAATAATAAAATAAATAGAGAAATTATGAATAATTATGTAAAGAATAAGTCCCGTAGAGGAAATATGTGAATAAAGGGTTAATGTATTTAACAAATGTCATAAGAGCAAGCGAAATATCATTTAATTATCATGAAAGACATTGAAATAAAGTAAAGTTGAGATATGAAAGAAATAGCTTTTGAGCTTGTATAAAGAATAAAGATAATAATAATAATAATTAAATATGGAAATGTTAAATAAAAATCAAATAAATTGATATGAACATAAGAACGTTAAGCCTTAACGTATGTGTAAGAAATGAGGTTCAATGGAATATTTTAAAACAGGGAGCGATTTATCGACCATGGAAAGATTAATATGTGAATTAAAATAATATGAATTGTTACTAAAGAGATTTTATCAGTTCTTGGGAAGACATTTCGGCTTAAAATAATGCATAGCGCATAATGAGCGCAGATATAATATTAAAGTGTCACGCTAGGAACGTGTAGTGGTTGAAATACTTGGTACATTACTTATGGAGGGTAGTTGATTGCAGTGAATTGATAATTGTATAAGTCCTCTATTTGTGACATGGTATCACGAGGCATTGTGTATGTATTTAAAAAGGGAGCTAATATATGGTATTATTGAGCGTATGTCATTGGGCCACGGCCGACTCTAAATCGCATTTTGTAATAAGTCCTCTGTACGGGATTAGTTCCCGAGGCACCTGAAGAGATTCGAATGCAGGATCTTCTTATGATAAAAGCCCCTGAAATTCTCCGTCGTCGTATGTGTATTAATCTTCCCAATCAATGAGGACCCTCTCATAATTAATAAATGCCAAGGATATGAAAATGGTCTTTGAACCAAAGAATAGTTGTTTGAATGTATACGGTACAATAAAGCCCGGTCTCCCCAGAACTGGATAGAATGGAAAGGTTTGTTTTGAAAGCCTTGAAAATAAGCTACTAAATGTTGGGTCAGACGGGATGTCGCCGCCACCCTAACGTGTCATAAATCGCACCCCATGTAGTAGAGACTAGCTCTTTTAAAGCGAGAAGGAACAGAGACCGTCTCGTAAGCTGTTGTAAAGAGAAATGAATACACCAGGAGTGTTTAAAGTTGTTAACGACCCGGGCGTTGAACCGAGGTCCTTAAAGATGGATATTTCGTTGCCGGTTCAGATCGTAGTTTCTTATATGATAATGGTCTATTAAGACATAAGAGATAAATAACAATCCCTATTGTAATAATGTATGGACGTGGGATTCCACGAGTTGATTGAAGGCAACTGAGTTCGGGAGTAACTATAGTTTTTTGACTGTGTCAAGTACCTTCACGCTCTGGAGTACACAATTGAATTTCTGATTACCTTAATATGTTTGTGAAATAAAGAGAGATGATAACAACTGAATGTATTGAGTTAGATAATTAACATAGATTTTAAATATAATTATATATTTGTTCTTGAGAATAAGAAAATATAAAAGACAATGTTTGAGGTGTACAAGAATGACACCATAATAATGTAAATGCATGGAGCCCAAGAGCTCGGAGTTATGTAAACTTAATGTTAGTGCTTTATGGAAGTGAGACTAAGTAAGAATTGATGGTTTATGTGGAAACCACAGGTTTGAATACAATATTTGTTTGTTTTATTTTGTGATCCCTTGGTTCATTTGGAACAAGCAGTTGATATTTGGGTCAGTAATTAATTTGTTAAAATGTTTGTAGCGCCATTAATTTTATTAATTAAATGTGTTTAAATAGGAGTTGATTTTGTTGTTATTTTTGCAAGTGTATCCTCTAATTAATCCAAAATATGTGAGTCACAGAGTGGGGGGAACTTACCGCTGCCCCGAAATTCCGAATTGAGCTACGCTGTATACTGTGATTGGCATATTTTTTTGCTAAATGGGCACAGGGGGATATATAAATACTGTGCTGGATTAATAACTAGAGGAACACTTAAGTCGGTCATATCATGCAAAATTAAAGTAATAATAAGAATAGCTACAACGTAAAATATTAACTGACCGCATGGGTCCCTGGAAACTCATACCGAGCAGCCCTGAATATATATTATAAACCCCCTAGCAACCTAACTCTTTTTGGCGCCCCAGTACGCAGGCTTGAGTTTTCATAGGGGAAAACCCGAGTTTTCTCGAAAAATCAAAATTTTCATTTTTTTGAAAAAAATGGTTTTTCGAAATTTTGAATTTTAAATACTTCCATAAAGGTTTATGAAATTGAATAAGAGTATCAAAAGGGTACGTTGTGAGTGAATACCCGTACCAAGTAATATTTTAAAGAAATTGGGGACACACAGATTCAGAGTAATCATCTCTCAAACATGTACTGGTGTGGTGGCATTAGAGGCCCACTGTATTTTAATATGATGTTGTTAAGTGAAGAGAGGCGGAGGCTCTCTGAGAATGTAAGGGCCGAGAGCCCCAGGGAAAGGTAAAACTACAGGGTGAGAAAGAGTACCCAACCAAAGAAATGATAAATGTTTCTGTAGAAAGCATGCGTGCACCTGGAGACATAGTTACACGAAGAGATGGTAACATGTCTGCAGACAAAAGGGTAATAAATGTTGAGCCTTTAGAGCTCGGAAAGGAAAAGGAAAGTTGTAAACCAATTCCAAGGGAAAATGTAATGGATATTGATAAGAATAAGTCTCATGTAGTAATGTCGGTCCCGGTAGGCTCCAAAAACGAAAGGGGAAAAGAGCGATAGTACTGACGTTCAGGATCAGGAAAAGGTAGAGAAAGGCGAAAGGGGATGAAAAAAAAGAATTCTTGGATATAATTGTAGCAATACGAGACGAGCATTATCAGATGAGGAGTGAACTTTGGAAATTTAGAGATGTAGACTCAAAGGAGAAAGAGAAAATTAAGGAGCAAAGGGAAGGTATCTCCGAGGAAATAAAGAAGATATCTGAGCTCCGTGAAAGGGCCTGTAAAAATTGGTATAAGATATCTAAACAGGAATTAGAGGAATTGTGCAAAGAAATTCCTAATGTTAAATGGTCCTTAAGAGAAACGAAGAGGGGAATTTGCGGAAACGTATGGAGAGAAGGAAAAATAAAATTAGCTCCGTGGGAACAGATAGTTACATTTGTTGATGAAGTAAGTGAAATAGGGGAGAAATTATGGAAAATGAGATATGCATGGGAGGAGATATGGTGGAAGATCCCTTGCAAAGAGCGCGACCGAAAAAAGTATGTTGAGGAACAGAAAGATTATATGGCAGAGGAAAAGAGTAAGATGTACTGGTTCGGTTTGGGTATGTATGATGAACGAGGGATAATCAGCGTTCAAGAGTTAGCTGAAGTAAGACAGGTCAAAATTCCAGAATATCAAGAGATATTAGAGGATGCTCAGAAGAGATATGAGGAATACATGTTGGAGAAAAATCGTCAGGCAAATGAAATAGTTGCCCAAGCTGAAGGTGAAGAAGGAAAAGGAAATCACGGTGCCAGAACAGCCCAAAGTTGAGATTAAAGAAGAGGAGCAAGAAATAGAAATCATCATGACTCCAGGGGAAATTGAAGAAAACTTGGAGATCCTTCAGAGAAACCAATGGAAAATTCATGAAGAAATCGTACACTCCAGAAAAGGAGGATAGCCAAAATGAAAATGAGCTCCAAATTGAAGAGACTCATTTTTATGAAAAGGTCGAGCTGGAAAAACAAGAAATAATCTCGGAACAGGAGATACTAAAGGAATTGATAGTTGAAGAAACGGAAAAATGATAATTCCAGAAGAAATAGAGAAATTAAAGGAAATAAATATAGAAAATATCAATGAAGCACCGATGGAAACAGAGGGTTCAAGATTTCACAGAAAGGGAAAAGGAAACTTCGAAGAAATGCAGGACAGGAAAATAAAAGGGGCATTAAAGGAAGAAGAGGAAAAATTGAAAGCCCAGATCCTCGAATTAATGATTAAATGTCTTGATTGCCAAAGAAAGACTAGAGAAAATGGAGGAAGGTGCTAATAAGAGCCAAGAGACCCTAAAAGAAAAAGATGAGATTGTTGGGAGCAATGAAAAAAATGAGAGGAGACGTCTCCTGAAGAAGAGCCAAAGGGAAGAAAACCGCCATTGATAGTTGGTGTACCAGGAATTGGATACCCCATGGAAACAATGAAAAGAGGGGGAGTAATAAACAATGCCTTGGAGAAAGAGGAGGCCCAGGCATATGTCAGCTGGAAACTCCGTAGGAAGAAAAGGAATGAAAGAAAGGAAAAAATGGAAGAAGGGAGATAAAAGAAGAGCACGTTTATGGACAAGGATGAAGGGAAGACGGAGATGGTTTATAAAGCAAAAGAGATACAGAGTGTGGAAAAGAAGGAATAAAACTTATATAGAAATAAGGAAACGAGGAGAATATGGAATGTAAGGAAAGAAGAGTAAGGGATGAAGAGAGTCAGGAAGATGCCTGAGGTCATAAAGAAAATAGAGCATTATATTAGAGCTATAGAAAGATGTGAAGGAATGAAGATAGAACGATGCATTGTTTAAAACAATTGTATAACTTACCAATAAACGTTCAACATCTGGAGAAGACTGGAATTGGCAAGGTTGTAAATGGTATGAGAAAAAGAAACGGTTTGGTAGGAGATGTATCCCGAGCCTTGATAAAACTTTGGAAGGAAATGGTAATGGAAGACCAAAGTGATGAAGAAGAAGGCGAAAGTGAAGAAACGGAAAGAAATACTATGGAAAATAGAAGAGAATGAAATTGACGAAGAATTCGAAGGTGAAGAGAAAGAAGTCAATGAAAATAGAAATCGATGAGAATGAGAGTGAAGAAGAAGAAGAAGAACAAGAAATGATAGGATACGAAAGTATGGAATTGACAAACTCCATCATCTATTATCAGAAAGACATTGAAAGGTGTATGGGAAATGAAAATGTTTTGTTGCATTGTTTAAGCATATTAAAACATTTACCCATAACTGTTCGCCAGTTGATAGAAACGAATGTGGTAGAAACGGTTGAAAGTATTCACGAACAAGGAGGGGGACGTGAATATACGAGCGCAAGAATTGCTGATAAAATGGGAAAATGAAATGATAGAAGATTTAAGAGCAGGAGGGGAAGAAGTTATGGAAATGGAAGATATGCTCGAGGAAGACCCTGAAGAAGAAGAAGAAGAAGAGGATGAGGAAGAAGAACAAGGAGAAATGATAATAACGGGAGACGTAAGATGGAGACATAAAGGATAAGAAGAGAATTATCCCATAGGAACAAACGGGGTAAAGATATTTGCAACCATCAAAGAATATGAGAAATAAGTATAATATTTGCTGAAATACCATCTCAAAGAGAGATGAGGAATAGGGAAGAGAACCAGAAAGAGTCAGGTGAAGTCAGACTGAGCTCTTAAAATTTTAATTGAAGTGTAACAGACTTGAAGTCTGATAACTGTAATGAAGTAAATTACGGGTAAAGCTAATTGCACCCGCAAGATAATTAACATAAAGTCATTAAGTTGAAGAAATATAATGAATAAAGAACAGACCGATTTGTAGTCTGACCTGAGAAAAGAAGAAAGGAAACCAACTGTTGACTCGAGTTTGGAGGCGCGCGCCAGACGAGGGGGAGAGAGTTGTAAACACTGAACGTGACAAGAGATTTATGGCCCTGAGTGGAGTCGTCCACTAGGGAATAAATGAATGAATGGAACTCTTGAAGACCCAACCGAAACACAGACCAGAAAGGAGAGGAACTTTAAAGAAGTAATTGATTTATTGAAAGGAAAATTTTAATGTAATAAAGGAGAAAAAAAGGGTAAAGATTGAGCACACCCAACCTACACAATTAGTGGAAGGAACCTTAAAAAAATAAAATAACAGTAAATACGGATGACGTTATGATGGATTCGACGGAAAGGAATACAAATTAAATTGAAATAAATTTCCTCAAAATTTTCGAAAATTTATTTACCTAAGGAGGGGAGAGATGAACCCTTGGGCCATAGGTCCATGACGGTCGAATCCATGTCCTTAAGGAGGAAATGAAAGAAAAGTATAGTTTCTTAAGGAACGGAGAGAGATTTTAAGCCAGGAATATAGCTTAACATTGTGCAAGCGACTAGGGACAGATGCTCCTTAGATGAGATCACCCCCACTCGACATTTCAGAGAGGGCCGGGTCACGAGTATTAATAACTGAGTGGAATTTTCCACCGTGATAGAAAGAGAAGCCTGAATCGGAATTCAAGCTGACGTTGCTGGAATTTGACAACGCCGCATATGCACCAGAAGAGGAATAATTAAAATTAACACGTTTACGAGCATAATAATGAGTAAAGAAGTACAGTACAGTGAATCATTTTGAATGAGAGATTTTTCAGTATAGAGAAACCATGTAATAATTGTGCAGAAATAAACTGCCGACGTAAGACGACGTCATAGGGGAATTACCTAAGCCTCTGTGGAGGTGAGAGAGCAAAAAGAATGCAACACCCACACAATTGAGGACGAGAAATTAATTAATATCTCCGAATTGCACGATCGATTCTTAGGTGCAATAAGATCATTTGACATTGAGAAGACGAGCTTTCGGAAGGTATAATTTTTATATTTGTGGCACCATTATTTTAGAAGTTGATCACAGAAAAGGCTTGAGTCTTATTTTTTTGTAGTAAAACAGTATAAAGCTTCGGGCGTTTCCAAGCCAATCATGCAGTATTCAGACAGCCAGAGGGCACGTCACTGTGTCACATCGCATGCAGTTACAACGAGCACTCCGTGACCGGAGGTGCTGCATCAAAGTCTTCAAACGTATGAACCTCAGGGGAGGTCATACTGCGCAACAAGTATAAGCACCGAATGCAGTTATTATCAGCCTGCGGGCATGACACTGTGTCACGATCATCATTGAATGCAGTTCACGACAGACTCCTTGAGGGGAGGTGCTGTATCACATCACATTGAATGCAGTATTCAGACAGCCAGAGGGCACGTCACTGTGTCACATCGCATGCAGTCCTACGAGCATTCCGTGAGGGGAAGTGCTGCTCCACGACGTAGAAGTAATCATTCCGACAGTCCGTGAGGGGACGTAACTCTGCGTTACATCGATAACAGCTACCAGTACTCCTTGAGGGGAGAAACGCTGTTTTACATCACCGAAGTAAGATCCAATAGCCACGGGCGTCACAGTAGTAACGACTTGCTGGCCTCCATAAGGAGCAGTCAAGACGAAATTTTAAAGTATCGCCGTAGTGAAATATTAGGAAAATCCTAATTATAGGATTTAGGCCCGACTGTATACAAGTTAAAGTGAAAATTCGCAAGATATAGTCAGAGCAGGCTGCGAACGTTGGACTTAAAGGCGATAGGTCGTTAAATGTTCGAACGAACAGATCATAACGTACGGAAGTATCGTACCAGACAGATAAACTGTTATTTAAATTGAAGAAAAATAAAAGGGAAGAACAGAATAAGGTTCGAACGTAGGAGTGTTAAAAACAGTTCAAACAAAGAGGATAGGAGACTATAAACATTAGCTCCAGAAAGCAGGCGAACAATTCTAATAGTACTAGAATCGAGAAGTGCTAGCTGCTAGAAACTAAATCTATAGGTCTTAGAGGAGACCTCGATCCATATAGACTCTCGTTAGGATCAATAGACAGATCTACAGAGAAGCCGTTCAAGCTAGATAAATATCCGGTTATCCAGGATAGGAATAGCAGAATTGAACTCCAGGGAACAGTAGATGTTTCGGGACTTTCGCATTCTTCAGAATAGGAAGCCGACATCGGATAAATTTCACCCTTGGAAACGGGAATTTAAGAAGATCACGTGTGATAGGCTCAGAAATACGGCCTAGTGATCGAGAAATTGTGAAGTGTAAAATAATCAAGATTGTGTGTTAGATAATATTTTTAGTGTTATTATGTGTTCAAAAGGGACACACCAGTATATAAAAATGTCGTCAATATTAAGTGTTCTAGATATAGGTCAAAAAGTGTTTTTACGTAAGATGAATACCTTTAATATGGTGTAAAAAGTTCGAAGTGGGCCCAAAAATGAAACACCACACCAGATTTAAGATCATGGGATGATCTGGAAATATGTGAGTACAAAATTCATTTTTATTTTGGTGTCAGAAATTGATTGTGTACAAAACCCACCGGAGTTTGGAGTGAAAGGGATGTGTTTTAATAAATAAATGCTGAATAATCAAGAATACGGTCTGAACAATAATAAAATAAATAGAGAAATTATGAATAATTATGTAAAGAATAAGTCCCGTAGAGGAAATATGTGAATAAAGGGTTAATGTATTTAACAAATGTCATAAGAGCAAGCGAAATATCATTTAATTATCATGAAAGACATTGAAATAAAGTAAAGTTGAGATATGAAAGAAATAGCTTTTGAGCTTGTATAAAGAATAAAGATAATAATAATAATAATTAAATATGGAAATGTTAAATAAAAATCAAATAAATTGATATGAACATAAGAACGTTAAGCCTTAACGTATGTGTAAGAAATGAGGTTCAATGGAATATTTTAAAACAGGGAGCGATTTATCGACCATGGAAAGATTAATATGTGAATTAAAATAATATGAATTGTTACTAAAGAGATTTTATCAGTTCTTGGGAAGACATTTCGGCTTAAAATAATGCATAGCGCATAATGAGCGCAGATATAATATTAAAGTGTCACGCTAGGAACGTGTAGTGGTTGAAATACTTGGTACATTACTTATGGAGGGTAGTTGATTGCAGTGAATTGATAATTGTATAAGTCCTCTATTTGTGACATGGTATCACGAGGCATTGTGTATGTATTTAAAAAGGGAGCTAATATATGGTATTATTGAGCGTATGTCATTGGGCCACGGCCGACTCTAAATCGCATTTTGTAATAAGTCCTCTGTACGGGATTAGTTCCCGAGGCACCTGAAGAGATTCGAATGCAGGATCTTCTTATGATAAAAGCCCCTGAAATTCTCCGTCGTCGTATGTGTATTAATCTTCCCAATCAATGAGGACCCTCTCATAATTAATAAATGCCAAGGATATGAAAATGGTCTTTGAACCAAAGAATAGTTGTTTGAATGTATACGGTACAATAAAGCCCGGTCTCCCCAGAACTGGATAGAATGGAAAGGTTTGTTTTGAAAGCCTTGAAAATAAGCTACTAAATGTTGGGTCAGACGGGATGTCGCCGCCACCCTAACGTGTCATAAATCGCACCCCATGTAGTAGAGACTAGCTCTTTTAAAGCGAGAAGGAACAGAGACCGTCTCGTAAGCTGTTGTAAAGAGAAATGAATACACCAGGAGTGTTTAAAGTTGTTAACGACCCGGGCGTTGAACCGAGGTCCTTAAAGATGGATATTTCGTTGCCGGTTCAGATCGTAGTTTCTTATATGATAATGGTCTATTAAGACATAAGAGATAAATAACAATCCCTATTGTAATAATGTATGGACGTGGGATTCCACGAGTTGATTGAAGGCAACTGAGTTCGGGAGTAACTATAGTTTTTTGACTGTGTCAAGTACCTTCACGCTCTGGAGTACACAATTGAATTTCTGATTACCTTAATATGTTTGTGAAATAAAGAGAGATGATAACAACTGAATGTGTGGACATGCCCAAAAATATTGAGTTAGATAATTAACATAGATTTTAAATATAATTATATATTTGTTCTTGAGAATAAGAAAATATAAAAGACAATGTTTGAGGTGTACAAGAATGACACCATAATAATGTAAATGCATGGAGCCAAAGAGCTCGGAGTTATGTAAACTTAATGTTAGTGCTTTATGGAAGTGAGACTAAGTAAGAATTGATGGTTTATGTGGAAACCACAGGTTTTGAATACAATATTTGTTTGTTTTATTTTGTGATCCCTTGTTCATTTGGAACAAGCAGTTGATATTTGGGTCAGTAATTAATTTGTTAAAATGTTTGTAGCGCCATTAATTTTATTAATTAAATGTGTTTAAATAGGAGTTGATTTTGTTGTTATTTTTGCAAGTGTATCCTCTAATTAATCCAAAATATGTGAGTCACAGAGTGGGGGAACTTACCGCTGCCCCGAAATTCCGAATTGAGCTACGCTGGTATACTGTGATTGGCATATTTTTTGCTAAATGGGCACAGGGGGATATATAAATACTGTGCTGGATTAATAACTAGAGGAACACTTAAGTCGGTCATATCATGTAAAATTAAAGTAATAATAAGAATAGCTACAACGTAAAATATTAACTGACCGCATGGGTCCCTGGAAACTCATACCGAGCAGCCCTGAATATATATTATAAACCCCCTAGCAACCTAACTCTTTTTGGCGCCCAGTACGCAGGGCTGAGTTTTCCTAGGGAAAACCCGAGTTTTCTCGAAAAATCAAAATTTTCATTTTTTGAAAAAAATGGTTTTTCGAAATTTTGAATGTTAAATACTTCCATAAAGGTTTATGAAATTGAATAAGAGTATCAAAAGGGTACGTTGTGAGTGAATACCCGTACCAAAGTAATATTTTAAAGAAATTGGGACACACAGATTCAGAGTATCATCTCTCAAACATGTACTGGTGTGGTGGCATTAGAGGCCCACTGTATTTTAATATGATGTTGTTAAGTGAAGAGAGGCGGAGGCTCTCTGAGAATGTAAGGGCCGAGAGCCCAGGGAAAGGTAAAACTACAGGTGAGAAAGAGTACCCAACCAAAGAAATGATAAATGTTTCTGTAGAAAGCATGCGTGCACCTGGAGACATAGTTACACGAAGAGATGGTAACATGTCTGCAGACAAAAGGGTAATAAATGTTGAGCCTTTAGAGCTCGGAAAGGAAAAGGAAAGTTGTAAACCAATTCCAAGGGAAAATGTAATGGATATTGATAAGAATAAGTCTCATGTAGTAATGTCGGTCCCGGTAGGCTCCAAAAACGAAGGGGAAAAGAGCGATAGTACTGACGTTCAGGATCAGGAAAAGGTAGAAATGGCGAAATGGGATGAAATAAAAGAATTCTTGGATATAATTGTAGCAATACGAGACGAGCATTATCAGATGAGGAGTGAACTTTGGAAATTTAGAGATGTAGACTCAAAGGAGAAAGAGAAAATTAAGGAGCAAAGGGAAGGTATCTCCGAGGAAATAAAGAAGATATCTGAGCTCCGTGAAAGGGCCTGTAAAAATTGGTATAAGATATCTAAACAGGAATTAGAGGAATTGTGCAAAGAAATTCCTAATGTTAAATGGTCCTTAAGAGAAACGAAGAGGGAATTTGCGAAACGTATGGAGAAGGAAGGAAAAATAAAATTAGCTCCGTGGGAACAGATAGTTACATTTGTTGATGATGTAAGTGAAATAGGGGAGAAATTATGGAAAATGAGAGATGCATGGGAGGAGATATGGTGGAAGATCCCTTGCAAAGAGCGCGACCGAAAAAAGTATGTTGAGGAACAGAAAGATTATATGGCAGAGGAAAAGAGTAAGATGTACTGGTTCGGTTTGGGTATGTATGATGAACGAGGGATAATCAGCGTTCAAGAGTTAGCTGAAGTAAGACAGGTCAAAATTCCAGAATATCAAGAGATATTAGAGGATGCTCAGAAGAGATATGAGGAATACATGTTGGAGAAAAATCGTCAGGCAAATGAAATAGTTGCCCAAGCTGAAGGTGAAGAAGAAAAGGAAATCACGGTGCCAGAACAGCCCAAAGTTGAGATTAAAGAAGAGGAGCAAGAAATAGAAATCATCATGACTCCAGGGGAAATTGAAGAAAACTTGGAGATCCTTCCAGAGAAACCAATGGAAATTCATGAAGAAATCGTAACTCCAGAAAAGGAGGATAGCCAAAATGAAAATGAGCTCCAAATTGAAGAGACTCATTTTTATGAAAAGGTCGAGCTGGAAAAACAAGAAATAATCTCGGAACAGGAGATACTAAAGGAATTGATAGTTGAAGAAACGGAAATGATAATTCCAGAAGAAATAGAGAAATTAAAGGAAATAAATATAGAAAATATCAATGAAGCACCGATGGAAACAGAGGTTCAAGATTTCACAGAAAGGGAAAAGGAAAACTTCGAAGAAATGCAGGACCAGGAAAATAAAAGGGCATTAAAGGAAGAAGAGGAAAAATTGAAAGCCCAGATCCTCGAATTAATGATTAAATGTCTTGATTGCCAAAGAAAGACTAGAGAAATGGAGGAAGGTGCTAATAAGAGCCAAGAGACCCTAAAAGAAAAAGATGAGATTGTTGGGAGCAATGAAAAAATGAGAGGAGACGTCTCTGAAGAAGAGCCAAAGGGAAGAAAACCGCCATTGATAGTTGGTGTACCAGGAATTGGATACCCCATGGAAACAATGAAAAGAGGGGGAGTAATAAACAATGCCTTGGAGAAAGAGGAGGCCCAGGCATATGTCAGCTGGAAACTCCGTAGGAAGAAAAGGAATGAAAGAAAGGAAAAATGGAAGAAGGGAGATAAAAGAAGAGCACGTTTATGGACAAGGATGAAGGGAAGACGGAGATGGTTTATAAAGCAAAAGAGATACAGAGTGTGGAAAAGAAGGAATAAAACTTATATAGAAATAAGGAAACGAGAGAATATGGAATGTAAGGAAAGAAGAGTAAGGGATGAAGAGAGTCAGGAAGATGCTGAGGTCATAAAGAAAATAGAGCATTATATTAGAGCTATAGAAAGATGTGAAGGGAATGAAGAAAGAACGATGCATTGTTTAAAACAATTGTATAACTTACCAATAAACGTTCAACATCTGGAGAAGACTGGAATTGGCAAGGTTGTAAATGGTATGAGAAAAAGAAACGGTTTGGTAGGAGATGTATCCCGAGCCTTGATAAAACTTTGGAAGGAAATGGTAATGGAAGACCAAAGTGATGAAGAAGAAGGCGAAAGTGAAGAAACGGAAAGAAATACTATGGAAATAGAAGAGAATGAAATTGACGAAGAATTCGAAGGTGAAGAGAAAGAAGTCGATGAAATAGAAATCGATGAGAATGAGAGTGAAGAAGAAGAAGAAGAACAAGAAATGATAGGATACGAAAGTATGGAATTGACAAACTCCATCATCTATTATCAGAAAGCCATTGAAAGGTGTATGGGAAATGAAAATGTTTTGTTGCATTGTTTAAGCATATTAAAACATTTACCCATAACTGTTCGCCAGTTGATAGAAACGAATGTGGTAGAAACGGTTGAAAGTATTCACGAACAAGGAGGGGACGTGAATATACGAGCGCAAGAATTGCTGATAAAATGGGAAAATGAAATGATAGAAGATTTAAGAGCAGGAGGGGAAGAAGTTATGGAAATGGAAGATATGCTCGAGGAAGACCCTGAAGAAGAAGAAGAAGAAGAGGATGAGGAAGAAGAACAAGGAGAAATGATAATAACGGGAGACGTAAGATGGAGACATAAAGGATAAGAAGAGAATTATCCCATAGGAACAAACGGGTAAAGATATTTGCAACCATCAAAGAATATGAGAAATAAGTATAATATTTGCTGAAATACCATCTCAAAGAGAGATGAGGAATAGGGAAGAGAACCAGAAAGAGTCAGGTGAAGTCAGACTGAGCTCTTAAAAATTTTAATTGAAGTGTAACAGACTTGAAGTCTGATAACTGTAATGAAGTAAATTACGGGTAAAGCTAATTGCACCCGCAAGATAATTAACATAAAGTCATTAAGTTGAAGAAATATAATGAATAAAGAACAGACCGATTTGTAGTCTGACCTGAGAAAAGAAGAAAGGAAACCAACTGTTGACTCGAGTTTGGAGACGCGCGCCAGACGAGGGGAGAGAGTTGTAAACACTGAACGTGACAAGAGATTTATGGCCTGAGTGGAGTCGTCCACTAGGGAATAAATGAATGAATGGGAACTCTTGAAGACCCAACCGAAACACAGACCAGAAAGGAGAGGAACTTTAAAGAAGTAATTGATTTTATTGAAAAGGAAAATTTTAATGTAATAAAGGAGAAAAAAAGGGTAAAGATTGAGCACACCCAACCTACACAATTAGTGGAAGGAACCTTAAAAAAATAAAATAACAGTAAATACGGATGACGTTATGATGGATTCGACGGAAAGGAAATACAAATTAAATTGAAATAAATTTCCTCAAAATTTTCGAAAATTTATTTACCTAAGGAGGGGAGAGATGAACCCTTGGGCCATAGGGTCCATGACGGTCGAATCCATGTCCTTAAGGAGGAAATGAAAGAAAAGTATAGTTTCTTAAAGGAACGGAGAGAGATTTTAAGCCAGGAATATAGCTTAACATTGTGCAAGCGACTAGGGACAGATGCTCCTTAGATGAGATCACCCCACTCGACATTTCAGAGAGGGCCTGTCACGAGTATTAATAACTGAGTGGAATTTTCCACCGTGATAGAAAGAGAAGCCTGAATCGGAATTCAAGCTGACGTTGCTGGAATTTGACAACGCCGCATATGCACCAGAAGAGGAATAATTAAAATTAACACGTTTACGAGCATAATAATGAGTAAAGAAGTGCAGTACAGTGAATCATTTTGAATGAGAGATTTTTCAGTATAGAGAAACCATGTAATAATTGTGCAGAAATAAACTGCCGACGTAAGACGACGTCATAGGGGAATTACCTAAGCCTCTGTGGAGGGGAGAGAGCAAAAAGAATGCAACACCCACACAATTGAGGACGAGAAATTAATTAATATCTCCGAATTGCACGATCGATTCTTAGGTGCAATAAGATCATTTGACATTGAGAAGACGAGCTTTCGGAAGGTATAATTTTTATATTTGTGGCACCATTATTTTAGAAGTTGATCACAGAAAAGGCTTGAGTCTTATTTTTTTGTAGTAAAACAGTATAAAGCTTCGGGCGTTTCCAAGCCAATCATGCAGTATTCAGACAGCCAGAGGGCACGTCACTGTGTCACATCGCATGCAGTTACAACGAGCACTCCGTGACCGGAGGTGCTGCATCAAAGTCTTCAAACGTATGAACCTCAGGGGAGGTCATACTGCGCAACAAGTATAAGCACCGAATGCAGTTATTATCAGCCTGCGGGCATGACACTGTGTCACGATCATCATTGAATGCAGTTCACGACAGACTCCTTGAGGGGAGGTGCTGTATCACATCACATTGAATGCAGTATTCAGACAGCCAGAGGGCACGTCACTGTGTCACATCGCATGCAGTCCTACGAGCATTCCGTGAGGGGAAGTGCTGCTCCACGACGTAGAAGTAATCATTCCGACAGTCCGTGAGGGGACGTAACTCTGCGTTACATCGATAACAGCTACCAGTACTCCTTGAGGGGAGAAACGCTGTTTTACATCACCGAAGTAAGATCCAATAGCCACAGGCGTCACAGTAGTAACGACTTGCTGGCCTCCATAAGGAGCAGTCAAGACGAAATTTTAAAGTATCGCCGTAGTGAAATATTAGGAAAATCCTAATTATAGGATTTAGGCCCGACTGTATACAAGTTAAAGTGAAAATTCGCAAGATATAGTCAGAGCAGGCTGCGAACGTTGGACTTAAAGGCGATAGGTCGTTAAATGTTCGAACGAACAGATCATAACGTACGGAAGTATCGTACCAGACAGATAAACTGTTATTTAAATTGAAGAAATCTAAAAGGGAAGAACAGAATAAGGTTCGAACGTAGGAGTGTTAAAAACAGTTCAAACAAAGAGGATAGGAGACTATAAACATTAGCTCCAGAAAGCAGGCGAACAATTCTAATAGTACTAGAATCGAGAAGTGCTAGCTGCTAGAAACTAAATCTATAGGTCTTAGAGGAGACCTCGATCCATATAGACTCTCGTTAGGATCAATAGACAGATCTACAGAGAAGCCGTTCAAGCTAGATAAATATCCGGTTATCCAGGATAGGAATAGCAGAATTGAACTCCAGGGAACAGTAGATGTTTCGGGACTTTCGCATTCTTCAGAATAGGAAGCCGACATCGGATAAATTTCACCCTTGGAAACGGGAATTTAAGAAGATCACGTGTGATAGGCTCAGAAATACGGCCTAGTGATCGAGAAATTGTGAAGTGTAAAATAATCAAGATTGTGTGTTAGATAATATTTTTAGTGTTATTATGTGTTCAAAAGGGACACACCAGTATATAAAAATGTCGTCAATATTAAGTGTTCTAGATATAGGTCAAAAAGTGTTTTTACGTAAGATGAATACCTTTAATATGGTGTAAAAAGTTCGAAGTGGGCCCAAAAATGAAACACCACACCAGATTTAAGATCATGGGATGATCTGGAAATATGTGAGTACAAAATTCATTTTTATTTTGGTGTCAGAAATTGATTGTGTACAAAACCCACCGGAGTTTGGAGTGAAAGGGATGTGTTTTAATAAATAAATGCTGAATAATCAAGAATACGGTCTGAACAATAATAAAATAAATAGAGAAATTATGAATAATTATGTAAAGAATAAGTCCCGTAGAGGAAATATGTGAATAAAGGGTTAATGTATTTAACAAATGTCATAAGAGCAAGCGAAATATCATTTAATTATCATGAAAGACATTGAAATAAAGTAAAGTTGAGATATGAAAGAAATAGCTTTTGAGCTTGTATAAAGAATAAAGATAATAATAATAATAATTAAATATGGAAATGTTAAATAAAAATCAAATAAATTGATATGAACATAAGAACGTTAAGCCTTAACGTATGTGTAAGAAATGAGGTTCAATGGAATATTTTAAAACAGGGAGCGATTTATCGACCATGGAAAGATTAATATGTGAATTAAAATAATATGAATTGTTACTAAAGAGATTTTATCAGTTCTTGGGAAGACATTTCGGCTTAAAATAATGCATAGCGCATAATGAGCGCAGATATAATATTAAAGTGTCACGCTAGGAACGTGTAGTGGTTGAAATACTTGGTACATTACTTATGGAGGGTAGTTGATTGCAGTGAATTGATAATTGTATAAGTCCTCTATTTGTGACATGGTATCACGAGGCATTGTGTATGTATTTAAAAAGGGAGCTAATATATGGTATTATTGAGCGTATGTCATTGGGCCACGGCCGACTCTAAATCGCATTTTGTAATAAGTCCTCTGTACGGGATTAGTTCCCGAGGCACCTGAAGAGATTCGAATGCAGGATCTTCTTATGATAAAAGCCCCTGAAATTCTCCGTCATCGTATGTGTATTAATCTTCCCAATCAATGAGGACCCTCTCATAATTAATAAATGCCAAGGATATGAAAATGGTCTTTGAACCAAAGAATAGTTGTTTGAATGTATACGGTACAATAAAGCCCGGTCTCCCCAGAACTGGATAGAATGGAAAGGTTTGTTTTGAAAGCCTTGAAAATAAGCTACTAAATGTTGGGTCAGACGGGATGTCGCCGCCACCCTAACGTGTCATAAATCGCACCCCATGTAGTAGAGACTAGCTCTTTTAAAGCGAGAAGGAACAGAGACCGTCTCGTAAGCTGTTGTAAAGAGAAATGAATACACCAGGAGTGTTTAAAGTTGTTAACGACCCGGGCGTTGAACCGAGGTCCTTAAAGATGGATATTTCGTTGCCGGTTCAGATCGTAGTTTCTTATATGATAATGGTCTATTAAGACATAAGAGATAAATAACAATCCCTATTGTAATAATGTATGGACGTGGGATTCCACGAGTTGATTGAAGGCAACTGAGTTCGGGAGTAACTATAGTTTTTTGACTGTGTCAAGTACCTTCACGCTCTGGAGTACACAATTGAATTTCTGATTACCTTAATATGTTTGTGAAATAAAGAGAGATGATAACAACTGAATGTGTGGACATGCCCAAAAATATTGAGTTAGATAATTAACATAGATTTTAAATATAATTATATATTTGTTCTTGAGAATAAGAAAATATAAAAGACAATGTTTGAGGTGTACAAGAATGACACCATAATAATGTAAATGCATGGAGCCAAAGAGCTCGGAGTTATGTAAACTTAATGTTAGTGCTTTATGGAAGTGAGACTAAGTAAGAATTGATGGTTTATGTGGAAACCACAGGTTTTGAATACAATATTTGTTTGTTTTATTTTGTGATCCCTTGTTCATTTGGAACAAGCAGTTGATATTTGGGTCAGTAATTAATTTGTTAAAATGTTTGTAGCGCCATTAATTTTATTAATTAAATGTGTTTAAATAGGAGTTGATTTTGTTGTTATTTTTGCAAGTGTATCCTCTAATTAATCCAAAATATGTGAGTCACAGAGTGGGGGAACTTACCGCTGCCCCGAAATTCCGAATTGAGCTACGCTGGTATACTGTGATTGGCATATTTTTTGCTAAATGGGCACAGGGGGATATATAAATACTGTGCTGGATTAATAACTAGAGGAACACTTAAGTCGGTCATATCATGTAAAATTAAAGTAATAATAAGAATAGCTACAACGTAAAATATTAACTGACCGCATGGGTCCCTGGAAACTCATACCGAGCAGCCCTGAATATATATTATAAACCCCCTAGCAACCTTACTCTTTTTGGCGCCCAGTACGCAGGGCTGAGTTTTCCTAGGGAAAACCCGAGTTTTCTCGAAAAATCAAAATTTTCATTTTTTGAAAAAAATGGTTTTTCGAAATTTTGAATTTTAAATACTTCCATAAAGGTTTATGAAATTGAATAAGAGTATCAAAAGGGTACGTTGTGAGTGAATACCCGTACCAAAGTAATATTTTAAAGAAATTGGGACACACAGATTCAGAGTATCATCTCTCAAACATGTACTGGTGTGGTGGCATTAGAGGCCCACTGCATTTTAATATGATGTTGTTAAGTGAAGAGAGGCGGAGGCTCTCTGAGAATGTAAGGGCCGAGAGCCCAGGGAAAGGTAAAACTACAGGTGAGAAAGAGTACCCAACCAAAGAAATGATAAATGTTTCTGTAGAAAGCATGCGTGCACCTGGAGACATAGTTACACGAAGAGATGGTAACATGTCTGCAGACAAAAGGGTAATAAATGTTGAGCCTTTAGAGCTCGGAAAGGAAAAGGAAAGTTGTAAACCAATTCCAAGGGAAAATGTAATGGATATTGATAAGAATAAGTCTCATGTAGTAATGTCGGTCCCGGTAGGCTCCAAAAACGAAGGGGAAAAGAGCGATAGTACTGACGTTCAGGATCAGGAAAAGGTAGAAATGGCGAAATGGGATGAAATAAAAGAATTCTTGGATATAATTGTAGCAATACGAGACGAGCATTATCAGATGAGGAGTGAACTTTGGAAATTTAGAGATGTAGACTCAAAGGAGAAAGAGAAAATTAAGGAGCAAAGGGAAGGTATCTCCGAGGAAATAAAGAAGATATCTGAGCTCCGTGAAAGGGCCTGTAAAAATTGGTATAAGATATCTAAACAGGAATTAGAGGAATTGTGCAAAGAAATTCCTAATGTTAAATGGTCCTTAAGAGAAACGAAGAGGGAATTTGCGAAACGTATGGAGAAGGAAGGAAAAATAAAATTAGCTCCGTGGGAACAGATAGTTACATTTGTTGATGAAGTAAGTGAAATAGGGGAGAAATTATGGAAAATGAGAGATGCATGGGAGGAGATATGGTGGAAGATCCCTTGCAAAGAGCGCGACCGAAAAAAGTATTTTGAGGAACAGAAAGATTATATGGCAGAGGAAAAGAGTAAGATGTACTGGTTCGGTTTGGGTATGTATGATGAACGAGGGATAATCAGCGTTCAAGAGTTAGCTGAAGTAAGACAGGTCAAAATTCCAGAATATCAAGAGATATTAGAGGATGCTCAGAAGAGATATGAGGAATACATGTTGGAGAAAAATCGTCAGGCAAATGAAATAGTTGCCCAAGCTGAAGGTGAAGAAGAAAAGGAAATCACGGTGCCAGAACAGCCCAAAGTTGAGATTAAAGAAGAGGAGCAAGAAATAGAAATCATCATGACTCCAGGGGAAATTGAAGAAAACTTGGAGATCCTTCCAGAGAAACCAATGGAAATTCATGAAGAAATCGTAACTCCAGAAAAGGAGGATAGCCAAAATGAAAATGAGCTCCAAATTGAAGAGACTCATTTTTATGAAAAGGTCGAGCTGGAAAAACAAGAAATAATCTCGGAACAGGAGATACTAAAGGAATTGATAGTTGAAGAAACGGAAATGATAATTCCAGAAGAAATAGAGAAATTAAAGGAAATAAATATAGAAAATATCAATGAAGCACCGATGGAAACAGAGGTTCAAGATTTCACAGAAAGGGAAAAGGAAAACTTCGAAGAAATGCAGAACCAGGAAAATAAAAGGGCATTAAAGGAAGAAGAGGAAAAATTGAAAGCCCAGATCCTCGAATTAATGATTAAATGTCTTAATTGCCAAAGAAAGACTAGAGAAATGGAGGAAGGTGCTAATAAGAGCCAAGAGACCCTAAAAGAAAAAGATGAGATTGTTGGGAGCAATGAAAAAATGAGAGGAGACGTCTCTGAAGAAGAGCCAAAGGGAAGAAAACCGCCATTGATAGTTGGTGTACCAGGAATTGGATACCCCATGGAAACAATGAAAAGAGGGGGAGTAATAAACAATGCCTTGGAGAAAGAGGAGGCCCAGGCATATGTCAGCTGGAAACTCCGTAGGAAGAAAAGGAATGAAAGAAAGGAAAAATGGAAGAAGGGAGATAAAAGAAGAGCACGTTTATGGACAAGGATGAAGGGAAGACGGAGATGGTTTATAAAGCAAAAGAGATACAGAGTGTGGAAAAGAAGGAATAAAACTTATATAGAAATAAGGAAACGAGAGAATATGGAATGTAAGGAAAGAAGAGTAAGGGATGAAGAGAGTCAGGAAGATGCTGAGGTCATAAAGAAAATAGAGCATTATATTAGAGCTATAGAAAGATGTGAAGGGAATGAAGAAAGAACGATGCATTGTTTAAAACAATTGTATAACTTACCAATAAACGTTCAACATCCGGAGAAGACTGGATTTGGCAAGGTTGTAAATGGTATGAGAAAAAGAAACGGTTTGGTAGGAGATGTATCCCGAGCCTTGATAAAACTTTGGAAGGAAATGGTAATGGAAGACCAAAGTGATGAAGAAGAAGGCGAAAGTGAAGAAACGGAAAGAAATACTATGGAAATAGAAGAGAATGAAATTGACGAAGAATTCGAAGGTGAAGAGAAAGAAGTCGATGAAATAGAAATCGATGAGAATGAGAGTGAAGAAGAAGAAGAAGAACAAGAACAAGAAATGATAGGATACGAAAGTATGGAATTGACAAACTCCATCATCTATTATCAGAAAGCCATTGAAAGGTGTATGGGAAATGAAAATGTTTTGTTGCATTGTTTAAGCATATTAAAACATTTACCCATAACTGTTCGCCAGTTGATAGAAACGAATGTGGTAGAAACGGTTGAAAGTATTCACGAACAAGGAGGGGACGTGAATATACGAGCGCAAGAATTGCTGATAAAATGGGAAAATGAAATGATAGAAGATTTAAGAGCAGGAGGGGAAGAAGTTATGGAAATGGAAGATATGCTCGAGGAAGACCCTGAAGAAGAAGAAGAAGAAGAGGATGAGGAAGAAGAACAAGGAGAAATGATAATAACGGGAGACGTAAGATGGAGACATAAAGGATAAGAAGAGAATTATCCCATAGGAACAAACGTGTAAAGATATTTGCAACCATCAAAGAATATGAGAAATAAGTATAATATTTGCTGAAATACCATCTCAAAGAGAGATGAGGAATAGGGAAGAGAACCAGAAAGAGTCAGGTGAAGTCAGACTGAGCTCTTAAAAATTTTAATTGAAGTGTAACAGACTTGAAGTCTGATAACTGTAATGAAGTAAATTACGGGTAAAGCTAATTGCACCCGCAAGATAATTAACATAAAGTCATTAAGTTGAAGAAATATAATGAATAAAGAACAGACCGATTTGTAGTCTGACCTGAGAAAAGAAGAAAGGAAACCAACTGTTGACTCGAGTTTGGAGGCGCGCGCCAGACGAGGGGAGAGAGTTGTAAACACTGAACGTGACAAGAGATTTATGGCCTGAGTGGAGTCGTCCACTAGGGAATAAATGAATGAATGGGAACTCTTGAAGACCCAACCGAAACACAGACCAGAAAGGAGAGGAACTTTAAAGAAGTAATTGATTTTATTGAAAAGGAAAATTTTAATGTAATAAAGGAGAAAAAAAGGGTAAAGATTGAGCACACCCAACCTACACAATTAGTGGAAGGAACCTTAAAAAAAAAATAACAGTAAATACGGATGACGTTATGATGGATTCGACGGAAAGGAAATACAAATTAAATTGAAATAAATTTCCTCAAAATTTTCGAAAATTTATTTACCTAAGGAGGGGAGAGATGAACCCTTGGGCCATAGGGTCCATGACGGTCGAATCCATGTCCTTAAGGAGGAAATGAAAGAAAAGTATAGTTTCTTAAAGGAACGGAGAGAGATTTTAAGCCAGGAATATAGCTTAACATTGTGCAAGCGACTAGGGACAGATGCTCCTTAGATGAGATCACCCCACTCGACATTTCAGAGAGGGCCGGTCACGAGTATTAATAACTGAGTGGAATTTTCCACCGTGATAGAAAGAGAAGCCTGAATCGGAATTCAAGCTGACGTTGCTGGAATTTGACAACGCCGCATATGCACCAGAAGAGGAATAATTAAAATTAACACGTTTACGAGCATAATAATGAGTAAAGAAGTACAGTACAGTGAATCATTTTGAATGAGAGATTTTTCAGTATAGAGAAACCATGTAATAATTGTGCAGAAATAAACTGCCGACGTAAGACGACGTCATAGGGGAATTACCTAAGCCTCTGTGGAGGGGAGAGAGCAAAAAGAATGCAACACCCACACAATTGAGGACGAGAAATTAATTAATATCTCCGAATTGCACGATCGATTCTTAGGTGCAATAAGATCATTTGACATTGAGAAGACGAGCTTTCGGAAGGTATAATTTTTATATTTGTGGCACCATTATTTTAGAAGTTGATCACAGAAAAGGCTTGAGTCTTATTTTTTTGTAGTAAAACAGTATAAAGCTTCGGGCGTTTCCAAGCCAATCATGCAGTATTCAGACAGCCAGAGGGCACGTCACTGTGTCACATCGCATGCAGTTACAACGAGCACTCCGTGACCGGAGGTGCTGCATCAAAGTCTTCAAACGTATGAACCTCAGGGGAGGTCATACTGCGCAACAAGTATAAGCACCGAATGCAGTTATTATCAGCCTGCGGGCATGACACTGTGTCACGATCATCATTGAATGCAGTTCACGACAGACTCCTTGAGGGGAGGTGCTGTATCACATCACATTGAATGCAGTATTCAGACAGCCAGAGGGCACGTCACTGTGTCACATCGCATGCAGTCCTACGAGCATTCCGTGAGGGGAAGTGCTGCTCCACGACGTAGAAGTAATCATTCCGACAGTCCGTGAGGGGACGTAACTCTGCGTTACATCGATAACAGCTACCAGTACTCCTTGAGGGGAGAAACGCTGTTTTACATCACCGAAGTAAGATCCAATAGCCACAGGCGTCACAGTAGTAACGACTTGCTGGCCTCCATAAGGAGCAGTCAAGACGAAATTTTAAAGTATCGCCGTAGTGAAATATTAGGAAAATCCTAATTATAGGATTTAGGCCCGACTGTATACAAGTTAAAGTGAAAATTCGCAAGATATAGTCAGAGCAGGCTGCGAACGTTGGACTTAAAGGCGATAGGTCGTTAAATGTTCGAACGAACAGATCATAACGTACGGAAGTATCGTACCAGACAGATAAACTGTTATTTAAATTGAAGAAATCTAAAAGGGAAGAACAGAATAAGGTTCGAACGTAGGAGTGTTAAAAACAGTTCAAACAAAGAGGATAGGAGACTATAAACATTAGCTCCAGAAAGCAGGCGAACAATTCTAATAGTACTAGAATCGAGAAGTGCTAGCTGCTAGAAACTAAATCTATAGGTCTTAGAGGAGACCTCGATCCATATAGACTCTCGTTAGGATCAATAGACAGATCTACAGAGAAGCCGTTCAAGCTAGATAAATATCCGGTTATCCAGGATAGGAATAGCAGAATTGAACTCCAGGGAACAGTAGATGTTTCGGGACTTTCGCATTCTTCAGAATAGGAAGCCGACATCGGATAAATTTCACCCTTGGAAACGGGAATTTAAGAAGATCACGTGTGATAGGCTCAGAAAAACGGCCTAGTGATCGAGAAATTGTGAAGTGTAAAATAATCAAGATTGTGTGTTAGATAATATTTTTAGTGTTATTATGTGTTCAAAAGGGACACACCAGTATATAAAAATGTCGTCAATATTAAGGCGAGGTATGACTGAAATATTTGATATTTTGTTGAAAAAGGTCATTTTTATTTTTATTAAAAATAAAATATTACAATGTGTGCTCTATCAGAAAATGGTATATTTTTTTCTATGCGCCATTTATTTAACCCGTGGTAGCCATTTTTAAAAGGTGCTGCATGGGTATTTAATGCTCTGGTGCACGCCCACCCGCTTGCAGTACTGCAGAATATTTGTTTTAGGCCTAGATTTTACTTCGTAGTTCTTTTCAAATACTCCGCTGAGAATCGAGTGTTGGAAGCGGTGTGGATCGTGATGCTCCTTTGTCTGCTTGTGTTCAAAACAGAGACTAAGTTCCACAGCGATTTAGAAATTATTCTCTAAGAATCTTGTAACTTGTAAAATTATTTCAAGGGTTGTGTTAAATGACTACCTTATTTTTGGCCAGGAATTCTAAGTGTATGATGTTTTTATATGTGAAATATTAGATTTAAATGTGCTGAGTAGTACAACATGGTTGCTTAGTGTTTGTAAACAGTGTAACGTGTTGGTTTACAAATACAAATTGTGAAAAATTGTTTGTGCGCGTTCGAAATTGTGTTGAATTGTGATTTGTGTTTCTTTATTCATCATGGGGCGACTATCTACTCCCAGAAGTAGTTATAGAAAGCCAAAGAAACGCCCTTCGAAGAAAAGTATTGCAGGTAAATTGTCCTATGAGAAATCTCAAAACTTAGGCCTAAATGTAGGCCAGGCTGAAAACACAAATGAGAAACTACAGTGTAATTTAGATACAAAATGTATTTCTAGTGCAGCATCTGTCAGTGGTTTGAGCTCTGTAGCAGAACAAAATTATGATATTTCTAGCAGTGAGAGAAAATTAAATTCATTTTCAGAATGCTCAACACAGTATGGGCCCCCAATTATAAATGATGGTCCTGTGATTTATACCTTAGTTCACACAAGTGTATGGGATAATCTCATGAAAGATTTACTATGTAGTGAATGTCAGACAAAGTCTGTGGTAGTTGAATTTAGAGAAAGTCATGGTTTCTGCAGCAAAATAGTAGTTAAGTGTAGGAACTGTGGGTATGTGGCTGCTTGTGAGTATAGTTCTCCTCGAATATCCAGTTCACAGAGTCAAAGACCTCCTTTTCATGTGAATAAAACTATAGTGGAGACATTTAGTGCCATAGGAAAAGGTCATCAAGCAGTGCACAAATTCTCTTCTAACATGGGCATGAATACTCTCGGAAAGAGACCTTATGCTAAACATTTGAACTTGTTAGTGGATGAGGGGAAAATATATAAGAAAGAGGTTCTTCGTATGGCAGCTGATGCAGTTCGCAAAGCTCATAATGGGGATGACAATGAAATAATTGACATTGGCGTTTCCTACGATGCCACGTGGCATAAACGAGGGCACAGTTCTAACTATGGGGTTGGCTTTGCTATTGACATCCAAACAGGCATTGTATTAGATAATGAGGTACTGTCAAAATGCTGTGTTGATTGTAAAAGGACTGAGAAGGAACTGGGTAAAAATAGTGTAGAGTTTGACATTTGGTTCAATGGGCATAAGGCTTCAGGGGAATGCCAGAGAAATTACAATGGCTCATCCAATGCCATGGAGAAAGACATTGGGGAAATTATTTGGAAAAGATCTATTGCTGACCGAGGGATGAGGTACACTACGATGTTGTCTGATGGTGATGCCAAACCCCATGCCCATTTGAATGCTCTTCAAGTGTATGGTCCTCAGCAAGTCATCGAAAAAGAGGAGTGCATCAATCATGTGGCTAAACGACTTGGTACTGCACTTCGGAACATTGTTAAGGAGTGGAAGGTTAAAGGTGTCACTCTGGGTGGTCGTAAAGAAGGCAGTTTAAAAGAGACCACCATTACAAAGCTTACAAACTACTACAGGCATGCCATTGCTAGTAATATTCCTGATGTTATTGAAATGAAGAGGGCAGTTTATGCCACTCTTAGACACTGCATGTCCACAGACACTAAGCCCCAACATGGCACATGTCCAAAATCTTTAACATCATGGTGTTTTTATAATCGACAAATTGCGGAAGGGAAACCAGTGGATAGCCATAGTAAAATGAGTTGTAAATTAAGTCCTACAGTAGTTTTAAAAATCATGCCAGCATACCACAGGCTTGCATCAGATCAGCTGTTACAACGTTGCACCCAAGGGAGAACACAAAATGCGAATGAATGTCTTCATAGTGTTGTTTGGACGAAATGCCCCAAGGAAGTCTTTGTATCGAGGAAAAAACTTGAACTTGCTGTTCTTAAGGCAGTCAGTGAGTTCAACATGGGTTGTCTCAAAACACTGGAAATTGTTCATTCTGTCCGAGGGGAAACTATATCTGCTTGTGCGGTCTTTGGCAGCAAAAGTCAGGATATGCGGCGTGTCACCTTGAGTAAAAAAAGGAGATCAAATCACCAAAAACAATCCAGGAAACTACAAAAGTGGATGAAAATATCAGAAGAAGACAGAAAAAGGACATCTGAGGGGGATACATATGGAGCAGGGCAGTTCTAAGGTAAGACCATGGTACTAAAACTTTAAATGCAATTTTCTCAGTTACAAATTTCAACACATTTTGCTGTATACAAAATGCTCCTTGCGACAGAGTTTAAATCAGAATTAGCTGAAAAGTTACTTGCATGCTCCAGCTTAGGTAGGGATATGAATTTGCTCTCAGTTTTTATGTCAAATGTATATTAGTATTTTTTTTGGCTTGTTAAATTTGAATGTTGCAGCATTAATTTAAAAAAAATAATAATACTATTTTAAAAAAATTCTAGACAGTTCAATATTCAACAGATTTTAAAGTTGAGGGCAAATACTGTTAATATACTAGTAAGGTACATTCTTACCAAATTTCAGTTCAGCAGCCTGAAAATTGCATCGCAAGGAGCATTTTTCAAGCGACTAATTATTATGTACTAAAAACAAGGATATTTTGAGAACCAGCAGGCATAAATGTATTAAACTTGGTACATGATATACTGATATCTATCTACATGTGTATATAAAATTTGGTACTGATATCATGAAAACTGTAGAAGTTTCAAATTTCAGTCATACCTCCCCTTAAGTGTTCTAGATATAGGTCAAAAAGTGTTTTTACGTAAGATGAATACCTTTAATATGGTGTAAAAAGTTCGAAGTGGGCCCAAAAATGAAACACCACACCAGATTTAAGATCATGGGATGATCTGGAAATATGTGAGTACAAAATTCATTTTTATTTTGGTGTCAGAAATTGATTGTGTACAAAACCCACCGGAGTTTGGAGTGAAAGGGATGTGTTTTAATAAATAAATGCTGAATAATCAAGAATACGGTCTGAACAATAATAAAATAAATAGAGAAATTATGAATAATTATGTAAAGAATAAGTCCCGTAGAGGAAATATGTGAATAAAGGGTTAATGTATTTAACAAATGTCATAAGAGCAAGCGAAATATCATTTAATTATCATGAAAGACATTGAAATAAAGTAAAGTTGAGATATGAAAGAAATAGCTTTTGAGCTTGTATAAAGAATAAAGATAATAATAATAATAATTAAATATGGAAATGTTAAATAAAAATCAAATAAATTGATATGAACATAAGAACGTTAAGCCTTAACGTATGTGTAAGAAATGAGGTTCAATGGAATATTTTAAAACAGGGAGCGATTTATCGACCATGGAAAGATTAATATGTGAATTAAAATAATATGAATTGTTACTAAAGAGATTTTATCAGTTCTTGGGAAGACATTTCGGCTTAAAATAATGCATAGCGCATAATGAGCGCAGATATAATATTAAAGTGTCACGCTAGGAACGTGTAGTGGTTGAAATACTTGGTACATTACTTATGGAGGGTAGTTGATTGCAGTGAATTGATAATTGTATAAGTCCTCTATTTGTGACATGGTATCACGAGGCATTGTGTATGTATTTAAAAAGGGAGCTAATATATGGTATTATTGAGCGTATGTCATTGGGCCACGGCCGACTCTAAATCGCATTTTGTAATAAGTCCTCTGTACGGGATTAGTTCCCGAGGCACCTGAAGAGATTCGAATGCAGGATCTTCTTATGATAAAAGCCCCTGAAATTCTCCGTCGTCGTATGTGTATTAATCTTCCCAATCAATGAGGACCCTCTCATAATTAATAAATGCCAAGGATATGAAAATGGTCTTTGAACCAAAGAATAGTTGTTTGAATGTATACGGTACAATAAAGCCCGGTCTCCCCAGAACTGGATAGAATGGAAAGGTTTGTTTTGAAAGCCTTGAAAATAAGCTACTAAATGTTGGGTCAGACGGGATGTCGCCGCCACCCTAACGTGTCATAAATCGCACCCCATGTAGTAGAGACTAGCTCTTTTAAAGCGAGAAGGAACAGAGACCGTCTCGTAAGCTGTTGTAAAGAGAAATGAATACACCAGGAGTGTTTAAAGTTGTTAACGACCCGGGCGTTGAACCGAGGTCCTTAAAGATGGATATTTCGTTGCCGGTTCAGATCGTAGTTTCTTATATGATAATGGTCTATTAAGACATAAGAGATAAATAACAATCCCTATTGTAATAATGTATGGACGTGGGATTCCACGAGTTGATTGAAGGCAACTGAGTTCGGGAGTAACTATAGTTTTTTGACTGTGTCAAGTACCTTCACGCTCTGGAGTACACAATTGAATTTCTGATTACCTTAATATGTTTGTGAAATAAAGAGAGATGATAACAACTGAATGTGTGGACATGCCCAAAAATATTGAGTTAGATAATTAACATAGATTTTAAATATAATTATATATTTGTTCTTGAGAATAAGAAAATATAAAAGACAATGTTTGAGGTGTACAAGAATGACACCATAATAATGTAAATGCATGGAGCCAAAGAGCTCGGAGTTATGTAAACTTAATGTTAGTGCTTTATGGAAGTGAGACTAAGTAAGAATTGATGGTTTATGTGGAAACCACAGGTTTTGAATACAATATTTGTTTGTTTTATTTTGTGATCCCTTGTTCATTTGGAACAAGCAGTTGATATTTGGGTCAGTAATTAATTTGTTAAAATGTTTGTAGCGCCATTAATTTTATTAATTAAATGTGTTTAAATAGGAGTTGATTTTGTTGTTATTTTTGCAAGTGTATCCTCTAATTAATCCAAAATATGTGAGTCACAGAGTGGGGGAACTTACCGCTGCCCCGAAATTCCGAATTGAGCTACGCTGGTATACTGTGATTGGCATATTTTTTGCTAAATGGGCACAGTACAAAGAACGTAACTTGTGGGAAATATGTTTTTGAAAAGGTCAAATGCTTCACCTATTTGGGAACAGTGTTAAACAGCGAGAACTTAGTAACAGAGGAAATAAATCAACGAATCATGATGGGTAACAGAGCATATTACGCCAACAGCAAACTGCTAAAATCATCTCTACTGTCAAGAAAGACAAAGATGACACTATACAATACTTTGATCAGACCTGTCGTTACGTGTGGCGCAGAAACCTGGACCATGTCGTCAGTAGATGAAAATGCACTCCGTACCTTAGAAAGAAAGGTTTTACGGAGGATTTGTGGCCCAGTGAAAGAAGGAGAAGTGTGGAGAATAAGATCTAATCGAGAGTTAGACACCATCCTTCAAGGTGAAGATATTGTAAGATTTGTAAAGGCAAGGAGGATTGCATAGTTTGGTCATGTAAAGCGGATGGGTAGTGAAAGAATTCAGAAGAAACTGTTACATGGGAAAATGGTAGGAATAAGGAAACGTGGAAGGCCAAGAAGGACCTGGATCCAAGATGTAGAGAGCGTTCTGAAGACTATGCAAATCAAGAGATGGTGGGAAAAAGTAGAAGGAAGAGATGAATGGAGAATCATCGTGAGGGAGGCCAAAGCTCATCCTGGGCTGTAGCGCCGAGGAAGGAAGGAAGTCTCGCCCAGTCTAATTTCACTTCACATGAGAGAGGAGAATCGAAATTTTATGATTTTCAGTCTGTCAACATGATTGAACCCAAGTGTGATGGATTACTTCCTAATCATGATTTATTTTTCAGGATTAGGGAATAACCTATCACAATTGGGTACAATCGTCTTGACCGACTGAAAAACATAAAATTTCAATGACTAAGGTAACACTGAAAATGGCTTCAAACGCCATGAGAGAGGGGATAAAATCTAGAATAGCAGCTGGTAAACTCAGTTATTTCTCACTAGCAAGGGTCTTCAGAACACGTAATCTTAGCAGAAATCTGAAGACTAAAGTGTACAGAACTTGAATGCAACCATTGGTAATGTATGGATCAGAGACATAGACTCTTACTTCGGCAGATGAAGAACTCTTTTGGAGATGGGAGAGAAAAGTACTGAGTAAAATATATGGAATGCGTACACATTAACCATTTTTAAAATAAGCTACCTTAAAAACACGCTGTGCAACCATTGGATCAGATAAAACATCAGAGTAGACAATCATCTTGAGAATTCGACTGATTTTTGATAGTATTTCGTCTTCTTCGCGAATGTGTCTCATATGAACACGCGGAATCAACTCTTCTTGGCCTTGATGTTTTCCCAATAACTCTTCATTCGCAACGATTGAGCTAGTCTTCGTTGCTGCGACCAGACGTGTCTGGTAGGTCTTCTCTCTTATGCCTCAAAACCCCGTGTATGAGTAATTTTCCAAATTTCCTCTCGATCCTTGATAATAGGAAAACCTAATTCACCCAAGCCCTTTTCCAACTGTTTGTACCAATTTGACCTTGTTGCCTTTTCCTGCAAAAACGTATAGATTTTATATGTTAACCTAGTTGAGTCCATTATGTCCAAATGTCCCATGAATTGGATCTTACTCATACGGATTGTGTCTGTGATTCTAGTAATTTTTAAATAGATGTCAGCATTAGGTTTCGGAAGGTTGATAGTAATTGTTAGATTCTTTCTCGATTTTTTAGCCTATTTTCAATTTTGAAAAAAAAAATACGCTTATGAGATCACCTTTTGTCCGTGTGTCTGTCTGTGCGTGTGTGTGAGGTGTGTGTGTGTCTCCCCCTAATAAGTTCTAAACGGATGGAGCAATTTCAATGACACTCAGTAGGTTCATAGCACTATTCCGGGCGACCTCGACCGTGCCCTTCAAATTTTGTTACGTCTCACCAATCCAACATGGCGGCTATGCAAAATATTTCACCAGCATTCAATATCTCCGAACCTATTCCCGATATCACCCTGGAATTTATTACGGTGATAAAGGAAACTACCAGAAGATCACCTATGTGACTTTTGAAAAACTGGTAACTACAAAACCAACATGGCGGCCACGCGAATTTGCGACTTTAAATACACGTTCCACGCAATTTAACCAACCAAACGCAATAAAACTTGGTACAGTTTATGTTTATACACATTGAAATGCACAGACATCTAACTTAGTTCAATTGTTTACATAACCACATGATGGCGGCTGTGCGAAATATTTCACCGGCATTCTATATCTCTGAAACTATTAGCGGTATCACCCTGAAATTTTGTACGGAGATAAAGGGCACTACTGGAAGGTCATCCGTAAGACTTTCAAAAACCGGTTTACTACAAAACGAACATGGCGGCCAAGCGAATTTGAAAAATTTAAACAGACCTTTCTCGCGATTTAATGTTCCAAATGCAATGAAATCTGGTACAGGAAATGTTTATACACATTGTAATGCACTGGTATCTAATTTAGTTCAATTGTTTACATAACCTCAAGATGGCGGCAGTGCGAATTTTAAAATTATGTTTTTATTTCTTGTGTCGTAATCATGCGATCGAAGTGAAAGTTTGAATAATGAACCTACGCAATCATTTTCCTTTATTGGTACTGCCCCCGTAAATTGAATTATATTGAGACCACGATGGCTGTATTGGCAAATATGAGTAAAGTTATGGCTGTCATAGTTATGACGTGGATATTCATGACGTAGGCACGGATGACGCAAGATTCATACAAGTAGGCTGATTGAGCTGAGATTCTTGGTGACGTCATGATTTTGTTCGAGAAAGATCTTAGATTTACGACGCAGTCGCAGGAAACAAGGTATTGTGCTAAGGAAGAAGTTACGCTATTGGAGGAGAGACTCGAACCAATGAACGATAGTTTGGAAGGAAGACGGAGATTGCTGAAACTACGATATTTGATTACTTTTGGCATGCAGATTTGTGGAAATCTATTTTCAGTTATGGCATTGATTTGGAATTTTGAAGAAATTAATTTTGAGTTTTTGAAATTTGAAAATCCGTCAAGTATAGCCAAAGTTAAAACTTCCAGCAATGACGCAGCAACAGGCTATGGAAGGGATGGATACGCCCCTTAAGAAGTTGATAAAAGGTCGTGCACAGGATAGAGGAGCTCTCATATCTCTCAGAATTCAGAACTCAGAACTCAGAGCTCAGATCTCATATGTCAGATCGCATAAATATTTCTGGTGATATATAGTTATTTTCAAGTGATTCAGTGAAGTAAGTTGTCTTTAGCGTGGTTGAAGCCCGGCGCATCGAACGAACTCGGAGCAGTTCCATTTTACGCTGCTCGAAACTAGGTGAAGTTGAAACGCTCACATTAACGTTTCCACCAGTTAAGATATCAAGCGCTAACTTCAGCCTTTATTATAATTCTATTGGGCAGTATAACATTGAGGTGTGTAGAAGATTTGAACATTTTCACAGTTATACTTCGAAAGATATTGGAACTTTAAGGCTGCCAACAAAAGTGATTTTCTCGCCACATGAGAAACACTTTTAAAATTCCACATTATACACTACGGCTGACACGTGGAGTGCAACAGTGATATTGGAGAATACGTTTGGTATTACAACGATACATTCGACTATGGAACATTATAATCTTGCAGTGCTTTCAATGATTATAACAGTAGTTGAGATGGAAGGCTAAGGCTTTAATGCAATTGGGACATATATCGATTGAGTAAAGTAACAGCATGGAACTTCGTTAATCGTCTTTCTACAAAAGCGAGCATGTAGTTAACATCCAACTACACTCATGCATCGTGAATCCATCGCTGAATTATACCAGATAACAGTGGAAATATTTTCATACTCCACAACTATGAATATTTCTGCGGAAATAACTACAATAAACTTCATGGCGAATTCCTGCAAGAACTTCAGGGAACTTTCAAGAGAGGCCAGGGTTGTCCCGGCGCACAAAGAAGAGTTTTGCCAGAAGGATGTTTTTCGTATCCACGGAGCAGTGCAATTTCGGAGGAGGAAGCAGTTCGATTCTCCGAGGACGCTGATTCCAGGTTCGAGGACGGAGCACATCTTTACGCTGGTGAAATGGAACCAACAGCAGTTTTCTTTGAAAACTTTCCTCTGGAACTTCAATCAACAGATAAGGTAGTCGTGAACGTTTCTTGTATTATTTGAGTCTTGTAGCGATATCTGAGAAACCATTCTTCCCATATTTTCTGTCCTATCTTTTGCCCCATTTTCTTGATTGATATTTCTGTACTCAGTACACTTCGATGATTTATGCCTTTTTCTTCGATTTGTTGAGACATTGCTATGTCATTGGCATACTTAAATAATTTTGGATCAGTTGAGACTGATGATTTAGATTTTTCCAGTAATTTGCATATTTTTGTAGTCACGATTTGACTGTAAAGTTAACGATTTGCTATGGCAGATTTGAATTCAGACAGCGTGTCATTTTATTAAAGTAATTCTATTCAGTAAATTACTTTGACCAATTTTCTGTCATCCTCAAGAAAGAAGAATGATTAAAAGATTTTAGAGCGTTAAAATCTATTACGATATCGACGATCTTTGAAATACTAGTCGTCTTATGAACATGATTGCAACATAGACATTTATCATTGCATTATAGAAAATTTTATGAAATATGAACTTTTATTTCGATTTATTGAATACACTATAGTAATGAACATTTGATAGGAGTTTTTCTCAATTATAGATTGGAACAATAATGTTTGCATTTCACAGTCTAATTGTATTCTATTCGACTATTCATGCAGTTTAGTTGAACTTTGTTTGAAGATAGTATTTTTATACTGCGTTACTTTGAAGATGTTAATCTCAATTTTGATAGAGCAGGGAGGAGTGTCTAATCGTATTTGCTATAAAATTTATTTGTGATTGGCAAATTTTTACTTCATATCGATTCATGAATGAAACCCACGAAGGTTAAATAATAACAGTCATTATTACAATTGATGAATATAAGAATTTTTAAAGAGGAACAATGGATGTATAATCGTTAGTTCAGTGGACGTGTAAAAGTCGCTGTTGAGTAATGCCCTTGAATTATGAAGGAGGTTCCCACAATAATGGATGAAGTTGATGAATTAATAAGTGGAGGTTTTTGTGTGTAGTTTGGAAGATTTTTATGCCATATATATGAAGATATATGATGAATTTTGGGCCAATTGTTGTGCAATTTTGTGCGTTATAAGCGAAGTATTTTCCCGCTGAGTATTGTTCTTGTTCTTTGAAAGATTATTCATATGAAGATACTGTTAAAATTAACAAGAGTGTTAAATAATTTGAGATAAAGATTTTGAATGGAGGTTACCATCACAAATATTAATAATTATTATTAAACCTTATTAAACCTGAATTTGACAGTTAAATATAACTAACCTTCATTGGTCGATTATATCACCACGATTTAAGTAATTATCAACCGGATAAACGTGTGGTTTAATGTATTTCTTGTATAAATAATATTAACAATATAATATTGTAAAATAATTTTGTAAATATCTTTGATAATAATTTGAAATGATAGTGATTAATACAGGCGTGTATAAAATTTTCAATTGTCATTTGACATTGTTATAAACAATTTATTATTGTTATAAATAATTAATCATCATTTAGAGTTTTGTTTTTATACTCTAAACAACGCTAATTAAACAAGTGGTTTAAACAATTAATCATGATTTGGGATTATTGGAGGAATCCACTGGTGTTTGAATGAAGCATGTAAGACATTTGCGTGATAATATTTCAGTTGAGAAGTGAACATTTACGTGTTTTAAAAAGGAGAGCCAAGCTCTGAGGTAACACGCTTATGCTAGGGTTGAACGAACGGGAGTCCGCTTTGACAATACAGGTGCATTGCAGCTGGCCCGGACAACTGTGTTACAGAGGCCAAGGACGTTCCATAATAGCCTTGTGGCTATAAATAAAATGTGAAGTATATAAACACGCAAAACAATTGATATATGTGTCTCATCCCAAATCCCGTTTCCATTCCATATGCATTATTATTTTACGTTGCTATGAGCTTGAGAAAGCTGAAACATTATATGTAGAGAATACAGGTCCTACAGGAGGACATGGTTATGTGGTCAATGGCTTCTGATTGCCACGTTGATTTTGTTGTTTATTTTTGTTAAAATCATTCTTTATGTGAAATAAATTATTGTGCAGTTTAAAGTTTCTCGTCTTCGTTCTGGTTCATTTTAAATATCATGGTGGAGGTTATTGTGAGGGCATACTTTTAAGTGATCCAGTTGACAACCCAGTCCCCGAGATAAATTTAAGAGGTAAGTAAAGGTAAGTATGAACCCCCGTATATTTTGGTGTGTTCCACAATAATTTCTTGTTAACTATTGTGCTCTAATCTCGATAGTATCTGTCAGTGCCATTTTCATTGATGTAGCTGTGCCAGTGCGTTTGATTATTGGCAATCCGATTGAGGGGGCGGATATCTGACAGCCTACTATCCGGATATCGGGTACAGTACATGACTCTATGGCCTATACATTTAACAATCCAACATGGCGACCATACGAAATATTTAGAGGGCTCTGAATATCTACGAATCTATTACAGCAATCAAACTGAACTTTTTATGTTCATAGGGGCTACGAACTTAAGTTCACCTATAGGACTTTAAATAACCTGGTGATCAGAAATCCAACATGGGGGCGACGCGAAATATAAATATTCAAATGGACGTTTCTCGCAATTTAACCATCCGAGTGCAGTGAGCCTTGGTACAGTAAATCCTTATGCGAATGTTAAACCACCGGCATCTAATTTATTTCAATTGTTTCCATAACCACAAGATGGCAGCTGTGCGAAATTTTAAATTCTCCTTGCTACTTTTTGCGTCCTAATCATGCGATTGAAGTTTGAGCGCTACACATACAGAATAATCTTCATGTAACAGTGCATAATTCTAGGACCTACGTACATATTTAAAATACAACAAGGCGACCATCCGAAATATTTAGTCGGTTCTCAATATCTAGGAATCTATTACAGCAATCAAACTGAAATTTTGTATGTTGATAGTGGCAGTTAACATAAGTAGGATATATGAAATTAGGCTGTATAGTTCTTCACGGAACTACTTGTTTTAAATTTGAAACAACGATTTATATACATTTTTAGACATCTACTTTCTACGAACAGAGAAGACGTCTCCTGTTACGTATGTATAGCCTGTGTAACACATACAGTAATACAGCACTGTGAGTTGGGCTGCCTATCCACACAGGGGCTTTCACAAAGCACATCCCCAGTCTGAGCCCCTGATGTGCTAGCAACTTCTCTATTTCAGGAGAGCAGCGGGACAATCGGGTATTAAGGCAAAATCGTCACGTACCCAACTACAACATTCGCATGTGGGGTATATCGGTCAGCTACTCACCAATGAATACATGGGTCGTAATGATGCAGTGGTCAAGAATCTTGCCTCTCGAATCCGGTCCGGGTTTGATTCTCGGTCAATGCATGTGAAATTTTCGAAATTAAATATCATGTTCTGTGGTTCGTATTCCTCGTAAAAATGGGGGTGTCGTAGCTCATGATCGAAAATTTAACGGTCACTTGAAACTCCAAATTTCCTTTCTTCCTTCCACCTGTCAATGAAATTTGTCGACACAGCTGAGTTTTTTGTCGCAATTCTTTGCTAATTATCGAAAATAAATACGGCCATAATGCAAGCATTTATACAGAACATCTTGAAACTCTGCAAACATAAAAGGTCCGCCTCATTACGCAGTTGTGCATTGCGCAATTCTTGTCGCTCGGGTTTGATCCCTGGCTCTGCCAAGAAACATAATTCTGGTCTGAGGGCTGGAACGGGGTACACTCAGTCTCATGAGGCACAACTGAGAAGAGGTGGGTTCGATTTCTACCTCAGTCATCCCGAAAGTTGTTTTCCATGCTTTTCCACTTTTACTCCAGGTAAATGACGAAATCGTACCTAACTTAAAGCCACGGCCGCTTCCTACCCAAATACTGCCTCAATTACAAATACACACACTGGTACAGACATCGCAGTAACACAGGTTATGAGACAAATCTTATACACTCCCGTGTACATGGGGTTACATGACCAGGATGTCCCAAATATTTGCAAAAAAGCGTGTATCGGAAATAATTTGTCTTCAATTTTCAGCGATTTGGGGGAGATAGACGCTTAACTGTTCTGGTCTTAGATACTGAAATGGTAACCTTTACACACAAAAATAGTATTAAAAAATTACATCAGTCCGAAAGACTAGACGTTATATCATTTCAAATGACGCATGCTAAAAATGCTACACATGTTAGAAAGGCTCAGGAAGGCTTCTCGGTTCACTCGAAGCCCCAGGACTCTTTCAACAGACTCCATTACCCATTAACTTAGGCGTCCCGCGTGTGCACCTCTTTAAGGGTCACCCTGTATTTGAGTCTGACATATTTTACAACTCTTTAAGGGTCACCCATGATTTGTATCTGATATCTTGCAAACCTCTTTAAGGGTCACCCTGTATTTGAATTGAATCTAACATCCTGCACACCTCTTTAGGAATCACCCTGTATTCTTCTCTGCCATCTTGTACACCTCTTTAGGAGACACCCTGTATTCCTCTCTGCCATCTTGTACACCTCCTTAAGAGTCACCCTGCATTCTTATCTGGCATCTTGTATATCTCTTTAGGAGTCACCCTGTATTCTTATCTGGCATCTTGTACACCTCTTTGGGAGTCACCCTGTATTATTTTCGCCCCTGGACTCTTTAAACACACTCCATTAACCATTAACTTAGGCTTCCCGCGTGGCTGCATGACATCACGCACTCGCCGTCCTTTACCCATTAACTTAGGCTTCCCGCGCGGCTGCATGACGTCACAGTCTCCGTCTCCGTAACGCAACCGTCTCCGTCTCGCATAACGTTAGACCCAAAGCATAACGACGAAGTCGACAAGATCATTTGAAATGATAAAAAGCATAAGTAGCTCATTCGGAAAATAAACATCCTGTATCCTTCAGGAACAGTCACTTCCAATATGGATTGCCAAGGCAAGGCTTTATTTTGAAAAAGGGAGCTAGTCTCTCATAGTATATAGGCACTGTTCGTGGCATCATTTGAGTCTTGAAGTGGCCTTCTCAGTATGTACTAACCATGCGTCTTGGTGAGGTGTACCATACCAACTGAGGAGCCCAATGATACACTGGGGCGAAACGCTGGTAACCGTATGAGCTAACCGGACAATTATTTCAAGTCCTCTTGTTGAAATTCGTTAAAGTTTACACACAACCCACCCAAGTGCTGTAAATTCGAAAGACATGAACTTGAGTAGTAAACTACAAGAGATTGCATGAAGTTTACAGTCTGCATACGTTACAATATAGATACTGATCCACTGGAGTGAATTGTGGTTGGTTCGTTCCTCAGTTTAGGGGCTGCGACAACGCGGTCATGTAGCCCCGTGTACTTTCAGAGTGTGTAGAATCTGTCTGATAATCGATGTTAATTGTGATGGCTGTATCAGTGTGTGTTATCTGTAATTCAGGTAAGGACTGCAGACAATCAATTCAAGCAGTTTCTCATTTTGTTACCAATAGCTACCTTCAATGACACCTAGCTCTGTGCTTGGCTACTAGATGCCAACACAACCGGCACCTGGCGACGAACGTTGGAACTTAATAGAGCGTTAATCAAATCTAACCTACAAATTTAGCTTCACATAATTGTAGTTAGTGGAAGGTTCTTTTGCATACCATAAATCTATGACATGGGCCCGTCGGCTTTACTTCCCCTCCGAAGGAAGGCATACTGAGGGATTTTTAACGCTCTTAAAAAAACAACGACTTCGGCCGGGTTTGAACCCGCGATCTTGGGCATAGAAGCCACCGAAGCCGCCGAGTGAACAGTGAATATGTAAATAAGGACTATATTGTACAGTGAATAGTTATTAACAAAGAGTTATCTATTTACCTTCAAAGCCCACTACGGGCAAATGTCAAAATAGCAGATTTTCCTCTTGCTGTTGAGCACAGTACATTCTGGACAACTTGTCGTTATGGAGATCTTACCTGCAAAGAGAAAGAAATGTGTTAAATACATTGAATTTGACTATTTCAACGTTACACTGCACAAGAAGCAAAATTGAACTGATATAGCCTCCATGACAACGTAGGTTATCAGACGAATACTATACACACATGGAAGAAATACTAGAATATCAGAACCATCCTTTGTGCTTGAAGCGGTGGGGCGTGATAGCACAGTGGTTAAGCTGCATGCCTCCCATCAATGCGGATCGGATTTGAATTCATGTTAATGCATGTTGGAAATGTCTGTTTCTTTAGTTTGGATTCCAAATAAAAATTATTTCCCGTGACATATAATTGCGATATTAATGATCACGTAAAACTAATACCTTCCTTCCTTCCTTGCTGTAGTTGAGACACCAGTCTAGGGGTCTCAATAGAGGGAAACTTTAATGAGCGTGTCCCCCTTTTATTTTAATCTACAGTACATCCGTTCAGTTTCTGATCTCCGAAACTTAAAGCATTAATTTCAAGAGAATGAATTACACGTGCTGATTATGAAGGTAACCAGTGTTTAGCTAAATCCAGTAGGCCTACTACCTACAACAACTTGTTGAAGTAGGCAAATCGAATGTTAGCGCAACCAACAGAAATTCTAACTACCTGAAGCCACATAAAATGATAGTATGTCCGTCTGATGCTCTGGGACATCACACTTCCCTATATATTTTTATAACGTTGTCAGTGTCTGTATTCGAAATTCCTATGACCTCCTCGTAGTGTACCGGCTAGCATTCTCGCCCGGGTTCGATTCCCAGCTCTGTCAAAATATGTAAGTCTGATCTGAGGGCTAGAATGGGGTACACTCACCTCGTGAGGATAAACAGAGAAAAGGTCTGTTCAAAATCCAACCCAGGACCTTTTGAGATAGGGTTGTTAATACATAAACCTAGACCACAGAAGGAGAGGACTAAAATTTCTTGTTTGTTGTTGGTTGATTGGTTCATTGGGCTTGGGATATCTAGGCATCGTACACAGGAATTATAATTTGTGTTGAATATGTTTGATAACCTGTGTCCTTAAACCAAATGTGATCATTAATTCTTTAGGCAAAACCTAGATATCGCACGCTTTAAGAAGGATGAATATCTGTCGATTGGAACAAAAGCAGTTACAATCCCTAAGAGAACAGCTTATTACCAATGTCTGAGTGGCCTCATGGATAAAGGTAACATGGTGAGGTTTCTATCCGTAGTCTTCGATATAAATTCAAATCCGACAACTATTGAATGCTAATTGATTAATCCCTGTTTTCTGTTGACTTCATCATTGTTTGAATCTTCAGTCTTTTGACTGGTTTGATGCTGCACTCCCTGTCCTGGGCTAATCATTTCATCACTACATAGCTACCACACACTGCAACTGAGGCAATCTGTTTAACTTATTCTAACCTCGGTCTACCCGTAGAGGTCCTGTGCTCGACTCTTCCTTCCATAGCTAAGTTTGCTATTCCTGAGTGCCTTAGTATGTGCCCAACAACCTATCATTAGCACTCGCCAAAATCAGATATCCTCTCCCAACTCGTCTTAATACCTCTTCATTTGTTAATCGATCTCCTCTAACGCAACGTTTCAAATGCTTTCAGCTGTACCAACAGTCCAAGTTTTACTTCCATAGTGCCATGCTCCACAAACAGGCTTTCAAAATGACGTTTTAATACCTACATCTCTATTTTATTTGTCGACAATTTATTTTCTCTAGTAATACAGGGTTTCTAAAAAAGAACTCCGGGTTTTAAAAATTCATATCTTAATAACTGTAGAAGATAGCAAAATGTAGTTAATTCATCTGAAACGAGTAGCTCATCAAGTTTTACTCATACCAATTGGGAATGTTTTCATCACCAGTTGGCAGCGCTGCGGAGCGTTGACCTTGAAACAACGTAGCGGCAGTCAGTGCTGTCATGATTGCCGTGCTATGGCGACGCGGCAACAAAAGGCTCAATACGTTATTTGGCTAATAGAAACTAATTCTGTTGTTACGGTACAAAGAAACTTTCGACATAATTATGGTGTTGACCCGCCTACGGATAAAACCATTCGCCAATGGTTAAGTGCTTTCAAAACAAACAGGAAGTGTTTTAAAACAAAAGTCGCCGGGTAGGCCGCGTGTGTCACAAGAGAATGTGGACAGAATCCGAGCTTCATGCCTTCGAAGCCCTAAGAAATCAATGACAAGACGCAGTCTGGAGTTGGGTTTACCAAGATCAACAGTTCATAAGGTAGTTCATAAAAAACTTCGTTTAACTGCTTAAAAAAATCAACTGTTACACCACATTAAACCGGCAGACAAGATTAAGAGAGATTAGACTTCGCTGTTTCTATGCTAAGAAAATAACGATTTTTTAAATGTTATTTTTAGTGATGAAGTGACTTTTCATGTGAACGGGTCTGTAAACAGATATAATTTCATAATTTGGGGATCAGAGCCTCCCCATTAGTTTATAGAGTATGGACGTGGCACGCCAAAAGTGAATGTTTGGTGTGGTCTTAGTCTTATGCATGATAGAGTAATAGGTCACTTCATTTTTGTTGAAAGAAATATCAATGGTGATGTCTATTATGACATGTTAGAGGAATATGTTTTCCCTCAGATGACATTGAGGCGGAGAAGGGTTTAGTCCACTTCCAACAAGATGGGGCACCGCCACACTTCAGTTTGCGTGTGCGTCAGGCACTTGACGCTCGACTCGGCAACATATGGATTGGAAGGGAAGGACCTGTTCCATGGCCTCCAAGGAGCCCTGATATGACTCCGTTGGACTTTTTCTTCTGGGGGCATATCAAGAATCTTGTGTATGCGGAGAAAAGTCATGATGTTGGCCATCTCAGGGAACGAATAATCAATTGTGTGGCAACCGTCCCCCCAGACATGCTGGCCAGGACATGGAAGAGGTGGAATACCGTTACGATGTGTGTCGTGCCATTAACGGGGCTCATATTGAACTTTATTAAATTGTTAAAAATAACTTGAAAATGCAACCTTTCCAATCATGTATTACACATTAATATAACTTTTTTACTTCATTACAATATTTTGCCTCAAACCCCAAAGTTCTTATATAGACACCCTGTATTTTCCTTTGCCTGTGCCACCCTACTTTTTATATCTCCTTTGCCTCGTCCATTACTTCCTTCAGAGGTGTGCAAATTATTAGACTCGATGCCAGTGTTCCAACATTTACATTGTACGTATTGTGACTTAATACAGAACAAATGATTTGCAAGGCGCTGAAATTATCCCTCCCTATATTATTCTGCTAAGGTCCCATTCCAGTTTTGTACCAAAAATACGGGTCCATTAACACCAACCTACACATATGGGGTACCTACAGGTTCAGCATAACCCAACGCGTAAGCGAAGCGCACTCACTTACTCTTTAAATGTCACACAATTAAATAAATACCTTAAAACATGTATATTTACAATTAAATAATGAAAGAATGCGACACGGTAACCATGGTAACAGAATCTCACAGGTCCATCTATTTCTGTAAGACGCAATGCAATTCCAATTATTACATTACTGTAAAAGTTTCCAGACGGTTATAAGGTTATCCCTGAACCAAATTAAGCTGTAAAATTCATCAATACATACAGTATAATGCGCTTAAGGGGATCAAGGGGAACTCGAGAATTTTTTCATGCAATTTTCACGAGTGAGTGTGGTACGAAAGGTATTTTTCACCTGACTATAAAGGGGTCTCCGATAACCACATTTAAAGGCCCTTAAATTAACAGTGTCTGAGATATTCCCAGAAAACTAACTTCGCTCTGATATACCTATGAAGGAATGACAAACCCTAACCACTGCACCAGTAGCTGGATTGATAAATTCTGATCATTCATACCAAGGATTAATCAGTCATACATTCATGATTGAGATTTTGCTAAGTGTACTCTTTATAACTAGAATATTCGCGGGCGAAGCCGCGACGGGTAATGCTGGTTTCATATATTTAATTAACAGTCTGAATGTCATTATTTAATGAATCTGACAGTCAACTAATTACAGTTTCCACTGAAAGAGGAGCCTTGTTAATGCAGAATGCCACACGTTTGGTTTCGATTAATTTATTCTAGTCTTCGTGTGAACTTAAACCAGAGAGAGAGAAAGTCTTATTACTGATTGCCCACTCTTGATCTATTGAATGATTCGTGGACAGTGGATCACCCGATTTAGAGTATACATTCCAAGGTCAATGTAAAAAAAGAAACCAACGGACCCAGTTCAGATGGCCCTCAGAATCTTCAATTTCGAAAAAATCCAGATGCAATTCCTCATGGGAAACATTGTAAGGCCACAGGGGAGAAAATATCACTAAGTTGGGTATTAAAAATAAAATAAAATGATTTTGAAAAGAAAAGTGTTTAATTTAAATTATTTATTTGAGTCTAATAATTAACCTGACAATGCGACTGATTACGGGATGCATACGTAGCACACCCGCCACATGGTTATCTGTTCTATGTAACATCCAACCTCCAGCTCTTCGAAGATCAGAGGCTCTCCTGAAGATCTGGAAAACCATTCAGAAGAACCCCCAGCTACCCATACATACTGATGTAGCAAAAGCAGGTAATCAACGGTTGAAGTCAAGAAACCACCTTGGCGCTCTCCAGTACTTCTTGAAGACTCTCCATTTAACATCTCAGACGCATGGAAAACGATGTGGGAAGAATCATCAGTATTCAATGCACATCTGATTGAAAACCCTTCCAACAGGATAGAAGGTTTCAAACTCCCCAGACGCCAATGGAGAATCATTCACTGGATCCGTACAGGACAAGGCAAATGTGGATTCCTGTTTCACACATGGGGTTGGGTTACTTCTGCTAACTGCGATTGTGGAGCTACCCTGCAAACCATCGAACATATTGTTGGTGACTGTCCGCAACGAGCCTTCCAAGGATCAGTAGGTCACATTCATCATGAATCTTCTGAGGCACTTCAGTGGATTGATGGCCTGGATTTAGAAGTTTAAAGCAAGAACTTGTGTTTATGACTACGTATATAACTGTGTATATATAACTTTATATTTAGTGTATATAACTTTTATTTTAACTCTGTATCATCATACGATAAATAATAATAATTAGCACACCTGTGAACTTTGTTTCCTTAATAGCAGAAGTATCTTACTTAATTTAGCTTTTGATTTGCCAAATTGATGACAATAGGGGTCTCTGGCTTCTTCCGGCAGTAATCTAAATTTTTGTTTTATATTTATTGATTTTTCTACTTCATTGACCAATTAATTAACTGATTTAGAGGAAACATTCCAAGGTCAATGTAAAATAGTACCCGAAGTCGTCTCAAAATATGCGACACTTTGATATTGCGCAACTGTATCATTCTGGGATTTGCCTGCATGGAGTAAAAAACCCCGGAGGTAACTATACTCAGAATAACCACTGTCAGCACCATGATTGCAAACTTCGAACTTCGGACTTGCTGAAGCTTCTCATCACAGTCGTGGTGCGTGAAATAACGCGCAAAGCTACGCCGCAAGTTGGCCCATTGATAAAATATGAGTCACTTATTTATTTAGCGTATGGCTACATCACAAAATGTACAGTTAAATAATATTACAATCATAAAGATAATTATAACAGACTACAAACTAATATCAAGTCCATGAATATAGTCCAGTGATCCCTCCGTCATCACCAGGAACTGCGATTGGTCGCCAGCGATAGCTCTCAAGGGACATTCGTGCACAACAGTCTGCTTTTCAGCACCAGTCACAGCTTGGAGACTCTCTTTTCTTCCACTTGTACAGAAGGTCTGCACATCTTCCAGTGTTGGTTCTTATTCTATTAAGTACTGACCAATCCTTGCGTGGTAATTCAAAATCGGGTGGCTTCGTTGATATGCACGGCATCTTCAATTGCTCTGCAGTTGCGTTAGTCTGCCATGTTTGCCTCCAGCAGTCATCAGTATTAAAGTTGTTGGCATCTAAAGTTCTCGCGGTTTCAAGGGGTGGATGACGAGAGCGAAGCCTTCCTCTTCCGATGTTTGGTATGTCTTCATGCACAGCAAGGTGTGGATTGTTGTACAGCTTTTTGTACTCGCGTAATAGTGCATTTTTCCGACGCAGAGATGGAGGTTGTATGTGGCTAAGTATGGGTAGCCAGAAAGTCGGCGTGGGTCTGATTGTGCCAGTTATAAGGCGCATTGTATAGTTAAGCTGAGTGTCGATAAGCTTAGTGTGTGTGCTTATGAGTCACTTAAACTTTATGACGACAGATACTGTGGTCAATTTCGAGACGACTTCATTGCACTTCTCGATAAGTTACACAATACGCCCAGATTGCACCAATAAATGAAACTAATTACTATCATAAAAGAACAGTCAGTCACCTCCATGTCATTTCAAGAACGAAGTCTGTGGAACTTGGTTGATTTCCTGCGAGAATCGTGGAGATAAAAAGTACCTGGGAAGTTGAAGTAATTCCCGGAAGAAGAATAAAAATGTATTTTCTCTGTAGATATCTCCACGGACTAGCTGGAGGAAATTAAATCAATGTGAGACACGCCGAAAGTTAACCATTTGTCACCGTGAAGCAGGAAGAAGTTGCCGGCAGAATACTTTATGTCCGTCTTTGTGAGACAGATGTCCAATTACATTCGCATAGCTTAGAACTATGACGGCCCGAAACATGGGTCGACTGAAAGAATTTGCACGCGAGCAATAAGCTGTCGGACGGCTGCACAGTGGACACTTTTCACCTCCAAGACTGAATGAGAGGTGGATTCCAGAGCTGAATGACCACGATGTCCAAGCCCCTCAAACAAAAGCAAGTAGTTCCGTGAAGAACTATACAGCCTATTTTCATATATCCTACTCATGTTAATTGCCTCTATCAACATACAAAATTTCAGTTTGAAGGTTGTGATAGATTCGTAGATATTGAGAACCGTCTAAATATTTCAGATGGTCGCCAGGTTGGATTTTTATTTATGTACTATTAAATTAAGATTATTGTGTACGTGTGGTATTCAAACTTCAATCAAATGATTAGAACACAAGAAGTAAAAACGAGGATTTTAAAAATTCGCACAGCTGCCATCTTGTGGTAATGCAAACAATTGAAATACATTAGATGCCAGTGGATTAACATTTGTATAAGCATTTAACGTGCAACGTTTCACTGCACTCGGATAGTTAAATCGCGAGAAACGTCCATTTAAATATTTATACTTCGCGTCACCACCATGTTGGATTTGTGCTCACCGGGTTACTGAAAGTCCTATAGGTGAACATATGTTCATAGCCTCTATGAACATAAAAAAAATCAGTTTGATTGCTGTAAAAGATTCGTAAGCGTCTAAATATTTCGGATGCTCGCCATTTTGAATTGTTATATGTATAGGCCATAGAGCTATGTACCATTCAAGGAAAATTATTGCCTAGGTTCATTATTCAAACTTTCACTTCGATCGCATGATTACGACACAAGAAAAAACTTAATTTTAAAATTTCGCACAGCCGCTATCCTGAGGTTATGTAAACAATTGAACTAAATTTGATGCCAGTGCATTACAATATGTATAATCATTTACTCTACCACATTTCACTGCGCTCAGAGAGTTAAATCACAGAAAAGTATATTACAATATTTCAACTTCGCTTGGCCGCCATGTTCGTTTTGTACTTTACAGGTGTTTGAAAGTTACATAGATAAACTTGTAGCAATGACCTTTACCACCGTTCAAAATGTCAGGGTGATATCGTAAATAGTTTCGGAGATATTGAATGCCAGTGAAATATTTCGCACAGCCCACATTTTGAGGTTATCTAAACAATTGAACTAAATTAGACTCCAGTGCATTACAATGTGTATAAACATTTTCTGTACCAAGTTTCATTTCGTTTGGATAGTTAAATCGCGAGAAAAGTCTATTTAAAAGTCTCAAATTCGCTTGGCCGCCATGTTGGTTTTGTAGTTACCAGGTTTTTGAATGTCCCATAGTTGAACTTCTAGTAGTGCCTTTTATTACCGTACAAAATTTCAGGGCGATATCGGTAATAGTTTCGGAGATACTGAATGTTGGTGAAAAATTTCGCACAGCCGCCATGTTAGATTGGTGAGACACAATAAAATTTGAAGGGCACGGTCGGGGTCGCCCGGAATGGTACTATGATCTTACTGAGTTTCATTGTGATCGCTCCAGCCGTTTAGAAGTTATTAGGGACACACACACACACCATCATACACACACGCACGGACAAAAGGTGATCTCATAAGCCCATTTTCCTTTTTTTTTTTTTTTTTTTTTTCATAAAATGAAAATAGGCTAATAACTGTATTTCTGCACCTGGAAAAACTATATGTGTACCGTTTAAAAGCGGAAGGGTGTTTTGAAAGGATGACAAGTTTCTTTCGTCAAGCACGTATCTATCATCAGGTCCAGTGCAATAAATAATGAACAAGTCCAACGATACCACTAATATAAGTAGCAATATGAGTTCATGCTTTATGGCTCCTACGAACAGGAGGCAACTGAGCAGTGGGACATGTTTTCCGGTGAAAGGATTTTCATTTGATTATAATGTGGTTTTTTTTTCACTGTTTAGAAATGAAGGAACACTGTGTATAGTCATTAAGGTTCGGATGTTAGGAAAAGTCATATTTTTAGCCTACTTTCGATTTTTGCAAAAAATGAAAGTAGACTTATGAGATCAACACAGGGCGAAAAAATGTCCTCTCGGCACGCCGGAAGGCGGAGGTCGATTTCACCGGACAAACTTGGAGATAGGCGAAAATAGGCAGAATATGCAGGTTTTCGTAGAAGGATCAGACCTCATTTATCGCGTGAAAGTATTTTATAATTGGAGATTAATTAACTTTGTTTTTCTTCATTTTAAACATATTTTAAACATTTTATTGTCTTATGGGGACGGTAACCTTCTTGTCATTTAGAGTCCATTTTTAACCTATTTTCAATTTTGAAAAAATAGGCTTATGAGATCACCTTTTGTCCGTGTGTGTGTGCGTGTGTGTGTGTGAGGTGTGTGTGTGTCCCCCCCTAATAAAATCTAAACGGCTGGAGCGATTTCAGTGAAACTCGGAAAGTTCATAGCACTATTCCCGGCGACCTCGACCTTGCCCATCGAATTTTGTTACGTCTCACCAATCCAACATGGCGGCTGTGCGAAATATTTCACTAGCATTCAGTATCTACGAAACTATAACGGATATCGCCCTGAAATTGTGTACGGTGATAAAGGGTACTACTAGAAGTTCACCTATGAGACTTTCAAAAACCTGGTTACTACATAACCAACATGGCGGCCAAGCGAAGTGGAGACTTTTAAATAGACTTTTCTCGCGATTTAACTATCCAAACGTAATGAAACTTGGTACAGCAAATATTTATACACATTGCAATGCACTGGAGTCTAATTTAGTTCAATTGTTTACATAACCTCAAAATGGCGGCTGTGCGAAATATTTCGGTGACATTCTATATCCCCGAAACTATTACAGATATCACCCTGCAATTTTGTACGGTGATAAAGGGTACTGATACAAGTTTACTTATGTATAATTCATAAACCTGTAAAGTACAAAACGAACATGGCGACCAAGCGAATTTGAAATATTTTAATAGACTTTTCTCGTGAGTTAACTCTCTGAGCGCAGTGAAATGTGGTACAGTAAATGATTTTGCAGATTGTAATGTACTGCCATCTAATTTAATTCAATTGTTTACATAACCTCAAGATGGCGGCTGTGCGAAATTTTAAAATTAAGTTTTTATTTCTTGTGTCGTAATCATGCGATCGAAGTGAAAGTTTGATTAATGAACCTAGGCAATAAGTGTCCTTGAATGGTACATAACTCTATGGCCTATACATATAACAATCCTAAATGGCAAGCTTCCGTAATATTTAGACGGTTCTCAATATCTATGAATCTTTTGCAGCAAACAAACAGAAATTTTTATGTTCATAGAGACTATGAACATATGTTCACCTATAGGACTTTCAGTAACCTGGTGAGCACGAATCCAACATGGCGGCGACGCGAAGTATAAATATTTAAATGGACGTTTCTCGCGAATTAACTATCGGAGTGCCGTGAAACGTTGCACGTTAAATGCTTACACAAATGTTGATCCACTGGCATCTAATTTATTTCAATTGTTTGCATAATCACAAGATGGCTTCTGTGCGTAATTTTAAAATCTCGTTTTTACTTCTTGTGTTCTAATCATGCGATTGAAGTTTGAATACCACACGTACACAATAATCTTAATATAATAGTACAAAAATAAAAATCCAAATTGGCGACCATCTGAAATATTTAGACGGTTCTCAATATCTACGAATCTGTTACAGCAATTAAACTGAAATTTTGTATGTTGATAGAGGCAATTAACATGAGCAGGATATATGAAAATAGGCTGTACAGTTCTTCACGGAACTACTTGTTATACTTGTGGTCACACTGTCCTTATGCAAGGTTTCGACACTGATGTGTAACTATGTAACGGTCTGTTACTTCTTCACGCAGAATTATATCTCCCACAGAGATGTTGGTTGGTTCCTCAGTTTAGGGGCTGCGACAACGCGGTCATATAACCCCGTGTACTTTGGGTGAGTGTAGAATCTGTCTGATAAACGGTGTGAATTGTGATGGCTGTATTAGTCTGTAATTCAGGTAAGGAATGCAGACGCTAAATTTCAAGCAGTAGTTCCTAATGTTGCTACCAGATACTAACGTCAACGCCACCTAGCTGTGAACTTGGCTACTAGATGCCACCTCAATCAGCAACTCGCAACGAACGTTGGAACTTCCCCTCCAAAGGAAAGCTTACTGAGGGATTTTTAGCGCTCTTAGAAAATCCGACGACTTTGGCCGGCTTTGAACCCGCGACCTTGGGCATAGAAGTTCAGCATGCTACCAGTTACGTCACCGAAGCCGCTTCACACTTGGTCAGATGGAAATCTGAATCTGATCTCGCGCAAGTGCGTTGTCATGGCAACGTCTGATGGCTCATCCCTCATCAATTTAGTAGTGTTGCCATGTCAACCACTGATAGCTCTTGGCATTTTCTTATAATTCCGAAATCATTTTTCTCATCCCTTGGCGCAATGGTGGCTCATATCAAAAATTCTTTCAGACAAATGTTTTAGGTAATTATTAGGGGAATATTGTCCATTTTGTACGGTTTTGATATTGTGCCTATTAACAGAGATATGATTAATGTTTCCCGAAAAAAACACTTTTTCCCACCCCTTTGGTCAATGGTTGGTGCTATCAAAAAACGTTTCAAACACAAATTTCTGAGCTTTATCCGACACATAGTATGAACTTTGAACGGATTCGATATTTCACATATTAAGAGAGTTATAGCAATATTTCATTTTTTCGAAAAAAAAAGTCCCCCATTTTCATCCCCTTCGACCGATTTAGCCCAGTAACGAACTCTTCCGAGATTTTATGGGTATACATATTCGGTAGAAAATTCAAAGTGATTGGTGCAAAATTACGGCAGTTATCGTGTCCACAAGAAACTGATATACATATATACATATATTACATAAATGATATATAAACTTTTGAACTGACGGTGGTTTTGGGGTCTGGGGGATGTGAAACGCGAAGATATGTCGAAATTATCCGGAAATCGAAACATGGTACCCATTGCAATAGTTAGCTTTCTAATGAAATCTACCTAAAATACTACCGTCAACGACACCTAGCTGTGAACTTGGCTACTAGATGCCACCTCAATCAGCAACTCGCAACGAACGTTGGAACTTCCCCTCCGAAGGAAAGCAAACTCAGGTTTCTTAGCGCTCTTAGTACATCCAACGACTTCAGCCGGGTTTGAACCCGCGACCTTGGGCATAGAAGTTCAGCATGCTACCAGTTCCGATACCGAAGTCGCTTCCCACAGACATATGAAAACTGAATGTGATCTCGTGCAGAGGCGTTGTCATAGCAACTGCTGATGGCTCATCCCTTATCAATTAAAAGTAAAGTTGTCATGGCAACCTCTCTTGGCACTTGGCATTTTCTTATAATTTAAATCATTTTGTTCACCCCGTGGCGTAATGGTGGGTCATATCAAAAATTCTTTCAGACAAAAGTTTTAGGTAATTAATGGAGGAATATTGTCCATTTTGTGCGGTTTTGATATTGTGCCTATTAACAGAGATATGATTAATGTTTCCCGAAAAACCCACTTTTTCCCACCCCTTTGGTCAATGGTTGGTGCTATCAAAAAACTTATTTGACATAAATTTTTGGCAATTATCCGACACATATTATGAACTTTGAAGGGATTCAATATTTCATGTATTAAGAGAGTTATAGCGATATTTCACTTTTTCGAAAAAAAAAGCCCCCCTTTTTCACCCCCTTTGACCGATTTTGCCCATTAACGAACTCGACCGAGATTTTATAGGGATACATATTATGTAAATAATTCAAAGTGATTGGTGCAAAATTACGGCAGTTATCGTGTCCACAAGAAACTGATATATATAGATAGATAGATAGATACATATATACATAAATTATATATAAACTTTTGAACTGACGGTGGTTTTGGGGTCTGGGGGATGTGAAACGCGAAGATATGTCGAAATTTTCCGGAAGTCGAAACATGGGACCCATTACAATAGTTAGCTTTCTAATGAAATCTACCTAAAAGTGTGTCTGTCTGTGTGTGTGTATGTGTGTGTGTGAGTCTGTGTGTGTGTGTGTGTATGTGTGTGTGTGAGTCTGTGTGTGTGTGTCTGTGTGTGTGTGTGAGTGTGTGTACTCTGAATGTCTGTCCCCCCCTATCAATTCGAACACGGTGAATGCGAATTGAACGAAATTTGGCACAAAGGTAGCACTAGCAAAGGACACCTCAGTGTCATGTTTTATATCGCCGCCATCTTTACTAAAACTGAATGGCGGCCTCTCAAACGTTCAAAACGTAAAATCAAATAACGACTAACCAAATCATCCGATCTCTACCAAATTTGGTAACAACATACCTTCGTATAGGATGCGTCTTGTGACCAAACTACAAGGTCGTCCGCCATACCATTTCAGGATGGCGGCCGTGCGAATTATGCAAACTTTATAATCCATATCATGGGACCCACCAGTTCCGATTATCGAGCCGATAATCGTTTTAACTGTTCTAAAGGAAGAGGCACGTTCGAAATTAAAAGTTTATTTTTTAATACTATAGTGCAGACGTGATTTTAAAAAGCTGAGCTGATTCAGTAATAAGACAAGATGGCAGCGGATATCTTGTGCCTGACTTATATTTCACTAATTTGAGTATTGCATGCAATATAGCGTACTGATACAAAATAAATAAACTTTGTATGAAATGCTTTATATATAAATAATATACTCCAGTGATGAAATCGTTTAGTATAAATCATTATTTGCTAACAAGTTCTATGTAAGTCATTTTATATAGAACGATATTCGTTGACACAATTAGCTCAGTGGTAGAGCGTTAGCCTATCGCTCAAACGCCTATGGTTCAAACCCGATCAGAGCTAGGTTTTTTGCTTGAAATGTTATATGTTTATTGTTTTGTAATGACTCAGATGTTTTAAAATTAAGCGTTATATTGTGCATATTATGGTGTAAAATATATATTTAATTAAAACATAATTCGCCAGCAGATTTACTCGAGACATCTAGCTGCCAAAAAGGTAACTAGATTAACTTCCAGATTTTATTGAAAAGTTTCTTCTTCTGGCCGCTAGAATGCACTCGCTCTGTTAGGATTATATTGTTCGATATTTCACCACTAGATGTCACGACTAGTCTACGTGGGGCTCCATTGATTACGACAACATTGGCATTCTATGCGCATCGAATTTGAAGAATGACAAGATGATACTACGATACATTTTTACTTTTTATTTTAAAGGGTTTGTAACAGCCTATTTTGCGTTACTTGAAAATGTTATTTGAATTCAATTAGGGTTGTGAAAGCCATGCACAACCAGACGTGTAAAGACATGCCTCAACTCAAAGTTGGAGGTTGCCCACGGCAGGTCGTATATGTAATAATAATAATAATAATAATAATAATAATGTTATTGGTTTTACATCCCTTTTAACTACTGCTGCTTTTAGAGACACCGGGGTGCCGGAATTTTGGCCCGAAGGGGATCTTTAACGTAAATGTACTGACACGGCTCCCTCGCATTTGTGCACCCTCAAATGCCAGCTGACTGCGCCAGGATGCGAACCTGCAACCTAGGGCCCAGCAAGCGAGAACGTTACCGCTGAGCCCCGCAGCCAGTCCGGTCGATTATGTCTCCAGATCCATAACATTCTTGATATACTTCTTATCTTTCTTTCTTCAATGATGGTAGCAGTTTTTATCTAGGTTGTGGCGTTTGGTAGAGGTAAATCGTTTCTAAGGTCTTCAACAAAGAATAGTTCTATTATACTCTTTGATAATAACAACGAGTTATAACTATACTCATACATTTAGGAGAAAGTAGGCTATATGTTCCTTACTGAACATCTTGTTTTTTCCTGAGTTCATTTTACCCGAAATCTGAAAAATAAGTTTGAATGACGGGCCCTGACCACGCTTAAATCAATTTGATGTTGCCTATAAATGCATATTTCGGCCATTTTTATTGTTTGGTCATATTCGGTCATATTTTAGTGATATAAGGTCATAGGCCTATTTGGTTATAATTTAAGCATTTTTGTTTAAATTGAGGCGTCGTTAACAAGGTACGTGTTATCTACGTCGAGTTTCAAACACAGGATTTCCGAATAGTGTAGTAATAATAGCCTTTATTGCAGCCAGTTGGCCATATTACATGTTACAGATATGTACACTTACTAGATACTATGGTTCGCTTCTAGTCCTTACTATAAGACATTATTGATAAAGTTATGTTGGAGCATGTCGTGATATGGTACCTTCCGCATTCGTTCCAACACAGCTCACATAGACACCTCTCATCCGGGTCATGGAATGTCTTTCGTGAGCAGACCTTATGGTGGAACCCATGAACTGCGAGTCTTGTCACGACGTGTCTCATTTCGGATAGGGGTTGCATCCATCTTTTGTCCACCATGGCATCAGTCCCGTAGAATTCCTTCGGAATATAAAGCCTTTTGCTTTGCAGATCCTGGAGTAATTTTCTGAAGCTTTCTGTGGAAGGCAACAGTAAAAGTGACCGAAGGTCCTCTATTAGGAACGTTTCTCTCGCCAGTTCATATACCAGCCGAGATTTGGCTGACTTGGAGACTCCGAGGGCTCTTTTGAGGAACCTAGATTTCACCTTTTCGAGTTCCTCCAGCTGTTTGTAGTTGAGAAACTCCCATGTTAGCTCCAGACCGTATGTTAGTACGGGTATGACCTTGGCTCGGAAGAGCATCATTGCTGTTTCCAGCGATATTTGGGTAATATGGCTTATGTCGTTTATGGCCTTCACTGCTGCGGCCGCTTTCGCTCTTGTATGTATTCTGAAGCTTCGGCCTGTTACCTGGAGCGTGAGGCCGAGGTATTTGAAATTGTTTACTTTCTTCAGTTCCTTGCCGTTGCATAGCACTTGGTCTGATTCCGCTGACCTGCCTCCGTTCCGGAAGACGACCATCTCAGTCTTGTCCTCGTTGATTGTTAGTTCGTTTTCCTGGACCCATTCGCTTAGTATGTTGATTGCATCTTGCAAATCCTTCATCTGCTCCGAGGCGATTGCCATGTCGTCTGCGTATATATGCAGTTTGGACTCAGTCGATTCCTTTATTTTGTCCCCTGCATCGTGTGAGAGCGCATTGAATAGAATGGGACTGAGGGGGTCCCCTTGAAGTACTCCATTCGTTTGTATCATCCATTTGGTTTGTCCAACTCCGTCCTGCACTTGTATATAGTTTTCTGCCAATATGTTCGATATAAGGGTCGTCAGCCTTGATCTACCTATGAGTGTTTCCAGCTAATGTATCAGCAGCTTTCTGTTTACCAGGTCAAAAGCCTTCGTAAAGTCAACAAAGACTACATAGAGTTTGCTCTTGGGTTTCTCTAGTGTTGTTGTTACGTGCCGTAATAGGCTTCCTGCAGCCATAGTTGTCGATCTATGCTTCTTGAATCCACATTGCCCTTCTGGTAGTATTGGGTCTATTTTTAGCCCATTTTCAATTTTGAAAAAATAGGCTTATGAGATCACCTTTTGTCCGTGTGTGTGTGTGTGTGTGTGAGGTGTGTGTGTGTGTGTGTGTCCCTAATAAAATCTAAACGGCTGGAGCGATTTCAATGAAACTCGGTAATTTCAAAGCAATATTCCCGGCGACCTCGACCGTGCCCTTCAAATTTTCTTACGTCTCACCAATCCAACATGGCGGCTGTGCGAAATATTTCACTAGCATTCAATATCTCCGAAACTATTACCGATATCGCCCTGAAATTGTGTACGGTGATAAAGGGCACTACTAGAAGTTCACCTATGAGACTTTCAAAAACCTGGTGACTACAAAACCAACATGGCGGTCAAGCGAAATTGATACTTTTAAATAGACATTTCTCGCGATTTAACTATCCAAACGTAATGAAACTTGGTACGCCAAATGTTCATACACATTGTAATGCACTGGAGTCTAATTTAGTTCAATTGTTTACATAACCTCAAAATGGCGGCTGTGCGAAATATTTCACTGGCATTCTATATCTCCGAAACTATTACAGATATCATCATGCAATTTTGTACGGTGATAAAGGGTACACCGAAACTCCATACAAGTTTACCTATGTATATTTCATAAACCTGTAAAGTACAAAACGAACATGGCGACCAAGCGAATTTGAAATATTTTAATAGACTTTTCTCGTGATTTAACTCTCTGAGCGCAGTGAAATGTGGTACAGTAAATGATTTTGCAGATTGTAATGCACTGCCATCTAATTTAATTCAATTGTTTACATAACCTCAAAATGTAGGCTGTGCGAAATTTTAAAATTACGTTTTTATTCTTGTGTCGTAATCATGCGATCGAAGTGAAAGTTTGAATAATGAAGCTAGGCAATAATTGTCCTTGAATGGTACATAACTCTATGGCCTATACATATAAAAAAATCCTAAATGGCGAGCTTCCGAAATATTTAGACGGTTCTCAATATCTATGAATCTTTTACAGCAACCAAACTGTTTTTTTTTTTTAATGTTCGTAGAGACTATGAACTTATGTTCACCTATAGGACTTTCAGTAACCTGGTGAGCACAAATCCAACATGGCGGCGACGCGAAATATAAATATTTAAATGGACTTTTCTCGCGAATTAACTATCCGAGTGCCGTGCAACGTTGCACGTTAAATGCTTATACAAATGTTGATCCACTGGCATGTAATTTATTTCAATTGTTTGCATAATCACAAGATGGCTGGTGTGCGTACTTTTAAAATCTCGTTTTTACTTCTTGTGTTCTATCATGCGATTGAAGTTTGAATACCACACGTACACAATAATCTTAATGTAATAGTACAAAAATAAAAATCCATCCTGGGGACCATCTGAAATATTTAGACGGTTCTCAATATCTACGAATCTGTTACAGCAATTAAACTGAAATTTTGTATGTTGATAGAGACAATTAACATGAGCAGGATATATGAAAATAGGCTGTATAGTTCTTCACGGAACTACTTGTTTCGTATATTGTCGCTGTCAATATTCCTGTTAGTAGCTTTAGGGCTGCGGATTCCAGCGCTAGCTACTCCCCGCTATGAATTTGGGTCGTCAGTACTCCCTTTTCCTTTGTATAGTAGCTTGATGGTTGACTTCTTCCATTCGTTTGGCATTTGCCCGAGTTCTAAGCATTTGTTTAGTAGGGCCGTCCATATCGGTGCCAGTTCCTCAGTAGTTTGTTTTAGATGCTCATTCCTTAGTCCATCTGGACCGGGGGATCTATTATTTCTTTTCTTCTGTATGGCCATGGTGATCTCTCCTTCTTTGATGGGTTCTGTCACAAACTACTGAGGAACTAAACAGGAATAGTGTAGTAGATATATTTTTCTTCCTTTTCCAGGAACAGGCTGATAGCCGGATTAGAAGACCTGGTTCCAAGAAGGCGCTCCTCTACGGACGTCTCTTAGCACATCTTTCTGGACAAGTTAGATTGCGACACTGTACGCATGAGGTCACGGAACATGACGATAATGTGCTTCCACCTTTCAATAGAATGTCACTCCAGTAGATATATTTAGCTCAGAAGCAATTAGCAAACAAGGAAATGCCATGTTTTAGGTCATATTTTATAATGTTTAGGTCATATTTAGCTAGTTTTTAGGGCATATTTGCTTGCATATTTTGTACTTCTTTAGGTCTTAAACTTCCGAACCCTAATGATCATGCTTCAAGAGCACTGTGAATGAGAATAAATTCGCGTAGATTTAGTGCCTTTAATTTTCATTGAACGATAGAAAAAAAACAAATTGCTATTATTTAAACAAGCATTTAGAAATGCTCTAAACTCCATCTACTGGCAAACATTAATTGTATTAACTCAGTGATATAATAATAATAATAATAATAATAATAATAATAATAATAATAATAATAATAATAATAATAATAATATCGTATGACCTCGGTGCCGGGTGCAAGCTTTGTTATTTTACACCCAGAGGGCAGGTTGCATGTCAAATTGTGTTGTTCTTTGAAGCACTATGAAAGTCAAGGAGGTTAGATATCTAAGCTCCTTGACACCATAGCGCTTTCTAGTAGAGAAATGAGGAACTTAGTGTTGACGGAAAATCCCGAGATTAATTTTGCCACTATGAACACGACCTACTGAATTCAAATGGGTTCATTGACATGCCGACATCGTATGACATGCGTGTCGTATTTTTGCCGCCTTTCAAACATCACTTACCACGGCCAGGAGCGAACCTGCAAGTTTGGGATTAGTAATCCGACACGATAACCACTCACCCACCGTGGCAAGCATAATAATAATAATTATTATTATTGTTATGGTTATTATTATTATTATCATTATCATCATCATCATCATCTTACGAAATGCACATTACCGTCGCTGTGATGCAGGTAGAAGGCCTATCGATCTGTCCTGACCTCGCCCCAAAATCTGTTTGTCTCTGCGTGAGCTTTGCGGCTCCGTAAATCCTGAAGTGGATTCCAGGGAAGTAGAGGAGGGGGACTCTCTCCTGAAATTTACATTCTAGATTTAGTAAAGGACACCTCATTCCTTCTAAACCATACGTTCTAAAACGTGCCCTCAGTGCAGTAACAACGGAGTGATCAATACATTCGATCAAGGTGTAATGATCTACTAATTATATCGATGAAAGATCTCTATTGCATTCAAAGTTATTCTGAAATTTGCAAATTTACCCGGGTTTCTTTTAACGATTTTTTCGTTTTTCAGACTGCTTGATGACGAATGCGTGGAATTCGATATTTGCTTGTATATCTGTCGGCACGCTTTTCTTTCGCTGAGAGCGACTGAGTGATTTAGAGTGAAAAGTCTGCATATGTATGAATCATTGGTGATTTCTTCATCGTATCATTTATTGAAAAAATAAAAGTGGGGTGCCCCTGACTGGCGTGAAAGGCTACAAAAAGGGCTTGGTAGTCTTACAATTAGTGAGGTTAGGAAATGGCAATTCCCAGTATTTCCCGAGTTGGACCCGTTTTTGCTTTTTCCAGTGAGCCTACTGCTAGTTTATTATCCTGACTACGTTGCAATGTCTTTTGTGTTTCATTCTTCGACGGTTGAGGACATTTTTTTATCTGATCTGGTATAGACGATAGTGGTATCCGTGGTCCGTGTAACAGTAATACAAGTATTAATAGTCGTTATTACTTTTATAATAATTCTCAATATCACAGACCAATAATAATGGGTGGCAGAAACCTTAATACAACGCTTATAGTCATTCATTACAGGAATATCCCTACAAATAAGGGGTAAACATACAACCAACAGCGGTAGCTACACTCGCTAATTGGCAGCACTAGTCCATGGGGCCAAGCTATGTGCAGACTCGGTAGTCGTGGGTTCGAGTCCCACCGTCGGCCGTCCTCGAAATGGTATTCCATGGTTTCCCAGTTTCAACTCCAGGCAAACGGTACCTTCAGACATCCCGCGGCCACTTCCTTCCATAGCTTTGCCCAATATCATTAATCACCATTCATTTAATCTCTCATGAGGTTGACGTCAGGAAAGGCACCCGACCGTAAAAACCATCCTCCACATAGACTTTAATCACATCTCATCCCCGATCCGTTTCAAAACGGGGATAATAAGTGTTATTAGACATGCAAGGGGTGCACGTACATTAATTTAAATTTAAAAAAGGCATTTTGTTTATGATACGTTTTATATTATTTAATTTATATATAATATGAAACAGAGACTGGCTGCGTTGCGCAGCGGTGACGTTCTCACCTTCTGTTCCCAAGTTTGCAGGATCGAATCCTGGTAATGGCAGTTTGCGTTTGAGGGTGCGCAAATGTGAGGGAAAGATTTTTCTGGCACGTTGAAGATCCGCTTCGGGGAAGAATTCTTCCAGCCCGGCGTCTCTAAAAGCCACAGTAGTTTAATCAGACCTAAAACCAATTACATTATTATTACACAGTGGAACTTGGATAATTCGAACCTCAAGGGACCAGTAAAAAAAATCGAATTATCCAAAAATTCGAATTAAGAAAGTTCCTTTGAAAAGGGTAGAGAAAATCAAATTTTAGGTTTTTATTCAAGAGCCTTTATTAAACATAATATTACATAGTTTTTTAACAAGTAAAGTGCTTATATGCTATGTACAGTATTACGTTTACATATTGATTGACGTTCAACAAAGCAGATTAACAGACAACGGTGCTGTATAATGACTGTATTGTGAATAACCCCAAAAGTTTCAAATGATAAAATAAAACCAAAATGTACTATTCACCTATTTAATGACAGTAGACTAGCAATCCAGAATTCTAGTTAAGTCTTAGAGAAATCTACTGTTTTTCAAAAAAGTTTGAGATCCTTACCTGTATCTTGCAATTAAGTCTCTTGGCCATCACAAAAGAATCTAACAAATTTAAAACGGGAAACAGAATCACTTAGCCTACGTCATTTCTACAATACTTTCCAAAAAAAACGGCTTAGCTCTGTGATGTGGTTTATAGCTTGGGCTGCACTCGGAACAGTTTCTACGGGAACTTCCTCCACGAGTTCATCGCCAGATGCGTCGTAACCATCTTTCTTTCCTCGAAGTCATGTACTGTAGGCAAAACAATCGAGTAGGGGCCGCACGCCAATGATACAACGTCGTTTTTCGGGAATTCCTGACCCAACTGTTTGGCTTCCGATCGGCTTTTTACACGTAAAAATTTCGAATTATCCATAATATCATTCGAATTAACCACGATCTTTTAGCATTGATTGTATATAAAATGCTAGGGACCAAAAAAAAAATCGAATTAAAGAAGATTTCGAATTATAGAAGTTTGAATTAGCCACGTTCCACTTATTATTATTATTATTATTATTATTATTATTATTATTATTATTATTATTATTGTTATTATTGGACTATTAATAGGAAACAGTATTTTGTTTCGGCCCACCCCATTCCTAGTGCTATATACGAAGTCCACTTTTATCATAGTCGCTTCCACACAGAATTTCCGCACCACCATCTGATAATTTTCTGAACTTCACTCTTTGCTAAATCGGTAGCAAATTTTGCTACATATTTGAAAACACAGCCATAATTTTCGAATCTTAAGTATACATCAAGCGAAGTAGACAGTAGCTCGTCAGAATACTTCACTTAAATGGGCAAATGGGGTAGAAGATAATTATTACGATGGCATATCACTAGATTTATTATTACATTGGAGTACTGCTATTACTCATGAAGCACCTCAATAAATAGCCTACTTTCGATTTTTGCAAAAAATGAATGTAGACTTATGAGATCAACACAGGGCGAAAACTTGTGTGTCTGTGTGTGCGAGTGTGCGTACTCTGAATGTCTGTCCAACGCCCTCCTCCCCCCCCCCCCCCCCCCCCCCCCCCTTACAATTCGAACACGGTGAAACAGAATTGAACAAAATTTGGTACAGAGGTAGCACTAGCAAAGGACACCTTAGTGTCATGTTTTATATCGCCGCCATCTTGACGGAAACATAATGGCGGCCACCCAAATGTTCAAAGCTAAAATCAAATTACGACTAACCTAATCATCCGATCTCTACCAAATTTTGCAACAACATATATTTATATGGCAAGCGTCTTTTGACTAAACTACAAAGTCATCAGCCCAATAGTTTGCTGATGGTGGCTATGTATGTGTACAAATCGATTCCCCCTATCAATTCAAACACGGTGAAACTGAATTGAACGAAATTTGGTACAGAGGTAGCACTAGCAAAGAGCATCTTAGTGTCATGTTTTATATCGCCGTCATCTTGACAAAAACGTAATGGTGGCCGCCCAAATGTTAAAAGCTTAAATCAAATTACTGGTAAGCTAATCATCTGATCTCTACCAATATTTTCAACGTTATACCTTTATTTATGAAAAATATTTTGACCAAACTACAAGGTCATCAGCCTAATAATTTGCGGATGGCGGTCAAGTATGTGTGCAAATCAATTCCACCTATCAATTCAAACACGGTGAAACCGAATTGAACGAAATTTAGTACAGAGGTAGCACTAGCAAAGAGCACGTCGCTGGCATGTTTCATATCGCCGCCATCTTGACGAACACGTAATGGCGGCCACCCAAATGTAAAAGCTTAAATCAAATTACGACCAACCTAATCATCTGATCTCTACTAAATTTTGCAACAACATACCTCTATGTGGGAAGCATCGTTTTACCGAACGACAAGGTCATCGGCCCAATAGTTTGCAGATAGTGGCCATGTATGTGTGCAAATCGATTCCCCTATCAATTCAAACACGGTGAAACCGAATTGAACGAAATTTGGTACAGAGGTAGCACTTTCAAAAGGCAACTCAGTGTCATGTTTTATATCGTCGCCATCTTGACGGAAACTTAATGGCGGCCACCCAAATGTTTAAAGTTTAAATCAAATTATGACCAACCTAATCATCTGATCTCTACCAAAATTTGCAACAACATACCTTTATGTGAGAAGCGTTCTTTGACCAAGCTACAAGGTCATCAGTCAAATAGTTTGCAGATAGCGGCCATGTATGTGTGCAAATCGATTCACCATTTCAATTCAAACATGGTGAAATTGAATTGAATGGAATTTTGTACAGACGTAGCACTAGCAAAGGGCACCTCATATTCATGTTTAATATCCTTATAACACGTTGTATTTCAACAAGGTACTACAACCAACATTCAATTATACTCCTTGAAATGGACAAAAAGTTATAACAATACCTATGCATTTAAGAGAAAGTAGGATATATGTTCTTTACTGAACATCTTGTTTTATTACTGCAGTCAATGGCCATGTACTTTTCTTTTCAGGACGGGTCAGGGAAGGATATTGGAAGGAAATCGGCCGTGGAACCGTCCCGGCATTTGCCTGGTGGTGAAAATGGGAAACCACGAAAACCATTTTCAGGACGGCCGAGGTGGGATTCGAACCCACGCTCTCCCGATGCCAGCGAGGTGCGAGGTAGCGCTTTATCGCTCTCGGCCACCGCGGCCTCAAGCACCTCAATCAGACCATTCTCATAGACACCATCTTATACACCTTTCGAAATTAACACATTAACTCATATCCACGCATTATCACTAAGCTTTTGCAGATGTCACTGGATATCTTTGTCAGTAGATGGAGTTAAAAGCGTTTCTAAATGCTCATATAAATAATAGCAATTATATTTTATTCTATTATTAAATGAAAATTAAAGGAACTCGCTCTGCAAACAAACTGGTGCATAGAAACCTAGCGAATTTGTTTCATTCATAGGGCTCTTGAAGCATGATTATACAAAGTGTTCCTTTGTTTCTAAACTGTAAAGAGAGCATTATTAAGGCGGCTTCGGTGGCGTAGTCGGTAGCATGCTGAGCTTCTATGCCCAAGATAGCGGGTTCAAACCCGGCCGAAGCCGTCGGATTTTTTAAGAGCGTTAAAAATCCCTCAGTATGCCTTCCTTCGGAGGGGAAGTAAAGCCGGCGGTCCCATGTCATAGATTTATGGCATGTTAAAGATCTTTCCACTAATTACACCTGTGTGAAACTAAATTGGATAGGTTAAGGATGTAAACAACGCTCTTAGGTTGCTACGTTCGTTGCCAAGAGCCGACTGCGGTGGCGTCTAGTAGCTAGTTCTGAACTAGGCCTAGTAGTCGTTGACGGTGGCGTTTGGCGGCAAAAGTAGGAACTATTTGAAAATTCAAAGTTGCAGTCTCTACTTGAATTAAAAAACAGATACACACACTAATACAGTCATCACAATTAACACCGGTTATCAGACAGATTCTACACACACCCAAAGTACACGGGGCTACATGACCGCGTTGTCGCAGCCCCTAAACTAAGGAACCAACCAACCAGAGCATTATTAACGCATGTAAAGCCTTTCACCGGAAAACAGTTCCCACAGTCCCTGCTACTCGTACGATACCTTTTTATTATATTACATATGTTACGTTTGTTATATGTTTTCTTTAATATTTATGTATTTTTTGTTAAGTTTTCGTTCTATTCCCTTCTATTGTCTTCTATTCTATAGTCTACTATTCCATGATATTCCGTTCTGCTCTATTGCATTGTTTTTAATTTTGTATTGTTTATGGTTTTTGTTTTATCGTTTTGGTTTTTCTTTTTGAGCTTTTCTTTTCCTTCATCGTGTTCGTTTGCGTTTTCCCCTTCATCGTGTGCGTTTGCGTTTGCGTTTCCCTTTCCCTTCGTCGTTTGCGTTTCCCTTTCCATTCGTCCTGTGCGTTTGCGTTTCCCTTCCCATTTGTCATGTGCGTTTGCATTTCCATTTCCCTTCGTCAATGCGTTTGCGTTTCCCTTCGTCGTTTCCCTATCCCTTCATCGATTGCGTTTTAGTTTGCGTCTCCCCTTCCTTTTGTTGTGTACGTGTGCGTTTGCGTTCGCGTTTCCATTTCCCTTCGTTGTTTGGGTTTCCCTTTCCCTTCGTCCTTTGAGTTTCCCTTACCATTTGTCGTGTGCGTTTGCGTTTCCATTCCTTTCATCGTTTGCGTTTGCATGTCCCTTCGTTATTTCCGTTTCCCTTCATCGTTTACGTTAATGTTTGCGGTTTTTCTCTTCACCATTATGCTGTGTTCTATTACTGTCGCTCAGTGGAGAAAATGGATTAGAATTAAGTGTTTTGAGTGTTTTATAGAGGAGTTGCATTTTGAGATAGGCTTCTCTATTATTTATCATTCCAAGCTAATCTAAGAGGGCAACTGGGTAGGCACGAAGAGACTCTAGCAAGACCCCTCTCCCTCCAAACCTATCTCCACGATGAGTTCTAAAGAGTTTGTAATTAGGTCGGTGAGTCGTTGTTCTTACAAGTATGGTGAATGCACATAAAACTCTCATTTAGGAGGGGTTGACTACACGTGGAGCACCTGAAGACCCCAATGAAGTGTTCCTGCTCAGCCCTGCTGGAGGGGTAAGAGGCCCTTGACTGCTCACACTCAAGTGCTGGGACAACATCACAGCCCTGACTGAAGTGCACTGCCTAGATTGCGTTCATATTGTACTAGGAGCAAATTAACTCAGCGAGATTAACACTCCCACATATCGCGAATTATGGTTGGTTCATGCAGGTCAAAGACCTGCCTTCTACCTGTTATCTGGTGATATCCCTTTCAACCTTGAGATATTTTTCTTCGAAATGTCTAGCTCCTTTCTGTTTATTGCTCAAATACTCATCTTTGGTTTACTGGATAAATTACGTTCAACTTTTCCTAAAACAAAACAAAAACAAAAATGGCGGCCTCAGTGGCATAGTCGGTAGCATGCTGAGCTTATATGCCCAAGATTGCGGGTTCAAACCCCACCGAAGTCGTCGGATTTTTAAGAGCGTCAAACATCCTCAGTATGGCTTCCTTCGGAGGGGAAGTAAAGAAAGCGGTCCCATGTCATAGATTTATGGCATGATAAAGAACCTTCCACTAACTACACTTGTGGAAGCTAAAATTTGTAGATTAGTTTGATAACGCTATATTAGTTCCAACGTCCACCACCAGTTGCTGATTGCGATGCCATTTAGTAGCCACGTCCGCAGCTAAGTGTCGTGGATGGGAGCATTTGGTAGCAAAAGTAGGAACTACTCGAAAAAAGCAATCGTCTGCAGTCCTTCTACCTGAATTACAGATAACACAAACTAATATAGCCACACAAATAACACCGATCATTAGACACATTCTACACACACCCAAAGTACACGGGGCTACATGACCGCGTTGTCGCAGCCCCTAAATTAAAGAACCAACCAACCTTTTCGTAAACCTTCACCCACACTATTGTGTTAGTTGTTTTTATTTGTGTGTGTTATTGTTTTGTTGTGAGGGCTTGTGACATCGTGGCCTTAATTTAGCAACCATCCTGGCATTTGCCTGGAGCAGAAATGGAATAACGGACAACCACTTTAAGGATGGCCGAGGTGGGAATCAAGCTCATCTCTTCTCAGTTCTGTCTCACAAAGCCCTCAGACTAGAAAACAATTTCTAAGCAAAACCAAGACCTCAGGGATTTATTTATTTATTTATTTAGCGTATGGCTTTTAGTGCCGGGAGTGTCCGAGGACATGTTCTGCTCGCCAGAGGCTGTAGCTGCTTCAAGCGGACCTCATACGGTGAGCTACAAGTTCCGTTCAATTTCAAGTACTTCCAACTTTCACTGCCAGATATCACTGACACCTAGTGTTGAACGTTGGAACCTTGATAGAGCATTACTATGAAATCTAATCTAGAAATTTAGGTTCACACAAGTTTAGTCTTTTATAAGCCATAAATCTATGACATGGGCCCGCCGGCTCTACCCCTCCGAAGGAAGGCATACTGAAGGATTTTAACGCTCTTAAAAAATCCGACGACTTCGGCCGGGTTTGAACCCGCGATCTTGGGAACAGCAGTTCAGCATGCTACCAAATACGCCACCGAAGCCATGAATGCTAGCCACTACACCACGAGGTGGTTGATCATTGTTGAAGTGATCTTCATGATCGATTGAGTACGATCACGAGGGCTAGGACGGAAAGGGATATGGCATTGTTAAATTTTCATTTCTGTATCGTGTTCCAGTTATTAATGAATTTTCCATTTCTGTAGCCAGGAACGTAACCAACCTCGTTAAGTCTCCCTCAACTACTCAGAAGTCGAGTTGAAGCTCAATGACATGGGGTTCTAACACCCGTGCTAACATCTGCCATCTTACATGTAAATTTTCGTGGAGTTTTTCAAAAACTCAATGAAAAGAACGTTGCTGTTGTCGATTATTTTAGGGGCTTCGCGACATCGTGGTCATGTAACCCCGTGTACTTGGGTATATGTAGAGTTTGTCTGATAACCTATGTTGCTGTGTTGTCTGTACTATTGTGTTTATTTGTAATTTAGGTAGGATTCGGGTAGGAAATGACCGTGGCGCTAAGTTAGGTACTATTCCAGCATTTGCCTGGAGTAAAAGTGGGGAAACCACGGAAAACCACTTCCAGGATGGCTAAAGGTAGGAATCGAACCCACCTCTCCACAGTTTTGCCTCAAGAGGCTGAGTGTACCCCGTTTCAGCCCTCAGACCAGAATTAAATCTCTTGTCAGAGCCGGAAATAAAACCCGGGCCTCCACAGTGAACGTCAAGAATGCTGGCCACTACGCAATGAAGAGATCAATCAACAGAATTGCTGAGTTGTAACTTGATGATCCGAAGTTCGAGTACCATTGCTAACACCTGCAATATTAAATGTATAGTTTCGCTCAGCTTTTCAAACAATATACGATCAATTTTCCAGAATATTTAGATAACAATATTGCTCTATCGTTGTTTGCACTCTTAAAAGTGCAGATTTGTATTATACACTGGTCAGAAGAACTTTTGCATATTGCATGATGTCGTATTTTCATTGCTGTGTGACGACATTCCATTTTTAGCCTACTTTTCACATTTTGCAAAAATGAGGAAAAAGTAGACTTATGAGATCGATTCGGGAAAATGTGTGTCTGTCTGTCTGTCTGTGTGTGTGTGTGTGTCCCCCCCCCCTATCAACTCCTAAACGGCTGCAGCAATCAAAACCAAATTTAGTATGAGTAAAGATGTGCACCGGAATAGCTCACGTCCATATTTGAAAATGATGTCAGTGCTACCAAATGCTGAAAAAACGCACTAGAAATTTGAGCTCCATGTTGGCTATCTTGCAAGGTATGCATGGGAGCTATTCCAAAATTGGCACACATGTAGGTAATACTATTTCACATTAATTTCCAGGAGGCCAACCATGACCGTGTTGCCAAAATAATTTTAAGCCTTCTGATAGGTCCAATGTTTAAATGCATATAACTTCTACACTATCAATTGGATTTCAACCAAATTTTGTATGTAATATCTGTACATAAACAGATATGACTGAGCGTATTCTTAAGAGCCACCATGGCTGCCAACTGTTAATAATTGCTCTCTCTATTTTTGTATCCAAATACCAATATATCAGAAAGTATGCAAGCCAACAGCTTTAAACTATGCACACGTATATTCTATACCTTAAGAGGTGGAAATAAGAATATATTCAGTCACCAGGGCTGCCAACTTTAGTGCTCTATTAGGCTACATTATACCAGGTATATTTTGAACTAATTAGATATTTCGATATTACCAACTTAATTTCGTCATTATTCTAGATAGGTTCATATACTGTAGAATAATCATTGGCATGAAAAGTAGGCTGTATAGGTCTTCACGGATCTTCTTGTTGTACACTGGCTCGTGTGTTAACTCTAAGATAACACGTTGGTTTGTTTGTACCGTACGCTGTTATCGGACATGGAGTTTGTGCACAAATGCTGGAAGCGGCCTGACCCATGCTGGGATTGTAGTACAGTGCTCTCTCGCTAATCCGGAAGATATCGGACCAGAGCACTGCCGGATTACCGAAAACGCCGGATTACTGGAAAATATCGAGAAAAACGCAGATATCATTTGAAAATCAGTTTTAATTACATTGTACTATACAAAGTAAAAAAGTACGAAAATACATCATATAACTCACGTTATTCCTAGGAAGTAGACGGCTGGAAATATGCAGCGATTGTCTTTTGCTTTTTACGGTTGAGAGACACTTTGAGATCTTGTTCCTGTAACCTTCTTAAAAGTTATGTCATGAACTGTATTCGTTAGCAACACTAGTTAACGTTTCGCCCTTTTCAAGCCGCTTTAGTATTTCATGTTTATATAACAAAGATAGAGTTTTATGTTTACGTTTTTCTGCATGGATGCCATCTTCAACACAACACTTCTACTGTCCTACACTAAGCACCTGAGGGAGGCGTGCGTGAGTCATCGCTCTTGGCGCCAATGCATTGTTTACTCAGACACTAGTCTTGTCGCTGCGTGGGAAACATTGTACAGTATTAGGGACGCATTATCAAATCAAGTGTTGAGCTCGCACTCGAATACAAAACGCCGGATTACTGGGAGTGCCGGAGAGCTGAGATGCCGGATTACAGAGGGGGTACTGTACATCGAACCAGATCATCAGGCACATTGTCGAAGATTGCAAACTAAGAGCGTACCTAGGAGACCCTAACGACACTTTCAGTGCTACACCGTCGAGCCTGGACTGGAGAAATAGACTGGACATACGGTTATAATAAGGTCGATATCTGTGCTTGTATGTATCTATATATTTAAAACATCGAGAATGAGATAACGTCTCAACCGTAATGCATTCTAACGAGAGCTCTTGGCATGTAGATTTGCAGAGTGTCTTTGCATGCGCACAATCGCCTTGCCTTATGACAGTCATGGCGGTTACAAGTCCATCGCGTTTTAATTTCATGTTTATGTATAAGAATTATAATGGAAGGGAACATTGCTTATTACGTTTTCATGACATACAATGGAATTACCAGACAGAAAATGCTGAAAAACGTAAACTGACATCAAATTTTGAGTGTGCTTGATGTTTAACTCCCTTAATATTGCGCATCATTACCAGTAGTTCGGTAGCTCAGGTGGTTACGCCGCACTCTCTTTATTTATGCATCACCCAATGTAAGGGGTTCGAATCCCCCATCCGGCATGTTTTTTTATTTCCGTATTTTCCTTTCTTGCAATTGCTATTATATTGCCAAAACATATGTAACTCTTGGCATTCCCGTAACTAAGGAATTCTACGTTCCCATCTCAATTTAACTTAAAACGCTATGGTAATTTCATTGAAAAGCTTTATAAGTTCCAACATTCGACAGATTACATTTGCAATAACGGTAGCCTATTTATCTTTATTGCTACAGAAGTTTTGGCATATTTTTGCACATGGGATAACTGTGAATCAAGGATTGTACGAATTCCAACACATTACGAAGAATATATGCAGTGAATCCACCCGAGTGTCTTCAAATCGAGCCATGTGCTACGTAACTCATTTGTTTTCCTCAGTTCTTTCTTTGCCTTATAAACATACAAGGCATGTCCAAAATGTTGTTACATGAAATTCCACTAATGAATTGTACCTTTACCAGTTATACGGCAATAATACAGTAGGCCTACGTTGAAATTCTGATACCGGTATTACAAAATGTAGGCCTACTTTTGATTAGATTGTTATCCAAATTAACTTCTATATTTCAGTAGCAGATGCCGCTGCAGTCGAATGTTGGAACCGCCATTTGTATTGTGTTTCCGATCTTTCTGTTATATAGTCTTTGGTGGTCTGTTATAGTCTTTGGTGGTGAGTCGTTTTCTGTCGAGAATACATATCGCAGCTTCTACGAATTGTTAAACCTTTCATTGTATATACCATAACTACGGCATACTAGAAAGTGACTACGCAGAATTACTGGGCCGGTTTGTCTCGATAATTCATTGCCAGCTTTAAGAGTGGGCTTCCCTGTGTAAATACGACTCTTGACACGTACAGGAAATATAATTGTAAAACTGGCTTCATTATTAAGGTGACTGGCGAAGTGGTTCTATGCTCCTCTTCATAATTTACTGTCATGGATATCCGAAGAATTGTACCAATAACAGGTGACGGAAATTGCTTATTTAGATCAGTTTCGTACTGTTTGTATCGAAACGAAGAACGTCATAGCGAGTTGCGTTTGCAAACTGTTACAAAATTTGTTGCTGACTGGAATATTTATAAGGATTTTATTATTGGCGATGAGTCTTATCGCCTTCCCCTCAACAACCAACTTGAGTATGAAAATCTTATGTCTCTGAACGGTGAATATGCTGGTCATGTTGAACTCCATGGTATAAGCCAATTGTTTAATGATTATTTGTTTAGAGTGCATAACGATGAGACTAACCACGTTGTAGATTATGGCAATGGAAGTGTTATTTGTCATTTATTGTTTAGCGGCTCCGTTGATGCAGGACACTATAGTGTGATCGAATACGACATTAATTTGGGGATAAATCCTACTGTAAATAGACGCATTCGACGAAAAAGAACATTAACCGGTCGTGTGGAAACTACAAATAGACGCAAAACAATGAGAAATCGGAGAAAAGGCGAAACCACTTTTAATGTAAAATATAAATCTGCCATTTCAGAAACAATGCCAGATATTATGCCGTACAGCGTTGGGTCCTTGACGAACGAATGTAAACATTGTTCTGCATTGTTCTTCTCTTGCGAAAAAACTACGCTTGGTTACTTCGGCCTTTGCTGTTGCAATGGTAAAATTAATCTGCCGGAATATAAAATACTTGACAGACTTAAACCATTTTTCACTGGAAATGATGATACCTCAAGGAACTTCAGAGAGAATATTCGGCAGTACAACAATTCTATGTCCTTCGTTTCCTTTGGTGCCAATGTTACCGTACCACCTGAACACGGTCCATATTGTTTTAAAATTTCAGGAATTGTACATCATCGCATTTCTTCCATATATTCCAAAAATATAAGCGACAGTTGTTACGGCCAATTGTATGTATTAGACTGCTCAGAAGCTAATCAAATCAGATTAGCAAATCGAGCGAATTCTTGCATCAGGGAGGGTACACTTCGTATTCTAAATAATATTTTGCAAGAGCATAACCCTTACATTCAACTGTATAAGACAATGCATTCAAAAATATGCGAAGAAAATGAACTGGCTTTAAGAGAAAAACGTCAACCGTTAGATTTGGTCATGCGCTTTTACCATGAACCTCAAGAAGATCCTAGACGTTACAATAACCCAGCTTCCTCAGAGATTGCAGCTATTTTTGAAACAACTGACGGCGCTCCGGCTTCACACCGCCACATAGCCGTATTTTCTAATCAGGGAGTTTTAAAGGAAATTGATGTTGACAGCATGCATTGTGATCCATTAACGTACGTTTTAATCTGGCCTTGCGGAGAAACAGGGTGGCATATTTCACTGCCAACAGGAGGGAACCGTAAGACGAACGTTAGGCAAAATATGACAATGCGTGAATATATTTTGTATAGGCTGTCGATTCGAGGTTATCCTCCCGCAGGAGGTTTCAACCCTTTACTTAATGCAGGTAAACTTACCCAACAATTAATAGTTGACTATTATTGTCGAATAGAAGGAGATAGACTAAAATATATTCGCAATCAACAATCGAAATTGCGTGTCGATACCTACGTTGGTCTTGCTGATGCTTTACACTTTAGAGCTGAAAATGAAAGTTTGAGAGCTGGTCGCATAGTTATTTTGCCTTCTACTTTTATTGGTAGTCCCCGAAATATGTTGCAAAATTATCAGGATGCAATGGCAATTGTGAGAAAATTTGGCAAGCCAGACCTCTTCATAACTTTCACTTGCAACCCTTCATGGCCTGAAATTACTACTAGCCTCCAACCTTATGAAAATGCAAACAATAGACCTGATGTCGTTGTTCGCGTTTTTCATGCGAAAGTGAAGGAACTCTTGCGTTTAATAAATCAAAAGCAAATTTTTGGCGAGGTACAAACTTTCTTATACACGGTTGAGTTCCAGAAGCGAGGTTTACCTCATATACACTTACTGGTTTGTCTTCGAGATAGTTGTAAATTACGAGAAATCTATGATATTGATATGACAGTTCCTGCAGAAATACCAGATCCTTCCAATACAACATTGTACAACTTAGTAAAGACACACATGGTACATGGACCTTGCGGCCTTCTGAATCCCAATTCAATTTGCATGAAGGATGGAAGATGTAAGAAGGGTTTTCCAAAAGACTTTGTGCCAGAAACTAAAGAGAATGTGAACGGCTATCCACTTTACCGTAGGCGACAGAATGGAAGATCATATACTAAACGAGTACAAGGCACCAATGTTGAAATCGACAATCGCTTCATTGTTCCATACAATCGATATCTATTGATGTACTTTCAGGCCCATATTAACGTCGAAATCTGTGCAAGTGTACACAGCATCAAATACATACATAAATATGTTTATAAGGGGCATGATTGCGCTAACTTGAAAATCACGGCAAACGATGGAATGCTACATCATGACGAAGTTTCTATGTATTTGAATGCTAGATATGTTGGGTCAAGTGAGGCTGCATACAGGATTTTTGGTTACAACATGCACGAACAGTCCCACATTGTTGCCCGGTTACCTGTCCATTTACCAGACCAACAAGATGTATTTTTTCATGCCGATGATGCTCCCAAAGCATTAATACGGGCTCAGTTAAAAAGTACACAACTCACTGCATGGTTTCAGCTGAACCAAAATCCAACAACTAGGAGTGCATATATTTATCCTGAAACACCCGTTCATTATGTATGGGATAAATGCAAATGCATTTGGAAAAAACGACTTAGATTCGAAAAGGTAATAGGTCGGATGTACAATGTTTCTCCATCTGAATCAGAAAGATACCATCTGCGCTTACTTTTACTTCACATAGTGGGTGCCACAAGCTTTTAGGATCTCCGAACATACCCAACATGCCCAACATATAAGGATATGGCAATTAAACTTGGATTGCTTATCGATGATTCAGAATGGCAACGCTGTTTGATGGAAGCATCGTTTTTCCAAATGCCCTTTCAACTGAGACAGTTATTCGCCTACATATGCATATTTCATCAACCTTGCAATGCCAGTCACTTATGGGACATGCACAAAAACTCTCTCTGTGAAGATTATTTAAAGTCTGAAGATGAAAATACAGCTTATCAACTATCTCTCAGAGATATTAATAAAACTCTGCAATTGCATGGTTTCTCTCTGCCAACATTTAACTTGCCTGTTGGTACTGACACACACTCAAACGATCAAACTACTAATGAGCCAGTGTTCCCTTTTGATTTGGCTGACCTGATGTCCTTAGCAAACCAGGAACAACTTTCAATTATTAATGACATCACTAGCATTCTTCAAAATAACAACACAACTGTCACGAACGCATTCTTTATTGACGGTGCTGGGGGCACAGGAAAAACATTTATTTACCGATGCTTAATACAAAAGTTCTGGAGTTTAGGGCTTCATGTTATATCAGTAGCATGGACCGGAATAGCCGCTGTTTTGCTACCCAACGGTCGAACAGTACACAGTACATTCAAAATTCCTCTAAATTTAAATGAGAGTTCAGTGTCTGGATTAAAATTAAATTCCAAAGCAGCTGACGATATTCGATTAGCACGGCTCATAATATGGGATGAAGCCCCAATGGCAAATATTCATTCATTAATGTGTGTGAATCGTCTTCTAAAAGATATTATGGGTAATGACATTCCATTTGGTGGGAAAATTACTGTTCTTGGAGGAGACTTTAGGCAGGTTTTGCCTGTTGTTCCGCACGCTTCTCGCCAAACAATTATTCAAAACTGTATTAAATACTCTCCTCTCTGGCCCTTCTTCAAAATACGCTGCTTATATAAAAACATGCGGTTGAAACCAGAAGAAATTGAATTTTCTGATTTTTTGTTACAAATTGGTAACGGTGACTACCCCTCTGTAGATGGCGAGGAATCAAATGTTATTGAACTACCACCCAGAATTTTAGCGCATGATGACATCGTGACTGAGATTTACGGCGAAACATTCATTTCTACGAAAGATATAATCAATTTCTCGAAAGTATGCATTCTAACACCAAAAAATGAACACTGTAATGAAATTAATTTGAAAGTCATCGAACTTATACCCGGTAGTTCAAAAACATACACCAGCGTTAACAGATTAATTACTGAAGATGAAAGCCAGCTACTTCAATTTCCTACAGAATTCTTGAATTCCTTGGAATTAAGTGGTTTGCCTCCACATATTCTTACTCTAAAAGTTGGAGCCATAGTTATGCTCCTCAGAAATCTGAACGTTTCCCAAGGGCTCCTGAACGGAACCAGATTATTTGTAAAGAATATGTATGAAAATTGCTTGGATTTGGAAATAATCAGCGGAGATAAAATTGGGCAGAGAGCTCTAATCCCTCGAGTTGATTTAACACCATCCGACAAAACCCTTCCATTTTCTTTTAAGAGACGTCAATTTCCAATTCGCTTGGCATTCTGTATCACAATTAATAAAGCTCAAGGGGAAACTCTCGAACGTGTAGGTCTCTATTTACCTCAGCAAGTTTTCAGTCATGGCCAGTTATATGTTGCAATGTCAAGAGTGCGATCTTTCGACGCCCTTAAAGTTTCAATAGTGCCAAAAAGTAGTCGTACAAAGAATGTCGTATATAAGGAAATCCTTCGGTAATTTTTTTACCATTGACCATCATGTTTCGACTTCGTAAAGCACTCTGACAAAAGCTCTTGGCCTGTAGATTTGCAGAGTGTCTTTTTAAGAGAAAAAAAAAGTTACCGACCTGTGTTATTGTGATGGTTGTATTAATGCGTGTATCTGTAATTAACGTGAGAATTAGGAAGGAGAACGCCGAGGCCTTACGTAAGGAACCATCCCGGTATTTGCCTGGAGTGGAAGTGGGAAACCGAAGAGAAACACATCCAAGATAGTTAAGGTTGGAATCGATCCTACCTCTCCTCAGTTTTACCTCACGAGGCTGAGTGCGTCCCGTTCCAGCCCTCAGGCCAGAATTAAATTTCTTGGCAGAGCAGGGAAATGAATCCGGATCTCTGGGGCGATGGCCAAGAATATACTTAATAGTGGGCTTCCCTATGTTAATGCGTTTTTCGACATGCACTGGACATATAATTCTAAAACTGCCTCCTTTACGGTGGCTGGCAAAGAGTCAGTGCTCATCCTGTAATTGGTGAAGTGATTCTATGCTCCCCTGCATAGTTTGCTGTTAAAGAAACCCAAAGGATTGAACCTATAACAGGCGATAGAAATTGCTTATTTCGAGAAGTTTCGTGCTGTTTATATCAAAATGAAGAACATCGCCCTGAGCTTCATTTGCAAACTATTGCAAACATTGTTGCTGACAAGGATAATTTTAAGGATTTTATTATTGGCGATCAGCCTCATCGCGTTCTCCTCAGCAACCAACTTAGTATGAAAGTCTCTGAACGGTGAATACACTGATCATGTTGAACTTCATTGTATAAGCCAATTGTTCATTGATTTTATTTGTTTAGAGTACATAACAATGAGTCTAACCACACTGTTGTTTTTGGCATTTAATATTTAGCGGCTCCATTGATGCAGGGCACTATAGTGTTATCGAATAAGACGTTAATTTTGGGAGAAATACTACTATAAAAACCCGTTCGACGAAAAGAAACATTGTCCGGTCGTATGTTAACTGCAAATTGACGCAATAAAGTGAGAAATCGGACAAAATACGAAGCCACTTTAAAAATCCAATATAAATATGCCATAAAAATACTCCCATTTTCTTTTAAGAGCCACCAATTTCCAATCGCTTGGCATAATTTATCACAATCAATAAAGCTCAAGGGGAAGCTATAGAACGTGTAGGTCACTATTTGCCTCATCAAGTTTTCAGTCATGGGCAGTTATATGTCGCAAAGTCGTCTTTCTCTGTAATCATACAAATAATGAAAATCCTTCCGTAAATATTTTCCCAATGACCGTCATGTTTTGACGGGTTTCAACTAGTTTATTATTATTGTTATTGTGTATCGTGTGTAATGCCATACGCTATATAAAACAGTTATCAGATAAAGCACGGGTATTATATTTGTTCCACAAATACATAAGCTTGCAATAATTATGCAAAACGTTTTTTGACAAGTATATAATTAAAATTTCTTTTGAAATTTGAAATAATAGGATTTTGTGTTATCTTATCCCACCCCAAAACATCTTTCATGCTCCCAAGTCTCCACGGTACTGGCTGACGTTTAACGTGTTTGAGGTATTATTTTGATACATATCCAGGAGTTTTGCCTCTCTCACAGTAACATCTAGCAGTCACTTGGTGGTGATCTTAGTACAGCACTACTCAACTATTAAGCAACTTCCTGAGTGCAAGTGAAGATTCAAGTGCCAGCCAAGTCTCGCTCGTGAAGATCTTAGTGGCCAGCCAATACCTGACTGTCTCGACTGAGCGCTCGTTGTAGCCACTCAAATCGAGAAACGAGTGCAAGAACTTCCTCGCCATTCAAACGCTAAACAAAAGAACGACTATTAATAGCTCTTTGGCAGCACTAGCTGGAATGGGGCCGACAAGAGAGAAATCCAATACAGAGAAGGAGATGGGGGTTGCGTATAGGGAGACATAAGGCGCAGATAGTGAGGCAAAAGAGCTCCTTTAAGATTTGACTCGCATTTTAAAAGTCGCTTACTGTAAAGTAGGTAAGTCCTGTGACTTTTCGAAGACCGTAACTACTGGCAGTGTTTTCGCTTAATATTCGTGTTTTATTTCCAAACATTCACCTCACCTCCACATACAGGGTTTTCACAAAATCAGACAAATACGTTTTTTTTTTTCAATTTATTAAGATGAGTTTCCCCGCTATTTTCGCACTTGTCAATTAAGATGTTTCACCCTCCACCTTCTGTGTTCGTCATTGGGCACGTATAGAAACTCCAGATCCAAAGGTCCTGGGTTCTATTCCTCGCTCTGCAAAGAAATGTAAAACTGGTCTGATGGTTGGAACGCAGGAGATTCAGCCTCGTGAGACAAAACTGAGAACATTTTCCTCTCACCTTCCCAACCTCTTTTCCCTTCCCCGTTCCTTTCACCTTCGCAACCTCTTTTCCCTTCCCCCTTTCCATTCACCGTCCCAACCTTTTTTCCCCTACCCCCTTTCCTTTCACTTTCCCACCCTCTTTTAACTTCCCCTTTTCTTTCACCTTCCCACCCTCTCTTCCCTTCCCTTTTCCTTTCACCTTCCCACCCTCTTTTCACTTCCTCTTTCCTTTCACCTTCCCACCCTCATTTCACTTCCTCTTTCCTTTCACCTTCCCACCCTCTCTTCACTTCCCCTTTCCTTTCCAAACGTTTATCCACATCGGCCAGACAATTTCATGGAATTTTGTTTAACGGTGCACTCTGTATTTTATAAATCGGGCTTGGCCAAATATATTGGTAAATTATGCTTAACTTTTATTTTTTTCTCAGTAAGCAAGGAACTGTGAGGGAATTCAAGTCCCTTTCTAATCAATTTATCAATTTACCCTTGTCAATGCATCTTCAAAAGTTACACCTGGTTATTTTATGTTTTCCCCAGATTTTACACACACCAAATCAGTCATTCTAAGTGACACAGCATTTCTCTGACTAAGGTTCACTACTTGAATATTGAACATTCTGCATTTTGAAGGATTCATGATAAGATCTAGGCTATAGCAGATAAACTATAAACGGCAACAGTGCTGAAGCTCCATCTTTTGCAACTAATACAGTATCATTCTAACAATTCTTCTAATGCATTTAATTGAGTTCTCTTCTGGCATCATCTGCACAAATTATAGCACCTTCCTTCTCATACATCACCAGATTAATCAAATCCGAAAATCAAACAGAAACTGTAGATCTCTACCTCATGAATTGACCCCTGAACAGGCTCAACGTCAGCCTAACGGTAACCCCATGAAAAATAGATTTATCATGAGAATCAATTGTCACATGTGATCCTTTTTTTGTCTTTTTATTTGACAGTCAGAGTGCAGGTCGTTCTTGTCGACGCCCGTGGGCGACCTGCGCGTCGGGATGAGAGACGGAATGGACGAAGATGACTGAAACTGGGCAAGGATGTTGAAGGAAGTGGCCGTGGCCTGTTAAAAGGTTCAGAAGGAACCGTCCCAGCATTTACATGGTGTTTAAAATGGGGAAACCACGGAAAACCATTTCAAGGACGGCCGACGGTGGGGGTTGAACCCGCGCGTCTACTGAGTCAGCAGAGAGATTGGCCTCATGACCTAACACTGCGATTTAGCCAGCGTAGCCACTGCTGTCTGATCACATGTGATGAAAATGGGTCTATTACCGCAACGCTGACTCCTCGAAACAATGTTTTCAGTGTTGTCTTTATAATCGAAATTTATGCTTTCCAGTTGGTCAACGCGATAATGTTCACGTCCAGTTAGGCAAATCTTGAAACCAAAAGCTTCAAATCACTTGGCCTAAACCCATGAATTTAGACAAGAAAATTTGGGTCTGTAAAAAATGCTTGGAACTGAATCTAACCCCAAAATGCGTACCAATAAAAGAATACCATCCCGAAAACAGGAGTGATGATCGTTTCAACAAAACCAATCATAGAACTCAGCAATTCTTCTAGGGTTGTGCCGTGTCTTGTGTGGGGTTTCACCCAGGACACCAAGCTCGCTCATCAGCGGGCCCTTGGTGTCCCCATCCGGACCCCCACAGGAGTAGCGAACTGCACGCTAACTCCCTTTTTATGAAGCGCACCTACGTATCTTTACTGCGAGAACTAAGAGCTCAAGCAGCCATAACCTCCCTATGAAGGCTTACAAAAAGATGGTATATTGGCTTTCACGGCCAGTGAATTAAAACTCAGCAATTCTTCTAGATTTGTGCCCTGTCTCGTGTGGGGTTTCGCCTACGACACCAAGTTGACTTATCAGCGGGCTCTTGGTGTCCCCGCCCGAAGTCCGCTTCTAAAAAGGGAGATAGCGCGCAGTTCGCTACTCCTGTGGGAACCAGGCGGCTTGTTGTCCTAGGCGAAACCCCACACAAGACACGGCACAAACCTAGAAGAATTGCTGAGTTTTAATTCACTGGCCGTGAAAGCCAATATAAAACCAATCATGTTGACCAACTGAAAAGCATACATTTAAAATGTGTGGAAGTGTCTCGTTGTTGTTTGAGTCTTCAGTCTTTTGACTGGTTTGATGCAGCTGTCCATGCCTCCCTGTCCTGAGCTAATCGTTTCATCTCTACATAGCTACCACACCCTGCATCCGAGGCAATCTGTTTAACATATTCTAACCTTGGTCTACCCCTACAGTTCTTGTCCTCGACCCTTCCTTCCATAACTAAACTTGCTATTCCTGGGTGTCTTAGTATGTGTCCTACTAACCTATCTCTTCGCTTCATTAGCAGTCGCCAAAAACATCTCTCCTCTCCCACTCGTCTTAATACCTCCTCGTTTGTAACCCTATCTACACATCTGGTCTTCATCATTCTCCTGTAACACCACATTTCAAGTGCTTCAATTCTCCACTTTTCTGCTGCACCAATAGTCCTCAAGTTTCACTTCCAAAGAGCGCCACGCTCCAGACAAAGGCTTTCAGAAATGACTTCCTAATACCTAAATCTATATTCGATGTCAACAGATTCCTTTTTTGTAGAAATGCTTTCCTTGCCTGAGCCAACCTACTTATATCCTCTTTGCTTCGTCCATCACTGGTTATTCTGCTTCCTAAGTAACAGAAGTCTCCTACTTCCCTCAGCTTTTCACCTGCGAATTTGATCTGCATAGAGGTTTCTGATTTATTTCGGCTGCATTCCAGTATTTTTGTTTTACATTTATTAATTTTCATCATGAATTCTTTCCGTAAGACGGAGTCCATACCATTCAAAAACTCATTCAAATCCTCAGGCATGTCGGCCAAGATGACGATGTCATCAGCAAATCTCAGAGTTGAAATTATTTCTCCTTGAATCTTCACTCCCACTTTAAATTTTTCTCCAATTTCCTTCATTGCTTGTTCAATGTAAAGATTGAAAAGTATGGGTGTCTCACTAGTATGCATTCATTAGTGCGTACAAAGATAAGACAAACGGGGTAACTGTCCTTGACCTGTATTGAAACATAGCCTATATTTAGTGGCTAACTAACGGGCAGTGATTAGGCAAACCATGACTGGGAATGTTAAGCTCTTTAGCGCTTTCAATGACAATATTAATTAAACAGGTCGTTCGTTCATTACATGACACATCGGGTGTCAGTATTACGTGAGATTAGACTGTGATTCACTATAAATATTCAACAAATATTCGTCGATAGCAATGCTAGAGGACATCCCTTTCCAGGACGTGGCCATTGGACAAGAGTATCTGCTGACCGCTGAGTACTTTGCTCCTTGTTGTTCCCACCTTGTCTCGCTTGCCCTGGTTGGTGTCCACTGTGACGTCCCATTCCACCACACCTCTCTGACACTGTACAGAAAGTAGTCCTTTTGCCCACAAGTAACGCTTCCTAGTTCGAAAATCGATATTATATCGTGTCATATATATACTCGTCATTAGCATCGTGAGAGGAACCCGAATCATCATCATCATCATCTCAATTTCCCATTTTCTGGCTGACACCGTGTGGGGGCAAATATGGTTCCTCTCCACTTTGTTCTGTCGTTCCACCATTCCTCTTCCGACATGGTGTTCCAGTCCAGGTTCCGTTTTCTAGGTGTCCGGACATAACGTACCACGGACAAAACGTACCACTTGATTTTCGAGGACATAACGTACCGCCCAGGTCGTTATCTACCTAAGAACGGTTCTCCCGCAATCTCCAGATATTTACACTAGGACATAACGTACCACTTGATGTCAGACAGGCATTCCAGTTACAGGTTCATTACCACATAAACATCAGTGGCGATTACACTGTGCGCCTTTAAACATTTTGGTATTGTAACATGGAGTTGTGTACAACGAATAAGTGCGGATTTTGTGCGCACTTCGACGGATGAATTACGAATTGTACATTGAAAGTTCAAAGAGAAAGAAGAAATAAGTCAAGTATGATGAACGGCTTGACAGAATAATGAACCGGTATGAAGAGAATGGAAACTTGAAATCTTGCTTGAGAGCTCTCTCATATTCGCTGAACTTGGAATGAAACTTCACATGGCGAACTTGCTATTCGCTAGGATATTTGTAATTTGTAATTTGAAATTTGTAAAAAAAAAAGTTAAGAAAACGAAAAATGGCCATAGCTTAACCACAGCCGATTTTAAACACGCCAAATTGTTTATAAACATTTTTCCAGTCCAAAGCCTGAATAAAGTCCTATGGGAATCCAACAACTTATCATATTTTATATTAGTTTATGTTATGTTATGTTATTGCCCACGTATTTATTACCAGGATTAATTGAGCAACACCGACCAAGTGGCCGTGCGGTTAGGGTTTCATGCACCCTAAACACTTCCCACTCTTTCAAGTGGTACGTTATGTCCTCTCCTAAATATTTTAAGGTCATTAGCTGACTCTTCGCAGGTAATAAGCCGGCCAAGTGGTACGTTATGTCCTATAACCCGTTTTCTAATGCTATTCTTCACCGAGTCCATCCAACGCATTCTTGGTCTTCCTCGTCCTCTCTTCCCTGCCATCCGTTGTCCGAGTGCTCGTCTTGGTAGCCTTATTTCATTCATCCGTTTGACAAGTCCAAACCGGAATATGTGAACAGAATGGGACGACTCCGTCAGCTACTCATAGATGGGATAGATCGGGTGATTCACGCAACACAAACTGGCTAGAAATTGCGTCAGTAATCGGTTGGCCTTTGCTACGCTCGCTGTATTCCAGACTAACGTCCATTGTCACCTCCTTCTTTCCATACGCATAGTGTTCATAATGTTTATGTTTTGACGAATATCATTCAACATACGAACCTTCATGCATTGCAAATACATGGCACACTTCATCTGTCCCATCGCTGAGGATGCATTGCGTATTCAGATTCCCCTAAGGTGTTCATCATGACGGCTCATGGCATATCACTGCCCCGCCTCGGTGGTAGACAGCCACAAATCAAAAAGTGCATTTTTTTAGCAGAAGCATTTAAAGATTTGAGTCATTATGAATCTTCAATTGACGTCAAATTCGCAGGTGAAAAACTAAAGTAAGTAGAAGACTTCTGCTACTTAGGAAACAAAATAACCAGTGATGGGCGAAGCAAATTGGATACAAAAAGTAAGTTGGTTCAGGCAAGGAAAGCATTTCTACAAAATAAAATGAAATCTGTTGACATCAAAATTTATTTTCTCTGTTAGCAGTCACCAGAAACATCTCTCCTCTCTCACTCGTTTTCGATCTTCATAATTCTCCTGTAACACCACATTTCAAATGCTTCTATTAGCCTCTTTTCTGCTGCGCCATCAGTCCAAGTGTCACTTCCGTACAGTGCTACGCTCCAAACTAATGCTTTCAAAAATCACTTCCTAATACTTAAATCTACATTAGGACACATACTAAGACACCCATTAAAAGCAAACATAGTTGTGGAAGCAACGGTCGAGGAAAAGTGCTGTAGGGGTAGACCAAGGTTAGAATATGTAAACAGATTGCTTTGGATTTAAGGTGTGGTGGCTATGTAGAGATGAAACGATTAGCTCAGGACAGGGAGGCATGGTAAGCTGCATCACACCAGTAAAAAGGTTGAAGACTCAAACAGCAATAGCAATAACTTATATTGATTATTATGAAATTATTATTATTATGGAATTAATATTTTATGAATTTCTGACATTCTTAAATTTTGGACAGTTATGGCAGGTACGGTTGACACAATTTTGGAAAGTTATGGCAGGTACGGTTAACACAATTTTGGACAGTTATGGCAGGTACGGTTGACACAATTTTGGAAAGTTATGGCAGGTACGGTTAACACAATTTTGGAAAGTTATGGCAGGTACGGTTGACACAATTTTGGAAAGTTATGGCAGGTACGGTTAACACAATTTTGGACAGTTATGGCAGGTACGGTTAACACAATTTTGGACAGTTATGGCAGAAATTGTTAACACAATTTTGGAAAGTTAAGGCAGGTACGGTTGACACAATTTTGGAAAGTTATGGCAGGTACGGTTAACACAATTTTGGACAGTTATGGCAGGTACGGTTGACACAATTTTGGAAAGTTATGGCAGGTACGGTTAACACAATTTTGGACAGTTATGGCAGGTACGGTTGACACAATTTTGGAAAGTTATGGCAGGTACGGTTAACACAATTTTGGACAGTTATGGCAGGTACGGTTAACACAATTTTGGACAGTTATGGCATAAACTGTTAACACAATTTTGGAAAGTTATGGCAGGTACGGTTGACACAATTTTGGAAAGTTATGGCAGGTACGGTTAACACAATTTTGGACAGTTATGGCAGGTACGGTTGACACAATTTTGGAAAGTTATGGCAGGTACGGTTAACACAAATTTGGACAGTTATGGCAGGTACGGTTGACACAATTTTGGAAAGTTATGGCAGGTACGGTTAACACAATTTTGGACAGTTATGGCAGGTACGGTTGACACAATTTTGGAAAGTTATGGCAGGTACGGTTAACACAATTTTGGACAGTTATGGCAGGTACGGTTGACACAATTTTGGAAAGTTATGGCAGGTACGGTTAACACAATTTTGGACAGTTATGGCAGGTACGGTTAACACAATTTTGGACAGTTATGGCAGGTACGGTTGACACAATTTTGGAAAGTTATGGCAGGTACGGTTAACACAATTTTGGACAGTTATGGCAGAAACTGTTAACACAATTTTGGACAGTTATGACAGGGTTTGTTAACACAATTTTGGACAGTTATGGCAGGTACTTTTAACACAATTTTGGACAGTTATGACAGGTACTGTTAACACAATTTTGGACAGTTATGGCAGGTACGGTTAACACAATTTTGGACAGTTATGGCAGGTACGGTTGACACAATTTTGGAAAGTTATGGCAGGTACGGTTAACACAATTTTGGACAGTTATGGCAGAAACTGTTAACATAATTTTGGACAGTTATGACAGGGTTTGTTAACACAATTTTGGACAGTTATGGCAGGTACTTTAACACAATTTTGGACAGTTATGACAGGTACTGTTAACACAATTTTGGACAGTTATGACAGGTACTGTTAACACAATTTTGGACAGTTATGACAGGTACTGTTAACACAATTTTGGACAGTTATGACAGGTTCTGTTAACACAATTTTGGACAGTTATGGATGGTACGGTTGACACAATTTTCCTTTTCACTAATGTGGTGACTATAATTTATTTACTTGTTTATTCATTCTTGTGAATAAGTAATCTCGCGTAACTTACTCGAAAAAGTGAGAAGGAAACTGCTACAACTAGGATGTGGCAGTTCTCTACGACTTGATTTGTGTAGATGATGCCCGAAAATATCGTTGTGCCACACGCTCGCTAACGACACCTTCTCCTTCCACTTCACATATTCTTTGAAGTGCGGAAGCAGCATTGTAATCTTGTTTCCACTTCCAGTAGTGCTTTACAAGGACCCTAACCTCCAACTGTGTAAGTTCCGTGTGTGACTGTGTATCAACAACTGACGATTGATACATTCTCGCAATATACGCAATTCTAGTCATGGTATCTTGTGAATAGCATTGGCGAACGAAAGAAAACTAATTCTATCTTATAATAACTTACACCAAACTAAAATACGCCATTAATTAAGAGGCATCCTAATACGTATGTATTTATGTTGTTTTGAGTCTTCAGTCTTTCGACAGGTTTGATGCAGTCTCCATGGTTCCCTGCCCTGAGCTAATCGTTTCATCTCTTCATAGCTACCACACCCTACATCCAAGGCAAACTCTTTAACATCTAACCTTGGTCTACCCCTACAGTTCTTATCCTCGACCCTTCCTTCTATAACTAAGTTTGCTATTCCTGGGTGTCTTAGTATGTGACCTATTTCTTCTGTTCATTAGCAGTCGCCAAAAACATCTCTCCTCTCCCACTCGTCTTAATACCTCTTCATTCGTAACCCTATCTACCCATCTGATAATCATTCTCCTGTAACACCACATTTCAAACGCTTCAATTATCCTCTTTTCTGCTCCATTAACAGTCCAAGTTTCAATTCCATGGAGTGCCACGCTCCAGAGAAATCCTTCAATAATGACTTCCTAATACTGTACCCGCTTAGCGGAAGCACAATACCTAAGACTATATTCTATATCAACAGACTCCTTTTCTCTAGAAGCGCTTTCCTTGTCTGTGCTAACCTACTTTTTATATCATCTTTGCTTTGTCCATCACTGGTTATTTTGCTTCCTAAGTAACAGAAGTCTCCTACTTCCCTTAGTTTTTCACCTGCCAATTTGATGTCCCTAGAGGTTTCTGATTTATTTCGGCTCCATTCCAATATTTTGTTTTACATTTATTAATTTTCATCATGAATTCCAGGGCATACAATGACTGCACAGAGTACTCAATGCCATATGGACAGACAGCAAAATACCTGCAGATTGGAGCAAGGGTGTTATAATTCCCCTGTTTAAGAAAGGCAGCTGAAGGAAACCCAAAAACTATAGAGGAATAACCCTGCTGTCTCATGACCTGAAAATTCTAGAGAAAATCGTAGAAAGAAGATTAAGAACCATAATAGAACCACAGTTGGAGGAGGAGCAATACTGTTTCAGAAATAACAGATAAACAATGGATCTAATTTTTACCACCCGCATGCTGATGGCAAAATATTGGGAGAGAGGCAAGAACCTGGTCATTGTATTCCTGGATATAGAGAGGCCTATGATATTGTTATAAGAGATAATATCTGGAAGTGTCTGAGGAAAAGAAATGTGCCTGAGGGACTAGTAAGTAAAGTTCAGATGCTGTACAAAGACTGTATTAGCTGTGTAAAAATTGGGGAAGGACGATCATGATGGACCAAGAGTGGAGTTCAGCAAGGCAGTGCAACGTCCCCACTACTGTTCTTCACTATTATGAATAATATAATAAAGAACGTCAAGGAAACGTTAGGTTAATTGCATGCAGTGGCCTTTGCTGATGACATCATGATTTGGGGTGAAACAGAAGAAGAAGAAGAAGAAGAAGAAGAAGAAGAAGAACAGACCAGCCTCAATTTGTGGAAATCCTAGTTCCAGGAATATAACTTCAACATCAGCGAGACCAAGTCAGTGGTGATGTCAGTCAACAGAGATGGGCGTCCAGCAAGTGTTAAACTAGGAGACCACCACTTGGAGTGTGAGGACAGTTTTCCTTACCTAGGAAGTGTAATCTCCAGTGATAATTTGGTCAGTAAAGAAATTACCAACAGACTGCAAAAGGGATCAGAATTCTACGAACAAGTAAGGACACTTCTATGTTGTTTTTAAATATCGTATGGCCTCGGATGCCGGGTGCAAGCTTTGTTATTTGACCCCCAGAGGGTAGCTTGCATGTCGAATTTCGTTGTTCCTTGAATATGAAAGTCAAGGAGGTTAGATGTTAGATATCTAAGCTCCTTGAACATTATAGCGCTTTCTAGTAGAGAAATGAGGAGCTTTGTGTTGGCGGAACCCCCCGAGATTAATTTTGCCATTATGAACTCGGCCTACTGAATTCAAATGGGTTCTTTGACATGCCAACATCGTATGACATGCGTATCGTATTTTTGCCGCCTTTCAAAAATCACTTACCACGGTCAGGAGCGAACCTGCAATCTTGGGGTTAGTAGACCGACACGCTATCCACTCACCCACCGTGGCAAGCTATGGGATGACATGATTACAAAAGCAGCTAAACTGGTGATGTTTTACAGCTACGTTATACCAATATTGACCTATGGTATTGAAGCATGCCCCCTTACAAAGAGAGATGCATCAAGACTGCAAGCATCAGAGATGAACTTTCTTAGATCCACCATCCAGAAGACCAAGATGGACAAGTTAAAGAACAAGGAGGTGAGGCAACAAGCTGGAATAAAGACATCCCTATTAGACCAAATCAGCACATCCAGACTACGGTGGTACGGGCATGTGATGAGAATGGAGTCTACAAAATCAGCCAGAATAAATTGGAAAGACAGGTGGATGGAAAAAGACTTGTAGGAAGACCTAGAACCCGATGGATGGACATGATCAATATTGATCTAGCAACCAGAGGATGGACAGTGGATGATGTTCTCCATGACAAGTTGTATATGGACAGGTTGAAGTGGGAGAGGCTCATAAACAGTACCCGGGAAACTGGAACTGTACAATGTTGTTGATGATGATGAATTCTTTCCTCAAGACGGAGTCCATACCATTTAAAAACCCATCCAAATTCTCTGGTGTGTCGACTAAGATGACGATGTCATCAGCAAATTACAGAGTTGAAATTATTTCTCCTTGAATCCTTACTCCTACTTTGAAATTTTCCCACATTTCCTTAATTGCTTGATCAATGTAAAGATTGAAAAGTATGAGTGATAAGTTGCAGCCTTGCCTTACACCATTCAGAATACCAGCTTTTCTCTCGTGTCCTTCGGCTCAAATAACTGCTGTCTGGTTTCTGTATAGTTAGTAGAGAACCCTGCTATCCCTGTACTTTATTCTAATCGTTTTCAGAATGCCAAACAACGTTATCAAAAGCCTTTCCTAAGTCTACAAATGACATTTACGTTCTCTTATCCTTCCTTATTCTAGCTTCCAAAATCAGCCAAAGACTTAGTACAGCTTCCCTTGCTTCAAGCTTCTCCTAAAGCCAAACTGGTCTCGACCCAACTCTTTTTCTATCAGTATTTCCAACCTCTTGTTGCATATACAAAGGGCGTACGATATTGTTTTACACTTTATTTTTTCTACCCAAATGAAGCACCTTACACATCAGTTGTTACGTCCACCTTCTCAACATAATCTTCTTGTAACTTTATGCACTTTTGCCGTCGATGTGTCAGTTTCTCCAGACCTTCCTGAAACCATTCTTTGAGAGTGCTGCGTACCCAAGCCTTGACAGCTGTGTCCAGTTCTGCAAAACCCGCAAAACGGTCACCATGCAATGGAAGCATAGGGGCAGTCAACCACCAAAAAAATGTCGAATAGTGCCATAAGTTGGCAAACGAATGGCGACAGTGTTCTGGGACACAAAGGGCATCATCCTCATTGACTGACTGGAATTGGTGGCCACGATTAACAGTGCAGCAAGTGTGGTAATCCTTAAGCACTCACGTCGTGCCATTCAAACTAAGCGGCCAGGAAAATGGGCTAAATGTATGCTTCTGCAACATGGCAATGCCCGCCTCCACACTAGCCGAGAGACCACCGCTGCCATTGATCAAATTGGATTCACGGTGTTGACATACCCACCATACTCTCCCGACTTGGCACCAAGTGATCATCACCTGTTCGGAAACATGAAGAAACCTCTGGACACAGCTATCACCGCATGGGTGCGTAGCACTCCGAGGGAATGGTTTCAGGATGGTCTGGAGAGACTGACACATCATAGAAAGTTACAAGGAGATTATGTTGAGATTGTGTAATGCACTTCATTTGGGTAGAGTGTAGAACAATATAGCTCGCCCCTCGAATATCTTAATCACATGCAATTTATTTCAGATTTTTTTCGCATATTCCATTAATTATTTTGCGTTGACAGACTGAAAGTTACATGTCAATAAGGCAACACTGGAAAATGGATTTAGAGCTACCTTTACAAGTTAAAAATATCATTGACAAGGCCGAAAACAAAGGAACACATGTAATGGAAACACAGGTTGTCAGATTAGTTAAACACCAACACCCTAGTGCACGGGGCTAATGACCAAAGCTGTACCAAGCCCCAACAACAACAACAACAACAACAACAACAATATGTTGATCCCTTTTTCATGATACTTCACCAATGTACTTAATTGCCGATTATATAGTACATAAAGATCTCAATAATTCCACGCAGCTTACCGACCTTCGCCAACATAATTATCGTGTATTAAATGCCCTCTGCTCCAAGCGAGCAGTGAATGTTGGAAATTAACGATGTATGTTTACACACCCCTTGCGGAAATGGTTATATAGCGCATATGTTGTTCAAATGCTTAATACAATTACAGACAATTGTTATGATTTTTGTTTTTAAAGCAAGAGTTTAAAAATACATTTAAAAATCCTGGCCTCGAGCTTTAGCGAGGTAACGACTTTCAAACAGTAAAAAAGTATTTGAGGCCTATAAATGCGAGAACCGATATTTCATTGCACGAATTCAATGACGAATAAAGAGGCTTATATGTATTGGGCTGTTGTAGCGGAGACTCAGCTATATCCGCAAAATCAAGGGATTGATGGTAAACATGACAAATTAACGGATGTAGGTTTCAAATTATTAACATAGAAATTAAACTACTACTTTTTTATGCGGCTTCGGTGGCGTAGTCGGTAGCATGCTCAGCTTCTATGCCCAAAATAGCGGGTTCAAACCCGGCCGAAGCCGTCGGCATTTTTAAGAGCGTTAAAATCCCTCAGTATGCCTTCCTTCGGAGGGGAAGTAAAGCTGGAGGTCCCATGTCAAAGATTTATGGCATGTTAAAAAACCTTCCACTAATTGCACCTGTGTGAAGCTAAATTGGATAGGTTAAGAATGTAAACAACGCTCTTAGGTTTCTACGTTCGTTGCCAAGAGCCGACTGTGGTGGCGTCTAGTAGCTAAGTTCTGACCTTGGCCTAGTAGTCGTTGACGGTGGCGCTTGGTGGCAAAAGTAGGAATTATTTGAAAAATTCTAAGTTGAAGTCTGTACTAAATTAAAAAAAAAAACAGATAACACACACTAATACAGTCATCACAATTAACACCGGTTATCAAACAGATTTACACACACCCAAAGTACACGGGGCTACATGACCGCGTTGTCGCAGCCCCTAAACTTAAGAACCAACCAACATACTTTTTACATGAATTTAGTTCTTAAAATTTCATCTGGCATTCGTTGCCTAAGTCAATCAATAACAGTTTCAAAGAAAGTTGGCTTTAGTAACTTAAGGGATTTTTGGTTGATAGTATTGGTGAAAAAATCCACAGCCTGCTTCCAGTCGACCAACTGGGTCAGGAATGGAATGAATGAAGACCCCATCTAACGGCGAGGATATGAACTGTGCCGGCTGCCGAAGCCTATCGCACTCCCCTGGGGCAATGATGAAACGAATGACAGATGAACTGAAATGATAGTGGAGAGTGTTGCTACTAGCAACTAGCGCTAAATCCGTAATGTGATAAGTCTAATAATATGCTTCTTTACTACCACTACGGAATCACCGATATACATGAGATTTTATTAATACTTCATAAACGAAATACAACTCAGGTTTTCACGATTTTACCGCTACGTGGTAGCATTTGTCGTTTCGAAATTCATTGAAAATTGAAATTACATAATTGACTCAACACAACTGGTGAGATGAACTCGTCTCTTGCACTGGGGTATATCTGCATAAAACGTATATTTCAAGTACTGCGGATGGGCAGATGGCCTCGCTCTTCCGCCCCTTGAAAGTACAATAACTAACTAACAAGTACTGCGGAATTAGCCGTACCGCCAAGTCTCCCCTATATTCACTATTAATCCCATACAGTACAGGGTCATCGGAAAATAATGCCAACATTTCAAAAAATTATAGCACCCAAACCCTTTATGTTAAACGTGTAATTCTTTTTCTGAACACAGCTGGTTAAAGTAAGTTTTGTTTTGGAGGGGACGTGACCTTGCTATGCGCACACTACATGCGCAGTAGCCAAGGTCGGCCGGTGGCGCGCGCGCCAATGAAGTCCTGACCTAACCCCTTTGGATTTTTTTTTCTGGGGGTACATTAAAAGCATTGTGTATGCAGAAAAAAATCGGGATTTGGAGCACCTGCGGGTGCGAATTTCTACCGCCATCTTGACAGTTACTCCTGAAATGATTGCACGTACCAATCCAGCCATTGGGAAAGCGTGCGTTCAATGCTGATGTTGGTGGTCGGCCTGGCCTGGATTTTTTTCTCTACAGTCCCTGTTTCCTTAAACTGATTAAACCACCGAATGACAGCTTTGTAATCAGGTGCAGTTCGTCGGGCGGTGCAGTCACGTCCCCTCCAAAACGAAACTTACTTTAACCAGCTGGCGTTCAGTGAAAGAATTACACGTTTAACATAAAGGGTTTCGGTGCTATAATTTTTTGAAATGTTGGCATTATTATTCGATGACCCTGTATATGTAAGGTAGGAAGTCCACATCTCATATCCACCAGGTAACACAGTGGGTAACCTTCTTGGTTGTCTCCTTGGAGGTCCGGCTTAGATCCCTGGCTCTGCAAAATAGAAAAGGACTTTGCCCAGAAGGACCTCCTACCCTTTCTAATCATCTTTTCGTCAGTAGGTACATATAATACTGTATTATCATTCCCAAAATTTAGCGAAGAGTGTTTAATTGCTCACCATAACCGAGATGGGAACCTGCAGCAAGTTCTGAAAATCTGATATTCAAAATCCGACACTGATAGCGACTATCCTGATTGATGTTTCTTACCCGTCATAATAATAATTTACAAAAGGATAGGTGTCAGTGGCCTCTGGTAGCCTAAGTTGGAACTACTTGAAATATAACTTGCTCATTCATCATTCATTTCTTCTCATCCACACGCAACAGTACTTGTAGCTCACCCCATGGATGTCCGCATAGACGCAGTTACAAACTCTGGCGAGCCGAACATGTCCTCGGACACTCCAGGCACTAAAAGTCATACGCTAAATAAGTAAATAAATAAATAAATAAATAATGATCATCAGTACGGAGGAATTGGCGGAAGAGGCAATCCCTCCCAAGTGGGGTTGATCAGTTGGAACCACTGCCTTGTGGGTAGAGAAGGGATTCTCAAAGGCTTGGGGACCCACCCCGAGAGAAAAGGGCTCTGGAGCTTACAACCTCAGTTCTATTTCCGAAAACAGGATTTCCTGTTTTCTCAATGACTTCAACAATTGACATGATGGAAACGTCTTCAATGACAACTACTCCAGGGGGCAGCCGGAAACGGAAATCCCCCACCACCATGAGTGGTGCAACCAGGCCTTTGGATTCTGGAGAGCTTGGATCGTCATGTAAGGAAGAGTCGGAGCTTCCTGGAACCCCATCACAGAAAATAAGATCTAAACAAAAACATCTGCTTGGAACACTGAACATTAACACACTCCGTCAAACAGGAAAACTGAGACAATTGACTACAGTGTTGAAAGAAAGAAACATATCCATTTTAGCGTTGCAAGAAACGAGATTTCTGGATGAAGACACAATGGAGTCGGATGGCTTTAGAATATACAAGGGCAAACCCGGGTATACAATCTCAAATGGGAGACTGCCAATTCTAGGAACAGCTTTCGTGGTTAAGAAAAGCCTAATGAATTCATTCACAAAATTTAGCTCACCGTCGGAGAGAATCTCATTCCTATCATTCAGATCAGGGAACAAATCCTACACAATCATCAATGCCCACGCTCCCATTAACCAAGACAATAAAAGGAACAAGGAGAAAGTGGAAGACTTTTGGGAAACACTCGAAGATGAGACATCAAAAATTCCCCTTGGAAATGTAAAAATCCTGGTTGGTGATTTCAATGCCCAGATAGGAAAAGAAAGAAAATACAAAAGGATTGTTGGAGAATATCCTGCACATAACAGAACAAATCGAAACGGCGAGAGATTAATCAACTTTTGTAAGCAGTTCAACCTAAAACTTATGTCTACGCACTTCAAAGCCCTCCCAAAGAAGAAGAAAACATGGATTTCGCCCAATCTAATATTAGGCGAATTTCGAATTGACCACGTTGCAATTACAACAAAAAAAAAACAGATGCGAGATCATGAACGTAAAAGTGAGAAAAAGTTTGAAAATCGACACAGACCACTTTCTGTCAGAAATTAAAGTAAAATTTCAACCGAATAGGCATCAAAAGAGACGTAAATGGAAACCAAGGATCGACACGGAAATTCTGAAAGAAAACAAAAATATCTATCAAGAAAACCTGTCAACGTTGGAAATGAATAACTGGGAAGAAATTAGAGAATCGTTAACTAAAGCGGTCGAAAACGTGGGGCAGCGAAAAAGAAAAAAGAAACACAGGTGGTGGAACATACGATGTGACAACGCTGTTGACGAGAGGCTGAAGACAAGGAAGAGGTGGTATTCCAACCCAACGAAGGAAAATTGGAATGATTTCAGTCAACAAAGGAAAGCCACTGCCAAGATCATCAGAGGAGAAAAGAGACAATATGATAAAGACCGGTTAGAAAGTATAGAAGAAGACTTCAAGAAAAATAACACCAGAAAGTTCTACAGAACTTTTAAGGAAGAATTACAACAATACCAACCTCCAAGTCTATGTTTTAAAAGGAAGGATGGTACACTCGCATTGAGTAACAACGAAAATTGCCACCTGTTGGCCAAGTATTTCGAAAGCCTGTTAAACTGCAAGGAACCACTGGAAAAACTGAAGTTCGAGAAGCCACCAAAGATGAATCCACAGTCTAAACCACCAAGCCTCATAGAAATACAGAAAATCATTAAAGAACTCAAAAACGACAAAGCACCAGGAAAAGATGGTATAGTAGCTGAAATGTGGAAAATTGGAGGAGATAAGCTAGCGGAGAACTTACACCGTCTAATCTGTGATATTTGGGAAAATGAACAAATACCCAAAGACTGGAAAGGCGTACTTATACATCCGCTCCATAAGAAGGGAGATCGGACTGACCCAAACAACTACCGGGGAGTTTCGCTACTATCTATTGCTTACAAAGTACTTTCCAAGGCGTTGCTAAACATCGTAGAAGAACAGGTGGATCATCAAATAGGTGAATATCAAGGGGGCTTTAGAAAGGTAAGATCCTGTGTGGAACAGATATTTGGTCTGAAAAGTATTCTGAGAGTAAGAGCTCTACGAAGCAAAAACACCGTAGTTGTGTTCATTGATTTCGGAAAAGCATATGATTCCATCGACCGGTAGACACTCTTCAATGTTTTGGAGGAATTTGGAATAGATGGCAAAACGCGGGCAATTATAAAACAGACACTAACAGAAACCGTATCCAAAGTAAAATTTCAAGGAGAAATCTAAGGGGCTTTTGAGATTAAGACAGGAGTCAGACAAGGAGACGGACTATCACCAATTTTGTTTAACATCGTCCTGGAAAAAAATAATGAGAGTATGGAGGAAAGCAATAAAAGAAGAAGGTATAGAAGGAATCTGTTTAGGAACAAAAAAGCAAGGTGTAAAGGTGGATTGCTTAGCGTTTGCTGATGACATGGCATTGCTAGCCAAAGGAAAAGACGAAGCTCGAATAATGCTTGAAAAATTACATGAAATAGCTGAGAAGACTGGACTCAGGATCTCATACGAAAAAACAGAGTACATGGAGTACAAACACAATAAAGAAAAGCATCTGGAAACAAGATATGGGAAAATCAAGAGAGCTGATAAATTTAAATATCTTGGAGAATGGATCCAGCCGAATGGACTTGATAAAGAAGCAAATAGAGGAAGAGCTAGAAAGATGGAGCTAGCCTATAAATTAGTACAAAATAGATACAACAAGAGAACTATATCCTACAGGGCAAAGATAAGACACTATACCACGGTTGTCAAGCCAGAGGGTCTCTATAGCTCAGAATGCTTGATATTGAATAAGAAAGGGGAAATCAAGGATTTAGAGAAGAAGGAAAGGAAAATCGTGAGAAAGATCCTAGGACCTGAAAAACAAAAAGATGGTACATGGAGGAAGAGGAGAAATGAAGATCTCTACAGACAGGCAGAGAAAATCACAGACACCATCCGTAAGAGGAGATTGAAGTTTTATGGACACCTCATGAGAATGAGCGAGAGTCGACTAACGAAGAGAATCTTTAACTACATCACCAAGATCAAGGCAACTACATTATGGATAGAGGAAACGAGAAAAGACATGGAGGAAGTGGGGATAAATCCAGAAGACATTTGGAATAGACATGTGTTTCGAGCTAAGACTGATAAATTCAAGGGGTTCCAAGAAAAGCAATGTAAAAGGGCCAAAAACACCTGGTCAGATGAGAGGAGGAGGAACCACAGCGAAAGGATGAAGAAATTTTGGGAGAAGAAAAAAAGACTAACCAACAAATCAGTTATTTTCCGTGGTCCACAGTAGGCCAAAATCGAAGGAAGAAGAAGAATAAATAAATAAATAAATAAATAAACTAAAGGCAAAGCCTAGTCACTGCAGCCACATTTCACGATTTTCTGCTAGCCTCTTCATGCTGCCATAAGAACCACATGCCAGTTCTCCAATGGAGTTCTTGATGTACGACATCCTTGGACGTCCCCTAGATTTCCTTCCCATTACTTTGGCCTCAATTGTGGTTTGGAGTAGAGAGTCGTGCCTGAATACATGTCCAAGGAACTTTAATTTCCTTTTCTCTACTGCTTTTTTTTATAAACATCGAACCTCCTTCACCTCTTACAGAACAAGATCATTTGCATTCCTGTCCATCCAACATGTTCGTTTGACATTCGTCTCCAAAACCACATTTCTGCAGCCTCAAGTTTTGTTTCCATCAGTTTCCCTAATGTCCATGTTTCGCATCCATACAGTATGCCATGGGAACGTTAATATTAAATAGAGAAACATGGAAAAAGTTCCTGACGATTAGAAAAATATGAAGGGTATTCTGGACATTAACAAGAAGTTCCGTGACGAACTAAAGAGCCTACTTTTCTTAAAATTTAAGATTCATGCCAATGATTAATCTATATGGATCTATCTAGAATAATGACGAAATTAAGTTGGTAATATCGAAATTTCTAACTAGTTCGAAATACTGTATACCTGGCATAATGTAGCCAAACAGAGAACTACAGTTGGCAGCCCTGGTGTCTGAATATATTCTTAGTTCCATCTCTTAAGGTACAGAATACAAAATTTGGTTGAAGTCCAATGGATGGCATGGACGTTTCATGCAGTTAAACATTGAATCTAATAGCGCGCGTAAAATCATGTTGGCAACAATGACATACATGTATTGGTCAGAAATAATCTGAAATAATATGATCTATTGTTGTGTCAATTTTGAATGAAATCCATTAGTTAGTATAGAAAATACATGCATTTTAAAATTGGACCTATCATCCGGCTTCGAATCATGTTGGCAGCACTGATGTATATAAGTTACTCCAAATTAATCTAGAATGCCAGGTACTATACGTGTGCAAAGTTTAGAGCTATTGGCTTGCATACTTTGAGATATATTGATATTAGGGTAACAAAAATAGAGACAGTATTTATTAACAGTTGGCATTCCTGGTTACTCTTAAGAATCGGCATAGACATATCTGTTATTGTACACATAGCACACACGAAATTTGGTTGAAATCCAAGTGATAGTATACAAGTAACATGTATTTAAAGTTGGACCACTCAGCAGGCTTAGAATCATGTTGGTAGCACTGACGTATATAAATTACTCCAAATTAATATAGAATGTCAGGTACTATACCTGTGCATAGTTTAAAGCTGTCGGCTTGCATACTTTCTGATATATTGGTATTTGGATAAAATAAATTGAGAGCATTTATTAACAGTTGGCAGCCCTGGTGGATCTTAAGAATTCGTTCACTCATATCTGTTTATGTACACATAGCACATACGAAATTTGGTTGAAATCCAGTTGGTAGTGTAGAAGTTATATGCATTTAAAATTTGGGCCTATCAGCAGGCTTAGAATCATTTTGGCAACACTGCGATGTATGGCATCCTGGAAATTAAACTGCAATATTATTGTCTATACGTGTGCCAATTTTGAAATAGTTCCCATTCATACCTTCCAAGATATCCAACATGGAACTCAAATTTCAATTGCGATATTTCAGCAGTTGGTAGCACTGACATCATTTTCAAATATGGCCATGAGCTATTCAGGTTGAGATCATTTATTAACAGTTGGCAGCCCTGGTGGATCTTAAGAATACGTTCACTCATATCTGACAGACACACATTTGCCCGATCTCAAGTCTACTTTTTCCTCATTTTTGCAAAATGTGTAGTCTAAAAATATGTCGGCCACCTCCTTCCCAATCCGCATCTGAATTATGGTTTACCACCACGCGTTACTCCTACCAAATTTTGTTTCGATTCCTGCAGCCGTTTAGGAGTTGATACGGGGGACACACACACAGCCAGACAGACAAACAGAAGGACAGACAGACAGACACACACACATTTGCCCGATCTCATGTCTACATTTTCCTCATTTTTGCAAAATGTGAAAAGTAGGCTAAAAATATGTCGGCCACCTCCTTCACAATCCGCATCTGAATTATGGTTTACCACCACGCGTTGTCTGTAGTAGTGTGTGTACTTATAATTCAGGTAAGGATTGGGAAGGAGGCGGCCGTGGTCTTAACTTGGGAACAATCACAGGATTTTCTTGGAGTAGAAGTGGGAAAACACTTTCAGAATGGTTGAGATAGAAATCGAACCCACCTCTTCTCAGTTTCACCTCATGAGGCTGAGTGTACCCAATTCAAGCCCTGAGACTAAACTTACATTTATTGGCAGGTTCAGGAATTGTACTCGGATCTCAGTGCCGACAGCCAAGAATGATAGCCACTACACTAGGAAGTGGACACAAAATGTCGTAGTCATAGATCCGCTGTAGCCTACTACTCTACGGAAGCAGACTATCACATAAATATTTGAATAGTCTAAAGAGCAAAATAAATATCTAGGGCCCGGATGCTGATGACATATCATATTTTTACTGAGCTGTCTAAAACAATGCTGAAGGAAATAGAAACTCCGGACGGGCCACCCCGAATGCAAACATGTCATTTTTTATTCTGCATCTTTTTGAATTTTTTTGCTATTTTTTCATTTTAGGAGCTTTTTTTTTTTGAAGTTTGGTAGATTGTTTTGGTCATATTTTAGAGAAATCAGCCTTTTAAGGTCATTGTTTTTCCAATTTAGTCATGTCGCAGCTTTATATGAGGGAGTTACGTCTCTCAGAGTTAAGAAGAAGCTAGTAGCTGATACAAGATAATTTAAAATATTTCAGTAATGCTATTAGTAGAAAAATATATATATATTGAATGCAAACGAATGATACCGTAGGTATACAGATGCTCGTAGTGCAGCGCAACTAAGACAAAAGTGAACATAAACCTTTTGTTAAGTGCTAGAAATCTATTTTGATTGACTTTTCAGTTTGAGCATAAGATGTCATTTTTGAAATATTGGTGAGTTTATTATTATAAGATCATTTTCTCCATTTTATAGTGCATTTTTCGAATTTCTAGGTCATTTATTAGTCATTTTTGAAATATTTAGGTGCATTTTTTTAATCATTTTTACGGCATCAACATCCGGGCCTAACAAATAACGTTTTTTTTTACGAGCACACATTTTTATTCACTGACAGAAAACGTGTACATATACAGATGTTGTATCAAAAATACAGGGTGAATCCCACATAAGATAAACTTGGGCGTGGGCTTCATGAACACAATTTCTTAATTTATTTGCAACATGGTATTTGACTGATAATAATAAGAAAAGTTTGTAATAAAAGCATTAATTATAAGGATACTGAAAATAAAAGAAGATGATACATTACTTATTTGTGACTGAGTTGGTTTAAATATGTTGGTAAAAATTTATAAGTTCATTTACTCTATCAAAGTTATTAAGGAGCCATATAAAAAGCCTTTTCTTCAATATATTCAGGGTGTTATTTGTCATATTTACTGGCAATATATTGTATATCCTAGTGCTAAGGCAACTTAGATTCCTTTGGCCAAGTAGTGTGTTTCGACGAGGGATATTTATTCTAGTTCTGTCTTGAAGTCTAGTGCACATTTCAAGTTTTTGTCCATTAGAGAAGACCTTCATATTTTTATGTATAAATATGATTGATGACTGAACAAATAACTGTCGTATGTTAAGCAACATGCTTTGTTGATACAGTTCATATGTTGGAAAAGTTGGTGGCTTTTTGTACATAACTTTTAGAATGAAATTCTGGCAGGTATTTACCTGAGCCAAATGTGAATCAAGTATTCCACCCCAACCTTTTATTCCATATTGTAGTTGTGACTGGACTAAGGCAAAATATACAGTTCTCAAGACTTTTGCTGAAAGGATATTTCTGATTCTGTAAAATATATAAATTAACTTTTGGAGTTTATTGGCCAACTTTGATGCATGCATATTCCATTTAAAATGACTATCTATAATAATCCCTAAATATGTAGCATTCATTGACTTCTGTAGGGTATAGCAGTTGCATCTTTCGCCATTGTTACAAATTGGTGTGTTGATCTTTAGTGTTAAATTGTCTGTGGGTTGTAATGTTTTGTTGTGTGAGAAGCATAGGTATTGTGTTTTGGTTTCATTTAAGGTAAGGAGAGTTTCTTAGCCACTTTGGGACTGTAGCAAGGGATTTTGAGTTCTATTAAAAGTGTCCTCCCAAGTTGTTCCTGTGACTGTGACGACAGTGTCATCAGCATATGAGGTAATCATCGCTTTACAGTTCAGCTCACACAAATCGTTAATATATAACAGAAAAAGAATAGGAACTAAAACTGTTCCTTGGGGAATTCCAATTTTTACTGCAGCACTTCTACTTAGAGTATCTTTGATTCGTACCTTTTGTATTATGTTAAAAAGAAAGCTTTTTATTAGTTCTTGAGGAGTACCACGAATACCTTCCTTTTCTAGTTTTCTAATGAGTATATTGTGGTCTGCGGTGTCAAAAGCCTTTCTTAAATCCAGAACACAGAAATTGTTCTTTTAGAACTATCAATGGCTTTATACAAATAATCAGTAAGGGAGAATATTGCATCTTGAGTACTAGTGTTTGGTCTAAAACCAAACTGATTTGGTGACAATATGTTAAACTTATTCAGATAGCTAAGTAATCTGGTTTTGATGCATTTCTCTAGTAGCTTAGAGAGGTGGGTTGTGAGGGAACTTGGTCTATAGTTATTTAACTCTCTTTTATCATCTGATTTATGGACTGGGATTATGATGGCAATTTTGAATGAGTCTGGAAATTGTCCTTTCGTTAGTGATAAATTAAAAATATGGTGCAGTGGTTGTAGAATTTCTGAACTAATTATCTTAATTGTTTTACTGGAGATATTATCATAGCCATTTGCTGAGTTATCTTCTAGAGCAGGTATGTGGTTTGTTATTTCTGATTTTGTTATGGGTATAAAACAAATAGACGTATAGTAACATCCTGCCTCAATTTGTGCTGCACTGGTAACAAGCACAGCCAATCACCTGGTTGTGTCATTAAGTTTTGCGCTTTATAGCAGTACTTTGTTTTCCATATCCAACACGCTGGGCATATTGTGATTGCAAAACCAACAGTGCCCTATGTTAAAATCTCTATCAAGCTCTGTCAAATGTTCGATAAAAACCATCACTTTTATGGCGCTCATCTATAAAAGTTGATAACGCGCGAGATATGGAAGCAATTTGACGAGATCCAGCCCTTGATTGATAACTTGTGACGCGCTCGGAGCGACCACATATTGAAGTATTCATCAAATTACATAGTAATTACATTCGGGAGTAATCAAAATGCAGAGAGCGTAGTGGTGTGAGGGATTAACTGCATGGCTTGGCCAAGGCTGTCCTACTCCAGCTTATGGCAAAATACACTAAACTCCCATCATTAAGTTGATAGCTTCCTCGGTGAATAAGCATTCACCTCACAATCGCAAGATCGTAGGTTTGATTCCAGGCCGAACAAGTTAGATTTTTAACCCTTTATGGAACAGGACAATTTCTCTTAACAGTTTCATTTGTGTTTACATTTAATTTCTATTTCTATAATTTTATTTTACATATAAGACGGTTATTGTACTTTCAAATTAAATGTTCTAATTTATATTTATGTTCGACCATGGCGAAATGTCAGGAAACTGTACTATAATGAGGCTCATTATAGTGCAAGTTTGCATTATGGAACAGTTTCTCCCACCAATCAGAGGTCTAGACACAGTTGTGTGACCAATTAGGTAAGGATAGCATCGCACATGCTCTGACTTCCACGGCCTCCTATTTTAAATTTCACTGCGTGGCTAGTGTCATAGTGGATTATTCGAGGAGGCCATGGTCGAATACGAGGTATTCTCTGCGTCCCATGCGCTCTGGTTGGTTGGTTGGTTCTGAAGTTTAGGGGCTGCGACAACGCGGTCATGTAGCACCGTGTACTTTGGGTGTGTGTAGAATCTGTCTGATAATCGGTGTTAATTGTGATGACTGTATTAGTGTGTGTTATCTGTTTTTTAATTTAAATACTGCAACTTAGAATTTTTCAAATAGTTCCTACTTTTGCCGCCAAGCGCCACCGTCAACGATTACTAGGCCAAGTTCAGAACTTAGCTACTATACACCACCGCAGTCGGCTCTTGGCAACGAACATAGAAACCTAAGAGCGTTGTTTACATTCTTAACCTATCCAATTTAGCTTCACACAGGTGCAATTAGTGGAAAGTTCTTTAACATACCATAAATCTATGACATGGGACCGCCGGCTTTACTTCCCCTCCGAAGGAAGGCATACTGAGGGATTTTAACGCTCTTAAAAAATCCGACGACTTCGGCCGGGTTTGAACCCGCTATCTTGGGCATAGAAACTCAGCATGCTACCGACTACGCCACCGAAGCCGCCCCCATGCGCTCTTTTCAGTACATAAAACTGGCGAAATCTCGACAGATATTTACTAATATTCGCCTATAACTCGTATGGAAATTATAAAACGAGCGAAGCGTCGTTTTATAAAAATACTCGTGTCTTAATTATTGCCGTTATAGGCTTGTTGCATAATGTACTATTATAGTTTAAATTTTAAATCAGTTTTGACAATCATTCAGTAATATTTCAATTTATTTTTAATTTTCTTGAAATTTAAATTTATTTTTACATCTTCGATTTTACCATCTTAAATTGTTGTATATTTTTTATAATTCTAATTTTTTAAATTTATTTTTAATTTCTCATTTTAAAAAATCCTTAATATTTTTTTAAAATTTTAAAGTAATTTATACAATCAGTTCTACAATTTTAATATTTGTATTTCCTTCTTATTTTAAATTTTAAATTTATTTTTACAATATTAATTTTAACATTTTAATATTTAAATTTACTTTCGTATGCACTTTTATGGTTTATTTTTTTAAATCTATTTTAACAATCTCAAATTTAAAACTATTATTTTTTGTACATTCTTCTCTTCTTCTCTTAGTCGTTTACCCTCCAGGTTGGTGGAACCCACGGACTCAGCGAGGGAACTCACCACTACCGTCTCTACGGGCAGTGTCCTAGAGCTGGGAACATCTAATCGGAAGGGATACAACTGGTGAGGTGGGATATGCACCTCGCCCAGGCGGCCTCACCTGCAAAGCGAACAGGGGCCTCATGAGGGAAGGTAATGGAAGGTCAGGATGGATAGGCAAGAAAGAGGGAAGGAGGCGGCCGTGGCCTTGAAGAAGGTACCACTATTATTTATATTAACTTCATTTCCTCACAGATATGGCGAATCTGAATATACAAAATACGAACTTAACAAGCAAGTACCTTAGAATCACTTCGATATAAATTAAACTAATAAATAATAATATTAATAATAATATTGTTATTGGTTTTACGTCCCTCGCTACTACTGTGACTTTTAGAGACGCCGGGGTACCAGAATTTTGCATCGAAGGGGACCTTTTACATGACAGTAAATCTACTGACAGGGCTCCCTCACATTTGCACACCCTCAAATTACAACCGACTGTGCCAGGATTCGATCCTTCAACCTTGGTAAAAGCAGGTGAGAACGTTACCACTGGTCCACGCAGACAGTCTATTTGTAATTCAGGTGAGAATTGGGAAGAAGGCAGCCGTGGCCTTAAGTCAGGATCCATCCCGATATTTGCCTGGAGTAGAAGTGGGAAACCACTTCCAAGATGGGTAAGATAGGAATCGAACACTCCCCTTCTCAGTTTTGCCTAACGAGGCTGAGTGTTCCACGATCCAGCTCTCACGCCAGAATTAGAACATCTTGGTAGAGTCGATAATCAACCTCAGGGACCAAGAAAGTTAGCCGCCACACCAGGAGGTGGTCTGATCAGAGTTTGACGAGTTTCATTCTAGACATGTTTGTTGTTGGTATTGTTCACATCTTGTATAAAGCCTTATGGGGTTTGAAGCCATTTTTAGCCTACTTTCGATTTTTGCAAAAAATGAAAGTAGACTTATGAGATCAACACAGGGCGAAAAAAGTGTGTCTGTCTGGGTGTGTGTATGTATGTGTGTGTGTGAGTCTGTGTGTGTGTGTCTGTGTGTGTGTGTGTGAGTGTGTGTACTCTGAATGTCTGTCCCCCCCTATCAATTCGAACACGGTGAATGCGAATTGAACGAAATTTGGTAAAAAGGTAGCACTAGCAAAGGACACCTCAGTGTCATGTTTTACATCGCCGCCATCTTGACGGAAACGTAATGGCGGCCACACGAATGTTCAAAGCTTAAATCAAATTACGATTAACCTAATCATCCGATCTCTACCAAATTTTGCAACTACATACCTTTATGGAGGGAGCATCCTTTGACCAATCTAATAGGTTATTAGCCTAATAGTTTGCGGATGGCGGCCATCTTTATGTCAAAATTGATTCCCCCTATTAATTCGAACACGGTGGAACCGAATGGAACGAAATTTGGTACAGAGGTAGCACTAGCAAAGGGCACCTCAGTGTCATGTTTTATATCGCCACCATCTTGACTGAAACGTAATGGCGGCCACACGAATGTTCAAAGCTTAAATCAAATTACGATTAACCTAATCATCCGATCTCTACCAAATTTTGCAACTACATACCTTTATGGAGGGAGCATCCTTTGACCAATCTAATAGGTCATTCGCCTAATAGTTTGCGGATGGCGGCCATCTTTGTGTCAAAATCGATTCTCCCTATTAATTCAAACACGGTGAAACCGAATGGAACGAAATTTGGTACAGAGATAGCAATAGCAAAGGGCATCTCAGTGTCATGATTTATATCGCCGCCATATTGACAGAAACGTAATGGCGGCCACATCAAAGCTTAAATCAAATTACGATTAGCCTATTCATCCGATCTCTAGCAAATTTAGCAACAACATACCTTTATGGATGGAGCATCCTTTGACCAAACTAATAGGTCATCAGCCTAATATTTTGCGGATGGCGGCCATCTTTGTGTGAAAATCGATTCCCCTTATCAATTCGAACACGGTGAAACCGAATGGAACGAAATTTGGTACAGAGGTAGCACTAGCAAAGGGCACCTCAGTGTCATGTTTTATATCACCGCTATCTTGACGGAAACGTAATCGCGGCCACCCAAATGTTAAAAGCTAAAATGTAATTACGACCAACCTAATAATCTAGTCTCTACCAAATTTTGCAACACCATATCTTTATGTGGGAAACATATTCAGACCAAACTGCAAGAACATCAGCCCAATAGTTTGCAGATGGTGGCCAAGTATGTGTGCAAATCGATTCCCCCTATCAATTCAAACACGGTGAAACCGAATTGAACGAAATTTGGTACAGAGGTAGCACTAGCAAAGGGCACCTCATATTCATGTTTAATATCCCTATAGCACGTTGTATTTGAACAAGCTACTACAACCAACATTCAATCATACTCCTTGAAAAGGACAAAGAGTTATAACAATACCCATGCATTTAGGAGAAGGTAGGCTATATGTTCTTTACTGAACATCTTGTTCAATGTTGCCTTAGTAAACAAAAGTTTGGTGCTTTTCAGTCGGTCAACACGAATGTACCCAAAAGAGTTGGGTTATACCCTAATCCTAAAAAAAAACAAGATGTTCAGTAAATAACATATAGCCTACTTTCTCCTAAATGCATGGGTATTGTTACAACTCTTTGTCCTTTTCAAGGAGTATGATTGAATGTTGGTTGTAGTAGCTTGTTGAAATACAACGTGCTATAGGGATATTAAACATGAATATGAGGTGCCCTTTGCTAGTGCTACCTCTGTACCAAATTTCGTTCAATTCGGTTTCACCGTGTTTGAATTGATAGGGGGAATCGATTTGCACACATACTTGGCCACCATCTGCAAACTATTGGGCTGATGTTCTTGCAGTTTGGTCTGAATATGTTTCCCATATAAAGATATGGTGTTGCAAAATTTGGTAGAGACTAGATTATTAGGTTGGTCGTAATTACATTTTAGCTTTTAACATTTGGGTGGCCGCGATTACGTTTCCGTCAAGATAGCGGTGATATAAAACATGACACTGAGGTGCCCTTTGCTAGTGCTACCTCTGTACCAAATTTCGTTCCATTCGGTTTCACCGTGTTCGAATTGATAAGGGGAATCGATTTTCACACAAAGATGGCCGCCATCCGGAAAATATTAGGCTGATGACCTATTAGTTTGGTCAAAGGATGCTCCATCCATAAAGGTATGTTGTTGCTAAATTTGCTAGAGATCGGATGATTAGGCTAATCGTAATTTGATTTAAGCTTTGAACATTTGTGTGGCCGCCATTACGTTTCTGTCAATATGGCGGCGATATAAATCATGACACTGAGATGCCCTTTGCTATTGCTATCTCTGTACCAAATTTCGTTCCATTCGGTTTCACCGTGTTTGAATTAATAGGGAGAATCGATTTTGACACAAAGATGGCCGCCATCCGCAAACTATTAGGCGAATGACCTATTAGATTGGTCAAAGAATGCTCCCTCCATAAAGGTATGTAGTTGCAAAATTTGGTAGAGATCGGATGATTAGGTTAATCGTAATTTGATTTAAGCTTTGAACATTCGTGTGGCCGCCATTACGTTTCAGTCAAGATGGTGGCGATATAAAACATGACACTGAGGTGCCCTTTGCTAGTGCTACCTCTGTACCAAATTTCGTTCCATTCGGTTCCACCGTGTTCGAATTAATAGGGGAATCATTTTTGACATAAAGATGGCCGCCACCCGCAAACTATTAGGCTAATAACCTATTAGATTAGTCAAAGGATGCTCCCTCCATAAAGGTATGTAGTTGCAAAATTTGGTAGAGATCGGATGATTAGGTTAATCGTAATTTGATTTAAGCTTTGAACATTCGTGTGGCCGCCATTACGTTTCTGTCAAGATGGCGGCGATATAAAACATGACACTGAGGTGCCCTTTGCTAGTGCTACCTCTGTACCAAATTTCGTTCCATTTGGTTTCACCGTGTTTGAATTAATAGGGGGAACTGATTTTCACACAAAGATGGCCGCCATCCGCAAACTATTAGGCTAATGACCTAGTTATTTGGTCAAAGGATGCTTCCTCTATAATGGTATGTTGTTGCAAAATTTGGTAGAGATCGGATGATTAGGTTAATCGTAATTTGATTTAAGCTTTGAACATTTGTGTGGCCGCCATTACGTTTCCGTCAAGATGGCGGCGATATAAAACATGACACTGAGGTGCCTTTTGTTAGTACTACCTCTGTACCAAATTTCGTTCCATTCGGTTGCACCGTGTTCGAATTAATAGGGGGAATCAATTTTCACACAAAGATGGCCGCCATCCGCAAACTATTACGCTGATGACTTATTAGTTTGGTCAAAGGATGCTCCCCCCATAAAGGTATGTTGTTGCAAAATTTGGTAGAGATCGGATGATTAGGTTAGTCGTAATTTGATTTAAGCTTTGATCATTTGTGTGGCCGCCATTACGTTTCCGTCAAGATGGCGGCGATATAAAACATGACACTGAGGTGTCCTTTGCTAGTGCTACCTTTGTACCAAATTTCGTTCAATTCGCATTCACCGTGTTCGAATTGATAGGGGGGGGACAGACATTCAGAGTACACACACTCACACACACACACACACACACAGACACACACACACACAGACTCACACACACACACATACACACACACACAGACTCACACACACACATACACACACACAGACAGACACACTTTTTTTCGCCCTGTGTTGATCTCATAAGTCTACTTTCATTTTTTGCAAAAATCACAAGTAGTATAATACATGAGATTAATGAAAATCCACAACCTGCTTCCAGTCTCCGACCGGGTCTGGAATGGAATGAATGAAACCTCCATCTAGCGGCGAGGATATGAACTGTGCCGGCTGCCGAGGCGTGACGCCCTCCTCTGGGGCAATGATTAAATGAATGACAGATGAAATGAAATGATAGTGGAGAGTGTTGCTGGAATGAAATATTGACAGGGAAAACCGTGGGACCCGGAGAAAAACCTGTCTGCCTCCGGTTTATCCAGCACAGATCTCACATGGAGTGACCGGGATTTGAACACGGGCCCAGCGGTGAGAGGCCAGCATGCTGCCGCCTAAGCCACGGGGGCTTTTACATGAGATTAATAAATGTATTAAATTAATAATGAATAATTAATTACATGAGATTAAAATGTATTAAATTAATAATTAATAATAAATTACATGAGATTAATAAATGTATTAAATTAATCGGAATTTCACCAAGTTCACGGTGTCGTTATTGTGATGATCAATGGGATGAGCTTCAGCACACATTCTTTGCATGCTTGTGGTGGAGAAATCTTCGAAGGCTTCTGGAGACAAAAGTTGGAGTCATTACACCAGACATTGTGGTGAATAAAATGCTCAGCAGCAGAGAAAGTTGAGCACAGATTGCTGTCAACATCTCTGAGCTGCTGAAAACAAAAGAAAGAAGAGGAACCGAGAAGATTGGTTGCTGAAGACAGTGAAGATGATGATGAGTAATTTCATTATCATCGCGTCAAATGAAATTGACCGCCTCTGGTCGTAACAGTGGCTCCACCCTGAAGTAAGGCTGAAGAGGCAGTTCCGGGGTGGCTTTAAGCCAAGTATAGGGTTTGTGGGTTTAGTAGGTAAGAATCCTGCACAGTTGTAAGTCCGGAAGCTTGGAATCTGTCTTTTGAAGATTTCCCCCCGGTTTCCCTCGAAAGCCTAAAAAATCTCATGTTTTTTTTTTCAGGATTAGGGTATAAACCAACTCTTTTGGGTACATTCATGTTGACCGACTGAAAAGCACCAAACTTTTGTTGTATAAAGCCCGTAGTGCATAACAAGGTCAAGTAATGACGTAGTTTGCATTCCAAATTACTTGCTCGTACTTCCTGAGTTAATTAGAGAACATTGCTGTTAGCAAGTGTCTGCATGAGAGAAACCATTGTCCATCAACGTAGCAGGTTGTGTAACATGGGGGGATCTGTGTGACCTGTATCTGTAAGTAACAGCTGCCGCCACAAGTTTCAAGCGACAATAGGAAAAGCCCTGCGCGAATGCGGATATCCGGAAAATATTACTCCATGCGGATATAGTTTGCATGGCTGTGCGGATAGACTGCGGACAATGATTGGAGCAGTGCTTTTTTTTCAGGGGGAACGCGGGGGTACGCGTACCCCTTAAACATTTGAAAACTGTTTAAGAAAAAAATATTGGTACATTTGTATCTAGTCCGGGCAAATATAACTTGCGACTTGAAAGTTCATCGATCAGCTGGCGTCAAACGCTGTTCACAAGAGATGGAGGAGATTTCGAGTAATCCTCGATTAAATCGATCTATCGAATCAGTTTCTTTTGGTCGGCAACTCGGCACTTCGTTCTTATAAGCACGCAGGCTAGTGTTTGTAGGAGAGGTAGGTTGTTATTTTTGCGTGTGGTTAGTTTTGAAGGATGAAGAAAATAACTAACTATTTAACATCCACCCAGGAAGTATTGTTAAGATGGCGGAAGAGGAAAGTCGTGATGTTGATAGTGCTCTAGAAAGTATCCTCGTTGTCATGGATAACAATAAAAATCTGAAGAAGCAATCGAAGACGACAATATTAGAATCAGTAAGTACTATCAGAAAACTCTTTTATGATCTAAATAAGAGAGTAGACGATTTGACACGTGAAAATAGTGAACTGCATATAGAGGTTATTAATGTCAAAGAGAAGATTGACAGACTAGACACATGCATGGCGGGACAAGTGGCGCAGTCTACAGGCCTCGGACGTAAACTGTATTTTAACAGCAAGGACGATGCAAGCAGGGAGGGTAAGTGCCCATCCGGTGACATAAATAAGAAATCATTTGCAGATGTTGTTGCCTCTAAACGGAAAGAGAGTAAGTTCAAGCTTACAGTAAGGACTAAAGGAAATCATTCTGCGGAAACGATAAAGAATATTCTGAAAACAAACCTTAACCCAGTAGAGATGAAAGTCGGCATCAGCGCATTCAAGACTCTTAAAGATGGAAGAATATTAATAGAAACATGTAGTAAGGAAGATATAGAGAAAGTAAGCAAATCTGTAGAAGATAAATGTGGGAGAGAACTGGAAGCTACGGTAAAGGAACTACGTCAGCCGCGATTAGTTATATACGATATTCCTGAAGAAATAACAACGGAGAATGCATCTAATGTAATAATAAATCAAAACCCAGAATTACAATCAGTAGAAGTTAAGATCACGCCTAAATTCGTATTTAACACTAAGCGTAATAAAAGGAATCTAGTGATAGAAGTTAACTCCCAAACCCGTCGGTTGATCCAAACAATAAAGATGAGATTAGGTTGGTTGATTTGCAATGTTGAAGATTATTTTCGAGTTAATCGTTGCTTCAAGTGTAGTAAATTCAATCATAGACATACAGACTGTAAAGGAGAAGTAGCTTGCCCCATATGTACAGGCCCACATAGTTTAAAGGAATGTAAAGATTCAAGTGAAGAATACAAATGCATTAATTGCTTAACCTACAAAAATATAACCCTAATCACACAACGTGCATAAATCACACTTCTCTTGACAGGAATTGCCCAAGCTTGCAAGCTGCAATTATGAAGCAAATTCAGAATACAGACTATTAATATGTATTCAGCAACCAATACCAAGAAATTAACAGGTATTAAAAACTCAAATAATTATGACAAGATCAACTGCCTACAGATTAATTTACAACACTCGATAGCTGCAACTGATAGCTTGATGAATCTGATACTACAAGAAGGAATAGATGTGATATTTATACAAGAGCCACGAATTATCAACAATAGGCCCACTGGTATTACAAATAGATATAGGAAGCTTGCTGCAAGTGAAGGTCGATGTCGTACAATCACGTTGGTGACAAACCCTCAGATAGACTCTCTACTTATAAATGAATTGATTGACAAAGACACGGTAGTTGTGGAATTAACATACATGAGTTTAAAATTTTATTCTGTTAATATGTATCTTGATAGTCTAGAAATAATAGAAAGTGACTTTAACAAAATCAACAACATTTTGAAATATACATGTGGACAAGGGCTACTCATTACTATGGACAGTAATTCCAGATCTACAACATGGCATGATATATTAACCAATGAAAGGGGAAAGAATTTAGAGGAATTCCTAATAATAAATCAGCTGTTTGTACATAACGAATACAGTGAATTAACCACTTTCCAAAGTAGTAGAGGAAAAAGTAACGTGGACTTGACCATCAGCAATAATAAACTCCTCAAGGAAATATATAACTGGAGGACAAGCGAAGAAGAGAGTTGTTCAGATCACAGAATTTTGCAATTCTTAGTAGCACAAAACTTCTGTTATGATACAACAGAAACCAGATTCACCGGTATCAAATACATAACGAGAGAAGAAGATCGTGAATTTTATCAAGAAATGTTAAAGAAAGAAATAGCAAGACAGTTCTGGGGAATAATACAGGAAGAACAAACTGAAGATATTGACAACAAACTATCAGTGTACATAAATAATTCTGCAGATATTGAGGACATAGTAAATAAAGTTAGCTTTGCCCAGACGAAAGTTTGCATGCAGGCTTTCAAAGTTAGTAGACCTTCTGGCAAAACCATCAGCCTAAAACACAGAACAGTGCCTTGGTGGAATGAAGAACTTACGATAATGCGGAAGAAAGTAAATGCATTCAGAAGAAAATTTCAGAGAACGTTAAATAATAATGACCTCCGAGATCAGCGAAAAACTGAATACTTTGCTGAAAAAACTAAATACCAAGCTAAAATCAGAAATGCAAAGATACTGTCTTGGAAAGAATACTGTAGTAAAATTTCTTCAAATCCCTGGTACATAGTCTATAAATCAGCGTCAGGAAAAATTAAGAATACTCAAATTGTATCAACTCTTATTAACAATGAAGGTCACTACACAAGAGACTTAAAGGAAACAATGCAGTGTATATTAAACCATCTCATTCAGAAGGATGATGAAATGGAAGATACTGCTCAGCAAAAGCAAATAAGGAAGGAAGTAGAGGAACCAATAGACACTCTGGACGACTGGGAATTTACAGAAGAAGAAATTAAATCTGCAATCAAAGATCTAGGTCATAAAAAGACACCAGGTGAAGATGGAATCACTAGTAAAATACTATGGTGGACGTATGAAAGTATCCCTAGAACTATGACATCATTATATAATGGTTGCTTGAAGAATGCTTGTTTCCCGAAGCGATGGAAAAATGCGAGACTTATACCAATCACAAAACCAGGGAAAGATAAGATTCAGGATCCCTCTAAATTCCGACCAATAAGCCTGATAAATGTGGCGGGCAAAGTATTAGAGAAACTTCTAATAAATAGAATAAATCACTACCTCTATACCAATAAACTACTGAACGAAAATCAATATGGCTTCACAGTTCAAAAGTCTACTACTGATGCAGCTATGGCACTTAAGGAATTTATAACTGAGGCGTTCAAAAATGGTCAAATTACTGTTATAGTTAGTCTTGATGTCAAAGGAGCTTTTGACTCTGCGTGGTGGCCATGTGTCCTAAAGGCCCTAAAAGACTTCAAATGCCAGAGAAATTTGTACTACCTGACTAAGAGCTACTTCAAGGATAGAACGACGTTCATGAATTCCAATAGTATCCAAGTAGAAACAGTAGTTAATAAAGGATGTCCTCAAGGTTCATGTTGTGGACCGGGGTACTGGAATGTACAGTATAATTCACTGCTCAGTTTGGAATACGGTAAAAACACCAAAGCTATAGCATTTGCTGATGACCTTATAATTGCAGTCAGGGCTGAAACTGAAATTGAAGCAGAAAATATTGTGAATATGGAATTACGGAAAGTTACTAAGTGGTCAACAGAAAACAAAACCCGTTTTAATGAAAGTAAGTCAAGAGTTATACTAATATCAAGAAGAAAAAAAGCAAAGAAGACAATTGATATCTTTATGAATTGGAAACGTCTTGTACAAGTAGATACGATGGAATATCTAGGAATAACTATAGACTCCCGCTTTAAGTTCAATGACCACATCAATAAAGTTAGTGAAAAATGTATTAAATTAATAAACGCATCATCAAAATCGGCTAGAATAGGATGGGGTCTAAAACACCAGGCTTTGGAAACAATTTATAAAGGAGCAATATTGCCAATGCTGTTATATGCTGCTCCGATCTGGATTGAATCCCTGGAAAAGAAATATAATATGATTAAATACGTGAGAGTGCAAAGACTTGTTCTCTTGAGAATAGCAAAATCGTACCGCACTGTATCTCATGAGGCACTGTGCATTATTACAGGAATTACTCCTATAGATATAATGGCTAAAGAGATTGTTACTCAATACAAAATCAAGTCAGGAAAAACAACTATGAACTATGTCATTGACCACCCCGAAAAACCTATGAGATGGCTCCATCCAGCCTATTTTCCTGGTACCGAAGATCCAAGAATAGCATTAAATGAATATATCCCATGGAAAATTTACACAGATGGAAGCAAAAGTGAAGAAGAAGTGGGAGCTGGCATAGCTATATTCAGATTGCACGAATTAGTAGACCAATTGAAATATAGACTGCAAGACAACTGTTCAATTAATCAGGCGGAGCAATTAGCTATACTTAAATCTCTGGAGTTCTTAGAGACTACTAGGACAGAGGATGATGAAGATCAGAAAGTAATTATTTACACAGATAGTAAAATAGCAATCGACTCCATTGCGGACTTCAGAAACCATAACGAACTAATTGAGAATATAAGAAGGACTACAGCTATTCTAAAAATAAAAAAATGGATAATAAAATTTGAATGGGTTAAGGCACATACAGGTATTGCAGGCAATGAACTGGCTGATAAAATTGCAAAGGAGGCTACAAAATTAAACGAGGTTTGTTTCGATAGAATACCCATCTCAACTTTTAAAAGAAATCTCAAAGAAGAATCAATTCATGAATGGCAGCAAAAATGGGAACAAACTTCAAAAGGCACTCTTACAAAAGAATTCTTTCCAACAGTTGCAGGTAGATTAAAATCCAAAATCACCTTCACACCTAATATGACTACAATACTGACTGGACATGGAAATATTGCTTCGTACTTACACAGACTTAAAATTATACGTAATCCCGAGTGTTCCTGTAAAAGCAGCCCTCAGACTATAGATCATATAATTTTCGTGTGCAGTGAAGTGAAAAATATTAGGCAATTCTTGATCAATAGTGTTAATAGAGATGATAACTGGCCGATTCAGAAATCTGTGCTATTAAAAAAGTATTTGAAGGAATTTTCTAAATTTGTTAATGCTCTGGATTTTCAAGCTCTAAGGAAAAACGATGAATAATATTGTTTGATATTGTTAAGATTAAGTCATCTAGTAACTGAATTATTACAATGTAATTTATTTTGTTCATTTATAAAATGTAATGTAAGTGCATGTAGTACTACTTATGTAGTGGAGCATGCAGAGAGTATGAACAATAAAATAAAATAAAAAAACATCCACCCAGGCAACGATAAAGCTGAAAGTTAATGATTCGAACACAAACAATAACCGGACTTTGCAAATTGCCGGAAATTGCAAGATCGTGATGTTTTGTCGACTACAACTGAGAGTACCCCCTTAATTTTTTTAGAAAAAAAAGCACTGGATTGGAGTAAATCTGCGGATAGTTTTTGGATTACAATCCGAACTTGTTGAATATCATTACTAGGACCCGGATGTTATGACACATATTTTCCCGTTATGTTTTTTTTTCTTTTCATGTCAAATGTAAGATGATGATTTAAGCTAATATCATTCAAATTATGTCATTAAGCACATTAAACACTCCGAACTGGAAAGGGTTGCAATTCTGGCTGTGTAACATTTATTTTAAACATAGCATTTGCTAGCGACTTTCTCCTCAAATGTCTAAATGTGTTGCTTCATACAGTATCTAATTTAAAATATTATTGTATTGCCAGCAGATTTTTAAAACTGACGTGAGGGTTGGAACGGGGTGCAGTCAGCCTCGTGAGGACAATTGAGTAGCTGTCTGACAGTGAGACAGCGCCCCGATCACGAAAACCAAGATTAACGCCCGAGGGGACCCGACCCGCTGATCACGCGTCACCCCAATATCTGCAGGCTAAATGGCTGGGCAGCGGTCGCTTGGTCGGCCTTAGCCCGTCATGGGCTGTATAGTGCCAGGGGTTGACTTTTTTTTTGTTGACAATGCCAGTAGATTCGGATAACAAAAGTGTGGATGCGGATAATAGTCGTGCAAATGCTGGGCGGATGCGGATAACAGTCGTGCCAATGCTGGGCGGATGAGGATAACAGTCGTGCAAATGCTGGGCGGATGCGGATAACAGTCGTGCAAATGCTGGGCGGATGCGGATAACAGTCGTGCAAATGCTGGGCGGATGCGGATAACAGTCGTGCAAATGCTGGGCGGATGCGGATAACAGTCGTGCAAATGCTGGGCGGATGCGGATAACAGTCGTGCAAATGCTGGGCGGATGCGGATAACAGTCGTGCAAATGCTGGGCGGATGCGGATAACAGTCGTGCAAATGCTGGGCGGATGCGGATAACAGTCGTGCAAATGCTGGGCGGATGCGGATAACAGTCGTGCAAATGCTGGGCGGATGCGGATAACAGTCGTGCAAATGCTGGGCGGATGCGGATAACAGTCGTGCAAATGCTGGGCGGATGCGGATAACAGTCGTGCAAATGCTGGGCGGATGCGGATAACAGTCGTGCAAATGCTGGGCGGATGCGGATAACAGTCGTGCAAATGCTGGGCGGATGCGGATAACAGTCGTGCAAATGCTGGGCAGATGCGGTTAACAGTCGTGCAAATGCTGGGCGGATGCGGATAACAGTCGTGCAAATGCTGGGCGGATGCGGATAACAGTCGTGCGAATGCGGGGCGGATGCGGATAACAGTCGTGCGAATGCGGGGCGGATGCGGATAACAGTTGTGCGAATGCGGGGCAGATGCGGATAACAGTCGTGCAAATGCTTGGCGGATGCGGATAACAGTGGTGCGAATGCGGGGCGGATGCGGATAAAAGTCGTGCGGATGCGGATAACGTTATGTTCATCCGCATAGGGTTCCAACAAACTGCAAATTTCCCTTTTGGCTATCAACCTTAAAGCACCTCATGGTGGAGTGTCTAACATTGTTGTCTGTCACCCTGAGATCCGGATTCGATTCTGTCAAGAGATTTTATTTTGGTCTGAGGGCTGGAATGGAGTACACTCAGCCTCGAGAGGCAGAACTGAGGAGGAGTAGGTTTGATTACAATCTCAGATATCCTCGAAGGCCACGACCGTCCCCTATGCAATCAAACATCAATTACAAATACACAAATTGAATCGGTCGCAGCTGAAAAGCATTAAGTGAAAAATTGTCATTTTTTTAACAATTAGTATTCTGAAATATTGACCCAAGTGTTTTGGAACGGCATAGGAAAGAATAAAGTCAACCTTCTGTATTAGCCAGAAACCACTGCTACATGTTGTGCGATCAGAGGAGAAAAGCATTAAGTCAATGACTTGCTGCCTTTCAGCGCCGTATTCCGTAGTTAATGTTGTCCGCACTGCAAGATTCCCGCGTGTTACAGAGCTATTGTAAATTACATTTGTACAGGGATTAGGTGATTTATATGTTACAAATCCATTTTAAAATAAAATACAATTTGAAATATTCATTTTGGATGGCTCTATGCCGCACTGAACTGACCACGGAGCTGAAAGACATCAAGTCACGTTTGCAAAATTGACTTGAAAAATAAGTTTATTAAATTTAAAATTGATATTCCGCTAACAGAAATATAACCTGAATAGTTACTTCGCAACATAGATGACTAATATACAGTATTGTGTTTGTTAAGTTCTCTTCTGTCAATGAAAAGTAGTGAAAACTGACTCAATACTTTTCAGCTCCAGCCGATTCAATTAGTTGAGTCAAAACACTGGCACAGGTTATCAGACAGTTTATACACGCACACACATGCACGCACAGGCGCATAGTTGACCAGGATGCCATACGCTCCTAAATGAATGATTAGAATTACAAACAAGTCGTCTACCCTACCCCCCTCCCCCTCACACATACACATACACAACTATTTGGGATATTCTTCAGAGGAGTTACAAGCTCATTATATTCTACAATGGCGTTTCAAGGGGAGCATTACTCCATCTCAGCACAAAACGTGAATCAGTTGAAATTACTCATTCAACTGGGTACCTAAAGAGACTGCTATTTCTTAAGTCTAAGTTTCTACTCCAATCTTAGCCAAAATGAAAACTTAAAAGTTGAAGTCCTTCCACAACACTGACAAACATTGAATCATTGATATGCCATTATTACTACTATTATTATTATTTATTTATTTAGTATGTTTCGACCCATATAGGATCACATAAAGCAAGTTATGATCTGTTGCTGTTATTTTTCTTGTTATTCCAGAATTCTTTCATCATGTCGCTATGTTTAGCTCGACGTTCGTCAGTCCATTTTCCCCTAGGTCTGCTGGACTTATCTTCTGATGCAGCTTCCCAAGTGTAGATCTTATGTCTGAAAGTTTTGCGGTCTTCGATATCTGTGGGTATGATGTTGGCGTTATTGAGATCAGTTTGGACTTCTTTAATCCAAACCGTTGTCGTCTTTAATTTTTGTGAGTACATCAATATTTTCTTTGTTAATCGGTTGTCATCTAGCCTCATAATGTGTCCATAAAATTTCAAGCGTCGTTTACGGAAATCGGTTTCAATATTTGAATATTTTTCTGTGATCTTGTGCGATTGTAAACGATATCCTTCATCTGTAAGTCTTGGGCCAAGAATTTTTCGGATGATTTTCCTTTCAGCTTTCTTGATGTTTTCAAGATCCCCTTTATAATTGAACTATTATTATTATTATTATTATTATTATTATTATTATTATTATTATTATTATTATACGTCTCTCAAAAGGAGTATTTTATCAATGCTACGGTCAGGAATGAGAACATCTATTCTAATAATTTCAAGTGGTATAATCGATGTTTGTACATCAATGATCGTATTCCCTCCCATATCACTACCGAATCATTTAATTATTCCAAATAAATAAATATTAATATTTATGAAGCAATATTTGATGTAATTCATAGTTATGACCCATTATGAGAGGCTTATTGGCTTGGTAATCGTATTGGCAGGCTTAGGTCACTCGCAAAATTAAAACAACACACTCTAAATAAATATGAATTTACGAACTTTCTAAGTTATTTTGTTGGCACTATATGTTGGTAACACTGAGTTTTAATATTTAAAATGACACTCGGAGACGCTAGAAGAACCAAAACTAAATTTTGGACGGCTCATTGTAGAACCGCTATGGGTACTGTCAATAATAATAATAATAAGCAATATACGAAGTAGATGCCTCTACTGAACTATAAGCCTAAATGATGAACAATTGTTGCCCAAGATTGCGGGTTTTAAGAGAATTAAAAATCCCTCAGGATGCCTTCCTTCGGAGGGGAAGTAAAGCCGGTGGGCCCATGTCATAGATTTATGGCATGTAAAAGAACATTCCACTAACTACAACTGTGTGAAGCTAAATTTGTAGGTTAGATTTCATTAACGCTCTATTAAGTTCCAACGTTATTCAGGGGCTGGCAGCGGTGGCATCTAGTAGCGAAATTCGCAGCTAGGTTTCGTTGATGGTAGCAAAAGTAGGAACTACTTGAAATTGATCGTCTGCAGTCCTTACCTGAACTGCAGATAAAACACACTAAATCAGCCATCACAATTAACACCGGTTATCAGACAGATTCTACATACACCCAAAGTACACAGGGCTACATGACCGCGTTGTCGCAGCCCTTAAACTGAGGAACAAACCAGCCAAAGTCTTCACAATCTTACCCCAATTACAAGAATACACCTAATACAGACATCACAATAACACCCACACTCAAATAATCTCAACTGATGACCAATTTATCCCAAGCTCTTCATGAAAATATTTACAGCAAGAAACTTCTCACGTCAACAACTTTTGGCAGCAACGAATGGGAGAATCGGCGCTGTTTCTTAATAATCCTCGCTCGTCGTTGTTACTTTAGCGAAGCTCCGTCCTGTCTGTTCCTATTGTAAACGTCAGCTTTATTCAATTACCGCGTCTATTTTTCGACAGTCTGCTAACAGTAGCTCAAACTTGTACAGACGCGACGTATCTCAATGGCCACATCCCCAAGACAAGCTGGAGGAAACCAATTGTCTGATTATCACCCACGACTGAGAGACTTACAAACTGCTATGAGAAGCTTGCATTGCTAGAGTGATGAAAATAATAATAATTATGTATTTATTTATCTTACGATTTTTAGTGTCAGGAGTGTACGAGGACATGTTCGGGTCGGCAGAGGCTGTAGCTGCTTCAATGCGGACACCCATGGGTGAGCTACAAGTTCCGTTCGAATTAATGTAGTTCCAACTTTCACTACAGGATGTCAGGTGAACGTTGGAACATTGATAGAGCTTTTCAACGAAATCTAACCTGCAAATTTAGCCTCACACAAGATTATTAAAGGAAGGTTCTTTCACACGCCATAAATCTATGACATAGGACCGCAGGCTTTACATCCCCTCTGAAGGAAGGCATACTGAAGGATTTTAACGCTCTTAAAAAATTCGACGACTTCGGCCGGGTTTGAACCTACGATCTTGGGCATAGTAGCTCAGCATGCTACCGACTACGCCACCGAAGCCGCTTATAATAATAATACCACAGCAATCAAACCTGAAGCAATGTACACCTTGGAAATCATAATCATTGGAGGCGGAATTCTTATTTAAAACTCAAAGAAACAAGAAAGGAAAATATTGGTCCAATCTGCTCAGAAGTAGTCTTATAAATCGGAAGTCTCGGGAGCTTCATCAGCTAGCTGAAAACATCACTGACACCTCGAGGAAAAGGCGATTGTAACTCTACGGCCACATTCTCAGATTAAACAAGACAGGATCACCTTAAGGAATCTCAATCTTGCTCTCTGAATGAAAGTCAAGAACAACTATATTAGTCAAATAGAAAATGAATTTCTTGAAATTGACTTCAAAGAGGAAATTATAGAAGATTGACTCCAGTTCAAAACAGCAATCAACAGCGTTCGTATTGCTGAGAAAATGAATACCAAAGACCAATAATTGTGAACTGTAAAACGGAGGAAGATATTCAGTGCCCGGATGGAGAGATTCTGGGAGAAGAAAAAAACATCATCAGCTAAATAATTGCCATCGCGCTCCACAGATGGGCTTAACGATGCATAAATACCTGTAAATATAGCCTGATGGTCTAACCCTTCCGTAATACGACCCAAGTTAGCGGTCGCCAGTCCCCATCCCCAGTTGTATCTGTGATTACTGTGACCAAAATATTATGTGCACTCGAGTTTGAAGGTTGTTTGTGAAGTAACCAATAGACCTACCTAAAATCCAACATCATCATCATTTTCGTCGTTCTATTTTATGTTAGTTCATATAGGTTCGGAATTTTTAATTTATATTTTAATATTTTTTATCGCAGTTGAACAACAAAAGGTGCCCATTTTTAAGCGTGTTTAAACCATGCGTCACATATAAGAATTATTATCTCACAAACCCGTCATCAGATCGAATCCAAATTTTAACACAATATTCATTAAATGTTGTATAACTGGTTTATTAATTTTAAAATTTTGTGTATTCAAGAACGAAAGTTGTTATCATTTTTGTAAGGTAACTTTTTCTCGATTAGAAAATGTAGTTCTTGGTTGCGTTGTAATCCTTATACATCAAAAAGTTATGTTGTATGACTGTGAAATACGTAAATTAATTCACTTATTTTATATCGGTTTGTATTTGTTCGGGGAATTAAGACATGGTTCACCAGCTAGCTTCTCCGGGAAATGCTGTACAGCGTTGCTGATATGGAGCCCATCACTTCCGAGCGAGGCGCGCCATGACGCGTGATGGAGCCCATCTTGGCAACGCTGTACAGCTTTCACCGGAGCGGTTAACTGGTGAAGCAAGTCTTAATTCCCCGTACAAATACAAACCGATATAAAATAAGTGAATTAATTTACGTATTTCACAATCATACAGGATACCTTTTTGATGTTTAAGGATTACAACGCGACCAAGAACTACATTTTCAAACCACCCCGAGCCGAGAAAAAGTTACTTTACAAAAATGATAACAACTTTGTTTCTTGGACACACAAAATTTTAAAATTAATAAACCCGTTATACAACATTCCAAGGTATATTGTGTTAAAATTTGGATTCGATCTGATGACGGGTTTGTGAGATAATAATTCTTAAATGTGACACATGTTTGAAACACGCTTAAAAAGGGCACTTTTTTGTTCCAACTGCGATAAAAATATTAAAATATAAATTAAAAATTCCAAACCTACATGAACTAACGTAAAATAGAACGACGAAAATGATCATGTTATTGAATTTTATGTAGATCTATTGGTTACTTCATAAACAACCTTCAAACTCGAGTACACATAATATTTTGGTCGACAGTAAGTGTGTTCATTTCACAGACACTATCCTTTCGACGGTAGAGGAATGATCCTGCACAGAGTCCGTGGGTGAAACCGAGCTGGGGGAGGGACAAGCTATTAAAGAAACTGTGTCAAAATATTGTGATACGTTAACTTATCTGATTGTGTACTCTCTCTACAAGCTGTTCTGTCAGCCATTGACCGAAAAAGTCTCCTCCGTGTTACTGTTTTATCCGTATGAACTATCACTAGTAAGCGTAGTTGGTTGCATGATGAGCTTCTATGCCGAAGATCGCTGCATCGAACCCGGCCGAAAGCGACGGATATTTTAAGAGTGTTAAAATCCCTCAGTAGGCCTAGGTCTTCCTTCGGAGGGGAAGTAAAGCCAGCGGGCCAATGTCATAGACTTATGGCATGTAACAGAACCTTCCACTAACTATACTTGTGTGAAGCTAAAATTTGTAGGCTAGATTTGGTAACGCTATATTAGTTCGTACGTTCACCACCAGGTGCTGGCTACGATGGCATCTAGTAGCCAATTTCGCAACTAGGTGTCGTGGACAGTAGCATTTGGTGGCAAAAGTAGGAACTACTTATAAATTGATTGTATGTAGTCCTTACCTGTCATAGATAACACACACTAATACAGCCATCACAATTAACACCGGTTATCAGACAAATTCTATACACACCCAAAATACACGGGCCTAAATGACCGCGTTGTCGCAGCCCCTAAACTAAGGAACCAACCAACAATCACTAGTAAATCACATGTTAATGTTGAAAACGAAAATTTGTTTCAGATTACAAATCTTGTTGATGATGATCTAAACAGGCTACATGTTCTTCTAAGTCTTATAGCATTCTACTAGTTTTGGTAGCGTTGTGATCAGATGAGTAAACCTTAACCTTTCATCATACTGTATTCAATGAGGGTGAGTAAATGTTAGAATTCTATTTTGGAATATTAACAGAAAATCTGTGTATTCACATTGAAAGTTTTGCATACCCTGTGTATCAATCAACAGAATTGCTCTTCAATCGGTCGACATAAGAGTCCCCAAATGACAGAAATATATTCCTCCTCGATCAACGCTAACATGATTTAAAACACCTCGTCCCTCGAACATCCTAAAAAGTTTAACAACGAAATTAATACCAATTGGTGTTCAATAAATTGATTACACCTTAGTCAATAATAATTAAATTAATATACATTAAATTGATAAAATGTACCAGTTTCGGCCAAACTATGGCCTTCTTCAGAGACGTTGTTAAAAAGAAACTAAATCAATCACGAGCAAAGCTTTGTTATTAATATTTCTCTTGGGTTTTCAATGAAAAATGTTAACGTTTCTTGTGTCCTAATCATGCGATTGAAGTTTGAGTAATACACCTACGCAATAATCCTCATATAATAGTAAATAACTCTATAGCATACATATATAAAAATCCAACATGGGGACCACCTGAAATATTTAGACGGTTCTCAATATCTACGAATCTATTGCAGTAATCAAACTGAAATTTTGTACGTGTTGATAGAGGCTATTATCTTAAGTAGGATATATGAAAATAGGCTGTTTAGTTCTTCACGGAACTACTTGTTAAACATGTCGGCTAACTTGTGGATAGCCCCAGCAATCTCAATCAAGCATGCCCATTCATTGACTGTCAGTGAAGGGGTTATATTTGTCCTTTTATAGAGTGAACCCTTAATAAGCTACGCATATTAATGATTCTAATTATTCATTTCATTATATTCTGATTTTACTGCCAGAATCATACAGGAAGGCCAGACTGGATTGCGAAATGTCAAGCTTATGTGGAGACAGTACGTTTGAACGTGCCCAGTCCTGAAACAAAGGAGTGACGAGATCGGAATGTTTGACAGACACTTTATCAGACAAAGGTGTGTTGGGGTCCTGACTCATTTCAGACCGTAATTTCTTAGTCACCCTAGCGTTACGAGTAAGATAGTTGCTGGATGAGAGAGATGAGAGGAACTTTCAACCAATCATAGGACAGAGGCTTCTGTTCTAAACTGCGATATTGACGTCATGAACTACCAATCAGAGAGGGTCACCAATTTTAGCGCCAAGGGAGCGTCTGACGCCGGCTTGAAGTTGAAAGCGGGAAAGATTGGATTAACGAAATCTATGATCGATTCCAGAGCACGATAGCCCCATTGTGACCTGTATAATATTTCAAACTGTTTGATACCTGTTGCATGCCAATAGTCGCATTATTATAGAAGTTAGTGATAGATTTCCCTCTCCCTCCGTCCTTTTGCTAAATTCACATAAATACTGTCGTCTGAGAGACGACGAGGTTGATTCTTGGTGACACCGTGAGGTGATCACTTATTCTTTTCCATACCGTGAAGATATACTGTGTTAAATTTATCAGAGATAGGGTCATTATTGAAAACATTATAATAAAGTTGTGTGCGCACAGCTGAGTGTGAAATTTGTGTATCGGTAAGATTTTAGTAGTCTCCCACGACTACAACTATTAGGGAAAGTCTACGTTTAATTTTGCACTAGACAAATGGTGAATAAAGTAAGTATTGGCAAAATTTAGATAGAAAATTACGTGTGACTATAAATAACATTTTATTTTTATTCAACGTCAAGATGGAACTCCAGACCCAGAGAAAGACATCGAACCAACGTTTCTACGGCTCCATGTGGTCTGAGATGAGCTAAACACTTTGGAGAGAGAATGTCAGGCGATGTTCGATGAGACGACGCAGAAAGAGGAATGAGTACTGAAATAATTTATTATTTGACAAACTGGTTATGGTTTTGTGGGAACATATTATTTTGTGTAAATATTTTATTTTATTTTTGTCTTCGTGTTTTATTGTAGTTGGTTGGTGGTATTGACACACTTTAGTTTAGTTCATGAGCAACGTGGCATGTATTCTATCTGTGTGAAGATTTTTTTGTTGATGTCAAGTACACGGGGCAAGCGTACTCGAGTGCGTGTCGCTACCGTAAAATGCGCGGCTAAGCGACGCAAATTGGGAACCGATATCATAACAGAAGCGAAACTGAATTAACTAGAGTAGATAATAGAATTGGTGGGAAATCTTTTTATTGTATAGATTTTTATTGTTACACAGGCTTGTGTGTTAATTGCCGTTTGTTGCATTTTTGTTAAGTGAGGGGTCATATGCCCAATGACTTTATTTGTTGATGAAGTTTCTCTTTTAGTGTTATGGTACACAAAATCTATGATATTTGATTGGAGTGTCGGCCCGTGGTAGATTTGTGTTGTGTTCTGCCCTAAATGCTTTGTTGAGTCTGCAAATATATGTTTTATGGGATAGGAGTTTTCGGGAACCCTGGTTCTGTCTGAAGCTATGTCCAGGTTAAGCATTTAATCCTTGCGAGGAAAATGTTGGAATCCCCTTTTACGATGTTCTTGCAATTCTTTGGAATTGGCAGAAGTGTGTGAAATTTTGTGTCGCGATTAACAGGTGGCGTAACGGGACTGTCTAGTCTCTTGTTATAAATAGCATGACTCAAAGCTTCGACAAGGAGGGCTGGTTTTGAACACAGACGTTAATGAGTGGTAAGTGAAGGTATTTCTACCCGGCGCACTCCATCAGATAAGGAGCAAGCTGTGCTCATTAGTATTCACGGACCAGGTCTCCGTTCTTCGTAATTGTTTATCTTTTATATTAAAATAAAGCCTGTTTAATGATAAAAGAATTGTAATCGGTAAATGGGTGCTGTTCGCGTTTTGATTGATCGAGTCCCAGCGTGTTAGCTTATCCATGCTTTTATTTCATGTAAATATCATCGGATTTTAGGCATCTTATTTCTTGTCATTTAGACTTTCACGGCAATATAATAAAACACGGCATAAGCCCAAAATTCAACATTATGAATCTTATTTCTTGTTTATTTATTGTCATGTTCATTGACCTCGGGTGGTCTCGATGTTCGGTCACGTTGTTGTCATGTATGTGTTGAGCAATATGAGCCATTGGGCAAGCTTCTGTTTTGCTGGGAGTTTCCTGACTCACTGCGATCTCGATGGAGATCAATTAGTTTATAAATTTTAAATGGTTGCGTGTGTCAGTAAAATTATAATTGTTGGTATGTTATTCTACGAGTGTGTCCCATAAAGCCATAATAATGGTTTGCAGTATGGGGGTTTGCAAGCATATTGGCTGTTCCATCTGTGAGCAAATCTCCATCAAAAGTACTTATTTCTTCTCTAGCGTAGTTATACGCGTGCTTACATATTAATCAGACAAGTGGAATTTTGATCCACAATTTTAATTCTTTGGAGTGGACCTTTCTAGGCCACTCAGATCTATGTAAATTCTTGTACAGTGGGAGTAAAGTTCAGGGTGGACTTTGTTTATGTTATATTTTTTATGTTTTGTTGTTTTTATTCAGTTATTAAATGGTGGTAATTTTATTTGTTTTTCACTCATTTCTTGTTTGTAGTTTTGCATATGGTCCTTGTATTTGTAAGCAGCCGTCTGGTATTTGAGCTCTAGTGAAAGCATACCCGGACTGAACGCCCCCCGAAGTTTGATTCTCGTATATACGACGCTTTTATATACAAGGGCACATAGGCAACGCTGGCATTACCCTACGTGGGGCATTTCACTGTTTTAGGCTTTTCTAGCGCATTTTTTTGATAAACTGACACGCCACAAGTGAAGGCGGAATGTGACAGTATTTGAATCACCGAATGTGATAATTTTAAGTAACATAGTTATGGCGAAGGTATTACCGCCAAGTGAGTGAATTATACAGTAAAATCAGGAGTTGCAATGTAAAATACAGTACACGTTTTTATTTCTTGCATTCATTGTAAAGATAATATCGTGAGACTGGGCGCCCATATTAATGATAAAAATTAGCTTTGCATAGAAAGACAACTCCATGTATGTAATAGGAAGGCGTGTAGCTTTTCCAAGGCAATTAATACTTGATTAATTAGTCTGTTCTTGTAGCGTTTTGTAAGGCTAGCATTTAATAACTGAATGTGTGGGTTAAGTTTTAAATTATGTAAAATGAAGGATACTCAGGGATGCTATTGGATTAATGGGATTGTGTTTATAAATTTAAACGAACTGAGTATGTGTAAATTGATATAAATGTGTGTTAATATGTATGCACGTATCGGAGAACATCGCCAATTGGCATTTTCTCTATTTTCTCAAGTGTATTGTGGTGATGGCTTCTTTAGACGAAATAAGACAGGTTGTAGAGAGCGCTGCGGCACGCACTCAGCAGCAAATGGTGTTGTTACGGCAGGAGATGACGGCTGAATTTAAGGCACACATGGACGGTAGCAGGGCTGAACAATCAGCGGAATTAATAGCACAGAGTGAAACATTTAAGGCACAAATAGACAGTAGCAGGGCTGAACAATCAGCGGAATTAATAGCACAGAGTGAAACATTTAAGGCACAAATAGACAGTAGTAGGGTTGAACAGTCAGCGGTGATCAAAGCCCAAATTAATGAATCTATTGGCACACAATTAGCACTTCAAAATGATAGTATTAATACACAATTAGCTCTACAGAATGATAATATTAGTTCTCAATTGACACAACAAAGTGAATCAATAAACTCTCAACTAGACGCGCAAAACAGTCGTAACACTGAGCAACTCGATAATGTAGTGGTTGAAATGAAAGAACATACAAGGAAACAGCTTATACTACTCGCCTTAGATGTAAGTAAGAACAATGAGAAGCAGGTTAAACAGATAAAACAACTTGAGGACCAGTTTAACGCTAAACTTAATAACTTAGACGATACAGTTCTGGCAAAATTGGCACAGATTGAATTGGCATGCACAACTAAAAATAGCGAAATTATAACTGCACAGGACAGGTTACAAAACAGATTTAATAAAGTGGAGAAAATAACCGTAGTTATACAGGAACAGATAAAGGCGGTAGATGAAAACGTGACCGGCCTTATAAAAGACATAGACCGTCTCGAAAACCAATCAACAGATCGCTGGAAAAATGCAGAAGTAGACCGGGAGGGATTAAAAGCCACTATTGAAGAAAACAATGTACGCGTGGAGGATCGCTTGGAACGGATCGAAGTGAGCCAGGACACTAATAATCTGAAGATAGAAAACGTTAGAAAGGATTGGCAAAAATTATGTAAGGACTCCAAGGAAGAAAGGTTGGCGGTAATTAAGAAGCTGGGGGAGAACCACACACGGATACAGACGTTAGAAGATGAGATAAAAGCAAAATTTAAAGAACAAGGTGACAGGCTGATAAAAGCAGAATTATTTTCTATGGAATATAATGCAGGGTCATTAGGCGTGAAGGGGAGAGATGGAGACAGAGATATCCCGGGGGCGACTCATTCAACTGGTAGTCAGGTTGACACGGAAAGTCCACTTGCTCGGAACACGGAAGAATTTCGTAATCACATAGGGAGAAGTTCTACACCACATGACGGTAATCAGCACCCTCAACTTGTACAAATCATCCGTTCTAATGAATTCAAACCGGCTAAGTTTATGGAAAATTCTGGAGTCACACCCAAGGCATTCTTGCGGGAAGTCGAACATTATTATAATGATAATGATATAGCTCCCGCCCGGCAACTGCGCATGATGGATTTTTTTTTAACTGGAAATGTTTTAACGAGGTACTTGAGCTTCAAATACACGTTTGAAAGCGTAGATGCATTCAAGCATGCTTTCCTTCGAAAATATTGGTCGTCTTCATATCAACAGGGGTTAAGAATGGAATTGTACTCCAGAAAGTACCAATCTACTCAGCAAACTAAGTATTCAGATTTTTTTTCATCACAGCTCCTTAAATTTAAAGATCTGGATAATCCTTTAAGTGAGGCCGAGCTAGTCATGACTATCGGACGCCAGCTTCCCGTTAACGTTCAGCAGGTATTGGTCGCAGCTAACGTTTCAGACGCGGTACACGCTGAACAGATCCTGCGCCAGATAGATGAAACCACGTCCCACTTACACAATAGAGTTGGAAGACAGGTCGAAATGGTAAATACAACCGAGGTGATTAAGCCGAGCCAGGTAAAAACTAGATCCCAGGCTACCAATACAAATACAAACATTTCAACACCCGTGAGAGGTCAGGATGATGTCGAGAAAAGACAGCGCCAACATTACGATAACAACCGTAATAACAACAGACAGTTCCAAGGACAGAATAGATTCCAACAACGAGGATTTCAACAATGGAGGGACAATCGGAGACAATATGTACCATACAGGAGATGGGGAGATCGGAATGAAAATCAGAGATGGCAAGACCGCAGATTTCAGAATCGTGAGGACTCTAGAAGCTACCGAGACGACTGGAACGATAGGCATGCTCAATCGCAGAAATACTTAGAGGAAGTTCATGTAAACGAGGGAAATGAACAAGGACGTTGGAAACAGGCAATTGACAAGCGGAAAAATCCCTACACCTACAATGAGGAAGGCAGAACAAGTCAAGGGTTTGAAGCCATGCACATAGAGACGCAGAGATACTTGGATCAGCTGCATGGAGAACAAGCAAATAGCGAAGCCAGCATGGAAGACGAACAAAGATTAGCGGCACAGGGCATTAGAGAACGCAGCCCGGTGGGGAAGAGAAACACCGGTGCGATCCGAAAAACTGGTCACTACTAAAGGAAGAAGATGGCAACACGCGGGAGAGAGGAAGAGGATGGCAGCATGGAGGAGTAAAAACCGTTCAGCATAGTGAGGAATCTGGGAAGTAATGCAGCGATTTAAATACGTGATCGTCCAACATCATGCAAGTGAACGGGGGGCAAGCAGAAGCCAGCACGACATCGAGGAAGTGATTAGCGTCCGGCCTGTTTACATCTTGAAGCAAGCAGAGTTGACAGGTATGTCGACAGACGAGCAACAGAGAGGGGAATAGTCTTCAAGTAACAAATAGCCCCAGGCGAAGCGCTGGGCAAGTGAGCAGCAGACTGGTATTGTCCTAATGACTGGGCGAGAATGTAAACATTGGAACGAGGAAAACACTTGTCAACTAGCAGAGGCGGACTGACTGAGGACTTTGAAGGGAGACTAATCCAGTATTCTGCACCATGTGACTTAGGGAAGACAAATCGACTTTATCCCTAAGTTCGATTTTTTCCAACTAAGGGAGTTGTGAACCCTTAATAAGCTACGCATATTAATGATTCTAATTATTCATTTCATTATATTCTGATTTTACTGCCAGAATCATACAGGAAGGCCAGACTGGATTGCGAAATGTCAAGCTTATGTGGAGACAGTACGTTTGAACGTGCCCAGTCCTGAAACAAAGGAGTGACGAGATCGGAATGTTTGACAGACACTTTATCAGACAAAGGTGTGTTGGGGTCCTGACTCATTTCAGACCGTAATTTCTTAGTCACCCTAGCGTTACGAGTAAGATAGTTGCTGGATGAGAGAGATGAGAGGAACTTTCAACCAATCATAGGACAGAGGCTTCTGTTCTAAACTGCGATATTGACGTCATGAACTACCAATCAGAGAGGGTCACCAATTTTAGCGCCAAGGGAGCGTCTGACGCCGGCTTGAAGTTGAAAGCGGGAAAGATTGGATTAACGAAATCTATGATCGATTCCAGAGCACGATAGCCCCATTGTGACCTGTATAATATTTCAAACTGTTTGATACCTGTTGCATGCCAATAGTCGCATTATTATAGAAGTTAGTGATAGATTTCCCTCTCCCTCCGTCCTTTTGCTAAATTCACACAAATACTGTCGTCTGAGTGACGACGAGGTTGATTCTTGGTGACACCGTGAGGTGATCACTTATTCTTTTCCATACCGTGAAGATATACTGTGTTAAATTTATCAGAGATAGGGTCATTATTGAAAACATTATAATAAAGTTGTGTGCGCACAGCTGAGTGTGAAATTTGTGTATCGGTAAGATTTTAGTAGTCTCCCACGACTACAACTATAAGGGAAAGTCTACGTTTAATTTTGCACTAGACAAATGGTGAATAAAGTAACTATTGGCAAAATTTAGATAGAAAATTACGTGTGACTATAAATAACATTTTATTTTTATTCAACGTCAAGATGGAACTCCAGACCCAGAGAAAGACATCGAACCAACGTTTCTACGGCTCCATGTGGTCTGAGATGAGCTAAACACTTTGGAGAGAGAATGTCAGGCGATGTTCGATGAGACGACGCAGAAAGAGGAATGAGTACTGAAATAATTTATTATTTGACAAACTGGTTATGGTTTTGTGGGAACATATTATTTTGTGTAAATATTTTATTTTATTTTTGTCTTCGTGTTTTATTGTAGTTGGTTGGTGGTATTGACACACTTTAGTTTAGTTCATGAGCAACGAGGCATGTATTCTATCTGTGTGAAGATTTTTTTGTTGATGTCAAGTACACGGGGCAAGCGTACTCAAGTGCGTGTCGCTACCGTAAAATGCGCGGCTAAGCGACGCAAATTGGGAACCGATATCATAACAGAAGCGAAACTGAATTAACTAGAGTAGATAATAGAATTGGTGGGAAATCTTTTTAACTGTATAGATTTTTATTGTTACACAGGCTTTTGTGTTAATTGCCGTTTGTTGCATTTTTGTTAAGTGAGGAGTCATATGCCCAATGACTTTATTTGTTGATGAAGTTTCTCTTTTAGTGTTATGGTACACAAAATCTATGATATTTCATTGGAGTGTCGGCCCGTGGTAGATTTGTGTTGTGTTCTGCCCTAAATGCTTTGTTGAGTCTGCAAATATATGTTTTATGGGATAGGAGTTTTCGGGAACCCTGGTTCTGTCTGAAGCTATGTCCAGGTTAAGCATTTAATCCTTGCGAGGAAAATGTTGGAATCCCCTTTTACGATGTTCTTGCAATTCTTTGGAATTGGCAGAAGTGTGTGAAATTTTGTGTCGCGATTAACAGGTGGCGTAACGGGACTGTCTAGTCTCTTGTTATAAATAGCATGACTCAAAGCTTCGACAAGGAGGGCTGGTTTCGAACACAGACGTTAATGAGTGGTAAGTGAAGGTATTTCTACCCGGCGCACTCCATCAGATAAGGAGCAAGCTGTGCTCATTAGTATTCACGGACCAGGTCTCCGTTCTTCGTAATTGTTTATCTTTTATATTAAAATAAAGCCTGTTTAATGATAAAAGAATTGTAATCGGTAAATGGGTGCTGTTCGGGTTTTGATTGATCGAGTCCCAGCGTGTTAGCTTATCCATGCTTTTATTTCATGTAAATATCATCGGGTTTTAGGCATCTTATTTCTTGTTTATTTATTGTCACGTTCATTGACCTCGGGTGGTCTCGATGTTCGGTAACGTTGTTGTCATGTATGTGTTGAGCAATATGAGCCATTGGGCAAGCTTCTGTTTTGCTGGGAGTTTCCTGACTCACTGCGATCTCGATGGAGATCAATTAGTTTATAAATTTTAAATGGTTGCGTGTGTCAGTAAAATTATAATTGTTGGTATGTTATTCTACGAGTGTGTCCCATAAAGCCATAATAATGGTTTGCAGTATGGGGGTTTGCAAGCATATTGGCTGTTCCATCTGTGAGCAAATCTCCATCAAAAGTACTTATTTCTTCTCTAGCGTAGTTATACGCGTGCTTACATATTAATCAGACAAGTGGAATTTTGATCCACAATTTTAATTCTTTGGAGTGGACCTTTCTAGGCCACTCAGATCTGTGTAAATTCTTGTACAGTGGGAGTAAAGTTCAGGGTGGACTTTGTTTATGTTATATTTTTTATGTTTTGTTGTTTTTATTCAGTTATTAAATGGTGGTAATTTTATTTGTTTTTCACTCATTTCTTGTTTGTAGTTTTGCATATGGTCCTTGTATTTGTAAGCAGCCGTCTGGTATTTGAGCTCTAGTGAAAGCATACCCGGACTGAACGCCCCCCGAAGTTTGATTCTCGTATATACGACGCTGTTATATACAAGGGCACAAGAGTAATGTTAAAAATCAACAACCAATCAAAACTAATCTCTCTCTCTCTCTCTTTCTCATATACACACGAGCACATAATTCTCTCTGTATTCTTTACCACCATATTATTTTCAGCTAACAAGTTCCATTCCCCACTCATCGTGGAGACGAGGAATGCTCGCACTCAACAGCGCAGCGGTTATAAAATGAATACGTCCTCTGAAGCGGAAATGTGTAGCTGGGCTCAGTTTTCAACAGAGGCCTACTTGTGTATTCTGTGAGCGAGAGAATTCGCGGAGTTCTCAAATAAATGCATGTTTCCACGTCCTTCATTCCATCGTAGTCGCTCAATGTTTGTGCAAAACTGTAACGAAATGATGCATTCTGACAAATCAATTGCTTAAGCTATTGTAAACTACGAGACCGACCAGGTGTGGAAAACATAACTTAATGAGAAATATTGTAGGTAATAATAATACTAATAATATCGTATGGCCTCGGGTGCCGGATCAAGCTTTGTAATTTGACACCCAGAGGGTAGCTTGCATGTCGAATTTCGTTGTTCCTTGAAGCACTATGAAAGTCAAAGAGGTTAGATATCTAAGCTCCTTGAACACCATAGCGCTCTCAAGTTGCGAAATGAGGAACTTTCTGTTGGCGGAAACTCCCGAGATTAATTTTGCGATTATGAACACGGCCTACTGAATTCAAACGGGTTCTTAAATTGCCAACATCGTATGACATCCGTGTCGGAATTTTTCAAAAATCACTTACCACGGCCAGGTGTGAACCTGCAAGCTTGGGGTTAGTAGACCGACACTTTAACCACTGACCCACCGTAGCAAGCTATTGTAGGTAAGAAGTGTGATAAATTACAGATGTACCTTCGGTCGAAGTGGCTTCATTCTTGACTGCACTAACATCAGTTACGTCTCGCCCAGGAACCTCAATTTGGTTTCCATGTCTCCAGGGAATTTAAGGAGCAAAATATCATCACGGTTTTCTTGCGATGACTCCAACATTTTTACTAATTCAGAGCAAAAACGAAGGTAGCTCCACCTACTGGTCAAATTCAAGATTTGATGGTTTTATATCGTAAAACTATCACCAGATCTATTTGTGGACGAACAGTGTGGCTCTGCTTGTTAATGTGGTATAAACGGGCCAGCCATTCTTGACCGGTTGCATGCGTGTTTGTAATTTAGAGAGTCCACACAATATTACGTGATATCCCCTAAACAGTCCTTCATTTCTAGTTGTCACACACGTATGAAGGCTCGTTGTGCATAGATACACGATTGCGTTCGTAGACTGTACCTGCCAAGAAGGAAAGGTCCATTTTTACAATCTGTTGGGTTGCTGACCCACTGTTTGGTTGTGTGCAAACGGGTGTGGTACAACTTTTCTCCAAATTATATCCTAATTTTCATCAACGAACAGCGTAATGCAGTACGGAGGTTTTCCTTAAAATGAGAAATATACAAAGAACCTCAGTCAATAGCTCCTGCAAAACTGAGAGAAAATTCGCTAACACATATTTGTGATCGACTGAACCTCCACTCTAGTAAGTCGTTAGTGCTTTCAAAGACAAAACTGGCTTTCACCCCCAAAAAGTGGGAATGAGGAGCGAATAGGGCTCATTATCAGGAACGGTATTTGTCCTCGCCATACGTTTAAAACGGCCTCACAGAGAAAGTTTTTAAATTAAAAGTATTTCTAAAAAAGTTTAAATGATTCCTATAAATGAACGTAAAACGTTCATGTATAGAAACGTTTTCTTAAAAGTTTAGAGTTTCTTTTTAATCTTGGCGCTCTTAAACGATGTTTTTATTTAAATTTAATGAAAGTTTCTGACGACTGGCGTTTTGACTGATTCTGAGAAAAGTGATGCGAAGGTTTTTCAGTTCACGAGTTCAGTGCGAGGAATAAATGCACAATCAAGCGGTATTTTGGAGTATATAATACCGCCATCCTGTATGAGATTTACCGGTAAGCTATACCACTCAGGTTTAAAAGCTGATGAAAGGAAATTTGTTTATTTTAACGACGATAACACCCTTCAAACACGAACTCATTACAGTGAGTTCAAAGAAAACAAAAAATGGAACACATTAAAGGTTAGAGAAATAAATTTAATTGAAAACTGGTATAAAAATGGATTTATTTATAAAATCATACAATTATTATCAGAAAATGTTTAATTAGGAAACGATTTGATAAAAAACGATTTGCCGTTTATTCATTTAAAAACGTTCAAACGTTTCTTAAGGGAACGTTTATTTATGTTGGTTGGTTCCTCAGTTTAGGGCTGCAACAACATCATCATCAACAACAACATAGGAATATTTCAGTACAAAATACGGTTGGATTCAACGTTTGTATACATTTTATCCCCACAAAAGAATAATTGTGATCAACGAGTAGCCTAAACGCTGTGTCCTGTGGAAGAGCCGTGTTGTTAATCCACACACTAGGACCGTGATGCGGAGTTTCATCCGGTCCGGAGATCGGAGTTCGAATCTCGACGCTGACAGCGGTTAGTGGTTTTCTCCACTCCCTCCGGGAAAATGCCGGGATAGTGCATTATTTCAAGGCCCGGAACACCTACCTCGTCCCCAACCCTAATAATAAAATTGCAATACAAACTGCCCTATAATACCCTCCCTCACACAGGTTATGAAATAAACTGAACAGTCATCAAGGTATATGGGGATTAATTTAAAGTGTCCTGAATCCATAAAACAAAATATCACAGTAATAATCATGACCACCTCGTGGTGTAGAGGCTAGCATTCTAGAGTGTCACCCCAGAGGTCCGGTTTCGATTCCGGACTCTGTTAAGAAATATAATTCAGGTCTCTAGGTTGGAACGGGATACACTCAACCTTGAGAGGCAAAACTAAGTAGAGGTTGGTCCGATTCTCACCTCAGCCATTCAAGAAGTAGTTTTCCACAGTTTTCAATTTCTACTCCAAGCGAATTCCGGGATGGTTCTTAAATTAAGGCCACGGTCGCCTCCTTCCCGATCCTCGTCTTAGTTACAAATACTCTTACACACACCAATAACACAGATTATCAGAATAAATACTCACTCACTTACTTATTTACTTACACACCCCTAGTATATGGGACTGAAATGACCACGATGTCCAAGCTCCTAGATGAAAACAGTAATACAATTAATAATAAATAGAAGAACAATATGGCCTCAACTACTGTGGTAGCCTAGATATTTTAAATTGGAGCCATTGAGAGGATCTACGTTCCAATTGTGACGTTATTTTAAGAACTGCTATTTGACAGAGTAAACCTGAACTCTATTGGGGACCTATGGCTGAGATTTAATTAATTTTGACTTTTAATCACCAACTGTGATACTAGAGGTCATTTTATAAGCCGACATCGTACAAACCGTATGCTGTGGATTTTTTCCACCCTTCAAAGATCATACTTTATCGGCCGGGAATCGAACCCGTGAACAAGGAATATATCATTGGCCCACCCAGGGGGTTACGCAGTAATGAAAGTTATACTTCCGTCTACTGTGAAAAGACAATGTTTTGTTTGGTTGGTTAGCTCCTCAGTTTAGGGGCTGTGACAACGCGGTGAAGGAGCCCCGTGTACTTTGGTTGTGTGTCGAATATGTCTGATAACCAGTGTTAATTGTGATGGCTGTATTAGTGAGTGTTATCTGTAATTCAGGTAAGGACAGCAGACGATCAATTTCAAGTAGTTCCTACTTTCGCTTCCAAATGCTACCTTCAACGACACCTAGCTGCGCTCTTTGCTACTAGATGGCATCGCAACCGGCACCTGGCGAAGAACGTTGGAACTTAATAGAGCGTTAATCAAATGCAACCTACAAATTAAGCTTCACACAATTGTAGTAAGTGGAAGGTTCTTCTACATGCCACAAATCTATGACATGGGCCCATCGGCTTTACTTCCCCTCGGAAGGTAGGCATACTGAGGGATTTTGAATGCTCTTAAAAAACCTGACGACTTCGGCAGGGTTTGAACCCGGGATCTAGGGCATAGAAGCTCAGCAAGCTACAAACTACGCCACCACAGCCGCTAATGTTTAGTTTAAAATTGTATTTTCTGCAAAGTGTTTTGTTGTTTCCCACTAGTTTTCTGGTTTTGTAAGTTTATTTCCATCATTTTAGGGGCTTGGGACTTATTAGTTATCGGCCCCGTGTGGTTGGGTGTGATTTTATGTGATGACTGTAGTAGCATGCGTAACTATATTAGGGACAAGGGTGGGGTAGGCACCCCTGGACTTAAAATAAGGTACAACACTGGTATTTGTCTGGAGGGAGTATGAAAAGAACACGGGTGAAACTACACTCAGGATATCCGCTGTCAGCACCAAGATTCGAACCTGCGATCTCCGGACTTGCTGCAGCTACCCTCACGGCCATTGTGCACGATTAACGAGCACGGCTACGTCGCAGGTCGCCACTAGTTTGTAAAACCCCACTATTATACCGGATCTTTCTTACAGCCAGATTTGGAGATTGGCGTAAGCGGTTTCCTTTGTCGTGTGGCCTGCTGAGAGGCCGAGTGCAGGTCTTCCTAGTCAACGCCCGTGGGCGACCTGCGCGTCGGGATGGGAGATGGAATGGATGATGATGATGAATGAAACTGGGAAAGGATGTGGAAGGAAGCAGCCGTGGCCTGTCAGAAGATAGCGTCCCAGCATTTTCCTGGTGTTGAAAATGGGAAACCTCGGAATATCATTGCAAGGACGGTCGACGGTGGGGCTCGAACCCACGCAGCTACCAAGTTAGAAGAGAGCTTGGCCCCATGATCGAACGCTGTGCTTTAGCGAGCGTAGCCACTGCTGACTGTGGCGTAAGTGGTGTTAACTTCAAAACATCATAGCTGATTGATCCAATGTGAGCATGATCCCTTGTTTTTTGAAACTTGTCGAGTGGTTAGAGCACATGCACTTATACAGTGTCCACACTACACGGTCAACAAGCCAGTAGCTGTCTAATGCTGTTTACCCTCGGCCCACCACACAACACGCTCTTCTCTGGAAATTCAATTTATATTGAACAATACGGACTCGTGTATGCTTGTATATTTGACGAAAGAGTTACGACCACATCACCCAAAGGAGGGGCTTATTTCAAATCCAATTCACGTCTCGCACCACAAACATACATGGATTTATGGGAAAGGCGGCAACCAACTTCCCCAAATCAAATTTCAATGCATTTGACCTTTTCTTATACCGAGTGGTACGAAACAAACTGAATGTATAGAGGGAAATATCTCTTTAAGCTCGGTATGTGTAAAGTTTGGATTACAATCAGTGGCTTGCAACGCCATGGTCATTTAGCCTCCGTACATGTAGGAATTTCCGGATTACCAGTCTTATTATTATGTCTGCAGTACAGTGTGTATTTGTAATTTCGACTACGATTGTATCCCAGCAATTGCCTGAAATGGAAGTGAGAAGCGACGGCCAATTACTTCTAGGTTGGCTGGGACGTAAATGGAACCATCATTTCCTTATTTCTGATTCATGTAGCTGAGTGAAACCCCGTTTCAGTCCTCAGAACAGAATTTATTTTTTGGCAGCGCCGGGGATCAGACCCGGACCACTAGAGTGAGAGCCAGGAATGCTAGTCCCTACTCCACATTTATTTATTTATCGTATGGCTTTTAATGCCGGGAGTGTCCGAGGATATGTTCGGCTCACCAGAGGCCGTAGCCGCTTCAATGCGGACACCCATGGGGAGAGCTACAAGTTCCGTTCAATTTCAAGTAGATCCAACTTTCGCTACCAAATTGTCACTGATTCCTAGTGGTGAACGATGGAACTTTGGTAGAGCGTTTCAACAAAATATAACCTAGAAATTTAGCTACACACAAGTTTAGTTAGTGGAAGGATCTTTGACATGCCATAAATCTATGACATGGGACCATCGGATTAACTTCCCCTCCGATGGCAGGCATACTGAAGGATTCTAACGCTCTTAAAAATCCGACGACTTCGGCCGGGTTTGAACCCGCAATCTTGGGCACGGCAGTTCAGCATGCTACCAATTACGCCACCAATTCCGCTACCCCACAAGATGGACTGTATGTTTATCCTAACGCTTTCCTTGTACAGAGTGTTCAGAATTAAACAAATTATTGATTGTAGGCCTATATTGGCTTTCACGGCCAAAGAATTAAAACTCCGCAATTTTTCTAGGTTGAAGCCGTGTCTTGTGTGGGGTTTCACTGAGGAACACCAAGATAGGCTCATCAGCAGGCAAATGGTGTCCGTCCCGGACCCCCACAGGAGTAGCGAACTCCACGCTACCTCCCTTCTGTACTGCGAGAGCTAAACGTTCAAACAGCCTTTCACCTCCCTATAAAGGCTTCCATAAAGATGGTATATTGGATTTCACGTCTGGGCACGGACACCAAGAGCCCACTGATGAGCCAATCTTGGTGTTCCTAGACGAAACCCCACACAGGACATGGCATAAACCTAGAAAAATAGCTTGAGATTTAAATTATTGATTGTTTTTCAGTCGGGCAACAGGTATTTATGTCTAATATTGTATTAGATGGGAAATACGAGACTCATCCAGAAATTAAGTTTCCCTGCATATAAAATTAAAAGAAAACATAGTTACATGAAAAACATTTTCGGCACGAAATACAGCAATGATTGAGCTATTTTTCGATAAAATCGCTACCGTCTCAGATTAGAGGCGTTCCATAAGAGAAGAGCGAGCCTTCGATATGCAAATGTGGCGAATTCGCCCTTCTCTTACCGAACGCCTCAAAGGAGACAGTTGGTATTACAACTTTTCAGCCAGTCAACACAGTATAATCGCAATTTCTGGGATGTGGGGAAAGATATCCTGAAAAAAATGTATAGCCTACATTCTGCTATAGACCACAGAAGAGGGAGACACCTGTCATATCTTGGGATCATTTTTTTTGTGTGTAACATCCTTCCGCTCGGTTGCTGGATAGTTTTGTGGGAGTGATTTTGAAAATTGGGGACGGAAGTGGATCGGAACGATCGAGCTGGCAGTGGTGGATCGAACGGAAGTATGCACTGCCCGCTCGATCGATCGAACGGAAGTGTACTAGCTGGCAGTGGTGGAAAACGGAAGTATGCACTGCCCGCTCGATCAATCGAACGGAAGTGTACTAGCTGGCAGTGGTGGAAAACGGAAGTATGCACTGCCCGCTCGATCGATCGATCGGGAGTGTACTAGCTGGCAGTGGTGGAAAATGGAAGTATGCACTGGGCGCTCGATCGATCGATCCAGCGGGCCGTGGTAAGACCCAGCTGGCAGCGGTACGAGAAACTATAAGCGCGCGGTGTCGGAAATTGATACCATGACGTACTCTCGGCCATGTGGAATGTATATGACATACTGAACGCAAAACGCTCATGCGAACTCTGGTGTCAAGTGATTGAAACAAATAACATGGTACATGTTCGAAATCTTCGTATCAGTATTTAAATGGTAAAATGCCTTAATATCAAACATTGTAAGTAGTCGGCATTGCCGGTATTATGTTTCTGCACAATGGCTATTCAAATATTAACCCACATAACGGTAATGCTGTCATCAATATAATATAATCGTTCTGGCTATACGAGAATTGAGCAGGCCTTCATGAACTATTACTGAATACATTCTCTTTACTCACAAGAGGGCCTGTTCATAAGGCATTTTAAACTCAGTTTCACGCAGGAACATTATCAAAACAAGCAAAATATTAATGAAACTTAATTCCGTAATGCAGTATTATTGGAACGTGGAAATAAGTCACCATCTTGTGCACAAAATTTGCGTAGTCGAAATAGCCGTGGGGTTTGTGCTTATGACTGTGAATCTAAAGATCTTGGGTTCGAATCCCGAACGGGGTAGTTCTTTTTTTGCTACCAGATTATCATTTTAAACGATATTTATCATATCAATATGACTCATTTCAACAGAATCCATATGAATTACGTGTTGGTCTATGAATGAAGAGGACCTGTTTATAAGGAATTTAAGGTTATGAGCGGTGTCGCATCTATTAATCTAGTTGATCCATATCGTATTCTTTACTTAGGCTAGTGCTGGTGGAAGCTGCAAATCATCTAATAAAATGAGTTCCGTATTATAAACTACAATATCTGTAAAACACTCCCTTCTACAATAGATTAATATTTGTGCCAATACTAGCATAAAATACCGGTGTATCAACAATTCCACGTGAGGTTTCTTCTATGTCAGATGTTACACATCATATGCGACTACTGCGAAAATCCACAGCCTGCTTACAGTCTCCGACCGGGTCAGGAATGGAATGAATGAAGCCCCCATCTAGCGGCGAGGATATGAACTGTGCCAGCTGCCGAAGCCTGTCGCACTCCTCTGGGGCAATGATGAAATGAATGACAGATGAAATAAAGTGATAGTGGAGAGTGTTGCTGGAATGAAATTTTGACAGGGAAAACCGGAGTACCCGGAGAAAAACCTGTCTGCCTCCGTTTTGTCCAGCACAGATCTCACATGGAGTGACCGGGATTTGAACCACGGACCCAGCGGTGAGAGTCCGGCGTGCTGCCGCCTAAGCCATGGAGGCTTGTATGCGACTACTGTAAGGCTCGTATTTTTTTATATATATTCCTGTGCCGAAGAAGTCCTGGAAGGATCCACGTTCGGCGAGTGATTCTCCCAAAAATCCATGTTACTGCAATAACTTTGTTGGAGGCTGTTCTATGTAAGCAGTATGGCAACAAAGTTTCAAGGATTTCGAATCAACAGATCGAAATCAGTTGGACAGATTCCCTCCCTCTCCGAGATATCAGCCTTCTGGATACCGGCTGACTACATGTCTACTGCGTGTTGTCTTTGCTAACGTTTCTCATATTTGTTTATTTTTAGACATAAAACCAGTTTATCATCTATCAACTTCTGGTTCCCGGGATTACTTACACACAGTAGTGGGCTTGCAAGCGGTGTTGTCGAATACGATATAAATATATTTTTAAGCGTGTCTCAACCATGCGTCACATTTAAGAATTATTATCTCAAAAACCCGTCATCAGATCGAATCCAAATTTTAACACAATATACATTGGAATGTTGTATAACTGGATTATTAATTTCAAAATTTTGCGTGTCCAAGAAAAAAAAGTTGTTATCATTTTTGTAAGGTAACTTTTTCTCGGCTCGGGGTGGTTGTAAAATGTAGTTCTTGGTTGCGATGTAATCCTTATACATCAAAAAGTTAAGCTGTATGACTGTGAAATACGTAAATTGACTATTTATTTAATATCGGTTTGTATTTGTAGGCGGAAATAACACATCGTTCACCATCTACCCGCTCCCGGGAGAGCTGTACAGCGTTGCTGTGTTGGAGCCCATCACTACCGAGCGAGGCACGCCATGATGAGTGTTGGGCTCCATTTCGGCAACGCTGTACAGCTTTTCTGGGAGCGGGTAGCTGGTGAACGATGTGTTATTTCCGCCTACAAATACAAACCGATATAAAATATGTGAGTTAATTTACGTATTTCACAGTCATACAGCTTAACTTTTTGATGTATAAGGATTTCATCGCAACCAATAACTACATTTTCCTACCACCCCGAGCCGAGAAAAAGTTACCTTACAAAAATGATAACAACTTTTTCTTCTTGGACACGCAAAATTTTGAAATTAATAATCCAGTTATACAACATTCCAATGTATATTGTGTTAAAATTTGGATTCGATCTGATGACGGGTTTTTGAGATAATAATTCTTAAATGTGACGCATGGTTGAAACACGCTTAAAAACGTGCACTTTTTGTGTTCCAACTGCGACAAAAAATACTAAAATATAAACTAAAAATTCCAAACCTACATGAGCTAACGTAAAATAGAACGACGAAAATCATGATGTTATTGGATTTTATGTAGGTCTATTGGTTACTTCACAAACAACCTTCAAACTCGAGTACACATAATACTTTGGTCGACAGTAAGCGGGCACGCGCAAATACTACCCGCATCTCAGTTAATTTTGTTTAATGCGTACGCACGATACGTTTAATCTTGTGATTAATAATAATCCAGCCATTTCGACGCCAAGATGTTGTTGGTAATTCATTTTAGGGGCTTGGGACATCTTCATCATCAGCCCGATGTAGTGAGATGTACAGGGTGAATAAAATTTAACTACAGTAGTGCTAATTGCGAGTGCTCCCCAGACAAACGAGTGATTGTTGGACAATGAAACGATGTGGAAACCTTTAGCAGGAGACATAACGAATAAACCATTAGTAATAATAATATCGTACGGCCTCAGGTGCCGGGTGCAAGCTTTGTTATTTGCGCCCAATAGGCGTCTTGCATGTCGAATTTTGTTATTCCTTGGAGCGCTATGAAAGTCAATGAAGTTAGAGATCTAAGCTCCTTGACACTTTAGCGCTTTCTAGTAGAGAAAGGAGGAACTTTGTGTTGGCGGAAAATCCTGAGATTAATTTTGCCATTATGAACACGGCCTACTGAATTCAAACGGGTTCTTTAACATGCCAACAACGTTAGACATGCATGTGGTGATTCTTGTCTTACAAGAATCACTTACCATGGCCAGGAGTGAACCTGCAAGCTTGGGGTTGGTAGTCCGACACGATAACAACTCACCCACCGTGGAACACATTTACATTTCCACATGAGTGGGTAGCAGGTGTTAATGGCGTACCGTATTGACAGTCCAGGTTAAAAACGATCCTCAATGTGACAACCATCTGCATTACGACAGCCTTGAACCGCACTAGCGAGTGCTCCACCACTGCCCGCAACATCTGAGGTGGGATGTTGGCTACCTTACTCGAGATGCTCCCCTTCAAACGTCAACATCTGTCAGTGTCCCTGTGATACACCCCGTCATTAAAGGTACCCCACAGTCAGAAAATCACACGGGTTCAAACCTGGAGATCTTGGTGACCCCACAGTCAGAAAATCAGACGGGTTCAAAACTGGAGATCTTGGTGGCTACGCAGTAGGAAACGATCGACCGATGTTGCGGGCAGTGTTGGAGCAGTCGCTAGTGTGGTTACAGGCTATCGTGGATGCAGATGGTTGTCACATTGAGCATCGTTTGTAACCTGGACTGTCAACATGGTACGCCATTAATACCTGTTACTCACTCATGTGGAAATTAAAATGTGTTCCTTTCAATGGTTTATTCCGTATGTCTCTTCCACATTTCCGCTGTTCCTTAGACATTTGTCCCTATGGTTACTGCCGATCTAATGGACGGTATAGGACCCTACGAAACTACCTAATGCAGGTCTAGCTTTGTTGAAAATAGACACAAAGTGCATCCTCATCCTATAACAGACTAGCAGTGGTGCCTGGTTTCGCCCGGTGGATTTATTTATTTTAGAGAGCTGGAGCACTCAAGGATAAGGATCGGAAAAAATGAAAGTAAATTTGAAAGCACCAAGACTTATTGCAGCTGATAACCTCAGTATACTGCACCAACACCATCGCCCTTATACAGAGGCATAGCCTACTATTGGCATGATGATAACTGTTCTAAGGGGCCTAAGAAATCTCTTTGCACTAATTACTCCCCGTGACTGCAATTTATAAGCAGCTCTCAATTCTGCACCAGAACATTGGTAGGGGCGACGTGATACGGCCCACATTACATGGCAACAATAGACTTCGGTATTATTGAAGCCGTTCTGGAGCGCTTGTTCTTCCGACTTAATGAACAAAAATCAATCTTTAAGGTTACCTGAGAGGTGTAGCCTAATGCTACACAGCCTAAACTATTCCTCTTGAATCAGGCCATCATATACAAAAATATTTTTTGGATTCCGACTGGTAGTTCCAGAGATTAGCGCGTTTAGACACATAAACACACAAACAAACACACAAACTCTTCAGCATTATTATATTAGTTTAGATTTCCCAATAAAACCCTTCCCTTATCCATTCCTTACCTTAATTTTTTAAATGTATTTTATTTTAGCAGCGTGAAGAGTTGTGATCTTTCTAAAAATGTGCGTTCGTTCAGATTCACTGGATTATCTTTCTTCACTAGATGTATCTCTATGGGTTCGTTTAAGTCGAGAGCTTTCCCCTTTGCTTCGTGGTGTAGATTTTTCAGGTCTGATTCTATGTTGGTAAAACGGTGATTGTTGTCCTACATGTTTTCGCTTATGGCGCATATGGGCAGTCCAATTTAATTGTGAATATTAACTAATACATGTAATTTTTTTTCAGGCTTGTATTTATATATTTATATCTTGTAACCCACCCATTCATTGGGCACAATCATGTTGACCGACTGAAAAGCTACAAAAAATCAATTTGTATAGGTAACACTGAAAAAACAATCGCTTTAAACCTCTACATCACAATAACACATGTTATCAATACAAATTCCACATACACTCAAATACATGGGACTAAGGGACTTACGAAGCAAAATAACCAGCGATGGATGTAGCAAAGGGGATATAACAAGTAGGTTGGCTGAGGCAAGGAAAGCATTTCTAAAAAAAAAAATGTTGACATCGAATATAGATTTAGATATTAAGAAATCATTTTTTAAAGGAGCGTGGCACTCTATAAAAGTGAAACTTGGACAGTTGGAGCATTAGATAAGAGGAGAATAAAAGCATTCGAAATGTGGTGTTACAGGAGAATCATCAAGATCATATGGGTAGATAAGAGTTGATGATGATGATGATGATAATTGTTGTTTAAGGGGCCTAACATCTAGGTTATCGGTCCCTAATGATCTGGGTGATAGCGAAAATTACAATGAAATGGAAACCAGAACGAAAAATAAGTGAGACGGAAAATACTTACAAAAAGGAACTCAGATTGAAACAACTCACAAAATGTTCTTACAAAAGGGAATTTAGAACGAAAAGATTCACAAAAGGAATAGATTGAAATATACGCACAAAATGTAGCCTAGGTTCAAAATACGTACAAAATGCAATTTAGAGTTGAAATACTTACAAAATGCAATTGAAATTCAAAATACTTACAAAATGCAAAGTAGATCGAAAATACGTACAAAATGCAATTGAGGTTCAAAATACTTACAAAATGTAATTCAAATTGAAAATACACAATGCAATTCAGATTGAAAGATCCCTATTACAATCCGAAGTATTAACAAAGTGCAATTGAAATTCAAAATACCTACAATATGCAATTGAAATTGAAAATGCTCACAAAATGTACGGTAGATTCAAACCACTCATTTGGATTGACAATACTCACAAAATACAATTTAGATTGAAAATTCTTGACAAAATGTAACTTAGATTCAAAATACCCACAAAATGCAATTGAGAATCAAAATACTTGCAAAATGCCCTCCACGCAAAATGCAATTTAGATTTAAAATTCTTACGAAATGCGGATTTGGTTGAAAATATTTACAAAATGCAATTGAAATTCAAAAAAACTCACTAAATTGCCCTGCTCCTACATTGAAAGACTTACTAAAAAGCAATTTAGATTGTCAATCTTTACAAAATGCAATTGAAGTCGAAAACAATCGCGGAATGGAATTTAGATCGAAAGAAACTTACAAAATACAACGTAGATTAAAAATACCTACAAAAAGTAGTGTAGATGCAAAAAAAAGTAATTAAGAGACACGGGGAGCCAAGTAACAAAAACAGTGCGAGAATCTTAAAGAGAAAAGGAAATATAATGAAAAGAAAACAAGAGGTCTGACCCCTCGAAGAAGGAGGGATCAGGAAAGATGAGACAAGGGCCAATTATGGCGGGAAAGTGAAAGACTCCCTAGGCCTCAGATACCCTAATACCGTCGGGGTCGGAAAAGAACAACAGTTGACCAAGGGATGTCGACAGGAAAGAAGACGGAGAGGAGCCCGGCACAAGTAAGTGGAAGCAATGCCGGACTCAGCTGGGGTCCCGTGGTCGCCAACCCACGTCCCACAAGATGTGAGCCCCTGGGGGAAGATAAGAGTAACAAACGAAGAGGTATTGAGGCAAGTGGGAGAAGAGAGATATTCCTGGCGACTGCTAACGTAGAGAAGCGTTAGGTTGGTAGGACACATACTAAGACACGCAGAAATAACAAACTTAGTTATGAGAGGAAGGGTTGAGGAAATGAACAGGAGGGGTAGGTTAGAATATGTTAAACAGATTGTCTCGGATGTAAGGTGTGTTGGCTATGTACGGGAGAAACGATTAGCTCAGGACAGGGAGACCTGGAGTGCTGCATCAAACCAGTCAAAGGAGTGAAGACTCAAACACACAAATGACCAAGATGTCCACGTCCCTCAAATGAAATAAAAAATAATTTTTGGGGATTAATTTCCAAAATATGAAGGTACATTTTAGAAAAAGTAAAGTTAATGTTATTATGTATTTAACCCTACAATACTAACATACTTGAAATTTACGTGTATGAATAATTTAACTGCTTAGAATTCCCTCTATATCTGTCCCCACCTTACCATCTTCCATCAGTGCTTCTTCTGGCGTATGGTGGTAATGTCAATGTTTTTGTTATTAATGCCAATCAGTTGCCTGTAAACTATCCTTGAGTTTAACAATATATTGGTGTCTCCATGGCAATAACAAAGAGGTGGGGAATTTGATGTAGATATGTCACATCACTTCACAGGGTTTATAAAAACAACCTCATACAAACCAGAGACAGTATAAGAGGCTGGACAGATTACGTACTGCTATTTACGTCATAGTAAATGATTTCTGTATTTTTAGCCTATTTTCAATTTTGAAAAAATAGGCTTATGAGATCACCTTTTGTCCGTGTGTGTGTGCGTGCGCGTGTGTGTGTGTGTGTGTGTGTGTGATTCGTGTGTGTGTCCCCCCCTAATAAAATCTAAACGGAAGGAGCGATTTCAATGAAACTCGGAAATTTCATAGCACTATTCCCGGCGACCTCGACCGTGCCCTTCAAATTTTGTTACGACTCACCAATCCAACATGGTGGCTGTGCGAAATATTTCACCAGCATTCAATATCTCCGAAACTATTACCGATATTGCCCTGACATTTTCTATGGTGATAGACGGAACTGCTATAAGTTCACTTATGTGACTTTTGAAAACCTGGTAACTACAAAACCAACATGGAGGCCAAGCGAATTTGCGACTTTTAAATAGACGTTTCTCGTGATTTGACCAACCAAACGCAATGTAACTTGGTACAGTATATGTTTATATACATTGTAATTCACCGACATCTAACTTCGTTCAATTGTTTACATAATCACAAGATGGCGGATGTGCAAAATATTTCACCGGCATTCTATATTTCTGAAACTATTAGCGGTATCTCCCTAAAATTTTGTACGGAGATAAAGGGCACTACTGGAAGTACATCTATAAGACTTTCAAAAACCGGTTAACTACAAAACGAACATGGCGGCCAAGCGAATTTTAAAATTTTAAATAGACCTTTCTCGCGATTTAATGTTCCAAGCGCACTGAAACCTGGTACAGGAAATATTTATACACATTGTAATCCACTGGTATCTAATTTAGTTCAATTGTTTACATAACCTCAAGATGGCGGCAGTGCGAATTTTAAAATTAAGTTTTTATTTCTTGTGATGTAGTCATGCGATCGAAGTGAAAGTTTGAATAATGAACCTACGCATTAATTTTCCTTTAATGGTACATGACTCTATGGCCTATACATTTAACAATCCAACATGGCGACCATCCGAAATATTTAGACGATACTGAATATCTACGAATATATTTTATCAATCAAACTGCATTTTTTAATGTTCATAGGGGCTATGAACTTAAGTTCACCTATAGGACTTTAAATAACCTGGTGATCACAAATCCAACATGGCGGTGACGCGAATTATAAATATTCACATGGACGTTTCTCGCAATTTAACCATCCGAGTGCAGTGAAACTTGGTACAGCAAATCCTGATACGAATGTTAATCCACTGGCATCTAATTTATTTCAATTGTTTCCATAACCTCAAGATGGCAGCTGTGAAAAATTTTAAAATCTCCTTGTTTTTTCTTGTGTCCTAATTTTGCGATTGAAGTTTGAATACTACACGTTCACAATAATCTGCATGTAACAGTACATAACTCTAGGACCTACATATATAAAATCCAACATGACGACCATCCGAAATAATTAGTCGGTTCTTAATATCTATGAATCTTTTACAGCAACCAAACTGATTTTTTTTTATGTTCATGGAGACTATGAACATATGTTCACCTATAGGACTTTCAGTAACCTGGTGAGCACAAATCCAACATGGCGGCGACGCGAAGTATAAATATTTAAATGGACGTTTCTCGCGAATTAACTATCCGAGTGCCGTGAAACGTTGCACGTTAAATGCTTATACAAATGTTGATCAACTGGCATGCAATTTATTTCAATTGTTTGCATAATCACAAGATGGCTGGCGTGCGTACTTTTAAAATCTCGTTTTTTTATTACTTCTTGTGTTCTAATCATGGGATAGAAAATTGAATACCACACGTACACAATAATCTTAATGTAATAGTACAAAAATAAAAACCCATCCTGGCGACCATATGAAATATTTAGACGGTTCTCAATATCTACGAATCTGTTACAGCAATTAAACTGAAATGTTGTATGTTGATAGATGCAATTAACATGAGCAGGATATATGAAAATAGGCTGCATAGTTCTTCACGGAACTACTTGGTTGTATATAAGATGGAACTTAGCGTATTAAAATTCAAAGACCACAGAGGATTCAGTGCATATAAATAGTGTTACATACGAAATGTATAAGGTGCGTTCAAAAAGTAACGAGCTGGAGGCCGGAATGCGCAAACCGGTGACAACATCGGCTAATCGTGGCGTGTGTAACGAGATGTGGTTCCGACCAGAGCGTGGAAGGTCACAGCCCGTCGCTAGAGGACACGCTTGCACGTCACGTGACGATACAAAGCGAGCAGCAGTATGCATCAATCGTCCAACGCTGTCAGTCGCATTGCAAACAGTGACATGGAGGAGTCAAACGAAGAGCAAAGAGGTGTTGATCGGTTTCTGACAGCTAAAGGAGTAGGGGGAACGGACATTCATCGCCGAATGTTACAAGTGTACGGCGAACACTGCATGTCCCTTGCAAGGGTCAAGGTGTGGCACAAGCGCTTCAGGGAAGGACGGGTGTCGTTAGCCGATGATGCCCACTCTGGGGCACCCCCTACATTACCGATGACAACGTCCAGCTGGTTGTTGCACTCATTACCCAGGACCGCCGAGTGACACTGAACGCCATAGCCGCCATGGTCTGATTGAGCGTCGGAAGTGTGCACACCATCATGAAGGAACGACTGCATTTGCGCATAGTGTGTGCCCAATGGGTGCCCCACAGTCCTCAACCATACCAGGAAGCATGTCGAATGGCCCACTGTCTTGGTCGTCTGCAGCGCTATTCGAGGGAAGGGAATGGGTTCCTGGCACGAGTGGTGGTTGGAGATGAGTCATGGTGGCATCACTTCGAACCAGAATCCAAACGTCAAAGCCTTCAGTGGAAGCATCCAGGGTCACCACCACCAAAAAAAAAAAAAGGCAGGAAAGGTAATGCTGACGTTCTTCTTTGACCAAGATGGCCCCCTTCTGATACACTTCATGTCGCACGGGACAACAGTGAATGCCCAGCGTTACTCGCAAACCTTGACCACCCTTCGCCAAGCGATCAAAACAAAACGACCGGGCAATCTCACCCGTCGAGTCATTCATTCTGCTCCACGACAATGCACGACCTCATACGGCCAACATAATCGCGGCACTCCTGCAGAAATTCAAATGGGAGGTTCTCGGCCACCCTCCATACAGCCTCTCTCCCTGTGATTACGCCATGTTTGGTCCCCTGAAAAGGGCTCTGCGGGGCCAACGATTCACCTCGGACATCGACGTCCAGCTGTAAGTGCGGAACTGGTTCATATCGCAGCCCAGGGAATTTTATGAGACAGCCATTCACCGCCTCGTTTCACAGTGGGACAAGTGCCTCAACAGCCAGGGCCAATACGTCTAACATACAGGTACTGGTTTCTGTAATTATGCCTCCGGCTCGTTACTTTTTGAACGCACCTTGTTCAACCCTTTAACTAATTGGTGCCTTAGCACAAAGTTCGTAATGTACGTAAATTTAACGTATTATTAGTATTAAGCATCAATTGGATAATGTTAGCACTCCAGGGTTAAAAACGTGGGGATGTAATCTATTTGCATTATTGAACTGGCATTGAGATCCTCATAGAGAGGTGATATGTTATTCATTGCCTCAGTGTGTGTATGTGTGGTTTGGATGTCATGCATACATTATATTGCGCTGTGCACATCGCATTTGATTTGCTCTGTCGTGTAGATGTTATTGGACCGCATGCTGTCATTGCCTGGTATCCTGCTCGAAACGGTCTGAATTCTGCATGAGTGTATCACATATCCAAGCTTACCGGCAATACGTGACTGTAATCTGATGGTATACTCGTACTCGTAGTTTGTAGGAACTAAATCTTTCAGCTTTGTTGTTCGTTAGTGTTGGAGAAAAGGCCATATTAGTGGCGTGCTGTCAAAGATGATGTTTTATTTGAGGGGCTTGGATAAAGTGATTTATCAGCCCCATACACTTGGGTGAGTGTGGAATGTTTGTCTGATAATCTGTGTTATTGTGATGGATGTGTATTTGTAACTAAATTCAGGTGACCATTGACAAAGAGGTGACCGTGGCCTTAAGTTAGGAACTATCCCGACATTCGTCTGATGTAGATGTGGAAAACCAAGACAAACCACTTCCAGGATGGCTGAGATGGGAATCGAAGCCATCTCTTTTCAGTTTTGTCTCTCGAGGATGAATGTATCCGTTCCAACCCTCACACCAGTATTATATTGTCAGAGCCGAAGATCAAACCCGGACCTCCGGGGTGACAGCCAAGAATTCTAGCCGATACACCAATAGGTGGTCCGGTGTCAAATAAATCCAAAGAAATGCAATCTTGGTCAGTTGTTGTTAATTCAATTAGGGACTTTGCGACATAATGATCATGTAGTCCGGTATACTTGGGTGTGTGCGGAATCTGCATGATAGCCCGTGTCATTGTGATGGCCTTACTGTGTGTATTTTTAATTGAGGCTAGGACTTGGGTAGGAGGCAGCCGTGGCTTTAAATTAGGTACAATCCTGGCATTTGCCCGGAACAGAAGTGGGAAACCACGCAAAATCCATTTCTAGAATGGTTGAGGTGAAAATCGAACTCACGTCTTCTCATTTCTGCCTCACGAGGCTGAGTGGACCTCAATCCAGCCCTCGGAAAAAAATTCTTGGTAGGGCATGGAATCAAAACCTGGATCTCGGTGGTAACAGCTAAGAATGCAAGCCACTACGCTACGAGATAGACAATTTCAGTTTCATGCAAAAGGCTAGTCAAGTAGGGGCTTGGACATCGTGATCATTTCCGTATTGTATACTCGTGTGCGTGTATAATTTGTAACTACACACATCAAAAAAAGTTTTGCATCACCTCGGTTCCCAGATCTCCGGCATATAGACGTTGACTGTGTATATTGTATCCAAGATACAGTCCCTTTGACTGTTCATAGATGTCACTAAAACTGCTCAAAGATGTAAACAACCATGCATGAGCAGGGCCTATTAGACGGAGGGGGTACGACAGCCGATCAGTTCCAGTCATTCCACCAGGACGAAGGTACGCTGCTCATGTTGTCTGTAGTTCTACCATGCCTAGAAGGTCAATACCGCAGTTCGATCGCGTCCGCATTGTTACTTTGTGTCAAGAAGGGCTCTCAACAAGGGAAGTTTCCAGGCGTCTCAGAGTGAACCAAAGCGATGTTGTTCGGACATGGAGGAGGTACAGAGATACAGGAACTGTCGATGACAGGCCTCGCTCAGGCCGCCCAAGGGCTACTACTGTAGTGGATGACCGCTACTTACGGATTGCCGCTCGGAGGAACCCTGACAGCAATGCCACCATGTTGAATAATGCGTTTCGTTCAGCCACAGGACGTCGTGTTTCAACTCAAACTGTGCGCAATAGGCTGCATGATGCGCAACTTCACTCCCGACGTCCATGGCGAGGTCCAGCTTTGCAACCCCGACACCATGCAGCGCGGTACAGATGGGCCCAACAACATGCTGAATGGACCCCACGGAATTGGCATCACGTTCTCTTCACCGATGAGTGTCGCATATGCCTTCAACCAGACAATCGTCGGAGACGTGTTTGGAGGCACCCTGGTCAGGCTGAACGTCTTAGACACACTGTCCAGCGAGTGCAGCAAGGTGGTGGTTCCCTGATGTTTTGGGGTGGCATTATGTGGGGCCGACGTACGCCACTGGTGGTCATGGAAGGCTCCGAAACGGCTTTACGATACCTGAATGACATCCTCCGACCCATAGTGCAACCATATCGGCAGAATATTGGAGAGGCATTTGTCTTCATGGACGACAATTCTCGACCTCATCGTGCACATCTTGTGAATGCGTTCCTTCAAGATAACGACATCGCTCGACTACAGTGGCCAGCATGTTCGCCAGACATGAACCCTATCGAACATGCCTGGGATATGTTGAAAAGGGCTGTTTATGGACGTCTTGACCCACCAACCACTCTGAGAGATTTACGCCGAATTGTCGTTGAGGAGTGGGACAATTTGGACCAACAGTGTCTTGATGAACTTGTGGATAGTATGCCACGGCGAATACAGGCATGCATCAATGCAAGAGGACGTGCTACTGGGTATTAGAGGTAGTGGTGTGTACTGCAATCTGGACCACAAATGCTGAAAGTCTAGCTGTATGATGGTACAACATGCAATGTGTGGGTCTCATGAGCAATAAAACGAGCTGAAATGTTGTATGTGTTGATCTCTATTCCCTTTGTATTTAACGGTTCCGGAACTCTTGGAACCGAGGTGATGCAAAACTTTTTTTGATGTGTGTATGATAAATTGTATTATTGTTGTGTCTGTAGTAGGAGTTGAATATTATAACCAAGGACAGGGAAGCATGGAAAGATGTATCAAACCAGTCAAGAGATTGATGACAAACAACAACCTAGGTGTTAGGCACCTTAAAACAACAATTATCACCATCATCACCACCTGGTGTATTCTTGGAATACACGGTACGAGAGTATATAAAGTTTAATGCTCTTTGCATGTTCATTCCTTCCTCTTTGTCAAACACCAACAGTGATCTTCTATTTTCTCTGTGGTGTTCACTTCGCTTATATCTTTCGTGAGTCTGTTCTAGATATATATCTTCCATGACCCTCCTAGCGTCATCTAGCAGCGAATCTCTGAAGCTCCTCAATTTTTCCTGGTGCAAGAGGACTTCTTTTTCCATCTGGCCACCAGTTCTCGTTGCCATCGCCAGCTATTTTCTCCATGAGCAAGAGAACTTCGTCTCCTTTTTCACTCACCATGCTGTGCTAGTATCGCCTGCTATCAACTCTTTGAAGACCATCTTCTCAAGAGAATTTAATTTCTTAAGTTTGTTATTCTGATATGTATACCTTTTGTCTCCTACCCCCACTCCTTTCCCTTCCTTGGTCCCTCTGTGCGTCGCTGAGTGGGTCTCACTAGTGCGCCGGCCGTCGACTCAGTTAAGGCTCAACTAGAGCTAGCCTCCTGACCTAACGAGGCATTTTTCAGATTCCACGCCATGTGGTAACTTTAAACATCAAAGGGAACTTCACCTTCGACATGCAATCAAGTTAAGTACAAACTTCAAGTTTTAACCTCATCTTCATGGTTTTAACTTCTACATGCTTTTAACGATCTTTTATAGGCAGTGTGAAATTATTTATTTTTTGAAATAATCACTCTTCGCGGGATTTGCCATGTTGAGCTTTTGTCTGTCTAAGCCAACCTTAATGGAAAGTAGCTTTTCTTAAGCTAACCAAATGAGAAATCTTCTCACCACGTGGGATATTATTTATTACCCGCTGTCTATAAATCACCATGCCAATTCCACCGCTGGATTAACTTTGGCCCCATTCTTCTATTAAGATCGTTCTGGAACCTTCCAGATCCTGTACTTTATCTACAAGTCTTGCCGTCATGTATTTTTCACCCACTTGTGGGAATACTATTTAAAATGAGGAATCTTCATTATAAATTACTGCAATAGCGAATTTTCTTCCACCGCTGGAATGTTCTATGGCGCATTTAATTGTAATTCACAAACTCCTCAAGAAATAGACTCTCGCCGAACTCGTGAAAACCAGTTATTTTCATCATTGCAATAACTTTCTTTCCCATAAACTTTCGTGTTACTACAGTGAATTTTTCATCTATTCAAAAGACTATAGTGAGAAACAGTGCTTTCAGTATTTCTTCCGCGTCGCGATCGTCCGCTTACATTAAATAAGGCCATGAACATTGATCCTAAATCGCAACGATCTTTCCTCAACCTTCTACTAACAAGCCTTATTAATAAAATTGTAACTTTTCTATAAGGTGTCACTCTACGAAGTGCCCTTCCATTTTGCTTGTTTATCATTAATTAATTGCTGTATAACTACGTGTTTTATACACGGTTCAAACTTACATTGTTTCTTCCCCATAATCAGGGAAAACAATTCTTTTAACTCTTGAGTGAGTTATTTCTAGGTCTCACGAAATGGTAACTACCCCATTTGGCTCGTGATTACTACTTAAACATAGGAAGTCTAGAACCTTCCTTTTGACTTTCTCTTCAGGTTTCACCGTAAGTGACCTGCTCTCTTTTGTATAATTGTTATAAAGTAATTCAGCTTAAATATAAGGAGTTGTAGGAACTTCTATCTTATTCTTCATGGTTTTTCTTATTGTTATTTTCGAAGTTGTAACTTTTTCTAAAACAGTTACCTGGAAATTCCTTAAAGTACACTCCTTGTACTCAATTGAATGTTTAAACTTTAATCACTTTATTTGTCTTCTTTAAATTTTACAAAGATTTTAGTACATATATAAGGTTTGAAACCTCATAAATTGTTATTTGCCTGGAGCAATCTTTAAATGTTAGGAGGTCTGCGACCCCAGTTGTTAAAAAGTTTAAATGATCTATATTTGTCAGAAAAATATATATTTATTAAAGTTATCAACTTCTTTTGAATTGTTAAATAAATCAAGCGTTTCTTTCTGCCTTTTCATTTTTCTAATACAACGGTTAGGCAAGATCCTGTCTTCCCTGACTCTTCCCAAGTTCATGCCATCGTTAATACAGAACAAATCTGCTACTATTTGTCTTGCCAGACTATCACCCTTCCCCATAGTAGTCTTATGCATGCTTGGGAGGAAATACACTAAAGCCTTTCTCTGGCAAACCGCCCAAGTCTTAGCTGCGGTTCCCGTCAGCTTCGACCAAGCTCGTACCCACTTTAGGTATCAGAGAGCGGATTTGCAGTTGCAACCGCCTCTAAGTGCATTAAAGGTTAAATTTATAACTTTTGTGGAACTCTCATCCTATTTCTCTATCCTTTTTCTCCAGTCCGAAACCCACTTCCTTTTCTTAATCATCTTCCCTTGGTGGGTAGGTTATTCCTCAGCCAATAATCTACCCCACCACCACCATCCCCATCTCAGTATGCCATCCTTTGGAGGGGAAGTAAAGCCGGCGGTCCCATGTCATAGATTTATGGCATGTAAAAGAACCTTCCACTAATTACACTTGTGTGAAGCTAAATTATAGGTTAGATTTGACTAATGCTCTTAGGTTCCAACTTTCGTCACCAGGAGCCGACTGTGGTGGTGTCTAGTAACCAAGTTCAGTACTAGTTGTCGTTGACGGTGCCGTTTGGTAGCTAAAGTAGAACTACTTGAAAATTGAATGTCTGCAGTTCTTACTTGAATTAAAAACAGATACACACACTAATACAGCCATCACAATTAACACCGGTTATCAGACAGATTCTACACTCATCCAAAGTACACGGGGCTACATGAACGCGTTGTCGCAGCCCCTAAACTGAGGAACCAACCAATCATCCCCACCCCCATCCCCATCATCAGCAGCAGCAGGCAACAATACACAGGAAGAGTAATATCATATGATTTAGCTGTATCACTTAAATTCCATTGTTTACATGCAATTATAAATCAATTTCCTAGCAGAATGCTCAACAATGCTACGTTTAAATAGGAAATGTCAAATACTGGATTTGTTAGCCTATTATCAATTTTGAAAAAATAGGCTTATGAGATCACCTTTTGTCCGTGTGTGTGTGCGTGTGTGTGTGTGTGATTCGTGTGTGTGTCCCCCGTAATAAAATCTAAACGGCTGGAGAGATTTCAATGAAACTCTGTACGTTCATAGCTCTATTCCGGGCGACCACGACCGTGCCCTTCAAATTTTGTTACGTCTCACCATTCCAACATGGCGGCTGTGCGAAATATTTCACCAGCATTCAATATCTCCGAAACTATTACCGATATCACCCTGGAATTTTGTATGGTAATAAAGGGAGCTACTAGAAATTGGCTTATGTGATCTTTGAAAACCTGGTAACTACAAAACCAACATGGCGGCCTAGCGAATTTGTGACTTTTAAATGGACGTTTCTCTCGATTTAACCAACCAAACGCAATGAGACTTGGTACAGTGTATATTTATAAACAATGTAATGCACCGACATCTAACTTCGTTCAATTGTTTTCATAACCTCAAAATGGCGGCTGTGCTAAATATTTCACAGGCATTCAATATATCCGAAACTATTTATGATATCAACATGAAATTTTGTACGGTGATAAAGAGCACTGCTACAAGTTTATCTACGCAACTTTCAAAAACCTGTAGGCTACAAAACGAACATGGCGGCCAAGCGAAGTTGAAGCATTCTAATACATTTTTTTCGTGATTTAATCATATGAGCACATTGAAATGTGGTGCAGTAAATGATTATACATATTGTCATTCACTGGCATCTAATTTAGTTCAATTGTTAACATAAACTGAAGATGGCGGCTATGCGAAATTTCAAAATTAATTTTTTATTCTTCTGTCGTAATCATGCGATCGAAGTGAAAGTTTGAATAATGAAGCTACGCAATAATTTTCCTTTAATGGTACATAACTCTATGGCCTATACATATAACAATCCAAATGGCGAGCATCCGAAATATTTTGACGGTTCTCAATATCTAAGAATCTTTTCCAGCAATCAAACGTTTTTTTTTAATATTTATAGAGGCTATGAACATAAGTTTACCTATATGACTTTCAGTTACCTGGTGAGCAAAAATTCAACATGGCAGCGACGCGAAGTATAAATATTTAAATGGACGTTTCTCACGATTTAACCATCTGAGTGCATTGAAACTTTGCACGTTAATGCTTATATAAATGTTAATCCACTGGCATATAATTTATTTCAATTGTTTTCATAACCACAAGATGGCAGCTGTACGAAATTTTTAAAACTCGTTTTTACTTCTTGTGTCCTAATCATGCGATTGATGTCTGAAAACCACACGCACACAATAATCTTCATGTAATAGTACATAAATAAAAATCCAACCTGGCTACCTTCTGCAATATTTAGTCGGTTCTCAGTATCTACGAATCTAACATAGCAATCAAACTGAAATTTTGTATGTTGATAGAGGCAATTAATATGAATGGGATATATGAAAATAGGCTGTATAGTTCTTCATGGAACTACTTGTTGATATTATGACACTTGTAACAAGGTAGGCTACTTGAGCCAAATAAGGCCCATCAGTGATTTTATTAGCAGAATATTCGAATTTCTACAAGATTCTTAGTGTTTCTGATATAGTAGAGTCTCGCAAACTCGGCACTAGGTAACCCGGCACTCCGGATTTCTCGGCCACCCTGACAGGAGAAAAAATCATGATTTTTGTTTGTTTTTGTGTTTCCGCACAGAGCGTTATTATGTTTTCTTTCGTTTTCCATCAATGGAATTATCGACAGTTAAATACGACGCGGAACAAGTTGACCTACAGTACATAGTAAGAAGAGTAACGACGACCTGATAAATACAGCTAGCCTACTGTACAGTACTGTACAGTAAATACACAATCTGTTGGCAGTAAGAAGTAAACAAACGGTTCTCGCGCAGAGCGTTGTATTTATTTGATTGCGCATTCTCCGCAATTCTGTTTCTTCGCCGTCTTCGAGACGAGGCTTCAAGAAACAGGTTTCGAAGTGAAAGGCAAAAGAACATTACTTACTTTTTTGCAAAAAAGTAAATGGTAATTTTCATTAAGTGAAAAAATTATTTGCCTACGGGAGTTGTTTTGTACTGAACCCTTATTGATCTTCGATAAATAAGTATTCATATTTATTATTATTATTACTACGGCCCAGGCAGCACATAAGGAAGTCGACTTGGATATTAGGGAGGCCAGCATTTCGTAACGATTGCAACAGAAGCTGAGTTGGTAGCTATTCCTGGGGACGGCCAGAATTAGTCGAGTTCAAGGCCAAATTGTGCAACTACTGTACCAAAATTGGAGACATAAAGGGAGAATCACGAGGTCCTCTCAACGAACATACGATTGAATCAGCCAATCGCAAGAGACCAAGCCGTGACCACGAGGTGGACGGCGTCAGTAGTAAAAAGCGCGCGGAAGTGTGTATCTAAGGAACCGCCGAACGGATTAATCTCCGCTCGAGTAATTTGAGACGTTGGATTTATTTGGAGAAGAATGACACTAGCCCCATCTTTGTGAGACATAAACTCTGGAAGTTTTTATCCGACTCCGCCCCACTCCGCCGCCCTTGTCAGTTTCTCATAAATAGTTTGGCCTGACGCCAATCTGAGTACTCAGTTGTGGAGCCTTCAGAGGCATACTCCACGCCAGTTTGAAGTGTGATTTTGACGCTCGAATTTATCGAAGTACTCAGTTGTGGAGCCTTCAGAGGCATACTCCACGCCAGTTTGAAGTGTGATTTTGACGCTCGAATTTATCGAAGTACTTATTGTGTGGAGCCTTCAGAGGTATACTCCACGCCAGTTGAAATGTGATTTTTACGCTCTAACATCAGTGAAGCTAATTTTATTTTATGAGCTCTGGGAAGCTAAAGTCGCAGCGTTTGCAGTATCGAATTTTAAAAGCTATAATACGTTTTGTTCTAAAATCAACTAAGTTGTGTGATCTAAATATTTCACGCCAGCGCGTGATAAACTGTAACATTCTTTTAAAGACGACGAGTTCAACTTTAAGGGGGAAGTATCGTATCACCCTCATTAGCGCTTACCAGAACCGAAGTCCACAAGACGGGACGGGAATACCGGACGAGATAGCGACTGCGAGTGCAGCCAGGATTTTGAACTTGTTAACGAGCCAGTGGCGCGGACTCGAGATGTATATTTTATGTATAAATTGTGTGTATTGTATGTGTTTTTATAGTGCGTATGTGCGATATAATTAGGGCCAGTCTTCGCTATTAATCGCAGTAGGACAATTGTGGGTGAACTGAGTAGCCTGCAAGCGATTATAGGTAGGCAAATATTTAACATTGAACTTTTCTGCCAAGGAGTCGAGACCAAGATGATCAGCACGTGGTTTGAAGTTGGGATGAGCTTCAAGAAATCAACGCAGACGACTACTATGGAGTGCTAAATTGTCCATAGGGCAATGGGTTGAGGAGGATGTCCTTAGTCCTACATGCAGAAGCGGTGATGTACTAAAATTGGATTATTTCAATTATGTAGTTAGATTTGGCCGGGGAACTTTGTAAATAGTCATGTTTTTCTTTCTGTTTTTTAGCTGTTTTTCTTGTACCGACACTATATGTTTAAATGTCCGTTGGCGCGTGGCCAATGTGTTTGTTGATACTTTGATTTTTTTTCTTGAGTCATGTGTAATGTACGCGGCGTGCGTGCGTGATTTTTATCCTTGCAATTGCGGAACCCGTTACATTCGATAAATGGTGCTTTATTAACGTTAATATTTTGAAATAGGAATGGGAGGAAATGATTGTAAAACATTTTGCTGAACAGGTTATTATTCATTTTAGGGTAGCCGAGTGCACCAACTTAAAAGTAATTGTAGAACACCTTCGTTCTAAATTTGATAGATTTTTCTTGAGTCCTTTTCAGGTGACTAGTCACGGCATAGAACGATGGCGCCAGCATGTGGATATTATTTGTGTCTTTTATTTCAGGGTCTGTCACAACCCATACGTGTGATTCAGTGTGTGTTGATGTGTCTAGTGTGTGTTGATTCTACGTGAGGAGGGGGTAGTTGTCCTACCGCCCTTATATATTTTTTGCTGCTGTTGTATTTTTTGATGGAAAGACAGAGTGCTCTTGGGAGACTGCTGATTCTTGTCCATATTGTTTTTCTGACACACACGTATTATTGTGCTTTGGGTCACATTTCTTCGAGGTTCGACCCCATGTTCTGGGAGGTCGAGGTTATTGACACGTGGGTTGACAGACATGCAGAGTTCCACAAACCGCCCGTTTTGCCTGTGACTTATTTTGATAGGCAGTCCTATTTGTCCGACTGAACCCTGTAAGCTTTCATGTAGCAAACCTGTTCATTGTGATGGCTAATTTTTAAGCCATAATTAATTGGGGAGTTCGCCATGTGTGTAACGGATTGTTGTACCTTGTATGGATAAGAATATTGTGATTAACGTAAATGTTGGCTGTTTGCCTATTGCTTTGTTGATGACTCGATTTCATGTAATTTTGTTTGTCACACCCGTGTGGTGTAGTGGTAGAGTATTTGTAAATTTTGACAGCGGTCATTTGAGTATTTTTCTATTGGTCACGTGTTAATGTACTTGTGTTGATTTGTGTGAGAAGTCCTAAGTTTTTAGGCAGTAAATGTTGCTACGGCAATCTAAGTCCAATTTCACCCGGAAATTTTGTGTTTGTTTATAGTAGATTTAGGAAGTGTCGGTTTAACTTAAGTATTGTAGTTGTGTTCCCTTGTGTCGGTCTAGCTCTAGGAAATGCGGATTCGTTGTTTGAAGGGTCATTCTGGATGATAACGAATCACGCATTCAAAGTACACATCGTGGTGCATGTAGAACGGCATACGCACTTATATGGTCACTTTTTGTATCTTTTATTTAAGGACGCTTGGTCCAGGTAATTAATCTCTCCAGAGATATCGCCTAAGTTTTTGGCATTTTTATTAAGCGGGAGTCAGTTGGGAGTTTTTGTCGTTAATTGTTTATGTGTAAATATGGTGATTTGTTATTAAATTCAGTTGTTTTAACCCTGGCTTCACTCTTTCCTGCATGTTATTTTGTTATATGTTACCCTGCAAGTTAATGAAGCGCCCTGACAGCAACTTACGAATATGACCTGTTACGCCCCGAATCTGAGTCTCATATGCTTCTTTGCAAGGGTTCAGTACATATACTGTACAGTGTACATATTATAAAAATAATTTGTAGGCCTAGTTTTTCTAAGCTTTCTTTTCATAATTTACAGTAATTCTTTTCCTTGATTTTTATGCAGTACACTAGTACAGTACTAAACTATACTGTATATTCAAGTACTGTAATTGTAGTGGCTTAATAATTATAAAACTTGTGTTTCTGTTAAAATCAAATAAATGTACTGCTTTGCATTACTTTTAAACCAAAACAAACAGCTTATTTCGACTTTTTAATACATTTCCTGATAACCCGGCATTTTCGCGAACTCGGCCACCCTTCGGTCCACATTAGGCCGAGTTTGGAAGACTACTGTAGCTACTAGCCTTTGACGGCTACACTAGAAACTAGCACTGTTGAGCAAACGATTCCGCAATGTTTGCTTCAATCGAGCAGAGAGCGGCCTTTGAAGCTCTTTTTGTTACTATTTCTTGATATTTTAATAAACCTTCTTTACGTTTTTGAAATTTAATATACGGTACTACCCTACCAGCGAATTGTTACCGGTGGCGGAAATCTGAACTAATGCGCTCCGCCCAGCCACACGTCTGCAATAGACGTGCAGTTGTCGCCAGCGAAACCTCATCGCATGTCATTTTTGTGCATAATTCGTGCTGGGTCGTGCGCTGTGCGGTGTGTTCTCATTGTATGACTGTACATGCTTTCCCCCTTTTGCACCGCAAGCCGCTCGCTGCAGCGATAACGAAGCGAGATGACGTAATGTATACACAACAGCAGCGCTCTCTGTCTAGCGGTAACAATTCCCTGGTAGGGTAGTACATGAATCTGGTGTATATGATTTCAAATAATGTGATTTGTGGATTAATATATTGTATTAATATTTTACGCTTAATATGCATTATTTGATCTCTTTTTATTTACACATGGGCCCTAATTGTAACGGGTGTTCCTAATAAGGCCAGTTGGTTGGTTGGTTTCTCAGTTTAGGGGCTGCGACAACGTGGTCATGTAGCTCCGTGTACTTAGGGTGTGGGTAGAATCTGTCTGAAAACCGGTGTTAATTTTGATGTCTGTATTAGTGTGTGTTATCTGTTTTGATTCAAGTAAATAATATCGTATGGCCTCGGGTGCCGGGTGCAAGCTTTGTTATTTGACACCCAAAGGGTAGCTTACATGTCAAATTTCGATGTTCCTTGAATCACTATGAAAGTCAAGGAGGTTAGATAACATCTAAGCTCCTTGAACACTATAGCGCTTTCTAGTAGAGAATTGAGGAACTTTGTGTTGGCGGAAACTCCCGAGATTAATTTTGCCATTATGAACACGGCCCACTGAATTCATATGGGTTCTTTGACATGCCAACATCGTATGACATGGTGTCGCAATTTTTGCCACCTTTCAAAAATCACTTACCACGGCCAGGAGCGAACCTGCAAGCTTGGGGTTAGTAGGCCGACACGTTGGCCACTCATCCACCGTGGCAACCTTGATTCAAGTAGGGATTGCAGACAGTAATTTCAAGTAGTTCCTACTTTTGATACCAAATGCTACCGTCCACGACACCTAGCTTGTGGACTTGGCTACTAGTTGGCATCGCAGTTAGCACCTGGCAGCGAATGATGGAAGTAATAGAGCGTTATCAATTCTAACCTACAAATTTTGGCTTCACACAAGTGTAGTTAGTGGAAGGTTCTTTTTCATGCCAAAAATCTATGACATTTGACCGCCGGCTTTACTTCCCCTCTGAAGGAAGGCATACTGAGGGATTTTAACGCTCTTAAAAATGACTACTTCGGCCGGGTTTGAACCCGCGAACTTGGGCATAGAAGCACAGCATGCTTCCAACTACGCTACCGAAGCTTACGCTTTAGGGAGTGTTACGCACATTTTAAATATTGTATTATTACTGAATATTTTTCAGTGATTCAAATTATCAACCCATGTTTTCATTACTGCTTGCCTTCGAGTTAAATCCCGGAAAATTTTCATATTTTCCCCCTCCTAGTAAAAATACAAAAAAATTAAACTTTAAGTGGGCCCTATTTGGAACATTTACCTTACAATACGCACTTGTGAAATTCATTATTCTTTGAAAAAGTTTTGCTGCATTTGATGATAAACCAATATATCCTATTTACACGCTTCAAAGGGAACTCAGTACTTTATATGCCTAGAGGTTATATATCTTCGTGGAAAGCACGGTTCATGCTCAAGACGTAAAGCGCAATATCGGGGTTAACTCCTCGTGGGATTTACACTAGCCGACAAGGCCGCACAGCGATGTTGTTTTCCTCCCACTCGCACCCCCGCTAGTCTGCCGCTTCTACTGTATAATGTGCCTCTGGGAAGAACGTGCGTGCGTAATTCGTGAAAGGTTTCTCTGCCCTTAAAGCTGATCTCTCGCTCGTGGAGACGCGAGGCCGCGCTAATATACCATCCCTCAATGTACAATACATCGTGTCTTAAACTACTCATCTTTTCCAATATTAGGTAGTCTATATTTCAATAGATTTTGTTGTTGATTCATTTACTTTGGTGTGTGGGGAATTTACTTGATAACCTGTGTTATTGTGATGACTGTATTAGTGTGTGTATTTGTAATTCAAATGAAGATTGAGAAGGAGGTGGCCATGGGCTTAATTTAGGACCCATCCCCATATTAGCCTGGAGTAATGTGGGAAACCACGGAAAAGCACTTCCAGGATGACTGAGGTAGGAATAGGGAACATGCATGACCCGGGGTTTTTATTTAAAATGTGCTAATCTGATTCAAAATTTCATGCAGAATTCAAAAATGTGGTCATAATGTACGAATAATAATTCGCCTCTTCTCAGTTCAGTTGAGTCTCACGAGGCTGAGTGTACCCCGTTCCAGCCCTCAGATTGGAATTAAATGTCTTGGCAAAGCCATGAATTGAACCCAGGCCTCCGTGGTGAGAGCCAAGAATGCTAGCCACTACGCAAATGCCTACTGTATTGCAAGGGGTACCGTGTGGGGACCTCCGGAAACCTTTGACATACCTTCGCGTTTCACATCCCCCAGACCCCAAAATCACAGACAGTTCAGAAGTTTATATATTATACACTGCTCAACAGAAGTATGGAATAGTACAATGACTTCTTATAGCAAAACCATTGAGGTTTATACAATAACTAATTAACAAACTAAACGTCAGTCCTTCTGAAAACAATAACAATCGTGGTTAGATAACAATGAAACGGTACAAAAACAAAGTGAATTCGCTTCTAAAGTCTCGGTCAAACAGGAAGCGGGCTGCCCGCGCGAACCAGCCCGCACGACCGCTGCGAACTCTGTATCGTGTAATATTGCATCATCCTGGTTAAACACAAGGCGGTCTACCGCGGCGGACAAGTGAGCAGTTGTGATTTTCCACAAAGACCGCGCGGGCTGGAAACATGGCCAACGAAACGGAGAAGTTATTGACATTGTGCGCGAGTGCGTTCTACAGTTATTCGAAAATATACGAAAACACGGTCTGGAAATGACCTCAACTCAGAGCATAGTTTGTGATACTCGCCCTACTCCTGTCATTTTTCATTAGTAGTCTATCATGCACCCATTTTCTATTTCATCTCGCTTGACTCACAGGGTACAGAAGAAGCAATTCTTCGTCCGAGGAATTGCTGGACATGTTGAATTAACACCACGAACAGAAAACACTATGACATGCACTTGATCGCGATTGCTTTTACACTGGTTCGCCTTGACTTGTCCGTATTCAGTTTGACCACCACAGTCCGCGAAGGGCTGCGGTTGTTCCGTTGGCGCGGGCAGCCCGCGTCCTGTTTGACCGAGCCGTCCCTTTTGAAAAATAAACATTGAAAATCTGTATATCATGATGATCAGTATCAGTCTTTAGTAGTCCTCCCAGCACACGGAGGAGGCATGCTCTGAATGATTCCACCAAGTTTATCTTGGGGTAATAGGTCTACTCCTCTATGGCTGAGTCAGCATACAATTGATGGCGGTAGTCCAAAATTTTGTTGAGCAGTGTACAGTATATCACTTTCTTGTGGACACGATAAGTACCGCCATTTTGCACCAAACACTTTCAAATGTATAGCCTACATAAAATATAACAGTTAAAAATCTCCTCTGTGTTCGTTAGTGTGCAAAATCGGACCAACAATATGGAAATGGGGGACATTTTTCGAAAAAGTTAAATATCGCCCTAAGTTTCTTAATATGTGAAAAATCGATTCCGTTCAAAAATTCTTAGTATTCTTCGGATAAGGACCAAAAACTTATCTTGGTAATGATTTTGATAGCATCAACCCTTGACAAAATGGAGTGGGAAAAGTGGAGTTTTGTGAGAGAAAACAAGTAGTTCCATGTACAACTATACAGACTATTTTCATATATCCTACTTATGTTAATTGCCTGTATCAACATACACAATTTCAGTTTGATTGCTGTAATAGATTCGTTGATATTGAGAACAAATTATATATTTCGGATGGTCACCATGTGGGATTTTTATATACGTAGGTTTTAAACCTATGTAGGCTACTATTACATGATGATTATTGTGTAGGTGTAGTATTCAAACATAAATCGCTTTATTAGGACACAAGAGATAAAAACGAGATTTTAAAATTTTTCACAGCTGCCATCTTGTGGTTATGAAAACAATTGAAATAAATTAGATGTCAGTGGATTACAATAATTGTATAAGCATTTACCGTACCAAGTTTCACTGTGCTCGGATGGTTAAATCGCGAGAAAATTCCATTTAAATATTTAAATCTCGCGTCGCCGCCATGTTGGATTTGTGCCCACCAGGTTATTGAAAGTCCCGTAAACGAACCTCTGAAAATAACCTAAAACTCTTGTCTGAAGGAATTTCCTATATGATCCACCCTTACGCCAAGGAATGAGCTGCTTTTTTTCGGTATTATAAGATAGGGCTTCTCGTATGCTAAACGTGAGGAATTTTGGTATGTATACAACAAATGGCAAATTTAGTGAATTCGAAACATATTCCTTTGACCGGTGAAATCTACCTCGGCCTTTATTCTACTGTAGGAACGTATATTTCGTGTAGTTACTCACTCCTGCAGAGGTGTGCAAAGTACAGTGAAACTTCTATTAAGAGACCAGTGACGGTTCCATGGAAAACTGGTCTTTTTGAGGGGTGGTCTCTTAATAGGGTTAGGCATTAAAAAACAATTTTATACTGCATTATTAATAAAGTACAGTGGGAACACTGCATTGGTTCACATTAAGTACAAATTAATTACAATTAGTTATTTTCTGAGCTCTGTCATTTAAAAAAAGATATGAGCCTTACAGTAGTCGCATATGATGTGTAACATCTGACATGTTATCCTACCTTAAGTTGTTACTGTTTTTTATTAAAAAAAAGGAAGCTTGTAGTTTAACGTGACCGTTAATCTCGCGATCATAAGCCACGGGACCTCCGTTTTACGTGGAATCCGAACCACAGGGCATGGCATTTCACATCGAAAATCTCACATGCATTGACCGGGAATCGAACCCGGTCTGCCTTGGTGAGCGGCATACAGCTTGACCGCTGCGCCACCACGCCCCCGCCGTTTTTATTATCCTTGACATTCATCAACACACAAAAAAATCTTTTTTTTTCTCTCTCGTAACGCTCTCATAATACATAACAATTCCAAGACTCTCTCTTTTTTTCACTGCCTACTTGATATTTCTACTATCGCACTGCCTTCATGATATTCTGCTGTTACAAAGTAATCCGTATGTGATAAACATTCCCCATTGTACCACTGCCAGCTGTATTACATCCCTCAACTGGCAGTGCGGCTTACATACTTCCGTCCGATCCACTTCCGTCCCATTTTTCAAAATCACTCCCACAAAAATATCCATCAACCGAGTGGAAAGATATAACATATCAAAAAGTCACGAATTGATCTTTGTTTCAGATTAGCACATCTTTTTTAACAATTTCACTTTCTAGAATATCTCTGAGTGAGTTCGTAAGTCCATTAATTTGTTCTGGGTTCAAACAATCTTCTAGGAGAGCCGTTTCTTGTATTTTTATACGTTCCATAACACTTTTTCTAATGACATTGTATGCTTATGCAGTTCTGTGCCAACAGAACCATTGCCAACATCATCACCCACATCACCATCTCCAATGGGAAGGCAGACGAGAAGTGGTCCTTTAAAAGAGATCAGACTGAGAAAATGCCTGGTCTTTGGTCGGGGAGAGGGGTGGTCCTTAAATAGAGGTAACAAATAAAAAAAAAAGGAAAGGAAGCTTGTAGTTTAACGTGACCGTTAATCTTGAGATCATGAGCCACGGGACCTCCTTTTTACGTGGAATCCGAACCACAGGACATGGCATTTCACTTCGAAAATCTCACATGCATTGACCGGGAATCGAACCCGGACCGCCTTGGTGAGAGGCATACAGCTAGACCGCTGAGCCACCACGCCCCAGAGGTAACAAATACATTGACCTTATGAGGTTTTAAATCGGTTCCTAGAAAAATCGGTCTTAAAGAGGGGTGGTCTTTTAATAGGGGTGGTCTTTCAGAGAGGTTTCACTCTATTAGAATTAACGCCAGTTTTCCATCATTTCATTTGCTCTTTTGATGCTTTTCAGTTGGTCAACAAGAGTTTTTTTACTTGTGTTGACCGACTGAAAAGCATCCAACTCTCGTTTACTAAGGCAACTCTGAAAATGGTTTCAAACACCATAGTAATTTATTCCTTTCATGAACTAATCTAGTAACAAAATTGTGTAAGGTGCTGAAATTATTTGCAATGTTAATCCAACAGTGTTAATTATATATAGCGGCTTCGGTGGCGTAGTCGGCAGCATGCTGAGCTTCTATGCCCAAGATTGCGGGTTCAAATCCGGCCGAAGTCGTCGGAATTTTTAAGAGAGTTAAAAATCCCTCAGTATGTCTTCCTTCGGAGGGGAAGTAAAGCCGGCGGTCCCATTTCATAGATTCCACTAATTACACCTGTGTGAAGCTAAATTGTATAGGTTAAGAATGCAAACAACCCTCTTATGTTTCTACGTTCGTTGCCAAGAGCCAATTGCGGTGGCGTCTAGTAGCTAAGTTCTGAACTAGGCCTAGTAGTCGTGACGGTGGCGTTTGGCGGCAAGGGTAGGAACTATTTGAAAAATTCAAAGTTGAAGTCCTTACTTGAATTAAAAAAGTCCTCTCGGCACGCCGGAAGGCGGAGGTAGATTTCACCGGACAAACTTGGGGATTCATTCATTCATTCGTTTATTATTAATAATTGTACATAACAATTCACTAACAATTAACCTGGAGTATTTACAGAAGTAGTCATTCTTTTCTTAAACACACCTATGTATGTATGTCTACCCCTTATTATTCCCGTTTTTCCAACGGGGTCGGGGATGAGATGCGATGGAAGTCTTTGTGGCGATGGTTTTTACGGCCGGATGCCCTTCCTGACGCCAACCTCATGAGAGGAGTTAATGAGAGATGAAATGAATGATGGTGAATGAAACTGGGCAAGGATGTGGAAGGAAGCGGCCGTGGCCTGTTAGAAGGTACCGTCCCAGCTCTTAAACACACTTATATGTTTGGGAAAAGGCTCTAAGACTGCGGCAGGTAGAGAGTTCCAATTATCAATGGCACGGTTTATGAAAGAATATTTACCATAATTTGTTCGCTGTGGTCGGCCCTTAACTTTGAAAGGGTGATCGCTCCTACCCATGTAAGTAGGCTTTTCCATACGCTTGCTAAGCTCACCCCATGCTGGTTGATTTGTATACGCGTTGTACATAGCGCAGAGTCTAGATTTCAACCTCCTAGCCGCAAGTGATTCCCACCCAAGTTTCTTTAACATACGGCTCACACTGCTCCTGGGACTAAAGTCTCTGAGCACAAATCTAGCGGCCTTTCTTTGTACCATTTCCAACTCATTTATGAGCCCTAATTGATATGGATCCCAAACCGCCGAGGCGTATTCCAGAATAGGTCTTACAAGTGACAAATATCCTAATTATTTAGCAGAGGTACTGCTTCCTTTTAATACCCTCATTACAAAGTGCAGGGATTTGTGAGCTTTAGAAACTACACATCCTATATGACTACTCCATTTCATATCATTTCTTACGTGAACGCCCAAATATTTGCAAGAATCTTCTTCTACAAGTATTTCCGAGCCAATGTTATACTGAAAATCTTGCCTTCGCACTATCCCTATTTTTATTAGACTACATTTTCTTGTGTTTATTTTCATTTTATTTTCAATCTCCCACTTATAGACCAGGTTCAGGTCATCTTGAAGTACTGCATTGTCTTGTGAGTCATGTATCTTTCGATATATTACACAATCATCCGCAAACAATCGACAGTCACTGCGAATCCCATTTGGTAAGTCATTTATAAACGCCAAAAATAACAAAGTTCCGATTACGCTGCCCTGAGGGATACCCGACGTTACGGTAATTTCATCCGAGAATCGGCCTTCAACTTTCATTTTCTGGGAACGACCCGTCAAAATAGGCGAAAATAGGCAGAATATGCACGTTTCCGTAGAAGGATCAGACCTCATTTATTGCGAGAAAGTATCTTATAATTGTAGCTTAATTAACTTTGTTTTTCTTCATTTTAAACATATTTTAAACATTTTATTGTCTTATGGGGACGGTAACCTTCTTGTCATTTCGGGTACATTTTTTTTTATACTTGTGGTCACACTGTCCTTATGCAAGGTTTCGACACTGATGTGTAACTATGTAACGGTCTGTTACCTCTTCACGCAAAATTGTATCTCCCGCAGAGATTTTGGTTGGTTCCTCAGTTTAGGGGCTGCGACAACGCGGTCATGTAGCCCCGTGTACTTTGGGTGAGTGTAGAATCTGTCTGATAAACAGTGTGAATTGTGATAGCTGTATTAGTCTGTAATTCAGGTAAAGACTGCAGACGGTCAATTTCAAGCAGTAGTTCCTAATGTTGCTACCTGATACTACAGTCAACGACACCTAGCCCTGAACTTGGCTACGAGATACCACCGTAACCAGCAACTCGCAACGAACGTTGGATCTTACCCTCCAAAGGAAAGCATACTGAGGGATTTTTAGTGCTCTTAGAAAATCCGACGACTTCGGCCGGCTTTGAACCCGCGAACTTGGGCATAGAAGTTCAGCATACTACCAGTTACGTCACCGAAGCCGCTTCTCACTTAGTCAGATGGAAAACTGAATGTCACCGCGTGTAAGTGCGTTGTCATGGCAACGTCTGATGGCTCATCCCTCATCAATTTAGTAGTGTTGTCATGGCAACCTCTGATAGCTCTTGGCATTTTCTTATAATTCCGAAATCATTTTCTCATCCCTTGGCGTAATGGTGGGTCATATCAAAAATTCTATTATTAGGGGAATATTGTCCATTTTGTACGGTTCTGATATTGTGCCTATTAAGAGAGATATGATTAATGTTTCCCGAAAAACCCACTTTTTCCCACCCCTTTGGTCAATGGTTGGTGCTATCAAAAAACTCTTCAAACATAAATTTTTTGGCCTTATTCGAAACATAGTATGAACTTTAAATGGATTCAATAATTCAAATATTAAGAGAGTTATAGAGATATTTCACTTAAAAAAAAGCCCCTCATTTTCACCCCCGTCGACCGATTGTGCCCATTAACGAACTCGACCGACATTTTATAGGGGTACATATTATGTAAAAAAATCAAATTGATTGCTGCAAAATTGCGGTAGTTATCGTGTCCACAAGAAAGTGATATATGTATATATATATAAACATTTTAACTGACGGTGGTTTTGGGGTCTAGGGGATGTGAAACGTGAAGATATGTCGAAATTTTCCGGAAGTCGAAACATGGTACCCATTGCAATAGTTAGCTTTCGAATGAAATCTACCTAAAACAGATACACACACTAATACAGCCATCACAATTAACACCGGTTATCAGACAGATTCGACACATACCCAACGTACACGGGGCTAGATGACCACGTTTTCGCAGCCCCTTAACTGAGGAACCAACCAACCAACCACCAAACGGGCATTAAAACTATTTAGAATTTCCACTGAAAGAAGAACCTTGCTAATAGAGAATGTCACGCGTTTTAATATGATTAGTTCTCGTGTGCTTTTAGAGCAGTGGGATTCAAAATCTTTTTTACTTACGGGTCTCCAGTGAACTAATTTATGATTCGTGGACCATGGATTGAAGCCACCTGATTTAGAGGGTATATCCCAAAGTCAATGAAAAAAGAGGAAACTGACCCAGCTCAGCTGTCCCTCGGAATCCCCAATTTGGAAAATATACTGACACAGTTCCTTAGGCCTATGGGAAAGTTTGTACAGGTAAGTCCATAGGAGAGAAATAATTACTAAGTAGACCCATAAAATATGTAACCAATATTGGTCAATAAAGTTATTTTGAATAAAAAATTGTTACTGATTATTTAGTCTAAACATTTGCACACCTCTGCACAGTACAGTATATTTACGGTTCAATGTTATTTGCGCTCTGCCAAGAAATTTTAATTCTGGTGTGATGGCTGGAACCGGGTACACCTAGCCTTGTGTAGAAAAACTGATAAGAGGATGGTTTGATTCTTAACTCAGCCATCCTGGAAGTTGTTACTCAATTCTACTCCAGACAAATGGTTCCTAACTTACAGCCACGGCTGCCTCCTTCCCAATCCTCACCTGTATTAATAATACACACACTAATACAGCCATCACAATAACTTAGGATATCAGACAAATTCTACACTCGCATACATCCAGGTACACGGGGCTACATGACAACGATGTTACAAAGCATCTAAATCAACAACAACAACAAGAACAACAGCAGCAGCAGACGGGACGCAAGCCATCCAATTCGACAAGGATGAAGAACGTCAGCAAATACCACGACGACGTGACGCGACGCGACGCGACGGCGCTTACAATAAAAGGGGAACAATGTGATTACATGAGGGACAATACGTCAGAGAACGAGAGGAGGCGGTGTATAGCCCCAGGCTTTATCTCTGGCGGAGGCGGTAGCGTCGGCACCACCAGCTGGCACGAAGACCATCGACCTGAGGACTTCAAGATAGAGCCAACGCCAGAGTACGGTGCATAGCGTTTTGTTTTATAATATGAATTGCAACCAACGGCCAGAATGCCCGTAGGTTCCCAGCAAGTTCAATTTCAAGCAGTTCCAAATTTGTCTACCAGATGCCACTGTCACTGACACCTAGCGTCGAACGTTGGAACTTGATAGAGCGTTTCTAACCAACCAAAAATAACTTACAAATTTGACTACACACAACCAATTGTAGTGGTAGGTTCTTTTACATGCCATATATCTATGACATGGGCCCACCGGCCTGACTTCCTCTCCGAAGGAAGGATTTTAACGCTCTTAAAAATCCGACGAGTTAAGCGATCATGTGCATAGCAGTTCAGCTTGCTACCGACTACGCCAACGAAGCCACTTTACATAGTATTTAAAATCCATGGAATAACCCTGCCCATACCCAAAACACCCCCAGTTACTGTCCCACGTTGCTGGCTTTGCTTCTCGTACACCAAGTAAAAGCAATTTTGGGCTGTCAGCCAACAGAGTCAGGACGCATAAACGCTGATCCGTCAAGCAGCCGTGCTCATTGCACGCTCGCCTAGAAAGAGGAGAAGGCCTTAATACTAGCCCACAATCCTTTGCTGCTAATCTGTTTTGAAGCCGCTGGCTGCGAGCGAAGCGAGCAGGCCAGCGGCGCTAGGGGAACAGGTACCGTTGCGTCTTATGCGCTACTCTATCTGGTGTATGTTACTTTAAGGGCGTAAATTTTTAGATTCATTTATGAATCTGATGAGTTCTTTAATATTAAAAATATAGTTTTACCGCCGCAAGCGATGTGTCGGCCGCTGATGGTTTAATGGGAAAATTGATGAAAATGTATTGTAATGAATGTAATGAGTTGTGAGGCAGCTGGAGCGCTGTGATTGGCTAAGTTTGAACGGGCTGCCTGAGCGGGCAATCTTTCCTGGCCTGTGATTGGCTGTTTGAATTATGTTACGTTGGCAACACGGCAGTCGCTTGTATCATAACAAACAAACAGTAAACTTTATATCTACCACAGCCATTCATAACTTATGCTAGAAGTGCTGATGACACACATGATAGCCCACAGCCCACACACGCGGCCTTCACCCTATCAAGGACACTGTGCAGCCAACTAAACTGATGACGCAACCACTTGCAGATGCACGTAGCCTCTGCGGAGAACATTCTCGGGCGCTTTGTATAAGGGCAATGTACATGTTGTCAAAGATGCTGACGGTTGAATCCTTCAGCTATGCAGTATATTAACAGATTTTCTTCTTGGTTCGGGTATATTTTAGAAAATCAAACATTTCTTTATCTCCTTAACCAAAGGTTCTTGATAAAATTCATTCTTTTAATAAGAGTAATTGAAATTAAAAATGTCAAGCAAAAATATGATAATAAAACTTGCCTATGCTTATGAAAATTAAAAACAAATCTATTATATATAATCCAAAATTGACTCATCACCGCAGGGCTCAAACCACTGGACCTAGAAAGCTGAAATTTTGTATGTTGGTTGATCCAAGTATGTAGAGGCTCACTAAGAAACGGTTTTTGAAAATTCAATTTGTAAGTGACTCTTTTCGGCCCTTTGGCATTGACCATCCAAAATTGACTCATCGACGCAGGGCTCAAACCACTAGACCTAGAAAGCTGAAATTTTGTATGTTGGTTGATCCAAGTATGTAGAGGCCCACTAAGAAACGGTTTTTGAAAATTAAATTCGTAAGTGACTTTTTTCGGCCCTTTGGCACTGAGCAAGGACAGTCAGTACAAAGTTTGGATTTAGCTCATTTTAAGCCGCCAGATACAAGAAACAATACTCGGAGGTCCTGTAGGGACCCCGAAACACAATTTTAATTTCCTAAAATGAACGGTTTAGGAGATATTCCCGAATAACTGTGTTCCCTCTGAGAAACAGATCAACGTTTCTATGGCAACCGCTGAAATTTCGCAGACCGGGGATAGTTTTCTGGCAATATCTCGAAAACCGTTCGTTTTTGGACCTTAAAACGCGGGGTTCGGTTCCCACTCCGTGGAAGTGGAAACTACGAACATTGCTCCTCGCATTGATGCGCGCAGAATGAGCTATATTCCATATTTCTACGAGCAAATCGACTTGGAAAGTCTCATCTATTACATACAATCCAAAATTGACTCATCACCGCAGGGCTCAAGCCACTAGTCCGAGAAAGCTGAAATTTTGAATGTTGGTTGATCCGAGTATGTAGAGGCTCACTAAGAAACGGTTTTTGAATATTCAATTGGTAAGTGATTTTTTTCGGCCCTTTGGCATTGACCATCCAAAATTGACTCATCAACGCAGGGCTCAAACCACTTGACCTAGAAGGCTGAAATTTTGCATGTTGGTTGATCCGAGTATGTAGAGGCCCACTAAGAAACGGATTTTGAAAATTCAATTTGTAAGTGACTTTTTTCGGCCCTTTGGCACTGAGCAAGGACAGTCGGTACATAGTTCGGATTTAACTCATTTTGAGCCGCCAGATACGAGAAACAATACTTGGAGGTCCTGTAGGGACCCCGAAACACAATTTTTAAGTTCCTAAAATGAACGGTTTTCTGGCAATATCTCGAAAACCGTTCGTTTTAGGGCCTTAAAACGCGGGGTTTGGTTCCCACTTCTAACCACGAGCATTGCTCCTCGCATTGATATGCGTAAAATGAGATATATTTTATTTATAGAGGTGGGTTTTGGGGTCTGATACGATCGTGATTTTGAGTCTCATTTTATACTCTTTGAGCTGGTTGAGCTTTCAGATCTATACTCTAATTTACAATGTTAAGATGCTTTCTATTTTGCACGGTATGCTTTAGTTTTCTTTATAAATTTGTTTTTTGTTAACTGAATATTTTTGTTTGCCAATTTTGATCTGCTCTTTTTCGTTTTTTACCATGATCAGCAACCCATATTCACAGTCGATTGTGTCGTATTCTACCGCCTGTCACGTTAATTATTATGTTTCCTTAATTACTCTTACTGAGGAATTGGGCAAACTTATTTCAATAAAGTTGGTATTTTGTCTTTCACGGCCATTGAATCCCTGCACAAGGCACGGCTTAAACCTAGAAAAGTTGCTGAGTTGGTCTAATGGACTAATGGTGCAGCAGAAAAGAGGAGAATTGAAGCTTTTGAAATGTAGTGATACAGGAGAATGATGATCAGATGGATAGATAGGGTAACAAGTGAAGAGGTATTAAGACGAGTGGGAGAGGAGAGATGTTTCTTGCGACTGCTAATGAAGAGAAGAGATAGGAGGGTAGGACACATATTAAGACACCCAGGAATAGCAAGCTTAGTTATGGATGGGAGGGTCGCGGACAAGAACTGTAGGGGTAAACCAGGGTTAAACAGATTGCCTCGGATGTAGGATGTGGTAGCTATGTAGAGATGAAACTATTAGCTCAGGAGAGGGAGACATGGAGGGCTGCATCAAACCAGTTAGAAAACTGAAGACTCAAACAACAACAATCAGGAATTTTAATTACTTAGAGAGGCATGTGAGGCAAAAGGGTGGTTGGAGAATTTCAATCCCTGGGATGTAACACTGGAAGAGACTGCATAATGTACATCAGCGGCCAAGGTGAGAGATATTTAACTATAGGTCTATTAATAGCGATATGTTGACGTTCAAATCATCAATAAGTAAAGCCAAATTACATCCAGAATAGCTTAAGTAAGAATACTTTTAATTCCCCATATTCCGATAGATTTGCCATTCCAGTGTGCAAGAGTGCAGTTCCCTCTTCAAACAATATTCGCCATTTCTTTAACAAAGCGCAATGACACACACTTAAAAGTAGCACGTGTACATTTGGACAAAACCATTTTTTCCAATGGGCAACTGTATGTGGTGTGCTCGCGAGCATCCGGACAACAAAAACGTTGTGTCTCAGCAGAAAATGGCAAAACCAAAAACGTAATTTTAAAATGTGTTAACATAATGTAACATCGAACCCTGCAGACTTTCTCAACTCCATAAAATTCCCACTTTGCCGCTCATATCAATATACTGTATGTATCAGATTATTCAGAATTAGAATGGACCCACTTATAGCCGCGATTGCTGTAATAGAATAGACCAATTATCGGCAATAATGCATCGTCCCCATTGTCTTGATCGCGGGCGAAGCCTCGGGTACCTGCTAGTAAGCTTATAAAAAGTAAAATTAAAATAATTTATAATCTTAATGATAAGAGTAAGAAAAGAATATAAAAATATAAGAATAAATTAATATGAATATAATTATAAAAAATACAAAAATTAAAATTAATAATACGGTAATATAAACTAAGCTAAAATAATTAAAATTTGGCCATAATAATTTAAATAGGCGACAATAATTAAAATTAAATTTAAGTGAGTACAAATAATATATACAGTATAATAATATTTCCCTCTATAAAGGGTTAATTTAGTTCCTCAATTATTCCTCAATCTTATCCAAACGTAAGTCCCAATATCCCTCTTCCAATCATGGAACGTAACAACACATCACAGTATGCAAGGAATGATAATGCTCGATTTACACTAAACCACGCTATTATTCGGCGTTGTTGCACAATCCCTGTATACATCAGTCTAAACATTACATCTAAGTTCCAATTCTCTGACAATAGAAATCTGCTAGTTTGTTCTGAAGCCATCAAAAATCAAGATGTTCAGTGAAGAACATGTAACCTATTTTCTCCTAAATGTATGGGTATAGTTCTTGTAACTAAGGCCCGAAGAGTTGGGTTTTAAAATAATTTTCATTTAACTAAATATTTTCTATTTATTTACATATGTTTGACGTTTTTACAAATAAAAACATATTCTGGCGTATTTATTCATAAGTACATACTTTTTATATTTCGTTGTATGTTGCGTATCTGTTATAAATCGGAAATTATAAAATTATCTTTTGTGTGCCTTTGTTTTAAGTGTCTTGCACATGCAAATACTGTTGTAGTATTCTTTCTGTATACCAAGAAATTGCTGATAAAAACCTAATAGTCAATTTTAGTGCATCTGAGGGCAATTCGTGATTATAAGTGTTGCAATGCGTGTGCCTGGGGCACAATTTAATTTTCCTTTCACGTAAGTCGAGCAAATTTACGAACTCCAATAGTAGTATTATACAAAACATTGAGCTATGAACGTTTCTGAAGTGACCTTTTCTTCCGCTCTTTAGAATGAAATACAAAGACAGCGCATATATAATTTCGTATCGCGCAACTGCAGTAAGTATTTTAGGATTCGGAAACATTGCCCCGGCCTGTTATGTGGGATTATTTGTACTGTGGACCGGATTAATGAAGCAGCTTGACATTTCAACTATTTTTTGAACAGCTGTGGGACATAAATACCGTATGAAAAAAAATAAGAACATATTTTGGGATCTTAATCATATAGAGTGAGTCCGGGAATGTTCTCCGCAGCGCCTACATGCGTCTGCGAGAGCTAGCTACAGCAGTTACGTTGGTAGCACGGCTGCCGCTTGTATCATAACAAATAAACAGTAAACTTTGTACTCACCACAGCCATTCATAACAGATGCTGGAACCATTCACAGTACATCACTCTTTTCCGTAATCAGTTTGTTTTAATTCATGAACCACGGTAACTTCATAAGGGAACAACTGAAGCTTGTCTCTTACAGCTTTATGTGCTGTCGACTTAGAGATTCCTATTTGTTGAGCTAATTTTCGTGTTGATTTACTTGGACTACGCAACATTATATCGGAGATTTCATCAAGTTTTTTGTCTGTTAAAAGCGTAGGCCTGCTTGTTCACGGTACATCGTGAACTGAGCCAGTCACACGAAATTTACTTACCAAATCCCGAACGGTATCACGGTTTGGACACTTTGAATCTGGAAACCGCGCCTGAAACCTTAATTTTACATTTTCTGTAAACCGATCGCCTTCGCGAAAAACGTATCCAACCAAAAGAACTCTCTCTCTTCAGTAGTAAACATTACCGCTTGTATATTGTTGCACTCTATCTGAACGCTCGCTTGCTGTAATACACACTGAAGACATGCAGGCTCGCTCACTTATCGCAATACACACTGAAAGCCCACACGGGGGAGTCCCGCTTTGAAGGACACAGTGCAGTGCAGTGCAGCCAACTAAATTCATGAATCAAACACTCACAGCTGCACGTACCCACTGCGGAGAACATTCTCGGGTGCCCTGTATTTTCCACTTATAAGCTAACAAATAATAGATAATTATCCGGGCCTTGGTTTTAACTATTTGTCCTGATCAAGGAGTTTAATTTAATGTTCTTGTGATGAAAATTAAGAGTTGTACCCTATAATAAGAATCTTCATATTTACACAGTGTCGTAATTTTTGCTTTGCTCCCATAGGAATTGATTGGAACATTAGAAAAATACGTTCACCCACTATCGTAAAAATACTTTGAGTTATTCTTTATAATGATATTTATTGCAACCAATGGCAAAATACAATGATAATTAAAATTGCTCATAATGAAGTCATGTACAAAATTCTGTTAATGTTACTGTTCTCTTATTACAAACTTTTGCATGATATCTATCTCACGACTTTCCACACAATTCACACATACAGTTCTCGTCAGGGTTATGGTAGACCTTCTTGCTGCACAGCTTAATATGAAAACCGTGAACAGCGAAACGATTCATGAAATGGCGAAGTTCATACATAGAATTCCTCCTCTCGGAGATCATCATGGAATCTGTCTGGTAGAAATCCCTCCAAATGTTGGCTGTCTTCTCTTGAAGTTCTTGCAGTAATAACTGATATTGCTTTGTAGATAGCAGTTATTCTTTATAATATGTAATAATTTCAAAATGGCCTCTGCGCTTTGTATTTAATGTGTTATACTTGTACCCATTTGATGGGAGCAGGGTTCGAACCTACGTTATTATAAATCGAGAAATGTAAAATAGCTGTAAGACTTTCAGTTACGCATAAGCTAGCCATGAGGAAATAGGAAGTGATTCAGGTAATAATGCAGAGCATTGACAGCCTTATCTGAAGTCACAAGATGCAAGCCGTGTATGAATCACGAGTATGGTCATGCTGTGAGGAAACGATCAGAGCAGGTAGGCAGGGGAACCACTGTGAAGGTTTGATATCAGCGTTTTTATGGCAACCCTGGATTGCATCCCAACACCGCAGAATTATGAAATAAGCCGTTTTCTTGGAAATGACGCAAAATCACATAAATATTGTTATGTCAATCAGAATAATCCAGGGAGTTACGAATTAATCAAGATTAAAATAGAGTAATTTAGGCACAGGGAAAAAGCGCTTACGAAGCAGTTACGTCATTAGGCGGGGCTATGAAGAGGTCCTGGGAAGGAGAAAATAAAACCAACTCGCCCACATAGCTGAGGAGCCTTGTAAATTTAATTTAAAATAAGTAGACGATCGGTTTTCGGAAAACGAAAGGAGAATGTAACATTTAGATTATAGGGAACATAATGGTTATTTTTTCAAAAACGTGCGACGTCTAGTTCAAAAGATAGCTCCGAGAAGAAGACCTAATTAGTTTATTTTTGCAAGTTCCCAATATATAGCCGAGCTTCTAGGGAGAAGGCATGCAGTCTACAGTGGACTCCAAGTGCAGGAGTGCTGCATCACATCATAGGCAGTCTTTCAGTCCGTTGGGACGGAGGTGCTACATCACAGTACGTGCAGTTTGTCAGTCCAGTCAGACATGACGCTGGATTGCAGTATCTAGACCGCCAGTACGAATCGTCAGTGAGCCAAGTTGGGCCGATCAGGGTGAAAAGATCAATTTTCAGTGTATTCAGTTTACCGTAGGCGCCAAGGAGCACGGTACTGGTTCACAGTATTCAGTTGGTGTCCGCCGTGGCGGGGTAGTTCAGTACATCGAACATAAAGACATCAGGACAAGGTCATGTAGCTTCGGAAAGAATTATAAATCTTCAAAAATACAAGTCAGCTGGTTCGAGACCAGACAGAAGCTACCGAAGGTAGAAAGAACTCCGCCTACATAAAATTGTGAGGATAGATGAACAGTACGCAACAGAAGTGAAAGTTAGGTCCGAACACGATCGCTAGAAACAAGTATCGCTAGCATCATCTAGTGGTTTTTAAATAAAAGCCAGTAAGATAACAGGACCGCGTATCAAAAGTCAAAGTAGAGTCGCGTTTCAGTTTAAAATGAAGGCGCAGTAAAAAGTGGAAAGGACCAAACATTGTCAAATAAAAGGAACATTTCGAGCCTTGTTAAAATAAAAGAACAGGTCGATAATTACATCGTTTCACAACATAACGTTGTTAAAAGAGAAGCCAGGTTAAGTTAATAAACCGGTGAGTTTAAACCGTGGATAAACGACAGAACTTTGATTTGAGACCTATGGGTCCGAGCTAGAAGTCATCGTAGGACAGATCGTGCAACTAGATCGAGGTGAGAAGTCGTCATCAAGGGACCAATCGGAAGTCATCGCTTGCGTTCTGAGATGCGACAAGAACTATTACACAGTGTGTAAAGAAATTGTAAATAGATATTGTTATTATTATTATAACAATATCTATTTACAAAAATAGGACATAACCCAAGGGTTAACACGTGTGAATTGTCACAGAGTGAATAAGTGATAAAGTGAAAACGTGTGAAAAGGTTTAGGGTAATTGTTTAAAAATTAATATAAATTTTGTGAAAGTGTTTTAATCAAGAATCATTATGTGTCGAAATATTAATATGTCACATCAGGTAAAAATCACGTGTGTTATGTGTTGCCATATTGTTGTGAAAAGGTATTAGTCACAATCATGTGGGTGAAATTCTTCACAACGACAGATCCTGGGTTGGTGAGTACCAAAATGAATTAAACATATTGAGCCATTGTGGACCCATAATTCGAAATGTATTATTGTGAAATGATAAAGTGATAACGGTGAATAGTGCTTTAAAGTGTCACTTTTTAATGAAGAAGGTCGTGAAAATGAGGCCCAGTAACGAATTAAATATTGTACGGAAAATATCCAAGTGCGTGTAAGCATATAAAGTAATTAATAAAGAGGTGGAACCAAAGTATTGTCGAAAGAAATAAACTAAGTAATTGAAATCAGTGACGTTTGTTATGCAAAGTAAACGAAATAGAAGTTGAACACAACTTAAATTAATGCGAAAGTAAATAATTAGGAAAATTGAAAGATAATATCATGCAATTTAAAGTAATGCAATGAAAATCCAAGTCAGTGATAAAATAATAAACAAACCTTATAGGTTAAATGATATAAATTAAAAGTAATTGCAAATGACCTCAGCATCATGAGTAAAGGCAATGAAAGGCCTAACGAAAATAAGAGTAATAACAAAAGGCCCCAAAATAACAAAAGGGAAATAAAATGTAATAATGAAAAGTAAATTCATTTATCCTCGCCAGGATATCTGGACCACAGTAATAATGAATTGAGTATCCAAGAAATATTATTGTCGCCAAAACATGGGCTAGACCAAATGTAAGCTAGGGCTTGAAATATTGAATTAACGCGCAAGTATCGGATAATTGTTATAGTCTATGGGAAATTCGTCGGTTGACTAAGGTAAAGTCATATAATGGGTTCGAGTGAAAGAATAAATGCTCACTCAAGTGTTGTGTAATTCTCATGTATGCCAGGGAGCACATGAATGAAAAAAGTATCGTAAGACTGGGTAGATGATATTTTGTCTAGGCGGGTAGCCGGAGGTAGGGTGAAATTGATTCCCTCTTGCGAGCTATACCGACCTCTGCAGCCAGGCAGGACATGGCGTCTCTGGATTGGTTAACATTTGTATTTGGAATACCTATCACAGCAGAGTAATGTTTGTCATCCTAATAGCAGAGAATAATTATCCTAAAGAGAAGCGCGAATAAATGTGAATAATTAGACTGATCGCAGTCCGTATGAAGAATAGAATAAAAATGCTTGGAGTCACAATGGAGAGGTGGTCTGTCTTTGAATGTTAAAACATATGGGTAAAGATTGAGCTAGGTCAAGATACGGAAAGGGGAAGGTTCGTAACCTCGTAAGAGGTTCGTTGTCTCGCTCAAGGCAAGGGGTGACTAATGAAGGTCGCACCACACGCACGCCAAGCCATTAAACTGTCACTGTGGTAAATAATATCTTAATGAAGACCTCGTGGTTTTATTTGAAGGATTAAAATGTCGCGGAAGTAATACCTGCCAAAGATGATTATTATTCATGGATTGCTCATCCTGAATGCTAATAATAATAATAATAATAATAATAATGAAATGATGAATATAAATAATAATAATAATAAATGCATTTTTGAAAATGTCAGATTTTGGTTCCATACTCTTATAGAGAAGAGATACGGGCAAGATAAAAATTATAGAATTGGACTTCGGGGAGTGCGGGCTCCATTGAACATCCAATTCTCAGGGACACAATGGCTGCCATAAAATGTAATTAGCATGGAAGTGGAGGAATAATGGTACTCATGTGTAAATAATGTTATTTGTGTTTTTGGGGGATAATTTGCGTTTAAAATGTGTAGAAAAAGAGATTTAAAAGGATAAAATAAATGTGAAGAATAATAAGTTCAGACTATAGCCAAATAAAGGCATTGTAAGTGTAAAAGTAAATATCCTGAGTTCGAGCCTGACCAGGCGGAACTCAGTTGAAGTGACTGAAAATTCTTATTTTTGGGAATATAAGATTTAGAATATCAAAGACTAAAGTATCAGTGTAAGCAGATGGATCATGACGAATACATTGGAAATGAAGCAAGATAGACTAAGGGTCATTATATATTTTTTATTATGTCTGAAGGTAATTTCAACCGATATATTTATGTTGTTACTATATTTGGAAATATTTGAGTAAATTAAAGATATCAATTTAAAGTAGTTGGTGTTATAGTCCTTTTGTGCTTGTCCTTCCTATAATTCACATTCTGAGTACATGGTCAGACAGTGGGAATAACTGTACACGCCCTGAGCTGAGTTTAGTCGGATGATGACCTGTATTTCCGTTTTCCTAAACGGGCACATTCTAAAGTTGATTCTTTTAATTGCACAATTGCGTTCTAAATGATTCAATAGTATGTTTCAATATTACGACCAGCCACCATTTTACACATTTAATGTGGCTGTTATTTTGCTTTGAGCATACCGTGCTCCTTAAGGTTCCCATCTTATCACTAATTTCCGTTATTGTCGTTCTAAATCATAGAAAGTTTTTTACTTTTAAATTATGACATTTGAGGATGGCCGATGCGCGGTATATTCAGTGCGATAAGTTTATCACTAACGCTACTGACGCCTTGTTAGCCTAATTTCATTCATGAAACGAGTAAGTCCATGATAAACTAAATAGCCTATTTTCATATATCCTACTCATGGTAATTGCCTCTATCAACATACAAAATTTCAGTTTGATTTCTGTAATAGATTCGTAGATATTGAGAACCGTCTAAATGTCTCAGATGGTCGCATTGTTGGCATTCTAATATGTAGGCCATACAGTTATGTACTACAGTATTATATGAAGATTATAGCGCAGGTTAATTAGTCAAACGTCAATCGCATGTTTAGAACACAAGAAATAAAAACGAGATTTTGAAATTTCGCACAGCCGCCATCTTGAGGTTATATAAACAATTGAACAAAATTAGATATCAGTGCATTACAATGTGTGTAAACATTTGCTGTACCATGTTTCACTGCGCTCGGATGCATAAATTGCGAGAAAAGTCTATTTAAATCTTTCCATTTCGCTTAGCTGCCATGTTCGATTTGTGATTAACAGGATTTTGAAAGTTGCAAAGGTGGACCTCTAGTAGTGCCCTTTATCAACGTACAACATTTCAGGGTAATATCTGTAACAGTCTCGGAGATATAGAATGCCGGTGAAATATTACGCACAGACACCATGTTTGATTCGTGAGACGTAACAAAATTTTAAATGCATGGTCGGGGTCGGAAAAAATAGTACTATGCCCTTACCGAGTTTCATTAAAATCGCTCCAGTCGTATATATTTTATTATGGGACACACACACACACACACACACACACACATACGGACACCACACAGACACAAACATACGCAAACACACACGTAAAAAATGTGGATCAACCTTTGTCCGTGTGTCTGTTTGAGTGTGTGTGTGCGTCCCCCTAATGAAATCTAAACGGATGGAGCGATTTCAATGAAACCCGGTAAGGTTACTTACTAGTTTGGTCAACCCCGACCGTACCCTACAAAGAATATTACGTCAAACCAATCCATCATGGCAGCTGTGCGAAATATTTCACCAACATTCCAAATCTTCGAAACTACAGTATTACCGATATCGCCCTGACATGTTTACGGTGATAAAGGGCACTACTAGATCTGCACCTATGCAACTTTCAACAACCTGTTAATTACAAAACGAAATGGCGGCAAAGTGAAGTTGAGACATTTTTAATAGACTTTTCTCGCGATATAACCATTCAAGCGCAGTGAAGCATGGTACAGCAAATATTTATACACATTGTAATTCACTTACAACTAATTTAGTTCAACTGTTTACATAACTTCAAGATGGCGGCTGTGCGAAATTTTAAAATTACGTCCTTATTTCTTGTGTCCTAATCATGCGATCGAAGTCGACGTTGGAGTAATGAATCTACGCAATAATCGTCATCTAATAGTACATAATTCTAAGGCCTAGACTAAATAATTATATAATATAAAAATCCAACTAGGAGACCTTTCGAAATATTTAGAAGGTTCTCAATATCTACTAAACGATTACAGAAATCAAACCGAAATTTTGTATCTTGATAAAGACTATTAACATAAGTTCACCTATGGGACTCCAATAACCTGGTGAGCACAAATCCAACGAGGCGGCGACGCGAAATTTTAATATTTAAATGGACGTTACTCGCGATTTAACCATCCGAGCGCAGTGAAACCTGGTACGGTAAATGCCTATACACATTTTAATCCAATGTCATCTAATTTATTTCAATTGTTTTCATAACCACAAGAAGACAGCTGTGCAAAATTTTGAAATCTTGTTTTTATTTCTTGTGTCCTGAACATGCGATTGAGTTTGAATAATACACCTACGGAATAATCTACATGTAATAGTACATAACCCTATGGCATACATGTATAAGAATCAAATATGGCGACCATCCGAAATATTTAAACGGATCTCAATATCTACCAATCTACTACAGCAATCAAGCTGAAATTTGTATCTTGATAGAGGCAATTAACATAAGTAGGATATAATAAAATAGGTTATTTAGTTCTTCACGGAACTATTTGTTATATAATACAGTACTCCTCTTCTATAATGCTTCACTTCAATGTGCAATAACAACCTGAGTTACTAATTTGCACACTTTAATAGTGCTCCTAGGCACCATCTTTAATGTATGGAAGCAGTGTTCTTTTGTTTTGAACATACGAAGCGAGGTATTGTTACATATTATTACTAATTTTGGTTATCATAGCACTATAATACCGAAAGTTAATAATTTACTTTGAAATGTAAAGATATGCACTGTGCGCTATATTTAGTGCGATAATTTTTTAGCCTACTTTTCACATTTTGAAAAAATGAGGAAAAAGTAGACTTATGAGATCGATCCGGGAAAATGTGTGTCTGTCTGTCTGTCTGTCCTTCTGTCTGTCTGGCTGTGTGTGTGTCCCCCCCCCCTATCAACTCCTAAACGGCTACAGCTATCGAAAACAAATTTGGTAAGAGTAAAGATCAATATCTGAATATCTCACGACCATATTTGAAATTGATGTCAGTGCTACCAACTGATGAAAAAACGCAATTGAAATTTAAGCTCTATGTTGGATATCTCAGAAGCTATGCATGCGAACTATTCCAAAATTGGCACACATATAACATTCCAGATTAATTTTCTGAAGTCCATACATGCCAGTGTTGCCAACATGATTCTAAGCCTGCCATTAGGTCCAATTTCGAAATGCGTGTAACTTCTATATTATCAATTGGATTTCAACAACCTTTCGTATGTACTATGTACTACAACACATATGACTGTGCATATTTTAAGGAGCCATCAGGGCTGCCAACTGTTAATAAATGCTCTCACTATGTTTCAACCCTAATGTCAATATATCAGAAAGTATGCAATCCAACAGCTTTAAACTTTGCACACGTATAGTACCTGACATTCTACCCTAGTTCGGTGTAACTTATATACATTAGTGCTGGCAACATGATTCTAAGCCTGCTGATAGGACAAGTTTTTAAATGCATATAACTTCTATACCAACAAATGGATTTCAACCAAATTTCGTATGTGCGTTGTGTACCATAACAGTTATGACTATGTGTATTCGTAGGAGTCAGCAGGGCTGCCAACTGTTAATAAATGCTCTCTCTATTTGTTTAATCCTATTATCAATATATCAGAAATGTATGCAAGCCATCAGCTCTAAACTTTGCACACGTATAGTACCTGACTTTCTAGATTAATTTGGAGTATCTAATATACCTCAGTGCTGCCAACATTATTCTAAGCTTTCTGATAGTTTCAATTTTTAATAACATGTAACTTCTATACTAACAATTATTACCAATTGGCACTATAATAGATCGTAATATTTCAGATTTATTCTGAGCATCACATACATGATATTGTTCCCAACATGATTTTACGCGCACTGATAAATCCAATATCAAACAGGATGTAACGTCCATACTATCCATTAGACTTCAACCAAATTTTGTATGTGAATTCTATACTTTAAGAGAAGGAACTAAGAATATTGTTACGGCTGTGAGTTTGTGTCATCGCTCGCCGCATGAGTCACAACTGCCCCAGGGCTGGGCTGTGCCCTGCCTCGTGTATTGCGTACGCCTTATGCAACAGGGCTACTAGGACAAAGGGATGGTCCAAAATATTCGTGACTGAGCCAGCGATGGAAACCTCGGGAAGCCGTGAACCCTGGATGGATCTTGAAGCATTTATTGAGTCACCGGCCTGCTAGATAACTGCGACCTGTCAAGCAGTGGGAGTTGTTGTGATTTACGAGCTAGTGCGAGCGATTATCCTGAGCGACAGAAGTGTGGTGACTTGCGAAACCCTAGTGGAGCCGATTCTCTTGACAGCGAAGGGAGTGAGGAGCTTACAGGGGACTGCCTGTGTTTTGAGCGAGTGTGATCTCACCGAGCGACAGAGGTGATTGTGGTGCATTGTGAAACAGTGTGTAGTACAGTGACAGACTTAGTGCAGCTATTTCCAGCTAGCGTACGGGACCGGACTCATTAGCAGAGGATTAACTGTGGTCTGTTGACAAGTGAAAGGAGGCAAGAGCGCTCCATAAGGAAGAGACGTGAGGAAACTGGAGTAAGGTCCTAATTGCTTGTATTTGCTGATGAGTAGTGTATCTTTCTGGCCACAATAAAGTTAATTATTTCCTTAAGCAGTAATTGGTGTTGTGCTTTGTACCCACCGTAATCCAGTTAACAAAAGTGCCACTAGGGGGGTGGCACGTAACAATATATTCAGAGTCACCAGGACTGCCAACTGTGGTAAGTTACTGTATTAGGCTAGACTATTTTAGGTGTATTTCAAACTGCAGTACATAGAAATGTTGGTATTACCAACTTGATATAGTCATTATTGTAGATAGGTCCATATAGATTGGCATGAATCTTAAATTTTAAGAAAAGTAGGCTCTTTAGTTCGTCTTGGAACTACTTGTTTACTAATGCAAATGAGAGCTCCCCTTTGGCAAGATTCGTTTTAATTATGCAATTACATCCTGAGTTGTCGATGTCAATGTTCATATATAAGGAGCAGTCAAATAAAAACGTGACAGATGTTATAACGAGCTTGGCACGGTCGGTGGTAACGCAGGTAGGTGTGTGTATAGTAGTGCCCTCTATTGGGAATCCAGAAGGAATAGCGCGAACGTTCACCGCTGTGCCATTTGTCTGTTAGACGTGCTCAATGTGAGGTCAGTGAGTCGTTTGTTCGTCCGACGTCACTATGGAGGCCGGGAAAGAGGAACAGCGAGGTGTAGTGCGGTTTTGACTGCGGAAGGAGTAGAGTGTCAGGAAGTGAAATACATGCACGAATGTCTGCTGCTTCCTGAAGAAAGACATTCGTGTTTGTCGATTTGCTTCGGATGAAGAGGTGCACGCCTAGTTACAATCCTGGTTCCAGAAGCAACCACAAACAATTTTCGAAGAAACCATTGACCGTCTTGTCCCACAGTAGGATATATGTACAAACAGTTATGGCGAGTACTTTTGAAATAACATACAATGTACTTACTTTTTGTTCAACTGTCTCGTTTTCATTTTACTACATCCGTCTCGTTTTCATTTAACTGCCCCTTCAAGTTCACGCAGCCACCACCTTGAACTTATGGAGAGTATTTTCCTTTAACTTGGCCATAAGAAGCCACATATACGGTCTTACTTTGGCTCTATTATTCGTTACTGTAGCTCATGAGTGTTGAGAGTTATTTATTTTTATGTTTTATATTTTCAAGATGATGGCTGCTCGCAATATACACTCTCGTACACTCATCACATTATTAATAGATAGTCTTAAAAATTATCTGAATACCAAGTACTGTACTGTGAAATGAGATTTATTGAATCATAAGTTATGGATTTTAATGCTTGAATGATTCGCACGGTCACCATTCTGAAATTATTTGGCTGATGACCTTATAGTTTGGGTATAACATGCTCCCCCACTCCAAGGTTTGTCTTTCCAAAATTTCGTAGAGATCCACGATTAGTTTAGTCGCAATTTGATTTAAGCTATGAACATTTGGGTGGCCGCCACATTGTTTCCGTTTAGATGGCGGCACTATAAAATATAACATTGTTACTAGTGCTAACTATGTACCAAATTAGATTCAATTCGGTTTCGTCGTGTTTGAATTCATAGGGGAGAGGGGTGGACATACATACATACACACACACACACACACTAACAGACACACGGACATTTGGCCCGTGCAGCCCTCGCAAGTCTAATCTTATTTTAAATAAGAATTGAAGTAGGCTAAAAGCAACAGTGGCTTCGGTGGCGTAGTTGGTAGCATGCTGAGCTTCTATGCCCAATATCGCGGGTTCAAACCCGCCTGAAGTCGTCGGAATTTTTAAGAGCGTCAAAATACCCTCAGTATGCCTTCCTTCGGAGGGGAAGTAAAGCTGGCGGGCTCATGTCATAGATTTATGGCATGTGTGGAGAATGAGTGAAAATGAGCTCAGGGAAACACACAGTTTGTTAACATAACGCCATATTAATCAACTCCAAAGAACGTATGTACAGATATCACACTTTATACATTATATACAAAGTTCGACACACACACAGATATGTCAATCTTCCACATCCTCCCCACCCTGGTCGACCTCTAGAGGTTGGACGCGTTATCCGGTTCCTGTCTGGCGTGCGAAGGATGACAGTCCTGAGTTTCCCATCTCGTCCAGGTCGTAGTTCCTCGATTACGCCTCTGCCCCATACGTGGCGAGGGCGGTTGTCTTCTTGCAGCAGGACCAGGTCACCTACCCGGAAGTTCGGGGTTTTGCCGCATGTCTGTCGTACGTGGTGATGGTTGCGTTGTTCCAGAAGATATTCCTTTATCCAGCGTTTCTGGAAATCTTCTGCCGCTTGTTGCTGGAGCCTATATTCCCTTTTCAAGTCCTTCTTAATAGCAGGTTCAGGACCTGTAGGGATTGTCGTCAGCTTGTCGCCGTGGATGAAATGGCTTGGAGTTAAGGCTGTAGTTCCTTCATCCTGATCGAGAGGAGGAGAATTTATTGCGGCTTCAATGCTAACGAGAATGGTGTACAGGGTTTCCTCATTCACTTGCCGCCGGCCTAAAACTTTGCGCAAGCAGCGATTCGCCCGTGCTGCGATGAATTTCCAGCGGATACCATTTGTGGAAAGGTAGCTCGATGCGTCGTGGTCGTGGAAGATCACAGAAAGGTCTCTAAGTACTCTATGAGCTGCGTGAAAAGTGGTGGCACTGTCGGAATGTGTGGTATGAGGTAGTCCTCGGCGGCTGACAAATCTTTGGAAGGCCATCAGAAACTTATTTACTGTCATATCCGACGCTAGCTCCAAGTGGACAGCTCTGGTAGTAGCACATGTAAGCAAAAGTATGTAACTTTTGCGAACGGTATTATCGTGGCGGACGTATAGTGGGCCCGCAAAATCGAGTCCTGTTACAGTGAACGGCGTGGAGTATCGTACACGATCGGTCGGTAATGGAGCTTCGTTCTCCTGCCCAGGAGGGTTTCGTGATAACTTGCAAGGCAGACACGAATTCAATACCTTCCTAATGCTTTGCCTTGCTCGTAGAATCCAAAATTGGCTTCGCAGCTCGGAGAGCACAATCCGTGATCCCAAGTGGTGCAGTCTGATCTGGGTATGACGGATTAGAAGACAAGTGAAGGGATGTCCACCGTCTAAAAGTATTGGGTGTTTTTCGTCATACGACATCGTTGTGAAGTGGAGGTGGCCACCAAGACGGATGTTGAAATAGATCGTCTGCAGTTCTTACCTGAATTATAGGTAACACACACTAATACAGTCATCACAATTAACACCGGTTATCAGACATATTCTACACACAACCAAAGTATACGGGGCTACATGACCACGTTGTCGCAGCCCCTAAACTGAGGAACCAACCAGGCAAAAAACACAGAACTTGTTCATCGTTGGCAAATATTTTATCGCTCAGATGTTCTTACAACTTCCCGAACATACTATACTGTATATGGTAATCGTAAAGTGTACGATGCGGAACATGCCGGGGCATGGTGGAGCAATGGTCAAGCTGTTTACCTCTCACCAAGGTACAGTAGGCAGGTTTGATTCCCGGTCAATGCATGTGAAATTTTCGAAGTGAAATGCCATGTCCTGTGGTTAGGATTCCACGTATAGAAAAAGGGGTCCCATGGCTCATAATCGCGAGATTAGCGGTCGCGTGAAACTACAAGCTTCGTTGGTTTTCATGCCGGATTCTTCCGAAGAAAATCTTGTGTTGTGACCACCATAATTCTATGCGTTTGAGGCAAGCTTAGGCCTATTCAATTTATGGCTAAAATAGAAAAGTTAGATTATTATTATTAGTAGTATTTGCCTTCCATAACAGATATCTTAATCTCTATAATTTCAGCTATTTTGTTATAGGATATCATTCATTTTCAGGTACATTAGGTAGCAGACAGAAAAAAAATGTTGTAAGACAAATGGGATTCCGAAAGCCAACCGTTGTACCACACTGGAAATACTTCAACTCTGACGTGAAACTAATTGTTACACTTTTGACAGACGTGCGCTGACTGATCTACCCACAGAACCCCGTGTAATTGATTCCACTGAGAACATCTTGTGCTGTCATTTCATCAATGACCAGACCGTAATTAATACGAATTCCTCTGTCACTCGTACACAAAAATGTCAAAGAGGCACAATGGCTTGTATCTAGAAAACAAACTAAAAGAAATAAGCTATATGTTTAATTATTTGGCCTTTAATAATAACTTATTAAGGTCAGGGGCGTATCAATTTTTTTCGAGGGGCGGGGGCTGTCTATCCTGGAAAATTGTGAGTATTCTCAGGGGCTTGTCACCGCAAAATATCCAGAAATATGAACCAATATCTTAGAGCATATAACTTTGTGTAATTATTTTAGATACGATTCAAATTTTATAAAGCCTACAATTATTACGCAATACAAAAAAGTTGTAAAATAAAACACAACACACAAATAAAATGTTATACTTAATGAATTTTGCATTATGATCTACGGAGTATGAATGGCAAATATCTAAATATTTGTCAATTTACTAAACAGAAAGTTGTTTTTTTAAGTTAATAATTTATTTCTCAAAAGTACCGTACTGTGGAATTCACAGTTTTGCCTCACAAGTCTCAGTGTACCCCGTTCCAGCCCTCAGACTAGAATTAAAATTTCTTGGTAGAGCCGGGAATCGAATTCTGACCTCCGGGGCGGTAGTCATGAATGCTAGCCACTACACCGCGAGGTAGTCTAATTTTAATCTTAATATTGTTTAAAACTTACCCAATAAGTTTAGATTAGGGTACAACCAAATGTATAATTATTTTATGCTCTTACCAAAGCAACACTTTCTTAATTTTATTAGCTTTTTTCGGGGGGGGGGGGGGGGCTGGAGCCCCCTCAGCATCCCTATTATATATGCCCCTGATTAAGGTGCGCTCGAAGGAGCATTACTTAAACTAAATTTACAATCTCTGTTTAAATTTGTTGTTTTTAGTTTCTAGCTTGTGACCTTTCCCTACTATAATCACTAATTGATTTTACTCTTTTCGAGCACACAGTGATATGATGTATGCTACACTTTTGACCACAGAGAGTACAAATGCACTCATTGTTTGGTTAGTGAAAGGTGGTATTCCCGCAGATAGTGTGGTGAAAGCAATGTATGACCAGCATAGTAACAACATGTCTTTGCTCTTGACATTCTTTAGTCCAGTTTCTGTCACACATGGCATTCGTGCAGTATTACTCCTCTTCAATCTCTTCTCTCTTCACTTCACGTACCCTACCCTCTGCAGCCTCTGGCTTGATCTGGTAGTTGGCAGAGAGTATTTTAACCGTATGTCCTCTATGAAAAAGGTTTCTCTCATAAAAACGTATACTAGTCTGGAGGTGGATGACTTTCTCACACCGAGCACTTTCTTCATAGAAGACGCTTTCACCTTTTCTATTGTTGTTAAGTCGCTAAATGTAAGTTTTTCCCATAATACTTCTATACCATTGGTGACGATTGGAGCTATTGCACTGAGAAAGAGTAGCATCGTCGTGTCAGTTGACACAGCTGGGTTATATTTCTCACTTTATAAATGGCTCTAATTGTCGTTGTGGATTTTTCTTGTTCTTGAATATGTATCCTGAAGGAATATCAATACTATTCCAATCCTGTTTTTATGAAATTAGGTTGGCGATCACGTACACACTGATGACAGAATTGAACTTCCGAAGGGGTTGGCACCGCGAGTCTTTCACCCCAACCCAACCCCCTACAAAGAAAATAAGAAGGAAGTTCCTGAGGAACATAGAATCATGGATATATGTGAGCCGTTCCTTGTTGACCGGTACATATTACATGCGCAGTGGTGTCTCCACGCTCAGTGAGCCTTTATACTTTTGTGATCAATGCAAATAAAGTGCGCAATGTGTCCTCGGCAGCGCATGTGCATATTAAGTAGTCTGAGTGTTCTCACGTGCTTACGACCGACCAAGAATGACCGGCCCATCTATACAAGTATGTTTCTTTCCTACAAGGTGACTGCGCCTACTCGTCTCACAGATTCCCCCCGAATAATGGCATACGCAGGGCTTGACCAGATTTGATAGTGACAAAAGTGGGTACTCTAGATGGCCAAGCATTTAGAAAATAATTGAATTTATGACGCGGGTAGGACGAGACATGAGCCAAGTATGTTCTTTTGTTTTTCTACAGCTACTTTAAAACAACCATGTAATTCTAAAAATGCGGTGTTTATAGCGTGTGCAAAATGCCGCGAAAATTACTGCTTCCCCTCGTTTTTACGATGGATATCGCCCCAGCACGTTTAAATCATCTACTGTAAAATCATAAATGTATCTAATGTTATGCACCACGCTTTCGTGTAGGCCTTAATTACAATCCCTTCGTGGAAATGTATGTACCATCCCTAATTTTCCTTTGCCTTTCATTTCATGGCTTTTAAGGAAATATTAATAAATTCAATATATTGAGAATTTTGTTGTATTTACAGTGTAAGACACACATAAATCAAAAATAAAAATAAGACAAAAAGTTTCCGCAGGGACTCGACCCCACGACCCTTGGACTACCATTCTGTACGCATTGCACTGCACCAATCGCTGCATGGAAACTACGTTAACGTGGCGCATGCCTCACTCAATCCGCGATAGAAATACTATTTTTAGCCAATTTTCATTTATGAAAAAAAAAAGATTTTTGAGATTACCTTTTGTCCGTATGTGTGTGTGAGAGTGTGTGTGTGTGTCCTAATAAAATCCAAACGGCTGGAGCGATTTCAATGAAACTCGGTAAGGTCTTAGTACTATTTTGTGTAATCCCGACTGTGCCCTTCAAATTTAATTATTTCTCACCTGTATTTCACCGGCATTCTAGATCTCCGCAACTATCACACATATCATCCTGGCTAAACGAATATGGCGGCCAAGCGAAGTTAAAACATTTAAATATACTTTTCTCGTGATTTAACCATCCACACGCAGTGAAACATGGTACAACAAATGGTCAAAACCATCGTAATGCACTGGCATCTAATTCCGTTCAATTGTATACATAACCTCAAGATGGCGGCTGTGCATATTTTTAAAATTATTTTTTTATTTCGTGTATCCTAATCATGCGATCAAAGTCAACGTTTGAATAATGAACCTAAGCAATAATCATCATCTAATAGTACATAACTCTATGGCCGACATATATAAAAATCCAACAGGGCGACCATCCGAAATATTTAGACGGTTCTCAATATCTAAGAATCTGATACAGCAATCAAACATAAATATTGTATGTTGATAGAGGCAATTAACATAAGTAGGATATATGAAAATAGGCTGCATAGCTCTTCACGGAACGACTTGCTTCTAAACGCTTGGCCATCTGGAACTGCTACTTCTGTCACTTTCATTTCTGCCGAAGCCTTGCATATACCATAAATTTGGACGAAATCTCCCCCCAGGGGCTCACATCCAATGGGACGTGGATTGGCGACCACGGGGCCACAGCTGAGTCCGGCATTGCTTCCACTTACTTGTGCCGGGCTCCTCTCCGTCTTCTTTCCTGTCGATCTTACTTGGTCCACTCTTGTTCTCTTCCTACCCCGACGGTATTAGGGTATCCGAGTCCTAGGGAGTCTCTTCCTTTCCCGCCTTAATTGGCCCTTGTCTCATCTTTTCTGATACCCTCTTTCTGCGAGGAGTCAGCCTTCTTTTTCTTTTCATGTTCTCTCCTGCCTTCTGCTCCAGGCCATCAAGGAGGCAGGGTGTATGTAGGCCCACCACTTCTGGTGCACCCTGGATATTGCTACACCCTCAGGGTCTCACGCCTTGTGAGTTTGGGAGTTGGTGACCCCGAGGGATTCCTGAGCTGGGTCCGGTTCCCCCCTTTTGTACCTTACCTGTGGGGAGGACCCACTCCTCTTTCACTTTCCTATCTGCCTTTCATGGCTCTCCTTCCTTCCAAGTCCCGCAAACCGCCTTCTTCGAAGGTTGGGGGCATTTCTTTTCCTCATGTCCTTTATTTGCCTTATTCTCCTTTTGTTTTCCATTTCTTCTTCTAGTATATAAGTTAGTAGTTAGTTTTAGTTATAAGTTTACATTTCATTTTCATCCTCACCATCACCCAAACCATTAGGGGCCGATAACCTAGATCATCATCATCAATTTTGACGAAATCTGTGATGACGAATAAGTGCGATCCCCTTCTTAGCAATGAGATTCGGCTAGTGTCTGCTCGCAGTTGCTTACATGCGGAGGATACAATGCATGGGTCAACGATTCGAACCATCTTTAGTACACGTGTAGGGCATGACCATGCGTATACCAGGTGCGCTTCTCAGCCGTTTCCGAGAACTTAATTAATTACAATTACAGTGCGGCGTCTATGTGCGTTGTACGCTAGAAAGAATCCAACGAGAGCGTGGTGCAGCGGTAAGAGCCCTGCACTGCGATACGTACGTGTCTAGGGCAGATTTTAGTGTATTCGATAACTTCACGGATGACGTGCAGGTGCTGATGTTCGTTTATTTCATGTTGTGACTTGAATTGCCGCCATATTACTCAGTTGTATTAGGTTTAAACAGTGTGACATTACATGCGGATGCAGTTTCATGTGATGTACGGGATTTCGTCGTGAGTTACGAATGTACATAAATTACTTTTAGTTAATTTATTTAATTGGAAATTTGCACTGTACTCTTCTAATGCCATGGTGGGGCGAAACCATTGGTCGCTACTAGGTTAATTAATGTTATTGGTGTTACGTCCCTTTTAACTACACTGGCTTTTAGAGACGCCGGGGTGCCGGAATGTTGGCCCGAAGGGGATCTTTAACGTGCCAGTAAATCTACTGACACGGCTCCCTAGCATTTGCGCACCCTCAAATGCCAGCTGACTACGCCAGGTTTCGAACCTGCAACCTTGGGCTCAGCAAGCGAGAACGTTACCCCTGAGCCACGCAGCCAGACAGCTCCTAGGTTAGACGGTGGTCTGCGAGAAACCATTGGTCGCTGCTAGGTTAGACGGTGGTCTGGGCGAAACCATTGGCCGCTACTAGGTTAGACGGTGGTCTGGGCAAAACCATTGGTCGCTCCTAGGTTAGACGGTGGTCTGCGTGTAACCATTGGTCGCTGCTAGGTTAGACGGTGGTCTGGGCGAAACCATTGGTCGCTCCTAGGTTAGACGGTGGTCTGGGCGAAACCATTGGTCGCACCTAGGTTAGACGGTGGTCTGGGCGAAACCATTGGTCGCTGCTAGGTTAGACGGTGGTCTGGGCGAAACCATTGGTCGCTCTTAGGTTAGACGGTGGTCTGGGCGAAACTATTGGTCGCTGCTAGGTTAGACGGTGGTCTGGGCGAAACCATAGGTCGCTCCTAGGTTAGACGGTGGTCTGCGTGAAACCATTGGTCGCTGCTAGATTAGATGGTGGCCTGCGTGAAACCATTGGTCGCTCCTAGGTTAAACGGTGGTCTGCGTGAAACCATTGGTCGCCGCTAGGTTAGACGGTGGTCTGGGTGAAACCATTGATCGCTGATAGGTTAGACGGTGGTCAGCGTGAAACCATTGGTCGCTCCTAGGTTAGACGGTGGTCTGCGTGAAAACAGTGGTCGCTGCTAGGTTAGACGGTGGTCTGCGTGAAACCATTGGTCGCAGCTAGGTTAGACGGTGGTCTGCGTGAAACCATTGGTCGCTGCTAGGTTAGACGGTGATCTGCGTGAAACCATTGGTCGCTGCTAGGTTAGACGGTGGTCTGCGTGAAACCATTGGTCGCTGTTAGGTTAGACGGTGGTCTGCGTGAAACCATTAGTTGCTCCCAGGTTAGACGGTGGTCTGCGTGAAACCATTGGTCGCTGCTAGGTTAGACGGTGGTCTGGGCGAAAACATTGGTCGCTGCTAGGTTAGACGGTGGTCTGCGTGAAACCATTGGTCGCTGCTAGGTTAGACGGTGGTCTGCGTGAAACCATTGGTCGCTACTAGGTTAGACGGTGGTCTGCGTGAAACCATTGGTCGCTACTAGGTTAGACGGTGGTCTGCGTGAAACCATTGGTCGCTGCTAGGTTAGACGGTGGTCTGGGCGAAACCATTGGTCGCTGCTAGGTTAGACGGTGGTCTGAGCGAAACCATTGGTCACTGCTAGGTTAGACGGTGGGCGAAACCATTGGTCGTTACTAGGTCAGACGGTGGTCTGGGCGAAACCATTGGTCGCTGCTACGATAGACGGTGGTCTGGGCGAAACCATTGGTCGCTCCTAGGTTAGACGGTGGTCTGCCTGAAACCATTGGTCGCTGCTAGGTTAGACGGTGGTCTGGGCGAAACCATTGGTCGCTACTAGGTTAGACGGGTGTCTGCGTGAAACCATTGGTCGCTACTAGGTTAGACGGTGGTCAGCGTGAAACCATTGGTCGCTACTAGGTTAGACGGTGGTCTGGGCGAAACCATTGGTCGCTACTAGGTTAGACGTTGGTCTGCGTGAAACCATTGGTCGCTACTAGGTTAGACGGTGGTCTGCGTGAAACCATTGGTCGCTACTAGGTTAGACGGTGGTCTGGGCTAAACCATTGGTCGCTACTAGGTTAGACGGTTGTCTGCGTGAAACCATTGGTCGCTCCTAGGTTAGACGGTGGTCTGGGCGAAACCATTGGTCGCTACTAGGTTAGACGGTGGTCGGCGTGAAACCATTGGTCGCTACTAGGTTAGACGGTGGTCTGCGTGAAACCATTGGTCGCTGCTAGGTTAGACGGTACCCTGGGCGAAAGCATTGGTCGCTGCATGGTTAGACGGTGGTCTGCGTGAAACCAATGGTCGCTGCTAGGTTAGACGGTGGTCTGGGCGAAACCATTGGTAGCTCCTAGGTTAGACGGAGGTCTGCGTGAAACCATTGGTCGTTACTAGGTCAGACGACTGTCTGGGCGAAACCATTGGTCGCTACTAGGTTAGACGACGGTCTGGGCGAAGCCATTGGTCATTAGTAGGTCAGACGACGGTCTGGGCGAAACCATTGGTCGTTAGTAGGTCAGACGACTGTCTGGGCAAAACCATTGGTCGTTACTAGGTCAGACGACTGTCTGGACGAAAATTTCTGCTTACACTACAACCAAGGGGGGGGGGGGGTGATGCGTTAGCCCCAGGTTAGGTTTTTTCTGTATGTAAAGCCTTATTGACACCCCGAATTTAACATGTAATACTGTATTCGCCTATAAATCGTTTAAAACTTTAGAACCGTCCATAACGTCATTGATGCCGCCATTTTGTATCTAGAGGAATTTTGTAGTGTATGGTATCGCGATCTGCACTACTCCTCGATCTCTGACACCAAAGAACCTTTTATATAGGTACGCGTACGCACCGAATGGGCCGCATACATCTGACGGGCGGGATTCTTTCGTGTGACTGCACACACTAGATTTGTAGCGTCCGCATTTCCGACAAGGGCCCATCTTCCCAATTAGAAATTTAAGAATGTTCGGTGAAGTGAAGAGAAGTGAAATTCGCCAGTCTTGACAATCGTCAGGAAATGTATTTTATAGTTTATAGTTCTTTTATTTATTATTTATTTCTATATTTATTCTTCTTTCTTTGTTCGATTTTGGCCTACTTTGCCTTGCTGATTAGTCCTTTTTTCTGTTCCCAGAAACTCTTCATCCTTTCACTGTGGATTCTCTTCCTTTCTTCCGACCAGATGTTCTTGGCTCTTCTCCTTTGCTTTTCCTGGAACCCCTTGAATGCATCAATCGTGCCTCGAAACACCTCTCTATTCCAGATCTCACTTCGACTGACCCCAACTTCCTCCTTATACTTTCTTATTTCATCTACCCATTTTGTAGTCGCTTTTATCTTGGTGATGTAATTAAAGATCTTCTTCGTTAGTCGACTATAGCTCATTCTCGTAAGGTGTCCATAGAACTTCAATCTTCTCTTCCGTATGGTATCTGTGATTTTTTCTACTTGTCCGTAAAGATCTTTGTTTCGCCTCTTCCACCATGTACCATCATTTCTATTTTCGGGTCCTAAGATCTTCCTCAAGATTTTTCTTTCTTTCTTCTCCAGTTCCTCTAATTCACCTTTCTTGTTCAGTATCAAACATTCTGTACTATACAATCCCTCAGGCTTAACAAACGTGGTATAGTGTCTTATCTTCGCTCCGTAAGATATTGTTCTTTTGTTGTACCTATTCTGTACTAATTTATAAGCTAATTCCATCTTTCTGATCCTCCCTTTGTTTGCTGCATTATCGAGTCCATTAGGCTGGATCCATTCACCTAGATACACACATCAAAAAAAGTTTTGCATCACCTCGGTTCCCAGATCTCCGGCATATAGACGTTGACTGTGTATATTGTATCCAAGATACAGTCCCTTTGACTGTTCATAGATGTCACTAAAACTGCTCAAAGATGTAAACAACCATGCATGAGCAGGGCCTATTAGACGGAGGGGGTACGACAGCCGATCAGTTCCAGTCATTCCACCAGGACGAAGGTACGCTGCTCATGTTGTCTGTAGTTCTACCATGCCTAGAAGGTCAATACCGCAGTTCGATCGCGTCCGCATTGTTACTTTGTGTCAAGAAGGGCTCTCAACAAGGGAAGTTTCCAGGCGTCTCAGAGTGAACCAAAGCGATGTTGTTCGGACATGGAGGAGGTACAGAGATACAGGAACTGTCGATGACAGGCCTCGCTCAGGCCGCCCAAGGGCTGCTACTGTAGTGGATGACCGCTACTTACGGATTGCCGCTCGGAGGAACCCTGACAGCAATGCCACCATGTTGAATAATGCGTTTCGTTCAGCCACAGGACGTCGTGTTTCAACTCAAACTGTGCGCAATAGGCTGCATGATGCGCAACTTCACTCCCGACGTCCATGGCGAGGTCCAGCTTTGCAACCCCGACACCATGCAGCGCGGTACAGATGGGCCCAACAACATGCTGAATGGACCCCACGGAATTGGCATCACGTTCTCTTCACCGATGAGTGTCGCATATGCCTTCAACCAGACAATCGTCGGAGACGTGTTTGGAGGCACCCTGGTCAGGCTGAACGTCTTAGACACACTGTCCAGCGAGTGCAGCAAGGTGGTGGTTCCCTGATGTTTTGGGGTGGCATTATGTGGGGCCGACGTACGCCACTGGTGGTCATGGAAGGCTCCGAAACGGCTTTACGATACCTGAATGACATCCTCCGACCCATAGTGCAACCATATCGGCAGAATATTGGAGAGGCATTTGTCTTCATGGACGACAATTCTCGACCTCATCGTGCACATCTTGTGAATGCGTTCCTTCAAGATAACGACATCGCTCGACTACAGTGGCCAGCATGTTCACCAGACATGAACCCTATCGAACATGCCTGGGATATGTTGAAAAGGGCTGTTTATGGACGTCTTGACCCACCAACCACTCTGAGAGATTTACGCCGAATTGTCGTTGAGGAGTGGGACAATTTGGACCAACAGTGTCTTGATGAACTTGTGGATAGTATGCCACGGCGAATACAGGCATGCATCAATGCAAGAGGACGTGCTACTGGGTATTAGAGGTAGTGGTGTGTACTGCAATCTGGACCACAAATGCTGAAAGTCTAGCTGTATGATGGTACAACATGCAATGTGTGGGTCTCATGAGCAATAAAACGAGCTGAAATGTTGTTTGTGTTGATCTCTATTCCCTTTGTATTTAACGGTTCCGGAACTCTTGGAACCGAGGTGATGCAAAACTTTTTTTGATGTGTGTATTTAAACTTATCCGACCTCTTGATCTTCCCATATTTTGTTTCTAAGTGCTTTTCGTTATCATGTTTGTATTCCATGTATTCTGTTTATTTATTTATTTATTTATATTTATCATGAACAGTTATGGATAGTGTGGTAAAAGTTGTAGTGATCGGTTGCTTGCTGGCAGAAGAGGAACAGAAACGCGCAAGAAAACGGGAACTTTGGGTTTCAAATTGTACAGTGCTTCATATTATGCTTACACAGTGACAATAATTGCACCGAGTCCATGATGATCGACTGTCATAAACTGACTATATGAAGACGGGTGACTTTAGTTAGAGCCCCGCGCGGATAAGCAAAAAGTTATCCGCCCCGTATCCGCACCTTTGTTACCCCAATCTGCTGGCATTACAAGAATATTTTAATTGGATAAAGTATTGTCGCCTCCGTATCGTAGCGGTCAGCATGGTTAGCTGCCGTCCCGGAGGTCCTGGGTTCGATTCCCAGCTCTGCCACGAAATTTGAAAAGTGGTATGAGGACTGGAACGGGGTCTACTCAGCCTCGGGTGGTCCAACTGAGTGGAGGGGGTTCGATTCCCATCTCAGCCATCCTCGAAGTGGTTTTCCATGGTTTCCCACTTCGTCTTCGGGCAAATGCCGGGATGGTACCTACTGTAAGGCCACGGCCGCCTCCTTCCCTCTTCCTCGCCTATCCATCCCAATCTTCCATCCATGCTGATCACACCTCCCCAGTTGTATCCATCCCGACCAGATGTTCCAGGCTCCAGAACACTGCCCATAGAGGCGGTAGTGGTGAGCTCCCTCGCTGAGTCCGTGGGAACCACCAAACTAGAGGGTAAATTGACTAAATAAAAAAAGTATTAAACAACACATTTAGACATTCGAGGAGAAAGTCGTCCCTTAGGCTATGTATGTCAAGAGCTATGTTTAAAATGAATGTTTTGCAGTCAGAATTGCAACTCTTTTTAGTTCGGAGTGTTGATTATTCTTAATGACATAGTTTGAATGAGATTAGCGTAAATCATCATCTTACGTTTGTCATGAAAAAGAAGCATAACGGACAAATATGACATGTCATAAACATCCGGATCCTAGTAATAATATTGAACAAGTTCGGATTGTATTCTAAAAACTATCCGCATATTTTCTCCAAACATTATCCGCAACTTATTCGCTATCCGCACAGCCATGCAAACTGTATCCGCATGGCGAAAATATTTGCGGATATCCACGGATAAACCCCGCGGATAACCATGTTGCCATGCGGATATACAGGGTGTCTGAAGAAATGTACTAACACTTTGAATGACTATAAAATGATTATTTTTGAACATAGATACAAGTTTAAGGGCTTAAATTATAGAATAGACATGTAATTAAAGACTCGTGTTCGCAAATGTTCAAATTGATCACCGTCAGTGTCCAGGAGTTCGACAAACCACCACCAACACACTGGACCATTGCTCGCATCAGAGATAAATTTGAGGCAGATGGACCCGTTCACAAGGTCAACAAGAAACGTTCTGGGTGACCACGGACATCCACCAGTCCTACAAAAGAAGGACAGTTGCAGGAAACCCTCACTCGATCCCCACCGAAATCACTACGACAAACGGCTTGAGAGACACACATCTCAAAAGATAGCGTCCATCGCATCATGACGCGTCTGTGCTGGAAATCTTACGTTCCAACACAAAATTGGAAATTGACACACAATGTCTCGAAATTCCAAATGAACTTCGTGGTAACGTTTGCGAATCCATTGCGCTGCGTTATCAGCTTTGTCTGGACACTGACGGTCATCAATTTGAACATTTGCGAACATGAGTCTTTAATTACAAGTCTCCTCTATAATTGAAGCCCTTAAACTTGTCTCTATGTTCATAAATAACCATTTAAGCAGATTAATGATCCCCGTCATCCACTGCATAATCATCAGGCTGTTGTCCGTCGACTGAAATCAAGAAAGAGTTTCATCGCCAGGACTCAACCACTGGAGGGAACATCGGAATCTAACCGCATCTCCAGGTGGAAGAGCAAGCTGCCGCCGGATATCCCTGTTAAGGAAGAGCTAGCCCCAGGAAATGACCTGCCTTACCCTGTTTGGAAATCACTTAATCGTCTCAGGGTGGGCGTCCCTCGTTGCAAGACCAACATGCAGAAATGGGGTATCCTTCCAGCTGATGGAGACACGTCCTGCGAGTGTGGAGCAACACAAGAGCCAGCCCACCTGCTCATTTGTCCACTACTAGAACAACCCTGCACTACCCAGGACCTGATCGAGGCAAACAACAAGGCCATCGGAGTTGCTACATTCTGGAAATGATCGGACACGGAAATGAATGAATGAATAACCATTTTATAGTCATTCAAATTGTTAGTAATTTTTTGAGACACCCTGTAGTTTGCATGGCTGTGCGGATAGCGGATAAACTGCGGATAATATTTGGAGAAAATTTGCGGATAGTTTTTGGATTACAACCGAACTTGTTTAATATCATTACTAGGAGCCGAATGTAATAAAACATATTTTTCCGTTATGTTTTTGTTTTTCATGACACATATAAGATGATTGAAGCTTATATCATTCAAATTATGTCATTAAGCATATTTATGTTCGACCCTGACTGTTATATGTCTGAAAACTGTATCATAATGATGGTCATTATAACACTATTTTTCATTACGAAACAGTTTCTCGCACCAATCACAGCTCAAGAAACAGTTCTTTGACCAATTAGATAAGGATACCTTCGCGCATGCACTCAAAATCCAACATGTCTGTATAAATTACCGAAAGTGCACCGACCATATGTTCGCGTAAATAAACTGGTGAATATGAGACAAGAAATAGCACTGTACCTTAATATCTCCAAATCCAATTTCTACACAGCGCGTTGTTTTCATTCGCATTCGGTGACATTTTTACTGAATACTGGCGCTCAATCTGCACATATGGCATTGAAGCACACAGAGCGCATGCGTCGGTCGATCAGAGAGCTTGGAAATCAGAGATATCCTACACCCAGCGCAGCACCCGATCACACAATTCTAGTGACAATCTCAACAGATATTTATGAATATTTATGTTAACACATATAATAAAGTTATAATTATCGTCGAACATAAACAGTCGTATGCAACTCGCCTATAATGGTAATTAAGACACTCGTATGGAAATTATAAAACTCGCATACGCTCGTTTTATAAAGATGCTCTTGTCTTAATTATAGCCATTATAGGCTCGTTGCATAATGTACTATTAACACTCTGAACTGGAAAGGGTTGCAATTCAGGCTGCAATATCTTTCATTTTAAACATAGCACTTGACATAGGCCTAGATATCCTAGAGGAAAGACTTTTTCTTCAAATGTCTAAATGTGTTGCTTTATGATTTATCTAAATAAAAATATTATTGTGATGCCAGTAGATTTGGATAACAAACGTGTGGATGTGGATAAAAGTCGTGTGGATGCGGGGCGGATGAGGATATGGTTTTGTTTATCCGCGCAGGGCTCTAACTATAGCTGGTATTACGAAAGAAGAACGCTGACAGCTGTCATTAACTCGTAAGGCGAAGTGTGAAGAAGAGGTGAGTGGGGTAACGGTCTCCATGCATCGCCACCTATTACCAGGCCGGGACCAGACCGAATTGCAACACCGCACCGTCTCGCTGGCTTCATACGTCCGACCGAGTGCCTAGGCTGCCTCTTAATATTCTAATTTGATATCGGATTATTGAAAAGAAGTTCACTAATAGGCCTATGTATGGACGTGGCTAGTTACGTATAGGTGACAAATTGAGATTTTGATATAAGATTAGCCTTCCTTCTTGGGTCTACTTTGAACACTATTGTAAGACGTGCGAGTGTTAAAAGAATATATGCAATTTAGTACGGAGACGCAAGTTCAGCACCATTCATCACCATGCTTACCGCTCGCCTCATATAGACGCTTGTGCGGTGTTGCCGCTCTGCTATGGGCAAGGTCTTCCTTATAGGTGGCTATGTTTCCATGGCAACAATGTTCCGTGTTGCAACGTTCTCACGGACAGCGGCGAGCTTTTGGCTTGACGCAGTGTCATTGCGTGGCGTGTCTCGTCACCAACTGTCTCTATTATCCAGGGTATTTTCTTATTCCTTCACAGGAAAGAAGATACTTTAAGCAACTGCATAAAATTCGGTCCAGAGGTTCTCGTGTTACACGTGCTTACAACAACTGACGTTGAGATAACTTGTCACAGTGGCAACGTGACATTTCCCCACGTGCTGGCTTTGACAGCTGTCAGCGGTCATTTTTAGCCTATTTTCAATTTTGAAAAAAAAAAATAGGCTTATGAGATCACCTTTTGTCCGTGGGTGTGTGCGTGTGTGTGTGTGTGTGTGTGTGAGGTGTGTGTGTGTGTCCCCCTAATAAAATCTAAACGGCTGGAGCGATATCAATGAAACTCGGCAAGTTCATAGCACTGTTCCCGGCGACCTCGACCGTGCCCTTCAAATTTTGTTACGTCTCACCAATCCAACATGGCGGCTGTGCGAATTATTTCACTAGCATTCAATATCTCCGAAACTATTACCGATATCGCCCTGAAATTGTGTACGGTGATAAAGGGTACTACTAGAAGTTCACCTATGAGACTTTCAAAAACCTGGTGACTACAAAACCAACATGGTGGTCAAGCGAATTTGAGACTTTTAAATAGACTTTTCTTCCGATTTAACTATCCAAACGTAATTAGACTTGGTACAGCAAATCCTTATACACATTGTAATGCACTGGAGACTAATTTAGTTCAATTGTTTACATAACCTCAAAATGGCGGCTGTGCGAAATATTTCACTGACATTCTATATCTCCGAAACTATTATAGATATCACCCTGCAATTTTGTACGGTGATAAAGGGTACTGATACAAGTTTACCTATGTATATTTCATAAACCTGTAAAGTACAAAACGAACATGGCGACCAAGCGAATTTGAAATATTTTAATAGACTTTTCTCGTGATTTAACTGTCTGAGCGCAGTGAAATGTGGTACAGTAAATGAGTTTGCAGATTGTAATGCACTGCCATCTAATTTAATTCAATTGTTTACATAATCTCAAGATGGCGGCTGTGCGAAATTTTAAAATTAAGTTTTTATTTCTTGTGTCGTAATCATGTGATCGAAGTGAAAGTTTGAATAATGAACCTACGCAATAATTTTCCTTTAATGGTACATAACTCTATGGCCTATACATATAACAATCCTAAATGGCGAGCTTCCGAAATATTTAGACGGTTCTCAATATCTATGAATCTTTTACAGCAACAAAACTGATCTTCTTATGTTCATAGAGACTATGAACATATGTTCCCCTATAGGACTTTCAGTAACCTGGTGAGCACAAATCCAACATGGCGGCGACGCGAATTATAAATATTTAAATGGACGTTTCTCGCGAATTAACTATCTGAGTGCCGTGAAACGTTGCACGTTAAATGCTTATACAAATGTTGATCCACTGGCATCTAATTTAATTCAATTGTTTGCATAATCACAAGATGGCTGCTGTGCGTAATTTTAAAATCTCGTTTTTCATTCTTGTGTTCTAATCATGCGATTGAAGTTTGAATACCACACGTACACAATAATCTTAATGTAATAGTACAAAAATAAAAATCCAACCTGGCGACCATCTAAAATATTTAGACGGTTCTCAATATCTACGAATCTGTTACGGCAATTAAACTGAAATTTTGTATGTTGATAGAGGCAATTAACATGAGCAGGATATATGAAAATAGGCTGTATAGTTCTTCATGGAACTACTTGTTCATAATACAGTACTTAATTTACAGTTAACGGAATGAGAGTGCGCACACTTCTAAAAATCGCGATTACGTCATCCGCACCGTACGGATAAAGTGCCCCTTCGCGAATACTGCCAACATCCGTTGCATACGTATTGGACCGGTTAGCGCAGACTCATTTGAATCAACGTAGGCTGCATATTATGGTAAATGTAATAAACTAGTGATTATGTACAATTTACGGTTATTAAATACAGTATATATACAAATACGAAAAATTATTATTCGATATTCACCAAAATAACAGCGAAACTTCTATAATTCCTAACTCGTAATGGTGAATGTGATAAACACCCTGATTGATTGGAGACTTGCACTAAGCAATTACATATCAAAATCAATCTAAATCCATGTTCTAGAGAGAGAAAAAAACATTTATTGCTACTTCGTCAAATTATCAAAACACCAGTAGTTTGATAATTATTGATAAATATTCACGAATTTATCACTTTTACCAAACTTAGTGGCGATTTGTAAAGCCTCCGTGGCTTAGGCGGCAGCACGCCGGCCTCTCACCGCTGGGTCCGTGGTTCAAATCCCGGTCACTCCATGTGAGATCTGTGCCGGACAAAACGGAGGGAGACAGGTTTTTCTCCGGGTACTCCGGTTTTTCCTGTCAACATTTCATTCCAGCAACACTCTCCACTATCATTTCATTTCATCTGTCATTCATTTAAACATTGCCCCAGAGGAGTGCGTCAGGCCTCGGCAGCCGGCACAGTCCATATCCTCTCCGCTAGATGGGTGCTTCTTTCATTCCATTCCTGACCCGGTCGGAGACTGAAAGCAGGCTGTGGATTTTCATTTTCAGTGGCGATTTGTATAGTAACCATAATTTTAACCTAATCTCCGGATTAATCACATTTACCGTATTACCTAAGGTTCGAAAGTTAAGGAAAAGTCATATCTTTTTCATGAGCTTGTTTTGCCGGAAAATAGCCAAATAATTGCGAATGAAAGGTCCCTGATCTCATTTAAAGAAATTTTATGCTGTCCATAAATGCACATTTTGGCCATTTGTTTATGATTTTGTCATATTTTGCTCATTTTAGTCATAGATAGTCATATTTGGTTTTATTTTGAGCATTTGTGTTTACATTTTGACTAGGTACATGTTATCGGGATGGAGTTTAGTTGGTTGGTTCCTTAGTATAGGAACTGCGACTACGCGGTCATGTAGCCCCGTGTACTTTGGGTGTGTGTAGAATCTGTCTGATAATAATAATATCGTAATGGCTTCGGGTGCTGGGTGCAAGCTTTGTTACTTGACGCCCATAAAGCAGCTGATTATTTATTTCAAGTAAAGACTTCACACGATAATTTCAAGCAGTTCCTACTTTCGCTACCAAATGCTACCGTCCACGACACTTAGCTGTGAACTTGAATACTACGAGATGCCAATGCAACCAGTGCCTGGTAACGAACGTTGGAACTTAAAAGCATTCATCAAACCTTACCTACAAATTTTGCTTCACACAAGTTAAGTTAGTGGAAGGTTCTTTTACTTCCCCTCCGAAGGAAGGCATACTGAGGGATTTTTAACGCTCATAAAAATCAGACGACTTTGGCCGGGTTTGAACCCGCAACCTCGGGCATAGAAGCTCAGCATGCTACCAACTACGCCACCGAAGCCGCCGGGGGTGGGGGGATGGAGTTACAAACATGGGATTTCTAAATGCTGCATTTAACAACAGGTTTAAAATGGTGGTAGCATAATGGATTGTACCTCAGTGACTCCTGCACCAGTGGACTATATTTTGAATTTAGATGTTAAATTATGAGACCACCTGTTTGTTTTTAGTCTACTTTCGATTTTTGAAAAAAAAAAAAGTAGACTTATGAGATCAACACAGGGCGAAAAATTGTGTGTCTGTGTGTGTGTGAGTCTGTGTGTGTGTGTGAGTGTGTGCACTCTGAATGTCTGCTCCCCCCCCCCTATCAATTCGATCACGGTGAAACCGAATTGCACGAAATTTGGTACAGAGGTAGCACTAGCAAAGGGCACTTCATTGTCATGTTTTATATTGCCGCCATCTTGACGGAAACGTAATGGCGGCCACCCAAATGTTCAAAGCTTAAATCAATTTACGACCAACCGTATCATCTGATCTCTACCGATTATTTCAACATTATACCTTTAAGTAGGTAGAATCTCTTGACCAAACTACAAGGTCATCAGCCCAATAATTTGCGGATGACGGCCATGTATGCGTGCAAATCAATTCCCCCCATCTATTCATACACGGTGAAACCGAATTGAACGAAATTTGGTACAGATGTAACACTAGCAAAGGGCACCTCAATGTCATGTTTTATATCGCCGCTATCTTGACGGAAACGTAATGGCGGCCACCCAAACGTTAAAAGCTTAAATCAAATTACGACCAACCTGATCATCAGATGATTCTGATCTCTACTAAATTTTGCAACAACATACCTTTATGTGGTAAGCATCTTTTGACCTAATAACAAGGTCATCAGCCCAATAATTTGCAGAAAGGGGCCATGTATGTGTGAAAATCGATTCCCCCTATCAATTCAAACACGGTGAAACCGAATTGAACGAAATTTGGTACAGAGGTCGTACTTGCAAAAGGCAACTCAGTGTCATGTTTTATATCGTCGCCATCTTGACGGAAATGTAATGGTTGTCTCCCAAATGTTAAAAGCTTAAATCAAATTACGACCAACCTAATTATTTGATCTCTACCAAATTTTGCAACAACATACCTTTTTGTGGGAAACATCTTTTGACTGAACTACAAGGTCATCAGCCCATTAGTTTGCAGATAGCGACCATGTATGTGTGAAAATCGATTCACCATATCAATTTAAACACGGTGAAACCTAATTGAACGAAATTTTGAACAGAAGTAGCACTAGCAAAGGGCACCTCATATTCTTGTTTAATATCCGTATAACACGCTGTATTTCTACCAGCTACTACAACCAACATTCAATTATACTCCTTGAAAAGGACAAAGAGTTATAACAATACCCATGGATTTAGGAGAAAGTAGGCTATGTGTGCTTTACTGAACATCTTGTTCTCTATATGTCATTATATCATACGATTTATAATAATAATAATAATTACAGGTTTATAAGACATGATTCCGAGAAAGAAGCTTCTGTACGGATGTCTTAGTGCCACCCAGCATCAGAGCAATTATTAAAGAAGGAAACTCCGAGTTATCTCGCGCCCAGTTCAGCTTTGATGGGTCCGGTATTGTAGCTCTATCAGTTTGCTGTATTATGGCGTTTTACGTTAGCACTACTCCCAATACTTGTTACACATCCCAACAATTCATACATCATATTTTCCAGTTTTAGGTCATATTCAGCTAGTTTTAGGGCAAATTTGCTTGAATATTTTGTACGTTTTAGGGTCTTAAACATCCGAACGCTAGTAATAACTTATATCAAACATCCAATCCGTCCGGTGCGAATAAGTATACGATACCTGACACCTTTGACTACAAGCACCTATTAATATACAGGGTCATTTTATATTTGCTTGGCTAGGACATTCTCACTCACGCGCTCCGCCAATGACGGCTCAATTGCCGGCTACCGCGCGCGCGTATGTTCGGCAGAATACGGTGCTTAAAATCAGTATCATGCTTTTTTACTCACCATGTTTACAGTAGATGCTGAAAATGTTCCCCATCCGCTGCCAAACATAATCGGCATCTTCTTATGAAGTATCTGGTTAATCCGGTTAATTTAGCTTCAGTAAGGAAATAACGACCTTAACATCTATTTTTATTGTTTACTGAACCTGTACGTTTGAATCTCAAATTAGCCAGTCGTTTTATAGGTTAGATGGCACCTAAGAGCCTGCAGAAACATTACAACCAAAAATATACTATCTTGACCAGCGCGTGTACTTAAAGAAGAAGGTGACCGTGCGCCTCAAATACAGAATACAGGGTGATTCTTATTAACGTTTAAAACTCTCTGTAGCGACGTTGATGGCATTGAGACGAGTAATTTGATATAGGACACTTAGGGTCGCAAGTGTCCGGAAATACCTTAAAAGTGGACCTCAGCTGTTAAACATATGATGTCATCAGGTGACGGCTATGCTCGAGCGGTCAGGCCCGTGCTCTCTTACGCACACCAAAGCATCCAAAGGAAACGTTGAATGTCATACCACTCTGGCTCCGCGTCTGCGTGTGCGACTTGGGCGCGTGGGGTTCGAGGTTCAAATCCGGGGCCTATCCATCAGCTTTCTTTGTTCTCTCTCATCTGCTTTCAAGTGGAAGCAGGACACGGAACAAGAGTGATATGATATTCAACTTTGCTTTGTTGTGCATAAGAATGCACGGGCTTGACCAATCGAGTGGAGCCGTCACCTGATGACATCATATGTTTGACAGTTGTGGTTCACTTTTAAGGTATTTCCGGACACTTGCGACCCTTAGTGTCCTATATCAAATTACTTGTCTCAATGCCATCTACGTCGCTACAGAGAGTTTTAAACGTTAATAAGAATCACCCTGTATACCGTACACTAACTTCCAATGCAGCTTGGACAGCTGCAATAGTTTCGTGACGAGAGTTTTGAGGTTTCCAAACTCTCTCAGAGGTAGCGCGTGTCACGTTGTGGACATCATGCGTTTTCAAAACACATTTTCTATTTTAACCAAGTATTCTGAACGGTTATTGGAATATACATTCATGCTATAACTAACTGGCTTAAATAGTACTTAATAATATGTTTTCAAGGCACAAAATCATTGCATTTACTCATAATAATAACAATAAAACCCAGTCATGATTTTATTTTAGAACTTTACTTCAAGATCTGACGTGAGCGGCAGGGTAATTCAATCTTTAAAATAATTGCTCTGCAAGTTCCTTGAATTGGTCTGCAAGCCGCCTTTCATCCTGCAACTGCTTTACCTCATCCTCGAGGTGGGACTATCGACTACTTATAACCATCGACTGATTAGTCATTCATTGGAAGAAACTATCGACTAGACTATATAGTCGACTACTTTCAGTCGAAAGGTTACCTGAATTCGCATAGCTCCTAAGCGTTTTGTTTCATGTAGAGATGGGACTATCGACTACTTATAACCATCGACTGACTAGTCATTCATTGGTAGAAACTATCGACTAGACTATATAGTCGACTACTTTCAGTCGAAAGGTTACCTGAATTCGCATAGCTCCTAAGCGTGTTGTTTCATGTAGAGATGGGACTATCGACTACTTTTAACCATCGACTGACTAGTCGTTCATTGGTAGAAACTATCGACTAGACTATATAGTCGACTACTTTCAGTCGAAAGGTTACCTGAATTCGCATAGCGCCTAGTCGTGTTGTTTCATGTATTCGACTGAAAGTTGTCGCTTCTAGGCAGCGTACAAAGTACTATAAGCCGTTACCCGCAGAGTTGAGTCGTACCAACAGGTGAAAAGCAAACTTCTCCTTAACCAACCTCTATGCAGACGTTAGTTTGGACTACGTGACACTCATGAACATGCAATTGGTCAACTTTATTTATTTATTTTTACTGTGCTTCGAAATGGTGGTTTACGTCGTGTAGAGTGTAGCCATTATTTGCAATGTTGCACATTTCATTTAATGCAAAATGTGTCTGAGTAAATGTTCCCCGATATTGGTACAGGGCACATTACCTGTATGTACTGTGGATAAGTGAAGTAATAGAGCATTACTAAAATTAACCTAAGAGTAAATTAAATCATTATAACTGAAAGGGAGTTCTTAAGTACCGGTAACAATTCCATAGCCAACATTGAAATAGGCCTAATCACACAGTTTTTTTAATGCCACAAAATAAATGCAAAATATTTCCATAGGTCACAAACAAGTTATGTGTTCACTAATTTAATCCTCTCTGAAGTACTAAGGACGTAGAGTTGGAATGCGACTTGAACAAGAAAACGGTGGCCTACAGTAAATACACACGAAAATAGAGCACTTTAGAACAGCAACGAGAGCGAACTTTCAGTGGAGATGTTGGCAACCATTTAAATACAAAGTTTCTTGAAACCGCGCGCTGTCCACGTACTGAAACAATTGACGACGAGAATCAATTTGAACGTACACGCCCTCAGACTTGCTACCATGCTATTTATTTGGGATCCAAATATAAAATATTTTCTGATTTAATTTTCCTGGAAAATCTATTCTATGTTTGCATCGATCAATACCATCACGCTATAGGGAGGATTTCATAATAGTTTTCTTGCAATTCATTTCTCCCGTGGCAGAATTAATGAATGAAATTCAATCAAAAATAAATAGAATAGAATTTATTATTGGAAAGTCCATGTTCAAGCCGTGAAATAATTCAGGAATGTACCCAATTCTCATTACAAGTGTACTGTATATACTGCGTTAAGGAGTTCAAACATAACCTAAAAATTGAATGCTTAACATTTCCAATAACATACATATACATTGGACAACTGGATTTAGGATATTTCATTGAAAGAATCTACGAACTGTATAACACTATAGGCACCTACAGGTATACTTAACTTATTAATTAAAGCTCTACAAGAAATATCCAACACAATAAATTGAAGCATGATGCTATTCTGAAGAAGCCGTTTGATTAGAACGACTACTTAAATTCGAATGATTCCATTCGCTTGGAATTAGTCGTTTGCAAACGACTGGTTTAATTTTAATAATTCCAACGATTGCTTTTGGATCAGTCGTTTGCAAGACACTTGATTATGATACGGCGCAGATACGGTGAGTAGTCGTTGAATTCATTCGACTCTCTTTTAAAAGCAGTTGAATAAGTCGATGGTTTTAACTATCGACTAATTCGACTGTTTTCAGTCGACTGCTGTCCATCTCTGCCTCATCCTTCAACTGTTTGACCTCATCCTTCAACTGCTTTTCCTCATCCTCCAACCGCTTTCCCAGCTCCTTCACGTTCTTAATCAGTTCCTCACCTTAGTATCCAGCTGTTACTTAACTCATTCATTATGGACTCCTAGGCGGTTCGCTGAGCAGTCTCCACTATAACAAATGTGTTTTCCAGCATCTTGTTGAGTCTCTCGAGAATCATTCGACCGGTTTCCACTTCGCGTCGACCAACATTCAGGACATTAAGCTCTCCCACAACGCATTACGGACAAATGAAAACAGCTTCACAGTAAACGAGAAGAAAACCCAACAAATGATCTTCCGAAAAGGGGGAAAACCCGCAGAGGAAGTCAAACTTTACTATCGGGGCGGCTCCTGACTAAAATTGTAGGGTGGGCCAGATGATATTATTGTTGGTTCATTTTATTTTAAACATTGTTTTATATATGCCATTTATTGTTGCCAATATTCCCATTATCATAATTCCACACCACACAATATTTGAAACAAATATTAATAACTGTACTCACCTGGCCCCTTATATGTAAATATATTCTCCTCTCCTGAGCTTGGATGAAGCAAATTTTTCGATCATCCTGGTGTTTGTGTTTCAACAGGCTGTGTGCAATGGCTATTAGTGGTCTACCTGCGCAAGGCATGGGAGTAGGGGAGTAGTGCCGATTCAAACGCACCCATTTTATTTGTACCCGACTGTACATGTTAAAATAATTAATATCTCTCGAACGCAAGGTCCGATTTTGACAAATGAGGTGTCGTTGGACTTGAGCTGACGTCCTCTTTCCTATAGACCGCTCGTTATATTTTTCAATTTTTTTTGAAAAATTTTGTTTTCGAAAGTAGGCGATAGTTTGAAAACCAAACATGATAGAATGTTATGCCATAGTTGAAACGAATGGTCACTATGACCTTTATTTTTAATAATAAAACTTTTTTACTTTTTGAGATTTTTTGAAAACACTTAAATTTTGAAATTTTTATATTTTGGAAACTAAAGAGTTTACAAAATTTTATGTATGAAGTAAATGAATGGCCCTGACCCCCTCTAACCCGTAAATAAATTTCAAGTCTCTAGGACTAAAACTGTGCAGAAGTGCTAGAATGGGGATCTACCTATAATCGCGTGTGTGCTTGAATACGTATGGCTATGTTGGAAAAAGTTGGTGGTGGGGGAGGACTAGGGTTGAGTGAGGGGTTGTTTAGATGGTATTTTTCCGCTCTATTTGATGGTGAGGTTATTTTTTACAATAGGTGGAATTTGGAAACTCAATTTGAGGTAAACGTGCGTTTATGACATTTTGGTGATATTTAATGAGCTTGTAAGGCTAGAACGATGTGTTGTTTAGGAACGGGGTGACGTCCTCTTGGCTAAGAATGTGTGATGAATTTTTTTATTTTTATTTTGTAAATTCTTGTTTTTTTTTTGGATTGGCGCTATTTTGGAAACGGTGAATTTTGGAAAAAAGTTTGTTTGACGTTAATGAAAGGTGGGCATGCCCTCTAGGGTGGCAGCAAGTTTCAATGGTGTAGGAGGAAAAAAAAAATAGCCCACTTTCTCGCGAACATTGGTGATCATTGGCGAACGAATGGTCGGAATTTAACAAATGAGGTGTCGTTGGACTCGAGCTGACGTCCTCTTTCCTATAGACCGCTCGTTATATTTTTCATTTTTTTTAAAATTTTGTTTTCGAAAGTAGACGATAGTTTGAAAACCAAACATGATAGAATGTTATGCCATAGTTGAAACGAATGGTCCCTATTGTACCCAATCGTCATCATATGGAACATGTGTTCGTATCCCAGCTAACTCACGGTCTTTCGAGGTATGGGACATTCATGCCTACCATACGATCTCAAGCTCAGGATTTGAGTCTGTCAGGTGACTACTCTACTTGAAAGAAACAACATATTCCTAAATACAACATTTAATGATAGAAAATCATGGCTATACAACATAAAACACAAACAAAAGATAATTTACATTTACTTCCCACAACAAAATCAAAGTTATCTGTGAGTCTCTCCTTAAAATTAGTGCTTCACCGCACTCAAGTCTATTCCAAACATCCTATTATTGATACTCTCTGACATTTGCGAGTGTCCCTAGTTCTTCACGTGGCACAATTTAACACAAACTGGAATATCACAACACAATAAACACAAATTATCTTTAAATGACATTAAATCTGCAATTATTAAACATTTATCCGTTTTGCACGGGGCATTTACTTTCAGTAATATTAATTCATTATCTTATGCCTTAATTAACAAGTGTTGTGTCGTGCAATTCGTATTCCTTTTCCCCATCAATTTGAAACGCTGAAGTAGTACACTTTCCCTTCCAAAATACACATGGATAGAGATGTTTTATAGCTTCACCATACAATGATTTTCTGGGTCTGGTCAAAACATTATCGTTACAAACGTGTCATGTCATTGAAATTACTCTACCCGTATGAATAAATTAGTGTAAACTGGGCAAATACACTTTACAAAGATGCCTATATTTACTTGGTGCAGTATTCCTCCTCAGAGAATAACTGGGCCAAATATTATCCGATCACAGCGATCCAACATGGTATGTGTGTGGAAATAAAGCATTTAATTCAATTGGCATCATCACAACAATCATATCTTAATTACTTTTCGAAATATCGAGATTCTTCAGTGTCCCACTACGCTTTTAAAATAAAAGGATCAGGTCAACAGACCTCCTTTCCAAGCGGACAATAAATTAGTTTCGGCTGTCTGAGAAAGATGGCCGCCGGTCTAGTGGCCTTCCTGCCACCCCATATGGCTCCTTGCAAGGTCAAGTTTATTTACTGGTGCAGTTATACTGGAGGTACCCTGAGTGTGTGCCCCTAGTAATTGAGTCATTCTAATTATTTAACACCTACATTTAGAGTATAATGGGCTCAACTCGGCTCCTAATTTATATTCATGGCAGGGGATGGATCATGTAATAGCTTTGCCGTTCTGTGGCGACATTAGTGGCTTCTGGCGCGCATCTCAAGTGAGTATCAAAGTTCTCTCACTGGTGCAGCTGCCTATAACAAAAGGAAATCGGCGTTTCCTATACGACGAACCATTAGTCTTACCTCTAAGGGCAGATCAATTAATACATTAATACATCCTCGAAATTTTACGTTTCTTTCTAACAGTTTTCCCTGCTGGCAACAATTCTGCAAACGGTGGATACAGACAGTCTCTGTCCCACTTCGCTGCGAATAATACAAGTATGCTCCAAGGCGATACTATCTCGTAGATATCGAAGATTAGCCGACTAGATTCGCCTAACGCGCAAGCTATGTTTGGATGATCCCCGCAACTTATTGACGTAAATCTCTTGATTCTACGTTACTTGCTCGCTGTACGCGGCTCAAACAATACTTCTTATAGATGACTCAATTATTAAAGCACTCACGTCCTCTCTGCAATTACTCTTAAGCCAAAGCTTTATGTAGCTCCCAAAACAAGTATAAATTTACTGGCTTACATTAACTACCTTAATGGTTCTCAAATACAACCCTGTAGAATTTACCATAATAAAAATTCATTCAACAATTCAATGACACTGAAAAAGTCTCATTATCTCGAAATTTTACGTTTCTTTCTTACTGCTTACAATAACACAGTACTCTTATGTAAGACATGACACACTTTGCACGTACTCTAGGCCTGACATGCCCATTATTTTATTTATTACTGTTACCGACCCCAGATTATTATTATTATTATTATTATTATTATTATTATTATTATTATTATTTAACGTTACCGTTATTTTCATCATTTTCTTACGCCGAAATGGCCGTAAACAAATCATCCTCCAAGCCATATTTTACCAAAATACGAGGGATGTAAGCTCGAACATAAATGAATGTTAATTCTTAGTCTCAGAGTGATGCTTCGTTGTATGGTGAACTATTTAATCATATCAACAGATTATATTTGTACTTACTTTCATTTTTGCTGGGTTAGTCCAGCACGCCAGCCACGAGCCTACCATGATGCTTAGTTTAAGCCATCATGATATTTATCACACGACACATGGTATACACTTCACACATGATAATCAAATTTTCCATCACTGGCTCTTCTCACTTTGACACAATACATATTATTTTACCACATACATAAACACTTTTAAAAATCACTGTAATATAATTTTATATACAATTCCCGCACTATTTCACACATGGATCCTTGATTGGACTCCAACTATCGCCTGACCTCAGAGATGCGATACAGCTAACTCCCGACAACCGCTAGTCTCCATGAAAGTCTATCTTGCGTGTGCGTGCGTTCGATTCCCGTCACCTACAGTTTATATCACCTCTACTGCAATTCTGTTCAATCCTCTGTCACGACTATTTGTGACGCCTTCCAGGCTCCCATAACTGTAGTGATCCTGACAATAATGTGTCATTTTTAGCCTACTTTCGATTTTTGCAAAAAAATGAAAGTAGACTTGTGAGATCAACACAGGGCGAAAAAAGTGTGTCTGTCTGTGTGTGTGTATGTGTGTGTGTGAGTCTGTGTGTGTGTGAGTCTGTGTGTGTGTGTGTATGTGTGTGTGTGAGTCTGTGTGTGTGTGTGTGTGTCTGTGTGTGTGTGAGTGTGTGTACTCTGAATGTCTGTCCCCCCCTATCAATTCGAACACGGTGAATGCAAATTGAACGAAATTTGGTACAAAGGTAGCACTAGCAAAGGATACCTCAGTGTCATGTTTTATATCGCCGCCATCTTTACTAAAACTGAATGGCGGCCACTCAAACGTTCAAAACGTAAAATCAAATAACGACTAACCAAATCATCCGATCTCTACCAAATTTGGTAACAACATACCATCGTATAGGATGCGTCTTGTGACCAAATTACAAAGTCGTCCGCCATACCATTTCAGTATGGCGGCCGTGCGAATTATGCAAACTTTATAATCCATATCATGGGACCCACCAGTTCCGATTATCGAGCCGAGAATCGTTTTAACTATTCTAAAGGAAGAGGCACGTTCGAAATTAAAAGTTTATTTTGTAATACTATAGTGCAGACGTGATTTTAAAAAGCTGAACTGATTCAGTAATAAGACAAGATGGCAGCGGATATCTTGTGCCGGACTTATATTTCACTAATTTGAGTATTGCATGCAATATAGCGTACTGATAAAAAATAAATAAACTTTGTATGAAATGCTTTATATATAAATAATATACTCCAGTGATGAAATCGTTTAGTATAAATCATTATTTGCTAACAAGTTCTATGTAAGTCATTTTAAATAGAACGATATTCGTTGACACAATTAGCTCAGTGGTAGAGCGTTAGCCTATCGCTCAAATGCCTATGGTTCAAACCCGATCAGAGCTAGGTTTTTTGCTTGAAATGTTATATGTTTATTGTTTTGTAATGACTCAGATGTTTTAAAATTAAGCGTTATATTGTGCACATTATGGTGTAAAATATATATTTAATTAAAACATAATTCGCCAGCAGATTTACTCGGGACATCTAGCTGCCAAAAAGGTAACTTCCAGATTTTATTGAAAAGTTTCTTCTTCTGGCCGCTAAAATGCACTCGCTCTGTTAGGATTATATTGTTCGATATTTCACCAATAGATGTCACGACTAGTCTACGTGGGGATCCATTGATTACTATACCATTATCATTCTATGCGCATCGAATTTGAAGAATGACAAGATGATACTACGATACATTTTAACTTTTTATTTTAAAGGGTTTGTAACAGCCTATTTTGCGTTACTTGAAAATGTTATTAAGCGTTATATTGTGCACATTATGGTGTAAAATATATATTTAATTAAAACATAATTCGCCAGCAGATTTACTCGAGACATCTAGCTGCCAAAAAGGTAACTTCCAGATTTTATTGAAAAGTTTCTTCTTCTGGCCGCTAGAATGCACTCGCTCTGTTAGGATTATATTATCGAAAATATCCACATAGTTTGTATACACACGTCTCTGTAGGGTCATGGAAAGATTTGTTAATTCAATTAGGGTTGTGAAAGCCATGCACAACCAGACGTGTAAAGACATGCCTCAACTCAAAGTTGGATGTTGCCCACGGCAGGTCGTAATAATAATAATAATAATGTTATTGGTTTTACATCCCTTTTAACTACTGCTGATTTTAGAGACACCGGGGTGCCGGAATTTTGGCCCGAATGGGATCTTTAACGTGCCAGTAAATGTACTGACACGGCTCCCTCGCATTTGTGCACCCTCAAATGCCAGCTGACTGCGCCAGGATACGAACCTGCAACCTAGGGCCCAGCAAGCGAGAACGTTACCGCTGAGCCACGCCGCCAGTCCGGTCGATTATGTCTCCAGATCCATAACATTCTTGATATACTTCTTATCTTTCTTTCTTCAATGATGGTAGCAGTTTTTATCTAGGTTGTGGCGTTTGGTAGAGGTAAATCGTTTCTAAGGTCTTCAACAAAGAATAGTTCTATTATACTCTTTGATAATAACAACGAGTTATAACTATACTCATACATTTAGGAGAAAGTAGGCTATATGTTCTTTACTGAACATCTTGTTTAACTATGACAACATCTCCTGGTATGTTCACTGTCCATAAACATCCTAAATTATCCCTACGCTGTATTGAATTTTTACTCGCGTATGTTATTGGTTAAACATCTGCTGTAGACTAAATCTTACACGATGCATAATTACTGTTCTGAAGCTGCATGATGCGCTTCCATTGTTCTCCAAATACATTTGAGCGTCGATACTTTATAACTTCGCGCACTTTCTTGCGTGATCTGGCAGCGTGTTAGTTCACGTGTTGAGTCAAGACGAACTGAAGACGGACTGAAGACGGACTAACTTCCCTGCGAAGCTTCTCCTATATAAAGCTTTCTTGTGAAACATAGTCCACTGGACATTCAGGATCGACTCCCTTCATGAAATAATACATTTCCAGACAAAGTGAAGTATAACTCTCGTTTGTCTAGGTGTGGAGGTCCCAAAATCACTCGCGTGCAAGCGATCGCTTCGGCCAATTAATTACAATTAATTGCCTTCTACCATGGCGTCATGACGCTATCCTGGTAATTCCCCCTCTGCTGGGCTCCAAAACCTTCCTCCCGAGCGGAAGAAGTGGTGCGGAGGCTCGTTTATAGATGTAGGCTTTAATTTAGGCGTGAGAACACTCCTAAATTATCTTTCCTAGGATATATTCACCTGGGTGTAAGTTTTATTTCATTTGAATGCTCCAATTGGCTGTAAACAATTAATTTCTGTGGGCGACTGCCCCCTCTCTACTCTTATGCCTTGTGAAACGGTGCATCCCAGAGTCATTAACCTTGAGCTGTTCCTGCGGTCCAGACGAAAATTAGTTCCTTGGCGTCACCTAAAAACGCCCCTTCGCTAACTGCGATTAGTCAACTGTCAAGCTGGTTTGCTTTCTAGTATTCAGGCTTCTAAAACGTACATGGGCTTTGTAAAAAGGAAAGGAAGCTTGTAGTTTAACGTGACCGTTAATCTTGAGATCATGAGCCACGGGACCTCCTTTTTACGTGGAATCCGAACCACAGGACATGGCATTTCACTTCGAAAATCTCACATGCATTGACCGGGAATCGAACCCGGACCACCTTGGTGAGAGGCATACAGCTAGACCGCTGAGCCACCACGCCCCCACATGGGCTTTGTATTTTCTTGCAAATATCCACCTTAAAAGCTATGATATTCCCATTCTAGCCGTGAAATCCTGCTATTATGATTATATGCAGATATAACTCATTGCTCTTCGGGTTCCCTGTAGCTGTTCTCCCTCAGAGATCACTGATTCGAATCTGGGCAGAATCATGGCCCTGGTCTTCTTTTATAAGACCCGAGTTCGATGCCAGTCTGCCGTGTCTAATTGGGCACACTATGACCTTTATATTTATAATAAAACTTTTTATATTTTCAGATTTTTTTGAAAACACTTAAATTTTGAATGTTTACTATTTTGGAAAAACCGACAGTAGTGGCTACGCTGGCTAACGCGCAGCATTAGGTCATTGGGCCAAGCTCTCTGCAGACTCGGTAGACGCGTGGGTTCGAGCCCCACCGTCGGCCGTCCTTGAAATGGTTTTCCGTGGTTTCCCATTTTCAACACCAGGCAGATGCTGGGACGGTACCTTCTGACAGGCCACGGCCGATTCCTTCCACATCCTTGCCCAGTTTCATTCACCATCATTCATTTCATCTCTCATTAACTCCTCTCCTGAGGTTGGCGTCAGGAAGGGCATCCGGCCGTAAAAACCATCGCCACAAAGACTTCCATCGCATCTCATCCCCGACCCCGTGGGAAAAACGGGAATAATAAGGGGTGGACTTACATACATTACTATTTTGGAAACTAACAAGTTGACAAATAAGTTTGTTTGACACAAATGAAAGGGCCCTACCTCCTCGATCATGAAAATAAATGCCAAGTCTCTAGGGATTTTTTTAGCCTACTTTTCACATTTTGCAAAAATGAGGAAAAAGTAGACTTATGAGATCGGGCAAATGTGTGTCTGTCTGTCCGTCTGTCTGTCTGTCTGTCTGTCTGTCTGGCTGGCTGGCTGGCTGTGTGTGTGTCCCCCCCCTATCAACTCCTAAACGGCTGCAGCAATCGAAACAAAATTTGGTAGGAGTAAAGATCTATACCTGAATATCTCACGGCCATATTTGAAAATGATGTCAGTGCTACCAACTGCTAAAAGATCGCAATTGAAATTTGAGCTCCATGTTGGATATCTTGGAATGTATGAATGGGAGCTATTTCAAAATTGGCACACGTACAGATCATAATATTTCAGTTTAATTTCCAGGAGGCCATACATGGCAGTGTTGCCAAAATGATTATAAGCCTCCTGGTAGGTCCAATTTTTAAATGCATATAACTTCTACACTATCAAGCGGAATTCAACCAAATTTCGTATGTTGTATGTGTACATAACCAGATATGACTGAGCGTATTCTTAAGACCTACCAGGGCTGCCAACTGTTAATAAATGCTCCTAATTTATTTTATCCAAATACCAATATATCAGAAAGTATGCAAGCCGACAGCTTTAAACTATGCACACGTATAGTACCTGACATTCTATATTAATTTGGAGTAACTTATATACGTCAGTGCTACCAACATGATTCTAAGCCTGCTGACAGGTCCAACTTTAAATACATGTAACTTCCATACTATCATTTGGATTTCAACCAAATTTCGTATGTGCTATGTGTACCATAACAGATATGACTATGCGTATTCTAAGGAGCAACCAGGGCTGCCAACTGTTAATATGTGCTGTCCCTATTTTTGTTACCCTGATATCAATATATCAGAAAGTATGCAAGCCAATAGCTCTAAACTTTGCACACGTATAGTACCTGGCATTCTAGACGAATTTGGAGTAACTAATATACGTCAGTGCTGCCAACATGATTCTAAGCCTGCTGATAGGTCCAATTTTAAAATGCATGTAACTTCTATACTAACTAATGGATTTCATTCAAAATTGGCACAACAATAGATCATATTATTTCAGATTATTTCTGACCAATACATGCATGACATTGTTGCCAACATGATTTTACGCGCGCTGTTAGATCCAATGTTTAACTGCATGTAACGTCCATGCTATCCAGTGGACTTCAACCAAATTTTGTATTTAGTACCGTAAGAGACGGAACTCAGAATATATTCAGTCATCAGGGCTGCCAACTGTAGTGCTCTATTAGGATACATTATGCCAGGTATACAGTATTTAGAACTAATTGGAAATTTCGATATTAGCAACTTAATTTCGGCATTATTCTAGATAGGTTCATATTCTGTAGAATAATCATTGGCATGAAAAGTAGGCTGTATAGTTCTTAACGGAACTTCTTGTTTTTTATAAAAGAGTGTTTGTCGAGAGAGAGCCGGTAGTGCTGGGCGTGTGTTCCAACGAGGCTATGACTGAGCATGGTGAATACTGGAAATGGCTATTTCGACGGGGGCGATGTATGGCAAAACGAGGGGTTGATTTTCGATATTTTTTTTCCTATGACGAATGAATGAAGGCGAATATTTTGAAATGTGACAAGCATGCTAAGATTTTTTACCCCTGAAGGGGATCTTTAACGTTTTAGTTAACAGTGATGAGCGATATCGCTCTCTGACACAACAGACGGTTGTAGGATATGACCAAGTGATTCTTAGATGTTGGCGATCTCGGTGACCGTGCCCGGAAGAAATGAATTGCTATTTTGGTGGGATGGCGGGGAAGCTTATGACGGTTGGTTTTGTGATATTTCTTATGACGGATAGAGGTGAATATTTGAAATGTGTTACGTGTGCTAGGAATTTTTTACCCCTGAAGGGGATCTTTAACATACTGGTGAACGGTAATAAGCGAGACTGCTGTCTGGCACAGTAAATGGTTTTAGAATATGGAAACCAATAACACTTGCTCGACCAAGTCATGTGTATGTATGCAAAGAGCCAAAACAATAAGGTCATTGACCTGAAATATTATAAACTAAATATTGAACTGGGTAAAGTCATGTGTTTTAGGATGAAAGTATGTGGTTAACATGATCATGTATTGAGGATGGCCGCTTGCTAGTAATTATTATTATTACAGTAAAATGTTTAAGAATAATAATAATAAGAAGAAGAAGACACACATGTTTTCAATGCTAACACACACACACACACACAGTCCTGCTCACTGGTGACTGAATAAGTACCTAGCCAGAGGACTCGTGAGAGAGACTGCTGATAAGACAAAAAATGTCTACGTCAGCAGGAAGTGTGATATCAGCTTACTTGCCTCGTGGTGGCTAGCAGGTGTGCTGTTTAAGCATAGACCGCCATTTTGTTTCTGAGACAGTAGGACTACCGATGTATAAGAGGCAGCCATTTTGGTTCCTTATTAAAAACATGAAACTAGTATAAGGTACACGAATCTTATTCAGATTGAGGAATGTGAAGAGGCGTGGGAACACGTGTGAAAGAAATAACATTTCAAGGCCAAATCGCTGAGAAAATGCAACTCTCTCTGTTGCTAGGCTAACTGATAACGATTGCGTTAGTCATGCACTTGCCATTTTAGCACACGGACGTATACAGTAGAGCTCTGAACTGAACTTTGGAAGAAAAATCCTTTTATTTTTTTGGTAAGTACTTATGGATGATTATTTTAATAATGTCATGCTAACGAACCTTAAATTTGTAGTTATTGATTAGGTAATTAATGATTTTTATTTATTTATTTGTTTGCAGATAACCGGTATACCTTACATGTCAGAGATACAAGAAACCATTGCGGTTTTGGGCCCACTAGAAGGAAAGAGTAACAAGCCAATGCAAGTGAAGGTGAGATTATTTTTTTAAACTAACTTGATTCATTTTTTTGTTCGATATTATTTTATTTTATGAAATGCATGTATTAACCTGAATTTAGGTATTTATAGCGGTTTATTTTATTTATTTTTAGAAACTTGGAAAGAAAAGCCTTACCACCGTAGCAGTTGCTGATAACCCAAGACGCAGTAGAGTGCAACCATTGTTTCCAGGCAGTGAACCTTTGAAAACTCAGGTAAGTCTAACTTAAAAATGCTATGCCATTTTACCACTAATGAAAAACCATAGACAAAAAAATATTCATTACCTGGACATGACTGGTACAATGATTGCTTTCTTGAATAATGGCAATGTATTGACAAACGGTACAAGACTATATTGGTTGTTGACTGGGGAAAGTACAAGGCCATATTGGATTTACCAAAAACAAAACATAATTAATTTAATTTATGGGTGGTTCCCTATGGACTCAACAAATATCTACAGGTTTGAACAAGATAATCTGAACAAACTGACATGACATTCATTTTTGTTTATATATTGGTTTAAGGGGGATGTCCATGACTAAAGCTTTATAAAAAGAAAATAAGTGCATGGGTTACTGTTAGTGCCAACATACAGTTTATTTTTAATGGTTTTTTGATATATTAATGCCAATTAACGTTAAAGTTTAATTACAAGTATTGATTGATTGATTGATTGATTGGGTGATGGGCTATTTTGTTTGTTTTTAGGTGTGGTCATGCGCCATTAACGTAGTGAACAGACAGTGAACAAGCATACATTATGCTTTAAAGTAATCTGTGCTCTTGTGCAACGTTAATAACTTGCAACAACAACAAAAGTTTTATTATAACAGATGGCGTTAGTACTGTCCCCGTTTACCCGGATAGTAGGCTGTCAGATATCCGCCCCCTCAATCGGATTGCCAATAATCAACCGCACCGGCTCAGCTACACCAATGAAAATGGCACTGACAGATACTACCGAGGTTTGAGCACAGAAGTTAACAAGAAATTATTGTGGAACACACCAAAATAGACGGGGGTTCATACTTACCTCTACTTACCTCTTAAAAATTATCTCGGGGATTGGGTTGACAACAGGATCTCTAAAGTATGCTCCCACAATAACCTCCACCATGACATTTAAAAATGAACCAGAACGAAGACAAGAACTTTGAACTGTACAAAAGCTTTTATTTCAAATAAAGGGTATGATTTTAACACACTCAACAAAATAAATGTGGCTATCAGTAGCCCATGTCAATCTGACTATGTCCTCCTGAAGGACTTGCAAAGCTATCATACAACATGTTAGCTCCCACGAGCTCAAAATAACGTAACATTCATAACACATTTGGACTGGAAAAGGAAGTCAGGACGAGACATATATACAGAGCATTTGTTTTCTTTTAATAAACATGACACTGATATATATAGGCACAAGGCCAGAATGTAGACGACCTTGCCCGCTGATAACCAGTTGTCTGGCCAGCTGCGGTCTACCCTCAACCTGACGCACACCTGTCAAATGGACTCACTTGTCCTGCTATGTTGCGTAAGAGTCCAGCTCCCTCTCAAAAGCTTTAAATGTTCGCAAGACAACACAAATATAGTTACGCAAATCTTTCAAGTGCTTTACTCACACACCACTGGATTATTCTGACAATCCCTAAACTTGTTTAATTAGCATCCAAATGTTTAATTATCGTTGTTTAGAGTATAAAACAAACTCTTAAATGTTTATAACAAAAGCTCAAAAATAATTTATAACAATTAGAAATTGTTTATAATATTTGTCAAAGACAATTAGAAAGAAAATTTAAACACGCCTCTAACATTACATTCGTTCCACATTATTGTCAAAGATATTTACATCATTATTTACAATATTAACATTTAAATTATTCAAATTATTAATTCAAGAAATACATTTAACCACATGTTCATCCGGTTGGTAATTTCATAATCGTGTCAATATAATCGACCAATGAAGGTTAGTTATACATATTTAATGTCACAATCTGGTTTAATAAAGGTTGTAATAATTATTATAATTATTTGTGACGGTAATCTTCATTCAAAATCTTATCTCAAATTCTTTCAATACTCTTGTTAATTATAACAATAAATTCACTTGATTAATTTTCAAAGGACTAAGACAATACACTCCATCGGAAAATACTTCGCTTACAAAATAATGCACAAAACTGCATTAAAATAGGCCCAAAATTCATCATATATTAATATATATGGCATCAAAATCTTCCACAGAACTTACAAAAATCTCCACTAACAAATTCTTCAACACCATTAATTACTGTGGGAACCTCCTTCATTAATTCAAGGGCATTATACATCAGCGACTTTCAACACGTCCGCTGCACTAGCGATTATACATTCATAGTTCCACTTCAAAAATTCTTATAATCATTAATTGTTTCAAAACTGTTATCTTAAACCTTCGTGGATTTCATTCATGAATCGAAATGAAGTAAAAATTTGCCAATCACAAACAAATTTAATAGTGAATACGCTTATATACGCCTGTCTGGTCTATCACAATTTAAGATTAATATCTTCAAAGAATTTGTAGTATAAAAATACTATCATCAAACAAAGTGCAACTAAACTGCAAAATAGTCGAATAGAATCCAATTAGATTGTGGAATGCAAACATCATTATATAAATCTCTAATTGAGAAAAAGCTCCTAACAAAAGTTCATGACTTTAATGCATTCAATAATTCATAATTAAAGTTCATCTTTCACAAAATTGTCTATGATGCAATGGTCGTTCATAACTGACGATAAATGTCTGTGTTGTAATCAATTCAAATAACGACTAGTATTTCCAAGATCGTCGACAACGTAATGGATTTAACGCTCTAAAATCATTTAAATGTTCTTCCTTCTTGATGATGACAGAAAATTGGTCAAAGTAATTAAACTGGGGTAGAATTACTTTAATAAAGTGACACGCTGTCTGAATTTAAATCTGCCATAAAAATCATTAACTTACAGTCAAATCGTGACTACAAAAATAAGCAAATTACTGAAAAATCTAAATATCAGTCTCAACTGATCCAAAATCATTTAACTATGCCCATGACATAACAATGTCTTAATAAATCGTCGAAAAAGGCATAACACAACAAGGTGTACTGAGTACAGGAATCTCAAACAAGAATATAGGGCAAAATACATGAGGACAGAAAATATGGGAAAATGGTTGCTCAGATATCGCTAAAAAACTCAAATAAAACAATAAACGTTCACGACTACCTTATCTGCCGATTGACGTTCCAGAGGAAAATTCCCCAAAGAAGACTGCTGATGGATCCATTTCACCAACTTGAAGATGAGCTCCATCCTCCAAACCGGAAACAGCACCCTCGGAGAATCGAACTGCTTCCACCTCCGGAAATTGCACTGCTCCGTGTAGACGAAAGACATCCTTCCGGCAAAATTCTTCTTTGTGAGTCGGGACTACCCTGACCTCTCTTGAAAAAATCCCTGAAGTTCCAGTAGAAAATCGCCATGAAGTTTTTGTAGTAATTTCCGAAGAAATATTCATATTCAGTGAGTATGAAATCGTTTCCATTGCTGTTTGATAGTATTCAGCGTTGAACCACGAAACATGGGTGTAGATGGTTGTTCACCACATGTTCGCTTGTGTGGAATGGCAATTAGCGAAGTTCCATGCTGCTATCTTACTCCAACGATATATGTCCCAATTGCATTAAAGTCCTTTAGCCTTCCATCTTCTCTTCGGTTATGGTAATAGTAGAACAAACTGCCATATTAAACTGCTCCATAATACTGTAGCGTTGTGTCACAATACAATCCTAAGTCTCCCTGTTGCACTAGCAGTGTCAGCCGTGGCGTAGAATCTGACGATATAAAGTGCTTCTCAGATGGCGAGAAAATCACTTTTGTCAGTCGTCTAAAATTGCCAATATCTTCCAAAATAACTCCGCGAAATTGTTCAACTTTTCTACACTCCTTAATGTAGCACTGCACAATAGAATTAGCTTATAGGCGACCGCTAACTGTTCATAGCTAATCTTGTAGACACGTTATAATGTGCGTTTTAACTTCGCCTAGTTTTACTCACTGTAAACTTGTACTGCTTGTCTGCTCGATAGTTCACTGCGGTGGCTTCACCACGCGTTATAATGACGACTCTTTCTACAAATTTCACTCGACGTCTCACCGAAATGACTATATAAGAAAATGAGACTGAAAATCTGAGCTTAGGTTCTGACGATTTGAGCTATGCCGATTTGAGATATGAGGATTTGAGATATGAGGATTTGAAACTCCTCTCTTCTGCGCAAGGCCTTTTATAAACTTCATAAGGGGCGTATCCATCCCTACCATAGCGTGTTACTGCGTCATCGCTAGAAGTTCCAACTTCGTCAATACATGACGGATTTTCAAAATTCAAAAACTGAAAATAAATTTCACCAAAATTCCAGAACAATGCCTCTACTGCAAATGGAATTCCACAATTCTGCATTCCAAGAAGTATTATAAATATCATAGTTTCAGCAATCTCCGTCTTCCTTCAAACTATCGTTCATTGGTTCGAGCCTCCCCTCCAATAGCATAATTTCTTCCTCAGCATAATTCCACGTTTCCTGCGACTGCGTCGTAAATCTCGAATCTTTCTCGAACAAATGCTGACGTCACTGAGAATCTCAGCTCAAGTAGCCTGCTGGCATAACGTCTGCGTCATCCGTGCTTACGTCATGACTACCCACGTCATAACTATGACAGCCATAACTTTCTTCAAAATTTCCCAAAATAGCCACCGTGGTCTCTATATAATTCAATTTACGGGGGCAGTACCAAATACAACAAGTGAGCAAGTTGGTTTACCACGTGGGTTAAATTTAAAATCAGAACATGATCGTTGGTTAACATTTGAATCCTGGCCTGTAGGCTTTTTGTCGACACATGAACTTGCAATAGCCGTTTTTTTTACTTGAACCGAGAAGATGTGGTGCACTGTGTTTTTTGCGTATTGAACTTTCTCACTGCGAAGAAGGGGATGATCCCTTTAGGGACCATTTGCGATGGTCTCCTTGTTGTCCTTACATGCTTGGAAAACAAGTGGGCAACATATCCGTGTATCCATTTTACCGAACCACAAGACCATTGGCCGCTACTTACGTTGCTGAATCAGAAATAAATAATAATAATAATAATAATAATGTATTACCAGCCAACAACGTTAGTGTCGATATATGTGGTCCATATGCCATAGACAGTGTTGAATTGGCATGTGCTTTTGAAAAAAAATGGGAGTTTGCAAGACTAAAGCACTAGCACACCCAGAGTACAGCTCTGTTGAAAAACGTTTAGAATCTTATAAAAATGTTTGGCCATTAATATTAAAACACCTTACCAAACAGCTAAGTGAAGCTGGATTTTTTATACTGGTGAAGGAGATAAAACAATATGTTTTTATTGTGGATTTGATTTAAAGGATTGGCAAATGACTGATGACCCTTTTGTGCAACACGCTCGTTGGTTACCTAACTGTAAATACATGGTGTTGCTTAAAGGTCAGGAATTTGTGAACACTATTCGCAAAGAAAATGTGATTGCAGCACAAGACATAAAAGTGCCTTTAGAGTTAGAACACGCGGAGCAAATACATGAGGCTGAAAAAAAAGACTTGGCTCACGAACAGATACAAAAGTGTGACCAACAATTATGTAAAATTTGATATCAAGATGAACTAGGTGTTGTATTTTTGCCTTGTGGACACATGATAGCCTGTGTCAAGTGTGCATTAGAACTCTACCCTTGTGTTGTATGCAGAAAAGCAGTATATGCTACAGTTAGGGCATTTCTTGCATAAATAGTATAATTTATTGGCCATGCATAGTGCAAAATCCCTAATTGCACAATATTATTAAAGCTGTTTTAGAGTGTAATAGATATGCTTTTGTTTTGTTTACAGACTACTACAATGGATGTTTTGAATGCTGTGGGACAATCGTGTGGCTTAGAGACAAAGAAGCTCAGCGAATTGCCAACGCATATTCCATTCCGCATTATCAAGATTCGGAAATTGAAAACAGCATATGGTGATCGTGTACTTTGTGTATGTGAAAACTTTGAGACATTTCAGCCTACACGGTTTAATGATATGTCGGAGAGTGTTTTTGATGAAGTCAATAATGCTGTGCAATCTGTACACTTAATTTATGAAGGTTTTAAAAACAATAGGTGCATGGTCCGTTCTAATTAAATGAAAAAAAAAAACAAATGTGAAATAATAATGGAAAATATAAGTAATGACAATGGACTGAATGAAAAAACAAGTAGTTCCGTGAAGAACTGAATAGCCTATTTTCATATATCCTACTTATGTTCATTGCCTCTAACAACATACAAAATGTATGTTTGATTGCTGCAATAAATTCGTAGATATTGAGAAACTTCTAAATATTTCGGATGGACGCCATGTTGGATTTTAACATATATAGGCCTTAGAGGTATGTTTTATTACATTAAGATTATTGTGTAGGTTAAACTTCAATCGCATGATTAGGAAACAAGAAATAAAAACGAGATTTTCAAATTTCGCACAGCCGCCATCTTGTGGTTATGAAAATAATTTAAATGAATTGGATGATAGTGGATTCAAATTTATATAAGCATATACTGTACCAAGTTTCACTGCACTCGGATGGTTAAATTGCGAGAAACGTCAATTTGAATATTTAAATTTCGCGTCGCCGCTATGTTGGATTTGTGCTCACCAGGTTATTGAACGTCCCATAGGTGAACTAATGTATATAGCTTTTATACACATACAAAATTTCAGTTTGATTGCTGTCATAGATTAATAGATATTGAGAACCGTCTAAATATTTTGGATGGTTGCCTTGTCGGATTTTAATATCATGTAGGCCATAGAGTTATACTACCAGATGAGGATTATTGTGTACGTTCATTATTCAAACGTTGCCTTCGATCGCATGATTAGAAGACAAGAAATAAAAACTTAATTTTAAAATTTCGCACAGCTGCCATCCTGAGGTTATATAAACAATTGAACTAAATTAGATGCCAGTGCATTTCAATTTGTATAGTCATTTGCTGTGCCACGTTCCACTACGTTCATATGTTTAAGTCGCGAGGAAAGTCTATTTAAATGATTCCAATTCGCTCGGACGCCATGTTAATTTTGTAGTTAACTTGTATTTTAAAGTCACATAGGTGAGCGTTTAATTTTGTCCTTTATCACCCTAAAAAAATATGAGTAATAGTTTCGGAGATTTAGAATGCCGGTGAAATATTCGCACTGCCGCCATGTAAGATTGGTGATACGTAATAAAATTTGGAGGGACGGTTGGGGTCGTCCAAAATAGTGCTACAACTTTACCGAATTTCATTCAAATCGCTCCAGCCGAATAGAAGTTATTAGGGGGGAAACACACGGACGCACACACATACACACACGGACAAAAGGTGATCTCATAAGCCATTTTTTTTTTTCATAAATGAAACTAGGCTAAAAATGTACTTTGATGAGTTTACTAATAGGATGCACGAGTTTGGGAAAGTATAAGGAAAGTAGCCTCAGGAATGAGATATAAAAACATATACAGTATGTAGGCCTACCAGAGCTTTAACAAGTAGTTCCGTGAAGAACTATACAGCCTATTTTCATATAGCCTACTAATGTTAATTGCCACTATCAACATTCTAAATTTCAGTTTGATTGCTGTAATTGATTCGTAGATATTGAGAACCGTCTAAATATTTCGGGTGGTCGCCATGTTGGAGTTTTATATATGTAGGGCTTAGAGTCATGTACTGTTACAGGAAGATTATTGTGTACGTGTAGTTTTCAAACTTCAATCGCATGATTAGTACACAAGAAATAAAAACGAGATTTTAAAATTTCGCACAAATGCCATCTTGTGGTTATGGAAACAATTGAAAAAGATTAGATGCCAGTGGATTGACATTTGCATAAGGATTTACTATACCAAGTGTCACTGCACTCGGATGGTTAAATAGCGAGAAACGACCATGTGAATACTTATACTTCGCTCCGCCGCCTTGTTGGATTTGTGATCACCAGGTTATTGAAAGTCCTATAGGTGAACTTATGTCCAAAGCCCCTATGAACTTTGAAAAATTCAGTTTGATTGCTGTAATAGATTCGTAGATATTGAGAACCGTCTAAATATTTCGGATGGTCGCCATGTTGGATTGTTATATGTACAGGCCTTAGAGTCATGTACTGCCCCCGTAAATTGAATTATTTAGGGACAAAATGAGAGTATTTTCCGTCCCCATGATAAAATTTAACTAGCAAATATAATTTCTGGAAGTGTGACACAAGTGTGTCGTATTACAAGCTCGAGACAATGGGAGAGCCCGATCGCGTGATATGTTGCACAATGGACGCTTCTAGAAGGTTATTCTTAGCATAGCAACAGAGGGTTTGGAAATTAATATTATAAATATTGTTATAAATTATGCTATTGGATCCCAGTCCACAGCCAATGAGGAGAGGTCTTATTGAAGACGGGATCAACTTTAATTACACAATATGAGGAAATTATGCATTTAGGCCCTTAGAAGAAGATTTTCTTATTTGGTAATGAAGTGAATATTAAGAGAAATTATGTCTGATACTTTAAAAACCGCAGATCGGTTAATCTACGCAGTAAGAAGCATTGTTAATCTACGCGCTAAAATTATGGTGGGAGATTGATATGGCCGCAAAAAATACGACTTGGAGAGGGAGATCCAAGGATCGAGGTTCTTATTCCAGCAGACTTTGAAGAGTGAGGAAGTGATTTTACTGGTTTAACGGAGATCCCAAAGCTTAGTCCGAGTGCGACGACTGTCGACTTGTGGAGACGCGAGTATAGCTAGGTGGAACGGTAGAGATCACCGCACTTCCATTTTGTGTGAAGTTGCGAGGAACATAGTATTGATTATATCTCATACAATATTGAAATTTGAAGTTAAATAAGTGAACATTTATCAAGAACAGGTCGCCTATTATATATTGTGGAAAGTCGAGCGCTTAAATATTCACCGTTTCGACAATATCAGCCTGTCAAGTCAGATTTCCAAATGTGTTGGAAATAGATCTGAAGATTATTATAAATTGCAAAGTGAAGTTGGCGAACGCAGTTCAAGTGAACAGTGGCGGAGGACTTTTAATATTGGCGCAACACATAAACATTAACAGAATGCCTATTATTATTCTTCAAACATTATCATTCAACTTAATTTATATTGATGATATGATGAACTGAACAGTAATGCGCCAGAGACATATTCAATAACAGGAGTTAAGATACAACGATGGAGCTTCGTTAGACAACGTATTCTTGAATACAGACGTGGTGTACGGTCCATCTTGTGCATTTTCGTCAGTCTACGAACACTAATATAACATCAATTAGCAATGGAAACATTTCATTCACTATTTATATGAATATTTCCATAATTATATTCCAATGATGAAGCTGATACATATTTACGACGGAGAATGGAGACTTTACAGGAGAGATTTGTCAAGATGCTAGGGAAAGGTAGCCCAGCAACACAGAATAATTTGCCAGAAGGATGTCATTCGAGCCCAGCCGAACGTTGGTGAATTCCAGAGAGAGACGTTTCTTATCTCTGAGGTCGCAGATCCGAGGTTCGAATGCAGATCCATATCAGTGTCTTGTAATGAGGAAACATCTAAAGTATTGTGGGAATACTTACATTGATCTTCAAGTTTTCGTATAAATAAGGTATTAGTGTATCTCAATTTTTATATAGAGCTTGATTAGTGACATTCTGAGCAGGCGATCTTATTCCATATTTTCAGCGATCTTATTCCATATTTTCGGCGATCTTATTCCATATTTTCGGCGATCTTATTCCATATTTCCAGGGATCTTATTCCATATTTCTATATTTTCACACTTCATGTATTTCAGTGCTTTTATGTATTCTACACTTCAGATGTGTGTTGAGATTTTTATGCTTCAAGATTATTTAGAAGATGATTGCATTTTATCTATTTTTCAATTTTATTCTACGGATCAGTTGTGGAACTGAAATTAAAAATTTTGTTTGAGGAATCATATTGCCTCTTCGGAGATTAGTCGTTTCGACTCTCGAATTTTAATAATTTCATTTAACCAAATATTCTGACATTGTGTCATAGCTTCAAATTAAATTCTTATTAAATTTAATTTGAGCACTTTAATGTAACAACATATTACTTCAAGAAAAGAAGAAACATCGAATGATATTGTTATATCATTATTGTACATAAACTATCGACGATCTAAGAAATACTAGTCATTTGATAATACCGAAGTCTTAATTCCTATGAACATTCTTTGTGTAGAGTGGAAAAACGTTACGATATTGACAAAACTTTCTTATCTGTAAAGCTAAGAGCTTTGTTCATTTAATATGTTAGAGGAAATACTTTTGATAGAAGATTATTCAAATCTTTGGCTAGGAATTCAAAGCTAGTTTATCCCGGTCAGGATTGAATTCTATCTGCCACTATAAATAACATGTGTGTTATTTTATTCTATTTGTGTAACATCAAGTCAATTTGTCGACATGATATTACAATGATAAACAATTTAAAGATTGACAAGTGAGATGAAACAGGAGTATTATTCTTATTACGTGTATTTGCGACAGACAGTTAACAGTTAATTATCTTGTTGTGAAGTAAACTTTAGGAGGTTAATCACGACTGTCTAATATCGTTCAATACAATTGGAAGTTTCGTTTGAAGAACTTACGTATGTATAATTGTAGTCCAGTAGTCATTTGCAATGATACTGCGGGTCATGCCATTATTTGTGAGAAGTTCCTACATAAGATATGTTAATAACAATTAATCCCTTTTGATTATTGTTTAACATAGTAGATGATAATTGTTTATGCCATATATACTGTTATATGAGGTTTTGTAGAGCTATGGGGTGCTCAGGCGAGGGAATTCCGCATTTTAAGGAAGTCAAAGTATTGTTGTTCTTTGATAAAAGGTATGTATCATGATAAGAGCCGTTGTATACTAGTAGTCCAGTTCTTTTGAATTAACGATTTAGCTGTGTTAGCAGGAGGGTTTCAGCGGAAATACAACTTGAGAAAGATTGTTTACTCACGTCTATAAAGCTATTATTAAATTTTATTAAACCCGAATTTATGTAATTACGTGCAGATTGCCTTAATTAGCCGACTGTATTATACCGATAACGTAATGAAACCTATATAAAACGAAGTGTATGCTGTATATTAAAACTACGGAACGTTATGAAAGGATGGTTATGTGAAAAACCAGTGTATATATTTAGTTAAGAATTACATTGTAACCGAGAAGTTAGAATCTCGAAAGTGTCACGTTAGCAACACTAGATAATGGATATTATTATAAACATATTACATGTAAATAATTTTTGTGGAAATGATTTAATTAGTTAAATAATTTTGTAGGATTTATTAATCAATTGTTTTGGAACAGTGTGTGTTTATGAGCGGATGTTTTTGGTGTGAATGATTATTCATTGTTAAGAGAAAATGTGGAACCGTATTGGTCTAGAACAATAACGGAGTGCGAATGAAAGAGTGTATAAAATTTTTAGAATGATTGGTTAAGAACCAGAGCTGTTATATGAACTTTTGTAAGATCTAAATGTTAATTTTTACGTGTTTTATAAATGCACACACATGCAGACTCTGTGGGCTAGCAAGAATGATTCACCGTTAGTAGTGGAGAGCGATGATATAATATTTAAGCAGGTGTAGACCAACTGCCTTCTATTTATTGTATAAACCAGTTTTGAGTTCGGCGTGGTGCCAATATTTCATTGATGAAACAAAGCCACGGCACGTGCGTTCTACAACGCAGGTTTGTGAATGAAATCAGGTGTCTGGAATGCCATTAAGAGACTTCATTAAACGTTTCTATTTTTACGCTGTGTAGGCCTAGAACAAGCCAAGTTTTATACTCATAATTTTAACACGGCATTGTAATAAGATGTAGAGTTGAAAGGAGGTGTGAATGTTTGCGTGTTTTAATTTTAATGTTAATTGTTAAATTCATTTATTGTTATTTTGTTTATAGTAGATTAGTTTACATTTGTGTTAATAAATTTGTTCAGATTGTTTTCCATTGTTGTTGGAGTGATTCATTTTAAATATAAGGAGCAGAGTATTGTGGATGTAGTGTAGGCGAAGCTGAAGTCCCAGTCCCCGTGGTAAGTAAAGGTGAGTGCCCCGTGTAGTTGGTTGTTGATCCACAATATTCTGGTAACTGCTGTCTGTAAATCCCTAAAGACCCTGTTGGAAGCGATTTCTAATGTTGTATTTGCCGCGGAGCAATGAGAAATAGGCAATCCAGCGGGGGCAATGGATATTCCAACAGGATCCTTTCCGGATTATCGGGTACAGTACCTTTAAAGGAAAATTATTGCGTAGGTTCATTATTCAAACTTTCACTTCGATCGCGTGAATACGACACAAGAAACAAAATCTTAATTTAAAAATTCGCACGGCCGCTATCTTGAGGTTATGTAAATAATTGAACTAAATTACATACCAGTGCATTACAATATATACACACATCAAAAAAAGTTTTGCATCACCTCGGTTCCCAGATCTCCGGCATATAGACGTTTACTGTGTATATTGTATCCAAGATACAGTCCCTTTGACTGTTCATAGATGTCACTAAAACTGCTCAAAGATGTAAACAACCATGCATGAGCAGGGCCTATTAGACGGAGGGGGTACGACAGCCGATCAGTTCCAGTCATTCCACCAGGACGAAGGTACGCTGCTCATGTTGTCTGTAGTTCTACCATGCCTAGAAGGTCAATACCGCAGTTCGATCGCGTCCGCATTGTTACTTTGTGTCAAGAAGGGCTCTCAACAAGGGAAGTTTCCAGGCGTCTCAGAGTGAACCAAAGCGATGTTGTTCGGACATGGAGGAGGTACAGAGATACAGGAACTGTCGATGACAGGCCTCGCTCAGGCCGCCCAAGGGCTACTACTGTAGTGGATGACCGCTACTTACGGATTGCCGCTCGGAGGAACCCTGACAGCAATGCCACCATGTTGAATAATGCGTTTCGTTCAGCCACAGGACGTCGTGTTTCAACTCAAACTGTGCGCAATAGGCTGCATGATGCGCAACTTCACTCCCGACGTCCATGGCGAGGTCCAGCTTTGCAACCCCGACACCATGCAGCGCGGTACAGATGGGCCCAACAACATGCTGAATGGACCCCACGGAATTGGCATCACGTTCTCTTCACCGATGAGTGTCGCATATGCCTTCAACCAGACAATCGTCGGAGACGTGTTTGGAGGCACCCTGGTCAGGCTGAACGTCTTAGACACACTGTCCAGCGAGTGCAGCAAGGTGGTGGTTCCCTGATGTTTTGGGGTGGCATTATGTGGGGCCGACGTACGCCACTGGTGTTCATGGAAGGCTCCGAAACGGCTTTACGATACCTGAATGACATCCTCCGACCCATAGTGCAACCATATCGGCAGAATATTGGAGAGGCATTTGTCTTCATGGACGACAATTCTCGACCTCATCGTGCACATCTTGTGAATGCGTTCCTTCAAGATAACGACATCGCTCGACTACAGTGGCCAGCATGTTCGCCAGACATGAACCCTATCGAACATGCCTGGGATATGTTGAAAAGGGCTGTTTATGGACGTCTTGACCCACCAACCACTCTGAGAGATTTACGCCGAATTGTCGTTGAGGAGTGGGACAATTTTGACCAACAGTGTATTGATGAACTTGTGGATAGTATGCCACGGCGAATACAGGCATGCATCAATGCAAGAGGACGTGCTACTGGGTATTAGAGGTAGTGGTGTGTACTGCAATCTGGACCACAAATGCTGAAAGTCTAGCTGTATGATGGTACAACATGCAATGTGTGGGTCTCATGAGCAATAAAACGAGCTGAAATGTTGTTTGTGTTGATCTCTATTCCCTTTGTATTTAACGGTTCCGGAACTCTTGGAACCGAGGTGATGCAAAACTTTTTTTGATGTGTGTATAAACATTTGCTGTACCAAGTTTCATTGCGTTAGGATCTTTAAATCGCGAGAAAAGTCTATTTAAAACTTTCAACTTCGCTTGGCCGCCATGTTCGTTTTGTAGTTAACCGGTTATGAAAGTCTCATAGATGAACTTCCAGTAGTGCCCTTTATCTCCGTGCAAAATTTCAGGATGATACCGGTAATAGTTTCAGAGATATAGAATGTCGGTGAAATATTTCGCACAGCCGCCATATTGAGGTTACGTAAACAATTGAACGAAGTTAGATGTCGGTGCATTACAATATGTATAAACATATACTTTACCAAGTTTCATTGCGTTTGGTTGTTTAACTCGCGAGAAACGTCTATTTAAATGTCGCAAATTCGCTTGGCCGCCATGTTGGTTTTGTAGTTACCAGGTTTTCAAAGGTCACATAAGTGAACTTCTAGTAGTTCCTTCTGTCACCATACAAAATTCCAGGGTGATATCGGTAATAGTTTCGGAGATATTGAATGCTGGTGAAATATTTCGCACAACCGCCATGTTGAATTGGTGAGAAGTAACAAAATTTGAAAGCCACGGTCGGGGTCGCCCGAAATAGTGCTATTAACTTACCGAGTTTCATTGAAATCGCTCCAGTCGTTTAGATTTTATTAGGGGGAACACACACACACTCCTCACACACACACACACACACACACACGCACACACACCGGACAAAAGGTGATCTCATAAGCCTATTTTTACAAAATTGAAAATAGGCTAAAAATGTGCATAGAATAATAATGGTTTGGTTTTTAGTATTGTCTTACAAAATATTATCATGAAACAAAAAATGTATATAAAGTTTGTAAATAAATGCAAAATGATGTTACAATGTTGTTTTATGATATACAAAGTTAGATTATTTAACATTGTAGAGTATACATGATTATGACAATAGATACACACTTACAAGTCTTTGCCTTTACGATAGTGTGTTATAGTTTTAAAAACAACGCTTGTTGTAGATCTTTTTTCTTCCACGGTGAACAATAGACATGAAAACGTTATTGTCTTGTTTTGGATCATTATCACTATCATAATCATAAGCAGCATGATCTATATCACTATTATTATAATCACTATAATTATCCTCAACATTACTAAAACCAGTTAAATATTCCTGTTCCTTTTCCTGTTCCTGTTCCTCTTCCTCTTTCTCTACACTGTCCTCATGTAGAGTCTACGTGGCTTTTGATAATGTTAAGGGTTTTTGGAACATTGATTATTTTCAATAGTAGTATTGTTTTGTATCACTTGCTTTTTAACATTTTCATGATTTTCTGTTGACAACAGCAGTGTTTCATGCAGTACTCTATCTTGATGATCACTGACTCTTAAAACCTCACTATTTTTACTTTTTAGCTCACTGCGACATTGTTTTGAACGTTGTTTTGAACAACGCCAAATAACAGTTCCATTTTTATTGGTTCGTTTCACAATATATGTATATCCTTTATAGAATGCATGAGGCTTACCATACCTAGTCACAGATACTTCCATATCACCTGTCAAGCATAGACTAAGCTCTAGTAAAGACAACTTGTTAATAAGAACAATAGTTTAATTTGCGAGCATATATGGGTGCAAATGTGCGAGCAAAAAAAGTGGGAGCAAAAAGTGGGAGCAAAAAGTGGGAGCAAAAAAATGTAGGAGCAAATATGAGAGCAAAAAAAGTAAGAGCAAGTAAGGGAGCAATTGTGAAAGCAAAAGTGGGAGCAAAAAGTGAGAAAAAAAAGTGGGAGCAAAAAGTGTAAGCAAATATGAGAGCAAAAAAAAAGTGAGAACAAATATGGGAGCAAAAAGTGGGAGCAAAAAGTCTAAGCAAAAGTGGGAGCAAACAAGTGTGAGCAAATGTGGGAGCAGAAAGTGGGAGCAAATGTGAAAGCAAAAGTGGGAGCAAAAAGTGAGAGCAAAAAGAGCGAGCAAAATTGAGTGCACTAAGTGGGAGCAAAATGTGTGAGTAAGAAGTGGGGGCAAATGTGGTGTTTTACTAAAACAATCTCCCCTAACCTAACTTCACCTATCCTAACTTCACCTAACATAACCTTCCAACTCTCAGATCAAAAATTAAATTCTGGCCATAGTCGAGTTGGAACCCAAAACCTCTGGGATAACACCCAAGTATACTAGCCACTACACCGCGAGATGGGCAAATTATCATGCAACACAACACAAAAATAAAAGTTTCCTGTAGTGTAACTTATTGGCTGACAACCATAGTTGAGAATTCAAACCCAAGACCTCAGGACTTTTGTTTTGAACATTATCAGAAATATTATTCCATTTACATTTTGCTGTTGCTTATAGTTATAAGAGTTGGCATTAATATGGGTGCAAAAGTGAAAGCAAAAAGTGGGTGCAAGCATGGCTGGTTGTTGAGACTTTCACATCAACTAATACACAAAAATTAAATTTTAGTAAAGTGACTTGGCTAATAATAATAATAATAATAATAATAATAATAATAATAATAATAATAATAATAATAATAATAGCCAAGTCACTTTACTAAAATTTAATTTATGTGCATTAGTGGATATGAAAGTCACAACAACCAGCCATGCTTGCACCCACTTTTTGCTTTCACTTTTGCTCCCATATTAATGCCAACTCTTATAACTATAAGCAACAGCAAAATGTAAATGGAATAATATTTCTGATAATGTTCAAAACAAAAGTCCTGGGGTCTTGGGTTTGAATTCTCAACTATGGTTGTCAGCCAATGAGTTACACTACATGAAACTTTTATATTTGTGTTGTGTTGCATGATAATTTGCCCATCTCGCAGTGTAGTGGCTAGTATACTTGGGTGTTATCCCAGAGGTTCTGGGTTCCAACTCGACTATGGCCAGAATTTAATTTTTGATCTGAGAGTTGGAAGGTTAGGTTAGGTGAAGTTAGGTTAGGTTAGGGGAGATTGTTTTAGTAAAACACCACATTTGCCCCACATTTTACTCACACATTTTGCTCCCATTTTGTGCACTCACTTTTGCTCGCTCTTTTTGCTCTCACTTTTTATCCCACTTTTTCTCCCACTTTTGCTTTCACATTTGCTCCCACTTTCTGCTCCCATATTTGCTCACACTTGTATGCTCCCACTTTTTGCTCCCATATTTGCTCTCACTTTTTTTGCTCTCATATTTTCTCGCACTTTTGCTTACACTTTTAGCTCCCACTTTTTTTCTCTCACTTTTTGCTCCCACTTTTGCTTTCACATTTGCTCCCATACTTGCTCCGACTTTTTTTGCTCTCATATTTGCTCCCACTTTTGCTTACACTTTTTGCTCTCACTCTTTTTCTCTCAATTTTTGCTCCCACTTTTGCTTTCACATATGCTCCCATACTTGCTCCCACTTTCGATTTCACATTTGCTCTCATACTTGCTCCTACTTTTTTATACCACATTTTCCTCCCACTTTTTGCTCCCATATTTGCTCGCACTTTTTTTTTGCTCTCATATTTGCTCCCACTTTTGCATACACTTTTTGCTCCCACTTTTTTCTCTCACTTTTTGATCCCACTTTTGCTCCCATACTAGCTCCTACCTTTTTGCTCTCATATTTGCTCCCACTTTTGCTTACACTTTTAGCTCCCACTTTTTTCTCTCACTTTTTGCTTCCACTTTTGCTTTCACATATGCTCCTATACTTGCTCCCATTTTTGCTTTCACATTTGCTCCCATACTTGCTCCTACTTTTTTTGCTCCCACTTTTCGCTCCCACTTTTTGCTCCCAATTTTTGCTCCCACTTTTTGCTCCCAAATTTGCACCCATATATGCTCGCACATTAAACTATTGTTCTTATTACCAAGTTGTCTTTACTAGAGCTTAGTCTATGCTTGACAGTTGATATGGAAGTATCTGTGACTAGGTATGGTAAGCCTCATGCATTCTATAAAGGATATTCATATATTGTGAAACGAACCAATAAAAATGGAACTGTTATTTGGCGTTGTTCAAAACAACGTTCAAAACAATGTCGCAGTGAGCTAAAAAAGTAAAAATAGTGAGGTTTTAAGTGTCAGTGATCATCAATGTAGTGTAATGCATGAAACACTGTTGCTGTCAACAGAAAATCATGAACATGTTAAAAAGCAAGTGCTACAAAACAATACTACTATTGAAAATAATTCAATGTTCAAAAAACCCTTAACATTATCAAAAGCCACGCAGACTCTACATGAGGACACTGTAGAGAAAGAGAAAGAGGAAGAGGAAGAGGAACAGGAATATTTAAATGGTTTTAGTAATGTTGACGTTAATGTTGAGGATAATTATAGTGATTATAATAATAGTGATATAGATCATGCTGCTTATTATTATGATAGTGATAATGATCCAAAACAAGACAATAACGTGTTCATGCCTATTGTTCTCGTGGAAGAAAAAAGATCTACAACAAACTTTGTTTTTAAAACTATAACACACTATCGTAAAGGCAAAGACTTGTATTAAGTGTGCATCTATTGTCATAATCATGTATACTCTGCAATGTTAAATATTCCAAATTTGTATGAAATAAAACTACATTGTAACATCATTTTTCATTTATTTACAAACATTATATACATTTTATTGTTTCATGATAATATTTTTTTAAGTAAATACTAAAAACTAAAACATTATTATTCTATGCACATTTTCTTTTCTTTCAGTCCATTGTCATTACTTATATTTTCCATTAATATTTCACATTTGTTTTTTTTTTTCATTTAATTAAAACGGACCATGCACCTATTGTTTTTAAAATCTTCATAAATTAAGTGTACAGATTGCACAGCATTATTGACTTCATGAAAAACACTCTCCCTTATATCATTAAACCGTGTACGCAGAAATGTCTCAAAGTTTTCACATACACAAAGTACACGATCACCATATGCTGTTTTCAATTTCCGAATCTTGATAATGCGGAATGGAATATGCGTTGGCAATTCGCTGAGCTTCTTTGTCTCTAAGCCACACGATTGTCCCACAGCATTCAAAACATTAATTGTAGTAATCTATAAACAAAACAAAAGCATATCTATTACAGTCTAAAACAGCTTTAATAACATTGTGTAATTAGGGATTTTGCACTATGCATGGCTAATAAATTATACTATTTATGCAAGAAATGCCCTAACTGTGGCAGATACTGCTTTCTGCATATAGCACAAGTGTTGAGTTCTAATGCACACTTGACACAGGCTATCATGTGTCCACAAGGCAAAAATACAACACCTAGTTCATCTTGATAACAAATTTTACATAATTGTTGGTCACACTTTTGTATCTGTTCGTGAGACAAGTCTTTTTTTTTCAGCCTCATGTATTTGCTCCGCGTGTTCTAACTCTAAAGGCACTTTTATGTCTTTTGCTGCAATCGCGTTCCCTTTACGAATAGTGTTCACAAATTCCTGACCTTTAAGCAACACCATGTATTTACAGTTAGGTAACCAACGAGCGTGTTGCACAAAAGGGTCATCAATCATTTGCCAAACCTTTAAAGCAAATCCACAATAAAAACATATTGTTTTTCCCCTTCACCAGTATAAAAAATCCAGCTTCACTTAGCTGTTTGGTAAGGTGTTTTAATATTAATGGTCAAACATTTTTATAAGATTCTAAACGTTTTTCAACAGAGCTGTACTCTGGGTGTGCTTGTGCTTTAGTCTTGCAGACTCCCAATTTTTTCGAAAGCACATGTCAATTCAACACTGTCTATGGCATATGGACCACATATATCGACACTACCGTTGTTGGCTGGTAATACATTATTATTATTATTATTATTATTATTATTTATTTGTTATTCAGCAACGTAAGTAGTGGCCAATGGTCTTGTGGTTCTGTAAAATGGATACACGGGTATGTTACCCACTTGTTTTACAAGCATGTTAGGACAACAAGGAGACCATCGCAAATGGTCTCTAAAGGGATCATACCCTTCTTCCCAGTGTGAAAGTTCAATACGACAAAACACACAGCGCACAACATCTTCTCGGTTCATGTAAAAAAAACGGTTTTTGCAAGTTTATGTGTCGACAAAAAGCCTACAGGCCAGGATTCAAATGTTAACCAACGATCATGTTCTGATTTTAAATTCAACCCACGTGGTAAACCAACTTGCTCCCTTACTGTATTTGGTACTAACGCCATGTGTTGTAATAAAACATTTTTATTGCAAGTTATTAACGTTGCACAAGAGCACAGAGTACTTTAAAGCATAATGTATGCTTGTTCACTGTTTGTTCACTACGTTAATGGCGCATGACCACACCTAAAATCAAACAAAATAACCCATCACTCAATCAATCAATCAATACTTGTAATTAAACTTTAACGTTAATTGACATTAATATATCAAAACACCATTAAAATAAACTGTATGTTGGCACTAACAGTAACCCATGCACTTATTTTCTTTTTATAAAGCTTTAGTCATTTACATCCCCCTTTAACCAATATATAAACAAAAATGAATGTCATGTCAGTTTGTTCAGATTATCTTGTTCAAACCTGTAGATATTTGTTGAGTCCATAGGGAACCACCCATAAATTAAATTAATTTTGTTTTGTTTTTAGAAAATCCAATATGGCCTTGTACTTTCCCCAGTCAACAACCAATATAGTCTTGTACCGTTTGTCAATACATTGCCATTATTCAAGAAAGCAATCATTGTACCAGTCATGTCCAGGTAATGAATATTTTTTTGTCTATGGTTTTTCATTAGTGGTAAAATGGCATAGCATTTTTAAGTTAGACTTACCTGAGTTTTCAATAGTTCACTGCCTGGAAACAATGGTTGCACTCTACTGCGTCTTGGGTTATCAGCAACTGCTACGGTGGTAAGGCTTTTCTTTCCAAGTTTCTAAAAATAAATAAAATAAACCGCTATAAATACCTAAATTCAGGTTAATACATGCATTTCATAAAATAAAATAATATCAAACAAAAAAATGAATCAAGTTAGTTTAAAAAAATAATCTCACCTTCACTTGCATTGGCTTGTTACTGTTTCCTTCTAGTGGGCCCAAAACCGCAATGGTTTCTTGTATCTCTGACATGTAAGGTATACCGGTTATCTGCAAACAAATAAATAAATAAAAATCATTAATTACCTAATCAATAACTACAAATTTAAGGTTCATTAGCATGACATTATTAAAATAATAATCCATAGGTACTTACCAAAAAAATAAAAGGATTTTTCTTCCAAAGTTCAGTTCAGAGCTCTACTGTATACGTCCGTGTGCTAAAATGGCAAGTGCATGACTAACACAATCGTTATCAGTTAGCCTAGCAACAGAGAGAGTTGCATTTTCTCAGCGTTTTGGCCTTGAAATGTTATCTCTTCCACACGTGTTCCCACGTCTCTTCACATTCCTCAATCTGAATAAGATTCGTGTACCTTATACTAGTTTCATGTTTTTAATAAGGAACCAAAATGGCTGCCTCTTATACATCGGTAGTCCTACTGTCTCAGAAACAAAATGGCGGTCTCTGCTTAAACAGCACACCTGCTAGCCACCACGAGGCAAGTAAGCTGATATCACACTTCCTGCTGACGTAGACATTTTTTGTCTTATCAGCAGTCTCTCTCATGAGTCCTCTGGCTAGGTACAATATTCAGTCACCAGTGAGCAGGACTGTGTGTGTGTGTTAGCATTGAAAACATGTGTGTCTTCTTCTTATTATTATTATTATTATTAAACATTTTAGTAAAATATTTATTGCGGCCAATGGCCAAAGATAGGAAAAACATTATAACATTGTGAACAATAATGAATCAATCGTATACCTAGGTAACACCAGAGACTTGTGTTCATCGAGTCCGTTCACCTTTTCCACTGCACTACACTTTGATCAAGACAACATAATCAGTCCTCGTCTAAACAAAACTGAGTGAGTGATACTAGTCTTCTACTGCATTCCATGGCGTGATATATATCGCACCGATTGTTGCATAATCGGCAAACACACTCCTGGCTGGGCTGATGGAAGGACCTCCTAGTGCAGATGCGATGGTGGAAGCCATGGATCGCAAATCTGGTCACTAGGTGCCTCAGCTCATACTCTGGTCGCATCCATTCTTTATATAACATTGCATCTGTTACGAAGAATCTTTCTTGGATGGAGTCTCTCTTCCTAAAAAGTTCGCTTAACAGGTCTACGCATGCCTGTGTGGATGGTAGGTGCATTAGCAGTCGAAGGTCTTCTACCAGAAATGTTTCTCTGGCTAAAGCATACACATATCGTGAAAGAGTGAATTTTGATACCCCCAATACCCTTTTAAAATACCTTGATTTCAAACTTTCAATGTCTTTTAATTGTCTGATTGATAGATAAGTCCATATGACCTCTAGCCCGTACGTGAGTGATGGGAGTACTTTGACTCTGAAAAGTTCCATAGCTGAATTCACTGACATTCTTTGTAAATGTCTAATGTCGCTTATATTTCTAAGTGCTGCTGCAAGTCTCTCCTTTATATGAACCATAAAGGAAGTCCCTGTGACTTGCATAGTAATTCCAAGGTACTTAAATTGTTTTTTCGGTGTTAGTATGTGTTCCCCGCAAACAATGTAGTCATCCTTCCTCAGCCTTCCTCCATTTCTGAATATCATTAATTCAGTCTTCCGAGCATTCATCCTTAGTTCATTCTCCTCCGCCCATTTCTCAACAAGATCTATTCCCTTCTGTAGTTCCTCTATATTATCGGAGGCCAGGGCCATGTCATCTGCATAAATATATATATTTACTTTCTGTGTTACCTCCTTTAATTTGAAGACAACGTCGTGGGTCATGATATTGAAGAGTAACGGACTTAGCGGGTCTCCTTGCAGTACTCCGATTGTCTGGTCAATCCAGTCCGAGTGTGCGATACCATCATGGATCTGAACTTGATTGTCCGCCAGAATGTTCGATATCAGTCTTGTCATGTCAGAACGTCCTAGTAAGTTTTCTAATTTTATGACAAGTTTCCTTCTATTGACTGTGTCGAAGGCTTTGGTGTAGTCGATAAAAATTACATATTTCTTCCCGTGAGCTTCAAGCGTGTCCTGTATGTCCTTTAAGAGACATTCTGCAGCCAATAGAGTAGATCTGCCCTTCCGAAATCCAAATTGTTCTTCTGGAAGCAGGTGGTCTACACATGCATCTATTCTCCGAGTCAGAAGCTTGGTAAGCAATTTGCATGCAACCGATTCCAATGCCACACCCCTATATGATTCAGGTTTACTGACATCGCCTTTACCCTTGTATAGCAGTTTGATTATGGACTTACGCCAAGTACTGGGGATGGTTCCAATCTCTAAGCACTTATTCACTAACTCTGCCCATACGTTTTCCAGGAAGTGTAGCGAAATCTTCAAATGTTCATTACAGAGTCCATCTACACCTGAAGCTCTGTTATCCTTTCTTTTCGTGATGATCTGCCTAACTTCTTCTATAGTGAAGCACGTAGTATGCTCTACCTCTGTGGACTTGTCCAACTCCGGTCTGGTCTCTTTGGATACTAGAACCCCCCTCATGTGTTCCTCCCACGTTTCCATCCTGATGTCCGCTGGGAAGCGTGGTTGTCTTGGCCTGAGTGCTTTATACGGAACTTTCTCAATGTCAAGTATGAGCATTTTGTCTTCTTTCTCTCTAAACTCTCTCTTCTTTGACTTTATGAGCTCTTGATATTTCCTCCTTGCTGTCTGGTAGCGTTCCAGATCACCTTTATCCCTAGTTCTCTTTGCGATATGTAGCTTCTGTAATGTAGTTTGTCTCTCCTTGAAGCACTCTATATCAAACCATTTCTGCGCTTGACGAGTAAACTCTATAGTTGAAGTTCCTTCTTCTATAAATTCCATTATTCTCGCCATAGCCACATCTAAATTACCCTCACTAATTGATAGCATGATAGTTGGTATTTTGTCTGTATTTGCCTCTAACAGGCTCTGGTCTAGTGTTCTTCTCGTTCTTTGCCTCTTTGCTGGAAGTCTTAAGGGGTGCGTAACAGTCAATATGGTAAATACTGGGATATGCTTCCTAATTACAGCTGCATCACACTTTGTCATAAGTCCATGATCATGAATAGCGAGACCTCGTACAAACATGAGGTCTATTGTGATACCTCCATTATAACAAATATACGTAAGTGCCTTCGTGTCATTCACGAGCCTTAGCCCTTCCTCCTCCAGGTAATTGAGGACCAGTTCCGATTTCCTATTGAGTTTGTCCACTGGACAATTCAAATCACCCCCAAGTATAATGCTATCAGTAGCTTGTGTAACATCAATTGCTCTTTGAATATTGTCTATTATATCAATTGCACTGTAGACCGGTCTATAATAAACACAGATGAATACCCCTATTTTAGTTCGTACCACTAGCTGTTCCTCTTCGCTCATAAGTATGTCGAAAGGCTTTAACTTCGGGTTAATTAAGCATGTAACTCCACCGGACGGTCTCCCTCTTTCCTCTTTTGTTGCTAGTGCATGTATGTTGTAGAAGCCCTTCACTTCAAACCTTGACTCCTCAGTGATGAAAGTCTCCGTTAGGATGCAAGCATCGAAATCGCTGAAAAAGTCTTTCGAGAGGCCACTCATAACCCCTTTTAGACCTTCCACATTCCAGTTGAGGACTTTTACTTCTTTACAATCCTCATAACTGTCTTCCTTTGTTTCTCCACGGCGCTCGAAAGGGCCGACATATAACATTCTCTGGTCATAAAGATTCCTCAAAAACTTTGTTGAGCTCAATGAAAGGAAAACCTATTTTGAAAGCTCTTAAACATTTTACTGTAATAATAATAATTACTAACAAGCGGCCATCCTCAATACATGATCATGTTAACCGCATACTTTCATCCTAAAACACATGACTTTACCCAGTTCAATATTTAGTTTATAACATTTCAGGCCAATGACCTTACCGTTTTGGCTCTTTGCATACATGCACATGACTTGGTCGAGCAAATGTTATAGGTTTCCATATTCTAAAACCATTTACTGTGCCAGACAGCAGTCTCGCTTATTACCGTTTACTAGCATGTTAAAGATCCCCTTCAGGGGTAAACAAAATTCCTAGCACACTTAACACATTTCAAATATTCACCTCTATCCGTCATAGGAAATATCACAAAACCAACCGTCATAAGCTTCCCCGCCATCCCACCAAAATAGCAATTCATTTCTTCCGGGCACGGTCACCGAGAGCGTCAACGTCTAAGAATCACTTGGTCATATCCTACAACCGTCTGTTGTGTCTGAGAGCGATATCGCTCATCACTGTTAACTAAAACGTTAAAGATCCCCTTCAGGGGTAAAAAATCTTAGCATGCTTGTCACATTTCAAAATATTCGCCTTCATTCATTCGTCATAGGAAAAAATATCGAAAAGCAACCCCTTGTTTTGCCATACATCGCCCCCGTCGAAATAGTCATGTCCAGTATTCACTATGCTCAGTCATTGCCTCGTTGGAACACACGCTCAGCGCTACCGGCTCTCTGTCTACAAACACTATTTTATTTAAAAAAATATTATAATAATTAAAATGCATAGTTTTTTTTTTGTCCTAGAGACTTGATATTTATTTTCTTGGTCGAGGAGGAAGGGACCTTTCATTTATGTAAAACAAACTTATTTGTCAACGTGTTAGTTTCCAAAATAGTAAACATTCAAAATTTAAGTGTTTTCAAAAAAATCTCAAAATATAAAGAGTTTTATTATAAAAAAATAAAGGTCATAAGGACCATTCGTTTCAACTCTGGCATAACATTCTATCATGTTAGGGGTTTCAAACTATCGCCTACTTTCGAAAACAAAATTTTTCAAATTTTTTTTTTTAATATAACGAGTGGTCTATAGGAAAGATGACGTCAGCTCGAGTCCAACGACACCTCATTTGTTAAATTCCGACCATTCGTTCGCCAATGATCACCAATGTTCGCGAGAAAGTAGGCTATCATTTTGTTTCCTCGTACACCTTTGAAACTTGCTGCTACCTTAGAGGGCATGCCCACCTTTCATTAACGTCAAACAACTTTTTTTTTTCCAAAATTCACCGTTTCCAAAATAGCGCCAATCCAACAAACAAGAATTTTCAAAATAAAAAAATAAAAATCATCACACATTCTTAGCCTAGAGGACGTCACCCCGTTCCTAAACAACACATCGTTCTAGCCTTACAAGCTCATTAAATATCACCAAAATGTCAAAAACGCAGGTTTACCTCAAATTGCGTTTCCAAATTCCAACCATTGTAAAAAATAACCTCACCATCAAATAGAGCGGAAAAAATACCATCTAAACGACCCCTCACTCGACCCCAGTCCTCCCCCACCACCAACTTTTTCCAACATAACCATACGTATTCAAGCACACACGCGATTATAGGTAGAACCCCCATTATAGCACTACTGCACAGTTTTAGTTCTAGAGACTTGAATTTATTTTGGGTTTAGAGGGGGCCAGGGCCATTCATTTACGTCAAACTAATTTTTTTGTAAACTCTTCAGTTTCCAAAATATAAAAATTTCAATATTTAAGTTTTTTCAAAAAATCTCAAAAAATAAAAAAGTTTTATTATAAAATATAAAGGTCATAGAAAACATTCGTCTCAACTATGGCACAACGTTCTATCGTGTTTGCTTTTCAAACTATCGCCTACTTTCCAAAACAAAAATTTTCAATTTTTTTTTTAAATCTGACGAGTGGTCCATAGGAAATAGGACGTCAGCTCGAGTCCAACGACACCTCATTTGTCAAAATCGGACCATGCGTTCGAGGGATATTAATTTTTTTAACATGTGCCGTCAGGTACAAATAAAATGGGTGCGTTTGAATCGGCACTACTCCCCTACTCATGGTGTAAACCGATCCCCTCAAGCCGGTTTCAAACAGAGACAGAAGTAGACAGAAATAGGGATAGATTCTATTTCATTCTAGAGCAATGTTATGGGCCAATTCTCCAGGTCATTGAGAAGACAGGAAAAGCCTTTCATAGCCCACAAGAACTCGCGCGCTATGTCCACTGTTTGGTCACCCGGCCCATTACACCATATACAGTGAAACCTCTGTTAAGAGACCAGTGACGGTTCCATGGAAAACTGGGCTTTTAGAGGGGTGGTCTCTTAATAGGGGTAGGCATTAAAATAATTGTGTACTGCATTATTAATAAAGTACAGTTGGAACACTGCATTGGTTCACATTTAGTACAAATTAATTACAATTAGTTATTTTCTGAGCTCTGTCATTTAAAAAAGTCACGAATTGATCTCTGTTTCAGGTTAGCACGTCTTTTTTTTTAAATTATTATTTCACTTTCTAGAATAGCTCTGAGTGAGTTCGAAAGTTCATTAATTTGTTCTGGGTTGGAACATTCTTCTAGGAGAGCCGTTTTATGTATTTTTATACGTTACATAACATTTTTTCTAATGGCATTGTATGCTGATGCAGTTCTGTGCCAACAGAACCATTGTTTACATCATCACCCTCATCACCATCTCCAATGGGAAGGCAGACGAGAAGTGGTCTTTTGAAAGAGGTCAGACTGAGAAAATGCATGGTCTTTGGTCGGGGAGAGGGGTGGTCATTAAATAGAGATAATAAATACATTGACCTTATGAGGTTTTAAATCGGTTCCAAGAAAAATCGGTCTTTAATAGGGGTGGACTTTTAGAGAGGTTTCACTGACCTTAACATGGAAGGTTCTGTGCAGTGGCCCTCGCTATTACAATACACCATTCGAGACTGTCAGGAACTTAAGCTAGGGATGAGTTATCTACAGGGTCTTTCATATAAAATAAGAGCGCCAAGCGGCGGCTATGTTATCCGCAGCTGCGGTCACCTTGGCCGAGCGTGTGGCGCGCCATGGCCCCCTACTGTAGTATTGAAAGCGCACGCATAGTACATACGAGGGCTGTTTTTTTGTTGTTTATTTTTCAAGTTCCGATGGACTGTATAAAGATAACAGATTGACATTACCAAACTTGACCTTTCAATAAGCGTGCAGGTGCTCAGTCGCCAGTCTAAACCTCAAGTGCTAACATGGTGAGACACTTATCATTGCAACATCGTATTTTTTATGTAAAACTTATTTTAAGTAAGAGTCGGCTCGGCAGGTACGTGTTGCATTTGTTCAGCAATTTCTTGATGAAGTGCCACCTTCACTAGAACAGATTCACGTAATTTCAAATAAGTTTGACACTACTGGCTCGGTGCTCAATAAAAACATGCCCGCACACGGACACTTTTAACAGAGGGCATTGGCGAGAATCTTGAACGGTCTCCGAATAAATCACTCACAAAATTAGCACAAGTAGGGGTTTCGGTTTCGTCAACAATAACTAAGTAACGAACTAAAGTAAGATTTCAGCATTGTACACACGCTAGCAAGGCCGCTTCATCATATAGGATTGTACACACGCTTAAAGCAGGGGGCCTTGGAGCGCCACAGGGTCGGCCATGGTGACCGCAGCTGCAGTTCACAAAGTCGCCGCTTGGCGCTCTTATTTTACATGAAAGACCCTGTATACTGAATTCTTTCTAGGGATTCTAGAAGGGAAAACCACTTATTTTAAGTAGAATATCTGTAATTTGATGATGATGATGATAATTGTTGTTTAAAGGGGCCTAACATCTAGGTTATCGGCCCCTAATGATCTGGGTGATAGCGAAAATGATAATGAAACGGAAACCAGAACGAAAATTAAGTGAGACGGAAAATACTTACAAAAAGGAACTCGGATTGAAACGACTCACAAAATGTTCTTACAAAAGGGAATTTAGAACGAAAAGATTCACAAAAGGAATAGATTGAAAAATACCCACAAAATGAAGGCTAGGTTCAAAATACGTACAAAATGCAATGTAGCGTCGAAATACTTACAAAATGCAACTGAAATTCAAAATACTTACAAAATGCAAATGAGATCGAAAATACGTACAAAATGCAATTGAGGTTCAAAATACTTACAAAATGCAATTGAAATTGAAAATACACAATGCAGTTCAGATTGAAATAGGCCTTATCCCAGTTCCAATCCAAATTATTCACAAAGTGCAATCGAAATTCAAAATACTTACAAAATGCAATTGAAATTGAAAATGCTTACAAAATGTACGGTGATTCTAACGACTCATGTGGATTGACAATACTTACAAAAAGCAATTTAGATTGAAAATACTTGACAAAATGTAATTTAGATTCAAAATACCCACAAAATGCAATTGAGAATCAAAATATGTGCAAAATGCCCACCAAACAAAATGCAATTTAGATTCAAAATTCGTGCGAAATGCGGTTTTGGTTGAAAATACTTACAAAATGCAATTGAAATTCAAAATACTCACTAAAAGGCCCCGCAACCTGCATTGAAAGACTTACTAAAAAGCAATTTAGATTGTCAATCTTTACAAAATGTAATTGAGGTTGAAAACAATCGCCAGATGTAATTTAGATCAAAAAACTTACAAAATGCAACATAGATCAAAAATGCCTTAAAAATCGCTAAAAGGGAATTTAGATACACGGTGATTCGAGTAACAAAAACAGTGCGGGAATCTTAAAGAGAAAAGGAAATAGAAGGAAAAGAGGAGAGGAGAGGGGAGGGGAGAGAGGAGAAGGTCCGCCCCAAAGGGAAGGGACAAAAGGGGAAAACGGACCCAGCTCAGGAATCCCTCGGGGTCGCCAACGCCCGAACTCACCAGCCGTGAGCCCCTGAGGGTGTAGCATTATCAACGGTGCACCAGAAGTGGTGGGGCTACATACACCCTGCCTCCTTAAGGGCCTTGTGCACAAGGCAGGAGGTAAAAGGAAAAGAACAAGAAGGCTGACCCCTCACAGAAGGAGGGAATCAGGAAAGATGAGACAAGGGCCAATTAAGGCGGGAAAGGAAGAGACTCCCTAGGCCTCGGATACCCTAATACCGTCGGGGTCGGAAGAGAACAAGAGTTGACCAAGGGAGGTCGACAGGAAAGAAGAAAGAGAGGAGCCGGCACAAGTAAGTGGAAGCAATGCCGGACTCAGCTGGGGCCCCGTGGTCGCCAACCCACAACCCACTAGATGTGAGCCCCTGGGGGGTATCTGTAATTTAAACTAATTGTATAAGACATTAATAAAACAAATTTCGTGCGGTATGGCCTGACGGCCCAGGGTGGGCAGGGCCCTTTCGGCCCTTAATGACGCATTGCCCCTGCTTTACTACAAGGACACTCCATTGGAAAGAGTAAACCCATTCCGGTACTTAGGCATCACACTTCAGACTACGACGACATCGGTTAGGCTACATATAAAGGAAAGAGCGACGGCAGCAATAAAAGCTTTCTATGGAATCAAAGACATAAGAAGTTTATCCATACATACAGCAATGGCTCTCTTCAAAGCAAAGATTATACCAATCTTGACCTAGGGTTTGGACCTAATTTGGCTTAAACTGACGTTAAAGGACCTATCAGAAATAGAAAAGGTGAAAGCTCGCTACTTGAAAACAGCCTTAGGCCTAAAGGCTGGTTCACAATTGGCCCGGGAACGAGAACCAGAACGAGAACAGGAACGAGAACGCGAAGCTTCCCGGGGCCCCGGTTCACAATTGGCCCGGGAACGTTAACTTGTGCATGCGCGCGCAATCAGGTATAGCGTAGGATTACATTAAAACAATTAGCAAGCACCCACTTATAAACACCAATGACACGACTGAAATGCTTCAGCGGGTTATAATAAGGTTATAATAACTTTATTAAACACACATTGTGCGCTTTAGAGAAGCAAGTTTAGAGAGCGCATTCACAGGTTATGTTTACATCGCTGGCTACTTCTTCCGTACTGCGCATGATCATGTACAACGTTTCTGATTGGCTCCGGGAAGCTCCGAGAACGTCAAACATGAAACTTGACCATGTTTCCCGTTGGGCTTCCCGGGCTGCATTTAGCGTCCCGTTCCCGGAGATTGGTTGTGAACCGACCCATAAGGTAGCGTGCATTTCAATTTCCTTCTCGTTCCTGTTCTCGTTCTGGTTCTAGTACCCGGGCGATTGTGAACCGGGCTTAACAAGGTTCACGCTCTCAAGGCTCTTCTATGAGGTGGCAAGAGAGACTTTCCTTATAGAGCACTTACGACTACACTACGAACTTCAATACCCCGATGCGACCAGGCATTTAAAGGAGGAGAGAGAAAAGAAAAGACGAGAAATATGACCGGAGTTCTTCTCTACAGATGCAATGCTAGACCGAACGTGGATGGGACCCAACCAAAAACTACGTCACGTGCTGACCCGGTTGGCGGTGCGTGATTACCACCACTTGATCTGCGTCAAGACTCACTTTCAAAAGCTTACAAATCCCTGCACTTTGTAATGAGGGTTTTAAAAGGAAGTAGTACCTCTGCTAAAGAATTAGGCTATTTGTCACTTGTAAGACCTATTCTGGAATACGTCGCGGCGGTTTGGGATCCATATCAAGTAGGGCTCATCAATGAGTTGGAAATGGTACAAAGAAAGGCCGCTAGATTTGTGCTCAGTGACTTTAATCCCAGGAGCAGTGTGAGCCGTATGTTAAAGAAACTTGGGTGGCAATCAATGGAGGCTAGGAGGATGAAATCTAGACTCTGCGCTATGTACAACACGTATACAAATCAACCAGCATGGGGTGAGCTTAGCAAACGATTGGGAAAGCCCACTTACATGGGTAGGAGCGATCATCCTTTCAAAGTTAAGGGCCGACCACAGCGAACAAATTATGGTAAATATTCTATTGTAAACCGTGCCATTGATAACTGGAACTCTCTACCTGCCGCAGTCTTAGAGCCTTTTCCCAAACATATCGGTGTGTTTAAGAAAAGACTGACTATTTGAGTAAATACTCCAGTTTAATTGTTGTATAATTGTTATTGAATTGTTATGTATAATTATTTATTTGTTATGTATATCCAATTTGCCACCGGTTGACACACCCCCATTGCAAAAAAATGAATGAATGAATGAATGAATGAATGATACTTGCGTGTGCAGCCTGTGCAATTCAGTGTATGAAAGATACCATATAACATTTTGCAAGCAAAGACAAATTACTCTCACTGAGTACAGGGAAATGTGAACTAAATTACAGTGTTTATGATATTTATGTACCAATGTATTTTCTAAATGCACATTCATGCGCAATTATACAATTATAATTCAAACATAACAATAAGCTGTTTAACCTGCAATTGGAAATAAATTAAACTCTTTGTACAATCAAATATTACACCAAATGCCCTTTTAAACTTAGTTGGTTGGTTCCTTAGTTTAGGGACTGCGACAACGCGCTCATGTAGCCCCGTTTACTTTGTGTGTGGGTAGAATTTGTCTGATAACTGGTGTTAATTGTGATGGCTGTATTAGTGTATATTAACTGCAGACGATTAATTTTTTTAAGTAGGTCCTACTTTTGCTACCAAATGCTACCATCCACGACACCTAGCTGAAGACGTGGCTACTAAATGCCATTGCAGTCAGCACCTGCTGGCGAACGTTGGAACTAATATAGCGTTATCAAACTAACCTACAAATTTTAGCTTCCCCAAGTGTAGTTAGTAGAAGGTTACTTTTAATGACATAAATCTATGACATGGGACCGCCGGCTTTACTTCCCCTCTGAAGGAAGGCATACTGAGGGATTTTTAACGCTTTTCTTTTAAACTCAATGTTGCCCCACTAGCAAAATACGGCATCCAACTAATATGGAGAAAGCTTAGCATACCCAACATGAAGAAACTTGTATAAACCTAAAAGCTATACTGTATACCTGAATCACATCCTCCAGAACTCTAAATTCACCGAAAACAGAATAGCCAACAAATCATTCTTCCAGGATGACATCAAATCCACCTTCAACATACAGGACATACCTGCCTCCACCTTCGTTCTCCAAGAGAAAAGAGAAAATGTACGACAGATCCCAGCAGATATCCACTCCACGGAAGCGCTAGACAGACACATGGAAAGGTCCAAACTTTGAGCTCAGACAAGTATATACAAGATTCGCCGTCCATGGCTTTCACTCGAATATCTGCAAGACTGACGGCCACCACACACCGGGTGACAACTTCAAATGCCAACTGTGTGGAATGAAATGTACCCAGTACCACCTGAGGAACTGCTCTTAAAGGTTGTTGTTGATGATGATGATGATGATGATGATGATGATGATAATTGTTGTTTTAAGGGGCCTAACATCTAGGTTATCGGCCCCTAATGGTCTGGGTGATAGCGAAAATGTCAATGAAGTGGAAACCAGACCGAAAATTAAGTAAGAAGGAAAATACTTACAAAAAGGAACTCGGATTGAAACTACTCACAAAATGGAGAGCGGTAATACTTACAAAAGGGAATTTCGAACGAAAATACTCACAAAAAGAATAGATTGAAAAATACGCACAAAATGTAGGTTAAGTTCAAAATACGTACAAAATGCAATGCACGTCAAAATACTTACAAAATGCAAGTGGAATTCAAAATACTTACAAAATGCAAATGAGAGTGAAAATACGTACAAATTGCAATTAAGGTTCAAAATACTTACAAAATGTAATTGAAATTGAAAAGGCTTACAAAATGTATGGTAGATTCAAACTACTCAATTGGATGGACAATACCTACAAAATGCAATTTAGATTGAAAATACTTACAAATGTAATTTGAATTCAAAATACCAACAAAATGCAATTGAGAAACAAAATACTTGCAAAATGCGCACCCTAAAAATTGCAATTTAGATTGAAAATACTTGCAAAAAGCAGTTTAGGTTGAAAATACAAAATGCAATTGAAATTCAAAATACTCGCAAAAGTTCCGCCTCCTACATTGAAAGACTTACTAAATAGCAATTTAGATTGTCAATCCTTACAAAATGCAATTGAGATTAAAAACACTCGCAAAATGCAATTTTGATCGAAAAAACCTACAAAATGGAGTGAAGAGGCAAAAAAATCGCTAAAGGAAATTTAGATACACGGGGAGTCAATTAACAAAAACAGTGCGGGAAACTTAAAGAGAAAAGGATATATAATGAAAATAAAACAAGAGATCTGACCCCTCGAAGAAGGCAAGATGAGACAAGGGCCAATTAAGGCGGGAAAGTGAAAGACTCCCTAGGCCTCGCATACCCTAATACCGTCGGGGTCGGAAAAGAACAAGAGTTGACCAATGGAGGTCGACAGGAAAGAAGACAGAGAGGAGCCCGGCACAAGTAAGTGGAAGCAATTACGGACTCAGCTGTGGTCCCGTGGTCGCCAACCCACGTCCCACTAGATGTGAGCCCCTGGGGGAGCTCTGAAAGGACTGTTACACACGCCATAGACCTGTAAATTAAGGCCAGCATGCCTTATATGCTCATTGTGCATTGTATATAATAATAATAATATAGGAATATTGCACAAAATTATTAAACTGGAAAAAAATTAATTTTTTTTGGATAAGAATAATAATAAATAAAATTAGCCCTGAAAACCAAATTTAACTTGAGTACACTGCCCTAAGGGCCGTTTTCGCCAACATCAATGATCTCATTAAAGGTTTTTTAACTTTGTACGAGCATTTCATCAAACAGAAACGCTCGTTAAATTAGCACCAACAAGCAATTACGTTAAATGGCCAAACCCCACCACTCAACTCTCTGAAGCATGGGCTCCCAACCTAGGGGGCGCGGCCCCCCAGTGGAGCGTGAAGTGATTTCCGAATTACTATTTTTAACTTGTATATTACAATTTTGTACACATTTTTCGAATCTCTCCAAGTGATTGTCGCACCAAGCCTTTCGTTCAAAAGGACTGGTTATTGCCAACTGTCGGCATAAACCTCTGCCGAGCCGAGAGGTTGGAGGTGAAATAAGGAATTTGATGTGCTTAAGTAGCGAAATCAAGCCTGAGAGGTAATTCCAAAATATTAGGACTGGGTGACTTTTGGGTAAACGTCTTGCAGTGTATCCTGAAATAGCCCAAGTTGCATTGCGTGTCATTGTCCCGTTTTCAACTGCAAGTGATCTCCGCTGTGCTCTGACAAATATCAAACCAATCATACCGAATCTTACCACGAGAAAACAGTGTCAAACCTCTCACTGATATTTGTTCACTAATGTAAGGATTTATTGTGAAAGTGTGTTCTTTGTATGGTGCTAAAATAAAGCGCGTACTTCATATTATATTTTCAGAAATAATTGATCCATTATGTAGTGTTATTAGGTTAGGACTGCTTCCTCCACGTAAGTTTATCGAAGAGGTTATAGAAGCGACCGGGGGGAGGGCACGATGACCACGTGTATCTGAAAAAGGGGGCGTCAGCTGGCAAAGGTTGGGAACCACTGCTCTAAAGCATCAGGTCAAAACGCCTTATGTGCTATAGCTGAAACAGGGAAACAGCTGAAGTCTTCCTCGAGCATTTTGCAATTGCTACCGAGTTTCACACGAATGTTACTATCACCAAGAAGGAAGAATACGGAAATAAGAATCAACATATCCCAAGTGGGATTCTAACTTCTTCCAGCTATGCATAATGGGCTACAGTGCGAGTCTACAACGCAACCACTTACGCTAAGATACTGAAAGTGGTGATTGACTTCCACAGAGCAGACAGTGACGAAGTTAACTGCTCTCATCCGGACCCCGTTCGGCTCAACCAGATAAGTAGCCTGTACTCGGAACTGACCTTTTAACAACAATCAAATATTCACACAAAGCAAGCACATTTGGAGGTCTATCACCACAGTGGGTGAGTGGTTAACGTGTCGGTCTACCAACCCCAAGCTTGCAGGTTCGCTCCTGGCCGTGGTAGGCCGTGTTCATAATGACAAAATTAATCTCGGGAAATTCCGCCAACACAAAGTTCCTCATTTCTCTACTAGAAAGCGCTATAGTGTTCAAGGAGCTTAGATACCTAACCTCATTGACTTTCATAGTGCTTCAAGGAACAACGAAATTCGACATGCAAGCTACCCTCTGGGTGTCAAATAACAAAGCTCGCACCCGGCACCGAGGCCATACGATATATCATTACCACATTCAGTATCTTAACGTAGACTATAACTAACAAATACCGGGTGAGTTAGCCGTGGTCGTTACGGCATGACTGCTGGCAGTCGCTCATATCCGGGAGGCGAGGAGCTTCGAATCCCCTCGCCGGCAACCTTGAAGATGGTTTTCTGTGGTTTCCCATCTTCCATCCAGGCAAATGCCGGGGTTGGTCCCTGACTATAGGCCACAGCCGTTACCTTCCAATTCCTCGTCCTAACATTCAAACTTTCCTCCCCAGACAACACTCCACACGCGACGGTACTTGTAGCTCACCCATTGGGTGTCCGCCTAGAATTAGCTACAAACTGGCGAGCCGAACAGGTCCTCGGACACTCCCGGCCCTAAAAGCCATACACTAAAAATAAAAATAAAAATTAGCAAATATTGACTAGTTGGCATTTTTTAACTACTACTGCAACTAAATGAAAGTGAAAATTCACAGCCTGCTTCCAGTCGACCGACCGGGTCAGGGAAGGGAATGAATGAAGCCCCCATCTAGTGGCGAGGATATGAACTTTGCCGGCTGCCGATGCCTGTCGCACTACCCTGGGGCAATGATTTAATGAATGACAGATGAAATGAAATGATAGTGAAGAGTGTTGCTGGAATGAAATTGATGAAAGGAAAACCGGAGTACCCGGAGAAAAACCTGTCTGCCTCCATTTTGTCCAGCACAAATCTCACATGGAGTGGCCGGGATTTGAACCACGGACTCAGCAGTGAGAGGCCGGCGTGCTGCCGCATAAGGCACGGAGGCTGTACTACTGCAACTAAATACTGTAAGTGTACATATTGTATATAGATAGAGATTTAATAGCCTAAGTGCAATGGATCCGATGATGATCGCTTGACGATCGAAACTGGTCATCCAAGTGTACTTGTTAATCTTATGTAAATTATTTTCAGGTACAATCGTGTTGACCGACTGAAAAACATGAAATTTCGATTATAAGGCAACACTGAAAATGGCTTCAAAGACGATAGGATATTAATAGGTGTGCCTCCATGGTTTAGGCGGCAGCACGCCGGCCTCTCACCGCTGGGTCCGTGGTTCAAATCCCGGTCACTCCATGTGAGATTTGTGCTGGACAAAGCGGAGGCAGACAGGTTTTTCTCCGGGTACTCCGGTTTTTCCTGTCACAATTTCATTCCAGCAACTCTCCACCATCATTTCATTTCATCTGTCATTCTTTGAATCATTTCCCCAGGGGAGTGCGACAGGCTTCGGCAGCCGGCAAGGTTCACATCCTCGCCGCTAGATGGGGGCTTCATTCATTCCATTCCCTGACCCAGTCGTTTGACTGGAAGCAGGCTGTGGATTTTAATTTTCATTAATAGGTGCATCTCTGTAACTCAATAAATATTCTTTATTCTACATCCTACCTGCACCAAACAGTGTACAGTATATGAGGTGGAAGTCTATCCTATTAATGCCTAAGCATAGGGCCTCTAGGAATGAGCCTCAGCTACTGTTTTTGGGATTACACTTAATACATGACGAACAGATGTGCGAAGATAAAAATAGAAAAGCGTATACTGGCCATAAAACGATATCGTAAATTGTGTGCTAGAGCCTGTTTTCTACTAAGAGCAGTATTAATGGCACCCATAGTCTCTAGGGATTAGCTTTACTTGACTTGACTCTTATAGGAATTAATACAGTTGAGAATTCATTCGGGATACATTTATCTCCTTTATTCCTGTACTTACCCCCACCATTGCTACCAACTTAAATCTTCCAGAACGAAACATTTCGTAGCCATGTTTCTATATATCACCAGGGCCCGGATAATTATTTGCTCAACCTTTCAGAAATATGTCTTTATTTAGGTGCTTAAAAGTGGAAAATATGTGATTAAGTTTGCAAAATATGTTTTTCAATTTGCATCATAAAGGGGTCTAGATGCAAATCCACCTTATCCACTTTTTCTAATTTTATAGGAACTAAAATATACTTCTTAAATGTATGTAACTAATGTAATCTCAAAGAGACTTTCCTTTTGTTGCAGGCTATACTTAATTACACCTTCTTGTATAAACTATGTTTCATTATTTATATTAATTTATCTGAAAAATAGGTTTTAATTTTGGAGAATGTGACTTTTGCATCCAAACATTGGAGACTGTGAGTTTTGTGTCTGAACAAGTTGGATAATGTTACTTTTGACACTAAACAAAATTAATTACTTCAGACAAAACAATAGACAAGTTGGCCAAGTTTGTGAAAAATTTAGAGAAATGAAACCAATTGCATTGTTGGAATACACTTACAGTATATTATTTATTTATTATGTAGAGGTCACGAGTTGCACAGACAATAATAGAAAGTCACCTGGTCAGAAGCTGTCTTGTGATTGGCCAACAGGGAGAATGTGCTCTTTGCAACTAATCAGTGTGGAGAATGTTAGTTTTGCATCTAATTTGAGTGTTTGGTATTTGAAAACCACTGGATATTGTGAGTTTGGCTTTTCAGCACTAAGATAGTCGTGTGTAGTTTGGAACGAAGAATAAGAATGCCTTGCTAACCAAAGTGGAGAATGTGAGTTTTGCATCTAGACCCCTCATATATATATATATATATGTCCCAGTTACTAGAAATATTGTTGAAACGTCTAGCTGCTTGAATAATCCATAATCCTATCTACAGTACAAATATTCCAGCATATTAGGCCGGGGCTTGCCTCAGTTTCCGAATCCTAAAATACTTACTGCAGATGCGCTATACGAAATCATGTATGTGCTGTTTTCGAATTTCATTCTAAAGGTCACTTCAAAAACTTTCATAGCACTCCGTCGTTACTCACAACAAGTTTCGCAGACCACTGTAATTTCCAGTAAAATATCTTTTCAAGTTAAGGACTATTGGAGGCTTAATGAGACTGCTGACTCTAGCCCATCTGCTATACCTAATGACCAAGGAATTCCTGTCTTTAAATTCTATTACAATACCGAGTCAAAGAGTGAATTCACGAAATAGAGAAGCAAATTACTGGAATTGCCAAGGGTCGAAAATATGGGCAGCAATCATCCAAGAAGTACAACACACCACCAAATATACTGTAGGAATATGTATTTATTTATAAAATTGGCAAAAATATGTAAGAAAATAGAAAATATTCAGTTTAAACAAATATTTAAACACATTACTATCCAGGCCTTAGATATTACCCTTATCATCACCCATCCACGAATACAATGGAGAGCTGCAGTTTGGAGATCCAAGGTTTGAATCCCGCCGCTGATAGAGGCCATCCTGAGTATGGTTTACTTCCGAGTTTTTCTGTACCTATAATATTGTTAATTGTGATGACTGTAATAGTGTGGACGTCGTGTGGCCTGCTGAGAGGCCGAGTGCAGGTCTTTCTAGTCGACGCCCGTGTGGGACCTGCGCGTCGGGATGAGAGATAGAATGGATGAAGATGCATGAAAATGGGCAAGGATGTGGAAGGAAGCGGCCGTGGCCTGTCAGAAGGTACCGTCCCAGAATTTGCCTGGTGTTGAAAATGGGGAAACCACGGAAAGCCATTTCAAGGACGGCCGACGGTGGGGCTCGAACTCACGCGTCTACCGAGTCAGCAGTGAGCTTGGCCCCATGGCCTAACACTGCGCTTTAGCCAGCATAGCCACTATTGTCGGTTTGATAATGTTGATTGGAGTAATGTGTTTGACATATTGAAAAGGATTGGAATTAAGTACATGGAAAGGAGGGTGATCTACAACCTGTAACACCAGACGGCAGTTATCCGAGCCCAAGGATCTGAGAGAGAAGCTGGTATTCAGAAAAGTGTAAGGCAAGGCTGCAACTTATCACCCATAATTTTCAATCCATACATTGAACAAGCAATGAAGGAAATTAGAGACACAAAATTAAGTAGGACCCAAGATTTAAGGAGAAATAATTTCAACGTCGCCTCCGTAGCGTAGCGGTCAGCATGGTTAGTTACCGCCCCGGAGGTCCTGGGTTCGATTCCCGGCTCTGCCACGAAATTTGAAAAGTGGTATGAGGACTGGAACGGGGTATACTCAGCCTCGGGTGGTCCAAATGAGTAGAGGGGGTTTGATTCCCACCTCAGCCATTCTCGAAGTGGTTTTCCGTGGTTTCCCACTTAGTCTTCGGGCAAATGCCGGGATGGTACTGTACCCGTAATCCACGTGGTCTTACCTGTTGAAATCCGATGGAAAAGCTGGATCGTAGATTCTAGAAGTTCCCGGCTGAAATAACCCCTAAAAGCCTACCAACTAGGATCAACCAGGGATCAGGATACGTCGATATTAAAGAATGCGGTACGAAGATGCCAGTGGTGTATAAATTACAATGGAACGAAGCTCTAAAAGAACTCGAACAAGTGACTCTAAAATAAAACGAAAGTATCTCGGGCGTTAAGTTTAAGCAAACTCAAGGAAAAACCACCCACTGGTCCTCCTAACGCACTCCCTTTTCTAATAGAAAACACCAGTCGTTCAAAGATTTTTTAAAATTAAATTCAGTTTATTAACTGGCAATTGGTGTATGTCTGTCAACTAGACACAAAAATAAAGAAAAGCTTCTTTAGATCAAATGACGAAAATAGTTTTAAATAAACGCCTATAATAAGGCCCCATCTTACTGCTCTAAATCGCAGTGTTTAAATATCTCATCCATTGAACAAATTACAAGAAAAATACAATATTAAATCATGCACTGATGCTATACCCTTATTACAAATTTATACATATCTTACATTTTATATACAGATTATATCCTTAGTTAGGATCTTGTTATAATCGCTGCCCATTTCCATTTAATTTTACAAGTATATCTCAAGGTTATAATTGTCTTAATTTGTTGCATTCAACAATCAATTAAGATAATCGAATAGTATTACAAGTTATGAAAATAGTTTATTAACTATCTAGATGCTTCAATGAATGCAGTATATTTTTGCTAAAATCACTGAAATGTTTAATGTATTATATTGCATGAATTAATTAAAGTTATTCGAGAAGTGGCTCTGTCACTTAAATATGTGTGTCATGATATAAGCAATTCATCTCCGGTAAATCTTAATAGGCAAGAATAAAAACGTAGGGATACTTGAATTAATACTATCATTTAAGAGAAACATTCGTGATTCCAATTCACGTTTACTACAACTTCCTATCCAAATTGGTGATGGCTCAAAAGCTAATTTCACTCTTACAAAACGAAATGACTACGTTAATGTCTTCACAAAAGACTTCGAGTACATTATACAATATTAATGTTGACCATCCAATGATGTCAAATATTCGCTTCATTAACACAATAAATTCGTATGCATTAAATTGCAATACAACAATTCAGCTTTCCAAAGTTGTCAAGCATTTTTCCCAAACGTAATTAAACTTAAAACCTTTCAAAAATTACTCTGAAAATATCATGCCTTATCGTAGACGAATATAGAAGTGTCACAGAGTACATCTTTTCCAACTTCACTAAACAAGATGCAACAATTTATTAGATAAATTGAATTATCTACTTCCATAAATTATCGTCATTTAAGTCTACGACAAATTCTGTTATACTTGTTTGAACTGTTAATTTAGTTCACTATTCCAATATATATATATAATTATTTCCATAATAATTTATTTATATATAAATTGTAGATAGACACTAGCAAAATAGTCAGTTCAGTTCCGCCTATCCAAACTCGAAAAATGGCTCAACTACTCAGAAGAAAACACGTGAGACTTACACCATGGAAAGGAGTCTATTATCATATCAATAGATACACGCAAACCATTAAATCAAACGATGATCTAGCCAAGAGCCTACCAAAAACGAGTCAAAATAACACAAGCTGAAGACTGAACGAACTAAAGTTTCAGTTTAAAAAAATCTCTAATCAAAAGAAATATGAAAGTAGGCTACAAATGCCTTGATAATCAATTCACAATTGTTCTCGCTGGACGATTTCTATAATTCCATACCCATGGAAAATAATGATGAAAATGAACTATCATTTCTAAAAGAAAGAATTTCTACTAGAATGTCATAAGTCCAAACGAAGAGTATCACTGAAGTATTTTTGGAATAATTCAAGTGCACGTGTGTGTGGCCATCTTCTTCCTAATTGCTATTCATATACAAAGATATCGTCGTCTTGGTCCTAATTATGCTGCAGATATCTTCCCAACAAAATTCAATGCTTGGTTTTATTTCCAAAATTTTCAAAAATAAACAACAAGTAATGCTCTAAATAGCATTACGATTACTGTTAACTACACAATAAATTACACTCTTCGACAGAAATGATAAAAGGAACCAAATCTAGTCTTCGAATGAATTTCATACTATTTAATAAAATATTGGTGAAAAGTATCGAACTAAAAGTGACAAAGTCTACTGTCTACAAGAAAGAAAAGTTTTCCAGCTACCTTGGACGATGTTCTGGTTGAGATTGAAGAAAGTAAAGGAATATACATTCCTTTCAGGAACTGAACCCTCATCCCTGAGTAGTCCATGGCTGGAGCTGTAAGTCGTCGAACCAACTTCCTCCTACCTCGAAAACCACTGTCTACGAAACGGAGTTCCTACATATTACTTGTACAAGGCTCCCTCGACGTTATCAGTAAAGTAGTTTCGTTCATTTGGAGTTGTTTCTTCATTCTCCGGTGCTTCAAAACCACTGGATTAAAATGAACGCTCCCCATCGTTTCTTTTTCTTCATTGTAGTATTAATAAGGTTGTCACTCCAAATGATCAATCCTGCCTCTGCATTACATTCCTGTACGATCTGCTTAGCCCAACATTGCTGCAGCAGCTATATTCTCACAATAAAGTCCATTCGTATTGTTCTTGATAATACTAATGCTTTCCTGCATTTCAACCATATATGTAGTAGATTTCCTCATCGTGAAGTTTGTACTGACAAGTCCATGCAATAACTAAGTTCACTCGCGTATATCTACTCTCTGGGTTATATCAAACACGCCAGAAATACGAACAACCGCATATTGCTATGTAGCAATCCGCCCGTTCGCTCCGCGCCGCGAGTAGAGTACACTCGTATGACTGCGTGATTAACGAAACTTTCTTACTAAGGCGACAGCATGTTCACTGCGTGTGTCACAAAACTCAAGTGTCTGTCATATCAGAACTGCTCGTAGATGCTCCAGCTGGCAGTCTACCCATGATGCATCTCTCCTGTATCGAGATTGACAATCGAACTCTGTCGATTATCATTTTATATGTGCATCAGACAGTTGCAGGAATAAGTTAGTGAGCATGTCCTGTCCACGTGATCAAGAGCATGGCGGGATTGCCTATCTATCTCCTCAGTGAAAGATGAGTGTATAGCTCCTCCAGCCTGCAGCCAAATTAATGCCAATCAATAATATCAAAATACGTCTCGCTGTCGTATCAGGGTTCAAGTATTCAGCTAAATACTGGCTCAGTACCTTCAGTAAGGCCACGGCCACCTCCTTCCCTCTTCCTCGCCTATCCATCCCAGTCTTCCATCCCTTCCCCTCATGAGGCCCTTGTTCGCTTTGCAGGCGAGGCCGCCTGGGCGAAGTGCTGATCACACCTCCCCAGTTGTATCCATCCCGACCAGATGTTCCAAGCTCCAGGACACTGCCCATAGAGGCGGTAGCGGTGAGTTCCCTCGCTGAGTCCGTGGGAACCACCAACCTAGAGGGTAAATTGACTAAATAAAAAATAAAAAATAATAATTTCAACTCTTGAGATTTGCTGATGACATTGTTATCTTAGCCGATTCACCAGAGGATTAGCTTGAGCTTTTAAATGGTATGGACTCCATCTTGGGGAAAAAATTGATGATGAAGATCAATAAATGTAAAACAAATATAATGGAATGCAGCCAAAAGAAATCATAAAACCCAAGTGAAGTCAAATTGGCAGGTGAAATAATAAAGAAAGTAGGAGACTTCTGCTACTTAGGAAGAAAAATAACTAGTGATGGACGAAGCAAAGAAAATATAAAAATTAGATTGGCTCAGGTAAGGAAAGCATGCAGTGTTGCAAACAATTGCAAGGGCTAGTTATAGAAATATCTTATACATTTACTACTCTCTGGACAGTGACATGTGCGATTGTTTTCTGAACAACAATATTTTCTTTAGATTATGAAGGAAGAAGGTTGGTTGGTTGGTTCCTTAGTTTAGGGGCTAAGGCAACGCGGTCATGTAGCCCCGTGAACTTTGGGTGTGTGTAGAATCTGTCTGATAACCAGTGTTAATTGTGATGTCTGTATTAGTGTGTGTTATCTGTTTTTAATTCAATAAGGACTGCAGACATTGAATTTCAAGTAGTTCCTACTTTTGACGCCATACGCCACCGTCAACAACTTACTGTCTGTTAGGTAGTTGGATCCTCAAAAAGCACCACCGTTACGTTATGTGGGTAGACACCCACAAAAACCCAAGGCAGCGCTATATTGAGGCATACTAGGCAAGATGGGGAGTGAGGTAATTTGCCATTGCTTTCCTCACTGAGTCAGAACAGCAGTACTAACTCTATGTGTAGAACCTTTCACAGCATCCACAGGCACTGACTGTGCCCTGAATGTCATTAATAAGCACCACCCATACCTCAGTAGCTTCCATATAATCACAGCCATGAGTGAGACTGAGACATCGGCGAAAAGGCACATTTTACTCTAGCCTGTGCCAACAGACAAATGCAAATGTACTGCATTCATCAAGAGATGGCAAAGAGGCGACGTCAACAACTACTAGTTCAGAAATTGGCTACTAGACGCCAACGCAGTCGGCTCCTGGCGACGAACATAGGAACCTTAAGAGTGTTGTTTAACCTATAAGTTAATTTAGCTTCACACAGGTGTAATTAGTGGAAGGTTCTTTAACATGCCACAAATCTATGACATGGGACCGCCGGCTTAACTTCCCCTCCGAAGGAAGGCATACTGAGGGATTTTTCACGCTCTTAAAAAATCCGACGATTTCGGCCGGGTTTGAACCCGCGATCTTGGGCATAGATGCTCAGCATGCTACCAACTCCGCCACCGAAGCCGATATGAAGGAAGAAGAAATGTGATAATGTTTCATAAAACATTGGCGTAGAAAGAATCCATTTGGCTTAAAATAATTCCATAAAATATTAAACACCACAAATTTTGGGAATTTCATCCTATTATTGATTAAAATAGTCGCCTCTGTAGCGTAGTGATCAGCATGGTTAGCTAGCTGCCGCCCCGGAGGTCCTGAGTCCGATTCCCGTCTCTGCCACGAACTTTGAAAAGAGGTATGAGGACTGGAACGGGTTCTACTCAGCCTCGGGAGGTCAAAATGAGTAGAGGGGGTTGGATTCCCACCTCAGCCATCCTCGAAGTGTGTTTTCTGTGGTTTCCCACTTCGTGTTCGGGCAAATGCCGGGATGGTACCTACTGTAAGGCCACGTCCGCCTCCTTCCCTCTTCCTTGCCTAATCTTCCCCTCCCTTCCCTCATGAGAGTCATGAGGCCCCTGTTCGCTTTGCAGGTTAGGCCGCCTGGGCGAGGTGCTGATCAAACCTCCACAGTTGTATCCACTCCGACCAGATGTTCCCAGCTCTAGGACAATGCCCGTACAGGCGGTAGTGGTGAGTTCCCTCGCTGAGTCTGTGGGAGCCACCAACCTGGAGAGTAAATTCAATTTTAAAAGAAAATTGATTACAATGAAATGTATGGAAACAAAGCCTAGGGCCATTTTCACCAACTCATTACTAACGATTAGTTAATGCATGGTATCGTCGATGCAATTCACGAGGCCATTCGGGTTCGCAATTACTTAACTACCCTATACGGCCCTGGGGCATGTTCAAACTCGGTTTCATCCTGGAGAAACATATCGGACTTATCAAGAAGCACTGCCATCGCATCCTTGAGATTTTTTGGAACATAATTATAAAGGGAGGAAATACAGAAGGCCTTATTCATGCCAAAAGCTTAAAATGGTATGAACAAAGTATTTAGGAGAGCTGGCAGTTGATTGTTCACTTAATTTAATAGAATAGGTTATCTCTGTTGTCTTCGTAGCGTAAGTGGTTGCGTTGCAGACTCCGTGTTTATTATGCACAGACGGAAGGAGTTCTAATCACATTTCAGATATGTTATCTTATTTCTGTATTCTTCTTTCTTTGCTTTAGTCGCATGTATGATCTATTATAATTTCATTATCATAAACATAATATTATATTCATATGGATGAAAGTTCGTGTGAAACTCGCAAACAATCCATTTTTTTTTCACCATTGCAAGATGCGAGAGGTAGAATTCAGCTGTTTCCCTCCACTTTAACGATGATTTAGAGAGTTGAGTGGTCAGAGTTTGGTCATTCAACGTAATTCCTTGTTAGTGGTAAGTTAACGAACGTTTCTGTTTGATGAAATGCTCGTGTAAAGTTAAATAATGTTTAATGATTAATTAAGAGATAATTGACAATGGTGAAAACAGCCCATACATTCTTAATCAGGATTACACATAATTAAAAATTTTACGAAATTTAATTTTAATCTTAATTTATTATAATTTGGCCACGTCTGTAATAATGATTCACATTTTTAAGGTAGGGTCTTATGATTCCCACCTGATACACCGTACGTAATTGGGCATAAATACACGGAGACCGATTGAAAACTTATAAATTAACTGTTCATTAGGCAACATTAGGCACTTCAAAGCCCTCTGTAATACAAACATCTTCTGGGAACAACTTTGTGTTCACTGATTCTTTACTTCTTGTTGTAATTGGCAGTTTAACCAAATTTTGCTCAAGGTATTTCTCTTTCACTTACTTGAATGTAGATAAGACAGGGTTTTTGTGTGTGTAACAGAAAATTAGACATGAAACTTTGCTTGGGCTCAATAGAATTAATAGTGTAGTTCTACGTAAACCAGGGTGATAAATGACGAGAAAGAGACATTTGTGTAAGGATGAACGGCTTATCTCTTTAAAGCGTGGGATGATTGATGCTAGTCATATGTCACCGATTAAGAATTCTTGCAAGTAAAACAAAATGGGGCAAGAATATGATCAATGGCTGTGAACCGGAAATGTTTGAAGAGAAGCAATTAGGATAAGAAATTAATGTCAGTGGATCAATTATTCAAAGAGCTTCATAACTCGGGAACAGGGTTTTAATGTAGTATTGTGACCACCAGCCTTCAAGCTCGTAGCTTCGCTGCTGGCTATCCATTGCATGCTTTAACTTGTGTATTTTCTTTGCGTGAGACATGAATGGGTTCAAATACACACATCAAAAAAAGTTTTGCATCACCTCGGTTCCCAGATCTCCGGCATATAGACGTTGACTGTGTATATTGTATCCAAGATACAGTACCTTTGACTGTTCATAGATGTCACTAAAACTGCTCAAAGATGTAAACAACCATGCATGAGCAGGGCCTATTAGACGGAGGGGGTACGACAGCCGATCAGTTCCAGTCATTCCACCAGGACGAAGGTACGCTGCTCATGTTGTCTGTAGTTCTACCATGCCTAGAAGGTCAATACCGCAGTTCGATCGCGTCCGCATTGTTACTTTGTGTCAAGAAGGGCTCTCAACAAGGGAAGTTTCCAGGCGTCTCAGAGTGAACCAAAGCGATGTTGTTCGGACATGGAGGAGGTACAGAGATACAGGAACTGTCGATGACAGGCCTCGCTCAGTCCGCCCAAGGGCTACTACTGTAGTGGATGACCGCTACTTACGGATTGCCGCTCGGAGGAACCCTGACAGCAATGCCACCATGTTGAATAATGCGTTTCGTTCAGCCACAGGACGTCGTGTTTCAACTCAAACTGTGCGCAATAGGCTGCATGATGCGCAACTTCACTCCCGATATCCATGGCGAGGTCCAGCTTTGCAACCCCGACACCATGCAGCGCGGTACAGATGGGCCCAACAACATGCTGAATGGACCCCACGGAATTGGCATCACGTTCTCTTCACCGATGAGTGTCGCATATGCCTTCAACCAGACAATCGTCGGAGACGTGTTTGGAGGCACCCTGGTCAGGCTGAACGTCTTAGACACACTGTCCAGCGAGTGCAGCAAGGTGGTGGTTCCCTGATGTTTTGGGGTGGCATTATGTGGGGCCGACGTACGCCACTGGTGGTCATGGAAGGCTCCGAAACGGCTTTACGATACCTGAATGACATCCTCCGACCCATAGTGCAACCATATCGGCAGAATATTGGAGAGGCATTTGTCTTCATGGACGACAATTCTCGACCTCATCGTGCACATCTTGTGAATGCGTTCCTTCAAGATAACGACATCGCTCGACTACAGTGGCCAGCATGTTCGCCAGACATGAACCCTATCGAACATGCCTGGGATATGTTGAAAAGGGCTGTTTATGGACGTCTTGACCCACCAACCACTCTGAGAGATTTACGCCGAATTGTCGTTGAGGAGTGGGACAATTTGGACCAACAGTGTCTTGATGAACTTGTGGATAGTATGCCACGGCGAATACAGGCATGCATCAATGCAAGAGGACGTGCTACTGGGTATTAGAGGTAGTGGTGTGTACTGCAATCTGGACCACAAATGCTGAAAGTCTAGCTGTATGATGGTACAACATGCAATGTGTGGGTCTCATGAGCAATAAAACGAGCTGAAATGTTGTTTGTGTTGATCTCTATTCCCTTTGTATTTAACGGTTCCGGAACTCTTGGAACCGAGGTGATGCAAAACTTTTTTTGATGTGTGTAATTCCAGACTGGTAGTCGCTTGTAAAAACTTATTCAATATTCAGCCCTATTGTTGAGAAACATCAAAGCTCACGTAGATAATTTCATTCAACTGTTAAACGAAATTTGTTTTAAAACTCGAGCAATTTAAATAAAATATTATAGTTTGCACGTGACCAGACCATGAAACATCAAAGCCCACGTAAATAATTTGATTCAATTGTTATACGAAATTTGTTTTAAAACTCTAGCAATTTAAAAAATTAGTTTGCACGTGACCAGTCCATGGCGTATCTGACACAGGAAGTACACGGTATTGCGTACAACGTAGACCTAGTAATGTTAATCGATTAATTTCTGTTATGGAATAATCGATTAATCTAAGTTGATGATGATGATAATTGTTGTTTTAAGGGGCCTAACATCTAGGTTATCGGCCCAATCTAAGTTGATTAACCAAGTAATTGCTAAAAATAACGATTAATTTATTTACGTTTAATCGGTTTATCGGTTTTGTCAAATATAATTGATTAAATCTTTAGTCGATTAATTGGCTATACTCTCACAGAAGCAAAACATATACGGTATTCAATTATCATCATTTGAAAAATGAAAATCCACAGCCTGCTTCCAGTCTCCGACCGGGTCGCGAGATTGCAATTTCTAGTTCACTTTTAGCATTGGGGAAGGACACTGCTTCCTGATTGGCTATTCTGACGAAACACGACTGCAGCAAAGGATGTGATTAGTCAGCATAGTTATAGTGTGGAATCTATCAGCGATGTCGTCCCATTAAGTTAAGGTTTATATGCTGCGCATTCATAACGAAAAGAGACATACTTCAAGAAATGCAATAGCAAACACTGAGGAAGTGATGACTAGGGACAGCCATGCTAATGACCAATTGCGTATTGTTTTGCCGTATTCTTCAATTCCCAAATTTTATAGAAATCTAGTCTATTTGGAAGATATTCATGTATACAATGATACATTTTTCATAGAACTGTGTTGTTAGAATAATAAACTCTATACAGCCATAGGACCTTAAAGTGTCCCCTAGTATGTAGAATCACCCAAATGGTAGGCTACAAGGGGTTGTTAATCGATGAAAACATTCTGGTAATGATTCTTCTTGATTTAAGAAGATATGGAAACGCTTATGGCCTAGGAACAATGATCATGCAACTGTTTCAAGGCGCATTACAATGTAGGCTATACGGGTACCAAGAAAATACGAATTTAAGACAGTGGGACTTCTACATATTTTTTTCAAACCTGGAACGACATTGCTGATAGGTTCCACCCTATAACTGTGTTGACTAATCACATCCTTTGCTGCTGACGTGTTTCGTCAGAATAGCCAATCAGGGAGCTGTGTCCTTCTCCAATGCTAAAAGTGAACTAGAAATTGCAATCTGGCGACCGGGTCAGGAATGGAATGAATGAAGCCCCCAACTAGCGGCGAGGATATGAACTGTGCCGGCTGCCGAGGCCTGACGCACTCCTCTGGGGCAATGATTAAATGAATGACAGATGAAATGAAATGATAGTGGAGAGTGTTGCTGGAATGAAATTTTTGACAGGGAAAACCGGAGTACCCGGAGAAAAACCTGTCTGCCTCCGTTTTGTCCAGCACAGATCTCACATGGAGTGACCGGGATTTGAACCACGGACCCAGCGGTGAGAGGCCGGCGTGCTGCCGCCTAAGCCACGGAGGTTTCAATTATCATCATTTATTTAAAGTTATTTATTTATATATTTAAATATATTTTAATGTCTGTTAGATAGTCAGCCTGGGTAGATTATTGGCTGAGGAATAACCCACCCACCAAGGGAAGATGATTAAGAGAAGGAAGTAGATTTTGGATTGGAGAAAAAGGATAGAAAAATAGGAGGAGAGTTCCACAAAATTAATAAGTTTAACTTTAAACACACTTAAAGGTGGTTGCCACCGCAAATCCGTTCTCGGATACCTAAAGTGGGTACGAGCTTGGTCGAAGCTGACGGGAACCGCAGCTAAGACTTTGGCGGTTTGCCAGAGAAAGGCTTTAGTGTATTTCCTCCCAAGCATGCATGAAAGTACTATAGGGAAGGGTGATAGTCTGGCAAGACAAATAGTAAAAGCTTTATTGAGTATGAACGAGGGCATAAACCTAGGAAGAGCTAGGAAAGCCAGGATCTTGCCTAACTGTAGTATCAGAGAAATGATGAATCCAAAAACAAATATTTAATTTATTTAACAATTCCAAGAAGTTTCAGGAAATTAACAAGCATGTAATATAATTTTGACAAACATAGTTCATTTAAATTGTTTAACAAATGGGGTCGCAAACCTCCTAACAACATTTAGAAATTGCTCCTGGCAAATAATAATTTTTAAGGTTTTAAACCTGGTACTAAAATCTTTGTAAGATTTTAAAAAGGCAATGAAATGATTAAAGTTTAAACATTAAATTGAGTACAAGGAGTGTACTATAAGAAATTTCTGAAAGAATATTCTAGAGAGTATAACAACTTCGAAAATAACAATAAGGAAAACATAAAGAATAAAATAGAAGTTCCTACAACTTCTTATATTTAAACAGAATTACTATATGAGAATTATACAAAAGAGGGAAGGTCACTTACTGTGAAACCTGAAGAGATAATCAAAAGGAAGGTTCTCGACCTCCTATATTTTAGATAGGAATCACGAGCCAAATAGGGCAGTTTCCATTTAGTGAGACCTAAAAATAACTCACACAAGAGTTGAAAGAATTGTTTTCCCTTATTTGAAGGGAGAAACAATGTAAGTTTGAAACGTGTATAAAACACGTAATTATACAGCAATTACTTAATGATAAACAAGCAAAATGGAAGGGCACTTCACAGAGTGACACCTTATTGAAACAGACCTGAATTTAAAAGTTTATTACAGATTGTTAGTAAGAGGTTTAGGAAAGAGAAATAGGGATGGAGGAAAAAATGTTCATGGCCGTATTTAATATAAACGGACGATCGCGACGCGGTAGAAAAGTGGAGCAAGCACTGATTTTCACTATAGTTCGTTGAAATATATGAAAAGTTCACTATAGAAACACGAAAGTTTATGACAGAGAAAGTTATTGCAATGCTGAAAAGAACTGGTTGCACTAGGTAGGCGAGAGTCTATTTCTTGAGAAAGTTGTGAGTTACAATTGAATGTGCCATAGAATGTTCCAACGGAGGAAGAAAGTTCGCTATTGCAGTAATTTAAGGAAGATTCCTCATTTTAACTAGTATTTTCACAAGTGAGTGAAAAATACCTGACGGCAAGACTCGCAGATAGAGTACAAGATCTGGAAGGTTCCAGAAAGATCTTAGTAGGAAAATGTGGCCAATGTAAATCCAGCGGAGGAACTTGCTTTGTAAATTATAAACAGCGGGTATTAGATAATATCCCACGTAGTGAGAAGATTTCTCATTTGGCAAGCATAAGAAATGCTGCTTTTCACTAAGATTAGCTTGATTAAACAAAAGCTCAACATGGAAGATCCCACGAAGAATGATTTTTGCCCCAAAATAAATAATCTCACACTGTCTATAAAAGTATCGTTAAAAGCACGTGAAAGTTAAAACCATGAAGATGAGGTTAAAACTTTAAGATGGTACTTATCTTGATTTCATGTTGAAGGCGAAGTTCCGTATGACGATAACTACTTTGCCAACATGGCGTAGAAGAGAGTATGCCTCTTGGTTAGAGGAGACTGGCCCTAGTAGAGCCCTGACTGATCGAGTCAACTGCCGACTGAGAAGTGAGACCTGCTCAACGGAGCACGGAGGGTCCAAGGAAGGGAAAAAGAGTGGGGGGTAGGAAACAAAAGGAGAACATATAAACATAACCAACTTTAAAACAAAAAATTGATCTTCTCTTGCTGAGCCGGTCTTCAAAGAGTTGATAACAGATGATACTAGCGCAGCATGGTGAGTAAAGAAGTAGACGTAGTCCTCTTGCTCAAGGAGAAAATAGCTGGCGATGGCAGCAAAATCTGGTGGCCAGATGGAGAAGGAATTCCTCTTGCACGAGGAAGAGTTGAAGAGCTTCAGATATTCGCTGCTATATGACGCTAGGTGGGTCATAGAATATATATCTGGAACAGACTCATAACAGATATAAGCGACCTGAACCCCTAAGAGAAAACAGAAGATCACTGTTGGTGTTTGACAAAGAGGAAGGAAAAAACATGCAAAAGCATTGAAAATTATAATCTCTGGTACCGTGTATTCCAAGAATACACCATACTGGGAGGGGTAAACACCAACAGGGAACAAATAAGCAATTAAACATTTAAGAGTAATAAAGTAATTGAAGAGAAGTGGTCTTATGATCTGACCATTTGTGGTCAAGACTCTGACCACCCTGACTCTCCCATCTCTTCCAGGATAACACTCGGTCACTCTACAAGAGATCCATACTAAGGGGGGAGAAACTTCCTTAACTAAGACCAAGTCTCCCACTTTAATGTCGGGACTGGAAAGAAACCACTTCTGTCTCTTTTGCAAGGAAGTTAAATATTCCAAGTTCCACCTCTTCCAAAAGGAATTGCGGAGGGCTTCAAGTTTACGCCAAAAAATAGGTAAATTAGAATCCCTGAAAGAATTGGGAAGGGGAGGAGGGGCAGAGAGAGAAGTGCGTGTAAGGAAGCGACCAGGTGTAAGTGGAAGCAGGTCATCAGGGTCATTGGAAAGCGGAGTTAATGAACGAGAATTAACGACATCTTCAATCACAAAATAACTAGAAGCTGAGGGAAATAAAGCACTAGTAAAGATTGCGATACGATGAGAAAGAAGAATTGACAAGTTTAAAGAAAGCGTTTAGAAACAAGTACATCTATTCAGGACAAGAATATACCAAATAAACAAAGAAACTATGCGAGTAGAAAGCAAGAACGCCATAGGTAACAAACGAGTAGCCATAAACAATGACCTCAAGTTATAATGAGTATCAAAGGGGTTGATCAGAAAAATACTTAAGTCAGCGAGAAACGTGACGTGGCAAGTATGAATACAAAAACACATCGAATGTAACGACGAGAAAAAGTAAGTTTGTTCATCAATGAACAATAAGATTTCAAAATATGTAAGCATATTGCAATACATAAGAGCGTAAAGGATATGCAACGATGTTACGAGACGAGAATCGAAGCAATTGTAGAATACGAGCGTAAGTAAGTGGAATACACAGGCAAGCACGGCCTTGACACACATAGTACAGCGAGATAAGGCATATAAATAGCTGAAAGAGTCCTTGAGCGGAACAAGTTTATTTTGGTGATGAGTTGAACGGCTTCTGTACTTGCAGGAGCGACTCACTAGACAATAGTTGGCAATCAGCCAAAGTTGAGATAAGAGAAACTTGCTTTGAACTTTGTCAAGCGTACAGGAAATAAACAGTGACTTGACCTTACTCGGGCTTGTATACAGACAAGTTTGAAAAACAAGCAGTTGAAAGTACACAAACAACACTAGTTGAATCAGCTGTAACTTAAAGCAGATATTCAGGTTGGACGGCATGCAGTCAATCGTAACTTGGACGTGAAAAAACAATTTAAAGCCATATGAAATAAAGTAGGAAATCAATTTCGCATGATTTAGAGGATCACGGAATCCGACAATTTTCGACAGGAAAAAGCTTGATTCTTCCGAAATAGGAAGAGAAGCCGGGACATTGAGAAAGAGGTTATGCATAAGAATAGTTATTCTAGATGCTAGGGAATTCAGATTATCAAGCGGTTTCAAAAGCGGCTTCCAATTGTGAGGAAGGGGGGAGGAGCCAGCCGTGGCCATCCTTCTAAATAAGGAAAGAAGTGAAACATGGCTTACAGCAAAGTGATGGTGACTGATAGCCATGGTTTTACACAAGGGGAAGATAGTTTTCGAGAAAGAGATTAAGCAATTAACTGCTATAAAAAATGACATAAGAAGGTAGACGAAGTAACACAAATCAAGGCGAACTTGAATGGCCATCTTGTGCGGGAAGAAGGAAAAACCATTTAAACAACTTACAGAGGTAGTGTTGTTGTTCACGATAAGACATCGTTTCGGCAAGTGTTTTTCAAAAATATTGAGATCTGAAACACGAGCGTTCTCTTTTTCAGAAATGGGATTTATGTCAGCTGTAACGAAATGACATTGCGCTTTGGTTTGAACACTGGGATGCTGAATTTCACCAGTAATAACCCAACCAAAATCGGTGTCTCTGGCGACCACGGTTGAAGATAACTTACGTGTTTGTTTGCGAATGCACTTCCAAAAAACATTGGCACTGAAAAGTACATCAATGGGACCTTGAGCATTAAACTGAGGATCGGCTAACCTTAAGTGCGAAGGAATGTTTAAACCGGAAGTATTAATAGAGTGACTTGGAGTGTCCTTGCCAATACTGGTAAGAATGAGACAGTTTAAATTAAGATTGGTGTTTCTTTGGCAAACGTCTCTGATTTTCAATTTTGAAGACTGCAAGACTTGAGTTTTCAAATTGTCAATGCCGGTCACATTGATAGAAGTAGGCGATGACGAAAGACCTAGTTTTTTAATCAACGATTAAGAAACAAAGTTGTGCGTTGAAGCGGAATCGAGAAGACCACGGGTTCTAAACCAATTTCCAAATTTATCTTGGATTTCGAATTGTACAGTGGTCAAAAGGGTTTGCGCACTGTGAGAAGTTTCGGCGTTAGAAATGCAGGAAGAAGCATTAGTTTGTTCGGAGCCGCTCTGCATGGAGCTTGAAGAGGCAGGTACTGATGACCTCGATTTATCGTGAACGTGCAATAAAGAATGATGCGGTTTTTTGCAATGAAAACAGAGATTGGATGACGTGCAGTTTGAAGAAGAATGCTTAGGTGATAAGCCGTTGAAACAATGTTTGCTATTGAAGACAAACTTCCTTCGATCTTCTACAGACAATTCTTTAAAGGATTTGCACGAATACAATGTGTGAAGCTTTTTACAGAGCGTGCATTTTAAAGATTTGTTAAGCGGCCTGATTTGTTCTCTTGCATGATTGAAAGAAGAACGGGGTTGCTTGTTCTCGACAGATTTGGGCTGATGTCCCTTTGAAAAAGCAAGGTTTTTTCTAAAAAATGTGAGACTGATGATTCGTTTCGACCTTTTCGCACTGAAATGCGAGTGCTGTAAGAACTTGGCATCGGCTGTTAAGAAACGAGATTAAGTGTTCGAAGGAAAATTCTTCCTTGCGAGCGAGTTCAATTTCCCAAGCCTTTAAAGTTGAAAAATCGAATCTTGATGTAGCCAGATGAATGAGTATGGTGTCCCATGTTTGGACAGGCTGCTTAAGTTGGTATAATGCTCTGGCATTCAACTGTATAGAGTCTAAGAGGTCTCTTAAAGAGGTGACGTCATTAGGTTTGACGGCCCGTAGGTTGAAAAGACAGCGTATGTGGCGAGCTACACTCAAACGTAAATTGCCATATCTCTCTTTAAGGAGATTAAAGGCGATGTGGTAGTTGTCTGCGCTTAAAGGCAGTGACTCCACTAAGGCTAAGGCCTCTCTTTCCAAAGAAGTACGGAGGAAGTAGAATTTATGAATGTCGGGGATCTCAGTATTTTCATGAATTAGGGAGCAGTAAAGTTCGTAAAAAGAATACCATTCACCTTCCTTGCCTGAGAAGTGCGGTAGGCTTATCTTAGGAAGTAACGGTTTCTGTTTGTTCTTATGAACTGAAGCGGGTGCGAACTGGGCCGGATTGATGACCCTAGTGTCCGGTTCTGAGATATTGCGGATCAGTTGGTGGGCCTTTGCAATCCCTTCAAAGTACAAGGGTTCGACCTCGTCCCGATCCGATTGAAGTTCTGGGCAAGCGGATTCAATCTCGGTTTGAATTTGATCGTAATAATCATAAGACCGTTCGTACAACTTAAGGCGATGTGTCAAGATGTCTAAATCACACTCGGCGGGATTTAACTTGTTGATAAAATTTCTGAATCTGGTGAGTTGCCCTTTATAGGAAGAACGTCTGGCAATGAGAGTTTCATCTTTTTCAGTAGGAGCCATGACAAAGAGAATAAATTGAAATACAACTCACGAAACTGTAGAACCTTGCAGATGCTGTAAAGTTTGCAGCAGCGAATGGGTAGAAAGAATGGGACACACCATAGGAGACAGGAGCGGCCTCTTTCCCGTTCACAGGCTTTGCACGATGTGGTTATAGCTGAAAGATTCAAAACAGATATTAATAATTTGCAAAATATTGCCAAACAGAAAAATGACAAATGGACTCTCCCGGGTTTCTGGGACCAAATTTTGGGTAGATTATTGGCTGAGGAATAACCCACCCACCAAGGGAAGATGATTAAGAGAAGGAAGTAGATTTTGGATTGGAGAAAAAGGATAGAAAAATAGGAGGAGAGTTCCACAAAATTAATAAGTTTAACTTTAAACACACTTAAAGGTGGTTGCCACCGCAAATCCGTTCTCGGATACCTAAAGTGGGTACGAGCTTGGTCGAAGCTGACGGGAACCGCAGCTAAGACTTTGTCGGTTTGCCAGAGAAAGGCTTTAGTGTATTTCCTCCCAAGCATGCATGAAAGTACTATAGGGAAGGCTGATAGTCTGGCAAGACAAATAGTAAAAGCTTTATTGAGTATGAACGAGGGCATAAACCTAGGAAGAGCTAGGAAAGCCAGGATCTTGCCTAACTGTAGTATCAGAGAAATGATGAATCCAAAAACAAATATTTAATTTATTTAACAATTCCAAGAAGTTTCAGGAAATTAACAAGCATGTAATATAATTTTGACAAACTTAGTTCATTTAAATTGTTTAACAAATGGGGTCGCAAACCTCCTAACAACATTTAGAAATTGCTCCAGGCAAATAATAATTTTTAAGGTTTTAAACCTGGTACTAAAATCTTTGTAAGATTTTAAAAAGGCAATGAAATGATGAAAGTTTAAACATTAAATTGAGTACAAGGAGTGTACTATAAGAAATTTCTGAAAAAAATTCTAGAGAGTATAACAACTTCGAAAATAACAATAAGGAAAACATAAAGAATAAAATAGAAGTTCCTACAACTTCTTATATTTAAACAGAATTACTATATGAGAATTATACAAAAGAGGGCAGGTCACTTACTGTGAAACCTGAAGAGATAATCAAAAGGAAGGTTCTCGACCTCCTATATTTTAGATAGGAATCACGAGCCAAATAGGGCAGTTTCCATTTAGTGAGACCTAAAAATAACTCACACAAGAGTTGAAAGAATTGTTTTCCCTTATTTGAAGGGAGAAACAATGTAAGTTTGAAACGTGTATAAAACACGTAATTATACAGCAATTACTTAATGATAAACAAGCAAAATGGAAGGGCACTTCACAGAGTGACACCTTATTGAAACAGACCTGAATTTAAAAGTTTATTACAGATTGTTAGTAAGAGGTTTAGGAAATAGAAATAGGGATGGAGGAAAAAATGTTCACGGCCGTATTTAATATAAACGGACGATCGCGACGCGGTAGAAAAGTGGAGCAAGCACTGATTTTCACTATAGTTCGTTGAAATATATGAAAAGTTCACTATAGAAACACGAAAGTTTATGACAGAGAAAGTTATTGCAATGCTGAAAAGAACTGGTTGCACTAGGTAGGCGAGAGTCTATTTCTTGAGAAAGTTGTGAGTTACAATTGAATGTGCCATAGAATGTTCCAACGGAGGAAGAAAGTTCGCTATTGCAGTAATTTAAGGAAGATTCCTCATTTTAACTAGTATTTTCACAAGTGAGTGAAAAATACCTGACGGCAAGACTCGCAGATAGAGTACAAGATCTGGAAGGTTCCAGAAAGATCTTAGTAGGAAAATGTGGCCAATGTAAATCCAGCGGAGGAACTTGCTTTGTAAATTATAAACAGCGGGTATTAGATAATATCCCACGTAGTGAGAAGATTTCTCATTTGGCAAGCATAAGAAATGCTGCTTTTCACTAAGATTAGCTTGATTAAACAAAAGCTCAACATGGAAGATCCCACGAAGAATGATTTTTGCCCCAAAATAAATAATCTCACACTGTCTATAAAAGTATCATTAAAAGCACGTGAAAGTTAAATCCATGAAGATGAGGTTAAAACTTTAAGATGGTACTTATCTTGATTTCATGTTGAAGGCGAAGTTCCGTATGACGATAACTACTTTGCCAACATGGCGTAGAAGAGAGTATGCCTCTTGGTTAGAGGAGACTGGCCCTAGTAGAGCCCTGACTGATCAAGTCAACTGCCGACTGAGAAGTGAGACCTGCTCAACGGAGCACGGAGGGTCCAAGGAAGGGAAAAAGAGTGGGGGGTAGGAAACAAAAGGAGAACATATAAACATAACCAACTTTAAAACAAAAAATTGATCTTCTCTTGCTGAGCCGGTCTTCAAAGAGTTGATAACAGATGATACTAGCGCAGCATGGTGAGTAAAGAAGTAGACGTAGTCCTCTTGCTCAAGGAGAAAATAGCTGGCGATGGCAGCAAAATCTGGTGGCCAGATGGAGAAGGAATTCCTCTTGCACGAGGAAGAGTTGAAGAGCTTCAGATATTCGCTGCTATATGACGCTAGGTGGGTCATAGAATATATATCTGGAACAGACTCATAACAGATATAAGCGACCTGAACCCTTTAAGAGAAAACAGAAGATCACTGTTGGTGTTTGACAAAGAGGAAGGAAAAAACATGCAAAAGCATTGAAAATTATAATCTCTGGTACCGTGTATTCCAAGAATACACCACAGCCTGGAGGCTGGTTGGATCCTCAAAAACCACCACCATAGGTTATGTGGTAGAAAACCAGAAGACCAAGGCAACGCTATAATGAGGCGTACTAGACATGGAGAGGAATGAGGTAGTTAGTCATTGCTTTCCTCATATAAAATAATAATAATAATAATAATAGACTTAATTTTCACATTACCGGTAAATCCTGCTTGCCACGGTGGGTGAGTGGATAGCGTTTCGGTCTACCAACCCCAAGATTGCAGGTTCGCTCCTGGTCGTTGTAAGTGATTCTTGAAATGTGGCAAAAATACGACACGCATGTCACACGATTTTGGCATGTCAAAGAACCCATTTGAATTCAGTAGGCCGTGTTCATAATGGCAAAATAAATCTCGTGAGTTTCCGCCAACACAAAGTTCCTCATTTCTCCACTAGAAAGCACTATAGTGTTCAAGGACATTATATATCTAACCTCCTTGACTTTCATAGTGATTCAAGGAACAACGAAATTCGACATGCAAGCTACCCTCTGGGTGTCAAATTACAAAGCTTGCACCCGCCACCCGAGGTCATACGACATTATTTTTATTATTACCGGTAAATCCTGCAGTTTTACAGATACTGGGGTGCTGAAATATCTCCCTGGCAAGGCATTTTTAATGTGCCAGTAAATCTCTTGGCACAGGCCTCTCCCCTTTAAGCAGACTCAAATGCAAAACTAATCCGCTGAGTGAGATTTAATAACACAATGGTACCATAGGAGAGAGCATACAAACCATGCCACAGTAGCAACAGAAGTCGTCTTCTATAAACAGGGAATTATCTAGTGTATGTCAGTGACAATCAAGACTAGCTGAATATTAATAAAAGCATTCACGTAGAATACGACTGCAGACACACACACCATCACTGAAACATGTTATGGATTGTGCAGACAAGAATGTAGAAATTTACCAAACCAGAAATTTTTGAACTTGTCAATTGTCCAACATAAAAATTGTAGTCTCCAGATTAGATTTCTAGTGTCAATGTTTATTCCATCTTGTGGCATATATCCTTCAATAATGTACCTTTTTCTGAAAACTAAGCTGAAAGAAAATAAAAGAAACATTTTCAAGTTCTAAATTGTAAACATTGACAAGAAATCAAAATCGTTGTTGGAAACTCTACGTTTTCTTTTTTCGAAGCCCTTCCCAATTTAATTGATTTTTGTCCTACCACTGTCACTGACTCTTATTTGTTAACATAAACAGGAAAGGCCACTTTGTATATTTAGGCAAAATATAGCTATTATTAGGGCTCGGATTTTTAGGTGCTAAAAATCGGGAGTGTATAAACATATCCTGTACCAGATTTCATTGCGTTTGGAACATTAAATCGCGAGAAAGGTCTATTTAAATTTTTCAAATTCGCTTGGCCGCCATGCTCGTTTTGTAGTTAACCGCTTTTTGAAAGTCTTATAGGTGAACTTCAAATAGTGCCCTTTATCTCCGTATAAAATTTCAGGGTGATACAGCTAATAGTTTCAGAGATATAGAATGCCGGTGAAATATTTCGCTCATCCGCCATCTTGTAGTTATATAAACAATTGAACCAAGTTAGATGTCGGTGCATTACAATGTGTATAAACATATTGAACCCTTTACCCTCTGATGGATAAATGATTCGATGTTTTATTTTTTCAATTAATAAATATTTCTACCAGCGTCATGAAAATAGCCAGACGGAGATGAGGAAATTTCAAGCATTTGTTGGAGACAATGGGGACATACCTGCAGCAGTTTGACAAAAGGCTAAATACTTAGGATTGTGAAAAGATAGACTCTAGCAATGTTTCAGAAGGACAGGTGGTGGCTACCTCAAAATAGAACGGACGCGCAGTGAGACACGCTTATAGTATGTTCATTGTAATATTCGCGCCTAGAAAAAATATGATGCAGTAACGTGAGTGGCTGATGAAAATACTAGACACTCCTACGAGGCCAAGGTCTGATAAAAACCGCCAAGTTATTGAAAATGTGGAACCAATGGGAGATGAATGCTTACCAGCGCGGCAAGTCTAGCTTGGGCACGCGATGGCTAGCATTAACGCGGGAGATCGGCTAGACAACATCTCTACGATCGATTCTAGGATTAATGGGCATATTCTTGACCTGCGCAATTTTACGAGTTCAGTGATATTTATTTCATTCCTGTACCACTATTATTTTGAGAAATTTTTATATAATTTCCCCCTCTATCAATACCTAGGGCCGGTTCATTTATAAGTGGCGTGAAGAGCCAAGACATGGCTATTACTTTTGTTCGTCTGAGGACGGAAGCTTATTATATTTGGTGTGTCGAAGACACAAGTTTATCATCACATTTTGTGTGTCGAGGACACAGGTTACTTTACATTTTGCGCGTCTAAGGACGTAGACACTTATGCTTTTGCGTGTCATGTGGACACAGAAATTATTAATTAATGTGTTAAATTCAGTGATAGATAGTCACAGTACTATATTTTGTAGGGACAGTAGCATCGAAAATTCGCCAACAGACTGTTCCGGGGAAAGTAGTACCTGAGACGGCGAATTTAGTAGTCAGATATCGAGTGTATAACAATCTAACTTTTTGAATCAGCACGAGAGATGACATCGCTTATCCTGGAAGAAGTTTGGAACTATCAACACTCCGTCCAGATGGCTGAGATGAGATAAGAAGCATTCAGTTGGGAGATGGCATCTGATGTCCTTTGACGGGTGACTGGCCGTGGATGAGAACAAAATAATATTCTTATTATCTGATAAATTAACTTATTGTATATGGGACATATTTCGTTTTGTAAATATTTTGCTTGTGTGATTAACGTGGTATATTTAGTTTTGGTCTGACACACCTTTTGCATGGAAACAGCTCGCATAAATGTTATTAGTAGAAGGTTCTTGTTTGTTTGTTGTTTTAACTAACGTAGCTATGTGGACGGCCGTGTTTGCATATGTTACGCAATGCGGTTAAAAACGTCTCTCGGAGATATGTTGTGTTTCAGAAGTAGGACTGAAGTAATATAATTATACAGTAGATTGGAGGGTAATTAATCTTTTTAAGGTTTATTGTTGATCAGATTCAGTGAGATTATTGCCTTTGGAGCAATGTGATTTGTGACGAAGAGCAGTCAGCTCTATCGTAGGTTTTAATATTTTTTAAAAATAGTTTGTGAGCATCTATACAGCCGACCTGTGTGAAAAACGTCATGTCATTCCCAGAAGTGTGAGTGTGTGTATTTTGTGGTCATTACAAGCGGGAATTTCAGCGTAGACTGATTTCTGTCAGCTTGGTGCCATGTCCATACTTTTACCTTGCGAGGGCAATTGTGGATATTTTGATTAATGTCTGACCATATGTTTAGGTGGTTGAGATTTGTTGCTGTTGATTCTTTGAGATAACGGCACAGCTGGTCAGTTATTTTTACACACTGGAGTTGGGACAATGACAAGTATTGAGGAAGGGGGAGCTGTTTCACAAGACGGACTGAAGGTTGCAAGCGAGGTCATTAGTGGGGAGTGCTTGTTGACTCCGTAATTACTTGAAATACAAAATTAAGAACTGATCAATGGTAAAAATTGTTTAAATAAATGGGAGTTGCCTACGAATCACGATAATCTCCGAAGCGTTAGCTTAACATGCAGTTTTGTTCATATAAAGTAATCTCAGCCGGTCAGGCTTTTGTTGTTGTTGGTTTAAGTCCATGTTTATATTCCATATCAGTGACCCGTGAAGTCACGTGTGATGCTGTCTTTTCCTTGTTTGTGTATTGAGCAATTGGCCGGAGTTGGCAGCTCATTTTGTCAATTGCGTCATCGCGCTAATGGAGGGTCTCGAGGGAGATTTCTGTAAATAGTAGATTTTTAGTGTGTGTGTCAGCATTAAATTTTTAAGGGTTTTTATTAGTGTCATGTTCCATATCCGTAAACGTTGATTTACGAGATGATTGTTCGTAAGCATCGTGGCTGTTAACCGCTGTAAACGAACAGTCATCCAAAGTACTCATTCCTCGTAGTTAGTCATTACGCGTACATAAAATCCATATGCAAGTTAGTGGAACTAGGATCCACATTTTAATAAGGGGGAGATCCGTCTGACTCCTCAGCATTGATAGATATGCCTGTCATGGGAAAATTCAGGGAGGATTTTTTATTATTGTTGTTTATATTTTTTATGCACTATTAGTCATTAAATCATGTTATTATTTTACATCGTGTCTCCTTTCTTTCTTAATTATAGTTTTAATCCTATGACCCTTACCTCAGTAGAGCATGTTGTTTGGCGAACGTAAACATCACACTAGGAACTGAGCGCGACCCCTTGATCAAGATTCTTGCATATAAACACTGCTATTCTGAAGGGTTCAATATACTGTACCGAGTTTTATTGAGTTTGGTTGGTTAAATCGCGAGAAACGTCTATTTAAAAGTCGCAAATTCGCGTGGCCGCCATGTTGGTTTTGTAATTACCAGTTTTTCGAAAGTCACATAGGTGAACTTCTAGTAGTTCCCTTTATCACCGTAATAAATTCCAGGGTGATATCGGTAATAGTTTCGGAGATATTGAATGCTGGTGAAATATTTCGCACAACCGCCATGTTGGATTGGTGAGACGTAACAAAATTTGAAGGGCACGGTCGAGGTCTCCCGGAATAGTGCTATGAAATTACCGAGTTTCATTGAAATCGCTCCATCCGTTTGAAATTTATTAGGGGGGGACACACACACACCTCTCACACACACACACACGCACACACACACGGACAAAAGGTGATCTCATAAGCCTATTTTTTCAAAATTGAAAATAGGCTAAAAATGGACTCGCTGTTTGTAATTCAATCATTTTCATTCATTCATTAATTAATTCATTCATTCATTCATTCATTCATGTGATTTCGAAACAAAAGGACGTACACTTACTAATATCATGCGCTACAGTGGTCGAACATCAATTCCGCCCGATTTTTCTCAATTCTACCCGGTCCTCCAAGGGACCCAAAAATAAGTTCCTCAACTCCGCTCAGGCTTTGGCAAGGGGTCGACAAAGGGGTTATCCCCAATGACGTAAACAAATGTCATAACCCTCCTGCTCGCATACCAAGGGCCGGGTCAAACACCTCATGCAGCGCATGAGTGAATTCTTGAATGCAGCTGATTTTTCCGTTCTAGGCCGGAAAACAGTATTTTCAGCATCCGCAGCTGATATCGAGAGTATTCGTTTAGGTTCAAATTATACACCTATTTTTTTTCTTTTTTACATTCGAATTGAGCCACTATGGACTACGGAGTAACAATCAAAATCAATGTTTCGTTCTAGATCGTCTGCCAGCTTTGATGTCCTGCCAGTATCTCTTGAGCCCATCACTCAGCGCCTTCTTCCGATCTTCTGAAAGAAGTCCCCTCCGTCTTTTGGGTTCTGCCCCTACCTTAAATCCCTGGTAATTTTTGATTAGGTGTCTGAATTCACACCTGTTCATAATTTTGCAGTCCGGAATACCAATTTCTAGAAGGTCTTTGTTACATTCTTCAAACCATGCCAATTTTTCTTCTTTGGTTTCACGAAATTCCAAATTTTCTTTGTTAGACGATCGTTGGACATTCTGAAAATGTGTCCATAGAACAACAACCTTTTCCTTTTTATTGTTGACGTGACTGGTTCTATCTTTCTATATAACTCTTCGTTCGACTTCAAACGTATGTGCCCGTCAACCCACCTGTTGCCTAAAAATTTTCTCAATACCCTGCGTTCTCTTTTGACCAACTGGTCGACTAGTCCCCGCCTGTTCATAGTCAAAGTCTCCGAAGCATATAATGCTTCAGGTTTGACAACCGTGTTGTAGTGTCTTAATTTGGCTCCAATGCTCAGCGACTTCTTATTATAGAGATTTTTCGTCAGGTGATAGGCTCGGTCTAATTTCCAGATTCTAAGATTAATTGCTTCCTGTTCCAGGCCATTTTGTTGGATTACCTCACCCAAGTATTTAAATTTCTTTAGACGTTTAATCTTTCCTTGGTTTGTTTTCATCCATTCTGGTCCATCACTGATGTTTGTCATGTACTTTGTCTTCTCAAAGGAAATCTGTAAACCTACTTTCTCAGCCATCTCTGACAACCGATTAATCTTTACAATGGCTGATTTAATATTGTTGGCAAAAATAGCTAGGTCATCTGCAAAAGCCAAACAATCAACATGCACCCCTTTCAGTTTGGGCCCTAGCCTGAATCGTTCTTCATTCCCTTCTTCCCGACTCAGTGACTTCCTCCATTCACGAATTACCTTTTCTAATACACAGTTGAAAAGGATTGGAGATAATTCATCACCTTGTCTGACACCAGTTTTGATTACAAAGGGATCTGAGATCTCGCCAATGAATTTTACTTTTGACACTGTGTCGGTCAAAGTCTGTTTAATCAGATTTCGAGACGTGTCATCCACTCCAAATTCTTCCAGAATATTCAGTAGCGACTCGCGGTCAATTGAGTCATACGCTTTCTTAAAATCAATGAATACGACCACATAGTCATACCTGCCTATCGTCTTATACCTAATGATGTTTTTCAGGTTAAAAATTTGTTCCGGACAAGAACGTCCCTTTCTGAAACCGGCCTGGTACACACAAATCTGATTATCAAGATGTTCTTCAATTGTGTTCAGGAGTGCTTTGGATAGGATCTTGTAGGGAACAGATACAATTGATATACCCCTGTAATTATTAACGTCCTTCTTATCCCCCTTTTTGTGGAGAGGGTGAATTAATGCAGACTGCCACTCTGTGGGTATCCTACCAGTTCTCCATATCTCCGCAAAGAGCTCAGCTAATATATTCAGAGTATCTTCATATGCCAGTTTTAGAAGCTCTGCCACAATGGAATCCTCTCCCGCTGCTTTATTATTCTTTAGACCATCGATAATCATTTTAATTTCTGTCTTAGAAGGTGGATGCGAGTTGGCCATTACTTGAGTAGGACGGCCTATGAGTAGCCTATGTTTTGGTTCATCACAATTGAATAATTTCTTAAAGTACTCAGCCAAGATACGACAGTTCTCCTTGTTGTTCAGATCTAACTTTCCATTTTCATCTCTGAAGCACAAGCTCGGTGCTTGATACCCTTTCAGATTAGACTTGAAAGTTTGATAGAAGTCCCTGACATTATTCTTCCTGAAATCCTGAACAATCTCTTCCATCTGTTGTTTTTCATATGATCGCCTTGCAATTCGGAAAACCCGGGCTGCATCTCTCCGACTGTCACAAAACGAGTTATAATCTTCTTGTCTCTTCGTTGAGTTCCATTTCTTCCAGGCATCTGTTCTTTGTACACATGCACTATCACAGGTCTCGTTCCACCATCTGTGTTTACGCTTCTGTGCTGTCAAGATTGAAACATTGGCTGCTTGTTGGATTGTGGAGGCAATGACAGTCCAATTCTTAGATTTAAATGTTAATTGCTGGTGGTATTGCTCTAATACTTCTTGATCAACCTTAAGTTTTGTCACATCAAATCTGTGAAGTTTATTTCCAGCTTTCGGAGCCTTTCTAAAAGGAATGAAATTCATTTTAATCTTGGAGAGATAATGTTCTGAATAAACTTGGCCCCTCTCTGTACTTTAACATTCATAATCTCCTTCATTGCTGTCCTGGATATTGCCACGTGATCAATTTGTTTCTCTCCGTTCAAATTGTCAGGTGAACGCCATGTCTTCTGTTTACTTGGTTTGTGTTTATAGAAAGTTGACATTATCTGAAGATCAAACGTTCTAATAGTTCGACAAACCTTGTTCCATTTTTGTTGGTCATTCTGTGAGCAGGATATTTTCCTACTGTCGATCTATATCTTGCTTCTATTCCCAGTTGAGCGTTGAAGTCGCCCAATAAAACCTTGATGTTCTTTATAGGTATTTTCTCCATCTCCTCCTCCATAAGGTCCAAGAATTGTTCCACTTTCTCGGGATTACGCCTGTTGTCTTCATTAATTGGCGCATGTGCATTGATCAGGGTATAGCCTTTGTTACCACAGCGTAGATTTAGGAGTGATAGTCTTCCTGATGGGCTAGAGAAGTCCACAACTGCGCTGATTACCTTCTTATTTACAGCCAAAGCTGTTCCAAACATTGGCATATTCTTGCCTATCTTCACTGCTCTCTGTCCTTTATAGACCCTATAGCCCTCAATGTCCATTACATCTTCGTCCTGATACCGTGTTTCCTGCAAGGCCAGGATTGAGATGTTATGTTCGTCCATCATATTTGTTAGTTCCTTGTGTTTACCAACTTTGAGTAATGAGTTGACATTTAACGTTCCAAAATAATATTTCTGTTTCGTCTCCAATTTAGTATTCTTTAAGCATCTACTTGCAAGCTCCCCGGAATCCAAAGGCTTGCGTGCAATCCTAGGAGCGGTGGATTCCCTTAAACAGTTACCACCTGGGGTAGTGTCTTCCTTTTGACGACTTTCCATGATGCTTGATTGTTAAGAAATATGTGGGTTGGAATGCTCCTTCCCGTTAGTAGAACCAAGGTTGTAAGCCCCAGAGCTTGAAGATAGTTCCTCCGCTTTATCCGCCGTAGGGACACCTATTATTATATAACTTTAATTTAATAATGTCTGACGAGGTCAAAAAACATACAATCATTTAATTATGCACATGTTAAAAACAATATATAAAATTTGTAGAAAAAATTGAAAACTTGGCAGACTCATTTAAAAGAATATTACGAATAATTTTAAATAACTTGTATTTTCTGCCATATAAGTTATTTTATGCCAAACACTTTATACTGAACCCATGTACCATTGGCTCAAAAGGGGTCGAATCCATGTATTTGTGAAAGGAATGAAAGAAACATACAGTCTCTAATGAAACAGAGAGATTTCAAGCAAGGATTCTAGCATAACGTTGCGCAAGAAGCTGGACCCAGGTGTTCAGGAAATGAGATCATGCCTCTTGACTCATTGAGAAGGAGCCGGTCATGAGTATTAATAGACTAAGTGGAAAGTTTTGGCTGTAAGACAGAGAAGCGTGACTCGGAAATCAAGCTTACCTTGCAGTAAAACGACCTATAACATGTGAGTAAAGATTTTCATTATGTTTTGGTGTCGGGTAAGTGTTTGTGTTTGTGTACAAATCCACCGGAGTTTTGAGGTAAAGGGATGTTTCTAAATAAATAATAACAGAATAAGAACGCGATCTGAACAAATAAAATTTGAGAAATTATAAACAATTATGTGAAAGAATAAATCCTGTAGAGGAAATGTATGGAATAAATGTCAGTGTATTTGACGAATGTTATAAAAGCAAGCGTACTAATAAATAAATAAATAATAATAATGATAATAATAATAATAATAAAGGAAATATAAATAAAGATCATATTGAATAATATGAAAATAAGAACGTTGGAGCCTTAATAAAAGTATAAGACATGTTGTTAATGCATGTTCTTAAAATAGAGCGATTATTGTCAAAGGAAAAGATTAATATAAAAATTGAGATTGTATCAATTGTTAATATGGAATTTATCAGTTCTTTGGAAGACGCTAGGTTTTAAAATAATGTATAGTGCAATGGAGCGCAATTAAAATAAAATGTCACGCTAGGAATGCGTAGAATTTAAATGGACTTGGTAAATTACTTATGAGGGGTAGTTGATTGCGGTAAATTGAGCTATGTTGTAAGTCCTCCAATAGTGACGTAGATCACGAGGCCATGTGTGTGTTATTATATTGTAAAAGGGAGCAAATGTATGGTATTATTGAGCGTAGGTCATGTAGGCCACGGCCGACCCTAAATCGCATTTTGCATAAGTCCTCCAATGTGGGAATGGTTCCCGAGGCATGTTAAGAGATTCGAACCTAGAATCGTCTTGTTGTTGAAGCCCCTAAGTATTCGTCGTTGAATGTGTATTACTCTTCCCAATCAATGAGGACCCTTCATCTTATATATAAAAGTTAAAGTCTGTATGTATGTGGGTATGTATGTGGATCTGTTCCGTATACAAATCTACACCGTTCCACCAATCTCAACCGAATTTTGCATACACATAGTTTAGGACCCAGATGAAACCGCTGGCTACATGCATTTTCGATAGTCTTTCTCATTCTTCTGATTTCGACCCTTTTGCACTCCAGCACATGCTAATCAAATCATAAAATATACTCATGAAGGAATGGCAAGGCGGATAGTTTCCATGGCAACATAGCTCAAGTCGAGACACGGCCGACTGGATGCCATTTGCGCTCTGCACTACCGGTATAGAAAATGAGGATCTTTACATGAAATCACGTTAGTTACTCAACTTCTCACACAGCACTGTCAACCGAGTTTAGCATAACAAAGACTTGACACTATCTTCTACTATATATTTGTCAAATACCACTCACTCACTCATTCATTCATCACGTAATCTCAGAAACCATCAAATGGATTGGAATTAAATTTGGTATGCAGCTTCCCCAAGGGCCGCAAATGCCCACTAAGAGAGGATTTTTGGATATTCTGGTTCTAAAGGGGTGTTAAGGGGGTAGACCAGCATTTCATTGAACAGCAATATCTCCCGATTGGTTTCATTGGGGGATGTGATACTCGGCACATAAACTCATCATTAACAAGAAGTTCCGTGAAGAACTATACAGCCTACTTTTCATGCCAATGATTATTCTACAGAATATGAACCTATCTAGAATAATGACGAAATTAAGTTGCTAATATCGAAATTTCCAATTAGTTAGAAATACTGTATACCTGGCATAATGTATCCTAATAGAGCACTACAGTTGGCAGCCCTGATGACTGAATATATTCTTAGTTCCGTCTCTTAAGGTACAAAATACAAAATTTGGTTGAAGTCCAATGAATAGCATGGACGTTACATGCAGTTAAACATTGGATCTAACAGCGTGCGTAAAATCATGTTGGCAACAATGTCATGCATGTATTGGTCAGAAATAATCTGAAATAATATGATCTATTGTTGTGCCAATTTTGCATGAAATCCATTAGTTAGTATAGAAGTTACATGCATTTTAAAATTGGACCTATCAGCAGGCTTAGAATCATGTTGGCAGCTCTGACGTATACTAGTTACTCCAAATTCGTCTAGAACGCCAGGTACTATACGTGTGCAAAGTTTAGAGCTATTGGCTTGCATACTTTCTGATATATTGATATTAGGGTAACAAAAATAGGGACAGCACATATTAACAGTTGGCAGCCCTGGTTGCTCCTTAGAATACGCATAGTCATATCCGTTATGGTACACATAGCACATACGAAATTTGGTTGAAATCCAAATGATAGTATGGAAGTTACATGTATTTAAAGTTGGACCTGTCAGCAGGCTTAGAATCATGTTGGTAGCACTGACGTATATAAGTTACTCCAAATTAATATAGAATGTCAGGTACTATACGTGTGCATAGTTTAAAGCTGTCGGCTTGCATACTTTCTGATATATTGGTATTTGGATAAAATAAATTAGGAGCATTTATTAACAGTTGGCAGCCCTGGTAGGTCTTAAGAATACGCTCAGTCATATCTGGTTATGTACACATACAACATACGAAATTTGGTTGAATTCCACTTGATAGTGTAGAAGTTACATGCATTTAAAAATTGGACCTATCAGGAGGCTTATAATCATTTTGGCAACACTGCCATGTTTGGCCTCCTGGAAATTAAACTGAAATATTATGGTCTGTACGTGTGCTAATTTTGAAATAGCTCCTATTCATACTTTCCAAGATATCCAACATGGAGCTCAAATTTCAATTGCGATTTTTTAGCAGTTGGTAGGTAGCACTGACATCATTTTCAAATATGGCCGTGAGATATTCAGGTATAGATCTTTACTCCTACCAAATTTTGTTTCGATTGCTGCAGCCGTTTAGGAGTTGATAGGGGGGGACACACACACAGCCAGACAGACAGACAGAAGGACAGACAGACAGACAGACAGACAGACAGACACTCATTTGCCCGATCTCATAAGTCTACTTTTTCCTCATTTTTGCAAAATGTGAAAAGTAGGCTAAAAATAAGAAGACACGATTCGGAGGGTTTTTCGATGTGGTGTATATTATGAGGTGAAAGGGGTGAAAAGTGGGGATTGAAAGATTCCTAACGGAGCGTGTATCTCTTAAACGACATAGGCGAGGAGTTTGAAACTCAGCGGGAAAATATCAGCATAAAAATAAGTAAATATGTGTTTGACCGTTTTATCATAAATCCAATTTAAGGGGCCCATGGGGAGGGGTGAAATTCTGGAGGGGGGGGGGGAGAAACAGGAAAGAAAGTGTCCTAACTGATTGACTGACTGACTCACTCATCAAACTCAGGGGGAAAAACTGCTTTAAAGTAAGTAAATAGCTGTTCGACAGTTTTTTTCATAAATCAAATTGAAGGGGTTCATGGGGAGGGGTGAAATTCTGAAAAAAGAAAATTGAAAGAAAATGTCCTGACTCACTCACTCACTCACTCATCATCGCCCAGCCAAAATTATTGAAGTTAGAAACATGACAGTTTTGGGGATATGTTCATTGTATTTCAAAACAGTCTACTAAGGGAGGATTTTCGGATATTCAGGTTCTAAAGGGGTCTTAATGGTGATAAACCTGCATTTCATTGAATAACAATATCTCCCGATTGGTTTCATTGGGGGATGTGATACACGGCATATGAACTCATCATTAAAAAGTAAGACAAGTGTCTGAGGGTTTTTTGATGTGGTGTATATTATGAGGTGTAAGGGGTGAAAAGTAGGGATTGAAAGATTCCTAACGGAGCGTATATGTCTTAAACGACATAGGCGAGGAGTTTGAAACTCAGCGGGAAAAAATCAGCATAAAAATAAGTAAGTATGTGTTTTACCGTTTTTTCATAAATCCAATTTAAGAGGCCCATGGGGAGGGGTGAAATTCTGTGGGGGGGGGGGACAGACAGGAAAGAAATTGTCCTAACTGATTGACTGACTGACTCACTCATCAAACTCAGGGGGAAAACTGCTTTAAAGTAAGTAAATAGCTGATCGACAGTTTTTTATCAAACAAATTGAAGGGGTTCATCGGGAGGGGTGAAATTCTGAAGGAAAAAAATGAAAGAAAATGTCCTGACTCATTCACTCACTCATCATAGCCCAGCCAAAAATATTGAAGTTGGAAAAATGGCATTTTGGGGATATGTTCGTTGTATGTCAAAACCGTACACTAACGGAGGATTTTTGGATATTCAGGCTCTAAAGGGGTCTTAAGGGGGTTAAACCTGAATTTCATTGAATAACAATATATCACGAGTGGTTTCATTTGTGGATGTGATACTCGGCATATAAACTAATCATTAAAAATAAGCGGACATGTGTCTAAGGGTTTTTCGATGTGGTGTATTATTATGAGGTGAAAGGGGTGAAAAGTGGGGGTTGAAGGATTCCTAACGGTGCGTGTAGGCCTATCTCTTAAACGACATAGGCGAAAAAATTGAAACGCAGCGAAAAAACGTCAGCTAAAAAGATAAGTAAATCGGCGTTCGACCGTTTTTTCATAAATTAATTTAAGGGGCCAATGGAGTGGGGTGAAATTCTGGGGGGAAAAGGAGAGAAAGCGTCCTAACTGACAAACTCACTCACTCACCAAACTCAGGGGAAAAAGACAGCATTAAAAATAAGTTAATAGGTGTTCAAGCGTTTTTTCATCAATCCAATTTAAGGGGCACATGGGGAGGGGTGAAATTCTGGTAAAAATAATTGAAAGAAAATGTCCTGTCTGACTCACTCACTCATCACGCCCAGCGAAAACTATTAAAGTTGGAAAAATGAAATTTTGGGAATATGTTCGCTGTATGTCGAAAACGTCATCTAAGGAATGATTTTTGTTTATTCGGGTTTTAAAAAGATGTTAAGGGGGTAAACGTGCATGTCATTGAATAACGATATGTCATGAGTTGTTTCTTAGGGGATGTGATATTCGGTATATAAACTAATCATTAAAAATAATCAGACATATGTCTAAGGGTTTATCGATGTGGTGTATATTATGAGGTGATAGGGGTGAAAATTGGGGGTTGAGGGATTCTTGACGGAGCGTGTATCTCTTAAAGGACATAGGCGAGAAGTTTGAAATTCGGCGGAAAAAGAACAACTTAAAATACAAGTAAATAGGTGTTCGACTGTTTTTTCATAAATCCAATTTAAGGGGCCCTTGGAGAGAGGTGAAATTCCGGGGGGGGGGGGGGAACAGGAAAGAAAGTGTCCTAAGTGATTGACTCACTTACTCACTCATCAAACTCAGGGGGAAAACAGCTTTAAATAAGTAAATAGGTGTTCGACCGTTTGTTTCATAAATCCAATTTAAGGGGTTCATGGGGAGGGGTGAAATTATCAAAAATAAATGAAAGGAAATGTCCTGACTGACTCACTCACTCATCATAGCCCAGCCAAAATTATTAAAGTTAGAAACATGAAATTTTGGGGATATGTTCGTTGTATGTCGAAAACGTCCACTAAGGAAAGAGTTTTGAATATTCAGGTTCTAAATAGGTGTTAAGGGGGGTAAACGTGCATTTCATTGAATAACAATATCTCACGAGTGGTTTCATTTGGGGATGTGATACTTGGCATATATACTAATCATTAAAAATAAGCTGACACATGTCTAATGGTTTTTCGATGTAGTGTATATTATGAGGTGAAAGGGATGAAAAGTGGGGGTTGAAAGATTCCTAACGGACCGTGTATCTCTTAAACGACATAGGCGTGGAATTTGAAACTCGGAGGAAATCAATCAGCTTAAAAATAAATAAATAAATAAATAAATAAATAAATAAATAAATAAATAAATAAATAAATAAATAAATAAATAAATAAATAAATAAATAAAATAAATATGTGTTCGACCGTTTTTTCATAAATCCAATTTAAGGGGCCTATGGGGAGGGGTGAAATTCTGGAAGAAAAACGTCCCCTAAGGAAGGATTTTTGGATGTTCACTCTCATCGACCAACCCAAACGATTAAAGTTAGAAGAATGATATTTTGGGGATATGTTTGTTGTGTGTCGAAAACGTCTACCTAGGAGGGATTTTTGGATATTCAGGTTCTAAAGGGGTGTTAATGGGGTTAAACCTGCATTTCATTGAATAACAATATGACACGACTATGACGCGAGCGAAGCGAGGCTAAAAATGAGATGATGTGCGTCTTTGTATTACTCAATCACGCAAGTACCACTGGTCCGATTTACATTAATTTTACATGGGAGTAGCTGATTTACCTGGTTAACATATAGTGACTTCACTACACACTTTGGTTTAAAACTTTCATATTTCCATTTCAAATACAAAGAGAACGCTAAGAAATAGCGAACTTTTGATGGTTTATTATTTATTTATCGTATGGCTTTTAGTGCCGGGAGTGTCCGAGGACATGTTCGGCTCGCCTGAATCTGTAGCTGCTTCCAGCGGATACCCTAAAGGGTGAGCTACAAGTTCCGTTTAATTTCAAGTAGTTCCAACTTTCGCCACCAGATATCAATGATACCTAGTGGTGAACGTTGGAACTTTGATAGAGCGTATATACGAGGTTAAAAATTACATTTTCTATCCGAAAGGTATCTCCAACCGTTAGCGAGTAAAACCTAAATTTGTGCTATAAAACACGGTCAACGCCGAGCGGAGTAGTTGGACAAAATGTTCCATCCTTAATCTCCCTCTGCGCAGCACCTCGCCTATCCCCTGTTTTAATTGTCACCTTCATATTTTAATTTATTTATGACGCGTAGCGAAGCACGGGTACTTCAGCTAGTAATTAATAAATGCCAAGGTTATGAAAGTGGTTTATGAGCCTAATAATGTTGTTGACAGTAAATAAGAGAAGTAAAATGCCAGGTCTCCCCAGAGAACTGAAAAGAAAGAAAGATTTGTTTTAAAAGCATTGAGTATAGCTCCCACACGCAGACTAGACGGGAAGTTACCCTCACAGTCATAAATCTCATTCAAGTGTACGGTCAGACCCTAGTAGGAGGAGGGTCGGTGAAGGCCGTCTGTAAGAAGTAATAAATACACCGTGAGTGTTTAAAAGTTGTTAATGACCCGGGCTTTGAACCGAGGTCCATGTAGATTGAAATTATCGCTTGCAAGTTCAGATCGTAGTTTTCTTATGTGATAATGGTCTTATGAGACAAATAAATAAATAAAAATCCCTATTGTAATGTTGTATGGACGTAGGATTCCATGAGTTTAATGAAGATAACTAGATTCTGGGAGTAATCATAGTTTTTGACTTCGTCAAGTAATCTTTATAACTCTGGAGTACACAAGTAATTTCCCGATCACTATGGTGAATTTGTAAAACTTGAGAGAGATGGTAAATGCTGAGAACATGTGAAATGCCCAAATATTTAAGTAGAGAATTAACATGTACTTTAAATGTAATTAGATATTTGTTTTGATGATAAGGAAATATAAAAATAGTTATTGAGGTGTACAAAAGAATGACACCGTTATTATTGGAAAGTATCGAGCCAAAGGAGCTCGTAGTTATATGGAACTTTAAGATAGATACTTTATGGAAGTGAAAATAATTATGAGTTGTTGGTTTAAAGGAAACCATTGTGTTTTAATATAATATTTGTTTAATTCTTAGATTATTCCTTGTTCACTTTGAACGAGTAGAAGGATTATGGTCAGTAGTTTATTTGTTTTATTGTTTGTAGCGCCATAATTTTTGGTTAATTAAATGTTTTGAAATAGAAGTTGATTTTGTTTTTATTTTGCAAGTGTATCCTCTATTTAATCCAAAATGTGTAAGTCACAGAGTGGGAGAACATATTACAACCCCGAAAATCCCGAATTGAGCAATGCTGGCATACTGTGATTTGCATATTTCTTGCTGAAAGGGCACAATACCTGATTTAACGAATGAGCGGACTTGACTACAGAGCGTTTGACCGATGGCGTGGTGGTGTTCACAAGACATTGTTGTGCCATTGGTCAACCGCTAATTCGTTAAATCAGGTATAAAGTGTTCGGCACAATATAACTTAAATGGCAGAAAATACAAGTTTATTTATTTATTTATTTATTTATTTATTTGTTGATGGTACACAACAGGGCTCAGTGTGCGCCCCAATAATAGTGCACCTACACAGTAAGATACATTTCCTGATATGTCTGCACTAAGTATTAATATCTTAATGTAATTCTTAAAACTAAGAAGTTCACACAGATCAAAATGCATAGTAGTAAAAAGATAATATAAAAACTAAATCTAAATATGATATAATGCCAAATATAAAAACAGGTTTTGAAATTATTACATAATAAACGAAAAGGTAACATCAATAACTAGGGAACAGGCCTATCCACATATATACATTGTTGATTCTGTTATGTGTGATAATTTTATTTCAAGTATGAATTAGAGTGACTGGGTTATAATTTAAAATTAATTATTAATTATTTAAAATTAATCATAATATTCTTTTAAATAAGTCTGCCAAGTTTTCTATTTTTTTCTACAAATTTTATACATTGTTTTTAACATGTGCATAATTAAATGATTGTATGTTTTTTGACCTCGTCAGACATTATTAAATTAAAGTTAGATAATAATAGGTGTATAATTTGAACCTAAACGAATACTCTCGATATCAGCTGCGGATGCTGAAAATACTGTTTTCCGGCCTAGAACGGAAAAATCAGCTGCATTCAAGAATTCACTCATGCGCTGCATAAGGTGTTTGACCCGGCCCTTGGTATGCGAGCAGGAGGGTTATGACATTTGTTTACGTCATTGGGGAAATGCCTGGGCGGAGTTGAGGAACTCATTTCTGGGTCCCTTGGAGGACCGGGTGGAATTGAGGTAACCCTGGCTACCTGACTGGAATTCCCGGATGGAATTGATGCCCGCCCGTTACAGTAATGTAACGGTAATATTCGTCACGGGTGGGTGACACTGGCAATTCGCCACACATGCACATACACACGCACACGGACGAAGGTGATCTCATAAGCCTATATTTCACAAATGAAATTGGGCAAAAAATGGGGTTTGCAAGAATGAATGGTAGGGGAATTATAAAAGAGAAAACATAATTAAATCCTTTCGAACCAAATTATGTATTTATTATTTTATTATTTTATTTATCGTATGGCTTTTAGTGCCGGGAGTGTCCGAGGACATGTTCGGCTCGCCTGAGTCTGTAGCTGCTTCCAGTGGACACCCTTATTAGGGTGAGCTACAAGTTCCGTTCAATTTCAAGTAGTTCCTACTTTCGCTAACAGATATGAATGTTACCTAGTGGTGAACGTGGGAACTTTGATAGAGCGTTCCGACGAAATCTATCCTAACAATTTAGCCTCACACACGTTTAGTCTGTGAAAGGATCTTTTACATGCCATAAATCTATGACATGGGACCGCCGGCTCTACTTACCCTCCGAAGAAAGGCATACTGACGGATTTTTAACGCTCTTAAAAAATCCGACGACTTTGGCCGGGTTTGAACTCGCTATCTTGGGCACAGCAGTTCAGCATGCTACCAACTACGCCACCGAAGCCACTATTAGTAATATTTTATAGTGAGGAGTATATGCAAAGGGATTTAGTGATTATTTATTATTTTGGTATTGATATTATTTTGTCTTATCTATAATATTTTTAGCCTACTTTCGATTTTTGCAAAAAATGAAAGTAGACTTACGAGATCAACACAGGGCGAAAAAAGTGTGTCTGTGTGTGTGTGTGAGAGAGAGAGAGAGAGAGAGAGTCTGTGTGTGTGTGTGTGTGTGTGACAGATAGGGAGAGAGAGTCTGTGTGTGTGTGTGTGTGTGAGTGTGTGTACTCTGAATGTCTGCCCCCCCACCCTATCGATTCAAACACGGTGAACGCGAATTGAACGAAATTTGGTACAAAGGTAGCACTAGCAAAGGACACCTCAGCGTAATGTTTTATATCGCCGCCATCTTGACGGAAACGTAATGGCGGCCACACAAATGTTCAAAGCTCAAATCAAATTACGACTAACCTAATCATCCGATCTCTACCAAATTTTGCAACAGCATACATTTATGGAGAAAGCATCCTTTGACCAAATTAATAGGTCATTAGCTTAATAGTTTGCGGATGGCGGCCATCTTTGTGTCAAAATCGATTCCCCCTATTAATTCAAACACGGTGAAACCGAGTGGAACGAAATTTGTTACAGAGGTGGCACTAGCAAAGGGCACCTCAGTGTCAGGTTTTATATCGCCGCCATCTTGACGGAAACGTAATCGCGGCCACCCAAATGTTAAAAGCTAAAATGTAATTACGACCAACCTAATAATCTAGTCTCTACCAAATTTTGCAACAACATATCTTCATGTGGGAAGCATATTCTGACCAAACTGCAAGATCATCAGCCCAATAGCTTGCAGATGGTGGCCAAGTATGTGTGCAAATCCATTCCCCATATCAATTCAAACACGGTGAAACCGAATTGAATTTAATTTTTTACAGAGGTAGCACTAGCAAAGGGCACCTCATATCCATGTTTAATATCCCTATAGCGCGTTGTATTTCAACAAGCTACTACGACCAACATTCAATTATACTCCTTGAAAAGGACAAAGAGTTATAACCATACCCATGCATTTAGGAGAAAGTAGGCTATATGTTCTTTACTGAATATCTTGTTTTTAATTATTAGTCCTAATTAACACTCCGAACTGAAGAGGGTTGCAACTCTCGCTGTACAACATTCATTTTAAACATAGCACATGACGTACACATCCTAGGGGAACGACTTTCTTCTCAAATTTACGTGTGTTGCTGTAATACTTTATGCTGTGTCTAATAAATTAAACATATTATTGTAATGTCAGAGGAATCGATTAACAAACGTGCGGATGTGGGGCGGATGCGGATAACGTTTTGTTTCTCCACACAGCGCTCTACCTATATTTCATAAATGAAATTACACTAGGCTAAAAATGCAAGAATGAATGATATGGGAATTATAAAAGAGAAACAAGAAGTTCCGTGACGAACTAAAGAGCCTACTTTTCTTGAAATTTAAGATTCTTGCCAATTTATATAGACCTATCTAGAATAATGACGAAATTAAGTTGGTAATATCGAAATTCCTAATTAGTTCGAAATATACCTTATATAATGTAGCCTAATAGAGCAGTACAGTTGGCAGCCCTTGTGACTGAATATAGGCTATTGTTAGTTGCATCTCTTAAGGTACAGAATACAAAATTTGGTTGACGTCCAATGGATAGCATGCACGTTACATGCAGTTAGACCTTGGATTTATCAGAGCGCATAAAATTATGTTGGCAACAATGTCATGCATGTGTTGGTCAGAAATAATCTGAAATATTATGATCTCGTGTTGTACCAATTTTGGATGAAATCCATTTGTTAGTACAGAAGTAACATGTATTTTAAAATTGGACCTATCAGCAGGCTTAGAATCATATTAGCAGCACTGGCGTAGGCCTATAGTAGTTACTCCAAATTAATCTAGAATGCCAGGTACTATACGTGTGCAAAGTTTAGAGCTATTGGCTTGCATACTTTCTGATATATTGATATTAGGGAAACAAAAATAGAGACAGTATTTATTAACAGTTGGCAGCCCTGGTTACTCTTAAAAATTGGCATAGTCATATCGGCTATGGTACACATAGCACACACGAAATTTGGTTGAAATCCAAATGATAGTATAGAAGTTACACCTCTCAGCAGGCTTAGAATCATGTTGGTAGCACTGACGTATATAAGATGCTCCAAATTATTCTAGAATGCCAGGTACTATACTTGTGCATAGTTTAAAGCTGTCGACTTGCATACTTTCTGATATAATGGTATTTGGATAAAGTAAATTGAGAGCATTTATTAACAGTTGGCAGCCCTGGTGGCTCTTAAAAATACGCTCAGTCATATCTGTTAAAGTACACATACCACATACGAAATTTTGTTGAAATCCAATTGATAGTGTAGAAGTTATATGCATTTAAAATTTGGACCTATCAGCAGGCTTATAATCATTTTGGCAACACTGCCATGTATAGCCTCCTGGAAATTAAACTGCAATATTATTATCTATACGTGTGCCAATTTTGAAATAGCTCCCATGTATACCTTCCAAGATATCCAACATGGAGCTCAAATTTCAATTGCAATTTTTCAGCAGTTGGTAGCACTGACATAATTTTCAAATATGGCCTGGAGATATCCAGGTATAGATCTTTACTCCCACCAAATTTTGTTTTGATTGCTGCAGCCGTTTAGGAGTTGATAGGGGGACACACACACACACACACACAGCCAGACAGACAGACAGACAGACAGACAGAAGGACAGAGAGACAGACACACATTTTCCCGATCTCATAAGTCTACTATTTCCTCATTTTTGCAAAATGTGAAATGTAGGCTAAAAATAATTAAATCCTCACGAACCAAATTATGTAGATACGTAACAATATCTTCATAATTGACAATAGTTAAAAATTAGAAATTGACGGTAAAGAAAAACGATTCCCTTGTTATAAGCCAATACCTGACACTCTAAGTGTTGGTGACGGACTGAGTTAAATGCCACTGTCCTCATTTCACCGGTCAGTGAGAAGGACTCCATGCCGGAAGACTTTTTTGTGGCCAATGACAATGAAGGAACTAAATATGATGGCATCACAATAAACACACTGTCACATAAATGGCTGTGTGAATTATTGTTGAATACAAGAGCCACGAAGCAATTTGTCTACATCACAGCGTACATAACCACATCCACAACAGTTCGTTCACAGTGTGAGTGCCTGAGGTCATCCTTTAGTCGCCACTGGTCTTTTCAACTACCTGACGTTTATTAATAACATCATACGCGAGGTTAAATCTGCTTTGTGTCCAAATGTCAAGAACTGAGGGAATTGTGACATAGCGCAATTGTTCGAGGTCCCTCTTCACGATAATGATGGTAATTATTATTGCTGTCAGGGGTATCGTTTCCTAGTTATTGACCTTAGTGATGACAATTATTAACAATAACCTCCATAACGCAATACCATAAACTAATATTCATTACAAGCATCAAGACAATAATTGTGTGTGATAAATATATTATTAATTCAACATGTCACGTCTCCAAATAATAATTGATTTTTGATTGAGTCGTAAAAAATATACACATTTTAATAAATTCCGAAAAACTGAACACCTATTATAAATTTCCTTACACATGCCACTCATTGTTTAACCTGTATATTTACAATTATTAAATTACATTATTACAATATGATTCATACAGAGCAGGAAGAGATATCACATATGCCACTAAAAGTTGCAACCTTGTGTGTGGCATGCATATCATTGATTGAAAAAATGAAAATCCACAGCCTGCTTCCAGTCTCCGACCGGGTCAGGAATGGAATGAATGAAGCCTCCATTTAGGGGCGGGGATATGGACTGTGCCGGCTGCCGAGGCCTGACGCACTCCTCTGGGGCAATGATTAAATGAATGACAGATGAAATGAAATGATAGTGGAGAGTGTTGCTGGAATGAAATTTTGACAGGGAAAACGGGAGTACCCGGAGAAAAACCTGTCTGCCTCCGTTTTGTCCAGCACAGATCTCACATGGAGTGACCGGGATTTGAACCACGGACCCAGCGGTGAGAGGCCGGCGTGCTGCCGCCTAAGCCACGGAGGCTTACATATCATTTTTTACTATTTCTAAATATTGTATAATGGCCTAGTCGAATAACGCGTTCTTTGTGAATGAAGTATGCAATAGTACATTATACAACGAGCCTATAATGGCAATAATTAAGACACGAGTATGTTTATAAAACGAGCGTTAGCTAGTTTTATAATTTCCATACGAGTGTCTTAATTACCATTATAGGCGAGTTGCAAACGACTCTTTATGTTCGACGATAATTATAACTTTATTATATGTTTTAATATAAATATTCATAAATATCTGTGGGATTCAGTTAATTCAATTAGGGAACAGGGCGCGCTGGCTTTGCTGACTGAACAGAGCGCATGCGTGGGTCAAGGCACTCCGAGAGCAGAGACCATTCACTTTGCATTCCAATACAGAAATATGTTGGATTTTCAGCGCATGCGCGAAGGTATCCTCACCTAATTCGTCACACAACTGTTCCTTGAGCTCTGATTGGTGGGAGAAACTGTTTTATAATGAAAAAATAGTGTTATAATGAGCCTCATTATGATACAGTTTTCTGACACATAATGTTTATATTTCGACATCGTCGAACATTTAAAAAAATGATCGACTTTATTCTAATAAAGTTACTCTTGTTATCTACCAGAGGAGCCACTGCGCTATCCACAATTGAGAATATTCAGGAAACGACTTAAAATTTAGCGTTGAATGACGCCTAATGTTAGTAAACCCGTATTATTTAGAATAATTTTCACAACATCAATTTTCGTCAACCGGGAGAGCCACTGTGCTCATTTAAGGTTTACTAAGGAGTCGTCACTGGTATATAAAGACAACTACATAAAATCAAATACAAGCGTACACAGTAGCTGACCAATTAATTCCACATTTCATAAGGCAATGTTTATTTACGGTTTCCTACCCCCGTCCCCCCGTCCCTATTTTTCATCTGTCAAGGGAGCCAATGCCCATAAGATTTATTAAAGAGATTAAATCAAAGTAATTACAAGTGTACAAAGCAATTAATTAATTCCACATTATTTAATGTTTAGTTCTGAACTTCAACCTACATCCACAAAGGGAGCCACTGCGCACAATGAAGCCACCGATTCCATGATTACGTTCAACATTGTGTGCACAGAAGTTTTGTAAAACATATCCGTGTCTCGATGTAAGCATACAGGGCCTAGATGTATCTCGCTTTGAGTTCTGTTTTAATTAATTAAATTGTTAAATACCTTTGCAATTACAACTTGTTCCGTTTGTTAATTATATTTTTCATCACGCCCATTTTACGGTAGATTACAAAAGCTTTGTAACTACTACTACTACTAATAATAATAATTATATAATAATTACAAATTCGTGGCACAGAGGCTAGCTCCTGAGGTTCCAAGTTCGATTCCGGCTCTGGCAAGAATTTGAAAGTTTTGGTATGGCCTGATATAGGGTCTCCCATTCTACATCCCATGTGCATATGCCCCTCTTTGATCTTTGAAATACAATATAATAACTAATAACGATTATAATACTTTAACCAGCAGGTAAGCCAAATACATGAGTCACGCTCGATGACTGTAATAGTGGCCAACTGGATGTGGTTTCCATGGATGTTTTCATATTCACTCCAGGCAACTACCGGAATGATAGGTATTGTACACACAAATAATTGCAATTACCCAAATCACTAATCATTACATTATTATATCACAGATAAGTCAAACACCACACACTGACGGCTAACGACAAAATGTAGCAACAACAATAATAATAATAATAATATCTTCCTCAGTACAGTAGAATAATCTCACTCTTGGAATAATGAGAACTTTGGGGCAGAGAAGGAACTAGGACAATGGGTAGTTGACAGGAAGAGCAGCAAGTCCGGACATCTTTAAGTTCCTGGAAAATGGAGGAAGTAGATGCAGCTCAGAAGTCCATCGGAGTCGTCTTTTCTTGAATTCACTAGCTGCGAACCAGTCTGGGCAACGAGTGCTTAACCCATAGTGGATTACGCGGTGGAAGGCTACAACTAACCTGCCTCTTTAGTTCGTCTTAAAGTGGATGTATTTTGTCCACAATGAGTTGAGGTGTTAATATTTATCGGATCTACCGCTATCAAAAATACGAAGTACAACAATAATTTGTGAAATAAATAAGATTTTTTTATGAAATGAACCTTTAAATCAATGAAGCAGAATGAGATACAGCAAGGTCTTGAAGTCAGACCATTTTAAATAATATGACAGCAACGGGTCTGACGACCTGTGTAGATAAGGGAAAGAATTTGTATTGTATGCATTCCCCTCCTCAAATATCAACTATGTACCCGTATAAAACAAGAGCGTAGTTGGATGTGAAACTGTACATTTCCATGCGATAAGAGAGAACAAAAACAATTGTGAGTGAAAAGATAAGACACTTACACCAGAGTTGAAACACAATTTCCATTCTGTGTTTATTTCTGATTCACCTCGGGGTTCAAGAGCTTATATTGTCACGTACAGTCATGGATATTCATATCTTGTCCGAACATGTTCTTCCCTTGTATTCTATGGCCAATTCCGCCTACTGTACACATCAATGAGCTCATCTGATGGTTTGACAGTGACTGAAACACGTAGTTTTCCTTTAGACGCTTAGACATCGTGGTGAGATCAGCCCAGTGTATTTGGCTGTGTATTGCGGCTGTTAATTTTAAACGATTAATATCAGTTCTCAAATAATCGATTAATCGAAGCAGAAAAATCCATTAAGAAAATAGTTGTTTTAAGGGGCCCAACATCGAGGTTATCGGCCCCTAATGGTTTAGGTGATAGCGAAAATGTCAATGAAGTGGAAACCAGAAAGAAAATTGGATGGACAATACTTACAAAATGCAATTTAGATTGAAAATACTTACAAAATGTAATTTAGATTCAAAATACCCACAAAATGCAAATGAGAATCAAAATACTTGCAAAATGCGCACCCTACAAAATGCAATTTAGATTGAAAATACTTGCAAAAAGCGGTTTAGGTTGAAAATACAAAATGCAATTGAAATTCAAAATACGTACTAAAGAGCAATTTAAATTGCCAATCCTTATAAAATGCAATTGAGGTTTAAAACACTCACAAAATGCAATTTAGATCGACAAGACTTACAAAATGCAAAGGAGATCGAAAAAAAACTACAAAATGGAGTGTAGATGAAAAAATCGCTAAATGGAATGTAGATACACGGGAAGCCAATTAACAAAAACAGTGCGGGAATCTTAAAGAGAAAAGAAAATGTAATGAAAAGAAAACAAGAAGTCTGACCCCTCGAAGAAGGAGGGATCAGGAAAGATGAGACAAGGGTCAATTAAGGCGGAAAAGTGAAAGACTCCCTAGACTTCGTATACCCTAATACCGTCGGGGTCGGAAAAGAACAAGAGTCTGACCAAGGAATGTCGACAGGAAAGAAGACGGAGAGGAGCCCGGCACAAGTAAGTGGAAGCAATGCCGGACTCACCTGGGGTCCCGTGGTCGCCAACCAACGAAAAATCCATTAATTGATACAAATAGCGATTAATCGATTGTGCGATTAATTAATTGTGCCAGTCACAGCCAGCTTAGCTTGCCGTGTTTATCGGGGCGCACATGGATAATGACCCTGTGGAGAAAGTGAACTAAAGCTCTTTCGAGCAATCTACTTCCTGTAGAAAATAGACAGTGTTTTGATTTAGAAAATAGACAGTGTTTTGATTTACATAGTTTTGGTTTTGTTATCTTTGAGTGTAGTGTCTTTGGAATGTCTTTTGGACGCGATGTTGAGTTGTGTTAATAAAATATTGATTACTGTATATTAAAATGATTTGGTATGGTATATGACTGGCGACCATGACAGGATTACTGTCAATCTCAACATCAAATAAAACAGAACAACGATGACCGAACGTCGAGTATTACGCGGCGTATTTACACGTGAGGTAAACAAGCTTGAAGAACTGTTGGCGCTTGCTGGTGGTGATCACGTGGAGATTCGTAACAGATATGCTTCACTTGTGGAACGCTACGAGAAGTTAAAACGTCTGGATGATGAAGTTTACAATGAGCTGCTGCAAAAGGAAGACCTTGAAGACATCGTGCTTGAAACAGAGATCAACAATTGCAGTGAGTACGACTTGAAATATTTTAAGGTTAGGGAAAAAGTGCAGGCCTTACAAGTTGGAGATCAAGCCGTTTCTGAAGCTAATACGAGTAACTGTTTACGTACTGCTAATCAGAGACTACTAAGACTACCAAAACTAGAACTGAAAATTTGATGGAAACGTGAAGTACTGGATTGGGTTTTGGGCGCAATTTACTAAAATACATGAAGATAGCCGCCTTAAAGATGAAGACAAATTTGTTTATTTGATTCAGTGTATGGAACCTGGTTCGTGTGCTCAGAAGTTGGTAGAAAACTTTCCTTCTTCAAAGGAAAACTACAAAAAGGCTATAGAATAGTTGAAGTCAAGGTATGGGAAGGATGAGTTACTCATCGAGTACTATGTTAGGGAACGTTTATCCTTGGTGTTAAAGAAGGATAGTTTAAGATCCATAGCCCAACTGTATGACAGTCTGGAGGGACAGTTGAGAGCACTTGATTCCTTGGGAGTAAGAAAGGAGAAATACGCTGCTATGTTATTTCCACTAGTAGAGAGTGCCTTGCCAGAGGTTATGTTTAGAACTTGGGACAGGTATCGTGTATCAAAAGAAACGTCTACCAAGGAACCTGACTGTTGCTTGAGTGAATTGTTAGCATTCTTAAAGACTGAGGTAGAAGGTGAAGAACGGCTTAAGCTAAGACATAGTTCTTTTGAAGTTAACGAGAGGACGGATCGAGTTAAGCAAGACGATAGGACCAAGACTAAGAATAGGGACGTACCTTCAGCGGCTTCTTTAATTTCAATAGAGGATGTTTCAGTTAGTAAGGGATACAGAAATAACAAAGATACGGCTTGTATATTCTGTGGCAGAACCTCACATCTTTCTCAAGACTGTGCTGTAGCCATTGATTATTCTCAAGAAGAACGCCAAGTAACGTTAAAGAAAAAGGGAGCTTGTTTTAGGTGTCTACGACCGGGACATGTCAGTGTTAAGTGTAAGATGTTTGTGAAGTGCCCATTTTGCAAGGGGAAACATTACGCTTTGATGTGTGCGAAAACAGCCTCTGATGAACCAAAAGGTAATTCGGTTCCAAAAACAGTTAGCATGATGGCAGGTAGTAATAAAGGACATGTGACCTATCTGCAGACTTTAGTTGCTAGAGTAGTTGTTGGTGGATCCACGCACAGAGTAAGAGTTCTGTGTGATAGTGGATCGCAGAGAAGCTACATAAAGAAGTCTTGTGCTAAGAAATTAGAGTTGGAACAAACTGGAAAGGTAACACTAAGTCAAGAATTATTTGGAGGTAGGAAAACAGCACCTGTTTGTTTCGAGTCCTATCAAATAACTTTGCTGGGTATGAACGAGAACAACAGATGTGAGGTTGCAGTGTTAGGCTCTGATAGTATCTGTGGAGGTGCTCCCCTAGTTCATGCTGACTTGTTTAATTTACTGAGGGACAAGGGAGTTGAACTTAGTGATGTTGGCCAAGATAATGGTGGCAACAGTACTGACATACAGGTATTGTTAGGAGCTGACGTGTGGGCTCAGATAATCACGCCAGACTTTCTACATGTAAACAAGAGTCTAGTAGCTGTGAGAACTTGTTTAGGGTGGACACTTATGGGCTCTTCTGAGATCACCTCAACTATTGCCTCGTCTTTCACTCTACTTACTTTAACTCAATCAACAAGAGTGGCGGATTTGTGGGAAATTGAGACTTTGGGTATTAAAAGATCCTGGCGAACAGATAAAAAAGGAAGAAAGGGAACAACAAGTTCAGATGTTCTTCGACAGGACTGTGAAGAGAGAAGAGGAATCTGGGCGCTACATTGTCAAACTACCCTGGATTGATGGTTGTACTTCTCTGGAAACGAATCGTGAAATTTCTCAGAAACGATTATTGAACACTTCAAGAAAGTTACGAGGGATGCAGAAATTTCAGGATTATGATGAGGTGTTACAGGAATGGGTAACCAAAGGGATTATCGAAGGTGTTGGAAACGAGGTTTTGGATGGGCCTACACATTATTTGCCTCATAGAGCTGTGCTGAAAGATGGTGGCACTACAAAGATAAGGGCGGTGTTCGATGCTTCCAACAAAGACAGAAATGGACATTCCTTGAATGATTGCCTCGAGCCCAGACCCAACCTCATCGACCTTGTTCCATCAGTGCTGACCAATTTTCGAACCTATCCTATAGGTCTAATAGCTGATATAGAGAAGGCATTCCTGCAGATTATAATTGATCCTGAAGACAGGGATATGCTCCGTTTTCTCTGGTGGGATAATGATAAGATTACCACTTTTCGACATTGCCGGGTGGTTTTTGGTGTTTGTTCCAGTCCCTTCCTATTGGTTTCTGTACTGAACAATCTTCTGGAAGAGCCCCCAACTCATTTGAAGGAAGTAGCTACAAAAATGAAACCTGCATTTTAAGTGGACAACTGTCTTACTGGAGTCGCTTCAAAGGAAGAAATTGGACCCTTTATTTTAAAGGCAAAAGAATTGATGTTATCCGCAGGTTTCAATTTGAGGGGATGGGTGAATTCCTTTGATTGTGGTGTTGGTAAAACTGAGAATGTCTTAGGACTTCGTTGGTATTGCGACGTAGATGAACTTGGATGTAACTTCAGCCCGACTACAGGTTTAGTAACCCGAAGAGAGGTACTATCCAGCGTGCAAAAAATATTTGATCCGATTGGATTTTCGGCCCCAGTAACTCTGATTCCCAAGCTCATTCTGCAGAAGACATGGCAGAAAAGTATAGGATGGGATGAGGTTTTACCAGGAGACATTTGTGAGGAATTCTGTCGATGGACTCAGCAGTTGCAATACCTACATGAGTGTCGGATACCTAGAAGGATTTTCCTGAATGACAACAGCACTTAGCATGTATTTGTGGACGCTAGCAAAAGAGCGTTTGGTTGTTGCATATTTCTGAGAACGGAAGAAGAAGGTAAGATCAAACTGAGTCTTCTGATGGCTAAATCTAGAGTGGCACCTCTCAAAGAACTGACACTACTCCGCCTTGAACTGATGGGAGCGCTCCTTTGAGTTAGAATGTCTCGGTTGAGCCTTCGATGCCTACACCGGAATGACATACACACAGTGTTTTGGTCCGATTCAACAGTAGTCTTGGCTTGGATTGCTAATAAAGGGCTTTGGTTGGTGTTCGTAGAGAATCGGGTAAAGGAAATTCATGAGTACAGTAAGGCTAGTTCATGGAGACACATACCGGGCAGCCTCAATCCAGCAGATCTCCTGTCTAGAGGGTGTTCACCAACACAACTTTGGAGATCCAGATGGTGGGAGGGTCCGTCTTGGCTTAAATGTAAAGAAGAAGAATGGGTATTTAATCGTCCTGAACCATTGTTGGAAGAAGTCAACAGGGAAAGGAGGAAAACAGTTGTAGCTGCTAAGAACACTGTTGTGGAAACTATTTTACTGCAATTAAGTTCACGATTCTCTGGATACATCAAAATCGTTAGGACCATTGCTTGGATTTTGAGATTGAAACAAAGGAATCGTAGAGACCACGTATCATCGGAAATTGATAGCGAAGAGTTTCTCAATGCTGAGAAGAAACTGTACTTCCTTATCCAGAAGGAAACGCTTTATGAAGAAGAGAGAAAAGAACAATTTAAGAATATGGAGATGTTCACAGACGATGAAGGAATTCTACGCATGAAATCAAGAGTCGTTGATTCTGACGACACTCCTGAGTATACCTATCCAGTTGTACTTCCATCAAAACATGTGTTGGTTGAAAGAATGATTGAACAATTTTATCGATTCCATAACCATGCTGGGACGCACACACTGCTTGTTTTGTTGTGCCAAAGGGTTTGGATAATTAGAGGAAGAAGGACGGTGGCAGCAGTTGTTCGGAAATGCGTGATCTGTCGTCGAAACTCTGCTAAGGGTTTTGAGGTACCTTTTCCTCCGTTGCCACAGGATCGAATCAAGGCATCGAGTGTTTTCCATATCACGGGCACAGACTTGGCCGGCCTGTGTTTCTACGAGGAGGAGAAAAGGGATGGATTGTGATATTCACTTGAGCAGTTTATCGGGCTGTACATCTGGAATTGATCACTTAACTTAGTACAGTAGCGTATATCCAAGCACTACGCCGATTTGTGGCAAGAAGAGGAAGAGTGAATACCATGTATTCGGACAATGGGAAGAATTTCACCGGACTTCGCAGAACCATGGAGCAATTGGATTGGACTGAAATAGAGAGGATGTGCAGCCTTCTGAAGATTAAATGGAAGCTGAACCTTCCCACTGCAGCCTGGTGGGGAGGATTCTGGGAAAGGTTGATTAAGATTCTAAAGGATTTGCTTCGCCGTAATTTGGGTAAAGCTTGCCTAAATTATGAGGAAATGTGTACTCTTCTGTGCGATTGTGAGAACCTGATGAACAATCGGCCTTTGACTTATCTTTCTGAAGAAGATGAACTCAAGCCACTCAGACCCTCCATGTTCCTACAGAGCCTAGAGGGTAATGATGTAACCGACTTAGACCAAATTCAACCCAGCAGTTTAAACGACAGATGGCGTTATCTACAAGCTGTTCGGGAGAGCCTGAGAAATCGCTTCAAAAAAGAATACCTGGGATTTCTCCGATCACGGAGCAAAAAGCAACAGGGATCTATACAAGTAGGAGACATAGTACTGGTGGAGAGCGACAACAAGAAACGTATCAACTGGCCCTTAGGGAGAGTGGTGGAGCTGTTACCTGGAAGAGACAACGTGACTCGTCTGGTTAAAATTAAGACAGCAACTGGCATTCAACTTCGTCCAGTACAGCGACTTTATTCGTTTGAGATAAACTGCCTTAACAAAGGTGATTCTATCAACACTTCACAACACCGACTAAGTGAGCCGGTCCTTAATGAAGATATTCCCTGTAGTAACTCAGGAACTGAAAAGGAGAGTGAATTCAAGACTCGTTGTGGTAGAACTGTTAGGCAACTCAAGAAACTAGACTTATAGTGGTTCACATTCCTGAGCTCAATGTTCAACTATAATTTTAGAATGTTTACTTCAGTTTATGAGTGTGTGTTGCAAAACTACCTTTTGCAAGGTGGGAGAATGTGGAGAAAGTGAACTAAAGCTCTTTCGAGCAATCTACTTCCTGTAGAATATAGACAGTGTTTTGATTTAGAAAATAGACAGTGTTTTGATTTACATAGTTTTGGTTTTGTTATCTTTGAGTGTAGTGTCTTTGGAATGTCTTTTGGACGCGATGTTGAGTTGTGTTATTAAAATATTGATTACTGTATATTAAAATGATTTGGTATGGTATAGACCCTTTACCTGGCCGATTTGCGCAATTCTTTTTTTTTTTGAAATGAAAGGTATCGGGCATATAAAACCACCTACCTCTAACCATATATTTTTCCCCGATATTTTACACTTCTTGTTTCATTTAATCACCCATATATCAGATTTTTTGCCTACTTTTCACATTTTGCAAAAATGAGGAAAAAGTAGACTTATGAGATCGGGCAAATGTGTGTCTGTCTGTCCTTCTGTCTGTTTGTCTGTCTGGCTGGCTCTGTGTGTGTCCCCCCCCCTATCAACTCTTAAACGGCTGCAGCAATCGAAACAAAATTTGGAAGGAGTAAAAATCTATACCTGAATATCTCACGGCCATATTTGAAAATGATGTCAGTGCTACCAACTGCTGAAAAATCGCATTTGAGCTCCATGTTGGATATCTTGGAAGCTATGAATGGGAGCTATTTCAAAATTGGCACACGTATAGATAATAACATTGCCGTTTAATTTCCAGGAGGCCATACATGGCAGTGTTGCCAAAATTATTATGAGCCTGCTGATATGTCCAAATTTTAAATGCATATAACTTCTACACTATCAATTGGATTTCAACCAAATTTCGTATGTGCTATGTGTACATAAACAGATATGACTGAGTGTATTCTTAAGAGCCACCAGGGCTGCCAACTGTTAATAACTGCTCTCATTATCCAAATACCCATATATCAGAAAGTATGCAAGCCGACAGCTTTAAAATATGCACACGTATAGTACCTGACACTCTATATTAATTTGGAGTAACTTATATTCGTCAGTACTACCAACATGGTTCTAAGCCTGCTGAGAGGTCCAACTTTAATACATGTAACTTCTATACTATCATTTGGATTTCAACCAAATTTCGTGTGTGCTATGTGTACCATAACAGATATGACTATGCCGATTCTTAAGAGTAACCAGGGCTGCCAACTGTTAATAAATAATGTCTCTATTTTTGTTACCCTAATATCATTATATCAGAAAGTATGCAAGCCAATAGCGATAAAGTTTGCACACGTATAGTTCCTGGCATTCTAGATTAATTTGGAGTAACTAATATAGGCCTACGCCAGTGCTGCCAACAGGATTCTAAGCCTGCTGATAGGTCCAATTTTAAAATGCATGTAACTTCTAAACTAACTAATGGATTTCATTCAAAATGAATCGCCGCAAACCTTAGCAGGCGACTGAGGGACGCCAGGGCGAATAATGCTAATGTTACTGGAATATCTACTTACGGATAAACAGAGAGCCGCGATTTCGTATGAAAAAGTAAAAAGGAAAGCATGAATGGCGCTAGGTTAAAGTATTCTTTCTTGTGAAAATTAGGACGAGTGTGAAAAAAAGAAGATACTGGGGTGTTGTTAATTATGGGTCTTGGCAGGAAACCCAAACGTGCTCAGCGTTTATGAGAAACGCGTGAAAGTAGCAAACAACAACAACAACAACAACAACAACTAAGGTTGTCTGCTGGAAATAAGTGTTATGAAGTTCGTATTATGTAACTTTAGATTGTCTTCTGTATCTCTACAAGTGATTTTGTTAGTTTAGAAGAAAACACTATATCACAGTAGTAACTGATTTAGGTTGCGTATTACTCAAAATGAAATCGATATTTTCGAATCTCAATATTGACGGATGCTGTTGAGCAGCACTGGTTGCCTAATTATTATTATTATTATTATTATTATTATTATTATTATGTCTACATTCATTTCACCACATAAGTGGGACATATCAACATATCGTCGGCTTGTTTGCAAGACGGTATGGCTAATTCTCTTAAGGTGGCACATTGAGAAACGAGCGAACAATGGAACAGGTCTCCAAGATGACGGCCTTCTGCATGGTGATATGTAGACCAGGATGTATTCCCAATATTTGTAGATTACGAGCCAATAATTTGGGGATGATGCCGGTAGAAGAAATTACTATGGGCAGAACCACTACACTTTCCTGTCTCCACATTTGCCGTATTTCCTCAGCCAAAGGCAGATATTTGGTGATCTTATCACAGCAGGTTTGTTGCAGATTATGGGAATTGGGCACTGCAATATCAATTAGGAAGGTTCTCTTCTGCACCTTGTCCACAAGAACGATATCTGGTCGGTTTGCTGGTATGGTTTTATCAGTAATAACTGATCGGTCCCATAACAACTTGTGACTGGGATTTTCCAAAACGGCGTCAGGAACATACTGATAGTAAGGCAAAATATTATCAGATAATAAATGCTTTTGAGCAAGGTGTTGGTGCATTATTTTGGCCACTTGGTTGTGCCTTTTCATGTAATCAGTACAGGAGATTGCTTGGCAGCCTCCTGTGATATGTTGAATTGTTTCCGGTTCTAGTTGGCATCTTCTGCATTTATCATCCTGAATATTTGCCTTAACTATATATTTCAGGTAGTTTTTGGTAGCCACAGCTTGATCCTGGATTGCAACCATGAATCCTTCAGTCTCGGTGAATAGGTCAGCATGAATCAACCAGCTGTTCGACGCATCAATGTCGACATGTTTCTGGTTGAGATCATACGGATGACGACCGTGCAGAGCTTTCTGCGTACTGCTGAAGCTTGGTGGCTGAACATTCCTCATCAGTGGCTAACTGTATATCCCTTACGTGAAGAAGATCCAGCGGTGTGCATTTGTCATCTGCCTTCACAGCGGCTTGATGTATGGGAGAGTCATGTCTTCCCAGAAATTATCTCTGAAGGTTCCTCACTTGCCTTGCATGCAATTGGATAATGTCCGTGAGCCCTCGTCCACCTCTTTGACGCGGGATTGTCAATCGCTCAACAGCTGACTTAGGGTGGAGACATCTGTGTTTTGTTAAGATGGTACGTGTCCTAATTAGGATGTTCTCCAAGTCAGTCTGCGTCCATTTGATAATACCGAAAGTATATGTCAGAGCAGGAATAGCATAGGTATTAATAGCCTTAAAGGTGAAACCCAGAACTAATATATGTATTATTTTTTCCAGGGATGGTTTACTTATTATTATTATTATTATTATTATTATTATTATTATTATTATTATTATTATTATTATTATTATTATTGAGTCGAGAGTAGGCAGGTGACAGCGTAGCAACTCTGTGCCAACCGCTTCGCTGGGATAAGTAACCATGTAGACTACACAATAGAATTCAAGTGCATGCTCTAATAGTTTTAATTTATTTCATATTTATTATATTGAGTTGTTCTAATTTGTATACTCGTGTATAATACTCATACGTAATTCACAAGCCCTATAAAAGTAACTAAGCTTAAATAACGAGATTCAAACTGTGAATCGTAATATAAACACCAACTAAACACACTACACTTATTGCATTTAGATAATATTTGTATATAAATTTAAACCTCACCACATTAATCGGGATCTGATGATGACCTCTTGAAGATCGAAACCCGTAATCCTAAAATTGCTCCATTATAGTAGTGAAGGAAGGAAGGAAGATTGTAGTTTTACGTGACCGTGAATCTTGTGATTATGAGCCACGGGACCTCCTTTTTACGCGGAATCCGAACCACAGGACATGGCATTTCACTTCGAAAATCTCACATGCTCAGAACTAATATATGTATTATTTTTTCCAGGGATGGTTTACTTAATATTCACATATTATGTACATTGTACCCCACCCAGTCATTGGGCAAATTCGTGTTGACCGACTGAAGAGTTACAACTGACAGTTTGACATTATTATTATTATTATTATTATTATTATTATTATTATTATTATTATTATCGTTTATTGTTTGACAACATTATCACGGCAAATACCGGCTACATGTTACGTAACAGCCTGTTTCGGCCTTAGCAAGGAACCATCTGTAAACTTCCTAACAATATGGCAGGTGTTTAACAGAGCTGCCTTCTGTAGTTCAATTTATAACTGCGGATGCAAATTCAATATTGATAGACTACTGTGGAGATTTCTGGCCGGTTGTTACTGACTGCTACATCTGTCACAATCCTCTGTCCCAGTAGAGCTTGTGTGTGGCATTTTCGAGTACTGCGGATGGTGAGTATTTCCAATAGGGGACGGAGCTTTGAAGAAGTTTGTACTTCAAGCCCAGTTTCTGGTGGAAAATGTTGGCAACTTCATCGTGTCGATGTTTGTAGTCAGTGTTGGCAAGGTGGGAACAACCTGATTATAATGTGTTGAATGGTCTCACTACATTTGCCACTTATTATTATTGAAAATGAAAATCTACAGCTTGCTTCCAGTCTCCGACCGGGTCAGGAATGGAATGAATGAAGCCCCCATCTAGCGGCGAGGATATGAACTGTGCCGGCTGCCGAGGCTTGACGCACTCCTCTGGGGCAATGATTAAATGAATGACAGATGAAATGAAATGATGGTGGAGAGTGTTGCTGGAATGAAATTGTGACAGGAAAAACCGGAGTACCCGGAGAAAAACCTGTCTGCCTCCGTTTTGTCCAGCACAGATCTCACATGGAGTGACCGGGATTTGAACCACGGACCCAGCGGTGAGAGGCCGACGTGCTGCCGCCTAAGCCACGGAGGCTCACTTATTATTATTATTATTATTATTATTATTATTATTGTTGTGGTGGCCAAGTTTGACACACAGTGTGCTTGTGCGGTACTGGTGTATTTATCGAAAAAATTGTTATTTGTGGAAGTGAGAATTGTATTCCAGCTTGGGAACAGGTCAGTGTGTATCGTAGTTCAAGGTTTAACATACGGTGCTCACTAAATTGTATTCCTCAAATCAACTTCATCGAGTGTAGACTGGATTTGTTGCGTGATTTTGGGTTTGAGTTTTATCGTGTACTATTAGCGCATGGAGCATGAAGTTTCCTCTGTGACAGGAAGTGACGTAATCTAATCGTATCATCCAAAGCTATCTGAGCTTAGATTAGTAATATAGTCAACAGAGCCTATAGATTCCGTCATCAGGGGGCAGTAAGAAGGTCTGGCCTACTTCGGCGGCCATTAGAGCCCCACTACCTTGGGTACGAGCTTGATAATAGAGCGAGGGTCTGGACTCTTTGGAGTCAGCGCTATTTTCTTCCCACACCACTGGCCTGACCTACGCTTTACCAGTTTCGGAACATGAATCGTCTTCTAACGAACCAATAAAGAGATGCGAACTGGAAAAATGAGGTATGGCCTCGATTATCTAAGGTGAATATAAGGGGAGAGTCATCGAGTGATGGGGCAGTTGCGGAAGCTACAATACTTCTCCCATCCCAACATCTTGACAAATTGAGGAAAACGGAAGAAGAGGCATTGCAGAAATGCTATAATATTATTCAAAAGATGAAGCTTGCTGCGGCGAAACAGAAAAACATGTCCAAGGATGTGAAGGATGGTATTGTGGAGATGGAGGAGGCCATTGACAGCATTGTCTTCTGTAAGAATGCTAGGTACAAGGAGAAACAACAAGTCGACGAAACCACAATAATTGATCGAACACAAGTATCTAACTCTCTTGATGACGAAAGAGAAATGGAAGAAAAGGTAAGAGGAGAAGTAGAGTCATGGACTAAGGTTGTGTCCAGGAAGAAACCACGAGAGAAAAGGAATCAAATGCAGGTTGAATTGCAGCGGGAAGATTCTCCAGGCAAGAGACAGAGTCAAATGCTCAAGAAGCAACTAGCAAAGTCTCGACTGCCAGCTGTGTTAATTAAGCCAGCAGAAGGCAAGTCGTATGCCGATGTGTTACGGGAGATTCGGCAGAAGGCAAATCCTGCTGACACAGGAACGGAAGTTAGGTCTATAACCTAGACTAGAGCCGGTGAAGTTCTTGTTACTCTCAGGAAAAGCAATCGAGATAATGCGGCATTTAGCGACTCATTGAAGAATGTCCTGGGACAAGATGCGACCGTCCGTAGTCTTGAGCCAAAGGTGACAATTGAGATTAGAGATATTGATGCTCTCACGACCAAAGATGAAGTTTTCGAGTCCATTAAGGATATTATTAACGAACCCCCGGATGGTCTGAGTATTATGGTAACGCAGACTAACAGTCGGAAACAGAGAATGGCTGTTATAACTCTGCCAGAAAAAGCTGCAAATGATCTTCTAAGGGAAGGCTTGGTTCAAGTAGGATGGGTCAGTTGTAGAGTGAGGCGGAGAATATCAGTTCTTCGATGCTACCGATGCCTTAGTTATGGTCATATTGCCAAAATTTGTGAGGGCTCTAAGAGAAGCAAGTCTTGCTTCTACTGTGGACAGAATGATCACAAAGCCAAAGATTGCATCAACCCAAAGGAGTGGGTCTTATGCGAGGAGAGTGGCGTTACGCAGCAGGATTTGTGTCATGTGGCCGGATCGGGCCAATGTAAGGTGTTCCGAGAGGCCCTGGAGAAAGCGACGTACCTGAAACGAAAATGATCCGAGTTCTACAAGCTAATATAGAAAGGAGTAGAACAGCCCATCATCTGTTGTACCAGCTAGCTGCCGAGAAACAAACTGATCTGCTGTTAATTAGTGAACAGTACCAAGATAAGGAGTCACCTCTCTGGCTTAGAGATCAATTAGGCACCTCTGCTATTTGGATCTTAGACCCTGGGTAAATTCCAATTAAAGAAAATGGGAGCGGGAACGGATTCGTTTGGTTAAAAAGTAGAGGAGTCACATATTTTAGTGTCTATCTTACTCCAAATGAAACAATGGGAAAATTTCGTCAGAAAGTCAACTCTCTGGAAGATGCCATTATTAATACAACTGGAGCAATCATTGTACCTGGGGATTTCAATGCCAGAGCAGTGGAATGGGATATGCCGCATACCAATTCCCGAGGTAAGTTCATTCTGGAAATGGCATCAAGGACAGGGCTTTTGATCTTAAATGTAGGTGCAGTGTAAACCTTTCGGCGTCCGGGTTATACAGAGACCATTCCGGATATATCCATGGCTTCTGAGACGTTAGTACCACACATCAAGGAATGGAAGGTTATAGAAGACTACACTGGTAGTGATCATCAATATATTAATTTTGATGTGTGCAGTAATATAAGTGGGAAGAACTTATCTACTCAGAAACAACGGAGATGGAATTTGAATAAGATTCATCTTGATGCATTTAAGGAGGCGTTAGCCAGTGGTGTAGAACGAACTGAGGATATGGAGCCTGACGGAGAGGCTGATATTGAGACTCTCGTTTCCTCAACTATGAACCTTATTATATTGGCTTGAGATACCTCAATGCCAAGTTTAAGATCACGCCATCGGAAGAGCCCTGCATACTGGTGGACACATGAAATTGCAGAATTGAGGCGGAATTGCCTTAGACTCCGACGTGCCGCACAACGGACAAGAAATCTGGATGATGCCAATGCCTTATCAGCCGAACATAGAGATGCAAAGAGGCTACTTCGGAAAACCATAAATCAAAGCAAAGCTGAGAGCTGGAAGAAGCTATGTGAGGATATTGACACTGATCCATGGGGTTTGGGTTATAAAATTGGCAGAAAGAAGCTTGGGTCACAAAGAACACCGTGCGTCATGGATGCAAACAGTATGGCCATTATTGTCCAAACTCTTTTCCCAACGCATCCAACAATCCCTGAGCATAATTTCGATGTAGATATTGAAATTCCTCTTTTTGTTGAGGATGAGTTGAGTAGGGCTACTCAGTCTCTGCGAAGCAAAAAATCCCCTGGTCCTGACGGCATCTCACATGAGATTCTGAAATTAATAATCGAGTTACATCCACAATTAATATTACGAATGTTCAACGAGTGTCTAAAAGCAGGAGTGTTCAGCATCTGCTGGAAGGTCTGTCGTCTGGCGCTCATTAATAAGGGAAAGGGAGACCTGGATTTACCATCATCATACCGCCCTCTGTGTATGCTTGTTACAACAGGGAAGCTCTTTGGGGAGCTTCTGAGGGTCAGGTTGCGCCAAGCGATCATGGCAGCGGGCGACTTATCACCAAGACAATATGGATTTCGAACAGGAAGATCGACCCTGGATGCGATACAAGAAATTGTTGCAACTGTCCAGCGGGCGGAGAATTACAATCACCACTCCCGTCGTGTGGTTCTCTTTGTTACTCTTGACGTAAGAAATGCATTCAACTCTGTCAAGTGGAGTGACATGCTGAATGCGTTGGAGAATACATTTCATGTTCCAAATTATCTCTTACGGATGATAAATCCCTACTTGAAAGATCGTTCGTTGCTTTATAACACGACAGAAGGACAACGTAGGGTACGGGTCTCAGCCGGAGCAGCACAGGGTTCGATTTTAGGACCAGATTTATGGAATATCACATATGATAGCTTGCTGAGATCTGAAGTCCCTGTTGAAACTATCCTAGTAGGTTATGCAGATGATGTTGCTGTTCTTGTAGCAGGAAGAAGTGTCGAGCAGGCACAGTTGCGACTCAATATGGTAATGCGTACGATCAATAGTTGGATGGAGGAACATGGTCTGTCTCCAGCACTTAGTAAGACAGAAATTGTAGTCCTAACAAAGAAGAGAATTCAGACAATACTCCCAATACAGGTAGGAGACATACAAGTAGAGACGCGGCCAGCAGCAAAATATCTGGGCCTCATGATCGACAATAAACTGAATTTTGGAGAACAAATTAGACGGACTGCAGATAAGGCGGCAAGAGGAGTAACGTCTCTCAGTCGGCTAATGGCCAATGTTGGTGGGCCAAAATCTAGTAAGAGGAGATTACTGATGACAGCCATCCATTCAGTTCTGCTGTATGGAGCGGAAATATGGGCAGATGCCCTGGATAAGGACATTTATAGGAAGTCACTAGCACAAGTGCAGAGGCGAGGTGCTTTACGCGTGGCATCTGCTTATCGCACGGTCTTTGAAGAAGCAGTTCTTGTTATTGCTGGGATAATTCCAATTTTTTTTCTAGCGAAAGAACGCAAGTACATTTACTGGAGGAAATCGGAAGTAGGTTTACAAAATGCAAGACGAACAGCAAGAGCACAAACTTTTCACAATTGGCAAATCAAATGGAAGCAAGGACACCGAAGCCAGTGGACTAGTAGAATGATACCCCAGGTGCAGGTTTGGACAGAGAGAAAACATGGTGAGGTTGGTTATTATCTCACTCAGTTCTTGACTGGCCATGGATACTTCTGTTCTTATCTTAAGAAGATGGGGAAAGTGGATTCACCAGATTGTATCTACTGTGTTAATGAGTTAGATAATGTTAATCACACCTTCTTCTCTTGTGGACGGTGGGTTCAAAATAGGCAGTCTCTTCAAGATCACATTGGTGTAGAGATATCTCCCGACAATATTGTTGCGGTAATGCTACAAAATGAAGAACAATGGAAACTTGTAGCAAATTTTGTTGAAGATATCCTCCGAACAAAGAAGACGGATCTGGATGGCCACTGAAGATGATTCATTACGGAAGAGTGCCCTACGGGCAAATATAAAATGACTCTAGCATGAAGTAATGTGCTAAACGGTTCCAGGCTAGTGTTCAGAAGTAACGGGGGAGTTTTAGTCGGTAGTCTGCTACTCAGGAGCAGGAGCCCGACACTCTGTGCGTAAATGCATTTCTTCCTTAAAAAAAAAAATATTATTATTATTATTATTATTATTATTATTATTATTATTATTATTATTATTATTGCAATATATTTTGTAAATGTTGACATTTATTTTAGGCTGCCAAAATTATGACACGAAATAAACTAGTAAAACCTAATAAAGGGCCTCTGAGATGGACCATCACACTACGAGACTGTCGTCGTTCAGGCAATGATCATTTGCGCAGTGCTATCCCTCCACCACAGAATAATAGACCAGTGATGAACAATCTAAGTTTACTTGTTTAATTAAGAGCAAGTTAGTATTGTGTATGTCTCTTACACCTTCTCCTACCGTACCTGCTTCACTCAACCGAACTTAGCCGCGAGTCTGGTATGATGTTTTGTTTTTTCATATTACTTTCGCAAACTTTGGCGCTTCCCTTCAAAAGCAATAGCCTAATTAGTGAATACCTAGTGCCATATACGTGTAAACTACTTTCGAATTCAAATAAATCATGCAGTCAATAATGAGAAAGCAAATTGAAACACGACTACATACACAGTAAGAGAAATATAATTAAGTCCAAATTAGAATGTATAATTTGCACTTCCACCATATCTCATATCGTTACAACTGATAATATTTTGTTTATATGTCTCATACCTGTGGCCTGTTTGCCATCTCTTGATGAATGCAGTACATTTGCATTTGTCTGTTGGCACAGGCTAGAGTAAAATGTGGCTTTTCGCCGATGTCTCAGTCTCACTCATGGCTGTGATTATATGGAAGCTACTGAGGTATGGGTGGTGCTTAGTAATGACATTCAGGGCACAGTCAGTGCCTGTGGATGCAGTGAAAGGTTCTACTCATAGAGTTAATACTGCTGTTCTGACTCAGTGAGGAAAGCAATGGCAAACTACCTCACTCCTCATCTTGCCTAGTATGCCTCAATATAGCACTGCCTTGGGTGTTTGTGGGTGTCTACCCACATAACCTAACGGTGGTGCTTTTTGAGGATCCAACCAGCCTTCGGGCTGACTACCTAACAGACAGACAGACAGACAGACAGACAGACAGTCTCATACCTATGGACATTATGGTTAAAGGCAGGGCTAGATTTGTGATGGCACGCACCGGTAAGTTACTCTGTACCTAAACCTCGGATCGGCGGAACAGTCGAATATATAAGATAATTTTTAGAACTGTGGAACGTCAGTTGTAAGTCAAGCTCAACTTGGTCTTTGACTGAACTGTACTTCAAAGTACGTGGAATCTTGGCTGCTTCGAGGACGGCACTCCGCTCTGGATATTAACCGTAAGGTGAGAGAGAGAGAGAGAGAGAGAGAGGAGGCACATACAACAAAATATTTTCGAAACTTTGGACAATTTTATAAACTGTGAGGTAAAACATGTATAAGTACAGTACATTTTATAAGAAATAATTATTTCATAAAACTGTTAAGACAAAATTATAAAACAAGAAATATAAGATTGTAGGTGAACATGTGTGTATTTTCAAACCGAATGTATTTAATTTTGTAAATTACGTAAAAGAAATACAATGAAATAATGTAAATTTAATATAGGCCAACGGCTAAGGTAAGTAAAATTTTGCTACAGCAGTATCAATTTAATTAAAATTGCAATCAAAAAATTGCTATTTTGTCCAGTGATTAATTTTTAAGGGTGTTCAGAAAAGCGTAAAAATATCGTTTTTAGAACTCTATATTTCAATATTCCATAAAGCCCCCACCCCCTTACCACCACCCGGTAGCCCACAGTACCGGGACCTCTATTTTTACAAATCAAGCACTGGTTAAAGGCCATGGGTACAGACTGTCACCGAACATAGAAGAGGAGTGGGTTCGAATACCATCGTCGGTTGTTATTGAAATGTTCTCCAGTGATGTCCTTTATTCAAGAGCAGGCAAATGTGTTGTTGTTGTAGATTTTGTTAATTCATTTTAGTGGCTTGGGGCATCTTGGTATTTAGCCCCATGTACTTGGATGTGTGTCGAACCTGTCTCATAACCTGTATTTCTATAATAATGTTAATAATAATATCGTATGGCCTCGGGTGCCGGGTGCAAGCTTTGTTATTTGACTCCCAAAGTGCAGCTTTTGTCGTTTCTTGGAGCGCTATGAAAGTCAAGGAGGTTAATATCTAAGCTCCTTGACTATAGCACTTTCTAGTAGAGAAAGGAGAAACTTTGTGTTGGCGTAAAATCCCAAGATTAATTTTGCCATTATGAACACGGCCTACTGAATTCAAATGGGTTCCTTAACATGCCAACAACAGGTGAAGATGAGAAATTGGACAAGGAATGAGTCTTAGCCTATTAGAAGGTACCGTTGCAGTAGGGATGTGCCCAGATGAAAATGGAAAACCACAAAAACAATTTTAAGGATGGTAGACGAACCCACTCATCTACCGAGGTTACAGATATCTAGTCCCCATTGCCTCGCGCTACGCCTACCTAGTGAAGCTAACGGTGTCTACTTCTACTTTCTTACAATTATGGTTTGATATCTAACAAGTAAATATCGCAAAAGTCATCATCCTATCTCGCTGAAACTCGACATACATATTAGAGAGATGGCCGGCTCCTTAGCTAAATGGTTAGCGCACTAGGCTTTGTCCCAAAGTGCCCCGGGTTCGATTCCCGGCCGAGCCATCAGGGATTTTAATCTCCCGTGGCTCAGGGACTGGGTATATGTGCCGTCTTCATCATCACTTCATCCTCATTACGACGCGCTGGTCGCCCACGGGCGTCAACTAGAAAGACCTGCGTTCGGCCTCTCCGGAGGCCACACGATCATTCGTTCATTAGAGAGATTGCAAGGAAAGTATCTGAGATGATATTTTCATCCCCAAACCATTTTTAGAGAGAGCGAAATAGCATACATTTAAACAAGGAACAGCCCTATCTCACTGAAAATTTTGGTCAGATCACAAGAAAAAAAATCCTTGATTTTTGGCATTTGAAGGTAGGAAGAATTGTACGTTTTTGAATACACGTGCTGAGTTTTCTTACACTGTTTGACCATTCCCACTACCAGTAACACTTGGTCCAACATTATTCATAGACCTCACATCTCCAACACATGCTTAACGGACAGGAGCGCTCGGTGTGAACTAAATGGTCAATTCCTCTGATGGGTGACCGATTGAAAGCATGTATCTCATTCCCATTCCCTCTCACGCACTTGTTCAGGTCACTCATAGCTGGTCCACTCTGAGTCGGCCAATGGCTGTTGGGTTGGAGAACCATGTCAATAGGTCCCCTCACTGGAGACAGGTTGCTGAGGGAAGTGGCTGTAGTAGTTTGGTCGAGGAAGATTGAAAACCCAGCGTGCGAATCCGCGTATGCTAATCCAAATTTCACGTTCGTGTCTTAACGCGCTTATTTCTGGATCACATACATTAGGGAATAATATTCCATCTAATCTGTTTTTCTTGTTATTTAATCAATATACATATAAAGTTTCAGTGTGATCGGGAAGTTTACTTATGCGATGTACCGTTGTAAGGCGTAAAAAAGCTCTTCTCCAAATCCGTTCCAAAACTAGATAACTTCATACTCTAAAGTCTTTCATCATCAGTTGATCGTTACTTACCTGCTATTTCCCAAGACGTTACATTTTTATCTCGACTTCGTATAAGACTTTCATTGAATTCATCTGGAATGGAATGGTGCAAATTCTTGGAGCTCTCGTTCCAGTCCATCAGTTATGCTAAAATATGTGCATTCATTATCCGGCTTATCTGTATTAGAGGACCAGCCTTCTTGATGACGAGCTAGAGAAGTGATGAAATGCTGTATAATAAGAGGACCTATCGTGATGTGTCGGTTTTATATCAGGTGCAATAATGGAAGAAGAGAAAGAACATACAGAAGTCGTATCGACCTGGATATCAGCGCGTGCTGAGGCACAAGAGGGGGGAGGGATATCTCCAGATTCGAAAGACGGGTAGGTTCGCAACCCAATGTCGGCCATCCTTGGAAACGTTCACCGTGATTTCTTAATTTCAAATCCAGGCAAAAGTAGAGAAGGCAACTTCTAACACACCACGGTCCTTTCCTCCCAGTGCATTGCCCAATTCATTTTATCTTTCTTAAGTGAAAATGAAAATCCGACAGGGTCAGGAATGGAATGAATAAAGCCCCCATCTAGCGGCGAGGAAATGAACTGTGCCGGCTGTCGAGGCCTGACGAACTCATCTGGGGCAATGATTAAATGAATGACAGATGAAATGAAATGATAGTGGAGAGTATTGCTGGAATGAAATGTGGACAGGGAAAACCGGAGTACCCGGAGAAAAACCTGTCTACCTCCGTTTTGTCCAGCACAGACCTCACATGGAGTGACCGGGATTTGAACCACGGACCCAGCGGTGAGAGGCCGGCGTGTTGACGCCTAAGCCACGGAGGCTTTTTATCTTTCTTATGTAAGACTTGAAAATGTGGCCACCTCAAATAAAATTACACAAATTAATCTTGATGTAGATGATTTGCGCGTGGTTGCATATACCGATTGTTTCTACATCGACAGGGGTAGTCAAGAGTTCCTTGTAGACATTCCAAAATTCAGAAAAGCCTCCACATCAAATCATTTAACACATTTTTAGTACACAAATATTGTTTATGTTCAAACTTGACTATTATATGTCAGAAAACTGTATCATAATGATGGTCATTATAACACTATTTTTCTTTATGAAACCGTTTCTCCCTCCAATCACAGCTCAGGAAACAGTTGTTTGACCAATTAGATAAGGATATCATCGCACCTGCACTGAGTTCAAAGGCCTTCTAATTTAAATTTCACTGCGTTGCCTAGTGTCATAGTGGGGTAATCGAGGAGGCCATGGTCAAATACAAGACATTCTCTGCGTCACATGCGCTCTGTTCAGTACATAAAACTGGTGAAATATCGACAGATATTTATGAATATTTATGTTCGAACATAAAATAGTTATAATTATCGTCGAACATAAACAGTCGTATGCAACTCGCCTATAATGGTAATTAAGACACTCGTATGGAAATTATAAAACTCGCACACGCTCGTTTTATAAACAAACTCGTGTCTTAATTAATGTCATTATAGGCTCGTTGCATAATGTACTATTTTGGATGTCGCAATTCTAAATGTTCACCACCATCTCAGCAAAGTACTCGTAGGTAATTTCCGCATATTAGTTTACAATTCTACAGTTGTTTAGGTTTGTTGCTTAAGATTATCACAGCGACAGTAGCTACATCTTCATAGATTAGTTGGTGGAGGGAGACTGTTTGTTGATGGGATCGTTATTTCTCAGTCTTGCGAATTTATATATATTTAAAAAGTAGTTATTTTATGTTAGTGCTTAATGCTTTAGTAATTATTATTAATAGTTGACGCAGCCATCCCGACCCCTTATATTCGCCCCTGCACGGAGGTACTTATTTGGTAACTCACTTAAAATATATTTGATGGTCAATATGCCTCATCGCTCTCACTACAGTAATAGGTCTGATACATTGCTTCTCATCGGTTTTGTAAGAGATAAAATACTCAAATATTACTAGCCTACTTTCGATTCTTGCAAAAGATGAAAGTAATCTTATGAGATCTACACGGGCCAAACGTTGTCAGTCTGTCTGTGTGTGAGTGAGTGTGTGTGAATGTCTCCCCCCCCTACCAATTCAAACATGACGAAACCAAATTCAACCAAATTCAGTACAGAGGTAGCACAACCAAAGGGCAACTCAGTGTCATGTTGTATATCGCCGCCATCATAACGAAAAAGAAATGGTGCCCACCCAAATGTTCTGAGCTTAAATCAAATTACGACTAACCTAATCATCCGATCTCTACTATATTTTTCAAAAATATGCCTTAATGCGGAAAGCGTTTTTTGTCCAAACTACAAGGTCATCAGCCTTATAGTTTTAAGATGGCGGTTGTATGGATCATGCAAGTATTATAACCTAACCGTAACTTACGATTAAACAAGGCCTGGTCTCAACAAATCAGCTTATCGTACATGTTTAGACTGCCTTCAAAGATCAGCGGTAGGTTCTGTTTTTGTTGTTGATTCTTTAGGGGCTTTGTGGCATCATGGTCTTGTAGCCCCGTGTACTTGGGTGTGTGTAGAAGTTGTCTGATTACCTGTGTCTCTGTGATGTCTGTAGGCTTACTGGTGTGTGTACTTTTATACGAGGAAGGGTTTCGGTAGGAAGCTGCAGTAGTTGTTTCATTTGAGATGCATGTACATCAATGCCATTTAGGCACGTGTTCTTGGGTGAGTGTTGAATTTTGTCTGATAACCTGTGTTATTGTGATGGCTGTATTAGTGTGTGTATATATAATTCAGGTGAGGAGTCAATTCATCAACGTATTATATCCGTATAGCACGTTGTATTTCAACAAGCTACTACAACCAACATTCAATAAAATTATACTGCTTGAAAAGGACAAAGAGTTATAATTATATATACCCATGCATTTAGGAGAAAGTAAGCTATATGTTCTTTACTGAACATCTTGTTGTGTTTACTCTTTTTACAGTGCTCTCCTGACCATTTCGTGCAATATCTCGTTCAATGTTCATCAAGCCCTTCCGGAAAGTCTCTAGGGATCTCCAATTGGTAACAAATTTGTCAGCAAAACTTGTTTTTTTATTTGTATACTGTTTATTGAGTTGCAGATTCTCTTGCGCTCACTCATACGTGACGTGAATCGTCATTAACACACATTCAATAACCCACAGCCGAACTGGTTGCGTTACCAATTCCCCACGGCAATACGAGCAGAGTTATGAGAATTGCTCCGATATACTCCTCTACATCCTGTCGTGTAGGATCGACTGCCGGAGATGACAACAATTCCTAGTACTTACTAATAATTATGTATTTATTTGAGTCGTCGAGTTGCAAAACTCGTTTAATCCACTTGTGAATAAGAATCATTTTCACGAGAAACGTATCTCTGGACTTCGACTCACGTATCTTTTGTGTTTGTTGTTTTCTACTTTTTGCTCTGTGTTTTTGGTTTTGTGTTTGCTTTGTGCTTTTGATTTTGCTTTTTACTTTTTGATTTTCTTTCTTGGTTTTGCTTTTGTGTTGGTTTTCTGCTTTTGCTTTTGTGAATTTTGCTTTTCGCTTTATGTTTCTGTTTTTTAGTTTTCTGCTTTTGCTTTTGAATTTTTCTTTTTGCTCCGTTATTTTTTTTTTGGGGGGGGGTTGTGTTTGTTTTCTGGAATATCAAAATAAAACAAAAAGAAATAAACAAAACAAAATCAAAATAAAAGCAAAATAAAATGAAACAAAATAAACAAAAATAAAAACAAAACTAAAATAAAATAAAACAAAACAAAAAACAATACAAAAATAAACAAAACTATTTAAAACAAAACAAAACAAAAACAAAATTATATTAAATTAAACAAAGAAAAACAAAATAAAATAAAATAAAGTAAAATAAAATAAAATAATAATTAGGGGTCTATTATGATGATGAGGATGATGATGATGATGATAATTGTTGTTTAAAGGGGCCTAACATCTAGGTTATCGGCCCCTAATGGTTTGGGTGATCATGAAGATGATAATGAAATGTAAACTATAACCATGACGAATAGAAGGAACTAGTGTGAGGACTCCGCCATTATAGCACGGTAGTTTGTGGTCCCGCCGCTACAAGCACTGCAAGCGATAATCTCCATCAACCTGTACCAGGGTTGTAGGCACTACAAGCACGCCATCAAAAAACAGCAGTTGAAAAACAAGCAACAACTCCATAAACCCATCCCCTCACTCCTCTCCCTCTCACCGACACTTCCCCCACGCAATCCTAGCACTCTACATCAAATCCTACAGCTTTTAATCACGCCAGCAGCACAATAAACTTAATAAATCCGGGCTACAGAACAGACCAAAAAACTACACTTTAAGCTAAACCAAATTCACTTCTCAGCTCGACATAAGCCATAACACAAGTTAAAACCTATACAAAACATACTCTCCCTACTGTTTTACAACTATTAAACTAACTATTCGCACTCAAAACCTAAAATCCCTGAAACGGGAGCTAATTTAAAAACGCAATAGCCTAGCCCGATTACGTCTCCGGCAGTGCTACCGCATATGCATTTCAGGGTGTATGTAGCCCCACCAGTTCTGGTGCACCCTAGATAATGCTACACCCTCAGGGGCTCCCGGCTGGTGAGTTCGGGAGTTGGCGACCCCGAGGGATTCCTGAGCTGGGTCCGTTTTCCCCTTTTGTCCCTTCCCTTTGGGGCTGACCATCTCCTCTCTCCCCTCCCCTCTCCTCATAATCCTCTCCTCTTTACCTTATATTTTCTTTTCTCTTTCAGATTCTCGCACTGTTTTTGTTACTTGGTTCCCCGTGTATCTAAATTCCCTTTTAGGATTTTTTTTGTAGGTATTTTAATCTACGTCGCATTTAGTAAGTCTTTTCGATCTAGATTGCATTTTGTGTGTGTTTTTCAATCTCAATTGCATTTTGTAAGGATTGACAATCTAAATTGCTTTTTAGTATGTCTTTCAATATCCGGGCCGGGGCTTTTGTTAGTTTTTTGAATTTCAATTGCATTTTGTATTTTCAACCTACCCCGCTTTGTTCAAGTAGTTAAGTCTCAATTGCAATTTTGTGGGTATTTTGAATCTCCATTACATTTTGTGCGTATTTTCAATCTCATTTGCATTTTGTAAGTATTTTGATTTCACATGCATTTTGTAGGTATTTCGACTGTACGTTGCATTTTGTACGTATTTTGGACTTAACCTACATTTTGTGCGTATTTTTCAATCTATTCCTTTTCGAGTATTTTAGTTCAAAATTCCCTTATGTACGTATTACCGCTCTCCATTTGGTGAGTAGTTTCAATCTGAGTTCCTTTTTGTAAGTATTTTCCCTGCTACATAAGGCATAGTTGTTGGGGCTCATTGTCTTTTTTATCTAAACCATTTTCGTTTCATCCATAGCAGTGAGCTGTTTTTTTATCTTCATCCTTTCATTTCACGCCATTTCATTTCATCAGGGGCCGATAACCTCCATGTTAGGCCCCTTAAAACAACAATTATCATCATCATCGCATATGCATTCATAACTTCACAATAACTTCCAAATTACGACTAAGTGAGCTATCTGCCTGAGTAGTTACAGGTGTTACCGGCTTTCCTGGGACGATGGGTCACCAAACCGGTATTTAAACTCAATTATTAAGCTTTAATTAACCAAATTGAGAGGAAACAGATCAGACCAAAAACGTACTTTTTAAGCTATACCAAATTCACTTCTCAGTTCGACATAAACTTTAATTCAACTCAAAACCTACACAAAACATACTCTCCTTACTCTTTTACAACTATTAAACGAACTATTCGCACTTAAAACCTAAAAACCCTGAAAAGGGAGCTAATTTAAAAAGGCAATAGCCTAGCCCGATTACGTCTCCGGCAGTGCTACCGCAACTGCATTCATAACTTCACAATAACTTTTGTATAATTTGGTGCAAAATGATGGGTTTTAAAGCTATCTGGATTCAGTTTTTCAACCTATTTATTGTGATGTTTTATGTACGGTATGGTTAATGTCAAACGCAACTAATACCATTTTATCCATAATGTAGAATCTTGGGCTTATGCCGTGTTTTATTTATTCAAACTCGACGCGTTTCGAAAGAAACCATGCCTTTCTTCATCAGGAATAAACGGAAATACGACTAAATTGTTGCTAAGAGAAAGCAACAAAGAAACTAAAAAAGGTGCCCTAAGATGAACAATGAAGTGTATCTAACACGTCCTTCGAGAAGTGTATGTGGCATTCTTTTCCAGGCCGAGAAAGTAATTACCGGAAAATTAAACTCAAAATCGATGTGGAGCGAAATATTTATGATTGTATCGATTCCAAAGGAACAATTTCAGTTGATCATTCAGGAGCTGGCTGCTGTCTTCAGCGTGTCATGGATATTATCCCTAGACTTGTTTATTTTGGGTGCCGATTCATCTTCAGAACGAAGGAAATCCGCCGAGATTTGCAATCTCGAACATCCGCCAAGTCTTCACGCAAGCTTTCGAAAGTTCAGTACCGTAGCTGACAAAATGAATTGGTTAGTAGAGAGTTACTTTAAATAGTTTATGTGTGCTTGTTTTAATATGCTGGGGATTAGCCGTGTTTTTTATCTGTTTCTGTATACTCCAGGAATCTGTGCGTTCCGTAACATGCAATGAAGACCGTAGTTCTTATTTCCATAAATTATATTTTCCATTGTGCCCTGCCGTGCTATTTTAATTGTAACAGCTAATTACTTTTTAAAAGAGTACTAGTTACAAAGTAATTCGTTTCCCTTAGCACCATCCCTAAGACCAGCTGACCCCGCCAGTGTGGAACTTCCCCACTCTAGCGCTGCCTGGCGGGGCGCGCTTGAACTTCAGGAGTCTTCTCACTTTCTCCTTCTATTCGTCATGCTATAACTAAAACTAACTACTAACTTATATACTAGAAGAAGAAATAGAAAACAAAAGGAGAATAAGGGAAATAAAGGACAGGAGGAAAAGAAATGCCCTCAACCCTCGAAGAATGCGGATTGAGGGACTTGGAAGGAAGGAGAGCCATGGCACAAGAAGAAGTCAATATTATTATAAATTGTTTATTCCACTGCTTTATTCTGTGTGGACCGTTGCCTAGTTTTATTAAAGAAAGAAAGATTTCCAGTCGGTCAACACCAATTGAAACCAATTGATGATTCATTCCAAGAACAAGACAAGTCCAAAAATAAAATCGTTCAGATACTAAATAAAGGAGTATTTGTGCTGAATTAATTAAAAATTGCTTTTATACCTACTATTGTCTCACTAACATTGCACACAAAGGAAATATATGTTTATGAAGATAGTTGAGAAATCCAATAAAAACCTTTGAACTAGTCTGGTTTTTGCCGAAATCTCAGTTTAGTACAAATATGAAAAAACATATTTTAATCCTCAAATACGATTATTTATTTTGTAAATCCTAGCAAAGTACAAACCATTATTGAATGCTAAACATTCCAGGTAATTAACTATCTTGAAAGAGCATTGGAAAAGCATTAGACTTTTCTTATTTTGTAGAATCCTCAATATTTCATATTCGTATATAACCTGACCTGTCTGCTTTTTGGAGACAGCAATACGTATAGCTGGCCATGAAGAGGAAGAAAATATATTTATCTCATAAAGTCAATTTTTGGACTTGTATGGTTTTTGGAATGAACCCTTCAATTACATTGGGTGGGAAAAAAAGTATTAATACACCCTAACCAAAAAGAAATACTACATAATATATGAATCTCAAAATACTAACACGCTATTATGTACAACAAGCAGTTCCGTGAAGAACTAAACAGCCTATTTTTCATATAATAATAATTTTATTAATGCAGCCAATGGCCATGTATTTTTTTCTTTTCAGGACGGGTCAGGGAAGGGATTATGAGAGGAAATCGGCCGTGGACCTATTGAAGGAACCGTCCCGGCATTTGCCTGGTAGTGAAAATGGGAAACCACGAAAACCATTTTCAGGACGGCCGAGGTGGGGTTCGTACCCACGCTCTCCCGATGCCAGCGAGACACGAGGTGACGCGTTAGCACTCTCGGCCACCGCGGCCGGTTTTATAATAATCCCTCTATCAATTTACAAAATTTTAGTTTCATTGTTGTAATAGATTCGTAGATTTGTCGGCTTAAGTGGCGTAGTCGGTAGCATGCTGAGCTTCTATGCCCAAGATCGCGGGTTCAAATCCGGCCGAATTCGTCGGATTTTTAAGAGCGTTAAAATCCCTCAGTATGCCTTCCTTTGGTGGGGAAGTAAGGCCGGCGGTCCCATCTCATAGATGTATGGCATATTAAAGAACCTTCCACTAATTACACCTGTGTGAAGCTAAATTGTATAGGCTAAGAATGTAAACAACGCTCTTAGGTTCCTACGTTCGTTGCCAAGAGCCGACTGCGCACAGTGGGTCAAAATCGAAATCTAGGGGGACAAAATTATTTTTACGTTTTAATCATGAATTTAGAGTGAAAGCAACGTATATAATTCGTTTACTTCATATTAAACATCAGTTAAGACCTTTTTTAAGCTCGTCTACAAATGCAAGAAATTGTCTATGACTAGGAGTTGGATAGAGCATTCAGTTATCTCGTCAGAACAATTTTCTACCCCTAATTTACTTTTAACAAAGTCACAAAGTTCCACTTTTGACATAATCGTCGAACCCAGTGTTTCAAACAGTTGTATACGTGTGAGAACTGGTTGCGCGGCATCTTCTAAAACGTAAATTAACTAAGTAAGTTGCAAAAAGATGCAAAAAATCTTATACGAGGCGTAAACTACAAGACTTTATCTACATTTTAACATTAAGTATAAATTGACGCAGAGTGACGTGGCATACTAAAAATCTGTGTGAAAATATAATTTAAAAAATAATAGCTAAATATTATATAATGCAAATATAGCTAAAATTACGTAACAATTACGTCCATTAATAACTGTAACACGTTACAAAGATCATACCTTCAGCTGCATGTTCCATCTTAAAAGCATCACACTAACCACAAAGACAACCAAACCACAGCCACTTATATTCACCCTCCAATTCAGACTGCTCGAACAGTGGTGACAGATTTACACTAAAACGCGTTTATATCCCAGATTAGTGAGCGGCAATTGTATGAGAATGCTGTAGAAGTAATTAATTTTGATTTTTAATTATGAAAATAAATAATTTTGTCCTCCTAGATTTCGATTTTGACCCATTGTGCTGCGGTGACGTCTGGTAGCTACATTCTGAACTAGAGTCGTTGACTGTGGCGGTTGGCGACAAAAGTAGGAACTACCTGAAAATTGATCGTCTGCAGCCCTTACTTGAATTAAAACAGATACACACACTAATACAGTCATCAAAATAAACACCGGTTATCAGACAGTTTCTACACACACCCAAAGTACACGGGGCTACATGAATGCGTTGTCGCAGCCCCTAAACTTAAGAACCAACCAACCAAATTCGTAGATATTGAGAACCGTCGAAATATTTCGGATGGTCGAAATGTTGGATTTTGTATATATGTAGGCTATAGTGTTATGAACGATTACACGAATATTACTGCGTAGGTGTATTATTCAAACTTCAAACGCATGATTAGACAAAAGAAATAAAAACGAGATTTTAAAATTTCGTGCAGCCGCCATCTTGTGGTTATGAAAACAAATGAAATAAATTAGATGTCAGATGTCAGTGGATTAAAATTTGTATCAGCATTTACCATGCCAAGTTTCACTGCGCTTGGATGGTTAAATCGCGAGAAACGTCCATTAAATATTTGAATTTCGCGTCGGCGCCATGTTAAATTTGTGTTCACCAGGTTATTAGAAGGCACATAGGTGAGCTTGTGTTCATATCCATATCAACATACAATATTTCAGTTTGATTTATGTCATAGATTAGTAGATATTGAAAACAGTCTAAATATTTCGAATGGTCACCATGTTGGATTTTTATATATGAAGGGTCCAAGGGAAAGAGGGGGATGTCAAATAATGTAAAATGTTCAGGAAACTAGTTTTTAAGTTTCATTACTTATATGTACAGCACTTATATGTACGCGTCAACTTGAAACGTCACTTTCTCACGACCCTCATTGTTCTTCGCCAGACTCAATTGTGCCTTCAATACGTCGCAAAGTGGCCTACCAGATCGGGCTGATATCTCAATTTAACCTTCTTCCCGTGGACCCTTCATAGAGTTATGTACCATTGGATGACGATAACTGCGTACCTCATTATTCAAACGTAGATTTCGGTCGCATTATTAGGACACAGGAAATAAAATATTAATTTTAAAATTTCGCACAGCCGCCATCTTGAGGTTATGTAGAAATTGAACTAAATTAGATTTCAGTACATTACCATGTGTATAAACATTTGCTGTACCAATTTCACTGCGCTCGGATGATTGAATCGCAGAACAGTCTAATTAAATGTTTCAACTTCCCTTGACCGCCATGTTTGTTTTGTAATTAACAGATTTTTTTAAACTAACATAGGTGAACTTCTAGTAGTGCCCTTTATCACCGTACTGCATTTCAGGACGATATCGGTAATTGTTTCGGAGATACAGAATGCCGGTGAAATAATTATTTCGCACAGTCGCCATGTTGGATTTGTGAGACTTAATAAATTTGATGGGCACGGTAGGGGTCCGCCAAAATGGTGCTATGACCTCACCGAGTTACATTGAAAACGCTATAGCCCTTTAGATTTTATTAAGGGGAAACACACACACATACGCACACACACACACACACACACGGACAAAAGATGATCCCATAAGCTTATTTTTTCATAAAATGAAAATTAGCCTCACGCTATTCACTTAGGAAGTACGTTGGAAAATCGTAGAAGCAAAACTGATTGGAGGACATGTTTCGATCGTCAAGCGATTATCAACAGATCCTGCTCACTTAGCCTCACTTTAGCTAGATAGTGTACGATATGCAGCTGACACTGTGATTTTTGCGGATAGTCAAGAAAGCCTGAAACCTATCATTGATAAAGTTATACAAAAATGCCATGAGTTTGGTTTGGATATAAAACATCAAAAGACAAAAATGTGGGTATTTATTTATTTATTTATTCGTGTCAGAAGTACAAAGTATGTGTTAAACAGACGACTTCAAACAGTTTCTGCCCAGAACTTAGCCACTTCGATAGCACTTGAATTAGCTTCAGTCAAGTCATTCATTGTGCAGCTGTACGGGCACAATGGACAGGAGAAGAGGTGTTGTGTTGTCTGGGTTGCGCCACAATCACACAGGACTGTCTTGGTCGGAAAATGCCACTTATATAAGTTGTCCCTGGATCTTGCAACTTCCACCCTCAGTCTGTTCAGGGACTTCCAGATTAGCCAGTTCTCTGTGTGACCAGGAGGTAGAGATTCCTTTGGTTCCATCCATTCAGACAGACTGCTGGTCCTCTCCTTCCACACGGCAACTCGAGCTGTTGCTGCTGTTCCTTGTAATGGTTGAGTAGTTGTTAGGAAGCTCTTTCTCGATTTTAATCTCCTCTCAGCAGGTTGATATCCGAAGAGTGGGTGTGAGGTCATAACAGATGATTTACTTCTTTCGTTGTTTGCAGCCACTTCTCTTCTGATGTCAGGTGGAGCAATTCCTGCAAGATAGTGCACTTTACTGATGAGAGTTGGCCTCAAGCAACCTGTAATAATCCTGCAGCTCTCATTTAAGGCTACATCCACCTGCTTTGCATGGGCTGACTTGTACCACACAGGACTGGCATATTCTCCTGCTGAATAGCATAAGGCCATTGCTGTTGTCCTTAACGTTTGGGGATGGGTGCCCCAGTTAGTCCCTGCCAGTCTACGGAGGAGGCTGTTCCTCGAAGAGATCTTCTGTTTTAGCTTAAAGCACTGCTCCTTGAATGTGAGTGTACGGTCCAAGGTGACACCTAGATATTTGGGATGGAAACAATGATCCAATAACATACCATTCCAGAATACTTCCAAGTTTCCGACTAGATTGTTTATGTTTTAGGTGGAAGGCACATACTTGAGTCTTATTAGGATTGGGCATGAGTTGGTTCCTTTCATAGTAAGTACCCAGCTGTTTGAGAGCACGAGTGAGTGTATGCTCTACAACTTCAAACTGTTCTGATTGGGCAGAAAGAGCAAGATCATCAGCGTAAATGAAGCTTTTACACCCTTGAGGCTGTGGTTGATCATTGGTGTACACATTAAATAAAATAGGAGACAATACACTTCCCTGGGGCAATCCATTCTTCTGAGTTCTCCAACGGCTGCGATGTCCTTGGAAGTCAACGAAGAACCGGTGATCCTGAAGAAGTGTAGCTATCATGTTAGTGAATCCGTAGTTGTTCGTTAGGTTATAGTGTTTATGTAACAGTATTCTGTGGTTTACGGTGTCATATGCAGCAGAGAGATCAACAAAAGCTACACCTGTGATCTTTTTCCTTTCAAAACCATCTTCTATGAACTGAGTAAGGTGTAGGACTTGAGAAGTGCAATTTTTGCCTGGTCTGAACCCAGCTTGTTGAGGGATTAGAAGAGGATCAACTACAAGAGTTAAACGATTCAGGATCATTCTCTCTAGGATCTTGTAAAGATGACAAAGAAGAGAGATTGGTCTGAAACTTTTAGGATCATTTGGCAATTTACCAGGCTTTAAAATAGCTATTACACGAGCCTTGCGCCATAATTTTGGGATCTTGAAAAATGCAATGCAGTGATTATAAAGATTTAGAAGCCAAATTTTCGTGACATTGCCAAAATGTTTAATTTGTTCAACACAAATATCATCCAGTCCTGCTGCCTTGCCATTCCGACATGTACGGACGGCAGCTTCTAGTTCATGGAGATCAAATGGTCTTGTTAGTTCACTGTTCTGATTGTGTACCTTATCCTGAAGTTTGAAATCTGATTTTCTAAATGACGATCTTGGTGTGCTATTATTTATGAGCTGTGATGCGATGTTATTGGCAGTGATGTTTGCATGTGTGGAACTCTTAGTTGGATCGTTATTTAATTTCTTTAGCAGCCTCCAAGCCTTCTGACTATTAACAGAGAAGTCAGTTTCCTCCATAAGTTTCAGCCATCTTTCTCTCTTGTTCAATGCTATGGTGGATATTAGCTCTTTTCCTGCTGAAATGGTTTCGTCACTAAATGGGTTATCTTCGAAGAGTGAAAGATAATTACTCATCAGGTCGGCTGTTTTAGGTGTTAAGCCATGGATGTATTGTGTCCTGCACCCTCGAGGCATCGACAACCGTGATGCCTTCTTCACAGCATTCACAAATGTATCGTATTCATCTGGTGTTGGCTGGATACCAGCTACAAAACTATCCAAAGTAGAACTAAATTTCTCCCAATTAGCTTTCCGGAAGTTGAATCTTCTGCGGTAGGGTATAGTGATCGGCTGGGCTAATGCAGTAACTTGGCACATCACAGGACGATGTTGAGAGTTAGGAACTGGAGAGCATACTGTCTTCATGCATTGTTGGCTGATGTGCTCACTGGCAAAGATCAGATCTGGATTGTATCCGCGATGCCAACGCCCACTATTGAAGGATGGAGGAAGTTTACTGTCATGTATGAGGGTTAATTGGAAGGTATCGGCCCATTTTAACACCTCTTCTCCATTATCATCGTCTTGAGCATAACCCCATACTGTACTGTGACTGTTAAAGTCACCAACTACAAAATTGACACTATGTTTATGGAAACTATCAGGGGTAGCAAAGGAAAAAGCAGCACCAGGTGGTTTGTATACAGAAGATACGGTGCAATTACTCAGCTCAACAGTTAATATTTCCATATCCTCGTGTTCAGAGATGGAAGTAGACACGATTTGAAGATCAGGTCGAACGAATAAAGCACTTCCGTACTGTCTGTGAGGTCTCTCGGCAATAAGTCTCAAGCCAGCAATTTTGGGACGTCGTAGCTGATTGTCTCTGTGGGTCTCTTGTATGCAAAGTATGTCACAGTTGTTACTTCGACATATTTCACTCAGGAGCTCTTCTTTTGGGGATGAAAGTCCCTCTGTATTAAACGTAATTATAGTTAGCCTTGAAAAAGGCCTTTGTGGAACAGATATATCTTGTTTGTACTTCTGGAATGCTGATGCTCAGTTCAGTACTGGAAAGTGTAATCCAGGTACCTATGCAGGGGCACCACGTGCAGGAATCAGCTTCATTAGTAAAATAAAGTCTCTCCAGGCAAATTAAATATAGAACGGAATCCCATTGAACAAGTGCATAAGTATATATAGCATTGCACTCCCATAAATGACCAATGCAATGGGATCCTTCCGATGAGGTAAGTCCCGAATTGGAAAAGCCAGGACAATATTCAATAAGATGCGTAACGTGTTTAGACATCATGGGATAACAATGGCTACGAAAATCAGGCTTTTACGTTGTTATTTATTTATTTATTTATTTATTTATGTTGTGAACATTACAGGAAGCCCCAATTACATTGCTCACTACTAGAATTAGATAATACTAGCAGAAGTACCCGTTCTTCGAACAGTATTCGGTGTTAACACCAGACATTATAATAATAATAATAATAATGTTATTGGTGTTATGTCCCTTTTAAGTACTGTTGCTTTTAGAGACGCACCAGACATTATCGATTGAGCTACTGTTGCAATGGTTAGCGGCTTGTAATTTCTTCATAAGTTTATCAGAACGAAGTTAGTTTTCTGGGAATATCACACACACTGTTAATTTAAGGGCCTTATAATGTGGTTTTCGGAGACTCTTTATAGACTCGCGAATTTTTTGTCTCACATTGAGAAGTGCAACATATGCTTTGGTCGTCCTTCCAGGATAATTTTTATATTTCGCCTATTTTAGCATGTATTTTGAGAAATTTTTCCCTATATCCACCCTTCTACTGTGTGAAAAGTACGGTGAAGAGTTTTATAAATGATTGGTGTATTGACTCATGTTTACCATACCTAATTTTACGATGCGCCAAGCATCCGAACATGAGTTATAGGCGTACATAAGGATACACAGAAAGACAGACATACAATTCTATTGTCTACAACATATTACCCAGAAATCCAAATATGGGTATATCTACCACACAGTATCAAAGAAAATCATCCTTACGATGAACCCGTATGTCGACAAAAAAAAAGAAAAGAAAAAAGATTAGTTGAAATGTGCTCTCAAACTAAATTCACCTAACGTGTACTTCCTGACATGAAATAGAATTGAAAGCCTTGTAGATGAAACGCAATACACGTCACATAAAAACTGACCCTCTACGTTGTGTTGGGTCCCCATACACAGGAAGAACTCTATCATAAATTATAAAAGCTTTTGGTGCATGAAAATTCAGGTTCTTTAGTCCCAAATGTCCCAAATTCCTAAAAGCCGCAAAAAATGCTGATTCAATTCAGGAATTTTTGAAAATAATGTTGTTGTTTGGAGATATAATAGACCTTCTGTACTATATGTCGCACGTGAAAATTGCATGAAAAAATCCTAGGTTACCCCTTGACCCCCTTAATTGCATTGATGAATTATACAGTCGACGTTGGTTCCGTGATAACCTTATATTTGCAAACTTTCACAGAAATGTAATAAATGTAATAAATTGCTTCTTACTGAAATAGATGGAAAGTTGGATGCCACCCCTTGAGATAATGATGCCATGGTTACCGAATTGCATTCCTTCATTAGTTTGTTTAATTAAATTTAATTAGTTTTCTGGGAATGTTTCAGAACCTGTTGGTTTTAGAGCCTTATAATGTAGTTTTCGAGGACCCTCGAGTTTTATTTCTGGCACCGAGGGGCTTTGTCTCGTCGTTGTACGCCATAATATAATACTAATAATAATAATATAATATAGGGGTAGGAATATAATAGACCTGCCATACCACACCCGCAGGTGTAAATCGCGTGAAAAAAAATCTAGAATACCCCTTGACCCCCTTAAGCGCATTTTACGTATTGATGAAATTTCCAGCTTAATTTGGTTCCATAACAACCATCTAGCCGTTTGCAAACTTTCACACTAATGTAATTAATGGAATTGCATTGCATCTTACAGCAATAGATGGACCTCTGAGAATCTGTTGCCATGGTTATCGGCTTGCATTCGTTCATTAGTTTATTAAATTAAATTAGTTTTCCTGGAATATCTCAAAAACGGTTGGACGTAGGACCTTAAAATGTGTTTTTAGGGCCCCCGAGTTTTATCTCTCACTTTGAGGGGCTGAAAATGAGCTTTGTCTCGTCCTTCTACTCCTATTTCAGCATGTATTTTAAGGGGGTATGCCCCCTTTTATGATAGGTACAGAGAAGAGTTACATCAATGATTAGTGTAGTGCCTCTGATGGATATCTGTACCAAATTTTACTTTGATACACCCAGCCGTTCTCGATTTATAAGGGAACAAAGTTGTCCACAAACAAACAGACAGACCAAAACATTATTTTCGCGCGCATCTATCATAAAACAGTCTGAAACGTGTAAATAACTGAAATTTCCGTAGAAATTCAGAAAAAAAAACAGAAAAATTTTCTTTTTTATATATGTAGAGATATACTGCACCGCTCGGTGTTGACCGTGTTTTATTGCACAAATTTAGGTTTTACTCGCTAACCGTTGGAGATACACGAAAAGTGATAAGGACCTTTTGGATAGAAAATTGAATGCTATAGCTCATTTATGCCATCAAAAGGTTGCTATTTCTTAGCGTTCTCTTTTTATTTGAAATGGAATTATCACATTTTGAAACCAAAGGGTGTAGTGACGTCATAAATGTGGGTTTTACTCGCTAACCGTTGGAGATAAACGAAAAGTGAAGCTCGTATATACCGTCAAAAGTTTGCTATTTCTTAGCGTTCTCTTTTTATTTGATAAGGAAATATGAAGTTTTGATTCAAGTGTGTAGTGACGTCACTAAAATGGTCGCCATTTTCTAATAGTGCAAAATATCGAAATAAAATGTATCCTATATGTAAACCTGGTAAATCAGCTACATCCATGCAAAATTTCATTTAAACCGGACAAGTGGTTCTTGCGTTATTGAGTAGCACACAGACAGACAGAAAGACAGACACACACCATCTCATTTTTATATATTAGTATAGCAGAAGTACCCGTCCTTCGAACGGTGTTATATATTAACACCAGACATTATCAATTGAGCTACTGTTGCAATGGTTAGTGGTTTTTCATTCCTTCATAACTTTATCAGAACGAAGTTAGTTTTCTGGGAATATCACACACACTGTTAATTTAAGGGCATTAAAATGTGGTTTTCGGAGACCCCTTATAGACTCGCGTATTTTGTGTCTCACATTGAGAAGCGCAACATATGCTTTGATCGTCCTTCTAGGATAATTTTTATATTTCGCCTATTTTAGCATGTATTTTGAGAAGTTTTTCCCTATATCCACCCTTCTACTGTATGAAAAGTACGGTGAGGAGTTTTATAAATGATTGGTGTATGGACTCATGTTTACCATACCTAATTTTACGATGCACCACGCCTCCGAACACGATCTATAGGCGTACATAAAGATACACAGAAAGACAGACAGACAATTCTATTGTCTACAACATATCACCCAGATATCCAAATATGGGTATATCTACCACACAGTATCAAACAAAATCATCCTTACGATGAACCCGTATGTCGACAAAAAAAATAAAGATTAGTTAAAATTTTTCTCTCAAACTAAATTCACCTAACGTGTACGTCTTGACGAGAAATATAATTAAAAGCCTTGTAGACGAAACGCAAAGAATACACCTCACATAAAAAATGACCCTCTACGTTGTGTTAGGTCCCCATACACAGGAAGACCTCTTTCATAAATTATAAAGGCTCGTGGTGCATGAAAATGCAGGTTCTTTAGTCTCAAATGGCCCAAATTCCTAAAAGCCGCAAAAAATGCTGATTCAAGTCAGGAATTTTTGAAAATGATGTTGCTGTTTGGAGATATAAAGGAAGATTGTAGTTTTACGTGACCATTAATCGCGAGATCATAAGCCACGGGACGTCCATTTTACGTGGAATCTGAACCACAGGGCATGGCATTTCACTTTGAAAATGTTTGGAGATATAATAGACCTTCTGTACTGTATGTCGCACGTGAAAATTGCATGAAACAAGATGTTCAGTAAAGAACATATAGCCTACTTTCTCCTAAATGTATGAGTATAGTTATAACTCGTTGTTATTATCAAAGAGTATAATAGAACTATTCTTTGTTGAAGACCTTAGAAACGATTTACCTCTACCAAACGCCACAACCTAGATAAAAACTGCTACAATCATTGAAGAAAGAAAGATAAGAAGTATCTAAAGAATGTTATGGATCTGGAGACATAATCGACCGGACTGGCGGCGTGGCTCAGCGGTAACGTTCTCGCTTGCTGGACCGTATGTTTCAGGTTCGTATCCTGGCGCAGTCAGCTGGCATTTGAGGGTGCACAAATGCGAGGGAGCCGTGTTAGTAGATTTACTGGCACGTTAAAGATCCCCTTCGGGACAAAATTCTGGCACCCCGGCGTCTCTAAAAGCAACAGTAGTTAAAAGGGACGTAAAACCAATAACATTATTATTATTATTATTATTATTATTATTATTATTATTATTATTATTATTATTATTACATAATCGGCCTGACGCGGACAACATCCAACTTTGAGTTGAGGCATGTCTTTACACGTCTGGCTGCGTATGACTTTCACAACCCTAATTGAATTAACAAATCTTTCCATGACCCTACAGAGACGTGTGTATACCAACTATGTGGATATTTTCGATTGCTATTTGGCTGAAATAGAAGTATTAATTAATATCCTGAACTAGCACCAACGGTAGAGTTCAGATACTATGTGAAATCGTTTAGTTCTTTACTTCAATTAACATTTTCAAATAACGCACAATAGGCTGTTACAAACCCTTTAAAATAGAAAGTAAAAATGTATCGTAGTATCATCTTGTCATTCTTCAAATTCGATGCGCATAGAATGCAAATGGTATAGTAATCAATGGAGCCCCACGTAGACTAGTCGTGATATCTAGTGGTGAAATATCTAACAATAAAATCCTAACAGAACGAGTGCATTCTAGCGGCCAGAAGAAGAAACTTTTCAATAAAATCTGGTCGGCGTGCAGTTACCTTTTTGGCAGCTAGATGTCTCGAGTAAATCTGCTGGCGAATTATGTTTTAATTAAATATATATTTTACACCATAATATGCACAATATAACGCTTAATTTTAAAACATCTGAGTCATTACAAAACAATAAACATATAAAATTTCAAGCAAAAAACCTAGTTCTGATCGGGTTTGAACCATAGGCATTTGAGCGATACGCTAACGCTCTACCACTGAGCTAATTGTGTCAACGAATATCGTTCTATATAAAATTACTTACATAGAACTTGTTAGCAAATAGTGATTTATACTAAACGATTTCATCACTGGAGTATATTATTTATATATAAAGCATTTCATACAAAGTTTATTTATTTTATATCAGTACGCTATATTGCATGCAATACTCAAATTAGTGAAATATAAGTCAGGCACAAGATATCCGCTGCCATCTTGTCTTATTACTAAATCAGCTCAGCTTTTTAAAATCACGTCTGCACTATAGTATTACAAAATAAACTTTTAATTTCGAACGTGCCTCTTCCTTTAGAACAGTTAAAACGATTCTCGGCTCGATAATCGGAACTGGTGGGTCCCATGATATGGATTATAAAGTTTGCATAATTCGCACGGCCGCCATCCTGAAATGGTATGGCGGACGACCTTGTAGTTTGGTCACAAGACGCATCCTATACGAAGGTATGTTGTTACCAAATTTGGTAGAGATTGGATGATTTGGTTAGTCGTTATTTGATTTTACGTTTTGAACGTTTGAGTGGCCGCCATTCAGTTTTAGTAAAGATGGCGGCGATATAAAACATGACACTGAGGTGTCCTTTGCTAGTGCTACCTTTGTACCAAATTTCGTTCAATTCGCATTCACCGTGTTCGAATTGATAGGGGGGGACAGACATTCAGAGTACACACACTCTCACACACACACACACACACACACACACACAGACACACAGACACACACACAGACTCACACACACACATACACACACACAGACAGACACACTTTTTTTCGCCCTGTGTTGATCTCATAAGTCTACTTTCATTTTTTGCAAAAATCGAAAGTAGGCTAAAAATCTAGGTTACCCCTTGACCCCCTTAATTGCATTGATGAATTATACAGTCTACGTTGGTTCCGTGATAACCGTATAGCCATTTGCAAACTTTCACAGAAATGTAATAAATGGAGTGACATTACTTCTTACAGAAATAGATGGAAAGTTGGATGCCACCCCTTGAGATAATGTTGTCATGGTTAGCGGTTTCCATTCCTTCATTAGTTTGTTAAATTAAATTAAATTAGTTTTCTGCGAATATTTCAGTTACTTTTGGTTTTAGGGCCTTATAATGTAGTTTTCGAGGACCCTGAATAAAGTTGTGCATTAGGGTCCCCAGAAAAACAGGAGAGCACCAATAAGTGGACTGTAAATAAGATTAAGACATGTCTTGTACTAGAACATTTACTGCCATTACGGACTGTACACACACATACAACAACAACAAACTGGTAGCCAAGCACGCAAAAGTTCTCTCGTCTCCCGTCGAGCGCTGCAGAGCGAGCAATCGAAATGGCTGTCGAGTGATCGAGACGGCTGTACTCAACATACCGGCCGCCAAGAAATACTTACTTTCTTAACACTACAAATAACATAACAAACGAATTGCATCGAATCAATCACTGCACTATAGTCCAACATGTCTGTTTGAACAAGAAGTCTATATACAATACAATGTTACACTGAAACAAAAGAAACAAAACTGAAGTGCTATGGTACATTAATTACACTGCACTTGCTTCAGGCAGAGGACACAATTTCACAATAGGTCGTTTGAACAATCCCTTGGTAGTGCGTATGGTTGCCACACGAACCAGTCCGTCATCTCCAGGATGAACTTGATCGATCACTGCAATCTTCCAGTGCAGAGGAGGTAGGTTGTCTTCCTTCACAATGACAAGCGTCCCAGGCTTCACACTTGGGGAAGAACTGGACCATTTAGCCCTCTGCTGCAGGTGGTGTAGATACTCATTGGACCACCTGGACCAGAATATCTGAAGTTGTTGCTGCAGAATCTCCCATCTGGACAACAAGCTAAGCTTCACATTACTTAGATCTGGCTGGGGTAAACTTGATAAGGCAGTGCCGATAAGGAAATGGCCAGGAGTGAGAACTTCAATATCATTAGGATCGGAGGAGAGAGGAAGGAGTGGTCTGGAGTTCAGACAAGCTTCTATTTGACAGGTTAAAGTAGTTAATTCCTCAAAGGTAGGACATAACGTACCCATAACACGTCTGAGGTGATGCTTGAAAGATTTAACACCTGCTTCCCACAGGCCTCCAAAGTGAGGTGCTCTTGGAGGTATGAAGCTCCACTCGATGCCTTCTCTGCTGGTGAAATTCTGTACCTCAGTTCTCGTTTCTTCTGAGTCGAGAAGTTCTTGAAGTTCCTTCTTGGCTCCCACGAAGTTAGTGCCATGATCACTGTAGATAGTTTGGCAACGTCCACGACGTGATACAAATCTACTCAATGCTGCCATGAAAGCTCGTGTCGTAAGGCTGCTAACAACTTCGAGATGTACAGCTTTGGTAGCTAGGCATACAAATAGTGCTACGTAACATTTATCTCTTGTCTTTGACCTGAGAGAACCAGTTTTTACAAGAAATGGCCCTGCATAGTCTATCCCACAGTTTAAAAAGGGTCGAACTAATTCAACGCGAACACGTGGTAGTTGGCCCATTAATTGAGTTGAAGATTTTGCTCTTAGTCGGAAACATGTCAAGCAATTATGAATTATCCGTCTGACTGTCGTTCTACCATTCACAATCCAGTATTTCTGCCTAAGGGAGGCCAGAAGAAGTTGACAGCCAGCATGCAAGAGACGACTGTGTTCTTGTTCAATTATCAATCTGGTGATGTGATGATGAGGAGGCAAGATCACAGGATGTTTTTGCTCATATGGCAGATTAGACCGTTCTAACCGTCCACCAACTCGTAGCAGCCCGTTGAGGTCTAAACCAGGATGTAGACTTCTCAAGTGACTCTTACAATGAACTTCTTGGTCTGATTCCAGCTGTTTGATTTCCATGTGGTATGCTAACTCCTGAGCCTGCCTAATGCATGTTGTCAGAGCATTCTGCAATTCCTTTAAAGAAAGAGGTCCAGTAGCTCGCTCTGTCTTCAATTTTGAACAATTATGTACAAATCTAAAGATGTATGCTACAACTCGTTGCAATCTCGATAAGCTAGAGAATCTTGTGACGAGTCCATCCTCGGGAGTAGTCATTAAGTAACATACAGGCTTAATCTTCTGCTCTGGTGGTTCCTGCTGCTCTGGAAGATTGTTTAATGTAGGCCAGTGTTTAGAATCTTCACCCAACCAAGCTGGTCCATTCCACCATAACTTATTATCCTTAAGATCCTTAGGATGTACACCTCGTGATATCAGATCAGCGGGGTTAAACTGTGAAGAAACGTGTCGCCAAGTAGCACCTTCTGTAATTTCCTGTATTTCAGCTACTCGGTTGGCTACAAAGGTCTTCCATCTTGATGATGGTGCCGAAAGCCATGCCAATACAATAGTCGAGTCTGTCCACAAGAATATGTTCGCAAATGTAAGATTCAAGGACTTGACTACCCTTTGCAATAATTGAGATAATAGCAATGCTCCACATAATTCCAGTCGTGGAAGAGATAATTTCTTCAATGGTGCTACCCTGGACTTGGAGCAAAGAAGTCTTACAGAAGTGGTTCCATCCTTGTTTGTGGAATGTACATACAAGCACCCTCCAAACGCAGCTTCCGATGAATCACAGAACCCATGAAGCTGTACAGTTACTGAGCGGTCACCTAGAATTCTGCAATCAATGTAGATTTCATCAATCCATGGGAGCTGATTATAGAGTGATGTCCAAGTTGCAGCCAATTCTTCTGATAAAGGCTGGTCCCAAGATAGCCGTTCTTGCCATAACTTCTGAAGAAATATCTTGCATAAAATTACTATAGGACTGATGAGGCCTAGAGGGTCAAAAATGCTGGAAACAATGGATAGAACTAGGCGTTTTGTGAAACCATGTGGATAGGGTTTTGGCTTGAAACTGCTAATAACTTGAAACTGGTCAGCAGCTGGGTGCCATACCAATCCTAACGTTTTAACTTCACCCTTGTCCAGCTGTAGTGGTAACTGAGCCTCCCTTAGCTCCGGTGAGACATTCTCTAGAATACCTGGGTGATTGCTGCACCACTTACGTAGTGAGAATCCACCCTTCTGTAGTATGTTTATCAACTCTTGTTGCACTTGAAGAGCCTCTTCGACGGTCGCACATCCCGAGATACAATCGTCAACATAGAAATCTTCCATCAATGATTTCTGAGCTTTCGGAAAGGCATGAGCTTCCTCACTGGCCAGTTGTTGAATGCATCTAATAGCTAAGAATGGTGCACATGACATGCCATACGTAACAGTCTTCAATTGATACTCCTTGGCAGGATCTGTCAATTTCTCTCTCCATATTATCCTTTGATATCTACAGTCTTGGGGATGTACCAGAATCTGACGGTACATTTTTGCTATGTCCGCAGTGAAAGCAATGGCATGACTTCTGAATCTTAAGATAATAGAGTAGAGATCTTGCTGGATGGTTGGGCCGACGAGTAGAAGGTCATTCAATGATACTCCGTTGCTGGATGCTGCAGAACAATCAAATACTACTCTAGTCTTAGTGGTCGAGCTGCTTGCCTTAACCACTGCATGATGTGGCATATAGTAGCAACGTGCTGTGGTATCTTCTGCAATATCCATATGACCCAAATCTTCGTACTCTTGAAGAAATCGACTATATTCTTCCTTCAGTCCTTGATGTTTGGTCAACTTCCTTTCCAACTGATGAAACCTCTTTGTTGCCATCTGCTTGGAGTCTCCTAGATTTTCTGGGGTTTCTTTGAAGGGAAGACGCACTACAAATCTGCCAGAAGAGTTGCGCGAGACGTGCCGTTTGAAGTGAGCTTCACAGTCCCTTTCTTCCTTAGTTCTTGGAGTATGGTGTAGCTCTTCGATTTCCCAGAACCTCTGTAGCTGCTGTTGGATGCAGCCTGCAGATTGTACAAAGTAAGATACTACCGGCCGCCGTGGTCCATGTAGGGGCTTACTGGAATCTGTATATTTACCTGCAAGTACCCAACCTAACTCTGTTTCTTGCAGAATAGGATAATCTTTAGTCCTAGCTAGATTTCCTGCGAGCTGAATGTATGGGCATACCTCTGACCCAATTAACAAGTCTATGTGACCCGGTTCGTTGAACTTCGGATCAGCAAATGGCAGATTTTTGGGTAAGTTCCACTCCTTGCTATCAATGTATTCGCCAGGAAGATCTTCAGTAAGCTTAGGTAGAACTAATCACTCGACTGAGGTCACGAAATCATTTATACGCGAGCCTATTTGCACCAAAACACTATGCTTGGTTTCTGACGTCGTATTCCCAATACCCTGGATCGGTTTACGATCATGAGATCTGCGCAGCCTTAATCGCTGAACACAGGATTCTGAAATAAAGCAAGATTGCGAGCCACTGTCTAAAAGGGCTCTACAAGTCTGCCAGATCCCTTGAGCATCCTTGACCTTCACCAAGGCTGTGGACAACAATATGGACTGACGTGGTTCTATCTTGAGAGTACAGTAACTACTCGCACCATGCTGCACCTGAGTCACGTTCTGATTAGGGACGTTTTCCGACTTATCTACGTTTGACAAATGCTGGGACACATCAATATGCAGTAACGTGTGATGCTTCTTCCTGCATGTTTGGCAGTTACCAGCCTTGCACTGGGCGACTCTGTGTTGAGCATGTAGACAGTTGAAACAGAGATTATTACGCTTGACAAAATCTCTACGTTCTAGAGTAGGAACTTGCTTAAAATCTCTACATCTAGCCAAAGCATGTGGAGCGTTGCAGTACACACAGTTTACAGTTGTAGTAACATACGTCTGATGAGCATGTGGTGTTGTCTTACGATTGGAGGGTTCTTTACCTTTAGTGTCTGAGCTGCTTGAAGGCTTGAGGAGGTTGCTTGAGTTCACTATGTCTAAAGCCTTGCATTTACCTTCTAAGAACTTGATAAGATCTTCAAGAGTAGGAAGAATTTCAGAGTCTACAGTATCTTCAAATTCTTTCCTAATGGACACGTGCACTTTCTCCAAAATCAACTGCGAAACCAGTAGGTCTTCCAATGGCACTGCTAGATTTAGGGCCTTAATAGCATTTAGGTTACTCAGAGTTTGGTTAACTAGTGCCCGAAGCTCATTAACAGAATCTTTGTGAGCAACCGGCAAGTTTAATAAGTAACCTAAGTGTGCCGTAGTAATCAGTCTTATGTTATCATAACGACTGCGAATAGTTTGCAGAGCAACTTCAAAATTACTGCTAGAAACTGGGATATTAGCTATTAACTTATGAGCTTCACCTTTGAGTGTAGACAGCAAGTAGTGAAATTTTTGAATATTGTCCAACTGGTCATTATTGACAACTAGGCTATCAAAGGTGTCCATATAATGCTTGAAACCGGTCACATTACCATCATAGCTGGGAAGTTGTAGTGTCGGTAATCTAATAGCATTCCGTGTACTAGAATGTGAGTGAGGTGGAGTAATACTACCATCAGCCTTGTGATCATTATCACGATTGATCTCGATATTCATTGCAGCTTCGAGATCAAAGTATGCTGATTCAAAGGTTTCTCTTTCAGCTGCATGCTTTTCAATACCCTCAAATAGTTCTAACTGCGTTTGAGCACCTTCAAATTTATCTCTAATGTTAGGCAATTCTTTCAGTCTAACAATTACTAATTGAATTTCTGACTCACGCTGGAATTCAGTAATATACTTTGACATTCGTGTTAAACTTGATTTGGCAACGGCTCGTTGCTGTACGAGTTGCTTCCTGGTTTGTTCTTCCATTGCTGCAGACGCGTTACGAGTACAAAAGGTTCGAAAAGGGTGAAAACAAGGAAGGCTAGCTTATAGAATAATTAACTAAGAATGTGATCCTTAGTACTTGAGCATAACGGGCGCAAGGAGACAGAATAAACCAATAGGATCAAGGTTGGGAGCATAATCTAAGGTGCCAGTCTAAGAATGTTTCAACTTACTTGTTATGCAGAGATAAATCTTGGATCCGCCACTGTCATCCATGATGAGCTGAATAATACACTGTCTATGTTCTGCATGACCACACAAACTGGAGCTATAAGACCGGCAGCTGAACACGTGCCGTGGTATGTGTTGTAGGTTATGTTACGTATGTAACATGTAAAACACACGAGTTGCATTTCTAGACGTTCGTTAAGAGTTGTGTTCCAACGATTAGTGTTTTACACGTCCGAAGTATGCACGATGTCGTCTCATACTTGGAAGAATCCATTTCGCCACGAGGTGACCATGTGCTTTGTCCGCGTTCTGTTATATCGTACAGAGAACATGTCTTTCCAACGCGAATATCCGGTACGCGAGGACCATGAATAAAGTTGTGCATTAGGGTCCCCAGAAAAACAGGAGAGCACCAATAAGTGGACTGTAAATAAGATTAAGACATGTCTTGTACTAGAACATTTACTGCCATTACGGACTGTACACACACATACAACAACAACAAACTGGTAGCCAAGCACGCAAAAGTTCTCTCGTCTCCCGTCGAGCGCTGCAGAGCGAGCAATCGAAATGGCTGTCGAGTGATCGAGACGGCTGTACTCAACAGACCCTTTAGGGCCCCCAAATTTTGTTTCTGGCACCGAGGGGCTTTGTCTCCTCGTTGTACGCCATAATTTAATAATAATAATAAAATATAGAGATAGAAATATAATAGACCTGCCGTACCACACCAGGAGGTGTAAATCGCGTGAAAAAAATCTAGTGTACCCCTTGACCCCCTTAAGCGCATTATACGTATTGATGAATTTTACAGCTTAATTTGGTTCCGTGATAACCTTCTAGCCGTTTGCAAACTTTCACACCAATGTAATTAATGGAATTGCATTGCGTCTTACAGCAATAGATGGACCTCTGAGAATCCGTTGGCATGGTTACTGGCTTGCATTCGTTCATTAGTTTATTAAATTAAATTAGTTTTCTGGGAATATCTCAAAAACGGTTGGTCTTCGGTCCTTGAAATGTGGTTTTCGGGGACCCGAGTTTTGTCTCTCACATTGAGGGGCTGAAGAAGAGTTTTGTCTCGTCCTTCTACGCCTATTTCAGCATGTATTTTAAGGGGGTAGGCCCCCTTTTATGAGAGGCACGGAGAAGAGTTACATCAATGATTAGTGTCGTGCCTCTGATGGATATCTGTACCAAATTTTACGTTGATACACCCAGCCGTTCTCGAGTTATAAGGGAACAAAGTTGTCCACAGACAATCATACAGGCAGACAGACAGACAGACCAAAACATTATTTTCGCGAGCATCTATCATAAAACAGTCTGAAACGTGTAAATAACTCAAATTTCCGTAGAAATTCAGAAAAAAAACCAGACAAATTTTCTATTTATGTATGTAGAGATATACTGCACCGCTCGGTGTTGACCGTGTTTTATTGCACAAATTTAGGTTTACTCGCTAACCGTTGGAGATACACGAAAAGTGATAAGAATCTTTTGGATAGAAAATTAAATGATAAAGCTCGTGTATACCATCAAAAGTTTGCTATTTCTTACCGTTCTCTTTTTATTTGAAATGGAAATATGAAATTTTGAAACCAAAGGGTGTAGTGACGTCACAAAAGTAGGTTTTACTCGCTAACCGTTGGAGATACACGAAAAGTGATAAGGACCTTTCGGATAGGAAATTAAATTTTAAAGCTCGTATGTGCCATCAAAATTTTGCTATTTCCTACCGTTCTCTTTTTATTTGATATGGAAATATGAAATTGTGAAACCAAAGGGTGTAGTGACGTCACTAAAATGGTCGCCATTTCTTAATAGTGCAAAATATCGAAATTAAAAGTATCCTATATGTAAAGCTGGTATTTCAGCTACATCCATGCAAAATTTCATTTAAATCGGACCAGTGGGTCTTGCGTTATTAGGTAACAGACAGACAGACAGACAGACAGGCAGACAGAAAGACAGACACACACCATCTCATTTTTAGCCTACTTTCGATTTTTGCAAAAAATGAAAGTAGACTTATGAGATCAACACAGGGCGAAAAAAGTGTGTCTGTCTGTGTGTGTGTATGTGTGTGTGTGAGTCTGTGTGTGTGTCTCTGTGTGTGTGTGTGTGTGTGTGTGTCTGTGTGTGTGTACTCTGAATGTCTGTCCCCCCCTATCAATTCGAACACGGTGAATGCGAATTGAACGAAATTTGGTACAAAGGTAGCACTAGCAAAGGACACCTTAGTGTCATGTTTTATATCGCCGCCATCTTGACGGAAACGTAATGGCGGCCACACAAATGTTCAAAGCTTAAATCAAATTACGACTAACCTAATCATCCGATCTCTACCAAATTTTGCAACAAGATACCTTTATGGGGGGAGCATCCTTTGACCAAACTAATAGGGCATCAGAGTTATAGTTTTCGGATGGCGGCCATCTTTGTGTGAAAATCGATTCCCCCTATTAATTCGAACACGGTGCAACCGAATGGAACGAAATTTGGTACAGAGGTAGAACTAACAAAAGGCACCTCAGTGTCATGTTTTATATCGCCGCCATCTTGACGGAAACGTAATGGCGGCCACACAAATGTTCAAAGCTTAAATCAAATTACGATTAACCTAATCATCCGATCTCTACCACATTTTGCAACAACATACCCTTATAGAGGAAGCATCCTTTGACCAAATGAATAGGTCATTAGCTTAATAGTTTGCGAATGGCGGCCATCTTTGTGTGAAAATCAATTCCCCCTATTAATTCAAACACGGTGAAACCGAATGGAACGAAATTTGGTACAGAGGTAGCACTAGCAAAGGGCATCTCAGTGTCATGTTTTATATCGCCGCCATATTGACAGAAACGTAATGGCGGCCACACAAATGTTCAAAGCTTAAGTTAAATTACGACTAACATAACCATCCGATCTCTACCAAACTTTGCAACAACATACCTTTTTGGAGGGAGCATCCTTTGACCAATCTAATAGGTTATTAGCCTAATAGTTTGCGGATGGCGGCCATCTTTATGTCAAAATTGATTCCCCCTATTAATTCGAACACGGAGGAACCTAATGGAACGAAATTTGGTACAGAGGTAGCACTAGCAAAGGGCACCTCAGTGTCATGTTTTATATCGCCGCCATCTTGACTGAAACGTAATGGCGGCCACACGAATGTTCAAAGCTTAAATCAAATTGCGATTAACCTAATCATCCGACCTCTACCAAATTTTGCAAATACATACCTTTATGGAGGGAGCATCCTTTGACCAATCTAATAGGTCATTCGCCTAATAGTTTGCGGATGGCGGCCATCTTTGTGTCAGAATCGATTCCCCCTATTAATTCAAACACGGTGAAACCGAATGGAACGAAATTTGTTACAGAGATACCACTAGCAAAGGGCATCTCAGTGTCATGATTAATATCGCCACCATATTGACAGAAACGTAATGGCGGCCACACAAATGTTTAAAGCTTAAATCAAATTACGACTAACATAACCATCCGATCTCTACCAAACTTTGCAACAACATACCTTTATGGAGGGAGCATCCTTTGACCAATCTAATAGGTCATTAGCCTAATAGTTTGCGGTTGGCGGCCATCTTTATGTCAAAATTGATTCCCCCCATTAATTCGAACACGGTGGAACCGAATGAACGAAATTTGGTACAGAGGTAGCACTAGCAAACGGCACCTCAGTGTCATGTTTTATATCACCGCTATCTTGACGGAAACGTAATCGCGGCCACCCAATTGTTAAAAGCTAAAATGTAATTACGACCCACCTAATAATCTAGTCTCTACCAAATTTTGCAACACCATATCTTTATGTGGGAAACATATTCTGACCAAACTGCAAGAACATCAGCCCAATAGTTTGCAGATGGTGGCCAAGTATGTGTGCTAATCGATTCCCCCTATCAATTCAAACACGGTGAAACCGAATTGAACGAAATTTGGCACAGAGGTAGCACTAGCAAAGGGCACCTCATATTCATGTTTAATATCCCTATAGCACGTTGTATTTCAACAGGCTACTACAACCAACATTCAATCATACTCCTTGAAAAGGACAAAGGGTTATAACAATACCCATGCATTTAGGAGAAAGTAGGCTATATGTTCTTTACTGAACATCTTGTTTTTCTCATAGCTTTAAATTTGATATTATAGACTGAGTGAACCACACAGGATATGTGCGCTTGTAATGTTTCGTTTTTGGAACGCACTGGTCAATTATAGAGTTCTCTGCTCTTCCTTACGGTGCTGAGACATGAACTCTGACAGAGTCTTCATGTAAATGGTTAGAGGCCTCTAAAATGTGAATGTACAGAAGGATATTGCGGATACCATGGATAGACCATGTCACATATGTCGAGGTTCTTCAAAAAAATTAGAAAAACCAAGGAAGTATTAACCACCGTGAAATTAAGGAAAATCCGATACCTAGGACACAAAATGAGGAATACCGACAAATACCATCTCCTGCAGTCTATTCTCCACGGATAAATACCAGTGAAGAGAAGTGTTGGACGGAGAAGAACATCCTGGTTAAGGCATCTCACAGCCTGGACCTCCAAAAGGTCCACTGAATTATTCCATCTCTAAGTACAATCAAGATGGTTGCCAACATCCAGAATGGATAGAAACCATGTAACGTTTCTTAGTGGGGTGCTGATGAGGATATTGGGGTTGCTTGGTGTTAGACACACAAGGAAAGTACTCACAGAATTAACTCAGGTTCTTGGGAAAATATTCATCAATATTTTAATTTCTTCAATTAATGAAGCATCCTACATTTCACATTCCTTTAATTTCTGGAGAGCTGCACCATAATCTTTCAATACATGTTTTGAGTTTTCAGTCATTTCATTTAAACTGCTCACTACAGGATATTTTTCTTTCGACATCAGATCTCTATTATCTCTTTTTCATATATATCAAAAACATAACACCATCTTAATAAGTACTCCTATAGCCAAAGTCCCCTGCTACCTATTGTTGGTTCACCACAAAGAATCTAGTAGACTCAATCCACTAGACGCCATGTAGTTCCCCAGCAATAGGCAGCCATTTTATATCCAAATGCAGTGACAACCTGAAGAAGAAGAAGAAGAATGTACGATGTTCATGCATTACACTTGTTGTTGTATGAGTCTTCAGTCTTTCGACTGGTTTGATGCAGCGCTCCAAGCTTCCCTGTCCTGAGTTAATCGCTTCATCTCTACATAGCTACCACACTCTACATCCGAGGCAATCTGTTTAACATATTCTAACCTTGGTCTACCTCTACTGATCTTATCCTCGATCCTTCCTTCTATAACCAGGTTTGCTATTCCTGGGGCATTTCACTTGCGCGCAAATATACAGTCGTATAATTATACAATATATTGATTACAACGTGTTTTTTTTTTACTTGTGTAACGTGATGATCTTATTTACAGATATTGTTGATTCGGTTTGAAGCACTTTTATAGTAGTCGTGTTATTATGTTTGTAGTTTAAGTTTGTTAATCTGCGATCTATTGAATCATTATTGTGATAAATTCTGTATCTTATGTAATATTTCTCTCAGGCCAGGGTGTATAAATACTTATTTTCCAGCCTAATGCAATTGGGCACAATTTGTGCTGAATAACAAGAATGCTTTCTTTAAAATAAACACAGAGGTTACAGCACAAACAATAGACTATCGAATTTTAGGATTAAAACATCAAAGAGGTTATATATAGCCTACAGTTACATTCTCAGCAAAAAGAACCACATTTAAAACAATAGCATTAAACAGAAGTTAGACCACAAACAAAAGAGTAATGGGTAATAAACTCCAGGCTAACTGATGTTCTCGTTTTCATCCGTTTATTATCTCCGTTGGAATTTGGCATAATTGTAATAGAATAACGCACCACAAACAAAGCTCAGCGCAGCTACAAGTGAATGAATGGAGTTCAGTAAACGTTAGACGCGGGCGCAAGAGGAGAAGTAGACAGAAAGTGCTGGCAACACTAAGCTAGCTCTGTGGTGGGAAAAAGCTCAGAGCTCCAGTGAGTGGTTAATCGAGCCGTATAGCTCTCAGCGCAGCATTTGGCCAACCATGCCTCACCACACGTAATAATAATAATAATGAAGTGATGACCACCAAGGTGGAACATTCGGTAGTGCTAGGGATTTGTTCTCCAACTTCTATATGCCACCAAATATACTTCTCCAGTTGTAAAATTGAATTTCTAAGATATTACTTCCATCAGTTAATTTCCTCCGCGAGTTAAGTAGCCTACTCTAGGTGCAATGTGCTGACAAACCTGACGTCATCTCAGGTACCAGAGGTCAAAGAAAGTGCAAACTTACTCACCCCATTTCCTATTACCCAATAGCCAGAGAAGTACACTTTCTCTTCGCCTTAATCTCACCTTCCATTCAAAAGTTTGTATATTCTCACTAGCTGTAATGTCTTCATAATAACAGTTGAGAAAGGAGGGTGGACGCATGTAATATCTTGATGTACATTTCGCGTGCTTCACTCTATTCGCCTAGGAAATACAATTTTGCTTCTATGAATTTGCAACGTATCAAAACTTGGTCCATGTGCAGAGTCTCACACAGAGGAATATTAGTACTATTCCCACAAAAGAGAGAGCATTTATAATAGATTGTCCCCTCCGGTCCGCAGAAAATTACGACTATGCCTATGATGTCACTAATCTCCATGATGATGACGATTATTACTTCAACGGGAACGAATCTGTCTCCCTCTATTTCCCCATTTCAAAACAGAAATTTTGAGGATGGAGAAGGCATTCATTCAGCAGACTTGGGACAAAATGGCAACATTCTTCAAGTCTTGGCGATCGATCCCAAGCACTTCTAAGACTGAGTATTCATGTTTCCATCTTAGCAACCAACTCACAAACTACGAGCCATATTTTATATACCTTGGTGATAAACTAAAGTACAACCCTTTCCCGAAATATCAAGGAGTCAGACTGGACATAACTCTGAGTTAAAAAGAACATCTCACCAAGCTCTCTCACGAAATCACTACAAGGAATAACATCCTACACAAGCTTTGCGGTAGTTGACCGGGAGCCTTGGCTGACTGCTTACGCTGGAAAGTGCACATGTGCATAAAGTGGATACTAAGCTGAATGAAACCATGCGCTGTATAACTGGTACTGTAAAGTCTACACCTCGCCACTGGTTACACGTTCTTAGCCATATCCCACCACCCCACCTGTGGAGAAAGGAAGCTCTGCCTAGAGAAGCAAAGATGATCCGGTCATCTCCCTCATTATCAATTCACCAGGGATTTTGTTACCCATCGCCAAAACGACTTCGATCTAGGAGACCAGAAAGTGTATTGGCCGGCCGACTCTTGAGGGACAATTTTAACCTAAACTGGAGCTGGCGGGAAGAGTGGTCAAATTCAACATCTGGTACTAATGCTCATGAGCTAATTCCAACTCGGAAAATGAATGGATTCGACCTCCCACGAAAAATATGGTGTCACCTCAACAAACTGAGAACTAGGCATGGACGCTGCAATTTCTTGCGCCATAAGTGGGGATGGATGGATTCTGCAATGTTTGAATGCAGTGAAAAGGTGCAGACCATGGACCATGTCATCCTGCGCTGTCCTCTTCATGCCTACTCCGGAAGCCCCAGCGACCTGTTTCATCTTTCAGATAGTGCTGTAGTGTGGTTGAAAGACTTGGACCTGGACGTATGAATTTCTTGTTACATACGATTAAATAAATAAATCCCCATGTGCGCTTCACATTATAAAAGTGCAGAATTGTAGCCATACTTTCCTATTCTGTGCTATATAAGTATGTTGCCTTCCCTTCACCGGTAACTCCGTCTTGTAGAAGCTCTTCCTCGAGCCCTTATTCCTTTTATGTTTCGTCTAATAATAATGGTGTTTGATGCCATATCTCAGTGCTGCCTTAGTAATCGAAATTTGATGTTTTTCATTCGGTCAACAAGATTGTACCCAATTGTGAGGGTTATTCCCTAATCATGAAAGAAAAAGAATACATGAGATTAGAATGCAAACACATTTGCCATTGAAAACGAATGTTTTTAAATATCCGTATTGATGTTAGAATTAAACTTTTAAAATTATACGCTAAATCAATACTTTATATTTTATATAGTTGGACATGTTTCGACCTTCAATGAGGTCATCTTCAGCTTAAACAGAAAGTCAATTAATAATTGAAAAACTAAAATAGCATAGACCTATATGACTTAAAAATAAATTAGAAACGCAAAATTATCCATTTTATTACTATATTTTATTTATTACAACTATATCCATTGGAAAAAGAACACCCCCACCATATATTCAAGATGGTGGCTGAGCATGCTATTAAAAGGTCATCATCAATAACTCAGGATGTAATTGCACAATTAACACGAAATTTTGTACGAGGGGAAAAACTAACAAGATACCTCGCTTGCATTAAATATAAGACTATCACACTGTATCGAGCATGTAGCTGCCATCTTGAATATATGACACATTGATATTGACAATCCACTATTTATTATAGTTACAATGACGAAACGCAGCAAATGTGTGGTCAAATACATGGCGCCAGGGAATGTTCTCCGCAGTGCCTACAACCTGCTGCGAGAGATTTCATCACCAGTTACGTTGGCACCACGGCTGTCGCTTGTATCAAAACAAACAGTAATCTTTATGCTCACCACACCCATTCATAACATACTGTACACTAACTATATACTAACTATACACACTGACGATTTCGACAGTCACGCATGTGGCCTTCACCCTATCGAGTACACTTTGTTGCCAACTAAACTGATGACGCAACCTCTCGCGGCTGAACGTAGCCACTGCGGAGAACATTTCCTGGCGCCCTGTACAAAAGGCTTTCTCTGCAGAAGGCGCAACATAAACGATTCCATACATTCAAGATGGTGGATTAGCGTACTTTTCTATCGTTTCAATCAATTCCTCTGGATTTAAAAAATTGGTATTACAGCGAAATTTAGTTAACAGAGAGTCTTTTTTTGGATACAAAAACTTCAATTATACCCCTTGATAAAGACAAAGAATTATTTTGTAAGTATACCCTAACATTTAGGAGAAAGTAGGCTATATTATTTTATTTACTGAACATGTTGATATTATCTTCATTTCTATACGTTCTTTATTTATTTTCATTTTCTTAACGTTTAAATAAATATCTTGTTTACGAATTTCTTAATGTTTCTTGGATTAATTATTATATAAGTTTTAAACTAGATTGCCATTTAAGCACGATTAGGTTTCTAATTTTGTTTCATGATATTATTTTATTAAGTACGGTAGTTAAAATTAATAATTTTAAATGAATCTAATTACTTTCATAGAGCTTTAGGCTGCTGATGAACTCAACGTGGTTTGAAACATAGTCATGAATCTCTAATTAAGTATTTTGTGATAATGCATATATCGATAGGCGTTTGATGTCAATATTCATAGTAAGTCACTATAGATATTCATTAATTAAAGATAGGGCTTGCTCATTATAAAACTATCGAAACAAACGCCATATTATATAAGTTGCTTCTAACTTTTCTTTTCTTTCTGGGGATGTTTTTTTTAATAATCTAATTATTTAGACGTTAATGATACAATGCTTTAAGCACTTTCATGAACTTTAAAAGACGAATGCCTTTCGATCTTCTTCCAAGGAAAGAGGATGAATTGAAATATAATTAAACTTTTAAGGCATTTTGGGATTGCTTTTAAGTTGGATCAATATCTCAGATTATAACCACGGAAATCTGGAGCTCCATCAAGCTCCCACAAGTATTCAGAACTCACGATATTAGCATTCTAATAACCCAACCGTCTCCCAACCACAGAAAGTTTTCACTGACAAATGGAAATAATTAATATTAAAATTTCTGGGATGTCGTGACAATTCACATCTCTCTCTTGTTCCTTTTTGGGACGTATAGCTTAAGTTTATTTTTAATTATATCTCAGTATTGGCTTATATAGAAAGAAAATGGAAGAACAAAATATGTTGAGAAGAGAACTCTTAAATTAAAAACAATTGGAGGAAAAGAGGTTCAAAATTAGATAGATAAACAAGTGCAGAAGAACCAAGTTTTGAAGAGGACAGTGGTGTAATTACATAGGAAGTAATTGATTTCCGAGCGGGCTGCCGAGTTTCATTTAGAGGGCTGGTAATGTGATTTATATCTGCAGGCAATGAAGAGCAAGGAAGAAATACTGTATCTCCAGGGATTGGGAAGACGATGGAACATTTAAGTAGAGTAGACCTCAGAAATGGTGAAAATAAAATCGTTATCAAATACATTATTTAAGATATTGCCTCTTGTAAGGCGGGCAAACGAGCGTAAGAGTTGAAAAGGAAAAAACCCGAAGGCATGGCGTTCTCATTATCAACATGAACGCGTGGACATACTGTATTATACAAGTTCATACTCAATTCCAACCCGACCATTCACTTACAATTACTAACAAGCAACTTGAAGGTCAATAACCACTAACAATATCTTAACAAAGAATCCCATCATAACTAACAAATCTTGACAAGTTGCACATATTTATGTTAACTGCTGTAACTAAAGAAGTATATATATTGTAAATACCATCACCCTCATACTTGTAGACTTCGATTTAACGGCCTAAGTGTAAAGAATCTGATGATGATCGCTAGATAATGGTAATATCGTTACTATTTTTGGTAATGGTAACTGCAAAAGTAATTTCGTTACTATTTTTGATAAATAATGGTAACTGTAAAAGTAATTTCGTTAATATTTTAGGTAAACATTGGTAACGGCAAATATAATTTCGTTTTTTTTGTAAGTTATGGTAACTGCAAAAGTAATTTCGTAATTTTTTGGTAAGTTATGGTAACTGTAAAAGTAGCCAAATTTTATTATTATTATTATTATTATTATTATTATTATTATTATTATTATTTTAGAGTATGGCTTTTAGTGCCGGGAGTGTCCAAGAACATGTTCGGCTCGCCAGTTTTGATGATGATGATGATGATAATTGTTGTTTTAAGGGGCCTAACATCGAGGTTATCGGCCCATAATGAAATGAAATGGCGTGAAATGAAAGGATGTAGATAAAAGCAACTCACTGCCTTGGATGAAACGAAAATGGTGTTTATAAAACAGACAGTGAGCCCGAAAAATTATGCCTTATTTGAATAAAAAATAAATAAAAGGCGGATGGTAAAAAAGAATAAAACAAATAAGGCATAGTGAACAATAAAATAGATGAACACAATAAAAAACATAAAACAGATTTAACCTGAATTAACAGTCGTAACTACACATTAAAACTTAAAAAAGTAACCACTCTCCCTCATGAACCGGATGACGAGGTCAGCTGACGGCCCGTCATCACGGAGAATAAGGGAGAGGGTATTAGGCAGTTTAAGAGTCCTGCGCAGATCGGCCAGATCTATACACTCCAAGAGAAGGTGTGCCACGGTTAGGTGGGCGCCGCAAGGACACACAGGGGGATCTTCTCTCTTCAGCAAGTGGGAGTGCGTAGCAATCCCATGGCCGATCCGGAGTCGACAGAGTACCACAGCTTCCTTCCGGAGAGATCGGAAGGAAGATTTCCACACCTTCGTTGTCTCCTTGATGCCTCTCAGTTTGTTGGGTGGAGGCGTGGCACGCCATGCTTCCTCCCAATGCGACAGGATCGAATGCCGCAACTGAGAGCGCACATCACTAGCAGGCACCTTGTACGGTAGCGAGGGCAGTGAGACTGCCTCTCTCGCCGCCTGATCAGCAAGCTCGTTTCCCGCAATACCCATGTGGCTCGGAAGCCACACAAAGGACACCCTGGCCCCAGCGTTACGCGAACTGACGAGCAGGTCGTGCACACGCTGGACCAACGGGTGCTTCGGGAAACACACATCGATCGCTTGCAGCGCACTCAGAGAGTCAGTACACACAAGAAAGTGCTGATGATCGTCTGATAACGTGTACCGCAGAGCCTCTAAGATGGCATAGAGCTCCGCTGTGTACACTCCACAGGCATCGGGAAGTGAAAAGAGAAACCGACGATCCTCAACCACAAATGCACAGCTTACTTTCTCGTTTACCCTCGAACCGTCCGTGAATAGAAGCCCTGATCCCGGATACTGGCTCACCACGGACTGGAACAGCCTCCGATGGACGGAGGAGTCAGTGTCCGACTTGGGGCCGGTGTGCAGATCCAGGATGATATCAGGGCGAGAGACCATCCACGGAGGGGCCTTACTAGGTACTCGGACGATACAGGAGACAAAAGGAAATCGGAACTGACGGTATAAGTCATCCAAGCGAATCCCCGCCGGCCGAGTGTCTCGGGCGAGCGCATCATACAGCCGGCGATTCGGATTGGAAAACAAACATGGATAGCTTGGATGAAGGGGCATCTGTCAAATAGTTGCAGCATAGGTCAGCAGTACTTGTTGGCGCCTCAGGTGTAAAGGAGGTACGCCAGCCTCGGCGAGCAAGCTGACGACTGGGCTCGTCCGATAGGCACCCGTCGCCAGCCTCACACCGCCGTGGTGGACACTGTCCAGTTTAACAAGCACTGACTTACGGGCCGAACCATATGCTACACTGCCATAATCTAATCGAGATAAAATCAGAGCCTTATAAAAGCGTAGGAGCACCGCACGGTCCGCCCCCCATGAGGTGCCGCTAAGATACCGCAACATGTTGAGTTTCTTAGCACAGGCAGTTTTCAAACACCGCACGTGTGGCTGCCACGTCAATTTCTGATCGAAAAGGAACCCAAGGAACCGGTACGCAGCAACAACAGGCAAAGCTACATTGCCCAGATAAAGCTCAGGATCAGGATGGAGAGTGCGCTTTCGGCAGAAATGGACATCCGAGGACTTAGCGGTTGAGAATCGAAAGCCATGCTCTAGTGTCCAGCGTTCCACTCTCCGAATAGCTTGTTGTAGCTGTCGTTCAGCGACCGCCATATTTTGCGCACTATAATGTAGAGCGAAGTCGTCTACATATAGTGACGGTACCACTGCTGGACCAGCAGCAGCGACTATACCGTTTATGGCAATCGCAAATGATGTTACGCTAAGCACCGATCCCTGTGGGACTCCGTTTTCCTGAATATGATATTGCGAATATGTCCCCCCTATTCGGACACGGAACAGGCGAAGGGACAGAAAATTCGCAATAAAAACCGGCAAGTTACCTCGGAATTTCCATTGATGCAGGGTAGAGAGGATGCCGTAACGCCAAGTGGTGTCATAGGCCTTCTCGAGGTCAAAGAAAACAGCGACTAGGTGCTGTCTCCGGAGAAAAGCGTCCTGTATGGTGGTCTCCAGGCGTACCAGATGGTCGTTGGTACACCGAGACGCCCTGAAACCACACTGGTATTCAGACAGGAGTCCCCGTTTCTCCAGGACCCACACGAGGCGCCGATTGACCATCCTCTCAAAGAGCTTGCACAGACCGTTAGTGAGACAAATAGGTCTGTAACTCCCTGTCAAATTGGGATCCTTATCGGGCTTCAGGATAGGTATATTGATACCTTCCTGCCATTGCGCTGGAAACACACCTTCCAACCAGATTCGGTTAAACACCCTGAGCAAATAAAGAATGCTCTCATCGTTAAAGTGCTTAAGCATCTGGTTGTGAATATTATCCGGGCCGGGAGACGTGTCCCTGCAGAGCGCCAGCGCTCCGCGGAGTTCCCACTCCAAAAAGGGCGGGTTGTACTCCTCCGAAGCGCGGGAAGCAAAACTAAGCTGGAAACGTTCCGCTTCGCGCTTCAGGGCCACGAAGGCAGGGTCATAGTTATCGGAACCGGATATATCCGCAAAATACGAGGCGAGATGGTTTGCAACGCGATAAGGATCTGTAACCAATTCATTATCAATTGAAATTCCCGGTACAGTAGAAGATGTCTGAATTCCCGAAATGCGTCGTAGTTTAGTCCATACTTGAGAGGAGGGGGTATGTGCCGTAATAGAAGACACATACCGTTCCCAGGATTGTTTCTTACTCTGGCGAATAAGAATCCGTGCCTTGGCACGAAATTTCTTAAACACCACCAAATTGGCCATGGTTGGATGCCGACGTTAGTGCTTATGAGCTCGACGACGGTATCTTATTGCCGCTGCAATATCCTCTGTCCACCAAGGGACGAGTTTGCGACGAGGAGTCCCAGAAAAGGATGGAATGGACTCTTCGGCGGCAGCAAGAAGCACATCGGTGATGTGCTGTACCTCGTCATCGATGCTCCGGCAACCAAGATCAACGAACACAGCTCGTTCTTGAAACGAGGGCCAATTTGCCCGCTTAAGAACCCAACGACTGGGGAACTCCACGGGCGTCTGGTTCAGAAGGGTAAGAACGATCGGGAAATGGTCACTGTCACAGAGGTCGTCGTGTACATACCAACCAAATAGGGGGACCAGCGCACGGCTACACACACTCAAGTCAATGTGTGAGTACGTGCCGTGCGCTAAGCTAAAATGTGTAGCTTCCTCTGTATTTAATAGAGATAAATCCAACCCTTGAATTAAGCCCTCCACGTCCCTTCCTCTGGGGCAGGAAGATGGTGATCCCCATTGGGGGTGATGAGAGTTGAAATCAGCCACGAGTAGGAAAGGGACTGGAAGTTGATCAACAATATCTAAGACGTCATTAATATCAAGGGGCTGGTTCGGTGGAAGGTACACGTTACAAACAGTTGTCATAGCAGGCAAGGACACGCGAACTGCAATAGCTTCCAGAGGAGTGGCGAGTGGAAACTCCTCACTATAGCAGTCAGAGCGAACGAAGGTACAAACGTCCCCAGAAGCCCGGGTGGCGTCTTGTCGCTCTTTAGAGTCTAGTCGGAAACCTCTCAGAACAGTCTCGTGATCAGGTCTGAGGTTTGTTTCCTGTAGGCAGACTATACTCGCTGCGTATTGGGCAATAAGCTGACGGAGCTCTGTCAAATGCCTGTCATAACTGTTACAATTCCACTGTAACAGTGCCATTGTGTGAACTTAGGGAATAAGTTGGAGCAGCAAGCTACAACCTAGACTCTGGAGGATCATCATCCACTACGTCGACTATAATCTCCATGTCCTCAGGCGAGGTCATGGAGTGAATCGACTCGGTGGAAGATTTCCTAGACGCAGTTCGGCGGCGGGGGATCTCCGTGGGGAGCGCGCAGATCTGGGGACCGAAACGCCCCCAGGCGCAGAAGCATCCGCAGGTGGTGGCGCGGATGGCTTCCCCTTTTTTGGAGAGAGGGAATGCGTAGTGCGGGGTCCCTTCTTACCCGCCTCTTTAAGATATATAGACGGGTCAGGAGCCGAATTCCTGACCCTGGTCGACGATGCCGCCTCCGCCGGCTTCGGCGCGGCTTTCGCCGACCGTTTAGGTGGGAAGAAAGTTTTCGACTTCCTCCCGAGTGGGGAGTAAGTCTTCAACTTCCTCCCCTGCTGTGCGGGCAGAGCAGCCTTCGCTCGCACAGCCTTCGTGCTGGCCGAAGGTGGAGTTGAAGTCACCTTCGGGCTTTCCGTTATAATCATAGGTGCTGGTTTCGGAACAGGAAACTCAGTTGCAGGTTTCACAGCTGGTACAAAAGATGAGCTAGCCGGGACCAAATTTGGTATTATGGCTCTATAATCAATCGTTGGAGAAGGCGAAATCGTGGTATGGTACTTCTTGCGGGCCTCCTGGTAGGTGAGACCATCCAGGGTTTCGATCTCCTGGATTTTCTTCTCACTCAGGAAGACAGGGCAGTTCCTGTCCCGAGGAGAATGAAATCCAGGGCAATTAGTGCACTGATAAGGTGTTGTGCACTCTTCCGCTTCGTGTGGTACCTTACCGCATGTTCCGCAGATTTCGGGGCTCGAGCATCGGGATAACATGTGCCCGAACTTCTGGCACTTATAACACCGCATTGGTGGAGGGATATAAGGCCGTATGTCACAACGGTAACTTGTAACCTTGACTTTCTCCGGGAGCACCGAAAGCTCAAAGGAAATAATGAAAGCACCAGTATCCACGATTTGACCATTGACCTCGCGCGTAATGCGCCGGACATCAGTCACGTGACGGTGCTGCATATCCTCCTTGAGCTCCTCGTCAGTGTTCAGAATCAGGTCCCGGTGGAAAATAACTCCTCGGACCAGATTCAGGGACGTGTGCTTTTCCACTTTGACGGGAATTTCGCCAAAGTGGTCACATTGCAAAAGTTGTTCAATTTGCTCACCAGTCCTAGTCTTGAGCAACAAGCTACCGTTCCTCATCTTTTGTACTTTCTCAAGCTCACCATAGACACCTTCTATGTGGCGAGAAAACAAAATACTCTTTACCAGCTTGAAATCACCCCCATCTGTTCTGGTAGCTAGGCCTACCAGAAACTTGGGGGTGTTAGCACCCAGATTTTCACGCACAGATTGTTCCCAGGGGGTTGATCCCCGTAGGGAATCAAATGTTAAAGACTTGGGTGTAGGACCACCCTGTTTGGGGATTTTTTTCCGCCAGTTTTGTAGCTGCTTCGAGACGGACACCCAACGGGTGAGCTACAAGTACCGTTGGGGAGGAAATTTGGAACGGAAGGTCGAGGAGTTGGAAGGTAGCGGCTGTGGCCTATAGTTAGGGACCAACCCCGGCATTTGCCTGGAAGGAAAATGGGAAACCACAGAAGACCATCTTCAAGGTTGCTGGCGGGGAAATTCGAACCTCCTCGCATCCCAGATGTGAGCGACTGCCAGCAGTCATGCCGTAACGACCACGGCTAACTCACCCGGTATTATTTTTGGTAAGTAATGGTAACGGAAAAAGTAATTTCCATATTATATTTGGTAAATGACGGTAACTTTAACAGTAATTTCCTTATTATATTTGGTAAATAACGGGAACTGTAACAGTAAATTCCTTATTATATTTGGTAGCAATGTGATGTTCACTTCTAGGTTACTTCGACATCTGGGTCTTTCTAAAGTGGTGGCGCAACGAATTATAATTAATCACTTGCTGATTGGGGCGTGCTCCACGGGCCGGTAGACGATTTGGCATCGATCGCTTCGGGCTATATTTACTGCTTCTCCTTTGGTTCCTCAAGCGCTTTACTCATTAATGGTAATATGGCTATTCATAGACCTTTGTGCCATCCACCCCGAGCAAGCGACAGTACTTGCTCCCTTGTTGACCTAGCAAAACAAGCCTGCCAGAACAACACACGTTGTGAATAAAATTGCTGTGTTGCTTCACTTTAGAGGCTCAGGAAAACTTAGTCATCAGCTTCCCACTCTTGGTAGTCGATAGATATAGAGCCACTTCATGGTGTAGCGCCTAGAACTGTCGGCTGTCGCCCCGGAAGTTCCCTTAGATTCCTGGCTCTGCCAAGAAATTTAATTCTGGTCTGAGATTTGGAACGGGATACACTCAGCCTATTGAGGCAAAACTGAGAATAGGTGGGTTCGATTCCCACCTCAACCATCCTGGAAGTAGTTTTCCATGGTTTCCTTACTTCCATTCCAGGCAAATGCCGGGATGGTTCTTAGTGTAAAGCCACGGCCGATCCTTCGCGATCCTCACCGGAATTAGAAATACACACACTTTTACAGACACCACAATAACACGATCTCAGACAGATTCTAAACACACACCCAAGTACACTTGGCTAAATGACCACGATTTCCAAGCCCCCCAAACGAATCAACAACAATGATATGTAAGTCTGCCACTCATTACTCCCGTTTCAATGGACTCTGCGATCAGATACGATGAATTCCTATGTTGCGGGTAGCTCCTACACCTACCTCATGCAAATAAGGACGATGAATGAGAAGAAGCACTGGCGCAAGCGTTAAGTGCCAAAGCAAATGGAGAAGCAGTAGATCGGCGTGCTCGAGTTCATTTGAGTGCTAATCAGTGTCACAGAAAGACGTGTGCTGGAAACGTGATCGCAATGGAAGTGCGTGTTGACGTGGGCTATGGATTTGCGCGTGGGAATAGAGTTTCAGATATGCATCACCGCCTACAGAACGTCTGTGGAGACTAGGCTACGTCATGCACCGTCAATGGTTTGGCGCCGGTGTATAAAGTACACCACCCGTAGTAAAGGTGTTAGATTTATGGTTGTAATTTCTCCTCGGGCTCTTAAGGCGCCATCGAACCTATCCCTAAAATGTTCCCAAACGAACTACAAGCAGTGTCATTGTTGAGGGGTTCGTTTGTGCTGATTCACAGGAATAAACATTGAGGTGTTGCACATGGTGAACAAAGTACAATATCGATTCAGTTATTTTACTGTCTATTTTCTAAATCATATATTTTAGAATTAGAAACTACCTCCGTGTCTCGTAAGGTTCTGTGTATTTAGGGCTTGTATTCAGCTAAAAATGCAAAGCGTCTTACTGAATGGGAAGAAGTTGGAGATGCAGACACTTCCGAGGAAGAATTTGAAGAGGAAAATTATCACGATACGTAATCAAGTATGGTTAGCCTTAACTGTTATGCTTGTAGAACAGTTGATTTAAGGTGATTAATAAGACAAAATGTTTAGGCTAAGTGATTTCGTGATATTATACTTTTGGTGTACAATATTCACAACGCGTGTACTTATTATATATTAATAGGTGCGTGTAAAATGTTAATGAACGAAGGAATAGTGTGGAAGATGAAGACCAATCTGTGCGCCCCTCCATATGCACGTCTGCAAAAGATATCGACAGAGAACAGGGGATGGCTCTAGCAGAAGGGTGTGTAACTGTGTGTGATGTCACACAGAGGTGGATCCAGATGGGGGCACCAGGGGCAAGTGCCCCCCCCCCCGAAAAACCAGTTGTCTGCTACATTGATATTGCCGATAAAAATTATTGTTTCTGCAAACTGCACTGCAAGTAAAATCTTTGCTCTATTGCCTGCATTCATGAATGTGGTCAATGTTTGCTATCATATAGTATGTAATGGCAACACTGTTAATATAATCGCTACATCGACAGTGTTGCAAGTGCAGAGAGATCTTTCAACAGCCTGCAACTTGTCAAACATGGCTACGAACGCGAATGACAGAGGAAAGGCTGAATGGCTTGTGTCTGTTATTTGTTCACCGTGATATAAATGTTGACGTTGAAAAAGTTCTAGAAAATTTCTCTAAAGGGGGTAAACGAAGGATCGCCCTGTATCTTATTTTGTAATAGGCATGTATTTTGCCTAGGATAGTCACCAAATAGAATGCCAATCAGTATTCAATACAATTGTTTTTTGTATTTATATTTATGTCACTAGTAGTGACTCAGTGACTGGTACTATGTACATACAGTATTTGGTAACATTTGTGTAGTACGGTAGACTTGTCTTCAGATAGTCACTATGATTGCAAATGCTTTAATACATATTAGACATTGTAAGGTGCATTAAAGTGTGGAAATGTAGGCCTACATATTCTGTAGAATTAAAAAGGTTTATCGTTTTACATAACGACAATGACTTGTGTTATTTAAACTGAAACAAATAAACCATTTTAATACTGTATAATGAAAATCTTGTAGAATTATAAAATCTGGTTGTTCAATGTTATGCGTAGTGTGTGTCGATTAAATACATATTTAGTAATTTCATTACATATTTCCTCTAGGTACTCTGAAATCCTAGAGTGCACCCTCCGAGGTGAACCTCTGGATCCGCCACTGATGTCACATCTAAATTGGGTGTTTGAACTTAGTCAAGCCCACCACGAAGTGTTGCGATGATATCGGGCGGTGTCAGCAAGTAACGAGAGAGGTCAACCCTGATCACAAGACTGCACGAATGGTAATTAACCTCAAATACGAATACTTGTAGCGGTACGAGCACCACTTCAATGCGTTCCAGTTCAGGATCTTCAAAGCGGATGATGTTTGGGTGCACCACTTTAACCTGGATACCAAAATCACCCCAATAATATGAATATAACCCAGCTCACCCATCTGGAAGAAACTATTAGTGTTGGAATCCTCTGGGCATCGAATTTTAACAGCGGGATCTCTCGAAATGTATTTCATCGTACGACAAATGTATCAATGTCGATGGTGACTACGAAATAATAATATCGTATGACCTCGGGTGCCAGGTGCAAGCTTTGTTATTTGACGCCCAGAGGGCAAGTTGCTTGTCGAATTTTGTTGTTCGTTGGAGCGCTATGAAAATCAAGGAGGTTAGATATCTAGTAGAGAAAGGAGGAACTTGTGTGTTGGCGGAAAATCCGAGATAAATTTGCCATTATGAACACGACCTACTGAATTCAAATGGGTTCTTTAACATGCCAGGGCCGATAACCTAGATGTTAGGCCCCTTAAAACAACAATTATCATCATCATCATTTAACATGCCAACAACGTGTCGTGAATTTTTTTTGTCACCTTTCAAAAATCACTTACCATGGTAAGCTTGGGGTTGGTAATCCGACATGATAACCACTCACCCACCGTGACTACGTGAAAATATTTAGTCTTCTCTTGTTATAGCAATGTGTGTGTATAAGTCGTCAGTCTTTTGAGTGGTTTAATGCAGCAATCCAAGTCTCCCTGTCCTGAGTTAATCGTTTCATCTCTACATAGCTATCACACCCTTCATCCGAGACAATCTGTTTAACATATTCTAAACTCGGTCTACCCCTACAGTTCTTATCCTCGACCTTTCCTTCTAGATGTAAGTTTGCTATTCTTGAGTGTTCTAGTATGTGTCCTACCAACCTATCTCTTCTCTTCATTAGCAATCACCAGAAATATCTCTCCTTTCCCACTTGTCTTAGTACCTCGTCATTTGTTACTCTATATACCCATCTGATCTTCATCATTCTTCTGTAACACATTTCAAACCCTCCTATTCTCCTCTTTTGTGCTGCACCAACAGTCGAAGTTTTACTTCCATAGAGCGCCACGCTCCAGAAAAAGGCTTTCAAAAATAAGTTCCTAATACCTAAATCTACATTTGATGTCAATAAATTTATTTTCTGCAGAAATGCTTTCCTTGCCTGAGCCAATCTACTTTTTATATCCTCTTTGCATCGTCCTTTGCTTCCTAAGTAGCAGAAGTATCATATTTCCCTTAGCTTTTCACCTGCCAATCTGGGATCAATAGGACTTTCTGTTTTTTCGGCAGCATTCCATTATATTGTTCCACATTTATTGATTTATGACAATATGTTTCCTCATTTACCTGAGAAATAAATTATGAAACTTATGTATTGAATTCCCTTCGTAATAGAAAATTCTAAAATATAAAAAACGAATTCCTGGTTGTTTTACATTCGCACCACACAAGCACGCGAAAGGCTGGTTGGTTGGTTCCTCAGTTTAGGGGCTGCGACAACGCGGTCATGTAGCCCCGTGTACTTAGGGTGTGTGTAGAATCTGTCTGATAACCGGTGTTAATTGTGATGGCTGTATTAGTGTGTGTTATCTGTTTTTAATTCAAGTATGGACTGCACACATTCGATTTTAAACTTTTGCTACCAAACGCCACTGTCAACGACTAACCAGTTCCGCACTTTATTACTAGATACCACCGAAGTCGGCTCCTGGCGACGAACGTAGGAACCTAAGAGCGTTAGTTAATGATAATCTATAATAATTTAGCTTCACACAGGTGTAAATAGTGAAAGGTTCTTTATCATGCCATAAATCTATGACATGGGACCACCGGCTTTACTTCCCCTCCGAAGGAAGGCATACTGAGGGATACGCGAAAGGCAATCAAGTCTGTTAAACCTCTATGGTCTGCAATTGCATTAATTATATTTAAATCACTCCCGTTCTTTCTTCCTCTTTCTAAAGCATGTGCTAGTGTGTGTGTGTGTGTTGGAGCTGGTAATAAGCGATGTTCTATAAATCGAATAATTTGAAATTAATCAAAAAAGTTTAACCGACTGACGGTTCATTAATTGATTAGTACACACGAGATAAAGAAAATACGTTTAAATGAGAGGTCATCGCTTAAGTTAAGTTACGCTAATTTTCGGAATGATGTATAGAAATGTATAAAAGTTACCTTTTACTTTGTTTAAGGTAATAATAACCAAATAAGAGTGAGAGACAATGGAAGGACAAACATCAATAAAATTGGGAAGTGTTTCGGAAAAAAGAAACGAGTTTTCAGTAAAAAAGATTTTGAATTCTTGTTCAATGTTTACAATGTACGACAGGAACAGTTTTGTTTTACTATGTTTTGGCCTAGTTTTCACAAAGAATGAGCATAATTTAAAATTTTGCGATATAATATATTTTAATTAAATACATGTCTTTTTTTTTTGCATCTGTGAGAGCGTAGTCAAATGAAAGTACATTGATTAATCCACAAAACAATTCATTAATTAGATGGTATATTGGCTTTCACGGCCAGTGAATTAAAACTCAGCAATTTTTCTAGGTTTGTGCCGTGTCTTGTGTGGGGTTTCACCTATGACACCAAGCTGGCTCATCAGCGGGCTCTTGGTGTCCCCGCCCGAACCCCCACTGGAGTAGCGAACTGCGCAATACCTCCCTTTTTATGAAGCGCACCTGCGCCTCATCACTGCGAGAACTAAAAGCTCAAGCTGCCATAACCTCCGTATTTTTTAGCGTATGTCTTTTATTGCCGGGAGAGTCCGAGGACATGTTCGGTTCGCCAGAGTTTTGTAGCTGCTTCTATACAAACACCCATTGGGTGAGCTACAAGTACCGTCGCGTGTGGAGTGTTGTCTGGGGAGCAAAGTGTTAATGTAAGGACGAGGAATTGGAAGGTAGCGGCTGTGGCCTATAGTTAGGGACCAACCCCGGCATTCGCCTGGAAGGAAGATGGGAAACCACAGAAAACAATCTTCAAGGTTGCCGGCGCGGCGGGGGGATTCGAACCTCCTCGCCTCCCGGATGTGAGCGACTGCCTGCAGCCACACCGTAACGACCACGGCTAACTCACTCGGTACGTCTGTATGAAGACTTCCAACAAGATGGTATATTGGCGGGCGGGGACACCAAGAGCCCGCTGATGAGCCAGCTTGGTGTCCTAGGCGAAACCCCACACAAGACACGACAAAAAAACCTAGAAAAATTGCTGAATTTTAATCAATTATTCGACAAACCGATTAAACGACCAATCGATTGATAGTTTGTAGCAATTAATCGATCTTTAACATTCGATTAATCGATTATTGTAGAACTCAAATGAATCGATTGAATGTACTGGACGTAGTGTGTGTGTGTGTGTGTGTGTGTGTGTGTGTGTGTGTGGGAGAGAGAGAGAGAGAATTCACGTCATGATGTGTTAGCAAAACACGAGTCCCGTTGAAACGAGATATTGCCCTATTGTTGGTCTATCTTGCAAGCACTCCACAAAGAACTGAGCTAGAGACAGACGGGGAAGAGCGAATGTTATCGACGCTGCGCTGCAATCAATGGTGCGACCTTGCACACATACTAAAACTGCCCCCGTTCCCTTTGTTTCTCGTCAAATGTTTGCCTTTGTTAGTTCGTATCAGTCTCATTTGCTCTGACCTGATAGGCTATTTAGGTGACTGCAGTGAATCCCAGACCACCTCGTGGCGCAGTGGCTAGCTTTGTTGGCTGTCACCCCCAAGGTTACAAGTTCAACCCCTTGCTCTGCCAATAATCTAAAATTCGGGTATGGTCTGGTACGGTGACTCCCAGCCTCGTGATGCGAAATGGGAACCTGCCGGATGGTAAGGCAGGAGGAGGAGTGGAAAGGAACTGGCCACCCTACCGCAAGGAAAACTCCGGCTCGGGATGCCTGGTTAGTGAACCCATGATGAGCCAAGGGCTCTAATTCAGGTCGCATACGTCTCTGGAGGGGATATGGCACTCTAGTTTAGTTTTAGTGCATCCCACCCTTTTGTGAGTAACGAAATAGCAAATCCTCCAAAGCAAATGCAAGACATCTACTGTATTTATTGATTTCATACTTAAACTCGTGTGTGGTCGCGCGAGGACAGTTACTTATTCGGTCGCACATGGCGTAAAGGACCGAGTATTAATACAAGAAATGTAGAGTTATTGAAACATCTTTTGGTATGAATTTTTCATTACGGAAGGACAAGGAAGATATAATATATATTGCATAGTGGCTAGCATTCTTGGATGTCACTGTGGAGGTCCGCATTTGAATCCTAGGCTCTGCTAAGGAATTTAATTCTAGTCTGAGAGCTAGAACGGGGTACACTAGAAGTGCTTTTCCGTGGTTTCATACTTCTACTCCAGGCAAATACCTGGATGGCTCCTGAATTAAGGCCAAGGTCGACCCCTTCCCAATCCTCACCTGAATTTTATAGTACTACAGACACCACAATAACACAGGTTATCAGACACACGTGCTTGTGGCTAAAGTATCACGATATGCAAACCCCTAAATCAAACAACAACGACAAATAAATAAATAAATAAGAGAGTGTCTTGAAGGTCATTTTGACCCACACCAGACTAGTTAGGTTACGTAAGCCTACCATACTAGCTGAGGGTTAAGCCTATTACAATTACACACTGCTACAGTCAATACAACAACACAGATTATCAGTCAAATTCAACATACATCCAAGTACACGGGGCGGATGACCAAATGTCCATAGACCCTAAAATGAATCAACAGTGAATCTCTATTGTAACACTATTGAAATATATAGAACCTTGAAGCCAATCCCTCAGTGTTGCTTATACAAACGATAAAGAAAATGAGAGAGAGAGCATTTATCAAGAGTTGGCAGAACTGGTGCCTTTAAAGAATATACATAGTCATACTTATTACGGTTCACAAAGTACATACGGAATTTGGTTGAAATCCAATCCATAGTATGGAAGTTACATGCATTTGAAGATTAGATTTATCAGCCCTCGTATATAATATACTAGCAGAAGTACCCGCTCTTCTAACGGTCTTCGGAATTAATAAGCAGATGTTATCAATTGAGCTACTGTTGCAATGGTTAGGGGCTTGTCATTCCTTCATAAGTTTATCAGAACGAAGTTCGTTTTCTGGGTATATCACAGACACTGTCGATTTAAGAGCCTTAAAATGTGGTTTTCGGAGATCCTTTATAGACTCCCTAGTTTTGTGTCGCACATTGAGAAGCGCTTTGGTCGTCTTTCTAGGATTATTTTTATTTTTCGCCTATTTTAGCATGTATTTTGAAAAGTTTTTCCCTATACCCACCCTTTTATGAGAAGTACGGTGGAGAGTTTTATAAATGATTGGTGAATTGACTCATGGTTACAATACCTAATTTTACGATGCTCCAAGCACCCTAACACGAGTTATAGGCGTACATAAACATAAAGATATATCAACTACATAGTGTCAAACAAAATCATCTTAACGATGAACCCGTTTGTCGATGAAAATATGATTAGTTAAAATGTGCTCTCAAATTAATTCACCGAACGTGTACTTCCTGACGTGAAAATAATATTGAAAACCTTGTTGAAGAAACGCAATATATGTCAAATAAAAACTGACCCTCGCCGTTGTGGAAAGTCCCCATCCCCAGGAAGACCCCTTTAATAAATTATAAAGGCTTGTGCTGCATGAAAATTCAGGATGTTTAGCCTCCAATAGCCCAAATTCCCAAAAGCTGCAAAAAACACTTATTTCAAATCAGGAATTTTTGAAAGTAATGTTACTGTTTGGAGATATAATAGACATTCTGTACAACATATCGCACGTGTAAGTCGCGTTTACAAATTCTAGGGTACCCCTTGACCCCCTTAAGCGCATTGATGAATTTTACAGTCTATGTTTGTTTCCATGATAACCTATACCCATTTGCAAACTTTCGCTGAAATATAATAAATTGAGTGGCATTGCTTCTTACAGAAATAGATAGAAAGTTGGATGTCACCTCTTGAGATACTGTTGTCATGGTTACCGGCTTGCATTACTTCATTAGTTCCTTCTTGTTCTTCTCCTTTCGGATTGGCCAGCTAAGGACCACATCGTTGAACTTCTCTGCTTGGCGAGGGACTTGATGTTTGCCCAATATTCGCGCATTCTCTGGCTATGTTTCTACTTTCTCTCTTTTGTCCAGATGATGCCGGTTTTCTTACAACGTGGTCTGTTCTGAAAACTCTTCTGTTTAAGTATCTTTCTGAGATGTGATCGGCTTCTAATATAGACAGGTTCACTTTTCTCTATAATTGCCATTTTGAAAATTCTAGCGGCATTTTGGGTAACGTTTGGCGAAAAGTATGTGTTTTTTTTTTACTAATTCAGACCTGCTGAACACGAATTTCGATGTTGGCACTCCCAAATGTTGACCGGAAGCTCAGAATTAAAGATGGCGTCCAAGATGGCGGACGTTTTCTTATTTGTCCGATATTTTCACTCCCGGGACCGATTTTTCTGATCTAAATAACTTTTTCATGATTGTTTTTGTCGTAGAATGCAAAAATAATTGTCTTAGACTGATAAAAAACAAATATATAACCGTTTTTAGTATTAAAATACTCCATAAAACAAATTATCCTGGGAGGAAAATGCAAATTTTCTGTGTGTTTTGTTGTTTTTGTTGTAATATTTTCTTGTTTATTGATAATATCATTTTCCATTGTCTCCAGTTCTTGGATGTTCTTGTTAACTTCTGTTAGCCACGGTGCCACGCTCTTTCTATTCTCCCAGTAGTTGAGAAGCCGGTTGGTTAGTCTTGTTGGATTCATCCTTGAGACATGTCCGTAGAAAGCCAGATGTCTCTTCCTGGCCACATCTGTGATTTTCTCAGTATATCTATATAGCCCCTGATTTGGTGTTCTTATGTACTCGTCATCTATTTATTAGTTTATTAAATGAAATTGGTTTTCTTGGAATATCTCAGAAACGTGGTTTCAGAGCCTTAAAACGTAATAGCCTCCGAGCCACCGAGGGGCTGAAAATGAGTTTTGTCTCGTCCTTGTACGCCATAATATAATAATAATCATAATAATAATTTAATAATATAGGGATAAGGATATAATATACCTTCAGTACCACACCCGCACGTGTAAATCGCGTGAAAATTTCAAGAGTAGCCTACCCGTCGACCCCCTAAAGCGCATAATATACGTATTGACGAATTGTACACTTTAAGTTGGTTCCGTGATAACCTTATAGCCGTTTGAGAACGTTCACAGTAATGTAATACATGAAATGTCATTGCGTCTTTCAGAAAGAGATGGACTCCTGAGATTGTGTTGCCATGGTTACCGGCTTGAATTCTTTCATTAGTTCATTAAATGAAATTAGTTTTCTGGGAATATCTCAAAAACTGTTGGTTTTAGGACCTTAAAATGTGGTTTTCGGGGCCCGTAGGGCCTCTGAGTTTTGTTTCTCACATTGAGACGCTGAAAATGAGCTTTGTCTCGTCTTTCTACGCCCATTTCAGCATGCATTTTAAGAGGGTGGGCCCTCTTTTATGAGAGGTATGGAGAAGAGTTACATCAATGATTACTTTCGTGCCTCTGATGGACATCTATACCAAATTTTACGTTGATCCACTCAGCCGTTCTCGAGTGATGCGCGTACAAAGTTGAACACAGACAGACAGACAAAAAATTTGTTTTTGCGCGCAACCATTATAAACCAGTCTGAAACGCGTTAATAACTCAAATTTCCGTGAACATTCGAAAAAAACAGACAATCTTTCATTTTTAGCCTACTTTCGATTTTTGCAAAAAATGAAAGTAGACTTATGAGATCAACACAGGGCGAAAAAAGTGTGTCTGTCTGTGTGTGTGTATGTGTGTGTGTGAGTCTGTGTGTGTGTGTGTATGTGTGTGTGTGAGTCTGTGTGTGTGTGTGTGTGTGTGTGTACTCTGAATGTCTGTCCCCCCCCCCCTATCAATTCGAACACGGTGAATGCGAATTGAACGAAATTTGGTACAAAGGTAGCACAAGCAAAGGACACCTCAGTGTCATGTTTTATATCGCCGCCATCTTTACTAAAACTGAATGGCGGCCACTCAAACGTTCAAAACGTAAAATCAAATAACGACTAACCAAATCATCCAATCTCTACCAAATTTGGTAACAACATACCTTCGTATAGGATGCGTCTTGTGACCAAACTACAAGGTCGTCCGCCATACCATTTCAGGATGGCGGCCGTGCGAATTATGCAAACTTTATAATCCATATCATGGGACCCACCAGTTCCGATTATCGAGCCGAGAATCGTTTTAACTGTTCTAAAGGAAGAGGCACGTACGAAATTAAAAGTTTATTTTGTAATACTATAGTGCAGACGTGATTTTAAAAAGCTCAGCTGATTCATTAATAAGACAAGATGGCAGCGGATATCTTGTGTTGATCCACTCAGCCGTTCTCGAGTGATGCGCGTACAAAGTTGAGTATTGCATGCAATATAGCGTACTGAAACAAAATAAATAAACTTTGTATGAAATGCTTTATATATAAATAATATACTTCAGTGATGAAATCGTTTAGTATAAATCATTATTTGCTAACAAGTTCTATGTAAGTCATTTTATATGGATCAATGTTCGTTGGCACAAATGGCTCCGTGGTAAAGCGTTAGTCTGTCATTCATATGCCTATGGTTCAAACCCCATCAGAGATATGTTTTTTGCTTGACATTTTACATATTTGTTGCTTTGTAATGACTCAGACGTTTTAAAATTAAGCGTTATATTGTGCATATTACGGTGCAAAACATATACTTAATTAAAACATAATTCGCCAGCAGATTTAATCGAGACATCTAGCTGACAAAAAGGTAACAGATTTTATTGAAAAGTTTCTTCTTCTGGCCGCTAGAATGCACTCGCTCTGTTAGGATTATATTGTTCGATATTTCACAACTAGATATCACGACTAGTTTTTATATTTATTGTTTCTTGAGTACTGAGACGTTATAAAATAAAGCTTTATATGGTGCTTTTTGCAATGGAAATTATATATTAAAAAAAACGACATTCTCCACTGGAGTGACATCTTCCAGCCTTCAGTTGTACTATGCAGAAACTATAGATTCGAGCAGCGCTCTATACCGGCCAGTTAGTGAACCCAGTCTTAACGACTGCTAGGAGTAATAAGACAGTAACATTCGTTTATTCCTTGTGCACAGAGGCGTTGTTGATAATCTCAAAACTTGCAATATGGATGATTTGGAGATGGATTATTTTGTTATACCGTGTATTTAAGATTAGCCTGTAAATTAACGGGTTGCGAAGTTACTTCACTTAGTTCTATATCATTCGTACACGACACAGAACAACAACGTGACGTCAGTTTCTGATCTGCTCTGATTGGCTATTACATTGCTGCAGTCGGGTAGTTGGCAGTCAAGGATAAAATTCTCGACTGCCAACTGCCAGCTACCAACTGCAACTTCATGTTGTGTATGGTGCCTATAGTATACACGGAGTCGATCGCGACTGCCGACCGAGGACTACCAACTACGGACTGCCGACTGCGCATTGTAGATGGGCCTTATTAGAGCAACGAAGTTTCAATTATTGTAAGTAGTCGGTGTTTGGAGTGTTGGCTGATGAAATTGCAAAATGCTGGGGTAAATTATAAACTATGGTTTGAACGCCACTGTTCAAATCCTGTGTGCCAATTTGCACTTCAAATAGGAAGAAATTAGGAGATGATAAGGACAGAGAGTTATAACTATACCCATACATTTCGGAGAAAGTAGGCTATATGTTCTTTCCCGAACATCTTGTTTATATAGAGAGATGAATATGCTTATAAGTAAAGAACTCCTAGGAAAATTTCATGTATTAGTCTAGTTATGATCTCTCATAAGGACACTCAAGGGTAATCCTAAAATTTCCCCATGATAGTAGTGATCATAACTAATACCGTACATTATTTCCCAGGAGTGTTTTACATATCATTCTTATATTTTAATAAATTGTACCCCACCCAGTCATTGGGTAAATTACTGTTGATCGACTGAAGAGTAAAAAATTAAAAAAATAATGGCAACTATTGAAATATGTGTAATTGTAGCGGAGAATGTTGACTGATGAAATGCTGAAGCCAGGAGTGTCCCCTTTAGATTCCATTAGAGTGACAGTGTGTTGGTGGTGACCAGGTGATTGATGATGCTCGGAGCTGACCGTCGGTCAGTCGATCGGTCGCCAGGGCACTGGTGAGCGTGACCATCACGGCGACAATTCTACTGTAGTTCCGTCAAGAGTCATACAAAGTTATTTATCAACACAAGAATTAGATTGGGTGCGATGTACCAATTATTTTAGCATCCTACTACCTGAAAGGTTGTTATATTATTTTTGTACCCTTATTAGAGCACTCTTTAACATGTTCCGCTCGTCAAGTGAGCATCAATTCGTATTTTATGACTGATATGGGAAACAGCTGAAAAGAAGTAGAGTTCTGGCAGAATCAGAGATCCAAACTAGTGGATGAGTATAATTAATTCTGGTGTGCCGTGGATTTTTTTAATTTTTTGTGTGTAACATCTTTCCGCTCGGTTGCTGGATAGTTTTGTGGGAGTGATTTTGAAAATTGGGGACAGAAGTGAATCGGGCGGAAGTGGATCGAACGGAAGTGGATCGGACGGAAGGGAAGACGCACTGCCAGAAAAATGGGACGGAAGTGAATCGGGCGGATGTGGATCGATCGGAAGTGGATCGAACGGAAGTGGATCGGACGGAAGTGAAGACGCACTGCCAGCTGGTTGTACAATTCAAAATGTGTGTATTGGAAACAAGGCAGTGTGTGCTCTGTAGTGCGAGAATGTTATGGCGATACAGTAGGCAGTGCATTTAGCAGGCACTGCTTTGACGAGCACAGTGGCAAATGTTTCACCGACTTTCATTTGCCATTGAGCAGTTTATGAAGCTTCACGTTCAATGTTGAATATCACATGGGGTAGGACAAAGACGACAAATGACATTTAAGTAAGCGACATTATTGTCAAGCTGTCGGTGAGTAGTCAAATATTAAATGCATAACAGAATGTTGTTATATGAGTGGAATAAAAGCTGTATTTTCATCATATGTGAGACTAGGTCATTTCATGATTGTAGGAAGCCTTGTTTTGATTGTTTACGACGAACTGTATGAGAGCCTTGAGAATAATGAATGTTATAGTTACTGAGGAATGTGCTCACAGTATTTGAGAGTACTGTCGACGTTGTGTGTCACTTTTTTATTATGAATTATTAATGTAAAAGGAAGGAAGGAAGCTTGTAGTTTTGCGTGTCCGTTAATCTCACGATCATGATCCACGGTACCTCCCTTTAACGTGGAATGCGAACTACAGGACATGGCATTTCAATTCGAAAATCTCACATGTATTGATCGGGAATCAAACCCGGTCTACCTTGGTGAGAGACTAACAGCTTGACCTCTGTGCCACAAATGTGACAGTAGCATATCTCCAATTCAATCTATACATTTCATCGCAGTACCAGTATGAAAATGGAGTGTAAATTAACATTGTAAGAATGTCCAAGCTGTGTAGTATACGAGTAGGATAACATGTCAGATGTTACACATCATATGCGACTACTGTAAGGCTCGTATCTTTTTTTTTTTTTTGCTATCATTTTACCCTCCAGGGTTGGCTTTTCCCACGGACTAAGCGAGGGATCCCACCTCTACCGCCACTGAGGGCAGTGTCCTGTAGCTTGAGACTCTGAGACTGGGATACAACTGGGGTGTGTGACCAGCACTACGCCCAGGCGGCCTCGCCTGCAAAGCGAACAGGGGGCCTGATGAAGGGATGGGAAGAGTGGGACGGTTAGGCAAGGAAGTGGGAAGGAGGCGGCCGTGGCCTTACAGTAGGAACCATCCCGGCATTTGCCCGAAGACGAAGTGGGAAACCTCGGAAAACCACTTCGAGGATGGCTGAGCTGGGAATCGAACCCCCTCTACTCATTTGGGCCACCCGATGCTGAGTCGACCCCGTTCCAGTCCTCATACCACTTTTTTTTTTCAAATTTCGTGGCAGAGCCGGGAACCGAACCCAGGACCTTCGGGGGCGGCAGCTAACCATGCTGACCGCTACGCCATGGAGGCGACGGATTTCTTTTTAAGCCGTTCAAAACCCCAACTTCTTTGACGGGTTGTAGGATATTGACGGCGACGCTGTATTAAAGATTCATGAAGATGTACTGAGACCCTCCTAAAGATTGTGCACAGTTACCCATTACATCATCACTATTTAATGATTAACGCTGTTGGACAGACTCTCTCTCACTTTTTATAAGCCCTAATCTTATTTTATGTAGGGCACTACTGTAAAGGAGCTCTTAAGCTCTAAGTGTAGCCGTGAAATAAATAATTCTCCTTTCAAATTCTCCTTTCACTTACCTTTGGGAACCATTTGTTTGTTATCTTTCCCTTCACACAAACATCACAATTTTATTTATCCTTTCCTTTTAATTCAATCACAGGAATTTTCTTTAATCCCTCTTCATGCCAGTGACCTAGCCTTTAATGCCAATTCACGCACAACTTAATGCTCCAGTGTTCCACACACTTTCGTTGTCTAGCTCAGTATGTATTACGGTTCCCTTGACCTGAAAGACGTGCTTCAGCGTAGGTCTTTTAACTTAAGTTGTCTGCCGCTGATGACGCCTCCACTCTTGAAGTGTCTCTGGCGCTCGGCAAAGGGCGCCGGGGTTCATTTATCACCTGACCACCACCCCCAAAGTGTAGCGGTAATGAAAGCTAAAGTAAGTTCTCCGAAACTGTTAACAACGCCTTGCTCAACGAAGTCTTCCAGAATTCTTTAATAATTGTAATAAACCACCCTTTAGGGCCTTCAGCTCGTGGCCCTAGTGCCCAGGGTGTTTTCACCCTTAAACTGGCCCTTTACTTTTCATTCCTGAACCCCCACATTTCGAGGAGTCAGACGTAATCTTTCTTTTCACATGTGATCCCTTGTCTATTCAGGGTTTCTGCAGCCCATCATGCATGATACAACCTGGGTAACAATAAGCAGTCTACACCCTCAAGGTCTCATAGCTAGTGACCACGGGAATGAGTGACTCCAAGGGATTCCTCATGTGGTTCCTCCCCCCCCCCCCCTCTTTTTCCTTTCTGCCTTCCATAGCTCTACTTCATTCCACAATCAATCTTCGTTCCTCGAGGATTGAGGGCAGTTCTTTTCTCCTTTTTTTTTTTTGTCGTGTGACCTCCTGGAGGCCGAGTGCAGGTCTTTCAAGCCGACGCCCGTGGGTAGCCTGCGCGTCGGGATGAGAGATGGAATGGATGAAGATGAATGAAACTGGCCAAGGACGTAGAAGGAAGCGGCCGTGGCCTGTCAGAAGGTACCGTCCCAGCATTTGCCTCGTGTTGAAAATGGGAAACCACGGAAAACCATTCCAACGACGGCCGACGGTGGGGCTCGAACCCACGCGTCTACTGAGTCAGCAGAGAGCTTGGCTCCATGACCTAACGCAACGATTAAGCCAGCGTAGCCACTACTGTCGGTCTTCATTCATTCATTCTTTCCTCGTTACGTAGTGGCTAGCACTCTTGGCTGTCACCGTGGAGGCTCGGGTTCAATTCCCAGCTCCGCTAAGAAATTCAATTCTGGTTTGAGGGCTGGAACGGGGTACACTCATCCTCGTGAGGCAAACATGAGAAGAGGCGGTTACGATTCCCGCCTCAGCCATCCTGGAAGCGGTTTTCCACTTCTACTCCAGGCGAATGCCGCCATGGTTACTAAATTAAGGCCACGGCCGCCTCCTTCCCAATGCTTATATTAAGTACAAACACACTAATACACCCATCACAGGTTATCAGACAAATTCCACACACACACACACATGGGGCTGCATGACCACGATTTCGCAAAGCCCCTAGATTAATCAACAACAACAACATATTTTCTTTTAATCTTCATTCCTCGAGGGTTGAGGGAAGTTCTTTTCTCTCCCCTTGTTTTTCAATTTTCCTTTATTTCACTGTGCATCCATTTCTTCTACAAGAAAGTCACAAATTAGTTGCAGTAATCAGTCACACGGTTGATAAGTTAAGACATTGGGTCCCTTAAAACAATAAAATATCGCGTATGCCGCTAATTATGTAAATCAGAAATTGTCGTATATCGCATTTTAAACTAATTTGCAATACAAGTAGGCATTGATGAAATTTCAGGGATTATTTTCAGTCCCTTTTGGGTTTTATTCTTTAATTGAGAGTTATGGGAAATTTTCTAATAACCTATGTCATTGTGACGTATGTTGTTCTCTTCCCTATAATTACTTATCCAAGGGTGAGATGACCTCAACGTTCCACCCCTGAGAGAAATACCATTACCATCATCTCCAGTCTATTTGCAATTATCTGGTTGTATGCTGAACCTCGTGAGAAAAGAGATGGGCCATTCAAAAATCGCTTAACGTGGTTTCTCTTTTAAAACTCCAAATATCCGTTCCTTCAAATGTTACATCTCTGCTTGATGTAGCACTGCTGTAGGAAGCCATCAGGTTAGGTTTGCTTCTACCATGAATCCTGCCAAACGGATGCCCTCAATCTGTTGAGATAATACCCTGATATTGGTCTGAGGACGTATTAAAAGGCTCAATAAATTAGAGAGCACATCCTTCTATTGAGTGCCTTTGTTGTGGCCTGCAGGTCCGTACGCTTGAAATTAATTTAACCCGGATAATGAATGGCGAGAGGACAGACCAGCTTGGTGGACTCATCATGTTATCAAAGACACGCCTCCCAACATACGTTCAACTGTCAAAGAACTCACCGCACAATGACTATTTATGACAGCCTACTTCCAGATGACATACGTTGCTTGAATCACATTTTGATTAAGATGATAATTGTTGTTTTAAGGGGCTTAACATCTTGGTTATCGGCCCCTAATGGTTTGGGTGATAGTAAAATATGAGATGGGAATGAAAACTATAACTAATACTAACTACAAACTTACATACTAGAAGAAGAAATGGTTAACAAATAACGAATAAGGCAAATAAAGGACAGAAAGAAAAGAAATACCCTCAACCCTCGAAGAATGAGGATTGAGGGACTTGGAAGGAAGGAGAGCCATGAAAGGCAGATAGGAAAGGGGACAGAGGAGAGGGCCCACCCCATGGTCATAGGAAAAATGGGACAAACCGGCCCCAGGTCAGGAATCCCTCGGTGTCGCCAACTCCCAAATTCACCAGCCATGAGCCCTTGAGGGTGTAGCACTATTCAGGGTGTGCCAGAAGTAGTGGGGCTACATACACCCTGCCACCCTGAGGGCCTTGTGCAGAAGGCAGGAGATAACATGAAAAGAAGGCTGACCCCTCGAAGAATGAGGGTATCAGGAAAGATGAGAGAATGGCCAGTTAAGGCGGGAAAGTGAAAGACTCCCTAGGCCTCGGATACCCTTATACCGTCGGGGTCGGAAGAGAACAAGAGTAGACCAAGACAGGTCGACAGGAAAGAACACGGAGAGGAGCCCAGCACAAGTAAGTGGAAGCAATGCCGGACTCAGCTGGAGTCCCGTGGTCGCCAACCGACGTCCCACTAGGTGTGTGCCCCTGAGGGGTCCGAATCACATTTTAGTATGTCATGTCGAGTGCAGATAATATTATACTAAGATTTCTGCTAGTTTGTGTTTATCACTTGGTGGGTTGACGTGGTTAGGGGCTCGACTCCCTCTTGACCAATAGCCGCTGATCTTGGCCATGTGGTAATAGGGTGGAGAGTTTGGCCCACGGTCAGTGTTGCCCATAGAAAGGGCAATTGAGTTGGTCCTATTGTCAACTCGGAGGGAGGTCACGATGTTCCCATGGAACTGCCCCCAGTAGTCACAGATACGTTCGAGTTGGTCCCATGGAACTGGTCGGTGTTATCATTGTTCCTACGCACCAACGTTCCCAAACGTAAGAACATGTTTATACAAAAACGATAATGTCATTCTTTGTATGATGTACTATCCAACAATAGTATCTTAAGCACATTGTACGAACCTCGGCCCATAGTATCTTATTTTATTCTAACCGTTTCAGAACTGTTCAACACTCAACCAACTACACGGAGTTGATGACATATCCCAAGACCCTGAAATGAATTATTAACAACAATAATAAAAACAAAAGTTTGGTGCTTTTCAGTCGGTCAACACGAATGTACCCAAAAGAGTTGGGTTATGCCCTAATCCTGAAATAAATTACATGAGATTAGTAAATGTAATTTATTTCAGGACTAGCTGTACCCGGCATGCGTTGCAATGCCACTCAAAGAAAGTGCTGGCATTGTAACTTTGTATGTTGAAGTGCTTTTGGATTCCCAATATTGTTTTTCTTTTTCCGTTAACCACCTCTAAACTATTGTAACATTGATTTACTATCTCAAAAAAATCATGGGAGCGTGCTCAACAACTCACAAAATTTTCATCGCAATGAAATGTATGGTATATGAACGCATACGGGACTTTGTTGAAACGATTCGAGCGCCGTCACCCATTTGTTGAATATACTCGTACGCTACCTATTGCAAAATGGATTTACTAAGTGAAAACCTTCCCTGGCGTGTACACAACAACTCATGAAAGTTTCATCGCAATCGGATGAATGGCATATGAACGGCGTGAACGCATACGGGTTTTTGCTTAAACGATTCGCGCGACGACACTCATTTGTTGAATCTACTTGTGCGCCACCCATTAAAAACGGATTTACTATTGCATACACCTTCGCAGGACTGTGCTGTTCCCCAAAATTTTATGATAATCGGGTGAATGTTACATGAACGCATACAGGACTTGGTTGAAACGATTCACGCGCTGTCGCCCATTAATTGAATCTAATCGTGCGCTACCAATTGTAAAATAGACTTACTAAATCATAAATCTTTGCGGGAGTGGAAACAACATATCTCCAAATTTTATTGCAATCGCATGAATGGTATACGAAGGCATACGGAATTTATTTTAAACGATACGCACGCCGTTACTCATTTGTTGAATCTAATTGTGCGATACCTATTGTAAAGTGGATGTACTCAGCCAGAAACCTTCCCTGAAGTGTACACAACATCTCACCCAAGTTTCATCGCTTTAGGATAAATGGTATATGAACGCATACGGGACTTTGTTGAAACGCTTCGCGCGCCTTCGCTCATATGTTGAATCTACTTGAGCGCTACCGTTTGTAAAATGGATTAACTAAGCCTGAAACTTTCCCTGGAGTGTACACAACATCTCACCCAAGTTTTCGCTATCAGACGAATAGTATATAATGAACCCATGTACCATTGGCTCAAAAGGGGTCGAATCCATGTATTTGGGGAAGAAATGAAAGAATCATACAGTTTCTAATGTAACATAGAGAAATTTCAAGCCAGGATTCTAGCCTAACGTTGTGCAAGCGGCGAGGACCAGGTGTTCAGGAGATGAGATCATGCCTCTTGACATTCAGAAGGAGCGGGTCATGGATATTAATATAACGAGTGGAAAATTTTTACTGTAAGACAAGGAAGCGTGACTCGGAAATCCAGCTTAGCTTGCAGGAAAACGGCAACACCGCCGATGTGCCAGAAGAGGAATAATTAAATTTAACCCATTTACAGGAATGAAAATAAGTAAATAATCACTGGACTGAGAATCATTTTGGATTAGAGATTTTTGTGTAAAGAAAAACCTTGTAATAATTGCACAGGAAAAAACTGCAAACGCAGTATACGTCATTGGGGATTCACTGATACCAGAGGAGTGGGGAATATTAAAAATGAACAGCAACACCCACGCAGCTGAAGACTACAAATTAATTAATATCTCCGAATTGCACGATCGATTTTTATGCGCAATGAGATCATTTGACGTTGAGAAGACGAGCTTCTGGAGATATAATTTTTATAATTGTACGACAATTAGTTCAAAAGTTGGTCACGAAAAGGACTAGGATTTTATCTTTTGTGACTAAAAAGTATAAAACTCCTGGCCTCACCAAGCCAAACATGCAGTTTCCGATAGCCCAGGAGGGCGTCACTTTGCATCAGTACATGCAGTCATTCCGACAGCCCGTGAGGGGGCGTCACGCTGTATCAAGCACCGAAGACAGTATTCAAGAGCCCGAGGGGGGCATCACTACGCATCATGCAGTTTTACAACGAGCACTCCGTGAGCGGAGATGCTGCGTCAAAGTCTTAAAACGTATGAACTTCAGGGGAGGTCATACTGTGCAACGAGTATAAGCACCGAATGAAGAATATCCGATAGCCACGGGCGTCGCGTTATCAATAATTTACGTACCTCCGTAAGGAGTTGTAAAGAAGTAAAAGTACAGTATCGCCGTGTTTGAAAAAGTAGGAAAATCCTAGTTACAGGATTTAGGTCCGACAGTATAAAAGTTTACAGTGAAAAGTTCGTAAAATATAGTCAGAGCAGGCTGCGAACGTAGGACTCAAGGCGATAGGTCTTTAAGTAAACGACCAAAAGTATCATAGCGTACGGAAGTACCGTAACAGAGAGATAAACAGTTTATCTAATTTAAAGAACCCGAGCAGGGACAGAGAAATAAGGTTCGTAAGTATTCTCGAAGATTAGAAGTACTAGAACCGAATAAGCAAAGGAGAAGGCAGGAAACTATAGACATTCGTTTCAAGAAAGCAGACGAACTATTCAAAAGCACTAAGACGCAAGAAGTATTAGTTGTTAAAAAATCCATAGGTCACTGATAAATTATCAAGGGGACCGTGAACAGAACAGACTTTCATTAAGATCAATAAACAGAATCTAAAAGGGGAGCCGTTCGTGTCAGAGGAATAGCAGATCGTCCAGAACGGGATTCGAAGGAGTGCTATTGCAGGGAGGAAGTAGATGAGTCGAGACTTTCACATTCAGAGAGGATAGGAAGCCGACATTACTAAATTTCACCCTTGGAGACGGGAGATCAAGAGGTCACGTGTGATAGGCTTAAATAGCGGCCTAGTGATCAAAAATTGTGAAGTGTAAATATATCAAGATTTTAGTGTTAAAAATAATATATTTTCAGTGTTTTATTGTGTGTTCTAAACGGATACACCAGTGTATTTAAAATGTTATTAGTGTTAAATATATACGTGTTAAATATGTGTCAAGATATATCTGTACATGCAATGAAGTTGTACACGATGGAGTAAGTTAAGAAGTGGGCCAAAAATGACACATCGCACGAGGAGAAGGGTCAAAAAACGACCTTAAACATGTGAGTAAAGATTTTCATTATGTTTTGGTGTCGGGAAATAATTGTGTACAAATCCACCGGAGTTTTTGAGAAAAAGGGATGTTTCTAAATAACTAAATACAGAATAAGAACGCGGTCTGAACAAAAATAGAATTTTGAGAAATTATAAATAATTATTTGAAAGAATAAATCCTGTAGAGGAAATGTATGAATAAAATGTCAGTATATTTGACGAATGTTATAAGAGCAAGCGTAATAATAATAATTATCATGAAAGATATTTAAATAAAGGTAAATTTGAGTTATATGAAAGAAATAGCTTTTGAGCTTTTGTAAGGAAGGAAGATATAATATGAATAATAATAATAATAACAAGGTAAGGAAATATAAATGAAGATCAAATTGAATGATATGAACATAAGAGCGTTGGAGCCTTAATAAAAAGTATAAGACATGATATTAACGCATGTTATTAAAATAGAGCAATTATTGTCAAAGGAAAAGATTAATATAAAAATTGAGATATGTATCAATTGTTAATATGGAATTTATCAGTTCTTTGGAAGACGATAGGCTTAAAAATAATGTATAGCGCAACGGAGCGCAATTAAAATAAAATGTCACGCTAGGAAAGCGTAAAAGTTAAAGTACTTGGTAAATTACTTATGAAGGGTAGTTGATTGCAGTGAATTGAGATATGTTGTAAGTCCTCTAATTGTGACGTAGATCACGAGGCCATGTGTGTGTTATTATGTAAAAGGGAGCAAATGTATGGTATATTTGAGCGTAGGTCATGTAGGCCACGGCCGACTTTAAATCGCATTTTGTATAAGTCCTCCAATATGGGAATGGTTCCCGAGGCATGTTAAGAGATTCGAACCTAGAATCCTCTTGTTGTTAAAGCCCCTAATTATTCGTCGTAGAATGTGTATTACTCTTCCCAATCAATGAGGACCCTTTATAATTAATAAATGCCAAGGTTACGAAAATGGTTTATGAGCCCAATAATATTGTTGAAAGAAAATAAGTGAAGTAAAAGCCAGGTCTCCCCAAAGAACTGAAAATGAAAGGAAGGTTTGTTTAAAAGCTTTGAAGAGAGCTCCACCCGCAAACAAAACGGGAAGTTTCCCGCACAGTCATAAATCACGCTCATGTATTACGGTCAGACCCTAGGAGCAGGAGGGGTGGCTGAAGGCCGTCTTGTAAGAAGTAATGAATACACCGTGAGTGTTTAAAAGTTGTTAATGAACCGGGAAGTGAACCGAGGTCCATGTAGATTGATAATTATCGCTTGCCAGTTCAGATCGTAATTTTCTTATGTGATAATGGTCTTATAAGACAAATAAAATAAATAACAATCCCTATTGTAATGTTGTATGAAAGTAGGATTCCACGAGTTAAATGAAGATAACTGGGTTCCGGGAGTAATCATAGTTTTTGACTTTGTCAAGTAATCTTTATAACTCTGGAGTACACAAGTATTTTCCCGATCACCGTGATGAATTTGTAAAACTTGAGAGAGATAGTAAATGCTGAGAACATGTGAAGTGCCCAAATATTGAAGTAAATAATTAACGTGTAATTTTAAATGTAATTATATATTTGTTTTGATGATAAGAAAAGATAAAAATAGTTTTTGGGGTGTACAAAGGAATGACACCATTATTATTGGAAAATATCGAGCCAAAGGAGCTCGTAGTTATATGGAATTTTAAGATAGGTACTTTATGGAAGTAAAAATAATTATGAATTGTTGGTTTTAAAAGGAAACCGTGTGTTTTAATACAATATTTGTTTAATTCTTATATTATTCCTTGTTCACTTGGAACAAGTAGAAGATTATTGGTCAGTAATTTATTGTTTTATTGTTTGTAGCGCCATAATTTTGGTTAATTAAATGTGTTAAAATTAGGAGTTGATTTTGTTGTTATTTTTGCAAGTGTATCCTCTATTTAATCCAAAATGTGTAAGTCACAGAGTGGGAGAACATACTACAACCCCGAAATCCCGAATTGAGCAATGCTGGCATACTGTGATTTGCATATTTCTTGCTAAAAGGGCACAATAAACGCAAACGGGACTTTGTTGAAACGCTTCGTGCATCGTCGCTCATTTGTTGATTCTACTCGTGCGTTACCTATCATGACATGGATTTACTAAGACAGAAGCCTTGCCTGTAGTGTACACAACCTCTCACCCAAGTTTCATCGCTTTCGGACGAATGGTATGTGAACGCATACAGGACTTTGTCGAATCGCTTCGCCCGTCGTCGCACATTTGTTGAATCTACTCGTGCGCTACCTATTGTTAAGTGGATTTACTAAGCCAGACACCTTCCCTGAAGTGTACACAACAGCTCACCCAAGTTTCATCACTATCTGACGAATAGTATATGAACTCATACGGGACTTTGTTAAAACGCTTCGCTCGTCGTCGCTCATTTGTTGAATCTACTCGTACGCTACCAATTATAATATGGATTTACTAAGAGAGAAACCTTGCCCGTAGGGTACACAACCTCTTACCCAAGTTTCATCACTATCGGACGAATGGTATGTGAACGCATACAGGACTTTGTTGAAACGCTTCGCCCGTCGTCGCACATTTGTTGAATCTACTCGTGCGCTACCTGTTGTTATGTGGATTTACTAGGCCAGAAACTTTCCATGAAGTGTATACAACATCTCACCCAAGTTTCATCACTATCAGACGAATAGTATATGAACGCATACGGGATTTATTTGAAACGCTTCCCTCGTCGTCGCTCATTTGTTGAATCTACTCGTGCGCTACCTATTGTAAAAAGGATTTACTAAGTCAGAAACCATTCCTGGAGTGTGCACAACAATACAACCAAAGTTTCATAGCAATCGGATGAATGGTATATGAACGCATACGGGACTTTTTTTTAAGCGATTTGCGTACCGTCACTCATTTGTTGAATCTACTCGTGCGCTACAACTTTCATATTTATTCACCTTTTAAAACTTCTCTGGACTTCCACAAATAATTCAAGACCAAAATTAGCCAAATCGGTCCAGCCGTTCTCTCGTTTTAGCGAGACTAACGAACAGCATTTAATTTTTAGCCTATTTTCAATTTTGAAAAAAAAAATAGGCTTATGAGATCACCTTTTGTCCGTGTGTGTGTGCGTGTGTGTGTGTGTGTGTGTGTGTGTGTCCCTAATAAATTCTAAACGGCTGGATCGATTTCAATGAAACTCGGTAAGTTCATAGCACTATTTTGTGTGACCTCGACCGTGCCCTTCAAATTTTGTTACGTCTCACCAATCCAACATGGCGGCTGTGCGAAATATTACACCAGCATTCAATATCTCCGAAACTATCACCGATATCACCCTGAATATTTTTACGGTGATAAAGGGAACTACTAGAAGTTCATCTATGTGACTCTTGAAACACTGGTAACTATAAAACCAACATGGCGGCCAAGCGAAGTTGCAACGTTTTAATAGACGTTGCTTGCGATTTAACCAACCAAACGCAATAAAACTTGGTACAGTATATGTTTATACACACTGTAATGCACCGACATCTAACTTCGTTCAATTGTTTACATAAGCACAAGATGGCGGCTGTGCGAAATATTTCACAGGCATTCTATATCTCTGAAACTTTGAGCGGTATCACCCTGAAATTTTGTACGGAGATATAAGACACTACTGGAAGTTCATCTATAGGATTTTCAAAAACCGCCTAAATACAAAATGAACATGGCGGCCAAGCGAATTTGAAAATTTAAATAGACCTTTCTCGCGATTGAATGTTCCAAACGCAATGAAACTTGGTACAGTAAATGTTTATACGCATTGTAATGCACTGGTATCTAATTTATTTCAATTGTTTACATAACCTCAAGATGGCGGCTGTGCGAATTTTAAAATTAAGTTTTTATTTCTTGTGTCGTAATCATGCGATCGAAGTGAAAGTTTGAATAATGAACCTACGCAATAATTTTCCTTTAATGGTACATGACTCTATGGCCTATTCATTTAACAATCCAACATGGCGACCATCCGAAATATTTAGACGGCTCTGAATATCTACGAATCTATTATAGCAATCAAACTGAAAATTTTATGTTCATAGGGGATATGAACATAAGTTCACCTATGGGACTTTCAATAAACTGTTGATCACAAATCCAACATGGCGGCGACGCGAAGTATAAATATTCACATGGACGTTTCTCGCAATTTAACCATCCGAATGCAGTGAAACTTGGTACAGTAAATCCTGATACGAATGTTAATCCACTGTCATCTAATTTATTTCAATTGTTTCCATAATCACAAGATGGCAGGTGTGCGAAATTTTAAAGTCTCGTTGTTACTTCTTGTATCCTAATCATGCGATTGAGGTTTGAATGCTACACGTACACAATAATCTTCATGTAACAGTACATAACTCTAGGACCTACATAATTATATAAATTCCAACATGGCGACCACCCGAAATATTTAGTCGGTTCTCAATATCTACGAATCTATTACAGCAATCGAACTGAAATGTTGCATGTTGATAGTGGCAATTAACATAAGTAGGATATATGAAAATAGGCTGTATAGCTCTCCACGGAACTACTTGTTATATATATAGATTAGAGCATAACCCAGTTCTATTTGGGTACATTCGTGTTGACCGACTGAAAAGCACCAAACTTTTGTTTACTTAGGCAACACTGAAAAATGGCTTCAATCCTCACAATAATAAAAACAACAACGTTTCTTACCTCAACCAGGGAAGAAGTGATTTTCCATCTTTTACGACTTCTATGATCGATTACAAGGCAACACTGAAAAAATGGCTTCTAAATACCACATTAATTAAACTTCTAGTCCATGCAAATGCCCGGATGGTGCCTAAATTGAGGGCTGCCTCTTCCCCAGTCACATACACACATACAGTAATGCAGACATTACAATAACGCAGTTGCTTAGATAAAATCCACGATGTCACAAGCCCCTAAGTGAATCAAGAACAACTACAGAAACATAGCAAGATGCCTGTATCACAATGTCAATAAACTGCAATTGACCTCAGTTGCATGTGTCTAATGATGAGAATGTTACAAGGAAGAAGAACATTACCTTTCACTTTCTTGGCTTCATCATCACGGTATGGTCAAGGAGGAACGTGCTAAGAGTTCAACAACGGAGAAGTTTCCTCATTTCAATAGCTGTCTTCATGGCCAGAGTTGTTATGCTTATTCGGTTCCTGAACTCATGATATAGTGGGTCACCAAGCACACTAAACATGTTATTGTTGTTGTTTCATTTGTGGGGCTTGGGCATCGTGGTCATTCATCCCCGTGTACTTGGGTGTGAGGAAAACTTAATCTGATAACTTGTGCTATCGTGGTGTCTGTAGTAGTGTGTGTAGTAGTGTGTGTACAGACAGAACAGTATTTGTAATTCAGTTGAGGATTGGGAAAGAGGCGGCCGTTGACCTAACATAGGAACCATCCCGGTGTTTGCCTGGAGTGGTAGTGGGAAACCACGGAGAACCACTTCCAGGATGGCTGAGGTTGGAATCGAACTGACCTCTTCTCATTTTTACCTCACGAGGCTGATGTCATGGCAGAGCCGGGAATCGAACCCGGAATTCCGGGGCACAACACACTAAGAAGGGTAGATCCTTGACAGTTCAGATCACTGTTGATTAAAGATTTATGTTGTTGTTTTAATTCATGTAGCGACTTTGTGACATCGTGGTAATGGAGTCTCGTGTACTTGCGACATCTTGGTCATCAGACCTGTGTAGTTGGTTGTGTGTTGAACTTGTCTGATAACCTGTATATATGTGATCACGGTAGCGAATTCGGAGCATGATGAGGTAGGTGGCCCGAGCCTTCAAGTAAAGTACTATACCAACATTTGTCTGCAGGGAGTATAGAAAAACTAACGAAAAGAACACACTCAGGATAGCCACAGTCAGCGCCGGGATTTGAACCTACAATCTCCGTACTTGCTGCAGCTGCCCGCGAGGTCATGGTGCATGATTTAACGAGCACGGCTACGCTGCGAGGCAGGCTTGGATAGGAGGTGATAGTGGTCTAAAGTTAGGAACCATCCTGGCATTTGCATCTTGGATAAGTGCAAGACCACACAAAGCCACTTCTAGGATGACTGGCGGTGGGAATTGAACGCACAACACCGAGTTTACCTCATTCCGTCCCACAGACCGGAATTACATTCTTAGCTGGTCCAAAAATCGAACTCGGACGTACCAGTACGTCAGAACATTGAATTATTTTTTTCCATCTTTCTTTAGGGGCAGATGACCTTGTAGTTTCGCCCCTCAAAATCCCAAAACCCAAAACAAAAAACAAAAAACAAAAAACAAAAAACAAAAAACAAAAAACAAAAAACAAAAAACACAAAACACAAAACACAAAACACAAAACACAAAACACAAAACAAAAACAAAAACAAAAACAAAACACCAAAAAAAAACCAAACCCAACCAACTTTCTTTCTTTCTTTCTTTCTTTCTTTCTTTCTTTCTTTATTTATTTATTTATTTATTTATTTATTTATTTTTCTGCCTACCTTGGTCCTAATACTCGCAGTCTAGAATGCTGCATGGATCTCACCTACTGACCCTACGATTGCAGAATCGAATCACAACACAGCATGTTGACATTTGAATGCACTTACACGTAAGTAACTCGTATCAGTACACCCTACGGTTAAAAGTCATCTGCCCCAGAGTCAAATCTTCTTACCTCATCATCGACACCACACAAATATTCAAAGAGCTAGTGTTGACCCATACATGGACAAATCAAAATCAATATAGGCTATATACTTCCATTTTGTGAAATTCAAAAATATGCTTCCGACAAATTGAAGATATAGAATCAAAGAATAGGTTAAAATAATCAAACTCAAATTTCATTTTAATCTGTAGAACAAGTTCCATTTTAAAAACATGCGTTTTAGTATGTTTTTCAAAATACGAATCCTCTAAGGCGGAAAAATTTTCAAAATTTTATTTTGAATTCTGATAGAGCTTTCCAGAACCCTCATTTTGAACTTTTCCCGGGTCTTCTAGCTTTTCAACGTTTTGCACAATTGTCAAAATAGCTTAACTTCACGTGTTTGCTGAACTGGAGCCCAATAGTCTGAGTGCTGAGTGCTCATTTAAAAATCTTTTCATCATTAACAAGAAGTTCCGTGACGAACTATAGAGCCTACTTTTCTTAAAATTAAAATTCATGTTGTGCCCGTTTCTCCAATGGGACAGGCGATCACCCGGCCAACATCCCGGCCCCATCAGAAGAAACAGCCAAGGGAGTGGGTAAAAAAAAATTAGGGCGTGAATCTTGGTTCATACAGACAAGACTAAAGAAATGCTCCAGCGAGCCAGAGCAAAGGGTCTCGGGTCGTTTACGGGTTGGGATGGCAAATTGACTGAACCAGGATTCAAAAGCAAACTCCCTAACTTGAATTAACAAACAGAGAAGAAAGGAAAAGCCCTCGTAAAATCACATCTGTTCCTTTATTGGCCAAAGGATAAATAAATATGCAACCTGCCTACCACGCACGAGTATAGAGTTAGGGTGGGACAAAGTCCGAAAAAAAATAAAGTTCATAGTCCCTAAACAAACAAACAAAAAAATATACTTATTCAAACTCGTGGGTGTCCTCTCTTAAAGTTCCGACAAGGAGATCGCCTTTCAAAAAGCTAAATTAACCTTAATTTATCGGTGCACACGCATGTAAACATCACTAGCCACTTATCACAAAGTTCACCTGCGGCAAAAACTCTAAGAAAATATTGAATATCTATGTATATTACAACTTTCTACCCTTATACAGCAATGGACAGATCTCCTGTATCGAACTACAAATTAATAACTAAAGAGCATCATATTACATCAAATAGCACTCAAACATCAACTCAGCTTCACATAATATGGCATTTCAACAATTAATTATAACTTATCATAAATTATTTACACACCCAGATTGTGCTTACATATTTACACTACTAATTCTTATTATTATTACTGATTTATATTCGCCTTTCCCACAACCTTGATCCACACTGTCATACTTGTTATTGTAATTAAATTATAGCATTGTCTAATGTTTATGAAAGGTTAAGAACCTCGTACTAAGGCACGCTGGCGTATTTCATTCTCACAACGAACATTTAATCGCACCCCTTCCGTCGAACACTCTGTGTGAGGATCCGAACAATCTGAATGTCGAGCGCACTATCAATTACACCCCTGCGCTATTCAATATACAACTCATCGATAAACGTAACACGTTCGTCAAGAGGACCCTATCCTCACAAATTCAATTCAACAGTCATACGTCGCCCCGTGAATAACCTCGTCATATATGACGGAATAATACCATATTAGCCTACTTTCGATTTTTGCAAAAAATGAAAGTAGACTTATGAGATCAACACAGGGCGAAAAAAGTGTGTCTGTCTGTGTGTGTGTATGTGTGTGTGTGAGTCTGTGTGTGTGTCTGTGTGTGTGTGTGTCTGTGTGTGTGTGAGTGTGTGTACTCTGAATGTCTGTCCCCCCCCTATCAATTCGAACACGGTGAATGCGAATTGAACGAAATTTGGTACAAAGGTAGCACTAGCAAAGGACACCTCAGTGTCATGTTTTATATCGCCGCCATCTTGACGGAAACGTAATGGCGGCCTCACAAATGTTCAAAGCTTAAATCAAATTACGACTAACCTAATCATCCGATCTCTACCAAATTTTGCAACAACATACCTTTATGGGGGGAGCATCCTTTGACCAAACCAATAGGTCATCAGCGTAATAGTTTACGGATGGCGGCCAGCTTTGAGTGAAAATCGATTCCCCTATTAATTCGAACATGGTGCAACCGAATGGAACGAAATTTGGTACGGAAGTAGTACTAACGAAAGGCACCTCAGTGTCATGTTTTATATCGCCGCCATCTTGACGGAAACGTAATGGCGGCCACACAAATGTTCAAAGCTTAAATCAAATTACGACTAACCTAATCATCCGATCTCTACCAAATTTTGCAACAACATACCTTTATGGGGGGAGCACCCTTTGATCAAACTAATAGGTCATCAGAGTAATAGTTTGCGGATGGCGGCCATCTTTGTGTGAAAATCGATTCCCCCTATTAATTCGAACACGGTGCAACCAAATGGAACGAAATTTGGTACAGAGGTAGTACTAACAAAAGGCACCTCAGTGTCATGTTTTATATCGCCGCCATCTTGACGGAAACGTAATGGCGGCCACACAAATGTTCAAAGCTTAAATCAAATTACGATTAACCTAATCATCCGATCTCTACCAAATTTTGCAACAACATACCCTTATAGAGGAAGCATCCTTTGACCAAATGAATAGGTCATTAGCCTAATAGTTTGCGAATGGCGGCCATCTTTGTGTGAAAATCAATTCCCCCTATTAAATCAAACACGGTGAAACCGAATGGAACGAAATTTGGTACAGAGGTAGCACTAGCAAAGGGCATCTCAGTGTCATGTTTTATATCGCCGCCATATTGACAGAAACGTAATGGCGGCCACACAAATGTTCAAAGCTTAAGTTAAATTACGACTAACATAACCATCCGATCTCTACCAAACTTTGCAACAACATACCTTTTTGGAGGGAGCACCCTTTGACCAAACTAATAGGTCATCAGAGTAATAGTTTGCGGATGGCGGCCATCTTTGTGTGAAAATCGATTCCCCCTATTAATTCGAACACGGAGGAACCTAATGGAACGAAATTTGGTACAGAGGTAGCACTAGCAAAGGGCACCTCAGTGTCATGTTTTATATCGCCGCCGTCTTGACTGAAACGTAATGGCGGCCACACGAATGTTCAAAGCTTATATCAAATTACGATTAACCTAATCATCCGATCTCAACCAAATTTTGCAACTACATACCTTTATGGAGGGAGCATCCTTTGACCAATCTAATAGGTCATTCGCCTAATAGTTTGCGGATGGCGGCCATCTTTGTGTCAGAATCGATTCCCCCTATTAATTCAAACACGGTGAAACAGAATGGAACGAAATTTGGTACAGAGATAGCACTAGCAAAGGGCATCTCAGTGTCATGATTAATATCGCCGCCATATTGACAGAAACGTAATAGCGGCCACACAAATGTTTAAAGCTTAAATCAAATTACGACTAACATAACCATTCGATCTCTACCAAACTTTGCAACAACATACCTTTATGGAGGGAGCATCCTTTGACCAATCCAATAGGTCATTAGCCTAATAGTTTGCGGATGGCGGCCATCTTTATGTCAAAATTGATTCCCCCTATTAATTCGAACACGGTGGAACCGAATGAACGAAATTTGGTACAGAGGTAGCACTAGCAAGAGGCACCTCAGTGTCATGTTTTATATCACCGCTATCATGACGGAAACGTAATCGCTGCCACCCAAATGTTAAAAGCTAAAATGTAATTACGACCAACCTAATAATCTAGTCTCTACCAAATTTTGCAACACCATATCTTTACGTGGGAAACATATTCTGACCAAACTGCAAGAACATCATCCCAATAGTTTGCAGATGGTGGCCAAGTATGTGTGCAAATCGATTCCCCCTATCAATTCAAACACGGCGAAACCGAATTGAACGAAATTTGGTACAGAGGTAGCACTAGCAAAGGGCACCTCATATTCATGTTTAATATCCCTATAGCACGTTGTATTTCAACAAGCTACTACAACCAACATTCAATCATACTCCTTGAAAAGGACAAAGAGTTATAACAATACCCATGCATTTAGGAGAAAGTAGGCTATATGTTCTTTACTGAACATCTTGTTTTAATTATCACATTAACTTTACACAACATCATTACAGAAAATCATGCATTATTAGCATGTCTCAAGAACCCACACTAACAGAGCGTATCAACTTTATCGGGACCACGAGGTCATATGATAATATGGCATCCTATCCAAGGAACCTTATTCGACTATCTCCAACCATATTCATTTTGCTATTAAAATCTATGCAATCCGTGACAAACCTTTCAGAATAAATTCGTATAATGACCTCGGAAATCGAAATGCTAGAATCGCCCAGCAAAATGGGCATCTCATATTATCGTTACCCAATTTCAACTTATTATTATTATTATTATTATGTCTCAGAGGATAAATGTATGTCTTACTCCTATCATTGATACTGTTAATTTATGTAAGTCAAAAACGACCCGAAAAGAAAGGACAAAAAATCTGTACAACCCTATGAGAAAATGATGCTCTTTTTCAATCTGGAATAAATGATTATAAATGGCGTTAAGTTACACGATCTCAGGTTATCTCATGGCACGGCTATCCGAGGTAGAAGTTCTCTTCTTCCTGATGAACAAGGATGGAAATGAAACGTCTTACTTTATATCCGGTGTCCTCGGAAACCCCTGGCGTCGGCGTCGGCGTCGGCGTCGGTGTCGTCTGCGGCATTAGGGCGGCGTTGTTCCTCCAGCGTCTCCGCGATGTGGTCTCCCAGCGTACTGGTAGAGGTATACGTCCCCGGCACCTCTCGATCTCCTGGCGACGCCCATGTCCGCCCACTGGTTGCCCCCGGTCACCTTCAGCAGCGGCGTCTCCTGACGTCCCAACCATGGTCCACTCGTCCATCTCGTTGCGACCGTTCACCCCATTATGGCCCCTTTAGAGGTTCAGTGCAGCATAATTTGCGTATTAATATGCATGTTGATTCCCAGAATATTTGAGTCCATGGTCATTAAGTTCATGCCGCCGTGTGGCAATATTACATTTCACTATATCAGAGCACTTTCAAGCCCACGCACTATAGCGTCTAGTTCCTGGTTCACTTGAATTATATGTATTCACTTTCCTCAACCAGTGACACACTTCCTTCCACGAGGAGCTATTTCGACCTGGCCTTGACCGACATATCAAGTTGCCTGCGGCCTGCAGTCTTCCAACACAAGCTTAAAGTAGATGTAGCCTTCCCTGTTGCATTCTCACTGCGTCTCTTAAAATGCCGCACTGCTATGCTATTTTCGAATGGATGTCTGTTACTATATAGGGCCTCGCGATAATGCTTCGCCTCGACTATCGTTATTATTGTTCTTTCCCTGATACTCGTAATGTTAAACACCTCCTGGTATTAATCTTTAATTAACATAAATTGTCGGCATGAACGTACTAGCGAGTCCGATATCGTCTGGAAATTCACACTGTTCGACAAACAAACTGACATACTTCACTGTAAACAACTCATTGGCACTACATGCACGCTAGCTTCATGGCCTGCTGATCACTCCTCGTATCAAATGGCCACGAGCACTGACCACTCACGAAAACCGTTCAAGTTCCCGATGCAAATTACTGTCTACGTGACATGGGCTACTCGTCCGTGCTCCGCTGGATAACATACTCGTCCACGCACTATTGACTCACTGAACATTCCGGAACTGCGTCCTCCTTCGAGAAAAAAAGTGGAAGGGGTTGGAACCTTCTGGAGCATTCCCCTACTCTCGCGGTTGCCTCGCCGCGTCATGCCATGACGTCATACTGACCCTCCGGTCTCCTCTCGATCTTCTGTCATCCGGGGCCGGTAATTGACCCTGACTGGATCGGTCACAATGTCAATGATTAATCTACAGTATATGAACCTATCTAGAATGACAAAATTAATTTGGTAATATGGAAATGTCTCATTAGTTCGAAATATACCTGGTATAATGTAGCCTAATAGAGCACTACAGTTGGCAGCCCTGGTGACCGAATATATTCTTAGTTCCATCCCTTATAGTACAGAATACAAAATTTGGTTGAAGTCCAATGGACGTTACATGCAGTTAGACATTAGATTTAACAGCATGCGTAAAAGCATGTTAACATCAATGTCATACGTGTGCTGGTCAGAAATAAACTGAAATATTATAATATCTTGTTGTGCCAATTTAGGATGAAATCCACTTGTTAGTATAGAAGTTACATGTATTTTAAAATTGGACCTATCAGCAGGCATAGAATCATGTTGGCAGCACTGACTTATATTAATTACTCCAAATTAATCTAGAATGTCAGGTGCTATACGTGTGGAAAGTATAGAGCTGTTGGCTTGAATACTTTCTGATATATTGATATTAGGGTAAACAAGATGTTCAGTAAAGAACATATAGCCTACTTTCTCCTAAATGCATGGGTATTGTTATAACTCTTTGTCCTTTTCAAGGAGTATACAGTAATTGAATGTTGGTTGTAGTAGCTTGTTGAAATACAACGTGCTATAGGGATATTAAACATGAATATGAGGTGCCCTTTGCTAGTGCTGCCTCTGTAAAAAAATTCATTCAATTCGGTTTCATCGTGTTTGAATTGATCTGGGGAATGGTTTTGCACACATACATGGTCGCTATTTGCAAACTATTGGGCTGATGACCTTGTAGTCAGTCATAAGATGCTTTCCACAAAAAGGCATGTTGTTGCAAAATCCGGTAGAGATCAAATTATTAGGATGGTCGAAATTTGATTTAAGCTTTTAACATTTGGGTGGCCGTCATTCCGTTTCCGTCAAGATGGCGGCGATATAAAACATGACACTGAGGTGCCTTTTGCTAGTGCTACCTCTGTACCAAATTTCGTTCAATTCGGTTTCACCATGTTTGAATTGATAGGGGGAATCGATTTGCACACATACTTGGCCACCATCTGCAAACTATTGGGCTGATGATCTAGCAGTTTGGTCAGAATATGCTTCCCACATAAAGATTTGTTGTTGCATAATTTGGTAGAGACTAGATTATTAGGTTGGTCGTAATTACATTTTAGCCTTTAACATTTGGGTGGCCACGATTTCGTTTCCGTCAAGATGGCGGTGATATAAAACATGACACTGAGGTGGCATTTTCTAGTGCTACCTCTGTACCAAATTTCGTTCCATTCGGTTTCACCGTGTTCGAATTAATAGGGGTAATCGATTTTGACACAAAGATGGCCGCTATCCGCAAAATATTAGGCTAATGACCTATTAGCTTGGTCAAAGGATGCTCCCTCCATAATGGTATGTTGATGCAAAATTTGGTAGAGATCGGATGATTAGGTTAATCGTAATTTGATTTAAGCTTTGAATATTTGTGTGGCCGCCATTACGTTTCCATCAAGATGGCGGCGATATAAAACATGACACTGAGGTGCCCTTTGCTAGTGCTACCTCTGTACCAAATTTCATTCCATTCGGTTTCACCGTGTTCGAATTAATAGGGGTGATCGATTTTGACACAAAGATGGCCGCCATCCGCAAACTATTAGGCTAATGACCTATTAGATTTGTCAAAGGATGCTCCCTTCAAAAAGGTATGTTGTTGCAAAATTTGGTAGAGATCGGCTGATTAGGTTAGTAGTAATTTGATTTAAGCTTTGAACATTTGGGTGGCCGCCATTACGTTTCCGTCAAGATGGCGGCGATATTAAACATGACACTGGGGTGCCCTTTGCTAGTGCTACCTCTGTACCAAATTTCATTCCATTCGGTTTCACCGTGTTCGAATTAATAGGGGTAATCGATTTTGACACAAAGATGGCAGCCATCCGCAAACTATTAGGCTGATGACCTATTAGTTTGGTCAAAGGATGCTGCCCCCATAAAGGTATGTTGTTGCAAAATTTGGTAGAGATCGGATGATTAGGTTAGTCGTTATTTGATTTAAGCTTTGAACATTTGTGTGGCCGCCATTACGTTTCCGTCAAGATGGCGGCGATATAAAACATAACACTGAGGTGTCCTTTGCTAGTGCTACCTTTGTACCAAATTTCGTTCAATTTGCGCTCACCGTGTTCGAATTGATAGGGGGGACAGACATTCAGAGTACACACACTCACACACACACACACAGACTCACACACACACACAGACAGACACACTTTTTTCTCGCCCTGTAGTGATCTCATAAGTCTACTTTCATTTTTTGCAAAAATCGAAAGTAGGCTAAAAATATAGACAGCGTTTATTAACAGTTGGCGGCCCTGATTGCTCTTAAGAATACTTATAGTCATATCTGTTATGTTACACATAGCACATACGAAATTTGGTTGAAATCCAACTGATAGTATAGTATTTAAAATGTGGTCCTATCAGCAGGCTTAGAATCATTTGGTAGAACTAACGTATTGTGCCCTTTCAGCAAGAAATATGCAAATCACAGTATGCCAGCAATGCTCAATTCGGGTTTTTCGGGGTTATGGTATGATCTCCCACTCTGTGACTTACACATTTTGGATTAAATAGAGGATACACTTTCAAAATAAAAATAAAATCAACTCCTATTTTAACACATTTAATTAACTAAAATTATGGCGCTACAAACAATTAAAAACAAATAAACTACTGACCAAAATCCTTCTACTCGTTCAAAGTGAACAAGGAATAATCTAAAAATCAAACAAATATTATATTGAAATAAATGGTTTCCATCAAACCAACAACTCATAATTATTTTCACTTCCATAAAGTCTCTATCTTAAAGTTCATCCTAAACACGAGCTCCAATGGCTCGATACTTTCCCATAATAACGGTGTCATTTTTGTATACACCTCCTTAACTATTTTATGAGTTTCTTATTATCAAACAAATACATAATCATATTTAAAGTACATGCATCTTCTATACTTAAATGTTTGGGCATTCCACAATATTCTCAACATTACCATCTCTCTCGAGTTTTACAAATTCACTACAGTGATCGGGAAAATACTTGTGTACTCCAGAGTTACAAAAGATTACTTGACAAAGTCAAAAACTATGATTACTCCCGGAATCTAGTTATCTTCATTAAACTCATGGAATCCTACATCCATACAACATTACACTAGGGATTTTTATTTATTTATTTGTCTTATAAGACCATTATCACGTAAGAAAGCTACGATCTGAACTGGCAAGCGATAATTTCACCTATAAGGACCTCGGTTCAAATCCCGGGTCATTAACAACTTTTAAACACTCACGGTGTATTTTACTTCTTCCAGACGGTCTTCTCCGACCCTACTACTACAGCTTACAATAACAAGGGTCTGACCGTACACTTGGGCCTATTTATGGCTGAGAGGGGGACCCTCTTGTCTAGCCTACGCGTGGTAGCTATACTCAATGCTTTTAAAACAGATCTTTCTTTTCTTTCAGTTCTCTGGGAAGACCTGGCGTTTTCACTTCACTCGTTTATTTTCAACAACATTATTAGGCTCATAAACCACTCTCGTAACCTTGGCATTTATTAATTTTAAAGGGTCCTCATTGATTGGGTAAGAGTAATTCACATACACGACGAATACTTAGGGGCTTCAACAACAAGACGAATCTAGGTTCGACTCTCTTAACATGCCTCGGGAACCATTCCCATATTGGAGGACTTATACAAAATGCGACTTAGGGTCGGCCGTGGCCTACATTACCTGCGCTCATAATACCATACATTGCTCCCTATAATACATATAACACACATAGCCTCGTGATCTACGTCACTATTAGAGGACTTTATTATGGCTCAATTACCGCAATCAACTACCCCTCATAAGTAATTTACCAGTACATTTAGATTCTACGCATCCCTAGCGTGACATTTTACTTTAATGCGCTACATTGCGCTATACATTATTTTAAGCCTAGCGTCTTCCAAAGAACTGATACATTCCACATTAACAATTGATCCATATCTCAATTTTTAGCCTACTTTCGATTTTTGCAAAAAATGAAAGTAGACTTATGAGATCAACACAGGGCGAAAAATTGTGTGTCTGTCTGTGTGTATGTGTGTGTGTGAGTCTGTGTGTGTGTGTGTGTGAGTGAGTGTACTCTGAATGTCTGTCCCCCCCTATCAATTTGAACACGGTGAAACCGAATTGAACGAAATTTGGTACAGAGGTAGCTCTAGCATAGGGCACCTCAGTGCCATACTTTATATCGCCGCCATCTTTACCAAAACTGAATGGCGGCCACTCGAACGTTCAAAACGTAAACTCAAATTACGGCTAAACTAATCATCCGATCTCTACCAAATTTGGTGACAACATACCTTTATATAGGACGCGTCTTTCACCCAAACTTCAAGGTCATCGGCCTTGCCATTTCAGGATGGTGGCCGTGTGAATTATGCAACCATTATAATCAATAGCTTAAGACCCACCAATTCAGATTATCAATCCTAGGGTGGTTTAAGCTATCCTGAAGGTCGTGATCCGTTATTTATTATAATTTAATATTATAATATTATTCTGAATGACTGGCTTAAAAGAGCTGAGCTGTATCTGCCACACGACAAGATGGCAGCTGTCCTCATGAGCCTGTCTTATATTTCAGTAGTTTTAGTATGTTGTATGCGATATACCCTACTGATACAATAATATAAACTTTGTATGAAATGATCTATAATGAAGATGTACTGCAGTGAAGAAATAGTTAATTTCAAGTCATTATTTGCCAACAGGTTGAATCTAATATATCAGTTAAGATCGCCATGATGTTACGGATATGTTTAGCTCTGGTCTAGCGTGTTAGCCTGTCACGCAGTTGACTGGGGATCGAATACTGCTACAGTTGACTTTTTTTTCTTGAATTCTTTTACAAATGATGTGCACAAGCTCTTTTCACAGATAATGAATAAAATGTCATTTAGCTCAAAGGGGAGGCTAATGTATACACTCGTTTATTAATAAAATCACAGTCCCAGCATCGCACATAAACAGAAGACATTACGAAAAGGAGAATAGAAGAATTAGATACACGTTGTTATCAACCACAGCCTTCTTAATGTCTCTGTACGGTGCTGTCCTCTTGTGGGTTATGTGGGTAGTATTGTTCCAAATATACCGCTGTGTCAATACCTGGCCTCCTAAAGTATGGCAATTTTGTAATACTGGTAGTTCGACTATTAGCCACGATCGCGCTCCGATTACCTTTAATGATAGAACGTACAAGGCACTGCCGGCAGGAAGTTAGGTCCTCATTTGAGTACGTAATTCAATTGCTTATATGAGGACGAAGCGTCCTGCTGGCAGGACCGTTCTTTTTTTTTTCATTATATAGAGGGAAATGTAACGAATCAGCGCATGCAAGTCTGAAGTTGGTAGCTCTGACCGTTCAGTAATGGGGGCGATTATACGTAATGGTGACTGTGTTTATGTTTTTGCTACCTATTTCGATGCTCCAAACAGCGGAGATGCATGGAGTCGCTCGTTATTTGCTAGTAATTATGATATCAGTAAATGTCATGGTACTGTAGTTTAAATTGCGTGTAGTTGTGCAACTGTGCAGTGGGATATTGACAAAAACACAACTAGGCTTTTTTTATTTATTTATTCTCGAGTGATGGACGCGCCGTCGCTCATACATTTATTTAGTCTCTGTACTATAAGAAAACACGTTTATACTTTATACGTTTATATATTTTAGAGTCAATATGTTGTTAAGAGACAGTTATTGTATTAGTCAATATGAGTCATATTGAATATTTTAGAATATTTACAGACTTTTATTGTTTGCCCAGTACCAGAACTGCAATATTATTACGCTCTGATAACCCAAAGTACTGCCGGAAGGACGCGTCCTGCTGGAAGGCCAGTTCAAACATTTGCCATAAGGGTCCAAAGTCCTGCTGGAAGGACGCACCGCTGTGTACAAAAGTACTTCCGGAAGGTCCATCTAGCAGGACGAGTGACTGTACGCTCTATCATTAAACACTGCCAGTTGGATCGCCTCCCTCCTGGCTACTTTAAACTGCCTACTCGTTGAACACCCAGAGGCGTACTAGATAAATATGAATTCACTGCTAGGTCGCAGCACCAACCTACTGTGATTGGCGCGGATTTTTTAAGGGGAAGGTACACAAAACGATAGATCCTTAAGTTTGCAGGCTGGCTTAATATAGAGATTAACGGACGTGAATGCATTACAATAAGTTAGTAGTTTTGTTATTCAATCATCATAAAGTATATAATATTGATTTTGACACTTACTGGCTAATTATCAATATAAAAGAAAACAAACACTGCATGGTGGTAGAGGTGGTTTTAGGGATGAGGACAGCGAGTTATAAATATACCCATACATTTAGGAGAAAGTAGGCTATATGTTCTTTGCTGAACATCTTGTTATATTAATCCTTTCCTTTGACAATAATTGCTATATTTTAAGAACATTCTTTAACACCATGTCTTATTATTTTTATTAAGGCTCCAACGCTCTAACTTTCATAACATTCAATTTAATCTTTATTTATATTTCTTTTATATTATTATTATTATTATTAGTACGCTTGCTTTTATAACATTCGTCAAATACACTGACATTTTATTTCACACATTTCTTCTACATGATTTATTCTTTTCACACAATTATTTATAATTTCTCAAATTTCTATTTGTTCAGACCGCGCTCTTATTCTGTTATTTGTTATTTAGAACATCCCTCTATCTCAAACTCCGGTGGATTGTACACAAACACTTTCCCAACGCCAAACATAATGAAAATCTTTACTCACATGTTTTAGGTCGGTCCCTGACCTTCCTTCTCTTGCGATGGGTCATTTTGCCCACTATTTTGGAACTACACCATCTTGTACAAATTCATTTCATGTACAGACATATCTTGACACACATTTAACTCGTTTTCATTTAACACTGATAACATTTTTAAAACACACTGGTGTATTCGTTTAGAATACACGATAAAAACACTGAAAATATATTACTTTTAACACAAATCTTGATATATTTACACTTCACAGATCCTAGTCACTAAGGCTGCTATTAAGCCTATCACACGTGACTTCTTGACCTCCGGCCTCCAAGGGTGAAATTTATTCGATGTCGGCTTCCTATCCTGTCAGAATGTTAAAGTCTCGAACCATCTACTTCCTCCCTGCAATAGCACTCCTTCAAATCCCGTTCCTGACGATCTGCTATTCTTATTAACTCGAATGGCTCCTTCCTAGACCCTATTGGTTGGTCTAGCGAAAGTCTGTTCTGTCCACGGTCCCCTAGATAATCTATCGGTGACCTATCGATTTCTAGCAACTAATACTTCTCGTAACTTAGTGCCTTTTAATAGTTCGTCTGCTTCCTTGAAACAATGTCTAGAGTTTCCTTCTCCTCTCCGCTTATTCGGTTCTCGAACTCCTATCTTTCTAGAATACTTTGCGAACCTTATTCTGTCCGTCCCTGCTCGGATTCTTTAAAGTTGATAAAATGTTTATCTCGCTGTTACGGTACTTCAGTACGTTATGATACTTTTGGTCATTTAATTTAAGACCTATCGCCCTTGGTTCTAAGTTCGCAGCCTGCTTTGACTGTAATTACTGAACTTTTCACTGTAAACTTTATACTGTCGGAACTAAATCCTGTAATTAGGATTTTCCTAATTCTCAACACGGCGATACTGTAATAATACTTCTTGGCTACTCCTTGTGGATGCACGTTGGTTATCGATATCGCGACGCCCCTGGCTGTCGGATACTGTCTATACGAGGTGATACAGCGTTTCCCCTTAAGGAAAGCTTTTAGACTGTCTTCGGTGTGATGTAGCTTCACGTCCCCTGCACGATGTGATGTAGCATCTCCCCTCAAGGAGTACTGGTAAACTGCCTGCTTGGTCTGGCTTTGCCTGGACTTTTATACTTTTTAGTAAAAAAAAAGATAAAATCCTAGTCCTTTTCGTGACCAACTTTTGAAATAATTGTCGCACAATTATAAAAATTATATCTCCAGAAAGCTCGTCTTCCAAACGTAAAATAATCTTCCTGCGCATGAAAATCGATCGTGCATTTCTGAGATATTAAATAATTTTTTGTCTTCAGCTGTGTGGGTGTTGCTGTTGATTTTTAAATTCCCCACTCCTCGGGTCTCAGTAATTCCCCGATGACGTGTGCTGCGTTTGCACTTCTCTCCTGGGCAATTATTAAAAGCTTTTTCTCTACACAAAAATCTCTAATCCGAAATGATTCACAGTACTGTATCTATTTACTTACTTTTATTCTTGCAAATGGGTTAAATTTAATTATTATTCTTCTGGCACAGTTGCGCTGTTGCCGTTTTAATGCAACGTAAGAGCGATTTCCGAGACGTGCTTCTCTCTCATACAGCCAAAACTTTCCACTCGGTCTATTTATACTCGTGACTGGTTCTTTATTAATGAGTCAGGCGTGATCTCATTTCTCGGCCACCTGGGTCTAACTTCTTACACAACGTTATGCTAGCCTCCTCGCATGAAATCTTTCTATGTTCCTTTTAAGACTGTATATTTCTTTCCTTCCTTCTTACAAATATACATGGATTCGACCCCTTTTGAGCCAATGGTACATGGGTTCAGTATATAAGTTACTCCAAATTAATCTAAAATGTCAGGTACTATATGTGTGCATAGTTTAAAGCTGTCGGCTTTCATACTTTCGGTTATATTGGTATTTGGATATAAAAAATAGAGAGAGCAATTATTAACCGTTGGCAGCCCTGGTGGCTCTTAAGAATACGCTCAGTCATATCTGTTTATGTACACATATTACATACAAACTTTCGTTGAAATCCAATTGATAGTTTAGAAGTTATATGCATTTAAAAATTTGACCTATCAGAAGGCTTACAATTATTTTGGCAACACTGTCATGTATGGCCTCCTGGAAATTAAACTGAAATTGTATTATATACATGTGTGCCAATTTTGGAATAGCTCCCATGCATACCTTCTAAGATATCCAACATGGAGCTCAAATTTCTAGAGCATTTTTTCAGCAGTTGGTAGCCCTGACATCATTTTCAAATATGAGATTGAGATATTCCGGTATACATCTTTACTCATACTAAATTTGGTTTCAATTGCTGCAGCCGTTTAGGAGTTGAAAGGGGAGTGGGGGGGAGGGGGGACACACACACACAGCCAGACAGACAGAAGGACAGACAGACAGAGAGACATTTTCCGGATCGATCTCATGTCTACTTTTTCCTCACTTTTGCAAAATGTGAAAAGTAGGTTAAAAATTATGGACAGCTGGTGGCTAACATTGTTAGCTCTCGCCACTGACGACAAGAAATTTAAATCTGGTCTGAAGACTCGAACGGGGACCACTCAAACTCGTGAGGCAAAACTGAGAAGGTGTTGGGTCGATTTCTTCCTCGGCCATCCAATAAGTGTTTTTCCGTGATTTCCCACCTCTATTTCAGCTATGTTAAGTTCCCCTAAAATCCTACCCCCTACCATAATAACTCAAACTAGTACAGCCATCACAATGACACAGGTTGTAAGACAGATTCCGCCCACAGCCAAATACACAGGGCTACATAACTACGATGTTGCAAAGCCCCTAAATGAATCCTTTACAAACAACAATATGATGAAGAAATGCACTAAACTGGTTAATACGGAATAAGCATGTTTCGTAACATCTGACTTTTTGTTTTTGTTCTCCAAGGATCCCGTGCGAGGTTCCTGGTCACGCTTCTGAAACAAGAAGGTCCAGTAAGACATGAATCTGGGCCACGAATATCTCCGCCACAAAATAAACGGTGACATCTCACTTTTTGTTTTTGTTCTCCAAGGATCCCGTGCGAGGTTCCTGGTCACGCTTCTGAAAGAAGAAGGTCCAGTAAGACATGAATCTGGGCCACGAATATCTCTGTCCCAAAATAAACGGTGATAGCGACGAGAAACACATCCATAAATCCATGGACAGAAAGAAAATATCCCACTAGGGACTCCCTGCTAGTGGGCCTTGTGTATGCAGCCACGGGACCATAGCTCAGTTCGGTATTGTTTCTGTTCACTTGTGCTGGGGCCATCTATTTCATTTGAACTGCCTTCATTACCTCTTGTTCTCTTCTGATCTCAAGGGTTAGTAGTTAGTTATTGTTGTTTTAAGGGGCGGAACTAGGAGGTTATCTGCCCCTGACCCCAATGGTATTAGGCTATTTAACCCTGTATAAGATAATGGTCTACATATTAACCACCTACAGGGTCTTTCATATAAAATAAGAACGCCAAGCGGCGGGTTTGTTACCCGATGCAGCAGTGGCCTTGGCCGAGCTTGTAGCGCGCCACGGCCCCCTGCTACAGTATTGAAAGCGTGCGCATAGTACATACTTGACCTTGCAATAAGCGTGCAGGTGTTCAGTCGCCAGTCTGAACCTCAGATGCTAACATGGTGAGACAGTTATCATTACAACAAAGTATTTTTGTGTCTAAGACTTATTTTAAGTACGAGTCGGCTCGGCTGTACGTGATGCATTTGTTCAGCAATTTCCTGATAAAGTGCCACCTTCACTAGCACAGAGTCACGTGATTGAAAATAAGTTTGACACTATTGACTCAGTGCTCAATAAAAGACATAAAATAAAAGATGAGAAACATTACAGTGGCAGAACTCACTCGCGTCAGCCAGAATGTGTTTACCAGATACAATGCCTGTATAACTCAGGAAGGACGACACTTCCAGCATCTTTTATAAGGTAATATTTCGTATAGGAATGTACACACGCTTAAAGCAGGGGGCCGTGGCGCACCACAAGCTCGGCCAAGGCCACCGCAGCAGCAGATAACAAACCCGCCGCTTGGCGTTCTTACTTTATATGAAAGACCCTGTACTATAAAAAGAGTTTGAAGGCTATTATCAATGGTGCTAATAGTTGAAACTTTCAGCCTAATTACAACATCATTTCTTGTAGATGTAATATTTCTGAAAGGCAAATATTATATCTGAATAGTTTTATGGTGCTGGATAAAATTTCCACTAGTATATATAGTCAAATATATTACAATTAAACAATAAAATAAAACATAAATACACACAATAAAATAAAACACACTAAAAATTAAAATAAAATTGTTGTGTTGTTTGAGTCTTCAGTCTTTTGACTTGTTTGATGCAACTCTCCATGTCTCCCTATCCTCAGCTAATCGTTTCATCTCTACATAGCTACCACACCCTACATCCGAGGCAACCTGTTTAACATATTCTAACCTTGGTCTACCCCTACAGTTCCTGTCCTCGACCCTTTCTTCCATAACTAAGCTTGCTATTCCTGGGTGTCTTAGTATGTGTCCTACCAACCTATCTCTTCTCTTCATTAGCAGTAGCCAGAAACATCTCTCCTCTCCCACGCGTCTTAATATCTCTTCGTTTGTAACCCTACCTATCTGATCTTCATCATTCTCCTGAAACACCACATTTCAAACGCTTCAATTCTCCTCTTTTCTGCTGCACCAATAGTCCAAGTTTCACTTCCATCGAGTGTCACGCTCCAGACAAAGGCTTTCAAAAATGGCTTCCTAATACCTAAACCTATATTCGATGTCAACACATTCTTTTTTTTTTTTTTTTTTTTTTTTTTTTTTTTTTTTTTTGAGAAATGCTTTCCTAGCCTGAGCCAACCTACTTTTTATATCCTCTTTGCTTCGTCAATCACTGGTTATTTTGCTTCATAAGTAACAGATTTCTCCTACTTCCTTCAGCTTTTCACCTGCCAATTTGATGTCCAAAGAGGTTACTGATTTTTTCGGCTGCATTCCAATATTTTTGTTTTACATTTATTAATTTTCATCATGAATTCTTTCCTCAAGACGGAGTCCATACCATTCAAAAACTTATTCAAATCCTCAGGCGTGTCGGCCAAGATGAAGATGTCATCGGCAAATCTCAGAGTAGAAATTATTTCTCCTTGAATCTTCACTCCCACAGAAAAATTTTCTGCAATTTCCTTCATTGCTTATTAAATGTAAAGATTGTAAAGTATGGGTGATAAGTTGCAGCCTTGCCTTACACCTTTCTGAATACCAGCTTCTCTCTCATGTTCTTCAGCTCGAATGATTGCTGTCTGGTTTCTGTATAGATTGTATATCACCCTCCTATCCCCGTACTCTATTCCAATCGTTTTGTGGGCGTGGTGGCTCAGCGGTCTAGCTGTATGCCTCTCACCAAGGCGGTCCGGGTTCGATTCCCGGTCAATGCATGTGAGATTTTCGATGTGAAATGCCATGTCCTGTGGTTCGGATTCCACGTAAAAAGGAGATCCCGTGGCTCATAATCACAAGATTCACGGTCATGTAAAACTACAATCTTCCTTCCTTTCTTCCTTCCAATCGTTTTCAAAATGTCAAACAATTTAGTCCAATCAACGTTATCAAAAGCCTTTTCTAAGTCTACAAATGCCATGAACGTTCTCTTATCATTCCTTATTCTACCTTCCAAAATCAGCCTAAGACTTATTACAGTTTCCCTTTTCCTACATTTCTCCTGAAACCAAACTGGTTTCCGTTTCTATCTGGTTTTCCATCCTCTTGTAAATTATTCTAGACAGGTAAATTATTCTAGACAGGATCTTTGAAGCATGAGTAATCAAGCTGATTGTACGGTAATCTTCACATCTGTCAGCTACCACTTTCTTCGGTGTAGGGATGATAACATTCTTCTTGAAATCATACGGTACCTCTCATGTCTCATAAATTCTACACATCAAGTGAAATAACCTGATCAGACCTTCATCTCCTATGCAGCGTAGGAACTCAATTGTTTCGGTATATCATCTACGCCTGGTGCGTTGTTCCTGCTTAAGTCTTCCAATGCTCTCTCAAATTCTGATCTCAATATTACCTTTTGCATCCTCATCGATTTCCTCCTCCCTTTCCATTACACGATTCTAATCTCCTTTACTTTATACAAACACTCTATGTAAGCTTTCCATCTCTCAACCTTTTCTTCCCTATCTGTTAGAGGCTTTCCATTTATATCCTAAGTATTACAGCACTTAGTCTTCCTTTCCCCAAAAGTATTCTTAATCCTTCTATAACAAATAATTTTTTTAACAAATAATTTATTTATTTATTTAAACAAAATCTACTTGTTAATTGTCACTTTAACTCAGAGAGTCATATCGTGACATACAGACAATAAACACATAGATAACATAAATTTACAGTATGGCGTTAGATAATTAAACCAAATGTTCATTCGGCATTTCATAGCTTCCTAGTTATTTCAAAACTTAATAATGCTTTGCAGTAGTTATCTTCATTCACAATATCACTGGGCAACTTTTCTGATGGAGACTGCACAAAGTTCTTTCTTAATCATAAATGTGGACACAGTGTTCTTCATTTTTTGACAGTTCTCCATGGGAGACACATCACAGAAAGAATTACTTTTATTTCCCTATCGAGCCCTTACTGGCTGTACGAGTCTGATAAGTTTTGTAGTAAGGAAAAAAAAACAACAAACTCCCAGAAAAAATCTACAGACAGCAATATGTGGCTGTACTGTAGTAATCGTGTACCTAGTTAATACAGATAGGCTCTCCTAGGCTTTAACAAGATTTATAGCTTAGGAAGCCATCTCCTGTACTTGAATGCTTAATTTACATGCATCTTTGTTCTGAATATCATCCGACGCTTTCTTATTCCACATTGCCCTGATGGTATTAAAATATTTTGCTAATTGGCCTGCTTTTCCCCATTCCCTTTTTAGTAATTTAATTAAAGTGTGATACTCATTTTCATTTTCTATTCTGTTTAGATCTGCTTTGTCTACAAACTTTGCTCTTATCATTTTAATTTCCTTGCATTCCCTGATCAGGTGCGCTGCACCCATAACCTTCCCACGAAACAGGCAAATGTCCTCTTTTCCGACTTCTCTCAACGCTTTTTTCTTATACACCCCCATTAACCACCAAATTATCCCTCTCATTTCTCTTTTCATTAGGCATTGAGGCTTTATGCTCATAAAGTTCCTTATTTCGCAGAACCCCGTTAAGGTTCTCCTATTGGTGCACTCTTCTCTTAGCACCTGCAACTCTACGTCATTAACCCTTCTACACACTTTTTACACACCCTACCTTCCTCTCTTTGTAAGTCCCTATCCCATAGATAACCCATTCCTAATCTTTCCAGTACACTCTTACCCCGTCCACCCAGTAGCCCTCTTGCTGATGCTTCATTTGGTGCAGGTAGGCTACCTTAAGCATTTCCCCCCCTCCACCTGCTTTTAAACGAATCCAAGACTTTATGACCTTTTTTATGATATGTTGTCTAATGCTTACATCCTCACACAACATTCTCGCTCCACAATCGCCGTGCAACTAGGTAGCCCCAAAATTATCTTGGCGAACCTACTTACAATACTGTCCAGGGTTTTCGTTCCTTCCTCTAAACCCCATACTTCCACTCCATAAAGTGCTCTTGAAACGATGAGTGCGTTAAACACATTCTTATACACTTTGTAGTCAAGATTCGGTAACCTACGCTCTAACACTTTAACATTCGTCAATGTCGCTAGCCCTTTCGATTCTGCCCTTTTAATTTGTTCGGTCCATTTACCATTACTCGCCATTATCGCTCCTAGATACTCAAGTTTTTTCACCGTCTCTAACTGTGACCCATACATGACCCACTTTTCATTCTTAGCCAGTTTAACTCCCTTTTTGCAGACCATAACTTTGGTCTTACTCGGGTTAATTTTTAAGTTCCAGTCCTCACAGTATCTCAATCTCGTCAATACTATATTGCATATTATAGGGTGTTAGAGCAAGCAGAAGGATGTCATCAGCAAAAGCTAGGCCCGGGATATCATAATTGTCCAAGCAGGGGTTGGACCGTTGCTCAAAGCCCTTTGAATCGAAAATATCGTTGATAAATAGCACCAAAAAAAGCACCGGGGATAATTTGCATCCCTGTTTTAATCCTATATTAGACGTTATCTCTCCTACAATTACATCATCTTTAGTTTTAATTGCACATTTCACTTCGGAATACACATTCTCAATTGCTCTTATCATTTTATGTGACGCCCCTATTTTTCCCAGTTTAGCCATGACAGCTCCCCTGCTCACTGAATCAAACGCCTTCTCCAAATCAATAGCTGTGATATACAGCTTACCTCTTTTCCTTCTTATGTACTTGTCCATCACCGTTTTGACCACAATTATATTGTCACTCGTCCTCATCCCTTTTCTGAACCCTGTCTGGAGTCTCGAGAACACCGAACAGCCCTCTGCCCATGCTATTAAACGCTTGGATAAGACCCCGGTGTACATTTTGCTCAACTTATCAAGCAAAGTTATGCCTCTATAGTTGCCTGGGTCTAGTTTGTCCCCACGCTTCATATATATTGGACAAATTATCCCCTCCTGCCACGCCCTTGGAAATCTACCTCCTTCAAAGATTTTGTTAAAGATTTTTACCAAGCTGTCCATCATGAACCTACTGTTACTTAACTCTTGCCAAAATTCATTTGTTATCCCCGAAATAGCACCTGACTTCCCTCCTTTACTTTTTGCTATTACTTCCTTAATTTCCTCTATCGATATGACATGGTCCAGCATAGGCAGAGCGGCCTCCAGCCCCCTCGGGATGCCAAACTCATCCCTCTTCCTCAAATTATCTTCAGCATTTAACAGATTCTCATAATATGCAATCCATACTTCATCACTAATAGAGCTCCCCCCACCACTTCTGCGCCCCCTACAGTAAGAATTTATCCTGCTCCACACTTTGCTACAGTCGTTAGCTTTACAATCCTTATTTAGTGCTGTTGCTTCCTTACCCTGCCATTCATCTTTCATTTTGCTGAGCAGTTCCCTATATTATTTCCTTAGACGACAAAATTCTACTCTCATCGTATCATCCCCTCCTCTCTTGTATAACTTCAGTGCCCTAATAACTTCCGTTTTCTTCCTTCTACAAGATTCATCGTACCATCCTTTAATTCTCCCTACTTTTCCCCTAGCCTTCACGCGCATTTTCCGCCCGGCCATCATAATTGCATTCTCAATCATACGTATTACCCCTTCAATTTCATCATTACTGATCATTAAACTTATCCCTACCTTTATCAGTTCAAAATTCTCTCCCTGGAAGTAGTTCTGGAACTCTCTGCAGTTTTCCTCCCTCCATCTGAATCTATTTACTTTTCTCTCTATAGCTTTAACTTGTGGGATCCCTTTTGATTTTGTCACCGCTCCCTGCATGTTGACGACAATTGGTAGGTGGTGTGATTCCCCCCATTCTTCAACAGTGAACCTCTTAATTAGGGCTAGTGCTCCTCTGGAACATATTGCTAAATCTATTACACTTCCTCCAATCTCTGTTATATACGTCAGGTTACCTCCTTCATCCCCCACACAGACACCATTTAATATATATAGCTCTTCTGCGCCACATAGTTCCAAAATCTTTTCTCCGTTCTTGTTACATTCCTTGTCTTTGCTGTGTCTATCCCCACATACGGCCTCGGCAACCCCCTTGCTGTAAAAGGGCTTTCTGTCTGCAACCCTCGCATTGGAGTCCCCTAAAAAATCTCTGCCTCTTCATATATATTTTGAATTCTGTTTATTTCAATAGCTAACTCATCGAAAAAGCTTTCTCTTGCATACGGGGAATTCTCCGGAGGGTTGTAGACAAAGCCGAAACATACCGTTCCTTTCCCCCTCCCCCTAATATCTGCTTTTACCCACACTACTTCTTCCAGTTCTGAACTAATAAATTCTGATAATTCCCTCTCCTCTTCTTTAATTAAAACAACAATTCCCCCCGGGAACCTACCGGTACGAGCTTTCCTAATCTTAGGTTTTGTATATATATTGAAGCCATCTATTTTAACCTCGCAACCTACAGGGAGCCAACTCTCAACAAATCCTACAATCTGCATATCTTCCATTAGGGTCAAAACTACATCGTTCCCTCTCTTATTTAAAAAAACTCTCTATATTTACGCTAGCAATATTCCAGTTTAGTTATTTTTTACCCCTACCCTCTTCGCTGGCGCTGGCTTTACTTCTAGTAACTCTAGCTTTCTCTAGCTCTAGTATACTGCCACCTGGAGAAGAAATGACCTCCTTCTCCACATTAAACTGCTCTGTCAAGGTTTTCTTGCCCCAAAGTTCTTTTAGACTAGTAACTCGTTGTTTGCCAGTCTCACCTTTCTGCAAACCACGCACTTGTCCGGTGTTCCTGGCGCTGACGTTAGTCGTTCCTGCTCGCGCCACTTCCGTGTTGGACTTGGAGGTCGATGCTCTCTGTTGAATCATCACCGCACTTCCCTTTGAACCGACAGCTGCTTCCACCTGGTTGCTAGGTCTAACTGTCTCCTGTTGCTGTTGCTTCTCCATATCCTGGAGTTGTGCCACTGTCCAAACCCGATCCCAGTTGTTGCCGCTAACAGCCAGTCTATTGCCCTTTACATAAGCCTTGAGACCCGAGTTTCTTGCCTTCCTTAAATGAAACTGCAAGGTCCGTTGCTCGCTTGCCTCTTCTTTACTCATTCTCTCCTTACCCATTTCCTCTCCCCTTTCAGGTTCTTTGTGTTCGCCAGAATTCTGTGAACTATCAGCGAAGAAACTAATGACACTTTCACGGGCCTCGTGCCCTTTCCCCGCCCTATCCTGGTCACATTGTCAATCTCTGAAACTCCAATGTTTATCCGCATGCCTTCACTAATCACTCGGAGCACCTTGGATGTTAGATCCTCGGTGCTTTCCTTGGCATCTTCCTTTATTCCGTAAATGAAGACGTTTTTCTTTCTCTTATCCAGCTTGGTCTTCCTTAATTCATTTACCGCCACCTCTAATATCTTCACCTTTTCTCTTAGATCTTTTATCTCTCTACTATTCTCGGTCAGCCTTTCTGTCACTATTCCCATCTCTTCTCTTATACATGTCTTCATCTCCTTGAATTCCTTACATTGCTCACGAAGAATGTCCCGGATCTGGTCATTTTGTGACACTTCCTTTACAATTTCCCTTATTTTTTTCATTTCTTTCCATCCCAGCTGACCAGGCCCTGGGTTTGACTCCACCCCTCCAATTAATAGTAGCGTCGCCACAACCAGCGGTACCATCCCCATCGCCAAAACCCCCATCTGTTCAGTGGCGTTGCCCACTATCACCTTCCCGACACCGAAATCGCACTTCACTCTAGCCTGCCAGCGGCCGATGACCGCCCGGTACTGCTGAATAGCGATTCCCATTCTTCCTTACACTTCACTGCACGTCTATTCACCTTGCTTCCTTGGTTGAAACTGGAATCCTTCTATAAGCTGTGTCTACTTTTCCTAATTTCAGACAATTTTCTATACCTACACATTTCTCTGTCAACCATTCTTCTTTCGCATCCTTGAACTTCTTGTTAACCTCATTTCTCAGACGTCTGTATTCTGCTTGCCCCTTTTCATCTCTTACATTCTTGTGTTTCCGCCTTTCACCATCAATTCTAGTATATCCTGAGTGATCCACGGTTTTCTATTGTGGTTATTGAATAAGGTGTTAGTTATGACCAACTCATGTTCGGTGCAGAATTCCATCAGCCTGCTTCCTCGAAAATTATAAAATTAAGATTATAAAATTAAAGAGTTAAAATTATAAAAATAAAAAAAGATAATTTTTAAAATTTATTTAAAAATAATAATATTAAATATTTAAAATAAAAACATAAATTAGAGCTAATATGAAAATTTAAATCAAGAAATTAAAGTAAAAATTAGAAAAATATTGTCTGCCCTATATAGGGCTAAGGTATAGGGTCTCTTTCATATACCCGCTTTAATTGGCATCTGTCTTTCCTTTTCTGATATTATTAGTATTATTATTTATTTTTTCACTGCACCCGAAATATGTACATACACTGTGATTGGAAGCAGAGTTGATGGCTCTTAATGCTCGAATGTGAGGAGGAACAGCTGCCTGTCGACCAAAGTATTATGTGCACTCGAGTTTGAAGGTTGTTTGTGAAGTAACCAATAGACCTACATAAAATCCAATAATATCATCATTTTCGTCTTTCAATTTTACGTTAGATCATGTAGATTTGGAATTTTTAATTTATATTTTAATATTTTTTATCGCAGTTGGAACACAAAATGTGCCCGTTTTTAAGCGTGTTTCAACCATGCGTCACATTTAGGAATTATTATCTCAATAACCTGTCATCAGATCGAATGAAAATTTTAACACAATATACATTGGAATGTTGTATAACTGGTTTATTAATTTCAAAATTTTGTGTGTCCAAGAAACAAAGTTGTTATCATTTTTGTAAGGTAACTTTTTCTCGGCTCGGGGTGGTTGGAAAATATAGTTCTTGGTCGCGTTGTAATCCTTATACATCAAGAAGTTATGCTGTATGAGTGTGAAATACGTAAATTATTTCACTTATTTTATATCGGTTTGTATTTGTTCGTGGAAATAAGGCATGATTCACGGGCTAGCCGCTCCGGGGTAAGCTGTACAGCATTGCTGAGATGGAGCCCATTACTGCCGAGCGAGGCGAGGCCTTATTTCCCCGTTCAAATACAAACCAATATAAAATAAGTGAATTAATTTACGTATTTTAAAGTCATACAGCATAACCTTTTGATGTATAAGGATTACAACGCGACCAAGAACAACATATTCCAACCACCCCAAGCCGAGAAAATGTTACCTTACATAAATGATAACAACTTTGTTTCTTAGACACGCAAAATTTTAAAATTAATAATCCTGTTGTATGACATTCCAGTGTATATTGTGATAAAATTTGGATTCAATCTGATGACGGGTTTTTGAGATAATAATTCTCAAATGTGACGCATGGTTGAAACACGCTTAAAAACGGGCACTTTTTGTGTTACAACTGCGATAAAAAAATATTAAAATATAAACTAAAAATTCCAAACCTACATAAACTCACGTAAAATAGAACTACAAAAATGATGATGTTATTGGATTTTATGTAGGTCTATTGGTTACGTCACAAACAACCTTCAAACTCGAGTACACATAATACTTTGGTCGACATTTTTTAGTAAGTGACGAGGCTATCGCGAGCAGAGCAAGAATAATACTGTTACAGTCTTGCTTTTACGCCCCTCTTAACTACTGCGACTTTTACAGACGCCGGGGTGCTGGAATTTTGCCCCGAAGGAGAGATCTTTAACGTGCCAGTAAATCTACTGACACGGTTCCCTCGCATTTGCGCACCCTTAAATGCCAACTTACTGAGCCAGGATTCGATCCTGCAATCTTGTGCACAGCTGGTGAGAAAGTTTCCGGTATGCCACGCAGCCAATCAGCAGAGCAAGAGAGACAGAGGCAGTCTGGCAACATCGTAGTGAATAACTCCGCCTCCCTGTGCGTAGAACACACTCTCTCACCCGCCTTCTACCGGGTGAGTTAGCCGTGGTCGTTACAGCGTGGCTGCTGGCAGTCGCTCACATCCGCGTGGCGAGAAGGTTCAAATCCCCCTGCCGGCAACCTTGAAGATGGTCTTCTGTGGTTTCTCATCTTCCTTACAGGCAAATGCCGGGGTTGGTCCCTAACTATAGGCCACAGCCGCTACCTTCCAACTCCTCGTCCTTACATTCAAACTTTCCTACCCAGACAACACTCCACACGCGACGGTACTTGCAGCTCACCCCATGGGTGTCCGCATAGAAGCTGCTACCTACTGGCGAGCCGAACATGTCCTCGGACACACCCGGCACTGAATGACATACGCTAAAAAAAAAATTGGCAGAATTTTTTGCCGAGGGCATTGGAAAGCTGGTGTGACGATACGACAAATGTTTCAATTGTTTTGGCGATTATGTTGAGACATAAGAATAAAACAAGCGAACATTTAGTAGTAAAATCAGTTTGGTATGTCAATCTGTTATTTTTATACAGTCTATCTGAATTTGAAAAAATAATAGCCCTCATATTACCTTACTCAGTTCTGCACTCTAATCACCAACCTTACAAAATCGACTGTTAATAATACAACAAACTAGTCATCGTTTTTTTTTTGTTGTTGTTAGTCTATTGTTTCATTTAGGGGTTTTGGAACATCATGGTTATTTAGTCCCATGTAGTTGGTCGTGTTTGAAATCTGTCTGATAACCTATGATATTTCGATGGCTATATAGTAGGCTCTACAAGTGTGTTTATTTGTAACTGGGGCTAGGATTTGGGTATGAGGCAGCGGATATTTGAAATTAGGAATCATCCCATCATTTGCCTGGAGTAGAAGTGGATAACCACGGAAAATCACGTTCAGGATGGCTGAGGTGAAAATCAAAACCATTTCACCGTAGTTCTGCCTAACGAGAATGAGTGCAACCCGTTCCAGCTCTCAGTCTATAATTATATTTCTTGGCCGAACCTTCGCGGTGACAGCCAAGAATGCTAGTCACTATGCTACGAAGTATACGATACATTTCTTTTTTCGTTGCTAAACGCTGTTCGATATGAGTCGTGTAGGAAGTATCTCCGCGAGTTTCATTAAATTGAGCTGTCCTGAAGGAAGCGACCCCCTCTGGGTTTGTAAGGAGACGAAGTGAGCAAACAAGGGGGAGGAGAGAGAACACATGAAAGAAAAGAAACGAGGGGAAGATAAATAAGACCCTTGCCACCCACTCACTCACTGCGGGCTCGGATTGCAACAGTTACACTAGCTAGATGACAATGACAATTTCTACATTCTCGCCCACATCTCGACATAATGAGGGAGCATTCTACACACGTACTGAACGGAAGTTCTTTTCTTAAGCTAGACTAACGTAAAATTACTAGCGCACTCAAACACTATAGACAAGCATTTCCTTCATATTATGCATTTTAACTACTATTTCATTCCATACAAAAAATACCAATATATATTTTCATCATTGAAAACACAGGCCTGCGAAATTTAAGGCTTTGAAAAATACAAGAAAAGTTTTCGCTAATGTTTATGCTTTTTTTTATGTGTAACATCTTTCCGCTCGATTGCTGGATAGTTTCGTGGGAGTGAGTGAGTTAGTTAGTTATTGTTGTTTTAAGGGGCGGAACTACGAGGTCATCTGCCCCTCTTAACACAGATTAAAGAATACAAATTTTGAATTGAATTTAAAATTTTGAGGTGGACATCTAAATTTAAAAAGACCAAAAATTAATAAAACAAAAACAAACAATTAAATAAAAAATAAAAATTATAAAAATAAACAAAAATTACGGAAAAAACAAAACATTATCATTCAAAAACGAACAAGTCGTTGAGTCAATGTTCACTGGAAAATTTAGATTGCTGGCCCTAACCCACTCTCACTTATAAAGCGGATAACGCGATCAGCAGCCACCGCGTCGTCGGCTAATATAAGTTTGAGTGTCGTCTGCAAACCAAGGTTTCTTCGTAAGTCAGCAAGATCCACACACTCGGTAAAAATGTGGGCCACGTTGAATACGGCTCCACAGGTACAAAGTGGGGGGTCTTCCCTTCTCATTAGGTACGAGTGGGTGGATCTTGTATGACCTATCCTTAGCCTACACAAAATGACGGACTCTCTCCGGGCCCGGAAGGAGCTCCGCCACACGCGAGTAGTTCCCTTGATCGCTCTCAGTTTACTGGGCAGTGGGTCAGCTAGCCACTGACTCTCCCAAAAAGCCAGAACTTGTAGGCGTAACTGAGAGCGAATATCTCTAGCGGGTACCAATTCGTGGGAGTGATTTTGAAAATTGGGGACGGAAGTGGATCGGAACGATCGAGCTGACAGTGGTGTATCGAACGGACTGCCCGCTCGATCGATCAAATGGAAGTGTACTAGCTGGCAGTGGTGGACAACGGAAGTATGACACTGCCCGCTCGATCGATCAAACGGAAGTGTACTAGCTGGCAGTGGTGGACAACGGAAGTATGCACTGCCCGCTCGATCGATCAAACGGAAGTGTACTAGCTGGCAGTGGTGGACAACGGAAGTATGCACTGCCCGCTCGATCAATCGAACGGAAGTGTACTAGCTGGCAGTGGTCCAGCCTTTGCTTCCTTGAAATTGAAGAAATATTGCTGACCCAATTGTAGATTTCCGACGAAAGACTCAGCATTTGCTCTTTGTTATTCTTGTATTTAAATCAGTGTCATTCGGTACTGTCTTTGACCGTTTTAGTAGAGCAAACGTGTATGTCAGCGCCGGAATATCCCAGGTATTAAAAGCTTTCATGGTATTCCTACAGAGCTGTTTTGATATCAGTATTTTTTTGGTAAGTTCCCATTACACTCTCCTTTATACTTATGCTGTGGAATGCTTCGAGCATACAATAGGATAGAGAGTGCGCCCGCTATGCTTCTACCGGCCAACCGTGGTGTAATGTCTTAAAAATTAAATAGATATCTCTAAGAAGGTATAATCCGAGAGGGCGCCATTTCATAGGTTATACACTATGAAAAATATTTTAATATGCTGCACGAGAATACTCTTATCCCCAGGCGTGACATGTCTCCGACACCAACCAGGACACTACAGTAAACAAGGTAGATTAATGTACGCAGTAACATAACCACAATTCATCGTAATGCCACTTACTATTTTGTAGTACCAAGGGATGTATCATACAATAGCTTTCTTTTATCATCGCCAATAACCTCTAATTAACCTCCCCTCTGGGATTTTTTAGAGTAAGCTCTCCTATTCCACTAGTTCAACTTACAACCACACAAGCGCTCCAACCTGAACATTTCAGTGGGGCCAAAATAAAATCAGCTGATGTTGGGCAAAACAAAGTTGTCTCCTATAACAATAGCATTATGAAGTGACTTTAAATCCCGCTTCAAGCGTATTTCTTGTGATTAACCAACTATTTCTGTTGAAGGTGGCGTTAAATACAATTCTTTCTGAATATTGCTGTTTTTTATGTGTAACATCCTTCCGCTCGGTTGCTGGATAGTTTTGTGGGAGTGATTTTGAAAATTGGGGACGGAAGTGGATCGGGCGGAAGTGGATCGAACGGAAGTGGATCGGACGGAAGTGAAGACGCACAGCCAGAAAAATGGAACGGAAGTGAATCGGGCGGAAGTGGATCGGACGGAAGTGAAGACGCACTGCCAGCTGGATGTACAATTGAAAATGTGTGTAATGGAAACAAGGCAGTGTGTGCTCTGTAGCGCGAGAATGTTATGGCAATACAGTAGGCAGTGCATTTAGCAGGCACTGGTTTGACGAGCACAGTGGCAAATGTTTCACCGACTTTCATTTGTCATTGAGCAGTTTGTGAAGCTTCACGTTCAAGGTTGAATATCACATGGGGTAGGACAAAGACGACAAATGACCTTTATGTAAGCGGCATTATTGTCAAGCTGTGGGTAGTAGTCAAATATTAAATGCATAACAGAATGTTGTTATATGAGTGGAATAAAAGCTGTATTTTCATCATATGTGAGATTAGGTCATTTCATGATTGTAGGAAGCCATGTTTTGATTGATTACGACAAACTGTATGAGAGCCTTGAGAATAATGAATGTTATAGTTACTGAGGAATGTGCTCACAGTATTTGAGAGTACTGCTGACGTTGTGTGTCACTTTGTTATTATGAATTATTAATGTAAAAGGAAGGAAGCTTGTAGTTTTGCGTGTCCGTTAATCTCACGATCATGATCCACGGTACCTCCCTTTTATGTGGAATGCGAACCACAGGAAATGGCAATTCAATTCGAAAATCTCACATGTATTGACCGGGAATCAAACCCGGTCTACCTTGGAGACTAATAGCTTGACCGCTGCGCCACAAATGTGACAGTACCAATTCTCCAATTCAATCTACACATTCATCATAGTACCAGTATTAAAATGGAGTGTAAATGAACATTTTAAGGATGTCCAAGCTGTGTAGTATACGAGTAGGATAACATGTCAGATGTTACACATCATATGCGACTACTGTACACATCATATGCGACTAATGTAAGGCCCTTTTTTTTTTTTTTTTTTTTTTTTTTGTAAAATCGATATCGATATTTTTCTAAATAGACGATTAACCAAGAGAAACAAATATTATGAATGTGTACATGCACATTTGAGAAGCCTCCGTGGCTTAGGCGGCAGAACGCCGGCCTCTCACCGCTTGGTCCGAGGTTCAAATCCCGGTCACTCCATGTGAGATCTGTGCTGGACAAAACGGAGGCAGACATGTTTTTCTCCAGGTACTCCGGTTTTCCCTGTCAAATATTCATTCCAGCAACACTCTCCACTAGCATTTCATTTCATCTGTCACTCATTTAATCATTGCCCCAGAGGAGTGCGTCAGGCCTCGGCAGCCGGCACAGTTCATGTCCTCGCCGCTAGATGGGGGCTTCATTCATTCCATTCCTGACCCGGTCGGAGCCAGGAAGCAGGCTGTGGATTTTCACATGCACATTTGAAACAAAACAAAGTTTTTTATTTAAGCACGCAGTCTTTTTTGCTTTGAAACCTCTTCTTGACGTTCTTCTATTATGTCCAATCTCAGGTAAATGTTCATAAAAACTAAGTACAATCGATTTTTTCAAGAACACGTGACGTGATAGAACTTTTTAATTACCGTTTTCGAAATCATCGCAGGCCTATGTAATTAATAGCTCTTAACAATTCTATGCCTTTCAATAAAAATTTAAGAAACCTCCATTCAATTATTGTACATGTTTCGGTCTACGGTGAGACCATTTCAGCAAAACTTAAATAAAATATAAATAATTAATTAAAACCTAAAATTGTTAGTTAAAATGTAATAAAATAAATAAATGGATATCCTTACAAATACACCTGTTTTAAAATAAAGCTGACAATTTCTCGATGTTTCTCAATAAATAACGCTCTAAAGTATATTTTACTGAAATTAAATTTGGAATACACCTATGGAAGTTTACAGGACCGTCAAATATTTCCGTTTAAGGCAAGGGTCCATTGAAGACTGGTTTTGCTGTATAATTCATCATCATCATCATCATTTATTGTACTCAACAGGCCATTTGTTTATTTTCCGTGTCCGAATCAAATTAGATTTTGCCAGTAAGCAGCAACAGTTAAAGCATTAGCATTTGCAGCCAAAAGATCGTCTTTTGAACATATGTCCTCCATCAAGGGGCAGATCAGCAGGTGTTCTGGATCTTGGAACATGCTGCAGTCACAGAACTCATCATTGTTGACGAGCATGTTCCATTTCTTGAGATTGTTCTTGCAGCGTGAAACCCCCGTCCTCAGCCTGTTCAATGATTTCCAAATTCCATATGGCAAGTTGTGCCCAGGTGCCATTTTTTCTGATAGAGGAATAGTTGGGTCTGTGATCTCTGTCTTCTATATCTTCACACGGGCAGCTTCTTGTGAGCCTTCGAGTGCTGTTACTCCCCTCAAAAAGCTGTTTCTGGACTTAAGTCTCTGTCGGGCTGGTTGTTGGCCGAAAAGTGGATGCCTTGAATCGGTTTCTTGCCGTTTCTTCTCAGATGCTGTTGCTACCATTCTTCGGACATGAGGTGGAGAAATTCCAAAAAGAGGGTAGATCTTCTGAAGTGGTGTTGGTCTAAGACATCCAGATACAAACCTGGAAGTATCATTCAGAGCTATATCCACCTCTTTGGAATGTGGAGAAGAAAGCCAAACTGGCGCTGCCATGAAGACCCATGACAGAAAACAGAGAATATGCATTCCATTATAAAATATATACATTACAAAGGATATTCCGTGTATAACAATCAAGGGGAAAAAAAGTAAATAAAATCAGAGGTTCATTCACATACTGTATGAGAGGCATGGTTCTGGTCACAATTTCAAATATTTATTGCAGATGCTGTTCCACCTCCTCCTATCTGTAGCATCACCAAGGGAACCTGTAGGTTTTGTTTCTTCAAATAATGTCACCATCACTGTATCTCTCCACCTAGACCTTGGATGGCCTATTGGGCGTTTGCCAATCAGTCGGGAGTTCTCTGTTAGTAGGCTAATAAATGCTTCTGCTCTAACAACATGCCCTAGCCACTGAAGTCGTCGTCCTTTGATGGTTCTGCCAATATTTGCTTCTTTAAATAGTTGGTAAAGGTCTTCCTTCTGCCTCCTTTCCCATCTTCCTTCGTCCACATTGAATATAGGCCCGTATATCTTCCTCAACACTTTCCTTTCAAAGGCATAAATACGTTCTTCAAGAGTTTGTGGTGTCGCCCATGTCTCGCGCCCATACAATAGTACCAGTTTTACTAGAGCCATATAAAGGTCGATTTTGCGAAATCAGACGTGACTTAAATAGGTTGGTTGGTTCCTCAGATTAGTGGCTGCGTTACCGCGGTCATGTAGCCCCGTGAACTTTGGGTGTGTGTAGAACAGTCTGTCTGATAACCGGTGTTGATTGTGATGACTGTATTAGTGTGTGTGATCTGTAATTCAGATAAGGACTGCAGATGATCAATTCAAGTACTGCAGTTCCAACTTTTGCTACAAAATGCTACCGTCAACGACACCTGCCTGTGAACTTGGCTACTAGATGCCATCGCAACCGGCAGCGAACTTAATACAGCGTTAACGAAATCTAACCAACACATTTAGTTTCACACAATTGTAGTTAGTGGAAGGTTCTTTTACATGCCAAAATCTTTGCCATTGGCACGCTGGCTTCACTTCCCCTCTGAAGGAAGGCATACTGAGGGATATGTAATGCTGATACAAAATCATACTACGCTATTTGGGCGTAGAAGCTCAGCATAATACCAACTACGACACCGAAGCCGCTAAAATAGATTGTTAAGACTATAAACGACACGACTTGCTATTATTATTTTTAATCAGTACGTGTGCAGAATGCTCACTCATTACATCAAGATGTGGGTGAGGATGTAGAAATACAAGAACTTCCGTGATGAACTAAAGAACCTACTTTTCATGCCAATGATTAATCTACAGTATATGGACCTATCTAGAATAATGACAAAATTAAGTAGGTACTATCGAAATGTCCAATTAGTTCGAAATATTCCTGGTGTAATGTAGCCTAATAGAGCACTACAGTTGGCAGCCCTGGTGACTGAATATATTCTTAGTTCCATCTCTTAAGGTACAGAATACAAACATTGGTTGAAGTCCAATGGATAGCATGGGCTTTACATGCAGTTAAACATTGGACTTATCAGCGTGCGTAAAATGATGTTGGCAACAATGTCATGCATCAGTTGGTCAGAAATAATTTGAAATATTATCATCTATTGTTGTGCCAATTTTGAAATCCATTTGTGAGTATAGAAGTTACTGGTATTTTTAAATTGGACCTATCAGCAGGCTTAGAATCATGTTGGTAGCACTGACATACATTAGTTGCTCCAAATTATTCTAGAATGGCAGGTACTATACGTGGGCAAAGTTTAGAGCTGTTGGCTTGCATACTTTCTGATAGCCTATATTGATATTAGGGTAACAAAATATAAACAACATTTATTAACATTTGGCAGCCCTGATTGCTCTTAACAATACGCATAGTCATATATGTTATGGTACACATAGCACATACGAAATTTGGTTGAAATCCAATTGATAGTATAGAAGTTACATGTATTTAAAATTGGTCCTATCAGCAGGCTTAGAATCATGTTGGTAGCACTGACATACATTAGATGCTCCAAATTAATCTAGAATGTCAGGCACTATACGTGTGCGAAGGTTAAGGCTGTTGGCTCTCATACTTTGTGATATATTGGTATTTGGATTTTTAAAAAATAGAGAGAGCATTTATTGACAGTTGGCAGCCCTGGTTGCTCTTAAGAATGCGCTCAGTCATATCACTTTATGTACACATAGTAATACGAAATTTGGTTGAAATCCAATTGATAGTGTTAGGAGTTATATGCATTTAAACATTGGAATTATCAATAGGCATAGAATCAATTTGGCAACACTGTCATGTATGGCCTCCTGAAAATTAAACTGAAGTATTATTATCTATATATATGCCAATTTTGGAATAGTTCCCATGTATATATTCCAAGATATCCAACATGGAGCTGAAATTTCAATTACGATTTTTCAGCAGTTGGTAGCACTGACATCATTTTCAACTATGACGTTAAGATGTCCCGATATAGATATTTACTCATACCTAATTTGGTTTCGATTGCTGCAGCCGTTTAGGAATTAATTACTTTCTGACTCACATGACGACAGGTCACGGCTACTTCCGGAGTTAACTTCATCATATGGCCAAAGTAGGGAGTTCAGTATGTATTTACTCCGACAACGAACGAGATGATGTACGAGCATACGTTCTTCGTCTGCGCTCGTTGGGCAGCGGAAGAACAACGACTTGAAGCTGAGGTTGGGCCAATAACGCCGGACAATATATTTGGAATTATGAGCCTCCGTGGCTTAGGCGGCAGCACGCTGGCCTCTCACCGCTGGGTCCGTGGTTCAAATCCCGGTCACTCCATGTGAGATCTGTGCTGGACAAAACGGAGGCAGACAGGTTTTTCTCCGGGTACTCCGGTTTTCCCTGTCAACATTTCATTCCAGCAGCACTCTCCACTATCATTTCATTTCATCTGTCATTCATTTAATCATTGCCCCAGAGGAGTGCGTCAGGCCTCGGCAGCCGGCACAGTTCATATCCTCGCCGCTAGATAGGGGCTTCATTCATTCCATTCCTGACCCGGTCGGAGACTGGAAGCAGGCTGTGGATTTTCATTTTCTGAGGAACCAGTTCAGCTGGCATACGTTCGCTTTCTTCGTTGAGGTGGTCCTTCGTCATAAGAAGTCGGTTGGGGACTTGCACTATTTAGGTGATTAAGTCTGCGATCCGCGGACTGAGTATGAATTGAGAAGTAAGAAAGTGCTTGTGAAGCAAAGAAAATGACTTCATTCTGAAGTAATACGAAAGTGGTCCCGGGATGGATCTCTGTCAAGAGGTCAGGGTGTGGTTTTTAGTGGGTAAGAATCCCACACTCTTGAGGGGTGAGGACCCTTCTCAAGTGTCTGATGAGATTTTCCACTTCGCTCGTAAAATATATGCATATATAATTATTATTTTTTTTATTATTATTATTTAACAATAAAGTTACTGCATTGGAATGGCACAATATAAACTTGTGATACAAGTAAACTTGAGTAAGTTTAACCACAAGCAAAATATGAGGTACGTTCAAAAAGTAACGAGCCGGAGGCTGGAATGCGCAAACCGGTGGCTACATCGGCTAATCGTGGCGTGTGTAACGAGGTGTGGTTCCGACCCAAGCGTGGAAGGTCACAGCCTGTCGCTAGAGGGCACGCGTGCACGTCACGTGACGATACAAAGCGAGCAGCAGCATCCGTCAATCGTCCAATGCTGCCAGTCGCATTGCAAACAGTGACATGGAGGCGTCAACCGATGAGTAAAGAGGTGTTGTACGGTTTCTGACAGCGGAAGGAGTAGGGGGAACAGACATTCGTCGCCAAATGTCACAAATTTACGACGAACACAGTATGTCCCTTGCAAGGGTCAAGGCGTGGCATAAGCGCTTCAGGGAAGGAAGGGTGTCGTTAGCCGATGTTGCCCGGTCTGGGGCATCCCCCTGCATTTCTGATGACAACGTCCAGCTGGTTGATGCACTCATTACCCAGGACCGCCGAGTGACAGTGATCGCCATAGCCGCCGTGGTCGCTCCACGACAATGCACGACCTCATACGGCCAACATAATCGCGGCACTCCTGCAGAAATTCAAATGGGAGATTCTCGGCCACCCTCCATACACACCAGACTTCTCTCCCTGTGATTACGCCATGTTTGGTCCCCTGAAAAGGGCTCTGCGGGGCCAACGATTCACCTCGGACGCCGACGTCCAGCTGTACGTGCGGAACTGGTTCACATTGCAGACCAGGGAATTTTATGAGACAACCATAAACCGCCTCGTGTCACAGTGGGACAAGTGCCTCAACAGCCAGGGCCATTACTTCTAACATACAGGTACTGGTTTCTGTAATTATGCCTCCGGCTCGTTACTTTTTGAGCGCACCTTATAAAATTAGACAGTGATCATTTATTTTATCAGTGATATTTCATATCACTTACAGTACTGTTGTACATTAGGGGCAGATAACCTCGTATTTCTGCCCCTTAAAACAACAATAACTAACCAACAAACCGTTGCACCTTTTTAATGTTGGTATGCATTTCATAGCATTACGTAGCTCAGAACAGCAGAGTTGAAGTGTGTCTGAAAAGACAGCACTATGTTCTAATCTCCAGTTTCTGTTTCTCATCATCCTGGCAGGTGAGTTGTATCCGTGTGAGAACCAAACAGCCTGAAGCTTCTCTGTACTGCTAATTAAGGTGAGAATTCTTTCAAGACTTGACAGCATTGCGGTGTTCACAAAACACGTCTCTGGCTGACATTACAACAATCATGTCACACAATGAAACGCTTAGACGTGAGCCTTTTAGTGGGATGCTTGTTATCATACGGTTCTCTCAGTGGTGACGTTAACTTCACTATAGAGGCTCCATCTTCGCACCTTAGCCGTGCGGTTTAAGTAGCGCACCACAACTGCAAGTAGCTGGACGTCCAAAAGATCCAAAAGATCGGAAGGATACAATCCCAGAGCTGAAGCGGCCATCCTGATTATGTGTGGTTTCTCCCAGCGTGGATCCTGAGAAGAATTACGAACGAACAACAAGTAGTTCCGTGAAGAATTATACAGCCTATTTTCATATATCCTACTAATGTTAATTGCCACTATCAACATACAAAATTTCAGTTTGATTGCTGTAATAGATTCGTAGATATTGAGAACCATCTAAATATTTCGGATGGTCGCCATGTTGGACTTTTATATATGTATTGTAGGGCTTAGAGTTATGTACTGTTACATGAAGATTATTGTGTACGTATAGTACTCAAACTTCAATCACATGATTAGGACACAAGAAGTAAAAATGAGATTTTAAAATTTCGCACAGCTGCCATCTTGTGGTTATGGAAACAATTGAAATAAATTAGATGCCAGTGGATTAACATTTGTATAAGGATTTACTGTACCAAGTTTCACTGCACTTGGATTGTTAAATTGCGAGAAACGACCATGTGAATATGTATTCTTCACGTCGCCGCCATGTTGGATTTGTGATCACCAGGTTATTGAAAGTCCTATAGGTGAACTTATGTTCATATCCCCTATGAACATTAAAAAAAACAGTTTGATTGCTGTAGTAGATTCGTAGATATTGAGAACCGTCTAAATATACCGGATGGTCGCCATGATGGATTGTTATATGTATAGGCCATAGATTCATGTACCTTTAAAGGAAAATTATTGCGTTGGTTCATTATTCAAACTTTCACTTCGATCGCATGATTACGACACAAGAAACAAAAACTTAATTTTAAAATATCATACAGCCGCCATCTTGAGGTTTTGTAAACAATTTAACTAAATTAGATACCAGTGCATTACAATGTGTATAAACATTTGCTGTACCAAGTTTCATTGCGTTTGGATCATTAAATCGCGAGAAAAGTCTATTTAAAACTTTCAAATTCGCTTGGCTGCCATGTTCGTTTTGTAGTTAACCGGTTTTTTTAAGGTCTCATAGATGAACGTCCTGTAGTGCCCTTTATCTTCGTGCAAAATTTCAGGGTGATACCGGTAATAGTTTGAGAGATATAGAATGCCAGTGAAATATTTCGCACAGCCGCCATATTGAGGTTATGTAAACAATTGTACGAAGTTAGATGTCGGTGCATTACAATATATATATAAACATATACTGTACCAAGTTTAATTGCGTTTGGTCGGTTAAATCGCTAGTAACGTCTATTTAAAGGTCGCAAATTCGCTTGGCCGCCATGTTGGTTTTGTAGTTACCACGTTTTCAAAGGTCACATAAGTGAACTTCTAGTAGTTCCCTTAATCTCCATACAAAATTCCATGGTGATATCGGTAATAGTTTCGGAGATATTGAATGCTGGTAAAATATTTTGCACAGCCGCCATGTTGGATTGGTGAGACGTAACAAAATTTGAAGGGCACAGTCGAGGTCGCCCGGAATAGTGCTTTGAACTCACCAAGTTTTATTGAAATCGCTCCTGCCGTTTAGATTTTATTAGGGGGGGGGGGGGCACACACACGAATCACACACACACACAGACACACGGACAAAAGGTGATCTCATCAGCCTAATTTTTTTTTTTTTTTCATAAATGAAAATAGGCTAAAAATTATTGCAACAAGACATTTCACTAATTTTGAGGATCAAATACAGTTGTTTCATTTGAGGGGCTTGGACATCATGGTCATTTATCCCAGTATACTTGGTTGTGTGCAGAATTTCTCTGCCCTGTGTAATTTTGTAGAGAGTGTGTTACTTATCAGCCTTATGCAGATAGACAGTGGCGGCTTCGGTGGCGTAGTTGGTAGCTTGCTACGCTTCTATGCCCAAGATTGCTGGTTCAAACCCGGCCGAAGTCGTGGGATTTTTAAGAGCGTTAAAAAAACCTCAGTATGCCTTCCTATGGAGGGGCAGTAAAGCCAGCGGGCCCATGTCATAGATTTCTGGCATGTGAAAAAACCTTCCACTAACTACAATTGTGTGAAGCTATATTTGTAGGTTTGATTTGATTAACGCTATATTAAGTTCCAGCGTTCGCCGCCAGGTGCCGGTTGTGTTAGCATCTAGTTGCCAATTTCAGAGCTAGGTGTCGTTGACGCTAGGATTTGGTAGCAAAAGTAGGAACTACTTGTAATTGATCGTCTGCAGTCCTTGCCTGAATTACAGATAACAAACACTAATACAACCCAAAGTACATGGGGCAACATGACCGCGTTGTCGCAGTCCCTAAACTGAGGAACCAGCCAACCACAGTCAAAATGTAGTCGCATCTCTTGAGACGTGAAATACCATAAAAGTCCACTTCGGCAACGTCCTACTTCGTACTGCCAAGTGAATACATTGTCAGAAATCTACATAGTTCTCACTCATTGTGTCAATCATTCTCATTCTACTATCCCCAGTGCCTCATTCCCACCTCGTTGAGCAGTGGCGGTCACCGCGGAGGCAAGAGTTCGATTCCCGGCTCTGCCGAGAAATTTAATTGTGGTTTGAGGGCTGGTATGGGGTTCACATAGCCTTGTGAGGTGAAACTGAGAAGAGCTGGGTTCGATTTCTACCTGAGCTATCCTTGAAGTGGTATTCCGTGGCTTCCCACTTCTACTCCAGGCAAATTCCGAGATGGCACCGATCGTAAGGCCACGACCGCTCCCTACAAAAATCCTACCTTAATTACAAATACACTAGTATAGACATCACAGTGACTCAGGTTATCAGAGAGATTCTACACACACACCTAAGAACACGGGGCTACATTACTACGAAGTCGCTAAGCCCCTACAGAAACAATAACAGTGCCCCCATCCTCGTCTCTCCTTTTCTCGTGACTTACATTTGTATCACATTTCCGTGATGGCGAGCCTCAGTTTATAATTGGCCTGATTCCAGTTTTCTGTTAGTATTGCGTCTGTTGCATACAGTAGAACTCATTCCAGATATCGTTCCTTTTCTCAAGACAAATTTTACAGGCTTTCTCAAATGCCTTTGTATTTGGTAGGTGCAGTTGTAACCTCATATCTCTACTTAGTATAAAACAAAGTCCCCGATTTGTATTTGTTACGGGTAAACTCGAGAACCACTGGATGGATTTTGATGCGGTTTCCACCATTCTGTAAAGGATATCTCGAGGATTATTTCTGTAGAAAATAATTTATTTATGATCAAAGGAAGCCGAGCAGTAACGATTTCAGTGGAAAAGTCGAAAAAAAATAAACTGGCGCCCGAGCGCTTTGTAAGCTTACGCTGGGCAAACCGTTAAAAATATCTCAATACTATGAGTGTAAGAATTGTTCAGCATGAAAAGTTCTACAAAAAAGTTCGTGAGAGCACATGTCTATCTATCGCCCACTATAAGTGTTTTTACGTTTTAATTTCTTCCGAACATATCCATTCAACTACTGAGGCGACAGAGCACGCGCTAGCTAAGGGCGAGTCTATCATCTCTGTTACAGCCTAGCTAGCGGGCGAACCTATTGCCCCAGATAGAAGCCAGCAGCAAACCGTCCAGTCGTGTTAAGTTAATACTCCTGAGAAGGGTGGTTGTGTTTGGAGTTTCCCTGGAAGTCTAACTCGGGTTTTCTTCATTTCGCCTGTGAAACACAGTCAAGATAAGATTGTACGGAAGGGGGATTTGAGTTTCATTCACGTTGCCATTCCCTGGAAGTGCAACTCTCATTTCGCCTGTGAACGTTTCGTTCCGCAAAATTCACAGTCAATTTAGATTGGACGGAAGGAGGATTATATTATATTAAATTTTATGTTCGACCCTCACTATTATGTGTCAGAAAACTGTATCATAGTGATGGTCATTATAACACTGTTTTTCATTATGATACAGTTTCTCCAGCCAATCAGAGCTCGTTCATGGACCAATTAGGTAGCAATACCTTCGCGCATGCGCTCAAAATGCAACATGTCGGACATTAACACAACATCGAACTATAATAAATTACCGACATGGAATACGCACCGTCCATATGTTCGCGTAAATAAACTGGCGAATATGAGACAAGAATTAGCACTGTACCTTAATATCACCAACACTAATTTCTACATAGTGCATTGTCTTCAAACGACTCCGGTGACAATATTACTGAGGGGCGGCAGATGTAAACATATGGCCTGCATATGGCATTGCAAGCACACAGAGCGCATGCGTCGGTCGTTCAGAGATCTTGAAAGACAGAGATATCATACTTAGCGCTCGCTCTCCGATTACAAAATTCAAGTGGCTGACTCTCAACAGATATTTATGAATATTTATGTTAAAACATATAATAAAGTTATAATTATCGTCGAACATAAACAGTCGTATGCAACTCGCCTATAATGGTAATTAAGACACTAGTATGGAAATTATAAAACTCGCATACGCTCGTTTTATAAAAATACTCGTGTCTTAATTATAGCCATTATAGGCTCGTTGCATAATGTACTAATACTGATGGGCGTATAATCTCTACTTAGTATAAAACAAAGTCTCCGATTCTTGGATGTTACGGATAAACTCGAGAACCACTAGATGGATTTTCATGCGGTTTTCACCATTCTGTAAAGAATATCTCGAGGATGATTTCTGTAGAAAATAATTTATTTATGATCAAAGGAAGCCGAGCAGTAACGATTTCGGTGGAAAAGTAAAAAAAAAATCCTGGCGTCCGAGCGCTTTGTAAGCTTACGCTGGGCAAACTGTTAAAAATATCTAAATACCATGAGTGTATGAATTGTTCAGCATGAAAAGTTCTACAAAAAAAGTCCGCGAGAGCATATGTCTATCTTCAATACATCGCCCACTATCAGTGTTTTTACGTTTTAATGTCTTCCAACCATGTCCATTCAAATACTGAGGCAACAGTTTACGAGCTATCTAAGGGCGAGTCTATTATCCCTGTTACAGCCTAGGTAGCGGACGAACCTATTGTCCCAGATACAGCCAGCAGCAAACCGTTGAGTCGTGTTGAGTTAAGACTTCTGAGAAGGGTGGTTGTGTTTGGAGTTACCCTGGAAGTGCTACTCGGGTTTTCTTCATTTCGCCTGTGAACTTTTCGTTCCGCAAAATTCACAGTCAAGTTAAGATTGTACGGAAGGGGATTTGTGTTTCATGCACGTCGCCACTCTTAAATTACGTCTGACAAGAATGTGTTACACATGCATTTCCATGATAATATAACTAATAGTCCAGTCAGTGATTTTAACCCATCATGCCGAGACGTAAAACGGATATTGGTCGTTGTTCATTGACACTGGAGAAAAAAAAGCGCTTATCACGTAATGCATTCTCCCGGGCGAAGCCGGGTCGGGTTGCTAGTCTTCTATAAAGAAGCTTTCTTTAAGCGGCTTCGGTGGTGTGCTGAGCTTCTATGCCCAAGATCGCGGGTTCAAACCCGGACGAAGTCGTCGGATCTTTTAAGAGTGTAAAAAAATCCCTCAGTATGCCTTCCTTGTCATAGATTTATGGCATGAAAAAGAACCTTCCGCTAACTACACTTGTTGAAGCTAATATTTGTAGGTTATTTTGATAACGCTATATTAGTTCCAACGTTCGCCGCCAGGTGCTGACTGCGATGCACTTAGTAACCACGTCCGCAGCTAGGTGTCATGGACGGTAGCATTTGGTAGCAGAAGTAGGAACTATTTGAACAATTTAATCGTCTGCAGTCCTTACCTGAATACAGATAACACACACTATTCTACACATACCCAAAGTACACGGGGCTACATGACCTCGTTGTCGCAGGAACCAACCAACTTTCTTTAAGCATAATGTAGGTACGTCGAGACGGTGCTACTTCCTCTTCCAAGTACTCTCTTCATATATGTGGCCTTAATATTTTCTTGAGTTAATAGGTCTCTGACAGTAAGAGTCTCCCATATTATACTGAGTCCATAGGTAGCTATTGGCAGTATTACTGTTTGAACATTCCAGTTTTGGTTCAGATTTTTATGTCATACATTGTTCTAATTGCAGCAGCAGCAGCAGCACTTTCTTGCACATGAATTCTGAACGATGTCAGTGTTGTTTTCAAAAATGTACCTGGGTTCAAGGAGAACGGCAAAGTTGGATAAAATAAAATATTATTTTATATATCTACTCAATAGCATTCCAATCTTTATGAACTTAAATATATTAAGAAAATAGCATCTTATTGAAATTCAGGAGGTTTGAGTATGAATTATAAAGGTGGTTTATTTTGTATGCCTTACTTGAGAGAAATAACTGCTTATAGATGGGTTATTCCCAAATGTCACATCTATGGATCTAAAATTACTCATTGTGAGACCTGATATCACCGAGCGAGATCACGCATATCGGGTTGATGTCCTGTAGATAGTAACTTATTTCCGTTAGCCAAAAATCTTCAAAAATTTTCAAAACGTCCTTTTTACGACATATTAAGCTATGGATCCTTAGCTTTCGAACGGTTCATGTATTTTCTTCACGGATCATTTTTAAGACTACTTTGCTTATAATTTCCCACAACAGTGCGTCCAGTTAGCAAATCAAATAATTTAGATTTTTATTCTCACCTCTATCTTTCACTAGATATTCTCTAGATACATAATTTATTCTCCATTAGCAACCCGCCTCGGCTTCGCCCGGGAACAGTTATGAATGCATTATGAGATAAGCACTCTTTTTTTTCTATGTCAATGAACAAAGACCTATATTCGTTTTACGTCTCAACATGATGGGTTAAAATCACTGACTGAACGATTAATTATATTATCATGGAGATGTGCAACGCATTCTTGTCAGACGTATTTTAAGAATGGCGAGGTGCATGATAACCCAAATCCTCCTTCCGTCCAATCTTAACTTGACTGTGTATTTTGCGGAACGAAACGTTCACAGGCGAAATGAAAAAAAGCCGAGTTTCACTTCCAGGGAAACTCCAAACACAGCCACTCTTCTCTGAAGTCTTTAACTCAACACAACTCGACCGTTTGCTGCTGGCTGTATTCGAGTCAATTGGCTCGTCCGCTAGCTAGGCTAGATTGTTGGAAGAAATGAAAACGTAAAAGCACTTACAGTGGGCGATGTATCGATGATAGAGATACGCTCTCACGGACTTTTCTTTGTAGAACATTTCATGCTGAACAATTCTTACACTCATATCGGTATTTTACCAGTTTGCCCAGCGTAAGCTTAAAAAGCGCACGGACGCCAGGTTTCTTATCGACTATTTCACTGAAATCGTCACTGCTTGGCTTCCTTTGATCATGAATACATTATTTTACACAGAACCTTTGCTCGTGATATCCTTCATAGAAACGTGAAAACCACAACAAAATCCATCCGGTGGTTCTCGAGATTACCCGTGACATCTAAGAATCGGGGACTTTGTTTTATACTAAGTAGAGATTAGACAATCGACATGAACTTTGTTGGAAGCACTGTCTCCTGCTATTAGGCCTAAGTAGAATCTTGTTCGTGTTTTCTCTTAGCAACACTGTACATAAGCCTATTTCAGGGAACGTCATAACTTGTATAAACGGGCTAGCTGAAGATAATCCGGACATTCAGAGCTTTAATTGACAGACTTGTTCCGTATGAAGCACGCACATTACCTTTTGAAAGAGTGGGAACTCTGGCAGTAAACACAAGGTTTCCAGCGAGCGACTCGTCGAGTGAGCCGAGACAAAAGACTTCTTTCTTTGCCATGAGATTGGGTTGGAAACGCTCTTCAATTCCCCCAATTTCTATTTACTCGACTTAACTCTCTCGATATTTCTTCAGCGTTCTGTTCACCTGCACTGGAAATCTCTCGCTCTGATTTTGTCCTCGCATCTAAACATTGAAAGACAAGTCTACAGAATAAACATTTAAAAGAAGGTGGATAAACGTATAAACTGATCTTATTTTTGAAAACCCCCGAATCGTGTTTGCCTTATCTGGGTTCAAAACTCTTATTTGGTTGATAATCTAGGTTGCATTGAATAAAGAGAATACTCTTACGGCAGTGGAAGAGCTGTTGCTGATGCTGTTGTTGTTGATTCGTATTAGTGGTGACTACCTCCTAGTGTAGTGCTTCGGAGATTCGCGTTCGATTCCCACCTTGACCATCTCAGAAGTGGTTTTCCATAGTTTCCCATGTCTACTCCAGGCAAATGCCGGGATTGTTCCTAACTTAAAACCACGGCCGCCACCATCCCAGTCCTCATATACACACTACTACTCTGGTTCCGAGGTGGAGACACACGTCGTGGGAGAAGGAGATTGTTCTTGTTCTTTTTCTTGTTCCATTTCTTGTTCTTCCTTTTGAGACGATGATAAAGACTAGGGCCCGGATGATGATGCCGTAGAAAAGTTCAAAAAATGCTCTTAACATTTTCAAAAATGACTGTAATAAATGTCCTAAAAATTCGAAAAATGGTGAAAATGATCTTATAGTAATAAACTCACCAATAATTCAAAAATGACATCTTATGCTGAAACTGAAAAGTCAATCAAATTAGATTCTAGCACTCAACAAAAGGTTTATGTTCACTTTTGTCTGAGTTGCACTGCACTGCGAATGTCATTCTGATGCTGTCAAAGGTAAATGATCTGCGGTTATCAGCCAACACGTTTTTATATTGTTTTAGATCCCTTAGTTGGGGGTAGCTAGATCTAAAACGGATGTGTTAATGTACTAATTTGTAAGGTGATGCCTAGGAGGGGGTAGCTTCCCGTAGCTGGGTAAGCTGACCAGTGTAGAATGTTGTTTAGTGTTAGGATGCTAGGGGGTGCTCTTATAAAGACGTAAGTGTATTTCAGGGGATGAACCTATGTGTACAGGTTAATGTACTAGCCTCTCAGCTGGTTGGAGAGAGTTATATAACCGACGTGCGTGCGTCAGCTATGTTGGTGGCTCGCTGCTCAGGCAGTCGGGCCGCTGCGGGAACTACAATGAAGCTTGAGCTAGCAACTAAATGGCTACTATTGTCACAGTCAATTGCGACGGGAATTAGGAAGGGCGTTAGGGCGTAAAGAGGCGTGTAATTAGTAAGACAAGTGTAGTGTACTGACCAAGTATTTATTGGTCAGTGAATATGAAATTGTATGTCCCTTTTAAGGGAATGTAATAAATGTTATAAGTTTAAGTGTACAAGTTTGTGGGGTAGGTTACAAAATATAGGATCTCTGAACACTTCACTGATGCTCACCTGGTGATAGCAGCTTGCAGCAGAGCCTTCGGCGACACACGGTATGACAGATAATAGAGAGAGCCTGTCCTCCTTAAGGCCTTCCTCTTTATAGGTTTTGCTGTTGTACTGTCAGCATTCCATTGGCATAGCTGCCCCAGTTAGTTATAGTGTAGATGTTTATGGTGTGATGCAAGTATTTGGCAAGCCTTCCAAGTTGGTCGGTGGCCCTTGCTGTATAAAAGATAGTGTTCTGGACTTATGAGATTTGCCAGTTAGGGGTGGTTTTAATAGATGATGGAGGGTGGCTTCCAGGGGGTGCAGCCCCCTGGGGGCCTGTACAAGCCTCTTCCTCTGTTTAGTTCGCGTCCCCGCGAACGGGAACGGAACGTGGAGTTGAGGTGTCGATGTAGTAGGTCGTAGTGGAATCTTCCTTGTATCTGATCTTCGTTTCTTCTGTTCCGTGTAGAGGTAGTGATGTCGTGTTGATGTATCGATGTCGTGTAGGTGTGAGATCAGCTCGTGTTCAGAGGGGTGGGTTTTGGGATATACATATACATTCGACATTTTAAGACGGTGCATGAGAGAAAAAAATTGGCATTTGCAATATATAAAAAGTTCCAAAAAAATACATGGTTTTAAACATTATGTAATATATTGTTGTGCAGGGAGGAAAAACCCAGGGCTGGACGGGTGATTGTGCCGTCCGCCTCTGTCTTGGGGAAAAAATTGCTCCCTGCCATGTGAAAGATGGAAGAAATAGAAAAAATAGGTGTTCCAGGGTATAAGTTAAAGGAAATATTTAAAATATGTTTATTGAGTTGGGATAAAACTGAACACCTTTACAAATTGGGACGTTAGAAGAAAGAAAATGAAAGAAACAAATCATAATCATCGTGTACATGTGTGTGTGACAAAAATATGTGTGTTCACAATGTGTGGCATCATAATTTTGTGTGTAGTGCCTTTGAACAATATTACCGTATTTTGTATTACATTATATTACATGATATACTTATATTTATCTATCTTACTTATTAATTATGCTATACTTAGACGGCCGTGTCTATTGTAACTTGCGTGCACGCGACCCTTGGTACTTATGTGCCGTCCCACGGCTAATCCTGTCCGGCCGTTTCCCGGTGTAGCTTAGTGGTCGTGCCGCTGATATATACCCCTACTTTGTGAATCATTATCTGTGGGCGAATGCTTTCACACTTGACAGTGAGAGTCGCCACCACAGATCGGTTGCGCCCTCATTGCCGTATGTTGCGTCGCATCTTTGACGCTTGATGTTCTTTGTTTATGTTGATCTGTCAGCAAGCCTGATACCCCACAGGTATCAACCCTGCTGTTCAGATTTCTGGAGTGTAGCTGTAAAAAATTGGAGGTGTATGTGCTGGGTTGTGTGAGGATGAATACAAATTAGAAATAAAAATTAGTGCGTAAAGGTGGTACACAATAGTATCATGGCACAAATAACGTGCTGCTGCTGTATGGCAGTGAAATCATTGTCACCAGTGCCATATTCCTGGTGACGATGCCTGAAGAATGGTGAGGTTAAAAAAACATATGAATATTACATATTCTTTATGTCGGCTCCTGTGTCAGTGTGTTCACTGGCTGAAGCTCTTTCTCCCCTGAAAAAAAAAATAGCATGATTAGTATTAACCTGTGGCCATTATGAATGTCATGTTCTCTTTACACATGATTGTTTTACTTGATGTATGATCGGGCTTACCCTACACGGTGCCGTAATGTTTATTCTTACTCTCAAAGTGTTTATATTAGTCTTAGTTAACCTAGTTAATCTAACTTAATGTATTATCGGGCTTACCCTGATGACGGGTTTGTCAGTCATCAGGTGCCGACATATTCTACCTTAGTCTATTGTTAACCTAATGTGTTATCGGGCTTACCCTGATGACGGGTTTGTCGGTCATCAGGTGCCGAGATATTTAGCTTAAATCTGACTTATTCTAGTGTGTTATTTATAAGCCGAAAGGTTGACCTTACTTTATTGCCGAAACATGCTGTGCTATTATTTAGCAACAGCGGTTAGTAAATTTGCTTAATCCTAAGTTGCGTGTCAAAATGCAACTGTCTTACGTGCTAAAATTTTGACCAGAGCGATCGCCCGGGGCAGTTTTACCTCCCCAGATCACCACCCGCACGTATCCTAGAAACACCGGTTGTCTCTAGAATCGCCGGATTCCGCTCCCTTAATACTAGTTGTCGACATTTATGCTAATGATTATTAACTAGTATTAATATAGTCGCAGGCGGCTTACGGTGCCCCTAAGCAAACCGCTTCGCCCGCTGTATTTGCCTGCTCATTGCCGTTACCTTTGCATATGTTGTCGTTGTTGGGTCTGCCCACTTTAACCCCTGTGAGTTGCTCGCGATGCTCCTCGTTTAATGCCCTTGGCTGCCCGCTGCGTCACCATTTATGTGGGCATTGGACATCGTCCAATGGCATAGTATCATCTTCGCCCTTATTGGCAGTAATAGTATCTTCTTCGCCCTTATTGGCAGTAATAGTATGCTCTTCGCCCTTATTGGCAGTAGTAGTATTCTCTTCGCCCTTTTTGGCAACAATAATTCTTCACTCCTACGCCTAGGAGTCTTGCTTCTCGCTCTAGAAGCCCTACTTACTTAAATTTAACTAAAAGTCTAGTCCTAGTTTGGTCGTCCCTAGGGTCAACTCCTGAGTCCGGCGTGGAGCTGGTTATTTCTCCCACCATCCTCAGAAAGTCTCCCCTGCAGGTCTTGGCTTCGCCGACCGTGGCACATAGTGGGTGTAACATCTCTTCGTCCTAGGGGCAGGCTAGGCACACCTAGGATTCCGAAGTTTGCCCGTGCCGGGCCATGAATGCCTCGACCTTACGTAGTTCGTTTTTTTGGTCTAGTCGTTAAGTTAACTAGGGTAAGGCTCATCATCGCCTTACCCGCTCTGATCCAGTGTGGTGCCTCTGGCCTTCTGCTTATGTCGTCATCACCAATCAGCGTGTTATCAGATTCATTTTTATGTAAAAAATATAAGTGTACTGTGTAAATAATTTATTGTGTATAACATGTAAAATTTTTCAAGTGTTCTGGGGTTGTAGAAACTTCTAAGTGCATAGACTACTTCAGATCTACTGTTGCTACGTCGGATTTCCAGCTGTAATGCTCTGTTAACTTTCATAGAGGCGTTAGTAGGGTTTATGGCGTTAGGTTCCCTGTTATTAGGATCCGGGGGTATTATTCGTTGAATAGGTTTGAAGCAAGGTAGGAGGGGGTTGCGCATCTTTGGGCTTCATGTAAATGGTGGCATAAAGCCGGTGATGCTACCAGGATGCTTCTACAATGAGTGGACGGGGGTAGGTATTTCCCGGGATTGCAAAAATTTTAACAAAGTGTCATGCAGGTTTAATAATAATAACCCTTGGTATGTGGATGGGATATTTCATGCATGTGTCTGGATATGAGGCGTACCCGCACTCATGTAAGGATAGGTATCGGTCAGTGTAAAATAATATTATGTCCCTTTCATGCGGGATTATTTAATAAAAAAAAGAATGGTTAGTATATAAATTTGGCCTCATCTCTGACTTAGAGATGCGCATTACGCTTAATTGTCGTTTTTCCGACACACCCCTAATATTCAGGTGTTAGCATTGAGATCCAGGGCGTAGTAAGCCCTCTCTTTAAACGCATGAAGTCTATCAACCCCGATGTATATTTTGTCATGTAGTTTTATGTGTTTTTATGTGTTTATATGTCTGTGTTGGCTGATGTTGGAAGTGGGAAGGTTATGGAAGGGGAATATGGTAGTAAGATGGTAGCCTGTGGGTGGTATATTGGTAATCCCGCTGAGATTGCCCACCTATGCTCCTGTCATCCTCCCTTGGTCAATATGTGTTTTCTATCGCTCCTTGGGATAGTACAGTATGGTGACGCTATGACGTCACGGCCTAATCTGGTCTCCCATTTGTAGTGTTAATGTGGCAAGTGGTCGTCGTGTGCCTGGCCATGTTCTGATCGCCTGTAATGATTTTTTAGAAATAAAGTCGAGAAAAGAAGTTATTGGGGGGGGAGGTCTTGTTCCCTCAGAGCCCCTGTCTATATTCGCCCCTGATTAGTGAGCGCGTGTGTATGGGACTATGTTCCGCTACATCATGCGGGCGGGAGGCCTGTTATCGGCTAAGTCCTATCGTGTATCGCGTGTCTGAGTGTCAGATGGCGCGTGCAACTTGTCAACATCTTTGTAGATATGTCCCTGTGGCCCTAAGATAAGTCCGGCATATTATGTATGTACATTGCTAAATGTCACAACTGTTGTAGCAGTGCTGAAAAATGTATGGCATTATAATTGGTTTGTGTTTGTGATTTCATGGTCACTTCCGATATAACAATAGAGTCTGTCGACAGCAGTGTTGCAATGCGGCGGAATCTGCAAGTCAGTATTTTCGTCATGTTATGCTTTCATTTGTTTGTGTACATGAAGTCTCTGACATTGCGTATGTCGCTTGTCGGAACGTGACTTTTTGCCAGTATGTGAGTGTTGTCACTGGTTGGGATTCCGGGCGGGCCAATGTGTCAATTCGTCCTATTTTTGCTAGGACTGTTGTGTGGACACTATTCCATAAGACTTTTTGCCTTATGAAATTTCTATACCTGTGTTTGGGAAATCTATTTCCTATGTCTGGTGTTATTGAAATTTTTGCATGGTGTTTGGCCGGAGGAAATGTCGTATTACCTGTTTATGTACTTGTATGGGCCAATTTCGGTCTAATTGGGAGTCTGTATAGTTGTTTTTCACGGTGTCCGATTTTTATTGGGCATTTGGACCCGCAATTTCATGTAATTCCCTGTGTCCTATGTCTGCGTTGTCTGTTGGGTTTGATCGCCCCTTGTATGTATTTTGATTGTGTTTTTCGTATCAAAAATACCGTTGGTTAGTTAGTTTTTGGCACGAGTGTGTTGTGTGGTTATGAGTTCGGACCCGCCTTGGTTCAAGGTCCTGGAGTTACGATTTTTTTGTACCGTGTATACTATGGCACACGCTTCGTGTATTTAAGGCATGCGGATAAAAATACGCCTTGGCGTGAGAAGTTTGGGTCTTTTTGAATTTTCCTCGTAGTGTAATTTGGGGAGTTATGGGGTTCTGGACTTGGCGTGAATGAATGTGTATTTCCCAGTTCAGCCTGGAGTGCTCTCAGTCTGTCTGTGCCAGCAAAGGTCGCTCACGCGGAGCGTGTTATCGCTGAGTGCGACAGTATTGAATTACAATGGCGTGTGCACTCACTTGTTACTAGTCTGGCTCTGTTCATGTTTCCAGCACGTGTATGTCTAACCTGCTTGCTCTCTCTGCTGTTGCGAGTAGGGCTTTCCGCAATGTAAAAGAACTCTCCACTCAATACATTCGTGTCCCCTAGCTTTGTGTTAATGTAGCGTGGGTCGAATATATCCCTATTAATGGTACTAAATGTCGTTATGCACGAGTGTCTCCGGGCCGCTAGTCGCGTGTTTGGTGACTAGGTGTCGGAGGTGATTTGATTGTTTTGTGCGTGTGTGTATGCGTTAGTGGAACTGTCCTTAATTACTATATCCTTCCCTATTGGATAATTACCCGACCTTGCACTCCTGGTATTCAGGAGGTTACGGGTTCGAGACCGTCTTTAACCAGGGTAATTATTTCTGGTGCCATTCAGGCTTGTGTCTTCTGGACAGTTCTGCCAAGTGTTAGGGTCGTATCCCGGTGCGGTCAGCGAGGTCCGAAGGCTATTTCTTGGCCTTCTTTCCACGTCTGCCAGTGGGATTACTTCCCTTCCTCTTGACAGTGTTCCCGCCTTTACGTGTGGGTGTGGGAGCTTTGCGTGTATGATATGCCTTCATACGGCGGGCGTGAATAGTGTCTTTAATGAGCTTGCGTCCATGGCGCACGTTAACGATATAGTTTAGGTCAGATACCTTCCTGCAGACTTTGAAGGGACCTGACCAACGTGGCAGGAGGAACTCAGACACATTTTTCTTACGGGCAGAATTGGAGATCATGACCAATTGCCCGGGTGTGTATTCCACGGTCTTTCTATGCCGATCGTACCGTTCTTTTTGTTTCTTCTGCGCCGCGGCTATGTTCTTTCTAGCGTCCATGCGAGCTATCTGCAAGTGCTCTAGCCGGGCGGCATTGTCTGTGTGAGTGTCCTGTGGGATACATATATTGTCAATGGGCCTTATGGGCGTGTATCCGTGCAGTAGGAAGTGTGGAGAGTGTTTTGTAGCCGTTGATATGGAAGTGTTGTAACTAAAAGTGATGGGCTGCAGGTAATCATCCCAGTCTGTCCCTGCGTCCCCTGTGAATTTAGCCAACGCTATTCCAAGTATTTTATTCATACTCTCCGTGAGTCCGTTGGTTTGCGGGGAAAAACTCGTGGTAGTGTATGCCTTAATCCTGAGTATCTCCAAAAACTGTTGGAGCACTCTCGAGGTGAAAATAGTACCTCTGTCGGATAGTAAGGTTTGGAATATGCCATATCGTGTAACTATGTCAAATAAGAATTCGGCTATGCTGTTCGTGTCTGCTTTGGGAACAGCCTTCGTAATCACGTATCGGGTGAGATACTCGGTGGCGACCAGTATATATTTGTTGCCTTTCTGAGATGTCGTAATAGGGCCTTTAACATCTATTCCGACTCTGTGAAATAGCTCTCCTACGGGAATTGGGTTGAGTAATCCACGAGGCTATCCAGGCCTTGTTTTGAATCGCTGGCAAGTGTGACATGTCTTTCGAAGGTGTCTATGTCGGCCTTCATGTTTACCCAATAATACTTGTTACGGATTCTAAGGTATGTTTTGTGCGTACCTAAATGTGCCCCTGCCAGTGGGCTATTGTGGTGTCCGATCATGATATTCTCTTTCAATGACTCCGGAACCGCGATAGGTGCGTTATCGTGCATGGCTGTGGGCTAAAATTTCAGTACCCCGTCTTTGTCTAGGAAAAATAGCCTAGACAGCCGTGCTGTCTTGGAGTCCACGTTATCCAAGTTTTCTAGTGCCATTAGAATCTGTTTCAAGTACGGATCACTTTCTTGCTCCTGTTTGATGTTAATCACCGTCAGGGCAAAAGTGGGCATGTCGTCCCAGTCGTGGTCCTTACTGTCATCCGGGGGATCGGCTACCGGCAGCCTAGACAACCCATCTGCGTCTAGGTGTGTAGCGCCTTTCTTGTGTTTGACCACGAAGTTATATTCATACAGGCGGAATATAAACCTGTTGAGCCGCGAATTTGGGTTTTTGAATTTGTCCCAAAAAAGCAAGCTCGCGTGGTCAGTCACTACCGTGAACTGGATACCATAGAGGTATACCCTAAAATAGTTCACTCCCCACAAAAATGCCAGCATTTCCCGCTCTGTGGCAGAGTATCTAGTCTCAACGGCCGTTAGTTTCCTGCTAGCGAAAGCTATGGGCCGTATGCGCCCTTCAGCATCTTCCTGCAATAGGGCCGCCCCGAGCCCGTACTGACTGGCATCCACGTGTAAGAAGGTGGGCCTATCTCTATGGAAGTGTTGCAGTAATGGTGGTGAGGTCAATAGTTGCTTCAGTGTGTTGAAGGCATCTATGTGTTCCTGCTTAATGCTGAAGGGCGTCTTTTCACGTGTGAGCTCAGTTAGGGGGTGGGCGATGTGCGCAAACCTGTAGATATATTTTCTATAATACGATGCCAGCCCAATAAAACTGCGCAATTGTTTCAAATTTGTGGACATTGGGATGCCCGTTATTGCGTCAGTTTTCGCTGGGTCGGGAATAATGCCCTCTCTGTTTACAATATGGCCCAATATGTTAATCTGCTGTCCGGCAAATTGACATTTCGCAGGTTTAAGCCTTAACTTGGCCTCTCTGATCCTTGCGAAAGCCTCCTCCAAATGTACGATATGCTCGTCGAAGGTATTGGAGAAGACCGTTATGTCGTCCACGTAGACTAATACGGAACGCCATTTTAGGCCCGAAAATGTCTTATCCACTAGCTTTTGGAAGGTTTGGCTGGCGTTACGGAGGCGCATTGGTAACCTTGTGTAGGTATATAGACCGTTCTCTGTAACGAACGCCAGCTTATGCCTATCTGGTTCATAGACGGGGATTGAATAGAATCCACTATAACAATCCATCGAACTGAACCAGCTAGCTCCGCCAAGGGCATCCAAATAGGTGTCTGCCCTTGGTAGTGGATAACTATCATTTTCGATTAACTTATTGAGCCTACGGTAATCAGTACAAAACCTGTGGGATCCGTCCCGTTTTTTAGTCAGCAAAACTGGAAAGCTGTAACTTGAAATAACGGGGACAATGACTCCTGCCTCGAGCATCTCCGTGATCTGAGCGTCGATGGCGTGTCTCTCCTTCTGGCTCACCCTGAAGGGAGGCTGGTGTACTGGCCGGTCACTGGTGAGTGTGACGTGGTGTTCGATGAGGTCTGTCACAGCGAGATCCTTCATCGAATGGGCAAAAATATCCCTGTTGGTCTCCAGGAGCTCCGTGAGCCTTTTATTTTGTTCCGGAGTCAGGTCCTGTCTGTGGGAGTGTTTGGCCGCCTTATCTGTGTGTGTGTCTGTGTGTTGGCTGATAGTGTGCAATGCAGAGGCCTGGTGCTCGTGATTTTCTCGCTCCGCTCGAATCCCATCTGTGTTCCTGGTGTATATCATGGGATGTGTGGTGAGCCTCTGGTCGTGCTTTAAAAGCATCTGACCGCTAGCGAAATTTATGCTAGCCTCATACTTAGCGAGGAAATCCATGCCAATTATGGCTGACGAAGAAAGATGTTCTATAACGAACATGGGGTGTGTTGTGGCAAATTGGTCTAGCCTAAGATGTATGTTTGCCAACCCCGCGTTTTCTAGCGTCTGAGCATTGGCCGCTACCAGCCGGATGTCACCCGTGACATCGTGTAATTGGGCTCCGGTGACGTGTCTTCTATTTACACAACTTACCGCTGCCCCAGTGTCAATTAGGGCCTGCACTCTGTGGCCATTTATATTGGCGTGTATCGTGAGGGCCGATACCTGAAATCCATTGCCCTGCACCGATGTGTTGTGTAGGGTATATGTTGTTGTTGTTGCTACCGGTGTAACATCTGTACTGGGAAGGCATGGAGCTGGCCGCTTATCGTACCTGGCACGCTTGGCCTCTAGGCTTATTTCCTGTCCCGAGTGCTTTGGCTCGGTCAGCAAAGTGTGCTCACCAAGTACATTGCCAGCTCTCTTAACCGGTCGCGCTGTGAAAATAGAAGTCTTCTGGCGAACGTTTAATGTATTTACCGTTCCCAGCTTTTGTGTATGTGTGTTGTTCTTTTCTCTCTCCAGGGGAGGTGTGTCCGCAAATGTAACCCTGCGCTTGCCTTTGTTACCCCGTTTTTTGTTCCAGGCGGTCGCGAGTTCGACTCCTGTTGCTGGCTTCCCAATGCCGAGTGAGCTTGCGTCCTGCGCCTGTGTGTGGTCACTTCCCACCCTGTGTTGTGGTGTAGGTCCTGTCTAAATCCTGTTTCACAGTTTCCAGAATAGTGTGGATGTCTAGAACTGCCTCTGTCGTGTGACTGTCTGCTTTAACAGTGTCTGTCTCTAGTAACTGTGTAATGCGCTCGAGCAGATTATTAGTTTTCTGCTCTGTGATTTGCAGTTGCTGCAACAATAGGGGGTGGAGTGTTGGCCAGCAATCTACTTCACTAGCGCTGGATATTGGTGACTCTTGTCTGTGTTCACTGGAATGGGATCGTGTAAAATGTATAACTTGTGCTGCCGCTGCAGGGTGTTGAGCGCGGATCTCTGATGTTTTGAATTCGAGTTCCCTAAGAAGTTGTACTGCAGTCTGGTCAGTTATCAAGTCACTGTTCTTAATTTTTAACTTCGGCAGGAGTGGAGTTGTACTAGCCGACAAATGGTGCGCAAAGTCTCTTAGTGTGGCTTTAAATGTGGACATTTAATTTCCACCGACTCTGCACTATGGGGCGGATGGGGGTTGTTGTAATAATACAAACTCCTATGTAATAGAAAAAAAAATGTGTGACGTAATATGAGGTCAAATTTTTTTTTCCAGTCTCGCTTGGCTGTATGCGGTACGGGCCGATTTGACCACGAGAACTCGTTGTATGAGCCCTTTGTCTACTGTGCGTGGTACCCGGCCTCCACCAATCTGTTTTAGATCCCTTAGTTGGGGGTAGCTAGATCTAAAACGGATGTGTTAATGTACTAATTTGTAAGGTGATGCCTAGGAGGGGGTAGCTTCCCGTAGCTGGGTAAGCTGACCAGTGTAGAATGTTGTTTAGTGTTAGGATGCTAGGGGGTGCTCTTATAAAGACGTAAGTGTATTTCAGGGGATGAACCTATGTGTACAGGTTAATGTACTAGCCTCTCAGCTGGTTGGAGAGAGTTATATAACCGACGTGCGTGCGTCAGCTATATTGGTGGCTCGCTGCTCAGGCAGTCGGGCCGCTGCGGGAACTACAATGAAGCTTGAGCTAGCAACTAAATGGCTACTATTGTCACAGTCAATTGCGACGGGAATTAGGAAGGGCGTTAGGGCGTAAAGAGGCGTGTAATTAGTAAGACAAGTGTAGTGTACTGACCAAGTATTTATTGGTCAGTGAATATGAAATTGTATGTCCCTTTTAAGGGAATGTAATAAATGTTATAAGTTTAAGTGTACAAGTTTGTGGGGTAGGTTACAAAATATAGGATCTCTGAACACTTCACTGATGCTCACCTGGTGATAGCAGCTTGCAGCAGAGCCTTCGGCGACACACGGTATGACAGATAATAGAGAGAGCCTGTCCTCCTTAAGGCCTTCCTCTTTATAGGTTTTGCTGTTGTACTGTCAGCATTCCATTGGCATAGCTGCCCCAGTTAGTTATAGTGTAGATGTTTATGGTGTGATGCAAGTGTTTGGCAAGCCTTCCAAGTTGGTCGGCGGCCCTTGCTGTATAAAAGATAGTGTTCTGGACTTATGAGATTTGCCAGTTAGGGGTGGTTTTAATAGATGATGGAGGGTGGCTTCCAGGGGGTGCAGCCCCCTGGGGGCCTGTACAATATCTCGAAAAGCTGCGTTGAACATCAACTGATGTTATTGGAGCGTATTTGAAGTGAGGAAGGTCGTTTGCTGCTAACTCTGAGAGACGTAACTCCCTCATATAAAGCTGTGACACGACTAAATGAAAAAAATGACCTTAAAAGGCCGATTTCTCTAAAATATGACCTAAAAAATCTACCAAACTTAAAAATATTTTCTTAAAATGGAAAAATAGCAAAAAATGCAAGAAGATGCAAAATAAAAATGACATATTTCAAGACGGAGTGGCCCGTCCGGAGTTTCTATGTACTTCAGCATTGTTTTAGACAGCTCAGTAAAAAGATGACATGTCATCAACATCCGGGCCCTAATGATGACTGATGATAATTGTTGTTTTGAGGGGCGTAACATCTAGATTATTGTCCCGTATTGGTTTGGGTGATCATTAAGATGAAAATGAACCTATTAGTAACTAACTACAAACTAACTACAGACGTACATACTAGAAAAAGAAACGTAAAACTAAAGAATAAGGTAAATAAAAGACAGAAGGAAAGGAAATGCCCTCAGCCCTCGAAGAATGAGGAATGAGGGATTTGCAAAGAAATAGAGCCATAAAATGCAGACGGGAAAGGGAAAGACGAGAGGGTCCACCCCAAAAGGCAATGGAAAACAGGTCCAGCTCAGGAAGCCCTCGGAGTCACCAACTCCCTCCCTAGCTCATCAGACCTGAGAACCTTGAGGGTGTAGCACTATTCAGGGTGCACCATAAATGGTGGGGCTATACACAACCTGCCTCCTTTAGGGCCTTGGGCAGAAGGCTGGAGATACCATCAAAAGAAAATGAAGCGGTCTGACTCCTCGAAGACTGAGGGCATCAGTAAAGATGAGACAAAGGCCAATTAAGGCAGGAAATTGAAAGACACCCTAGGCCTCTGAAAACCTAATACCATCATACAGTGGGTCAAAATCTAAATCTAGGAGGACAAAATTATTTATTTTCATAATTTAAAAATCAAAATTTATTACTTCTACAGCATTCTCATATAATTGCCACTCACTATTCGGGGATATAAACGCATCTTAGTGTAAATCTGTCACCACTGTTCAAGCAGTCTGAATTGGAGGTTGAGTGTAAGTGGCTGTGGTTTGGTTGTCTTTGTGGTTAGTGTGATGCTTTAAGATGGAACATGCAGCTGAAGGTATGATCTTTGTAACGTGTTTCAGTTATTAATGGGAGTAATTGTTACGTAATTTTAGCCATATTTGCATTATATAATATTTAACTATTATTTTTAAAATTATATTTTCACTTAGATTTGTAGTATGTCGCGTCACTCTGTGTCACTTTCTACTTAATGCAAAAATGTAGATAAAGTCTTGAAGTTTACATCTGTTATAAGATTTTTTGCATCTTTTTGCAACTTAGTTATTTTACGTTTTAGAAGATGCCGCGCAACCAGTTCTCACACGATTACAACTGTTTGAAGCACTGGGTTCGACGATTATGTCAAAAGTGGAACTTTGTGACTTTGTTAAAAGTAAATTAGGGGTCGAAAATTGTTCTGAAGTGATAACTGAATGCTCTATCCAACTCCTAGATATGTGCATGTGCAGACTTAGCCTAAAAGGTCTTAAATGTTGTTTATTATGAAGTAAACAAATTACATACGTTGCTTTCACTCTAAATTCACGATTAAAACGTAAACATAATTCTGTCCCCCTTGATTTCGATTTTGACCCACTGTGCGTCGGGTTCGGAAGAGGAGAAGAGTTGACCAAGAGAATTCGACAGGAAAGATGACAGAGAGGAGCCTAGCACAAGTAAGCGGAAGCAATGCCGAACTCAGTTCTGATCCCGTGGTTGCCAACCCTCATCCCACTAGCCGTGAGCCCCTGGAGGTGGGAGATTCATTTAGAAGTTTTGAGACATCGTGGTCATGTAGCCCCATGCACTTGGATGTGTGTGGAATTTGTATGGCAATCTGTGTAATTGTGATGGTTACAGTCATCATCATCATCATCTTGCACAGTTTCCAACCACTGGCCGGGTCTGTTTGGAACACAAGCCTCTCCACCGTCTTCTGTCTTCCCACCATCTCTCAGCCTCCACCCTTGTCCAGTCTTCTCCTCTCTTCTTCACGCTTTCTTCCACCCCCTTCAGCCACCTGTATCTCGGTCTTCCTCTCGGTCTCTTTCCTTCCCACTTCGTCTCGTGTATCCTCCTGGGTATCCTCTTCTCCTCCTTTCGTTTTACATGTTCATACCATCTAAGTCTAGATTTCTCTATACCATCCTGTAATGGTTCCTCCTTCATTAATTCTCTGGTCCTCTCACGTCTTATTCTGTCCATCTTTGTAGCTCTAATACTGCTTCTCAAGAACCTCATCTCACTGGCCTGTATTTTGCTCTTCTCCCTTCCTTTCATAACCCAGGTCTCCGAGTCATACGTCAGGATAGGGACATACTACGTCCGATATAATGATTTTTTTGCTGTTCTGAGGGACATCCTTGCTCCATAACATGCTTCTCACACTCCTCCGGAATGCTTCTGCCTGTCTCCCCCGCTCATTTATTTCTCTATAGTTTCTTCCATTATCTTGTATCGGGCTTCCCAGATACTTGAAACTCTCCACTTTCTTCAGCTGTTCCCCACCAATTGTTATTCCCGTTATGGTTATTTCCTTCTTCCTTGTTGTGATCACCATCTCACTCTTATTTATGCTAAATGTCATCCCACATCCTTGTATTATTCCTTCCCACACGTCCAACTGTTCCTGTATCTCCTCCTCCTTATTTCCCCAAATCATCAAATCATCTGCAAACACCATTGCTTTCATCTTTCCTTCCCCAATTACTTGTGCCACTCGGGTCATTATGTCATCCATCACCACAATGAAAAGTAACGGTGACAGTGCACTTCCTTGTATCAGGCCGTTTCTCTGTTCCAACCAGTCCGATCTCTCTCCTCCCACTTTCACACAGCTCACGCTTCCCGTGTACATCACCTGTAACCTCCTTACAGTTACAGTAGTGTGTGAAATTTGTGTTAGAATTTGGGTAGGAGGTGGCCGAGGAACTTAGGTACCATCCCGGCATTTGCCTGCAGCAGAATAGGAAAACCATGGAAAAACCTTTCCAGGATGGCGTAAGTGGGAATTGAACCCACCTCTTTTCAGATTTGCCTCACAAGGTGGAGTGTACTGTACCCGATTTCAGCAGTGTCGTGAATGCCACAATCCAAGAAGACAGCGGATCAAATACCATCGGCAGTACCCCGGCTAAAAATACACACCGTAATATCAGGCATCACACACTCTTCAAATCGTGGACACATATCAGGTGAATATATATATAACATGCAATGGAAAATCCTCCACAGGATCAGCGACAACACACACACATACATGAGCGCAAGACTCTCATTCACTCGGGCGTAACAGGGACAAAGGAATGGATAAAATGATTCAAGCCGCTATAATAACCATGGCATGTTCCTATCCTCCACACTATCTATAAAAACAACGCAAGAGTAAATTGAAAATGGTATGAGCATACGCGTGTAGCCTTCGTGGCTTAGGCAGCAGTACGCCGGCCTCTCACCGCTGGGTCCGTGGTTCAAATCCAGGTCACTATGTGAGATCTGTGCTGGACAAAACGGAGGCAGACAGGTTTTTCTCCGGGTACTCCGGTTTTCCCTGTCAAAAATTTCATTCCAGCAACACTCTCCACTATCATTTCATTTCATCTGTCATTCATTTAATCATTGCCCCAGAGGAGTGCGTCAGGCCTCGGCAGCCGGCACAGTTCATATCCTCGCTGCTAGATGGGGGCTTCATTCATTCCATTCCTGCCCCCGGTCGAAGACTGGAAGCAGGCTGTGGATTTTTCATGAGCATACGCAAATGCGTGCCCAAATTTTATTCAGAAAAGAGAAGACACCGCAAAAATGGATATAATAAAATCAAGAATCCATAACTGAATGTAATTACAATTGATGTCTTATGGCACACACTCTGACATAACGCCAGCTAAATTACAAAAAAAAATTACTTAAAGATGAACAACAAATTGGCAACTTATCGCAATGCCTTTTCTATCAGGATTAATGAATTTTTTTTTTTATAAAGAGCGAAGAAAAAAAAACACAACCCCCTTAATAGAATTAAATAGTGACGGCCTCTCACTATTTACAGTATCAAAATATTGCTCTATACGTATATCCTGATTTTTATTCTTCATTGGATTACCGAAACATCTTTTAATTCTAATTACAAAAATTTAAGAAATACCTAATTATAATTATATATGTGTCATTCTAGGACAGTATCTACATCAATGTTCCTCCACTAATCTACATAGACCTATTATTCATCAATATTCACTGACGGTGATCAACATCGAGGTTAACGAGCAGATAATGGTCTAGCGTTCCGACCGATAAAGGTGAGAATGCTATCCACTAAGCCCCTGTTCTATCCAGTCTTCAAAACAATAACAATAATCATATAACTGAATTAGCAGCAACGTCTTGAATACCAAACTTTTGGAGCCCCCGGTATCGCCAACCCAGCTGATCTACAAGAACGCGACAGTCTGCCAAACAGACAACAAACGCAACCAAAATGGTCCTAACAATACGAATATAAGGAAATAGTAGTAGTTTGTAGTTTAACGTGACCGTTAATCTCGCGATCATAAGCCACGGGACCTCCGTTTTACGTGGAATCCGAACCACAGGACATGGCATTTCACATCGAAAATCTCACATGCATTGACCGGGAATCGAACCCGGTCCGCCTTGGTGAGAGGCATACAGCTTGACCGCTGCGCCACCACGCCCCTATAAGGAAATACTGTCATCAAACACAGTAAAAGAAATCTAACAACAGTCGAAATAAACTCCACCAACCCTAATAACACAACGTTCCAACGAACGGCAAACGCAGCTAACAGCTGACTCAACAAAACTGCAATCCTAATCATCTACACCACGCAGCTCAAATAACAACAACAACCAATGACAGAGGAAAGGTTCCCAGGACTTAACGTCCCTTACAGGGGTCGACCTTCGAAATACCAACAAAAAACAATTGGTATTGTCGCACACCTCTTCAATGGTAAACACCACCATCCCACACTATGCTATCAAAAATGACCATCTCTCCCTCAAGTTATGTAATTCAAAGACGTTGATACTAATTTTAAGTATGCTTCATAAGCGATAACTGTTACAGATCGAATGACGATCTCCTAATGCGTGTTAACAAAGCACGATATATTTCAGACTATAATCCGTCTCAAGTTACATTTATTGTGAGTGTCAACTCAACAACATTTTCCACTAATGTGTGCACTATATTCAGTAAACCTTTAAATAAATAATTATGTATATACACTGTGTCACACAATAACAACAGTCGAGAATAATACTCGAATCAACATTACATTTTATAATTCAAAATTGTTTTCGAAAGAACTCTTCATCTGAACGATCAGAATAACAACCCACTTTAAATCAACGAGACATGTTCTAATAGTCAAAACTGAAAATTAATTATACTTTCAAAGAAAGAAAGAAAGAAAGAAAGAAAGAAAGAAAGAAAGAAAGAAAGAAAGAAAGAAAGAAAATTCTTGTTGAAAAATCTCAGGTCAGGATTGAAGTCCCAAATTTCTCAAAATCAAAATTGATCGGGATTTTCTGAAAATCCGAGGAAAGATTTGATTCAAATTCCAATATCAAAATGAAATAAATTCTCAAAGTGAACATTTCAAAATCCAAAATAATTCAAAATTCAAAATTCCGAAAATAATTCAAATGGTAAAATCAGATAATAGTGCCACAACACAATGTGAAAAGAATCATCAAAGATCAAATAGCTAAATCTCAAAATTCAAAATAATTCAAAATCTAAGAAAATCTAATTTTTAAAAGCAATTTTCAAAAATTAACTCCTCCGAAGCTGCGAAGTGGCAACAGCGCAGAAATAATAAAAATGCTAAGAAGCAAAGTGCGCAAGAAACTGTTCATCCCGGAACACTCTTAAATCTGAAAATAAATTTAAATGCGAAACCACGAGGTCGAAAAATATCTAATCTGGGGAAGAAAATCTTACAATTGGAAAAGCCAGCGATAAACATCGAAACGAGGACTCCACTAACCCTAGCACGGTCAGCAAGCAGATAACTCGCCTGCAAATATCCCCAGACAGGCTGGAACTGAGGCTCACTAGCCCACACAAAGCGCACCGTAACTTGCTTCGATGAATAAAAATTACTGACCACAAGATCCAAACCAACTACATAACAAAATTACTACTGAAATAAAATGATCACGCAAAGCATCTACGAGAACATAGAACTACGAACTGGGGCTACAAATATTGAAAGACTTGTCTTACATTCAGCTGAATCGGAGACGAACAAAGTGAAGATCCATTCACGTTCAGAACAGGCGCTGGTATCCATTTCACTCGGCTGACAACTGGGTAGCCTCGCTTCAAACCACGATCCTTCTTCCCTGGTCTGCCTAGAAGCTGCTCGTTCCCTGTCATCAGCCATCCGAATTCTTGAGAAGGGCTGACTGCCACGGCAATCGGATCGCCCCCTGACAGACACCTCGTTCGATCCCTGGTCTCCGTCCTGGCGTTTTCTTCTTCTCGTCCCTCCAGAAAATCGTGTAGTCTCCTTCCATAATTGCGTTGGCCATAATTCATAATGTTCTCTAGTAGATTGTGCATTTTTGAAGTGGCTGCGTGAACTCTGCTTTTCCGCATATCGTTCTAAGTGACTCCACTCGAAGGAATTCTCACTTTCATGATGTAGGCCGCATTTCCCTCAGCATAATTTAACAAAATACCATAACTTCCTCTGATAAATCACATTCTCCTTCCGGCCACGTGTCCATAATATTCTCCATTTTATTGCCAACCACTACCTTCTCGAACATATCGTTCCGAAGAAACGTGTCTCAAGGCGTTTCCTTACAACATGCACGTTCAATACTTTTCAAAAAGTACATTCACATTTCCCTATTCTCCACGACTACGTTACACAGTACTGACTGACAATTTATTGTCTCCCCATGCCACCGGTCTTTACTGTGGAATAATCCAAAACTAAGCCTCCGTGGCTTAGGCGGCAGCGCGCCAGCCTCTCACCGCTGGGTCCGTGGTTCAAATCCCGGTCACTCCATGTGAGATCTGTGCTGGACAAAACGGAGGCAGACAGGTTTTTCTCCGGGTACTCCGGTTTTCCCTGTCAAAATTTCATTCCAGCAACACTCTCCACTATCATTTCATTTCATCTGTCATTCATGTAATCATTGCCCCAGAGGAGTGCGACAGGCTTCGGCAGCCGGCACAGTTCATATCCTCGCCGCTAGATGGGGGCTTCATTCATTCCATTCCTGACCCGGTCGGAGACTGGAAGCAGGCTGTGGATTTTCATTTTCAATCCAAAACTCACTCAAAATCACACAGACTTCCGTGCTTCAAAATACATTAGCATATTTAGACACGATGTTTCACACATTCATATCACTTCCTTAAACATCACACACCAACAACCACTGTCGTAATGCCTTTCCGCAGCACACTGCTCCCCTCGCTCTGACCAAGTAGACTCTCCCTCACGTCACCTGACATACTCTGACGTCATCCTTCTCTCGCCTTCTCGAACATCTGTTCCTTACTCAATGCTGCTTACCGAAACTCGGACATGAATATCCTCAAACATACTTCGGGCATTAATATCCACAGAAGACATTTCCTGATTATAACTTAATTAATGTCTTCCATTTATTTCCCAAGGTCAATGCTTCCAAATGCATTAAATAGCCTACTAGACAAAATAAAACATTCCATTTCTAACTTCGCTCACCGGATCTTCCAATCCCGTTCCTTTTTCTCCAAGAACCGGCTATGGTCTATCTCGAATGGATGGTCCAATAAAATTCTCCCTTTCTAGAAGAAGATTACATTCAGCTAACAATATTCTTGTTGGGCAATACTTCATAACATAAATCTTGTATAATGGACCTGTTCCAAAATTCATTCTTCCAAAATTAATTAAATGCTCTCTTTTTTAAGGCTGCCTTTCATATCAATACCTCGTATCTCTTTATACGAATTCGGGGACATTTCCCTCCTAACCAAGGTTGCAAAAGTGTGAAAAATACTTTTCAACTTCAGTTTCAATAAACCAACATCTTGGATACGAATTCGAGCTTTACTTTATCTTCTTGTAAAATCTTCTGAGGTTCTTTGCATTGGACTTTCCAACTAACTGCTCGTCCTCAATCTTGACAATACGATAACAGTTATTCCCATAGACAATGTCTACCTTAAATGGGCCTCGAAACAGTCTGCTAAATTTCACATATATCTTCTTGGAAACATTCGCTTTGGTAGGACGTCTTATCAACACGAGGTCTCCTCTTCTGAGTGGATTACTAAATCGTTTTCCTTTTGTCCTCTTCTTTCTCTTGTCCGCTGCTTTCTGCACGTTTTCTCTCGCTGTTTCTATCCTCGCGTCTCTCGTCGGTTCGGGATCCTCTGGAAGATCAAACAGACTATCCCAGGGCCTTACAGGTCTTCTGTCCATGTGCAGAACCGATGGAATGTCTGCTGTGCTCTCGTGAACCGTCGAATTAATGCAGTCCTGGATTCTAGGAATAATCTTTACCCAACCTTGATGGTTATCTGCACAGTATAGTCTGCAGAAACTAGCAACAATAGCCATAATCCTCTCCGCTGGATTGGACTCTGGATATCCCACACTACTGCATATATGTTTGATCTCCAGTCTATCCATGGCATCTCTGAATTCTACCGACGTAAACTGTGTGCCATGGTCCGTCAAAAAGAATTCAGGTTTCCCCGCATTAGGAATCACGTCCTGCTCAATGGGAATTTGCCTTCTGCATCGGACTCAAAATTACCAATTTCGAGAACACATCGAGGGTAACTAGAAGAAACTGATTTCCTCGTTGTCCCTTTGGGCACGGACCATAAATGTCACAGGCAAATAGTTCATTTGGTTTCGTTGGAAGGATAGACTTAGGTTTTCCTTTTAGCAATTCTGACACATGTTTACATTTCTGTCAGTCTTCGCATGACCTAATGATTTCTCCAACCGTTTTCCTCATGTTCTGCCAAACAAATTTCTCCTTAATGGTATGAAGGGTTTTGTCCAGTCCTCCATGTCCTATACTTCGATGCGTTAACCAAATAATCGGGTTGATCAGCTTCGGTGGTATTACAATTCGTACTTTGGAGTGGTCTACATCAACATATCTACAAACGATTTCTCCGATCAACACATGGTGTCTCGATTTCTTCTGGACCTCACTGTATTCTGGATCATTATTATCCATCCTGCCTGGCAATAAACGATATATCTGTCTACATGGAGTACGCCTCTTCTGAGTTACAGCAATATTCCTCAGACGAGCAATAGTTTCTCTATCCTCGTCTTCGAGTTCTATCATGTTGACTCGAACGTTCTCAACAGGATTACGAGATAGGGCATCTGCAAGGATGTTATCCTTTCCAGATCTATGGATAATGGTCGCATTAAATTGTTGCATAAATAATGACCATCGAATCAATCTGTCACATGAAAGGTCGGTCTGAAGGATGAATTGAAGAGCTTTGTGGTCTGTGATGATCACGATCTGATGACCAATGAGAACTTTCTTCCATTGCTGGAGCGCCGATACAAACGCTAGAGCCTCCAACTCTGTAGTAAAATAATTCATCTCCTGAGGTCTCAACTTCCTGCTACTGAAAGCAATATAGTGCTTATTTTTCTCCTCATCGAGTTGATATAATACAGCACTTATTCCTATTTTCGATGCGTCTGTTTCAATGTAAAATATACGTTCGAAGTCTGGATATTCGAGTTTGACGTTATTCTTCAGCATTTCTTTGGCCCTTTCAAATACTGCTTCCGTTTCCTGATTCCATTGCCATCTATTTTTTTTCTTCAATAATTCATATAATGGAGACATTATTTCTGAGTATCCAGGACAATGTGCAGGAAAATACTGGCACATTTCCGCGAACTCTCTGACTTTCTTTACTTTCGTAGGCTTCGGAAACCGCATAATCGCCTCGATTTTCTCTTGGTTCGGGTGGTATCCATCCTTGTCGATCGTGTGTCCCAGAAAATTTATTTTTTCATGAAGGAATTGGCACTTATCGATATTGACCTTAATGTTCTCCTCTCGCAGATTATCTAGCAACATCCTCAAGTGACCCAAGTGCTCCTCTGCTGTAGTCGAAGATATGATGAGGTCGTCACATAGCAAATGACGTTCCTCTTTACTTCTTCTCTCAATTTACCATCCAAGGCTCTAATCAAAGCAGGGCCACTATTTATAACCACAAACGGAAGTCTACAGAAAACGTAACTGGTTTGGTCAAACAGAAATCCAGTATACGCCATACTATCCTCTGTTAACGCTATGTGGTAAAATGAAGCAGTGAGATCGATACTTGAAAAGCATGACTTCCCCCTAAACTGTCTCAACAGCTCTCTAATCTTAGGTGGTCTATCATTTTCCGGTTAATATCAAGCTATTGATTCTGCGGGCGTCTAGACAAAGTCTCAACTGGCCATTTGCCTTTTTGACCACTGTAATCGGATTGATAAACGACGTTGCCTGTTTCCTCACAATACCATCTTTCTCCATTTCTTAATAATCTCTGCAACTTGTGAATGGTATTTCTCGGGAATCGGATACGGTTTTCTTTGATACGGGGCATTATCAGTTAATTTAATCTGGTATTGAAATCCTTTAATGAGACCAGGCTTGTCATCAAACACATCCTTACATTCTTTTATTATATCTTGAAATTCTCCCTCGAACTCAGTAAAGCTTGCTATCTTCCTAGCATACTGACTCGTTTCCGCTTCGACTTCATTAATAATATATTCCAATATCATCTCTCGGCTTTCCTCATCTGGAATGATCTTCTCTTCCTTCGTTCCGGGCTCCTTAGTATCAGTATTCCCATTGAACTTAATCATCCTGTTCTTCATATCGATGATGGCTCTCACTTTGAATATAAAGTCCTTCCCGAGGATTTCGTCGAAATTTATCCTATCCATAATAATGAAGATGTGTTCATATCTACGATCTCCAATCTTAAATTCAATAATAAGAGCTTGTATTTTGCATCTGGCTGATTTATCTTGGAAAATTCCCCCGACTTTCACAGCTGGTACAGGCATCGAAGTAACTTCCTCACTATCTTTTATCTGATCATACGTCTGTGTCGGCATGACCGAAGCAGACGCTCCCGTGTCCAATAAAGCTTTAAATTTCTTCTCCTCAATAGCAATCTCTACTATGGGTAATATTATAGCCGTTCTCTTCTTACAATTCTCTTCCTCAAACAATAAGTCGTCGTCCGTAGTTTGGTAGATTTCATTTATTATGTAGAGGTCAGTTGGTGCAGAATCCTTGTCTCCTACTTCTGTCGGTTTATTGGCGTTTTTAGCCTACTTTCGATTTTTGCAAAAAATGAAAGTAGACTTATGAGATCAACACAGGGCGAAAAAAGTGTGTCTGTCTGTGTGTGTGTATGTGTGTGTGTGAGTCTGTGTGTGTGTGTGTATGTGTGTGTGTGTGTGTGTGAGTCTGTGTGTGTGTGTGTCTGTGTGTGTGTGTGTGAGTGTGTGTACTCTGAATGTCTGTCCCCCCCTATCAATTCGAACACGGTGAATGCGAATTGAACGAAATTTGGTACAAAGGTAGCACTAGCAAAGGACACCTCAGTGTCATGTTTTATATCGCCGCCATCTTTAATAAAACTGAATGGCGGCCACTCAAACGTTCAAAACGTAAAATCAAATAACGACTAACCAAATGATCCGATCTCTACCAAATTTGGTAACAACATACCTTCGTATAGGATGCGTCTTGTGACCAAACTACAAGGTCGTCCGCCATACCATTTCAGGATGGCGGCCGTGCGAATTATGCAAACTTTATAATCCATATCATGGGACCCACCAGTTCCGATTATCGAGCCGAGAATCGTTTTAACTGTTCTAAAGGAAGAGGCACGTTCGAAATTAAAAGTTTATTTTGTAATACTATAGTGCAGACGTGATTTTAAAAAGCTGAGCCGATTCAGTAATAAGACAAGATGGCAGCGGATATCTTGTGCCTGACTTATATTTCACTAATTTGAGTATTGCATGCAATATAGCGTACTGATACAAAATAAATAAACTTTGTATGAAATGCTTTATATATAAATAATATACTCCAGTGATGAAATCGTTTAGTATAAATCATTATTTGCTAACAAGTTCTATGTAAGTCATTTTATATAGAACGATATTCGTTGACACAATTAGCTCAGTGGTAGAGTGTTAGCCTATCGCTCAAATGCCTATGGTTCAAACCCGATCAGAGCTATTTTTTTGCTTGAAATGTTATATGTTTATTGTTTTGTAATGACTCAGATGTTTTAAAATTAAGCGTTATATTGTGCATATTATGATGTAAAATATATATTTAATTAAAACATAATTCGCCAGCAGATTTACTCGAGACATCTAGCTGCCAAAAAGGTAACTGCACGCCGCTACTTATTAACTTCCAGATTTTATTGAAAAGTTTCTTCTTCTGGCCGCTAGAATGCACTCGCTCTGTTAGGATTATATTGTTCAATATTTCACCACTAGATGTCACGACTAGTCTACGTGGGGCTCCATTGATTACTATACCATTGGCATTCTATGCGCATCGAATTTGAAGAATGACAAGATGATACTACGATACATTTTACTTTTTATTTTAAAGGATTTGTAACAGCCTATTGTGCGTTATTTGAAAATGTTAATTGAAGTAAAGAACAAAACGATTTCACATAGTATCTGAACTCTACCGTTGGTGCTAGTTCAGGATATTAATTAATACTTGTATTTCAGCCAAATAGCAATCGAAAATATCCACACAGTTGGTATACACACGTCTGTGTAGGGTCATGGAAAGATTTGTTAATTCAATTAGGGTTGTGAAAGTCATACGCAGCCAGACGTGTAAAGACATGCCTCAACTCAAAGTTGGATGTTGCCCGCGTCAGGCCGATTATGTAATAATAATAATAATAATAATAATAATAATAATAGTGTTATTGGTTTTACGTCCCTTTTAACTACTGTTGCTTTTAGAGACGCCAGGGTGCCAGAATTTTGTCCCGAAGGGGATCTTTAACAAGCCAGTAAATCTACTAACACGGCTCCCTCGCATTTGTGCACCCTCAAATGCCAGCTGACTGCGCCAGGATACGAACCTGAAACATACGGTCCAGCAAGCGAGAACGTTACCGCTGAGCCACGCCGCCAGTCCGGTCGATTATGTCTGCAGATCCATAACATTCTTTAGATACTTCTTATCTTTCTTTCTTCAATGATGGTAGCAGTTTTTATCTAGGTTGTGGCGTTTGGTAGAGGTAAATCGTTTCTAAGGTCTTCAACAAAGAATAGTTCTATTATACTCTTTGATAATAACAACGAGTTATAACTATACTCATACATTTAGGAGAAAGTAGGCTATATGTTCTTTACTGAACATCTTGTTTTCTCTTCAGGGTGGCCTTCTCCTCTGCCCCCCTGTTGACTAGTACCAGGTCGCGAATCATCATTTCTGGGTCTATCTTCGTTTACCTTTTTTGTTTCGTCCTTCCCTCGCAAACTCTGTATGTACTCTTTCGATTCTCGATGCCTCTCCTCATAATCTGGTCTGTTATAACTCCTATCGTTCCAATTCTTGTAACGATTATATCCCCTATTATCTCTATTATCGCTCAGGAAATTTCCATTGTTATTCCGTGGATACTGATCGTTTCTGTTGTAACGTCTGTTCTGATACGATTCATTATTCCCTTGGTATATCGTCGATATGGTCTATAATCTCTATATCCATTATCGTTTCTCTTGAAGTTTCGACGTTCATAATATCCGTCGCGAATAGGTCCTACATTCCCTTCTCTTCTCGATGAATTTTCTGTATGTTGGACTTGATCAATCATGACGGCATTAACCTCTCTGTGTTCTCCGCGAGTGTTTCATCCTGTCGGATTGATACTGTTACTCGTATGGTCAAGTTTCCTAAGAAGTTCTTCCATATCCTTCAAATTACTAACTCCTGACGATGCCAAATATCTACGTACATCGGCCGGAAGTTGTCTTGCTATCGTTTGCGCTAATTCTACCTCTGATAGAGGGGGTTGAAGATACTGCAATTTTGCGAGCTGTGTCGTAAAGTAAGTCGAGTATCTCGTTGGATGAGTACTTGCATATTAACTTCAAGTACGCCTCTGCCCTAAGACTTTGTTGATCCTCGATTGACCAGTATCGTCTTATCAATGCTTCAGCAAATTCTTCAAATGTTCTGAACGTCCTGAATGCGCTAAACCATTGTAAACAATCATGATCTAGAAACCTCTCAACTACTCGTAATTGCCTTTCATCTCCTATGTGGTTATCCAGAAAGTATTCGGATACGTTGTTGATAAATTCTATGGGCGTGAATTGGTTATTTCCCGAAAAGTGCCTAGGCTTTTGGTCAATATTACGGATGATAGTAACGTTCTGCCTATTGTTTCCTTCTGCTCTAATAAGTGGTCTTCCACTACTTGGAAAGAATTCTGGAGCGTCATATCTCACACGACTAGTCCGATCCTGAAGTATAGTTCGAATTGTTTCGTTTTGGGTATCCTCTTCTGTTCCTGTTCCTCCAATAGGTCGAGTTTCTCTCAAGTTATCCCCCGCTTCCAATCGTTCCAGCGTGGGTCGACATTCGCTCCTCCCCGCGGAAAATATACTGGTTTCGTCCCTCGTAATGTTTGTGTTCCCAGTTATAGTAACCTCACGCAATTTAGTTTTAATAAGGTCTATCTCTAATTCTATTTTACCTTTATCGTTTACCATTTGATCTATTTTCCGTTCTAAACCAGAACTAGATTCGGATATCTTCACTTGAAGATCTGTATTTAAGTTGTTAACCTGCGATTGTAAGTCCAAGTTTGCACTACTCATTTGCGACTGCAAATCCGAGTTAATATTTTCCGTCTTTAAATCGGCTTCCTTAAGTTTTGTTGCGATATCTGACAATTCGGATTCCGTTTTCTCCCTAATTTCCTCAATAACCTTATCATGATATGCTTGCATACTTTTAAATTGTTTATCATAGTCCTCTTTAACATTGTTAATGTCTTTATTGAGACGATATTCCGCTAACACTAGCTTATTTGACAATTCTTTTGTAACAGATTCACATTGAGTTTTACCCTCACTAATTAATTCTACTTTTAAAATTTCTATGTTTTCCTTGACAACCTTACCAATTTCTATTTCAATCTCTCCTCTCACCAGCTCAGCTTTTTCTTACCTCTACCTGCAGTGCTTTTACAGTAGCCTTTAACTGTTCCAATCTTTCATCATTGTTTGATTGGTTTGTGTGTTAATTGTTGCAACATTTCCTGTCTTAACTTAACAAACTCCTCCCATGTGGTAGCTGCACTCTCTCGAAGTTCTCCTAAAGTGTGCTGAGTAAGAACATAGTTATCACGTGATGTATCTGCACTGTTTTGAAGTTCATCTATGGAAGCCTGCAATGTAGCAAGAGTGTCCTGTGTTACCTTTAAAGTGTTTTTTGTTGTCTGCAACGTCTCCTTCATAGCAGCCGAACTCGTTCGTATTTCACCTAAAGTGTTTTGAGTACATATTGAATTATTTTGTAACACACTCAAAGACTTATTTGTGTTAACATTACTATTCTTACAATCTTCCCGAACTTGAGCTATTTCTTTTCTTAATTCATTGGCATTTTTTTAAATTTGTATTTCCAATGTTTTCTGATTTTGATGAGTTCCTTGGTGCAAGGCCTCAATATCCTTGTCCATTTTACTCTGTGTCTCCCTCAACACCTTAAACATTGCTTGGATTGATTCCAAGTCAGCAGACATATTCTTCTTTTCTTGATAAATGTGGGGAAATGCAGCACTATATATGTCTATAAGAATACCTTTTGTGATCTTTTTATTTCAGAGTGGTTTCCGATAAACAGTTTCTTGCTTTATTAACACCCTATACCGGTTTACGAATGCTTATCCATTTTTAAATCTGGTCTAAAAGTCCAGATATCCCTACATGAACCGTTACTGTTTATGATAGTGTGTCTATCAAAACTCAACGCCATCGAAACATTTAGTAATCAACACCCTATATTAATGAACGCTCTCCCAAAGTCGTTCATCCGGATTCTAAACTATGTTAATCCAGTATCAACCATACGTGGCTACACCTGTACTGGCTAACTATCCTAGAAAGACGTCTCACAGTCAAAAGAATCCTTTTCCTTATTTTCATAATTCACTTTCTTTATAAGTGTCGGTCGGCTAATCTTACATAATTCTTAGCCTTCCTGCACCCACATAATACAATTGTATCTTTGTGTCAACTCCTCTAACTAGAATCTCATCAACAAAACAAACAAAACGACACTACCATATTTGTCAGGCCTCAATTATGGTCGAAGTCGTACTCCTACATAAACATGGTTTGAATACACATTTCCTCCATTGGGTATATGTAATATACTCGAGCCCCACTAGTATGGGCTAGCCATAAATATCCATCCTATATGTACCTGATTTCAGCAGTGTCGTGAATGCCACAATCCAAGGAGACAGCGGATCAAATACCATCGGCAGTACCCCGGCTAAAAATACATACCGTAATATCAGGCATCACACACTCTGCAAATCGTGGACACATATCAGGTGAATATATATATAACATGCAATGGAAAATCCTCCACAGGATCAGCGACAACACACACACATGAGCGCAAGACTCTCATTCACTCGGGCGTAACAGGGACAAAGGAATGGATAAAATGATTCGAGCCGCTAGAATAACCATGGCATGTTCCTATCCTCCACACTATCTATAAAAACAACGCAAGAGTAAATTGAAAATGGTATGAGCATACGCAAATGTGTGCCCAAATTTTATTCAGAAAAGAGAAGACACCGCAAAAATTGATATAATAAAATCGAGAATCCATAACTGAATGTAATTACAATTGATGTCTTATGGCACACACTCTGACATAACGTCAGCTAAATTACACACACAAAATAATTACTTAAAGATCAACAACAAATTGGCAACATATCGCAATGCCTTTTCTATCAGGATTAATGAATAAAAAAAATTATAAAGAGCGAAGAAAAAAAATAACACAACCCCCTTAATAGAATTAAATAGTGACGGCCTCTCACTATTTACAGTATCAAAATATTGCTCTATACATATATCTTGATTTTTATTCTTCATTGGATTACCGAAATATCTTTTAATTCTAATTACAAAAATTTAAGAAATACCTAATTATCTCTTATATAAAAACAAGTGTCCTGACTGACTGACTGACTGACTGATTGACTGACTCATCATCGCCCAGCCAAAACTATTAAAGTTAGAAACATGAAATTTTGGGGATATGTTCGTGGTAAGTCGAAAATGCGCACTAAGAAAGGATTTTTGGATATTCAGGTTCTAAAGGTGTCTTAAGGGGGTACACATGCATTTCATTGAATAGCAATATCTCCGGCTTGGTTTCATTGAGGGACGTGATACTCGGCATATAAACGTATCATTAAAAATAAGAAGACACGTGTCTGAGGGTTTTTCGATGTGGTGTATATTATGAGGTGAAAGGGGTGAAAAGTGGGGGTTGAAGGGTTCCTAACGGAGCGTGTATCTCTTAAACGACATAGGCGAGGAGTTTGAAACTCAGCGGAAAAAAATCAGCTTAAAAAATAAGTAAATAGGTGTTTGACCGTTTTTTCATAAATCGAATTTAAGGGGCCCATGGGGAGGGGTGAAATTCTGAAAAAAGAAAATTGAAATATACAAAGTCCTGACACACTCATCATCGCCCAGCCTAAATTATTGAAGTTAAGAAACAAGACATTTTGGGGATATGATCATTATATGTCCAAACCGTCCACTAAGGGAGGTTTTTCGGATATTCAGGTTCTAAAGGGGTGTTAAGGGGGTAAGACCTGCATTTCATTGAATAACAATAACTCCGGATTGGTTTCATTTGTGGATGTGATACTCGGCATATAAACTGATCATTAAAAATAAGAAGACACGTGTCTGAGGGTTTTTCGATGTGGTGTATATTATGAGGTGAAAGGGGTGAAAAGTGGGGGTTGAAGAATTCCTAACGGAGCGTGTATCTCCTAAACGACATAGGCGAGGAGTTTGAACTCAGCGGAAAAACATCAGCCTAAAAGATAAGTAAATAGGTGTTGACCGTTATTTTTTTCATAAATCCAATTTAAGGGGCCCATGGGAAGGGGTGAAATTCGGGGGGGGGGGGCGGGGGACAGGAAAGAAAGTGTCCTAACTGATTGACTGACTCACTCACTCTTCAATCTCAGGAAGTGAAAACTGCTTAAAAATAAGTAAATAAGTGTTCGACAGTTTCTTTTTCATAAATCAAATTTAAGGGGTTCATGGGGAGGGGTGAAATTCTGGAGAAAAAAATGAAAGAAAATGTCCTGACTCACTCACTCACTCACTCACTCATCATCGCCCAGCCAAAATTAATGAAGTTAGAAACATGACATTTTGGGGATATGTTCGTTGTATGTCAAAACCGTACACTAAGGGAGGATTTTCGGATATTCAGGTTCTAGAGGCGTCTTAAGGGGGTTGAACCTGCATGGGAAGGGGTGAAATTCTGGGGGGGGGGGGACAGGAAAGAAAGTGTCCTAACTGAATGACTGACTCACTCACTCTTCAATCTCAGGGAGTGAAAGCTGCTTAAAAATAAGTAAATAAGTGTTCGACAGTTTCTGTTTCATAAATCAAATTTAAGGGGTTCATGGGGAGGGGTGAAATTCTGGAGAAAATGAAATGAAAGAAAATGTCCTGACTCACTCACTCACTCATCATTGCCCAGCCAAAATTAATGAAGTTAGAAACATGACATTTTGGGGATATGTTCGTTGTATGTCAAAACCGTACACTAAGGGAGGATTTTCGGATATTCAGGTTCTAGAGGGATCTTAAGGGGGTTGAACCTGCATTTTATTGAATAACAATATATCACGAGTGGTTTCATTTGTGGATGTGATACTTGGCACATAAACTAATCATTAAAAATAAGCAGACATGTGTCTAAGGGTTTTTCGATGTGGTGTATATTATAAGGTGAAAGGGGTGAAAAGTGGGGGTTGAAGGTTTCCTAACGGAGCGTGTATCTCTTAAAAGACATAGGTGAGAAGTTTGAAACTCAGCGGAAAAAATCAGCTTAAAAATTAAGTAAATCGGTGTTCGAACGTTTTTTCATAAATTCAACTTAAGGGGCCGATGGTGTGGGGTGAAATTCTGCGAAAAAAGGAGAGAAAGTGTCCTAACTGACTGACTAACCCACTCACTCATCAAACTCAGGGGAAAAAGACAGCTTAAAAAATAAGTTAATAGGTGTTCGAGCGTTTCTTCATAAATTCAATTTAAGGGGCCCATGGGGAGGGGTAAAATTCTGGTAAAAATAATTGAAAGAAAATGACCTGATTGACTCACTCACTCATCATCGCCCAGCCAAAATTATAGAAGTTAGAAACATGAAATTTTGGGAATATGTTCATTGTATGTCGAAAACGTCCACTAAGGAAAGATTTTTGGATATTCAGCTTCTAAATGGGTGTTAAGGGGGTAAACCTGCATTTAATTGACTAACAATATCTCACGAGTGGTTTCATTTGGGGATGTGATACTTGGCATATAAACCAATCATTAAAAATAAGCTGACACATGTCTAATGATTTTTCGATGTAATGTATATTAAGAGTAAAGGGGTGAAAAGTGGGGGTTGAAGGATTCCTAACGGAGCATGCATCTCCTAAACGACATAGGCGAGGAGTTTGAAACTCAGAGGAAAACAATCAGCTTAATAATAATAAATAAATAAATAAATAAATAAATACATAAATAAATAATTTAATAAATAGGTGTTCGACCGTATTTTCATAAATCCAATTTAAGGGGCTCATGGGGAGGGGTGAAATTCTGGAAGAAAAACGTCCACTAAGGAAGGAATTTTGGATATTCACTCTCATCGACCAACCAAAACTATTAAAGTTAGAAGAATGATATTTTGGGATTATGTTCGTTGTAAGTCGAAAACGCCCACTAAGGAAGGTTTTTTGGATATTCAGTTTCTAAAGGGGTATTAATGGGGTACACCTGCATTTCATTGAATAACAATATCTCCGGATTGTTTTCATTGGGGGATTTGATACTCGGCATATAAACTCATCATTAAAAATAAGAAGATACGTGTCTGAGGGTTTTTCGATGTGATGTATATTATGAGGTGAAAGGGGTGAAAAGTGGGGGTTGAAGGTTTCCTAACCGAGCGTGTATCTCTTAAACGACATAGACGTGGAGTTTGGAACTCAGCGGAAAAAAATCAGCATAAAAAATAACAAAATAAGTGTTTGACCGTTTTTTCATAAATCCAATATATGGGGAGGGGAGGGGTGAAAATATGGGGGGGGGACGTAATATGTCTGTGTGTAAAATTATACATGGCCTATGTTGTAGACAATAACACATTACATCTTTTTTGTCTCTTGCTATTTCATCATACGGCGAATACTTAGGGAGTTATTAATGATTTTGTACTTTTTGGCCGGAATTTTCTAAGTCCCAGGAATGACATAAAAATTGATCCGAATGAAATTTCGAAAAATAGTTTTTTTTAATGCTTTTATTATATTTTTCACGTCTTTTAGGGTCCGAAACCAACATGATATTTTGATGTTTTTTTCGTCCCATGCATTTTTGATTTCAGGTGATAGAATTATTTTCCACTAGGACCAATGCCTATTCTCTTACATAAAAACAAGTGCCCTGACTGACTGACTGACTGACTGACTCATCATCGCCCAGCTAAAACTATTAAAGTTAGAAACATAAAATTTTGGGGATATGTTCGTGGTAAGTCGAAAACGCGCACTAAGGAAGGATTTTAGGATATTCAGGTTCTAAAGGGGTGTTAAGGGGGTAGACCTGCATTTCAGTGAATAACAATATCTCCCGATTGGTTTCATTGGGAGATGTAATACTCGGCATATACACTCATCATTAAAAATAAGAAGACACGTGTCTGAGGGTTTTTCGATGTGGTGTATATTATGAGGTGAAAGGGGTGAAAAGTGGGGGTGGAAGAATTCCTAACGGAGCGTGTATCTCTTAAACCACATAGGCGAGGAGTTTGAAACTCAGTGGAAAAAATCAGCTTAAAAATAAGTAAATAGGTGTTTGACCGTTTTTTCATAAATCCAATTTAAGGGGCCCATAGGGAGGGGTGAAATTCTGGGGAGAAAAAACAGGAAAGAAAGTGTCCTAACTGGTTGACTGACAGACTCACTCATCAAACTCAGGGGGGGAAAAAATCTGCTTAAAAATAAGTAAATAGGTGTTCGACAGTTTTTTTCATAAACCCAATTTAAGGGGTTCATGGGGAGGGGTGAAATTCTGAAAAAAGGAAATTGAGAGAAAAAATCCTGAATCACTCACCATCGCCCAGCCAAAATTATTGTAGTTAGACACATGACATTTTGGGGAATATGATCATTGTATGTCAAAACCGTCCACTAAGGGAGGATTTTCGGATATTCAGGGGGTCTTAAGGGGGTTAAACCTGCATTTCTTTGAATAACAATAACTCCCGATTGGTTTCATTGGGGGATGTGATACTCGGCATATAAACAAATCATTAAAAATAAGAAGACATGTGTCTGAGGGTTTTTCGATGTGGTGTATATTATGAGGTGAAAGGGGTGAAACGTGGGGGTTGAAGGATTCTTAACGCAGCGTGTATCTCTTAAACGTCATAGGCAAGAAGTTTGAAAGTTGCTTAAAAATAAGTTAATAGGAGTTCAACCGTTTTTTCATCAATCCAATTTAAGGGGCCCATAGGGAGGGGTAAAATTCTGGAGAGAAAAAAAGGAAAGAAAGTGCCCTAACTGACTGACTGACTCACTAACTCATCAAACTCAGGGGTAAAAACAGCTTATAAAATAAGTAAATAGATGTTTGACCGTTCTTTCATAAATCCAATCTATGGGGCCATTGGGGAGGGGTGAAATTCTGAAAAAAGAATGAAAGAAAATGTTCTGACTGTCTCACTCACTCATCATGGCCCAGCCAAAACTATTGAAGTTAGACAAATTACATTTTGGGGATATGTTCGTTGTAAGTCAAAAACGTTCATTAAGGAAGGATTTTTGGATATCCAGGTTCTCAAGGAGTGTTAAGGTGGTTAAACCTGCATTTTATTGAATAACAATATATTACGAGTGGTTTCATTTAGGGATGTAATACTCGGCATATAAACTAATCATTAAAAACAAGCAGACACGTGTCTAAGGACTTTTCGATGTGGTGTATCAGGTAAAAGGGATAAAAAGTGGGGTTTGAAGGATTCCTAACGGAGCGTGCATCTCTTAAAAGACATGGGCGAGGAGTTTTAAACTCAGCGGGAAAAAATTCAGCTTAAAAGATAAGTAGATAGATGATCGATAGTTTTTTTTTCATAAATTCAATTTAAGGGGCCCATGGGGATGGGTGAAATTCGGGGGGGGGGGTACCAGAAAGGAAGTGTCCTAACTGATTGACTCACTCACAAACTCTTCAAACTCAGGGAGAGAAAACTGCTTCAAAATAAGTAAATAAGTGTTCGACAGTTTATTTTTCATAAATCAAATTTAAGGGGTTCATGGTGAGGGGTCAAATTCTGAAAAAAAAATGAAAGAAAATGTCCTGACTCACTCACTCACTCATCATCGTCCAGCCAAAATTATTGAAATTAGAAACATGGCATTTTTGGGATATGTTCGTTGTATGTCAAAACCGTACACTAAGGGAGGATTTTCAGATATTCAGGTTCTAAAGGTGTCTTAAGGGGGTTAAACCTGCATTTTATTGAATAACAATATCTCACGAGTGGTTTCATGTGTGAATGTGATACTCGGCATCTATCTATATATATAAAGCACAAAGTTTGTCTGTCTGTCTGTCTGTCTGTCTGTCTGTCTGTCTGTCTGTTATGTATACAAATCTACACCGTTTCACCGATCTGAACCAAAATTTGTATCCTTACCCTTTGGAACCCTGCGGGTAACCTTGTCAACATTAAATTTCAGACAGACCGCCCCATGCCCTGCATTTAGGCCCTTTTGCACAAATCTACACCGTTTCACCGATCTGAACCAAAAGTTTGGAACCCTGCGAGTAACACTGTCCACTTGAAATTTCGGACAGACCACCCCATTCCCTGCATTTAGGCCCTTTGGTCCAAATCCACACCGTTTCACCGATCTCAACCAAAATTTGTATATTTACCCTTTGGAACCCTGCGAGTAACACTGACCACTTAAAATTTCGGACAGACCACCCCATTCCCTGCATTTAGGCCCTTTGGTCCAAATCTACATCGTTTCACCGATCAGAACCAAAATTCGTATTCTTACCCTTTGGTGCCCTGCGAGTAACACTGTCTGCTTGAAATTGCGGACAGACCACTCCATTCCCTGCATTTAGGCCCTTTGGCCCAAATCTACACCGTTTCACCGATCTCAACCAAAATTTGTATATTTACCCTATGGAACACTGCGTCTAACACTGTCTGCTTGAAATTTCGGACAGACCACGCCATTCCCTGCATTTAGGTCCTTTTTGCACAAATCTACACCGTTTCACCGATCTGAACCAAAATGTGTATACTTACCCTTTGGAACCCTGCGAGTAACACTGTCTGCTTGAAATTGCGGACAGACCACTCCATTCCCTGCATTTAGGCCCTTTGTCCCAAATCTACACCGTTTCACCGATCTCAACCAAAATTTGTATATTTACCCTTTGGAACACTGCTACTAACACTGTCTGCTTGAAATTGCGGCGAGGCCACTACATCCCTTGCATTTAGGCTGTTTGGCACAAACCTACACCGTTTCACCGATCTGACCCCAATTTTATATACTTACCCGTAGAACCCGACAAGTAACACTGTTCACTTTAAATTTCGGACAGACCACACTATTCCCTGCTTTTTGACCCTTTGGCAGAAAACTACACCGTTTCACCGATCTCAGCCAGATTTTACATAATTACCCTTTGGAACTCGACGAGTAACACTGTCCACTCGAAATTTCGGACAGACCACTCCATTTCCCGCATTAAGGCCCTTTGGTACAAATCTACATCGTTCACCGATCGAAAACAAAGTGTGTATACTTACCCTTTGGAACCCGATGCGTAACACTGTCCACTTGAAAATTTCTGACATACCACTCCATTCCCTGCATGTAGCTCAGGAATTCCTCGGGGTTGCCAGCTTCCTAACTCACCAGTCATGAGCCCTTGAGGGTGTACCAGAAGTGGTGGGTCTACACACACCCTGCCTCTTTGAGGGCCTTGAGCAGAAGACAGGAGATATTATGAAAAGGAAAAGAAGGCAGACCCCTCGAAGAATGAGGGTATCAGGAAAGATGAGACAAAGCCAATTAAGGCGGGAAATTGAAAGATTCCCTAGCCCTCGGATACCCTAATACAGTCTGGGTCGGAAGAGAACAAGAGTTGACCAAGGGAGGCCGACAGGAAAGAGAACTGAAATGAGCCCGGCACCAGGAAGTAGAAGCGATGTCAGACTCAGCTGGGGTTCCGTGGTCGCCAACCGACGTCCCACAAGTTGTGAGACCCTGGGGGGGGGTTCAGTTGTGAGAAGAGCTTGCTGATTCATCGCGTGGTGACTTGAGAGTACTTTCCAGAGCCCACCGTGTTATCTCCTGCTGTCTAAGCTGATGCCAGCACAGGGCCGTTGCGAAACAGTGAGTGATTCCCGGTCAATCTGTATAGGACGGGGAACCCCGAACGTGTGTCATCATATTTCGTCATCATCTGTGATCATCTCAGGTTCGTGCAGCTTGGACTTATATTCTTTGTCTATGCCGAGCAGTACGCTCTTTCACTAGACTCATCCAGTACAGGCCTAAGCCAGAAAATAAGGTTGAGACTTTGGAAGACATCGAAGCTAGACACCTGAATTAGCTATATCAGTTTTAAAATAACACCATGTTCGTTTAGTAGTCATTTTTTCATTACCTTACTATTATCATCATAAGTGCAAATGACCTAGATGTTACGTGCATCATACCAATAATCACCGCCGCATAAAGTCTTTCTCGACTGTGATTTTTAAAATATTTATTTTTGGTTGGTTGGTTCTTAAGTTTAGGGGCCGCGACAACGCGGTCATGTAGCCCCGTGTACTTTGGGTGTGTGTAGAATCTGTCTGATAACCGGTGTAAATTGTGATGACTGTATTAGTTTGTGTTATCTGTTTTTTAATTTAAGTACAAACTGCAACTTAGAATTCTTCAAATAGTTCGTACTTTTGCCGCCAAGCGCCACCGTCAATGACTACTAGGCCAAGTTCGGAACTTAGCTACTAGACGCCACTGCAGTCGACTCTTGGCAACGGTCGTAGACATCTATGAGCGTTGTTTACCTATCCAATTTAGCTTCACACAGGTGTAATTAGTGGAAGGTTCTTTAATATGCCATAAATCTGACATGGGACCGCCGGCTTTACTTCCCCTCCGAAGAAAGGCATACTGACGGATTTTTAACGCTCTTAAAATATCCGACGGCTTCGGCAGGGTTTGAACCCGCTATCTTGGGCATAGAAGCTCAGCATGTTACCAAATACGCCACCGAAGCCGCCATATAGTTATTTTTTATTACAGTACATTGTGTACATTATACGTTGAAGTGTCAATTCAATACCGGTAGTAGTTTCCCTTATCATCCTCATCATAAGAGCAAATGACCTACAGTAGATGATACGCCCATTACACCACCATTAATCACCACACACAATAAGTCTTCCTCGCCTGTGAATTTTGAAATATGTATTTCTATTACGGTAGTTTGTAAGTTTGACGTGTCAATTCAACAGTAGTTTTTATTATTATCCTTATCAAAAGGGCAAATGACCTAGATATTACTCCCTCATTGTCTTTGGGGGCAAATGACTTAGATTTTAAGTCCATTATATTTCTAAGGAGACCTTAAAACATTATCATCATTCCACCGGGCGAAGCCGGGTACTACTGCTAGTATAAACTAATCATTAAAATAAGCAGACATGTGTCCAAGGGTTTTTCTATGTGGTGTATATTATAAGGTGAAAGGGGTGAAAAGTGGGGGTTGAAGGATTCCTAACGGAGCGTGTATCTCATAAACGACATACGCGAGAAGTTTGAAACTCAGCGGAAAAAAAACAGTTTAAAAATAAGTAAATCGGTGTTCGACCGTTATTTCATAAATTCAATTTGAGGGGCCAATGGGGTGGGGTGAAATTCTATAAAAAAAAAAAAAGGAGAGAAAGTGTCCTGACTGACTGACTGACTGACTGACTCACTCACTCACTCACTCATCAAACTCGGGGGAAAAAGACAGCTTAAAATATAAGTTAATAGGTGTTCGAGCGTTTCTTCATAAATCCAATTTAAGGGGCGCATGGGGAGGGCGTAAAATTCTGGTAAAAATAATTGAAAGAAAATGACCTGACTCACTCATCATCGCCCAGCGAAAACTATTGAAGTATGAAACATTAAATTTTGGGAATATATTCGCTCTATGTCGCAAACGTCAACTAATGAAGTATTTTTGTTTATTTGGGTTCTTAAGAGGTGTTAAGGGGGTAAACGTGAATTTCATTGATTAACAATATCTCATGAGTTGTTTCTTTGGGGATGTGATATTCGCCATATTAACTAAACATTCAAAATAAGCAGACATATGTCTAAGGGTTTATCGGTGTGGTGTATATTATAAGGTGAAAGGGGTGAAAATTGGGGTTTGAAGGATTTTTAACGGAGCGTGTATCTCTTAAACGACATAGGCGAGAAGTTTGAAATTCAGCGAAAAAAAACAGCTTAAGATATTAGTAAATAGGTGTTCGGCCGTTTTTTTTTTTCATAAAACCAATTTAAGGGGCCCTTGGAGGGGGATGAAATTCTGGGAAAAAACAGGAAAGAAAGTGTTCTAACTGATTAACTCACTCACTCATCAAACTCAGGGGGGAAGAACAGCTTAAAAATAAGTAAATAGGTGTTCGACCGTTTTTTTTTCATCGCCATCTCTTGATGAATACAGTACTTTTGCATTTGTCAGTTGGCACAGGCTAGAGTAAAAGGTGGCTTTTCACCGATGACTCAGTCTCACTCATGGCTGTGATTATATGGAAGCTACTGAGGTATGGGTGGGGCTTAGTAATGGCATTCGGGGCACAGTCAGTGCCTGTGAATGCTGTGAAAGGTTCAACTCATAGGGTTAGGACTACTGTTCTGACTCAGTGAGGAAAGCAATGGCAAACTACCTCACTCCTCTTCTTGCCTAGAACGCCTCAAAATAGTGCTGCCTTGGGTTTTTGTGGGTATCTACTCACATAACGTAACGGCGGTACTTTTTGAGGATCCAACCAGCCTTCGGGCTGACTACCTAACAGAAATCCAATTTGAGGGGTTCATGAGAGGGGTGAAATTCTAAAAAATAAATGAAAGAAAATGTCCTGACTTACTCACTCACTCATCATCGCCCAGCCGAAATAATTGAAGTTAGAAACATGAAAGTTTGGGGTTATGTTCGTTGTATGTCGAAAACGTCCACTAAGGAAGGATTTTTGGATATTCAGGTTCTAAAGGGGTGTTAAGGGGGTAGACCTGCATTTAATTGAATAACAATATAGCCTGATTGGTTTCCTTGGGGGGATGCGATACTTGGCATATTAACTCATCATTAAGAATAAGAAGACACATGTCTGAGGGTTTTTCGATGTAGTGTAAATTAAGAGGTGAATGTGTGAAAAGTGGGGGTTGAAGGATTCCTAACGGAGCAAGTATCTCTTAAAAGACAGAGGCATAAATTATGAAACTCAGGGGGTAAAATCAGCTTGAAAAATAAGTAAATTGGTCGTCAACCATTTTTTTTTTCATAAATCCAATTTAAGGGGCCCATGGGGAGGGGTGAAATTCTGGGGAAAGGAGTCCACTAAGGAAGGATTTTTGGATATTCACTCATCATACCCCAGCCAAACATATTGCAGTTAGAAACTTGAAATTTTGGGGATATGTTCGTTGTATGTCGAAAACGTCCACAAAGGATGGATTTTTGGATATTCATGTTCTGAAGGGGTATTAAGGGGGTTAAAAATGCATTTCATTGATTAACAATATCTCACGAGTTGTTTCATTTGGGGATGTGATATTCGGCATAAAAATTAATCAGTAAAGATAAGCAGACATATGTCTAAGGGTTTATCCGTTTGATGTATATTATGAGGGGAAAGGGGTGAACATTGGGCGTTGAAGAATTTTTAACGGAGCATGTATCTCATAAACGAGATAAGCGAGAAGTTTGAAATTCAGCGGAAAAAATCCACTTAAAAATAAGTAAATAGGTGTTCGACCGGGTTTTTTTTTCGTAAAACTATTTAAGGGGTTCATTGGGAAGGGTGAATTTCTGGATGAAAAACGTCCACTAAGGAGGGATTATTGGATATTCACTCTCATCGACCAACCAAAACTATTAAAGTTAGAAGAATGATATTTTGGGGATATGTTTGTTGTGTGTCGAAAACGTCTATTAAGGAGGGATTTTTGGATATTCAGGTTCTAAAGTGGTGTTAACGGGGTTAAACCTGCATTTCGTTGAATAAAAATATGACACGACTATGACGCGAGCGAAGCCGCGGGTACCTGCTAGTTATATATACTGTAGTTATAACACCACATATTCCAACACTCGATTACAGCGACTAAAATTCGTTGTCCTTGTTCCGCGGGAGAGTCTATTGTTGTTGTTGTTTTTGTTGTTGATTCTTTAGGGATTTTGTGGCATCATGGTCTGGTAGCCCCGTTTACTTGGGTGTGTGTAGAAGTTGTCTGATAACCTGAGTCACTTTGATGTCTGTAGGCTTACTAGTATGTGTACTTTTATATGAGGAAGGATTAGGGTAGGAAGCTGTTGTTGTTGTTGTTGTTGTTGTTGTTTTATTTGAGATGATATTGGTCATTTAGCCCCATGTACTTGGGTGAGTGTTCGATTTTGTCTGATAACCTGTGTTATTGTGATAGCTGCATTAGTATATATAATTCAGGTGAGGATTCAATCAATGTTTAGTATCCGTATAGCACGTTGTATCTCATCAAGCTACTACAGCCAACAATCAATTATACTCCTTGAAAAGGAGAAAGAGTTACCTATTCATTTAGGAGAAAGTAGGCTATACTGTATGTTCTTTACTGAACATCTTGTTTGTTGATTGCTTTTATTTATTTCCTGAGTAGAATATTGGATATGACACTCTAGCACGTTCTTAAATTGATCTACTTACTGTAGTTTGACCTTTATGGTTCAGAATGCCAAAGGTAGCAGAAAATGAGTACACATCACGGTTCGTCTTCTAGTCCCAAGATAATGCACAGTACTGGGCTAGCAAGCGGTGTTACTGAATAGGACGTACTTTTCCTTTTGTTATACAAATTTGATGTCTTATTTATTATTATTATTATTGATAAGCTGGCCCCGTGGCGTTGGGGTAGCGCGCCTGCCTCTCACCCGGAGGTCCCGCATTCGATTCCCGGCTCCGTCAGGGATTTTAGAAACTGATGTGAAGGGCTGGAACGGGATGCACTCAGCCTCGTGAGGACAATTGAGTAGCTGTCTGATAATGAAGCAGAGCCCCAGTCACGAATTCAAGATTAACAGCCGAGGAGACCCGACGTGCTGACCACGCGTCACCCCAATATCTGCAGGCCAAATGGCTGGGCAGCGGTCGCTTGGTAGGCCTAGGTCCTCATGGACTGTAGTGCCAGGGGTTATTATTATTAGACTATTATTATTATTATTATTGATAATCAGGTTGCAGTGAGAGTTCTTGGTTCAAGGTTGTAACCTCTCACCACTACTATTTCTTCTTTTTCTCTCGAATTGGCCTAGTTATGACCACGTTTATTCAACTGGACGGTCTTGATCTTCGCCCAGTATTGACGCATTTTCTGCCGGTGTAACTCCTTTCTTTCTATAGTCCAGGGAGTAACCTTCCTCCGAGGTTTCTCCTGAAAACCATGGACTTCCTTCAAAGCACGCCTCACAGCCTGTCTGTCATGCAGATCTGATATTTCCAGTTCGTCACTGTCCTTCTCAGTTTCCATCAACCATGTGGTACGAACCTTCTTATTGTGCCAGAAACTGAGTAAACGATTGGTCAATCTTGTGGAAGGTAATGTCGCGATATGACCATAAAAGGTTATTCTCTTTTTTCTGGCACAATCAAAGAGTTTCTCTATATGTTGTGTAACTTTTCAATTTCTTCGGGGTGGTGGTTGCGTAGCACAACAAGGACAACTTTTCATAACCTATATTTTCACAATAAGACATATCCAACACCTATCATGTCCTCTCTCATTATTCCAATCTATTCTCAACATATCCAATCATTTCTTCCAACAAACCTACTATCTTCTCATCTCAACATTACAGATCCTCTCCATTACCCTCTTTCCATAGACAAAGTAACACTCCTAAATGACATCACACTATCATCCATAGGAACAGAATAAATAGAAAAAACAACACACAATCGTAAAAAGAACATATAGTACAATGAAACTTCATAGGACAAAGCCCCCTACTACCTCACTGCTGGACCACCACAAAGAACCCCATAGCTTAAGCGCCAGACTCCTTGCAATGGCCCACCAGCAAGAGGTGGCCATGCTACTAACCATATACAGTATTTCCTTTGAAGAAAGGAACCGTTACAGTTGGTAGAGCTGGGAGTTATGTCGACTACGACATTCTTTTTCTACTTTTTCAGGGCCGTGGATCTTCCGGAGAATTCTCCTCTCTCTAATGTACATCTTCTGGCCTTATGACTACTGTTTATTTTATACTAGCTGTACCCGGCATGCGCTGCAATGCCAATCAAAGAAAGTGTTGGCGTTGTAACTTTGTTGAAGTGGTTTTGGATTCCCAATATGTTTTTCTTTTTCCGTTAACCACCTCTAAACTATTGTAAAATAGTTTAGATTTACTATCTCAAAAAACATCCTGGGAGCGTACTCAACAACTCACCAAAGTTTCATCGCAATGAAATGAATGGCATATGAACGCATACGGGACTTTGTTGAAACGATTCGAGCGCCGTCACAAATTTGTTGAATATACTCGTACGCTACCTATTGTAAAATGGATTTACTAATTCGAAAACCTTTCCCTGGCGTGTACACAACAACTCATCAAAGTTTCATCACAATCGAATGAATGGCATTTGAACGCATACGGGATTTTGTATAAACGTTTCGCGTGCCGTTACTCATTTGTTGAATCTACTTGTGCGCCACCCATTGAAAAACGGATTTTACTAATTCATACACCTTCGCAGGACTGTACTCAACTCACCAAAGTTTTATCACAATCGGATGAATGGTATATGAACGCATACGGGACTTGGTTGAAACGATTCACGCGCTGTCGCTCATTAGTTGAATCTACTCGTGCGCTACCATAATGTAAAATGGATTTACAAAATCAGAAATCTTCGCGGGAGTGGAAACAACATTTCACCAAATTTCATTGCAATCGCATGAATGGTAAATGAACGCATACGGAACTTTTTTTAAACGATACGCGCGCCGTTACACATTTGTTTAATCTACTCGTGCGCTACCTATTGTAAAAAGGATTTACTAAGTCAGAAACCTTTCCTGGAGGGTGCACAACAATTCACCAAAGTTTCATAGCAATCGGATGAATGGTATATGAACGCATACAAGGACTTTGTATAAACAATTCGCGTGCCGTCGCTCATTTGTTGAATCTACTTGTGCGATACCTATTGTAAAGTGGATTTACTGAGCCAGAAACCTTCCCTGAAGTGTACACAAGAACTCACATAAGTTTAGTCGCTATCGGGCGAATGGTATATGAACGCATACGGGACTATGTTGAAACACTTCGCGCGTCGTCGCTCATTTGTTGAATCTACTCAAGCGCTACCTATTATGACATGGATTTACTAAGCCAGAAACCTTGCCTGTAGTGTACACAACCTCTCACCCAAGTTTCATCGCTATCTGACGAATGGCATGTGAACGCAAACAGGACTTTGTTGAAACGCTTCGCCCGTCGTCGCTCATTTGTTGAATCTACTCGAGCGCTACCTATTGTTAAGTGGATTTACTAAGCCAGAAACATTCCCTGAAGTGTACACAACATCTCACCCAAGTTTCATCGCTATCAGACGAATAGTATATGAACGTATATGGTACTTTGTTGAAACGCTTCGCGCGTCGTCGCTCATTTGTTGAATCTACTCGTGCGCTACCTATTATAACATGGATTTACTAAGCCAGAAACCTTGCCTGTAGTATACACCACCTCTCACCCAAGTTTCATCGCTATCGGACGAATGGCATGTGAACGCATACAGGACTTTTTTGAAACGCTTCGCCCGTCGTCGCTCATTTGTTGAATCTACTCGTGCGCTACCAATTGTTAAGTGGATTTACTCAGCCAAAAACCTTACCACGAGTGTACAGAACATCTCACCCAAGTTTCATCGCAATGGGATCAATGGTATATGAACGCATGTGGGACTTTCTTGAAACAAACGCACGCCATTTTGTTGAAGCTACTCGCGCCATCTATTGTAAATTGGATTTACTACCCCTATACAAATTACGTTGAATAACTAACGGGATTTCATGTTAAGAGCCTCATTTTCTATACCGGTAGTGGAGAGTGCTACTCGCATCCAGTCGGCCGTGTCTCGTCAAGAGCTACTGTTGTCTGGAAACGACTTGCCTTAGCTGTCATTTGCGTTACGTTTTATAGTGACTTGTATTCTCTTTGACGTTTTATGTCACATCACGGGATTTAAAAAAAAGTATCCTATGTCCGTCTCCGGGTTCTAAGCTACCTCCACACCAATTTTCAGCCAAATCGGTACAGCCGTTCTTGAGTTATAAATAGTGTAACTAACACGACTTTCTTTTATATATATAGATGTACCATTTGCTGAAGGGCATAATCTGGCTGGGTGGGGTTCAATTAGGTGAAAACCAGGTAATCTAACTGACCAATGCTGATCCCCTGGTTGGAATAGCGCACTCCGTCGAAAGCTTGCAAGTCAACATACTAGAACCTCAACAGAAATGTGGAGAATATGGTTGAAGATCAGCATTTCAAAGACGAATGTCATGTCGGTAGGGGAGATTCACAAGAAAATAGAATGTCAGGTCGGAGGAATTAAATTGGAGAAGGTGGCTTGGGCTGTGTATTCTCTCAGAATGGTTTAATGGGGAAGGAAATACAGTCGAAGAAGAATACATATATTCACAATATAGCTGCTTAGTTACCTCCAAGATGCCTTAAGGTACAGCATACCCCCTCAATCCTTGTTAGGACGATTCATTAATACACATTCTTTTTTTTTTTTTTTACAATTTAAAATCCAGTGGTATTTTCTGATCAGAAATGTCGGGTGTTGGCACTCTTGTAAATATGGTGCTGCAATATGGCCACAGAGTCAGCAATGATACCCTCAGCAAGAGTGATCAGGTTATTCCTTTCTATGCCAAGGTTCTGGAACAGTTCCACAACTTCACGATAGATAGTGCCCCTGGCACCAAACAGCATTCCTCGCACATTGAAGGTGTGATTCCTGTACCTAGGCCTATCCTTCAGCAAATAGCTTATAGCGGAAACTCGGCCGTAAAAGCATGCGCACGTTTGGAGGCAGCGATCACAGTGCCATCTCTTGGTGCGAGTTGACAGCATTACTCTCCTTGCCACCCACAGCTAGCATTTTTGAGTGCGCATCGACCGAAATTGCATTGTGAAGTTAATATATGTCTCGGCTTGATATTTAAGCAGCAAATAATTTAAAGATTAGTGTTAAAAGAAACAAAAGATATTTGGTTCTGTACAATATTTATATAGAATTCTAGAAAATACTGGACTGCTTCTGCATATGGTTTGCTTTGCCATAGGCAGTAGAACTGAAGGCACTGCACCAGGCCAAATACTGAAAATTACAAGGAAATATTAGCACATTGGTTTTAATCTATCCTTTTTGACATACTGGTATTTACAAACGAGTTGAACACGCTTAATTACCTTCTTATATATTTCCTAATAAAGTCAGTAAAATTAAAATTTGTGTTTCTGAACTTGTTAGATTACACCAACCCCCTTAGCTTTAATAGTGCAATACGTACACTTTAGAGGCAGATGACCATGCTGTTCCGCCCCTTATAACAACAATAAATAACTTCGTACGGTACAATTTCAATCGGAAATATTGAAGCATGTTGTTAAATGTTAGGCCTACTGTACCATAGAGTCACCATGTTTTATAAATGCTGTTATTTCAATATTAACATTAGGCCTACTATCAACAACCTACAAAGATCTTACCCTTGACTTAACAAGTTTTTGTTCCTGAAATCTTTCTCCGCAAAGTGGTCTGAGCATACAATATAAGTTCTGTTTAAATGTTCTGGGCCATTCCTTTTCAATACGGCATCTACTGTAAGTCAGCTCTTCGGCTTCGAATAATCCAAAGCGTGCATCTATAAATAAATAAAGAACAGGCTAAAATATGCTAAATTATATTGTAAAAGCATTCTGTATTAAAAGAAAACCGAACTATCAGTGTAACGGTAGGCTACTTGTTTACAATAATCTCTTGGGAACCCGAAGAAAGATTTTGGGTCACTTTGCTGTTTATAATCATTACAGCCATATATGGCACAAATACTCCCCGTACCAACCATTACAATTGGATAATTAGATCATCCACAGGTCAATAATTTCTTATATTGTTTGGTTGGATCTCACGGTTGTAAATCAGCTGGTCTTACGTTGCCAACTCGGACCGCTAGGCGGTGCTGGGGAGCGCTGTCTCCTGTTTTGGCGAGGAGTTTCCGCTATTATCTTTATAAGCTATTTGCCTTCAGTATGCCTTCCTTCGGAGGGGAAGTAAATCCGGCGGTCCCATGTCATAGATTTATGGCATGTAAAAGATCCTTTCACAGGCAAAACTTGTGTAAAGCAAAATTGTTAGGTTAGATTTCGTCAGAACGCTCTATCAAAGTTCCGACGTTCACCACTAGGTATCATTGATATCTGGTGGCGAAAGTTGGAACTACTTGAAATTGAACGGAACTTGTAGCTCACCCTTTAGGGTGTCCGCTTGAAGCAGCTACAGACTCAGGCGAGCCGAACATGTCCTCGGACACTCCCGGTACTAAAAGCAATACGATAAATAAATAAATAAATAAATAAATATCTGCGGTTTTTTTTTTTTTTTTTCGAAAGTACGGAACGTAATCTTCATAGATGGCCTTTTTCTCTTGGTCAACCTCTTTAGCCTGATCTGGTGCATTATTTTCAAACCGAATGTTTGGATCAAGAATATAGGCTACTTGAGATGTTTTGTTAAATGCAACTATGTCAATGCAGTGAGTTATCAGTTGCAATCTACAATATTTTGTGTGAAAGAAGTTAGTGCAGCAACGAAACTCTCCCTACATCGCTCAGTATTTAGACCGACCTAGCTTTATGGAAGTGAGAGCTGGGTAGAATCAGGATATATCATACATAAGCTCGAGGTAAGTGATATGAGGGTAACACGAATGATTGCTGGGACAAACAGATTGGAGCAATGACAGGAACGTGCTCGTAATGAAGTGATAAAGGCTTAGTTAGAAATGAACACGCTGGATGAAGATGTTCGTATGAGCCGACCCAGATGGTGGGGTCATGTAATGAGAATGGAGGAGAGATTACCTAAGAGGTTAATGAGATCGGCTGTAGATGGTAAGAGAAGCAGAGGTTGGCCTAACAGGCGATGGTTAGAACCAGCGTTGAACGATTTCAAAGTGAGAGGTGTAGAAGCAGAGGAGGCTGCAGTGCTAACTGATAATAGGGGATAACGGACACGACTTGTTCGCAAACAGAGGTTTGCAGACTAGACTAGACGCTGAAAGGAAGTACAGTGTCCAATGAAAATGGATGGATGATGAATGAATGTGTTCTAACACATATCAGGTGGTATGTATAGTTTGCTAACCGGCTGCGGTGGCCGAGAGCACTAACGCGCTACCTCGTGTCTTGCTGGCATCGGGAGAGCGTGGGTTCGAATCACACCTCAGCCGTCCTGAAAATGGTTTACGTGGTTTCCCATTTACACAACCAGGCAAATGCCGGAACGGTTCCTTTCAAATGGTCCACGGCCGATTTCTTTTCATAATACCTTCCCTGTCCCGTCCTGAAAAGAAAAATGCATGGCTATTGGCTGCATTAATAAAGAATGTAGTTTGCTATCATTGTCCAACCTTGTGTAGAATATACTCCTGTTACAATTCTGCACAGTGTTCCACAAGGACTCATACTTCAGTGACACTGACTGCATCTATCACATAACCTTAACAGCCTTTGTCCCTTGTGTCTCGGTGATCCCTTCACAACAATATGTGACAAGTCGTCATATCAAACTTGCTTTCCACTATAAATCAAGCTTCAAACACAATTTTCTGTGACAGCTAAAGAACATCTTTCCTTGTCTGATGTTTTACGATAATCTGTCAGTTTGTGTTACCTTTGTCTCTCATGAGCGCGGAAAATATGAAGAGAAGTATCTTTGATCTTGACCTAGAAACAGTCACACAAAGAGCTGAAGTTTCTGCTAGTGAAGTATCATCTTCCAAACGCTGTTGTCAGAAAAAATGTCACTAACTTACCATTCTGACAGTTTCAGATAGTCTATTCGATTTTTCTAACCTTTTCATCGCGCTGTGAACGGCGCAATTCATGAAACATCTGACTTGTTGCGTGGCCTTGCAAATCAATAACATTCGTAAATATTTATTTATTTATTTATTTATTTATTTATTTATTTATTTATTTATTTATTGATGCGTAACATCTTTCCATTCAGTAGCAGTATATTTTTTGTGAAACGGAAATGGGACGATGAAACGGAAATGGGACGGCAATGCAACGGAAACAATGAGCGCGCACGGTGGCGGAGAATGGAAATGGGACGGAAATGTGTAAGAGGAAACATCGCTTACGGTTTACCTCAAGGTTTGGAGGCCCCGTTATAGATATTCCTACAATAAATCATCTTCAAGTTGTCGTTCTTTGGTGTGAAAACATTCATTATATTACGGTATACTTGCTGAAAACAATTATTGTTCATTAAATCTTCATACTTTTGTTGTATTCTGATTTAATGTAATCACTCGAGGTACTGTCGGCCAAGTGGCTATGTGGAATCTATATCGCATACAAAATTACTTCAAGGTTTGGAGGCCCCATTAAAGATATTCTTCCTACAATAAATAATCTTCAAGCTGTCGTCGTTTGGTGTGAAAATATTCATTATATCATATTTGCGGAAAACCGCACTGCCACTGCAGTTTTACAAGTAGTTATTTCAATGACCAACAGAGTTCACTGTTAACAAGGGATAACAAGTCACATGTTACACATAAAATGCGACTGCTGTAAGGCTCGTAATTTATTTATTTATGTATTAATATATTTATATACTAGCTGTACCCGGCATGCGTTGCAATGCCAATCAAAGAAAGTGTTGGCGTTGTAACTTTGTTTGTTGAAGTGCTTTTGGATTCCCAATATTTTTTCTTTTTCCGTTAACCACCTCTAAACTATTGTAAGATTGATTTACTATCTCAAAAAAAAAAAAGTCCTCTCGGCACGCCGGAAGGCGGAGGTAGATTTCACCGGACAAACTTGGGGATAGGCGAAAATAGGCAGAATATGCAGATTTTCGTAGAAGGATCAGACCTCATTTAATGCGAGAAGGTATTTTATAATTGGAGCTTAATTAACTTTGTTTTTCGTCATTTTATGCTTATTTTAAACATTTTATTGTCTTATGGGAACGGTAACCTTCTTGTCATTTGGGGTCCATTTTTATACTTGTGGTCACACTGTCCTTATGCTAGGTTTCGACACTGATGTGCAACTATGTAACGGTCTGTTACTTCTTCACGCAAAATTATATCTACCGCAGAGATTTTGGTTGGTTCCTCAGTTTAGGGGCTGCGACAACGCGGTCATGTAACCCCGTGTACTTTGGGATGGCTGTATTAGTCTGTAATTCAGGTAAGGACTGCAGACGGTCAATTTCAAGCAGTAGTTACTAATGTTGCTACCAGGTACTACCGTCAACGACACCTAGCTGTGAACTTGGCTACTAGATGCCACCGCAACCAGCAACGAACGTTGGAACTTCCCCTCCAAAGGAAAGCATACTGAGGGATTTTTGGCGCTCTTAGAAAATCCGACGACTTCGGCCGGCTTTGAACTCGCGACATTGGGCATAGACATTCAGCATGCTACCAGTTACGTCACCGAAGCCGCTTCACACTTAGATGGAAATCTGAATCTGATCTCGTGCAAGTGCGTTATCTTGGCAACGTCTGATGGCTCATCCCTCATCAATTTAGTAGTGTTGCCATGGCAACCACTGATAGGTCTTGGCATTTTCTTATAATTCCGAAATTATTTTTCTCATCCCTTGGCATAATGGTGGGTTATATCAAATATTCTTTCAGACAAAAGTTTTAGGTAATTATTATGGGAATATTGTCCATTTTGTACGGTTTTGATATTGTGCCTATTAAGAGAGATATGATTAATGTTTCCCGAAAAACCCACTTTTTCCCACCCCTTTGGTCAATGGTTGGTGCTATAAAAAAAACTCTTCAAACATACATTTTTGGGCTTTATCCGACACATAGTATGAATGTTGAACGGATTCGATATTTCACATATTAAGAGAGTTATAGCAATATTTCACTTTTTCGAAAAAAAAAGCCCCCCATTTTCACCCCCCAACGACCGATTTAGCCCAGTAACGAACTCGACCGAGATTTTATAGGTATACGTATTCGGTAAAAAATTCAAAGTGATTGGTACAAAATTACGGCAGTTATCGTGTCCACAATAAACTGATATACATATACATACATAAATTATATATAACTTTTGAACTGACGGTGGTTTTGGGGCCTGGGGATGTGAAACGCGAAGATATGTCGAAATTTTCCGGAAGTCGAAACATGGTACCCATTGCAATAGTTAGCTTTCTAACGAAATCTACCTCTGGTTGGTTCCTCAGTTTAGGGGCTGCGACAACGCGGTCATCTAACCCCGTGTACTTTGGGTGAGTGTAGAATCTGTGTGATACACGGTGTGAATTGTAATGGCTGTATTAGTCTTAATTCATGTAAGTACTGCAGACGGTCAATTTCAAGCAGTAGTTCCTAATGTTGCTACCAGGTACAACCGTCAACGACACCTAGCTGTGAACTTGGCTACTAGATGCCACCCCAACCATCAACTCGCAACGAACGTTGGAACTTCCCCTCCAAAGGAAAGCATACTGAGGGATTCTAGTGCTCTTAGAAAATCCGACGACTTCGGCCGGCTTTGAAACCGCGACATTGGGCATAGACATTCAGCATGCTACCAGTTACGTCACCGAAGCCGCTTCCCACTTTATCAGGCGGCTTTGGTGGCGTAGTCGGTAACATGCTGAGCTTCTATGCCCAAGATACCGGGTTCAAACCCGGCCGAAGCCGTCGGATTTTTTAAGAGCGTTAAATATCCCTCAGTATGCCTTCCTTCGGAGGGGAAGTAAAGCCGGCGGTCCCATGTCATAGATTTATGGCATGTTAAAGATCCTTCCACTAATTGCACCTGTGTGAAGCTAAATTGGATAGGTTAAGAATGTATACAACGCTCTTAGGTTTCTATGTTCGTTGCCAAGAGCCGACTGCGGCGGCGTCTAGTAGCTCAGTTCTGAACTTGGCCTCGTAGTCGTTGACAGTGGCGCTTGGCGGCAAAAGTAGGAACTATCTGAAAAATTGTTAGTTGCAGTACTTAAATTAACAAACAGATAACACACACTAATACAGTCATCACAATTAACACCGGTTATCAGACAGATTCTACACACACCCAAAGTACACGGGGCTACATGACCGCGTTGTCGCAGCCCCTAAACTTAAGAACCAACCAACCAACCACTTAATCAGATGGAAATACTGAATCTGATCTCGTGCAAGTGCGTTGTCATGGCAACGTCTGATGGTCCATGCCTCATCAATTTAGTAGTGTTGCCATGGCAACCACTGATAGCTCTTGGCATTTTCTTATAATTCCGAAATCATTTTTCTCGTCCCTTGGCGTAATGGTGGGTCATATCAAAAATTCTTTCAGACAAAAGTTTTAGGTAATTATTAGGGGAATATTGTCCATTTTGTACGGTTTTGATATTGTGCCTATTAAGAGAGATATGATTAATGTTTCCCGAAAAACCCACTTTTTTCCACCCCTTTGGTCAATGGTTGGTGCTATCAAAAATCTTATTTGACATAAATTTTTGGCACTTATCCGACACATATTATGAACTTTGAATGGATTCGATATTGCACGTATTAAGAGAGTTATAGCGAAATTTCACTTTTTCGAAAAAAGCCCCCCATTTTCACCCCCTTCGACCGATTTAGCCCAGTAACGAACTCGACCGAGATTTTATAGGTATACATCTTCGGTAAAAAATTCGAAGTAATTGGTGCAAAATTACGGCAGTTATCGTGTCCACAAGAAACTGATATACATATATATATACATATATATATACATAAATTATATATAAACTTTTGAACTGACGGTGGTTTTGGGGTCTGGGGGATGTGAAACGCGAAGATATGTCGAAATTTTCCGGAAGTCGAAACATGGGACCCATTGCAATAGTTAGCTTTCTAATGAAATCTACCTAAAATCCTGGGAGCGTGCTCAACACCTCACCAAAGTTTCATCGCAATGAAATGAAGTGGTATATGAACGCATACGGGACTTGGTTGAAACGATTCACGCGCTGTCGCTCATTAGCTGAAACTACTCGTGCGCTACCATATTGTAAAAAGGATTTGCTAAGTCAGAAACCTTTCCTGGAGGGTACACAACAATTCACCAAAGTTGCGTAGCAATCGGATGAATGGCATATGAACGCATACGGGTCTTTGTAGAAACGATTCGCGTGCCGTCACTCATTTGTTGAATCTACTTGTGCGATACCTATTGTAAAAAGGATTTACTAAACCAGAAACCTTCCCTGAAGTGTACACAACAACTCACCTAAGTTTAGTCGCTATCGGACGAATGGCATATGAACGCATATGGGGCTATGTTGAAACACTTCGCCCGTCGTCGCTCATTTGTTGAATCTACTCGTGCGATACCTATTGTTAAGTGGATTTACTAAGCCAGAAACATTCCCTGAATTGTACACAACATCTCACCCAAGTTTGGTTGGTTGGTTCCTTAGTTTAGGGGCTGCGACAACGCGGTCATGTAGCCCCGTGTACTTTGGGTGTGTGTAGAATTTGTCTGATAACCGATGTTAATTGTGATGACTGTATTAGTGTGTGTATCTGTTTTTTTTAATTCAAGTAGGAACTGCAACTTTGAATTTTCAAATAGTTCCTACTTTTGCCGCCAAACGCCACCGTCAACGACTACTAGGCCTAGTTCAGAACTAGCTACTAGACGCCACCGCAGTCGGCTCTTGGCAACGAACGTAGCAACCTAAGAGCGTTGTTTACATTCTTAACCTATCCAATTTAGTTTCACACAGGTGTAATTAGTGGAAAGATCTTTAACATGCCATAAATCTATGACATGGGACCGCCGGCTTTACTTCCCCTCCGAAGGAAGGCATACTGAGGGATTTTTAACGCTCTTAAAAAATCCGACGGCTTCGGCCGGGTTTGAACCCGCTATCTTGGGCATAGAAGCTCAGCATGCTACCAACTACGCCACCGAAGCCGCTTCACCCAAGTTTCATCGCTATCAGACGAATAGTATATGAACACATACGTGACTTTGTTGAAACGCTACGCACGTCGTCGCTCATTTGTTGAAACTACTCGTGAGCTACCTATTATAACATGGATTTCCTACGCCAGAAACCTTGTCTGTAGTGTACACAACCTCTCACCCAAGTTTCATCGCTATCGGACGAATGGTATGTGAACGCATACAGGACTTGGTTGAAACGCTTCGCCCGTCGTCGCTCATTTGTTGAATCTAGTCGTGCGCTACCTATTGTTAAGTGGATTTACTAAGGCAGAAACATCCCCTGACGTGTACACAACATCTACCCAAGTTTCATCGCTATCAGACGAATAGTATATGAACGCATACGGGACTTCGTTGAAACGCTACACGCGTCGTCGCTCATTTGTTGAATCTACTCGTGCGCTACCTATTATAACATGGATGTACTGAGCCAGAAACCTTGCCTGTAGTATACACAACCTCTCACCCAAGTTTCATCGCTATCGGACGAATGGTATGTGAACGCATACAGGACTTCGTTGAAACGCTTCGCCCGTCGTCGCTCATTTGTTGAATGTACTCGTGCGCTACCAATTGTTAAGTGGATTTACTCAGCCAGAAACCTTACCTGAAGTGTACAGAACATCTCACCCAAGTTTCATCGCAATGGGATGAATGGTATATGAACGCACGTGGGACTTTGACACAAACGCACGCCATTTTGTTGAAGCTTCTCGCGCCATCTATTGTAAATTGGATTTACTACCCCTATGCAAATTACGTTGAGTAACTAACGGGATTTCATGTTAAGAGCCTGATTTTCTATACCGGTAGTGGGGAGTGCTACTCGCATCCAGTCGGCCGTGTCTCGTGAATAGTTACTGTTGCCTGGAAACGACTTGCCTTAGCTGTCATTTGCGTTACGTTTTATAGTGACTTGTATTCTCTTTGACATTTTATGTCACGTCACGGGATGAAAGGTATCCATGTCCGTTTCCAGGTTCTAAGCTACCTCCACACCAATTTTCAGCCAAATCGGTTCAGCCGTTCTTGAGTTATAAATAGTGTAACTAACACGACGTTCTTTTATATATATATATAGATTTATTTATTTATTTATTACTATCGTACATTCCCATTTAAGAGAGCGTGTGACCTTTAACAATTTTCATGACAACTCAGTCTTGCGGCGTCTATGCCCAAGATAGCGGGTTCAAACCCGGCCGAAGCCGTCGGATTTTTTAAGAGCGTTAAAAATCCCTCAGTATGCCTTCCTTCGGAGGGGAAGTAAAGCCGGCGGTCCCATGTCATAGATTTATGGCATGTTAAAGATCTTTCCACTAATTACACCTGTGTGAAACTAAATTGGATAGGTTAAGAATGTAAACAACGCTCTTAGGTTGCTACGTTCGTTGCCAAGAGCCGACTGCGGTGGCGTCTAGTAGCTAGTTCTGAACTAGGCCTAGTAGTCGTTGACGGTGGCGTTTGGCGGCAAAAGTAGGAACTATTTGAAAATTCAAAGTTGCAGTCCCTACTTGAATTTAATAAAAACAGATACACACACTATTACAGTCATCACAATTAACACCGGTTATCAGACAGATTCTACACACACCCAAAGTACACGGGGCTACATGACCGCGTTGTCGCAGCCCCTAAACTAAGGAACCAACCAACCAACCAGTCTTGCGGCGACGTTCTTCCCAAATCTCTTCATTCGTGCACTATGCTCTTTCTTCGTTTATCCGTCCGTCCACTTTTTTCTGGCATCTTTGGTGGCAGCTATTTATCAAATACAGTATTTGTTTCATTATGGTTTTTCTAAATGCAACCCGATCATTCATGCCGTGCATCGTGATGTTTAGCTGCTTGAGGTCTTCTTCAGTTTCCTGTATCCATTTGGACTTGTTTTTACTGTTGAGGGTGATGTCGAAAATTTGTTTTGTAATTCTGTGCTGGTCCATTCTGTATATGTGACCAAAATATTTAGCTCGCCTCTTTCTGAAAGTGCCGGTGATAGTTTCTATGGTTTTATACATTTCTGATGATGGTTTCTTAATCCATACTCCCTCTTTATTCACTGGTCCAGAACCTTTTCGGAGGATTTTACGTTCTTGTTTTTACACTTCTTTAATTTTTTATTGACCACGAATTAGTGTTTCTTCTGCGGCATAAAGTGCTTAAGGAAGAACTACTGTTTTGTAGTGTCTTAGTTTTGCATTAAGTGAGATCGATTTTGTTGTTGTAGTGATTCCAGCTAAATCTGTACGCTATCTGTAATTTTCTCAATCGGTCTTGATTTGCTATTATGTTTAGACCTGAAAATTTGTTTATTTATTTATACCACCAGTTATTAATTAATTTTAGGGGCTAGGGACATCTCGGTCACCTGCCCTTGTACTTGGTTTGTGTTGGATTTGGCTGATAACCTGTATTAACTATAGTAGTGTGTGTAACTGTAATTATTTTAGGGTACCGGTAGGACCAGAGGGATTGACGTGTGTCAGTGCCCCGGCATTTGCATGGAGGGTGTGAGAATGAACCCATGAGTAAATCACGCGCACTCAGGATCACCGTAGTCATTCGAAAATTGGACCACTGTTCTTCGGACCCACTGAAGCTGCCGATCACAGACGTGATGAGTGATTTAACGCGCACGGCTAGTCCGCGTGTTTTTGTTGAAAGGCCTCGTAACTTCTTTAGAAAGATTATTCTAATAAACTATTGTTCTACGAGGGACATTCCATAAGTCATGGCAACTACGTTATATCTTTCGAACATATGGCATCACGGAATTTCCAGTGTAGACATTCGAAACCCGGCGGCAAACAGCACAGAATTCTCCAGATAGAAGGCAACTGTAAGTGCAGGTGGCTAGGTCCCAGCACCATACAGGTTCATCTAAGCTTGGCCGTGCTACTAGATGGATGTACGCAGATTGCAACCGCGATCATTCATGAAAATTGCTTTTCTCGGTGGAAGAGATGCTACCCATTGTCAGGCAGCACTATGTGAAGCTGTTGGTGATTACCGAACAGTTGCACGTTGTGTGGAGGCTCTCCAACATGGACGCGCAGCAACTGTGGACTCGCCGCGAAGTGGACGCCCCTTGTCTGCCCGAACTGACATGTCCGTGGCTTTTATTGAACAGTATTCGAATGCTTGGACACGGTGTCCTGGATGTTAATTGATTGATTTGTGCTTCATTCGTACTAGTGCAAATTAAATTTTCACAGAGTTCCATTGTGTGGTTTAAATCTGTACCTTTGCCTTTAACTCCTGTACTCGAGCCCTATGCGACTAGTCTAAAATAACATAGTCGCGGTCGGCTGTGTTATGTGCCAGGTACCGGTGCGGCAAACGCTCCTCTGCCTGGATTTGAATCTAATTTGGGCAAAAAAAAAGTTTAGATAATTTTTTCTGATGTGATTAATATTTTAAAATTATCGATACTATTTAATTTGACATCATTAAGGGGTTTGACAATGGGGGATTTGAGTTAATATTCGCATAATGACGTGTAGGGATTTATTATTTCGTGATTTGATTTAGCTATTGACTGTCACAACTTCGCTCGTTAGTTCACTGCAGTTTGGATGATGTTCGCTTTTTATGCTAGATGGAGCATAGCTACTAATCATCCCCGCTTGCCATGGTTTGGAAGATTTGGTAGTCGTTTACAGCGGCAGCTTCAGCGTAATGTATCGTAAACTATGAATATGTTCCTGAAGATGTAAATAGAAGATGAATATGTTCCAGAAGATGTATCTGTTTAAGTTACTAGGTAAAGGCTTTTCTCGGGTGTAGAAACGGTACCAACTGGTGTTGGTACTCCCATAGTTTATCTGTTGGGTCACTCGAACCTTATTTTGTGATGGCATTGAGATATCACACGGCCTTATCTGTTCAATGCAAATCGTGGATTTCCCATGCTGTAGATTATCGAAAGATATAACAAAATTGCCATGACTTATGGAAGGACCCTCGTATTTATCCAGGGCTCGGATTAGTGCTGGTCCACTATTTATGAGGCCGAAGGGCACCCGCTTGAATACCCAGGAAGACTGGTCAAATAAGAACCCTGTATAGGTCTACTGCTTACTTTCCTCCTCAAGCTCAATCTAATAGAACGACGCGGTGAGATCAAGGACCGAAAAACAAGCCCTTTCCCTTGAACTTCCTAAGTAAATCACGTATCTTCGGTGGTCGGTCTGTTTCAGGAAAAATTAATAAGTTAATTTTCCGTGCATCTAAGCGTAGACGTAGCTGACCGTTATTCTTTTTCACCACAGTGAACGGATTGGGGTAAGATGACGTCATTAAGCTTACAAAGGAGGTTAAGGAGAACGTGCTCTGTAACATTGATGACTTGATTATCTATTCCGAGAATGTACAAGAACATCTAGTACACTTACGCAAATTGTTTGCGAACTTAAGAGAGGCAAATATTAAGATAAACTTAGACAAATGCCACTTCTTACAGGAGAAAATTCATTTCTTAGGACATACTATAGACCATCACGGTTACCACCCGAACTTAGAAAAAAGTCCTCTCGGCACGCCGGAAGGCGGAGGTAGATTTCACCGGACAAACTTGGGGATAGGCGAAAATAGGCAGAATATGCAGATTTTCGTAGAAGGATCAGACCTCATTTAATGCGAGAAGGTATTTTATAATTGGAGCTTAATTAACTTTGTTTTTCGTCATTTTATGCTTATTTTAAACATTTTATTGTCTTATGGGAACGGTAACCTTCTTGTCATTTGGGGTCCATTTTTATACTTGTGGTCACACTGTCCTTATGCTAGGTTTCGACACTGATGTGCAACTATGTAACGGTCTGTTACTTCTTCACGCAAAATTATATCTACCGCAGAGATTTTGGTTGGTTCCTCAGTTTAGGGGCTGCGACAACGCGGTCATGTAACCCCGTGTACTTTGGGATGGCTGTATTAGTCTGTAATTCAGGTAAGGACTGCAGACGGTCAATTTCAAGCAGTAGTTACTAATGTTGCTACCAGGTACTACCGTCAACGACACCTAGCTGTGAACTTGGCTACTAGATGCCACCGCAACCAGCAACTCGCAACGAACGTTGGAACTTCCCCTCCAAAGGAAAGCATACTGAGGGATTTTTGGCGCTCTTAGAAAATCCGACGACTTCGGCCGGCTTTGAACTCGCGACCTTGGGCATAAACATTCAGCATGCTACCAGTTACGTCACCGAAGCCGCTTCACACTTAGATGGAAATCTGAATCTGATCTCGTGCAAGTGCGTTATCTTGGCAACGTCTGATGGCTCATCCCTCATCAATTTAGTAGTGTTGCCATGGCAACCACTGATAGGTCTTGGCATTTTCTTATAATTCCGAAATTATTTTTCTCATCCCTTGGCATAATGGTGGGTTATATCAAAAATTCTTTCAGACAAAAGTTTTAGGTAATTATTATGGGAATATTGTCCATTTTGTACGGTTTTGATATTGTGCCTATTAAGAGAGATATGATTAATGTTTCCCGAAAAACCCACTTTTTCCCACCCCTTTGGTCAATGGTTGGTGCTATAAAAAAAAACTCTTCAAACATACATTTTTGGGCTTTATCCGACACATAGTATGAATGTTGAACGGATTCGATATTTCACATATTAAGAGAGTTATAGCAATATTTCACTTTTTCGAAAAAAAAGCCCCCCATTTTCACCCCCCAACGACCGATTTAGCCCAGTAACGAACTCGACCGAGATTTTATAGGTATACGTATTCGGTAAAAAATTCAAAGTGATTGGTACAAAATTACGGCAGTTATCGTGTCCACAATAAACTGATATACATATACATACATAAATTATATATAACTTTTGAACTGACGGTGGTTTTGGGGCCTGGGGATGTGAAACGCGAAGATATGTCGAAATTTTCCGGAAGTCGAAACATGGTACCCATTGCAATAGTTAGCTTTCTAACGAAATCTACCTCTGGTTGGTTCCTCAGTTTAGGGGCTGCGACAACGCGGTCATCTAACCCCGTGTACTTTGGGTGAGTGTAGAATCTGTGTGATACACGGTGTGAATTGTAATGGCTGTATTAGTCTTAATTCATGTAAGTACTGCAGACGGTCAATTTCAAGCAGTAGTTCCTAATGTTGCTACCAGGTACAACCGTCAACGACACCTAGCTGTGAACTTGGCTACTAGATGCCACCCCAACCATCAACTCGCAACGAACGTTGGAACTTCCCCTCCAAAGGAAAGCATACTGAGGGATTCTAGTGCTCTTAGAAAATCCGACGACTTCGGCCGGCTTTGAAACCGCGACATTGGGCATAGACATTCAGCATGCTACCAGTTACGTCACCGAAGCCGCTTCCCACTTTATCAGGCGGCTTTGGTGGCGTAGTCGGTAACATGCTGAGCTTCTATGCCCAAGATACCGGGTTCAAACCCGGCCGAAGCCGTCGGATTTTTTAAGAGCGTTAAATATCCCTCAGTATGCCTTCCTTCGGAGGGGAAGTAAAGCCGGCGGTCCCATGTCATAGATTTATGGCATGTTAAAGATCCTTCCACTAATTGCACCTGTGTGAAGCTAAATTGGATAGGTTAAGAATGTATACAACGCTCTTAGGTTTCTATGTTCGTTGCCAAGAGCCGACTGCGGCGGCGTCTAGTAGCTCAGTTCTGAACTTGGCCTCGTAGTCGTTGACAGTGGCGCTTGGCGGCAAAAGTAGGAACTATCTGAAAAATTGTTAGTTGCAGTACTTAAATTAACAAACAGATAACACACACTAATACAGTCATCACAATTAACACCGGTTATCAGACAGATTCTACACACACCCAAAGTACACGGGGCTACATGACCGCGTTGTCGCAGCCCCTAAACTTAAGAACCAACCAACCAACCACTTAATCAGATGGAAATACTGAATCTGATCTCGTGCAAGTGCGTTGTCATGGCAACGTCTGATGGTCCATGCCTCATCAATTTAGTAGTGTTGCCATGGCAACCACTGATAGCGCTTGGCATTTTCTTATAATTCCGAAATCATTTTTCTCGTCCCTTGGCGTAATGGTGGGTCATATCAAAAATTCTTTCAGACAAAAGTTTTAGGTAATTATTAGGGGAATATTGTCCATTTTGTACGGTTTTGATATTGTGCCTATTAAGAGAGATATGATTAATGTTTCCCGAAAAACCCACTTTTTTCCACCCCTTTGGTCAATGGTTGGTGCTATCAAAAATCTTATTTGACATAAATGTTTGGCACTTATCCGACACATATTATGAACTTTGAATGGATTCGATATTGCACGTATTAAGAGAGTTATAGCGAAATTTCACTTTTTCGAAAAAAGCCCCCCATTTTCACCCCCTTCGACCGATTTAGCCCAGTAACGAACTCGACCGAGATTTTATAGGTATACATCTTCGGTAAAAAATTCGAAGTAATTGGTGCAAAATTACGGCAGTTATCGTGTCCACAAGAAACTGATATACATATATATATACATATATATATACATAAATTATATATAAACTTTTGAACTGACGGTGGTTTTGGGGTCTGGGGGATGTGAAACGCGAAGATATGTCGAAATTTTCCGGAAGTCGAAACATGGGACCCATTGCAATAGTTAGCTTTCTAATGAAATCTACCTAAAAGTAGAGGCAATTATGAGATTTCCAAAGCCTACTAAAGTCCGACAAGTTCGTGAGTTCGTGGGTGCGTGCCAATTCATAAGTAGTCACTGCCCTAAATACTCAGAAATTATGGCTCCTCTCTACGATTTATTGAAGAAGAACAATCGTTGGAAATGGATAGACGTAACCGAAGCCGCATTCGAGAAGGCGAAGGAGATGTTGAAGAACAACTTCTTTATATTAGGGTTTATTCCATTTTTATACCTCTCCTCCTATATCGGCTTCACCCACGGACTCTGCGAGGAATCATACCTCTACCGTCACAGGGACAGTGTCTTCGAGCTAGACACACTTTTTCAGCAGATACAAGTGTGGTGACAGGCCGATCGCTAAAAACCTAAGATCGCTAACTTCAGTCAGAAAAGGGATTTTGAAAGGAACCGTCCCGGTATTGCCTGGTGGTAAAAATGGGAAATCAACAAAACCATTTTCAGGACGGCTAAGGTGGGATTCGAACCCACCCTCTCACAATGTCAGCACGGTCGGATTTTTGTTTCCTACCCTCAATTTTTGGTAAGAGGTAATTTATGCCACGAGAATTTTGTATTTTTAGTTTTTCGGGAGTTCCTTCCAGGACAGTATGCTCTGTTTTGAGCCACCAAGAGATACTAAGAGCCCACTGATGAGCCAGTCTGGTGTCCAAGGCGAAACCCCACACAAGACACGGCACAAACCTAGAAAAATTGCTGAGTTCTAATAGACTGTGTTTGTCTTCTTGATTTAAACGATTCCCAGTCCAGTTTTTGAAACATGCTCGTTACGTTGGCATAACTGTTAAACTTATAACAAACAAACCGAACCGCCTTCCCTTGTACGTTCTCTATATATTTTTACCATCTTTGTGGAAGGGATCCCATGATGATTACCGTACTCTAAAAAAATACCGTAGTAAGGACATACATGCTCTTTTTCTAGGAAGCAAAATCCAAAAATAAAAACAGATAACAAACAAAACCAAGAACAAAAGACACAAAGCGAAATTCAAAAACAAAAGCAAAATTCAAAAACAAAAGCAGAAAACAAACACAAAACAAAAAAACACAAAGCAAAATTTAAAAGCAAAAGCAGAAAACAAACACGAAACCAAAACAAACAAAAATACACAAAGAAAAGTTAAAATCTAAAGCAAAAGCAGATAAACACAAAACCAAAAATAAAAAAAACAAAGCAAAATTCAAAATTAAAAGCAGATAAACACCAAACCAAAAACAACAAAAAACGTCTGCTACTACATGTGGTAGGTCATAAAATGGATATCTGATTTAACTGACGTAGAAATATTATAAGAAGGTAAAGAAGGAAGCATGCAGTTTAAAGAGACCGTTAATCTCGCGATCATGAGCCACGGGACCTCCAATTAACATGGAATCTGAATCATAGGACGAGATATTTCACTTCGTAAATATCACAAGCACTAACCCGGAATCGAACCCGGTCCACTTTGGTGAGATGCAAGAAGTTTAATCACTGCTCCTTCACGCCCTATAATAAAATATAGGAAAATATGCCCTTATGTTCTTCACAGGACTACTTGTTTAGTTCTACAAATTAACTCAGTGGTCAGGGTCTGAGGTCGTGGTTTCGAGACCCGCAAGGTTCAGGTACCGGTATTTAAACTATACCTTCCACCCAGTGGCGTAACTACGGGGGGGGGGGGGTTAGTGAGATCAATGCACCCGACAGCCAAATAATGAAAATGTGTAATTCGATGGTATCCAATTTTTGGATTGTAGAAAATCAATTGGATTATGTACGTTTATACTTACTAAAAGTCAGCAATTCTTCCAGGTTCGTACCGTGTCTTGTGTGGGGTTTCGCCTAGGACACAAACCTGGGTCATCAGGGGGCTCTAGGTGTCTCCGCCCAGACTCCCGCGGGAGTAACAAACTGCGCACTACCTCCCTTCTTCTGAAGCGCACTTGCGTCTCTTTACTGCGAGAACTAAAAGCCCAAACAGCCATAACCTTCCTATTCTCTTTGAAAATGAAAATCCACAACCTGCTTCCAGTCTCCGACCGGGTCAGGAATGGAATGAATGAAGCCCCCATCTAGCGGCGAGGATATGAACTGTGCCGGCTGCCGAGGCCTGACGCACTCCTCTGGGGCAATGATTAAATGAATGACAGATGAAATGAAATGATAGTGGAGAGTGTTGCTGGAATGAAATATTGACAGGGAAAACCGGAGTACCCGGAGAAAAACCTGTCTGCCTCCGTTTTGTCCAGCACAGATCTCACATGGAGTGACCGGGATTTGAACCACGGACTCAGCGGTGAGAGGCCGGCGTGCTGCCGCCTAAGCCACGGAGGCTAGAACACTTCTCTTTACTCGTATAAAAAAAATAATGAAGTGTTGCCTCAACACTTGCTTAAGTAAAACGAGCTTTTGAGCATCAATTGAGTCTCATTTTGCTCGAGCCTCCTCCAATGTAATTTTGACTCCCTTCTGAAATCAAATCCTAGTTACGCCACTGTTTCCAGCTACGAGGGATGATCAGAAATTAAGGTTACAATTCAATATTCTTAGAGTATTTTCTGTTATAGAGGAATTAGTAGTGTGGGGTAATTCGAATACATACGGTTGGTAACTGTGCAGAGTTTCAGCCACCTGCCACCTACAGCGCTAGTTGTAGATAACAAGTAATGGCGAGTCGAATGGAAAACTGGCCTCACGAAGGGATCCCTCAGTAATTGGATTTCTGTGGGAGAAGCATGTAACCGCGGCCTGGATTTCTCCCCGGGCGCGTTTTCTTCCTTTATGACAACCCGTGACCGCAATGTCCAGAAGACCACCACGCTGTTGAAGTGGTTTCGCTGGGACATCATTGACAACCCTCCCTACAGTCCAGACCTCACTCCAAGAAACTTTCACCCGTTTCCTCACTTGAAGGAGCACCTAGTAGGTCGACGATTCACTTCAGACTAGGAGGTGAAATACAACACTTCGCGACAACGTGGCTGAACACGCAAGGAGAGGATTGTTACCATAAGGGAATATTCAAACACATCCCATGAAGGGACAAGTGCCTGAACCGATATGGAGGCCATGTCCAAAAATAACCTAATGTATAAGGTGCGTTCAAAAGGTAACGAGCCGGAGGCTGGAATGCGCAAACCGGTGACGATATCAGCTAATCGTGGCGTGTGTAACGAGGTGTGGTTCCGACCAGAGCGTGGAAGTTCACAACCCGTCGCTAGAGGACACGCGTGCACGTCACGTGACGATCCAAAGCGAGCAGCAGCATGCATCAATCGTCCAACGCTGCCAGTTGCATTGCAAACAGTGACATGGAGGCGTCAAACGAAGAGCAAAGAGGTGTTGTTGGGTTTCTGACAGCGAAAGGAGTTGGGGGAATGGAGATTCATCGCCGAATGTCACAATAGTACGGCGAACACTGCATGTCACTTGCAAGGGTCAAGGCGTGGCACAAGCGCATCAGAGAAGGACGAGTGTCGTTAGTCGATGATGCCCGGTCTGGGGCACCCCCCTGCATGACCGATGACAACGTCCAGCTGGTTGATGCACTCATTACCCAGGACCGCCGAGTGACAGTGAACGCCATAGCCCCCGTAGTCGGATTGACCGTCGGAAGTGTGCACACCATCATGAAGGAACGACTGCACTTGCGCAAAGTGTGTGCCCAATGGGTGCCCCACAGTCTTAAACCACACCAGGAAGCATGTCGAATGGCCTGCTGTCTTGGTCATCGGTGCTATGCGAGGGAAGGAAATGGGTTCCTGGCACGAGTGGTGGCTGGTGATGAGTCATGGTGTCATCACTTCGAACCAGAATACAAACGACAAAGCATCCAGTGGAAGCATCCAGGGTCACCACCACCCAAAAAAGGCAAGGCCATCCAGACGAGTGCAGGAAAGGTAACGCTGACGTTCTTCTTTGACCAAGATGGCCCCCTTCTGATACACTTCATGCCGCACGGGACAATAGTGAATGCCCAGCTTTACTCGCTAACATTGACAACCCTTCGTCAAGCGATCAAAACAAAACGACCAGGCAATCTCACCAGTGGGGTCATTCTGCTCCACGACAATGCACGACCTCATACGGCCAATATAGTCGCGGCACTCCTGCAGAAATTCAAATGGGAGGTTCTCGGCCACCCTCCATACAGTCCAGACCTCTCTCCCTGTGATTACGCCATGTTTGGTCCCCTGGAAAGGGCTCTGCGGGGCCAACGATTCACCTCGGACGTCGACGCCCAGCTGTACGTGCGGAACTGGTTCACTTCGTTGCCCAGGGAATTTTATGAGACAGCCATTCACCGCCTCGTGTCCCAATGGGACAAGTGCCTCATCAGCCAGGGCAAATACTTTTAACATACAGGTACTGGTTTCTGTAATTGTACCTCCGGCTCGTTACTTTTTGAACGCACCTTATATGTACTGTCAGTTGGCTGTATTAGCTATATAAAATAAAAATTTCAAGGTAACTTTTACTTACCAAAACTTGATGAACTCACTACCTGGTATCAGCAGCTGGTTCAATGGTAATTCCAATGCCAACAACGTCTTACCTGCAAAAGACAAACAGTTGGTATAAGATTTTACAATGTAGTTACATTTCATTACAATTATTTTATATACAATAGGTCTGTTGTTGTTGTTAATTCATTTAGGAACTTTGCGACATCGTTGTCATTGCGCCCGTGAACTTAGGTGTGTGTGTATATTTAAAGAGATAGAATTTGTCTGATAACCTGTAGTATTGTGGTGTCTGTAGCAGTGTGTCCATTTGTAATTCAGGTGAGGATTGTGAAGGAGGTGGTTGTTGCCTCAATTTAAGAACCAGGCTATTTGCCTGGAGCAGAAATGGGCAACCACTTCCAGGATGGCTGAGGTAGGAATCGAACCCGCCTCTTCTCAGTATTACCTAGCGTGGTTGAGTGTACGGTACCCCGTTTCAGCCCTCAGGCCAGAATTAAATTTCTTGGCATTGCCAGAAATTGAACTCGGGCCTCCGCGGTGACAGCCAAGAATGATAGCCACTACGCAATGAGGCGAACACAGCGTTCCAAAGCTACTAAAGTCTGTTCGCCGAGTCGAGATAGGGGAAGTAATCACAGTTGTACACGTGATTGCAGGGCTGCCCGCAAGGGGTGCATAGAGCTGTGCCTGTTGAACGTACGCCAACTTCAGTGCTGTGTATAGCCTACAAGTGAAGCGGGCTGACTTATCGGTTCAAAGCTACAGCGCGGTTTATTTATTGTTCGTTTATGTATTTAATTAATTAATTAGTTCTTAACTGCTTATGACAGGCAACAGTATACAGCAGTAAGTGGAGCAAGTCTTGTCTTTCCTATGGCTATATGATGACTAATGATCTTGGAGCTTCTTGGCTACCGGCAGAGCCGATGACGTGAACTGGGCGTGTCTACCTGTCCAGGCAGTCAAGTGACCACGTGCAAGTATTTACGCGCGCTATCCCGACTCGGCGAACAGACTTTAGTGTGCTCTTTCAAGGGGATGTTGATTGATGACTTATTTGTCCGGTGAACTTACTATTTGTTACATGCTTCTTCATTTAATAACAGTAATTCACTATTAAACCCCTCAGTTGTTTCCATACCCAGCAAGATCCTCGTCAGCCTACAGACGTAAGACAGCTGACTCAACAGCATTAAATTTGCTGATTTCTCTGGACTCCGTTTTATGACATGGAAGATTGGTCTATCGGCCGAGTAGTTTCTCGGCCTATGATGTTTCCCATGAAGCTTTCATTTAATCAGAGGAGAAAGAGTTACAAACAGAAGTCACAGAGAAATGTTTTTGATTGTCAGATGTTTAATGAAGAGGACGTAAACCCTGCCAATGTACTTCGGATCCGGAACTAAAAAATGCATGCATTAATAAAAGTCCAAACCCAAGCAGCATTGCCACGCATGTTAAGCCTCGCACCATAACTGCAATAGGGAGCCGACCCCGGAGCCCAATAATTAAAAGTTACATGTAAAAATACACACGTTGTCAGACAAATTCAACAAATACCCAAGTACACGAGGTTGATGACCAACATGTCCCAAGCCCTTGAAAGCAGCTAACAGTACAAATAGAATAGAATATTATGAGTACAGCACATATTTATACACGCGTTGCAGCTAAATCAGTTTAATTGTATCTACATATTTGACTAACGAATGATCACATATATTGAAGTTTTCACGAAAGTGTACGAAGAGGATCTAAGTGTACAACAACAAGTAGTTCCGTGAAGAACTATACAGCCTATTTTCATATATCCTACTAATGTTAATTGTCTCTATCAACAAACAAAATTTCAGTTTAACTGCTGTAACAGATTCGTAGATATTGAGAACCGTCTAAATATTTCATATGGTCGCCGGGATGGATTTTTATTTTTGTACTATTACATTAAGATTATTGTGTACGTGTGGTATTCAAACTTCAATCGCATGATAGAACACAAGAAGTAAAAACGAGATTTTAAAAGTACGCACACCAGCCATCTTGTGATTATGCAAACAATTGAAATAAATTACTTGCCAGTGGATCAACATTTGTATAAGCATTTAACGAGCAACGTTTCACGGCACTCGGATAGTTAATTCGCGAGAAACTTCCATTTAAATATTTATACTTCGCGTCACCGCCATGTTGGATTTGTGCTCACCAGGTTACTGAAAGTCCTATAGGTGAACATAAGTTCATAGTCTCTATGAACATAAAAAAATCAGTTTGGTTGCTGTAAAAGATTCATAGATATTGAGAACCGTCTAAATATTTCGGAAGCTCGCCATTTAGGATTGTTATATGTATAGGCCATAGAGTTATGTACCATTCAAGGACAATTATTTCCTAGCTTCATTATTCAAACTTTCACTTCGATCGCATGATTACGACACAAGAATAAAATCTTAATTTTAAAATTTCGCACAACCGCCATTTTGAGGTTATGTAAACAATTGAATTACATTAGATGGCAGTGCATTACAATCTGCAAAATCATTTACTGTACCACATTTCACTGCGCTCAGAGAGTTAAATCACGAGAATAGTCTATTAAAATATTTCAAATTCGCTTGGTCGCCATGTTCGTTTTGTAGTTTATGAAATATACATAGGTAAACTTGTATCAGTACCCTTTATCACCGATCTCGAGATTAACGGTCACGTTAAACTACAAGCTTCCTTCCCCTTTATCACCGTACAAAATTGCATGATGATATCTGTAATAGTTTCGGAGATATAGAATGTCAGTGAAATATTTCGCACAGCCGCCATTTTGAGGTTATGTAAACAATTGAACTTAATTAGACTCCAGTGCATTACAATGTGTATAAACATTTGCTGTACCAAGTTTCATTACGTTTGGATAGTTAAATCGTGAGAAATGTCTATTTAAAAGTCTCAATTTCGCTTGACCGCCATGTTGGTTTTGTAATCACCAGGTTTTTGAAAGTCTCATAGGTGAACTTCTAGTAGTGCCCTTTATCACCGTACACAATTTCAGGGCGATATCGGTAATGGTTTCGGAGATATTGAATGCTAGTGAAATATTTCGCACAGCCGCCATGTTGGATTGGTGAGACGTAACAAAATTTGAAGGGCACGGTCGAGGTCGCCGGGAATAGTGCTTTGAAATTACCAAGTTTCATTGAAATCGCTCCAGTCGTTTAGATTTTATTAGGGACACACACACACACACCTCACACACACACACACACACACACACACACACGGACAAAAGGTGATCTCATAAGCCTATTTTTTCAAAATTGAAAATAGGCTAAAAATAGTACATCATACTAAAGAGGAATTTCAACACAACAAAATATAAGCCTTCGTATTTCCAGGCATCTGATTACGCAGCCATTGTAACTCATTGAGCTTGTGGAATAAGCTTGAGTAAGACAGATGACTTAATTTTTCATTTTTTGGACATGATACTTACAAATATTCTCACCGAGTCTGTGGGTGATGACTAGCAGTGATAGAAATAATTAAATCAAAAGCACTGTACCGTAGCAAATGCTGGGGAAAGATGGTGCCTGTGTTGAATGGTAATTCGTGTCAGTGCACTACTACTGTGCATCGTTATATATGTCTGTAAAAAAAACTCTCGTTACTAGCTCCTGTTACATTATTTTCGAACCTTTTTTGTACAATACACGACGTGATATCTTGTCCTTAGGACGGTAGCGCTATTTGCAACGTTGTTATCGGTAGCACTTCGCATGGGTGATGACTACGAATCTAGAAACTGATAATAAATAACACTTACGTCAAGTTTTATTTCAGTCTCTATGATTAGGGGCAGATGACCTCGTAGTTCCACCCCTTAAAACCTCAATAAGTAACTAACTCTCTAGGCTTGAAGAATGGAGACTACTTGAATAATATTGTTTGAGTTTTGTTACGTTTTCCTTCTTTTTATTATTTTTACTAATTGTTTATTTATTATTTAATTTCTGAGCTGTTTTTCACTAATTTTGACCAATTGTGATTTTTTTCTTTTTGGATTTTGACTAATATTGATTCTTGTGTTGTTTTAGATTTTGTTTTTACTTTTTGAGCTTTTTGACAAATTTTGACTAATTTTAATGTTTGTGATTTTTTTTAATTTTTAATTTTTATTTTGACTAATTTGCTTTGTATTTTAGGACTGCCAAACACTGGCGGGGATTGGGGAGGCAGAAGTGTATCCCGTTTTCGGCATGGAATTTTTGTGTTGTTTTAGATTATTTCTTTTCCTTCTTTTTTTAACTTTTTGAGGTTTCTGCCAATTGTTGACCAATTTTGATTTTGTGTGTTGATTTTATTTATTTATTTCTATTTTTTACTTTGACTGATTTGCTTTGTATTTTAGAACTGTCTAACACTGGTGGGGATTGAGGAGGCAGACGTGTATCCCGTTTTTGTCGTGGATTTTTTTGTGTTGTTTTAGATTAATTTTTATTTATTTTTTACTTCTTGAGCTATTTGCCAAATTTTGACTAGTTTTGATTTCATGTGTTGTTTTTAATTTTTTTTAAAAAATTTTTTTAAATTTTATTTTGACTGATTTCCTTTGTATTTTAGGACTGTCAAACACTGATGGGGAATAGGGAAGCAAAAGTGTACAGTATCCCGTTTTCGTCATGGAGACGATTGCTACCACTCTAAGGTTAAGGCTTCCTTGATAAAACAATCCACTCTTCAAGGAATTTCTGATTCTAGTGGACCCATGTGACAACTCTCGCTTGCGTATGAAACCCCCGCCCGGCTTTATTGGTATGCGGGCTCGGCGTGACACAGGTCTAGTAAGGGTGATGGTCATGTTCATTTGTTTAAACGCACTTTTTAAACAAATTGTACATATTGATGAAATCAGAGTTCAATTCGTCCCTGCTGTGAGTAATTCTCTTTCATTTATATACAATGAATTACAGCCAATCGCCATATCAGGGTATTTTAATTGAACGTCCGTATGATCCCATCAAGTTCAATTTCAACTAGTTCCAACTTTGCCTACAAGATGCCACTGTCACTGACACCTAGTGGTGAACGTTGGAACTTGTAGAGCGTTTGTAACCAAATATAATCTACAAATTACCTATACACTACCAATTGCAGTGGTAGGTCCTTTAAAATGCCATACATCTATGACATGGGCGCATCGGCTTCACTTCCCCTCCAAAGGAAGGCATACTGAAGGATTTTAACGCTCTTAAAATCCGAAGTCTTCGGCCGGGTTTGAGCCCGCGATCTTGTGCATAGCAGTTCAGCATGCTACTAACTACGCTGACTGCTAATTGGTTAAGATTGGTTCCTTGTGACGGCCCATGAGTATTTACCACCTTTACTGTTATGCGGGCTCAACGTGACAGTTCTGGCAGGACCTATCGTCTTGCTTATGACTTCAAACGCACTTTATAATCAAATTATATATATATATATATATATATATATATATATATATATATATATATATATATTGAACCCTTGGGCCATCGGGTCCATGAAGGTCGAACCCATGTCCTTAAGGAAGAAATGAAAGAAACGTATAGTTTCTTAAAGGAACGGAGAGAGATTTTAAGCCAGGAATATAGCTTAACATTGTGCAAGCGACTAGGGACGGATGCTCCTGAGATGAGATCACCCCACTCGACATGCCAGAGAGGGCTGGTCACGAGTATTAATAACTGAGTGGAATCTTCCACCGTGATAGAAAGAGAAGCCTGAATCGGAATTCAAGCTGACGTGGCTGGAAATTGACAACGTCGCATATGCACCAGAAGAGGAATAATTAAAATTAACACGTTTACGAGCATAATAATGAGTAAACAAGCACAGTACAGTGAATCATTTTGAATGAGAGATTTTTCAGTAAAGAGAAACCATGTAATAATTGTGCAGAAATAAACTGCCGACGTAAGACGACGTCATTGGTGAATTACCTAAGCCTCTGTGGAGGGGAGAGAACAAAAAGAATGCAACACCCACACAATTGAGGACGAGAAATTAATTAATATCTCCAAATTGCACGATCGATTCTTAGGTGCAATAAGATCATTTGACATTGAGAAGACGAGCTTTCGGAAGGTATAATTTTTATATTTGTGGCACCATTATTTTAGAAGTTGACCACAGGAAAGGCTTGAGTCTTATTTTTTTGTAGTAAAACAGTATAAAGCTTCGGGCGTTTCCAAGCCAATCATGCAGTTACAACGAGCACTCCGTGACCGGAGGTGCTGCATCAAAGTCTTCAAACGTATGAACCTCAGGGGAGGTCATACTGCGCAACAAGTATAAGCAACGAATGCAGTTATTCTGAGAGCCCGTGAGGGGGCGTAACGCTGTATCACACCGAATGCAGTTCACGACAGACTCCGTGAGGGGAGGTGCTATATCACATCACAACGAAAGCAGTTATTATCAGCCTGCGGGCATGACATTGTGTCACGATCAACATTGAATGCAGTATTCAGACAGCCAGAGGGCACGTCGCTGTGTCACATCGCATACAGTCCTACGAGCATTCCGTGAGGGGAAGTGCTGCTCCACGACGTAGAAGTAATCATTCCGACAGTCCGTGAGGGGACGTAACTCTGCGTTACATCGATAACCGCTACCAGTACTCCTTGAGGGGAGAAACGCTGTTTTACATCACCGAAGTAAGATCCAATAGCCACAGGCGTCACAGTAGTAACGACTTGCTTGCCTCCATAAGGAGCATTTAAGGCGAAATTTTAAAGTATCGCCGCAGTGAAGTATTAGGAAAATCCTAATTATAGGATTTAGGCCCGACTGTATACAAGTTAAAGTGAAAATTCGCAAGTTATAGTCAGAGCAGGCTGCGAACGTCGGACTTAAAGGCGATAGGTCGTTAAATGTACGAACGAACAGATCATAACGTACGGAAGTATCGTACCAGACAGATAAACTGTTATCTGAATTGAAGCAACCTAAAAGGAAGAACAGAATAAGGTTCGAACGTAGAAGTGTTAAAACAGTTCAAATAAATAGAATAGGAGACTATAAATATTAGCTCCAGATAGCAGGCGAACAATTCTAATAGTACTAGAATCGAGAAGTGCTAGCTGCTAGAAACTAAATCTATAGGTCTTAGAGGAGACCTCGATCCATATAGACTTTCGTTAGGATCAATAGACAGATCTACAGAGAAGCCGTTCAAACTAGATCAATAGCCGGTTATCCAGGATAGGAATAGCAGAATTGAACTCCATGGAACAGTAGATGTTTCGGGACTTTCGCATTCTTCAGAATAGGAAGCCGACATCGGATAAATTTCACCCTTGGAAACGGGAATTGAAGAAGATCACGTGTGATAGGCGCAGAAACACGGCCTAGTGATCGAGAAATTGTGAAGTGTAAAATAATCAAGATTGTGTGTTAGATAATATTTTTAGTGTTATTATGTGTTCAAAAGGGACACACCAGTATATAAAAATGTCGTCAATATTAAGTGTTTTAGATATATGTTTATTTGTGTTTTTACGTAAGATGAATACCTTTAATATGGTGTAAAAAGTTCGAAGTGGGCCCAAAAATGAAACACCACACCAGATTTAAGATCAGGGATGATCTGGAAAATATGTAAGTACAAAATTCATTTTTATTTTGGTGTCAGAAATTGATTGTGTACAAAACCCACCAGAGTTTTTGAGTGAAAGGGATGTGTTTTAATGAATAAATACTGAATAATCAAGAACACGGTCTGAACAATAATAATAAAATAAATAGAGAAATTATGAATAATTATGTAAAGAATAAATCCAGTATAGGAAATATGTGAATAAAGGGTTAATGTATTTAACAAATGTCAAAGGAGCAAGCGAAATATCAGTTAATTATCACGAAAGACATTGAAATAAAGTAAAGTTGAGATATGAAAGAAATAGCTTTTGAGCTTGTATAAAGAATAAAGATAATAATAATAATAATTAAATATGGAAATGTTAAACAAAAATCAAATAAATTGATATGAACATAAGAACGTTAAGCCTTAACGTATGTGTAAGAAATGAGGTTCAATAGAATATTTTCAAACAGGGAGCGATTTATCGACCATGGAAAGATTAATATGTGAATTAAAATAATATGAATTGTTACTAAAGAGATTTATCAGTTCTTGGGAAGACATTTTCGGCTTAAAATAATGCATAGCGCATAATGAGCGCAAATATAATATTAAAGTGTCACGCTAGGAACGCGTAGTGGTGAAATACTTGGTACATTACTTATGGAGGGTAGTTGATTGCAGTGAATTGATAATTGTGTAAGTCCTCTATTTGTGACCTTGGTATCACGAGGCATTGTGTATGTATTTAAAAAGGGAGCTAATATATGGTATTATTGAGCGTATGTCATATGGGCCACGGCCGACTCTAAATCGCATTTTGTAATAAGTCCTCTATACGGGATTAGTTCCCGAGGCACCTGAAGAGATTCGAATGCAGGATCTTCTTATGATAAAAGCCCCTGTAATTCTCCGTCGTCGTATGTGTATTTAATCTTCCCAATCAATGAGGACCCTCTCATAATTAATAAATGCCAAGGATACAGAAATGGTCTGTGAACCAAAGAATAGTTGTTTGAATGTTACGGTACAATAAAGCCCGGTCTCCCCAGAGCTGGATAGAATGGAAAGGTTTGTTTTGAAAGCCTTGAAAATAAACTACTAAATGTTGGGTCAGACGGGATGTCTCCTCCACCCTAACATGTCATAAATCGCACCCCAGTAGTAGAGACTAGCTCTTTTAAAGCGAGAAGGAACATAGACCGTCTCGTAAGCTGTTGTAAGAGAAATGAATACACCAGGAGTGTTTAAAGTTGTAAACGACCCGGGCGTTGAACCGAGGTCCTTAAAGAGGGATATTTCGTTTGCCGGTTCAGATCGTAGTTTCTTATATGATAATGGTCTATTAAGACATAAGAGATAAATAACAATCCCTATTGTAATAATGTATGGACGTGGGATTCCACGAGTTGATTGAAGGCAACTGAGTTCGGGAGTAACTATAGTTTTTTGACTGTGTCAAGTACCTTCACGCTCTGGAGTACACAATTGATTTTCTGATTACCTTAATATGTTTGTGAAATAAAGAGAGATGATAACAACTGAATGTGTGGACATGCCCCAAAAACATTGAGTTAGATAATTAAAGTAGATTTTAAATATAATTATATATTTGTCCTTGAGAAATAAGAAAATATAAAAAGCTAATGTTTGAGGTGTACAAGAATGACACTGTAATAATGTAAATGCATGGAGCCAACGAGCTCGGAGTTTTGTAAACTTAATGTTAGTGCTTTATGGAAGTGAGACTAAGTAAGAATTGTTGGTTTATGTGAAAACCACAGGTTTTGGAATACAATATTTGTTTATTTTATTTTGTGATCCCTTGTTCATTTGGAACAAGCAGTTGATATTTGGGTCAGTAATTAAAGTGTTAAAAATGTTTGTAGCGCCATTAATTTTATTAATTAAATATGTTTAAATAGGAGTTGATTTTGTTGTTATTTTTGCAAGTGTATCCTCTAATTAATCCAAAATATGTGAGTCACAGAGTGGGGGAACTTACCACTGCCCCGAAATCCCGAATTGAGCTACGCTGGTATACTGTGATTGGCATATTTCATGCTAAATGGGCACAATATATAGTATATCCGCTCACTTTTGAAGAAATGCAAGATTTTTTTTCTGTACCATTAAGACGATTTGGAAGTTTTTGGTACAAACCACACCTTCTAACTCCTCCTTGTTTAAGAACTTGAGTTTTGTGAAACATAGGCCTTAGCGTTTTATATAATTACACGATACTCAAATAAGTGGCAAACGAAACCGTGTATTCCAATCTCCTGCCTCAACTAGGTTAATGAGAGGTACAACAAGAGGATTATATTTCCTAAAGCGCGGTGTCTCGGAGTAATGGAGTGAGTGACGTAGCGTCTTGGCTTTGTTCGCCAGTGAGAAGGTCGCACGTCAGAGCTGACACTAAGTGCTCTCTTTGTTTTTACACAAGATTTGCTTAATAGCTGCTTTCATTGGAAAAAACAAGCTGAGAAAGGAAGATAGTCCTTTATGTTTGGGACGCTGACAAAAACAGAAGAAATATACCAACTAATGCTGGTACTATTAATCGATTAAGCTAATTCATCAAATAATCGGTTGGAACAAAGCAGAAAATTCGATTAATTGCTGCAATTAGCGATTAATCGATTGCGTGTTTAATCGATTATTCGGTTGGTCGGAAAATTGATTAATTGTGATGTCGATTAATCGATGTATTTCGCTCCTATCACTCGCTCTCACAGAAACAAAACAGACTTAACTAATTAATTAAAATATATTGCATCGTATATTTTTAAATAATGTTCATTCTTTAAGAAAACTGGGCTAAAAAAGTAAAATTAAAATGCTTCTGTACTAAATTATAACATTGAATAAGAATTCAAATTCTTTGCTGAATACTCTGGATTTTCTTAATTCGAAACCCTTCCCAATTTGATGTTCTCCTTCCACTATCACTGTTTCTTATTTGGTTGTTGTTTACATAAAAAAGGAAGGAAACTAGTGTATATTTAGGTAAAATAGTAATTTTTATAGATTTCCTTATATCATTTCGAAAATAAGCGTAACTCAAATTAAGCGATGAACTCTCATTAAAACATATTTTCTTATCTCGTGTCTACTAATCAATTATTATTAATATAGACTACAGAATCCGCCAGAAGAAAGTATGCCCTCTTTGCCAGACGATATCGGGATATGGACATTGTCAACTGTTACCATTGTTTATAAATGTTATAGTATGGTCTTTCGCTCAACAGATGTCGGTGGGGCAGATGACCTCGGAGCTCCGCCCCTTAAAACAACAATAACTAACTAACTAACAGATGTCGGTACTTGCATCATGATAGTGGAAAATCAAAATGGCTGAGGTACGCTTGACGTTCGAGCAATGAAAGTGCATTCTGAATTGTTTTTTCAGGTTTGATAATGTCGTTGAAGTACAACGTCAGTGGAGGAGGGAGTTTGAAACAGAACCCCTAACACCCCTGACAAATAAACGCATTGCTGGGAAGTTTGAGACGCATGAAACGATTTGTGAAATTCACAAATGAAGATCGGGAAGAACGCGTAAGGCTACTAGTCCAGCTTTGTCGGCTCACGTGTTGGAAGGGTTTGCTAATTCTCCCCAGAAGTCTGCTACGCAATGCGCGGTAAGTGGGGATTAGCAGTACAAGTGCACGACGAATTTTGAATATAGTTAAGTGGAAGGTTTACATTCCACGATTACTGCATGCGCTTAATGAGGACGATCCTGATCGTCGAATGCAATTTTGCGAATGGTATCAACAAATGGTAACCCAAGATGAACAATTTCTGACGAAGGTAGGGTGTAGTCTGATGAATCCCAGTTTAAACTTAATGGAACAGTGAATGGACATAACTGTGTCTAATTGTCGCCGGAAAATCCGCATGTTCATGTGTGTGAGGGGGGAGAGGGGAATTTTCTGATAACCGGTATTATTGTGATGGCAGTATTAGTCTTTGCATTTGTAATACAGGCGAGGATTTGGAAGGAGGCGGCCGTGGACTGAAGTTAGGAACCATCCCGGCATTTGTCTGGAGTAAAAATGGGGAGACCACGGAAAACCACTTCTTCTCAGTTTTGTCTCACGAGGCTGAGTGTACCCCATTCCATCCCTCAGACCACAATCTAATATATTGGCAGAGCCAATACCCGGACCACCAGGGCGACAGCCAAGAATGCTAGCCACTAGACCGGAAAGTGGACCCAGTTTAATTCATCTTCTTTTACTTCATATCTCATTAACTCCTCTCATAGCATTGGAGTCAGGAAGGGCATCTGCCCGTAACAACCTCCCATGTAGACACAAATCTACCTCATCTCATAACAAGAGGGAGACATACATACATTATTAACTGAGCTACTGTGTAGCCTCATTGATTTACAATGATTCTGCTTGGAAAAGAAAAGCACTTTTTGAAATATTTAATAAACTGGAGTTCCATTTCCTCTTTAAATATACTATACAACATATTATTCTGCCTGAAGACAATCCAAGCAACGATCACCGCGAAACTGGCCTCCTTGGTCTTATGCAGTGGTGTAAAGTTAGCAAGTTACCTAATTACTAAGAAATTCAATTAAGAATTCAATTTGAGCTTGGTTACCCTAGTCTTGCATTCTCGACACCACCTTGATTGCGTCGTTACATAATTATAGCCCATCTCGTGCTGGCCATTTCCTTAAATTAGAATATACAGTACCTACAGCCGCGTGCCCTTTACTAGCGACCACCACTGTACCAGGCCACTACCGTGAGTAATGGATTACGTTTCAAAATAAAAAATATTCGAGCGTAATTTGTTTGATTTTCACAACCTACTGAACATCAACAAAAGCAAAAACCAAAAGAACCCGGCTTTGCCAAGATATTTTAATCTGATGTGAGGGCTGGAATGGGGCACCCTCTGCTTCGTGAGGCAAAACTCAGCCATCCTGGAAGTGGTTTTCCGCTTATGTGATTATTTTGATATTGTCTTTAGGAGATACGAATATAGGACGTTCTCTCTTTTAATTTTTGAAACATACATAAATAACAAGGAACAACTAAAAACCAGCTAGTGTTGATATGAACGTCCGGATGTCATGTAAGTAACTTTAACATAATAGCAAATTATAGTAGCTTGTAAGAAATTCGGTAAGAGCATACTAAAAAAATATCTTTTAAATGCAAATGATAGTTATTGCTTATTGATATTTAACTTGAGTCTAATAGGAAAGCGCACACATTGCTCCCCTCAAATGGCTCCTGTGTGTTTCAATTCCGCAACCCAACAAGCTCATCAGTTAGACAAGTTGCTAGCTCTCAAGAAGCTTGAGAAGAAGCTGCACAGCCTGGATAAATTGTAAAGAATCTACGCAGCATTGGTCTATCTTCTTCAACCTTTTACCACTTTTGATGTTTTAGAAGCTTTTTTGGCGATCCGATCAAACTGCATTGAAAGCAATTTAGGTTAGGTGAACTTCACAATACAATAAATGATAGTAAACAGATAGGATTGTCTTCAAGTGATAAGAACTCTTTGTTTGAACCTCACACATAACCCCCTGGCCCGAAGAGACGGCGAGACCGTCTAAGGGGGCCCGCCGCCGCAGGGGCAATAGCCATGCGACGGAATGAAACGACTGCTATATATATATACCTCACACATCATTTACTTGTTTGCTTCAGTTTAGCGACGTCGAACGTTAATATTATGACGGAAATATAAAAATACGATTCCGCATGATCAGAATACTGAATGCATAAAATTAATTTGTGAGTAATTTCATTATCTGTTGGTGAGTGCGAGTACTTGCACGGATACTGCACACATATCCATTCATTTTCTTAAACTTTTGTTGTTGTTTCATTTGAAGGGGTTGGTCATCGTGGTCACCTTGCTCCGTGTAATTGGGATCGCGTGGATTCTTTGTCTAATAACCTGTGTTATTGTGATGGCTGTATTAGTGTAATAGGATCTGAAGATGATCACTTGATGATCGAAACTGGTCATCCAAGTTTATTTATTAATGTCATGTAATTGTTTTCAGGATTAGTGAAACATCTATTACAATTGTGTACGATCATGTTGACCGACAGAAAATCATTAAATTTCAATAATAAGGCAACACTAGAAAATGGATTCCATAACTTGATGATTGTTTCTGATAGCGAAGATGTCTGCTTTCCCATCAAAATATGTAGAATTGCGGTACAATATTGATGACAGGCACAATTACAAAATTAATATTGTGATTTATTTGAAATCTAAAAGTCTGAATAAAACCACCAATAGTCGATAAATATATTATTATAAGTTGTTTAATTAAAAAAAAAACTTTACGAGCCTTACAGTAGTCGCATATGATGTGTAACATCTGACATAGAAGAAACCTCACGTGAAATTGTTGATACACCGGTATTTTATTATATTATTGGCACGAATATTAATCTATTGTAAAAGGGAATGTTTTACAGATATTGTAGTTTATAATACGGAACTGAGTTTATTGGATGATTTGTAGCTTCCACCAGCACTAGCCTAAATAAAGAATACGATATGGATTAAATAGATTAAAAGACGCGACACCACTCATAACCTTAAATTCCTTATAAACAGGTCCCCGTCATTCACAGAATGAGTCATATTGATACGGTTGGCAGCAGAGTATCAAGAAGGCAGTGCGAGAACAATCAAGAAGGCAGTGCGAGAGTAGAAATATCAAGTAGGCAGTGAAGAAAAATAAAGAGTCTAGGAATTGTTATGTATTATTAGTGTGTAAAAAAAAAAAATTATATGTTGATGAATGTCCAGGAGGGGTACGATCCAGCTGGCAGTGTGTATTACACACTTCCGTCCGATCCACTTCCGTCCCATTTTTCAAAATCACTCCCACAAAAATATCCATCAACCGAGTGGAAAGATGTTACACATCAAAACAGGACTACTTTAGAGCACAGTGTGGTCATCATCAGCAATCTTAGGTTGTCGGATGAAACTATTAAAACAATAATATAAAGTTGCGAGAGATTGAAACTATATGAGTCGTCCAGTTGCAAAACTCGTTTAATCCCCTTGTGAATAAGGATCATGTCGTACTTTGCTTTTGCTTTTGCCTTTCCTTTTGCCTTTCCTTTGCTTTGTTTTGTTTTGTTTTGTTTGGTTTCGTTTTATTTCGTTTTAAATTGTTTTATTTAATTATTTTTGTTTGATTTGTTTTTATTTTGTTTTTATTTAGTTTTCTTTTGTTTTATTTTGATTTTGTTTTGTGTATTTTGTTTTGTTTTATTTTGATTTTCCAGAAAACAAACAAAAACAAAAACAAAAAACACGAAGCAAAAAGAAAAATTCAAAAACAAAAACAAAAGCAGAAAACAAAAAACAAGAAGCACAAACCAAAAAGCAAAATTCAAAAAATCAAAAGAAGAAAACAAACACAAAACCAAGAAAGAAAAGCAAAAAGTTCAAAAGCAAAATAAAAAAGCAAACACAAAACCAAAAACACACAGCAAAAAGAAAAAAGTAGAAAACAACAAACACAAAATATACCCGAAAGTCCAGAGAAACGTTTCTCATGAAAATGATTCTTATTCACATGTGGATTAAACGAGATTTGCAACTGGACGACTCATATGGTAATTTAGAGATGCTCATAAAATATTCCAATACGATTGAAGTCCGATATGTTACAAAGTAATTTAACGAAAAATATAACCAATTAATTTATTATCTTCAAAACCACCTATGAAAATGTTGTTTAGTTTTGGTTATACTATTGGTTAAATTACTTAATAACAGATCTGATTTCGATTGGAATATTTTAAGAGAATCTCAAAATTACCATATAATTTGGTTGGTTGGTTCCTTAGTTTGGGGGCTACGACAACGCGGTCATGTAGCCCCGTGTACTTTGGGTGTGTATAGAATTTGTCTGATAAGCGGTGTTAATTATGATTTGCTGTGATTTAGGTAAGGAATGCAGACCATCAATTTTTCAAGTAGTTCCAATTTTCGCTACCAAATGCTACCGTCCACGACACTTAATGCGAACTTGGCTACTAGATGACATCCCAGCCAGCACCTGGCGTCAAACGTTGGAACTTAAGAGCTTTAATCAAACCTAACCTACAAATTTTGCTTCACACAAGTTTAGTTAGTGGAAGGTTCTTTTTAATGCCATAAATCTATGAAATGGGACCGCCGGATTTACTTTCCCTCCGAAAGAAGGCATGCTGAGAGACTTTTAACGCTCTTAAAAAAATCGGATGACTTCGGCCGGGTTCACCATACAGTATCAATTACTCGCAACTTTATAATTGTTTTAATAGTTTCTTCCGACTGAGAGCGTGAGGGCGCAGTAGCTTAGTTGCTTGTCTTTCACCCGGACGGCCGGGGATCATAACCCGGGGACAGCTCGGTGAAATTTTCACCCGAAAAGTCAGGTGGCGTCAGGAAGGGCATCCAGTCTTAAATCCTCGGCCAAAACCAAAATGAGTCAGGTTGGCACCGGCAACACCAATTTATTGAGATAAGCCGAAGAAAGAAATCATAGTTTATACACAGCACTGGGCCATGTGGCCAAGCTCTCTGGGTTCAAGCCCCACCGTCGGCCATCCTTGAAATGGTTTTCCGTAGCTTCCCATTTCAAATTCTAGGAAAAATGCTGGGACAGTACCTCCTAACAGGCGACGGCCGCTTCCTTCCACATCCTTGCCCAATTTCATTCGCCATCAATCATTTCATCTCTCATGAGCTTGGCTTCATAAAAAGACATCCGACCGTAAAATCCATTCGTCACAAATACTTCCATCGCATCTCATCCACGACCCCGTAGGAAAACGGCAATAATAAGGGGTTGACATACATACAATAGTTTCTTCTGACAACTTAAGATTGCTGATGACCACACAGTGGTCGAAACTAGTCCTGTTGTATTAAATAACTAATAATAACATATTTGGTGACTATTGTTGGTCTTATTTAATACCATTTACGTTTAAATTAAATTTGTCGATAAGGTTGGATGGTTGGTTCCTTAGTTTAGGGTCTGCGACAACGCAGTCATGTAGCCCCGTGTACTTTGGGTATGCGTAGAATCTGTTTGATAACCGGCGTTAATTGATGGCTGTATTAGTGTGTGTTATCTGTAATTCAGGTAAGGACTTCAGACGATCAATTTCACGTACTTCCTACTTTTGCTACCAAATGCTGCCTTCAACAGCACCTTCGCAACTAGATGTCACCGTAACAGGCACCTGGCGACGAACGTTGGAACTTAATAGAGCGTTAACCAAATCTAACCTACATATTTAACTTCATACAATTGTAGTTAGTGGAAGGTTCCTTTACATGCCATAATTGAATGGTATGGGCCCACCGGCTTTACTTTCCCTCCGAAGGAAGGCATGCTGAGGGATTTTTAACGCTCTTAAAATATCCGACGACTTCGGTCGGGTTTGAACCCACAATCTTAGACATAGAAGCATAGAATGCTACCAACAACGCAACCGAAGCCGCCTTTTTGTCAGTAAGGACTAATTCGTTTCAGATATGATTGATTTCATATGGATACATATTGTTATATATTTTGCTTTAACCTGGATTTCCACCCTTAAATTCAAATATATTTCTTGAATTTTAACAGAGCTCTCCATTTTAGATTTCAATTCATTATCGCTGTATGATATATTGAAGTGATTAGTGAGCAGGAAGACACTCAAAAGGAATGGGCAGCTTTCCACTGCACGCTAGTATATTTGAAGTCAGCGTTGGAGTCACCAACATTGGTTAGAGAATTGGGTTGGGAAACACGGGAGAGGAGGAGAAAAAGGGAACAGAGTTGGCTGCGTACAAGAAGAATTGGGCTGGAAAAACTTGGTGCAGGGACGGGTTTAAAGCCACGTTCTGTGACGGGAGTTGGTGCTAAGGGAGCAGAAAATAAGTAAATGTACTGCGTTGACAAAGAGAACTGGAGTTTAATAGACTTCGCTCCATACAATATGAGTTTCCTAACGAATGTACGAGCGGTTTTAAATTAAGGAGCTTCGACAATGCTTTGCTCTGAGCACAAGAATTGTTGGAGAGTAGGAGAGAGATAGCTAGCGAGTGAGAGGGAGAATTTATTACGAAGGTTGATTCAAAAGTCATGAAATCCACCGAGCGTAGTTCTACGCACCACACAAGGGGAGGTGGAAGTCCAGACATTGAAGATTCCTATACTGACGATATCAGTGTCCATTTTAAGGGCCGTTATCACCAACTCTTTATTGAAGATTATTTCCTTAATTACTACAGGGTCATCGAAAAATAATGCCAACATTTCAAAAAATTATAGCACCGAAACCCTTTATGATAAAAGTGTAATTCTTTTACTGAACGCCAGCTGGTTAAAGTAAGTTTAGTTTTGGAGGGGACGTGACCTTGCTATGTGCACAATAGATGCGCAGTAGCCAAGGTCGGCCAGGGGTGCGCGCGCCAATGACTGCACCGCCCGACAAACTGCACCTGATTACAAAGCTGTAATTCGATGGTTTAATCAGTTTAAGGAAACAGGGACTGTAGAGAAAAAATCTAGGCCAGGCCGACCACCAACATCAGCATTGAACTGACGCTTTCCCAATGGTTGGATTGGTACGTGCAAGCATTTCAGGAGTAACTGTCAAGATGGCGGCAGAAATTCGCTCCCACAGGTGATCCAAATCCCGAATTTTTTCTTCATACACAATGTTTTTAATGTACCCGCAGAAAAAAAATCCAAAGGGGTGAGGTCAGGACTTCATTGGCGCGCACGCCCCCGGCCGACCTTGGCTACTGCGCATCTAGTGTGCGCATAGCAAGGTCACGTCCCCTCCAAAACAAAACTTACTTTAACCAGCTGGCGTTCAATGAAAGAATTACACGTTTTAACATAAAGAGTTTCGGTGCTATAATTTTTTGAAATGTTGGCAATATTTTTCGATGACTTAAATAGGAGAGTTAATGCATGGTTATCGTCGATACTTTTCACAAGGCCATTCGGGTTCCTGATTACTTAAATACGTTTTAGGGCTCTGGCGCATGCGTAGACTAGGTTTCACCCTGGAAAAACATGGCGGACAGGTCAAGAGGCGTGTAGCACTGATCGTCGTTTGCGATGCTTCCTTAAGATTTTCTGGAACAAAATTTTAAAGGAAGGGAAATACAGAGGACCTTATTCATTTCAAAAGCATAAAATGATATGAACAAAGTATTTAGGAGAATTAGCAAACTGTTAAGATTGTAGGCCTACCTTTATATCAAATCCGAGAGCTCCTGTTACATTCCTAGACTGTAATTATTATTATTATTATAGGCACTTACACCATTACATTCAGTATAGAAACTCGGATTATCAGACAATTTCAATATGGGGCTGATATCAGATCTAGAGCTTTAAATCTAAAGCTGTATGTTTAATATACCTTGTGCTACAAAAATACTAGTTTTCGGTGGAGAAAACATTCCTTTATTCGTGACCTTTTACTCTATCTTCTTAATCATATTCTAAATTTAACCTATGCAATCATATTTTCCACTGTCGAGCTGGCCATTATTACAGCAATCTTCTGAATCAAAGGAGACCACTTAGCACTTCCTATAGCGTGTTCCAGGCCCTTTCGAATAGTTGTTAACTGCAGTGCATATACAATTGACTTTAAATTTAGCTGATATTTCCGTAATGCCGTTGCGACTACCTGATATAAAGGTGAACTCCTAAGCACGCTATGACGTAAAGAATGATCATTAATCTTGCGAGTTAAAAATAAGAAGCTGGCACAAAGCTGCGGGTTTGGCTTCCACTTCCCGACATCTGCATTGCAAAGTAAGCATTTAACAAGTAACAGATATCGCACAGTGTTTAACCCTCCCGTGGTCGCGCTTGAAAATGTAACGCCAGCAGTCGCGTGGATTACAATCGTAGGCCAATATTTAATGGGTAGGCCTATTTCGTTAGCGATTTTTAGCCTACTTTCGATTTTTGCAAAAAATGAAAGTAGACTTATGAGACATACACAGGGCCAAGAATTGTGTGTCTGTCTGTGTGTGTCTGTGTGTGTGTGTGTGTTCTCTGAACGTCTGCCCCCCCCCCTGTCAATTCAAACACGGTGAACCCTAATTGAACTAAATTTGGTACAGAGGTAGCACTAGCAAAGGGCACCTCAGTGTCATATTTTATATCGCCGCCATGACGGAAACAGAATGGTGGCCACCCAAATGTTAAATGCTTAAATCAAATTACGACCAACCTAATTATTTGATCTCTACCAAATTTTGCAACAACATACCTTTTTGTGGGAAGCATCTTTTGACTGAACTACAAGGTCATCAGCCCAATAGTTTGCAGATAGTGGCCATGTATGTGTGCAAATAGATTCACCATATCAATTCAAACGCGGTGAAACCGAACTGAATGAAATTTTGTACAGAGATAGCACTAGCAAAGGGCACCTCATATACATGTTTAATATCCCTATAGCACGTTGTATTTCAGCAAAGTACTACAACCAACATTCAATTATACTCCTTGAAAAGGACAAAGTGTTATAACAATTCCTATGTATTTAGGAGAAAGTAAACTATATGTTCTTTACTGAACATCTTGTTTTAAATTTTGATTTTCAATTTTATTTATTTATTTTTACGTGTCAAAAGCACTTACAATGGATGAAGTTAATATGGACAATGAACATATTTACATTACTAGACAGTTCATTTAGGCTACACTGCTGCCGCCCAGAAGTTAGCAACCTCTATTGCATTTGTTGTTGCACGTACCAAGTCTTCCAATGTGCAAGTTTCTGATAAAGCTTTTCCTTGATTTTGGTCGTGGGTTTGCTGGTTGGTATCCAAATAATGGGTGTGCTTGAGAAGTTTGCTCCTTTTTCTTCTCACCTTTTGCCGCTACCTCTCTACGGATGTCAGGAGGAGCAATACCAGCAAGGCTGTAGCGCTTGTCCAGTGGAGTGGGCTTTAAGCATCCAGTGATGAGAAGACAAGTAGCCTATCGTTAAGAGCAACGTCTACTATTTTAGTGCGACTAGACTTAAACCACACTGGGCTTGCATATTCGCCGGCAGAGTAACACAGTGCAAAGCAAGAGGTTCTTACAGTGCTAGGGTTAGCTCCCCATGTTGTGCCTGTTAGCTTCCTTATAATGTTGTTTCTGGCTGCCACTTTTTGTTTGGTATTCAAGCAATGCCTCCTGTAAGTTAGAGCACGATCAAGGGTGATTCCTAGTTAGATTTTATAAGAAGAATGGAGTGTGATAAATAGCCTATACTAAGCATAGACAAATACATGAAATGCTAACTTTTTACATAGCAGGAAAAAAATATTTCATTTGAACGTTTGAAATAAGTGTGGTAATATATTCCGTATTGATTAAAATACATGCATTTGCAAACAGATGTGTATTGTTATACATTTTACTGTTCATATGTTATGTTTCACAATTCTATACCATAATAATAATATCGTATAGCCTCGGGTGCAAGCTTTGTTATTTGACACCCAGAGGGCAGGTAGCATGTCGAAATTCGTCGTTCCTTGGAACGCTATGAAAGTCAAGGTGGTTAGATATCTAAGCTCCTTGACACAATAGCGCTTTCTAGTAGAGAATGGAGGAACTTTGTGTTGGCGGACAATCCCGAGATTAATTTTGCCATTACGAACAAGGCCTACTGAATCCAAATGGGTTCTTTAACATGCCAACAACGTATGACATGCATGTCGTGATTTTTTTGGCCTTTCAATTATCACTTACCACGGCCAGGAGCGAACCTGCAAGTTTTGGGTTGCTAGACCGATTATAAAAAGCTATACCTATACAAGCAAACTTTTATTATTATTTTTTCTATTTTATTTTTTTAGCGTGTCGGGAGTGTCCGAGGACATGCTCGGCTCGCCAGTTTGTTGCTGCTTCTAGGTGGACACCCATTAGGTGAACTACAAGTACCGTCACGTGTGGAGTCCTGTATGGGGAGGAAAGTTTTGAATGTAAGGACGGGGAGTTGGAAGGTAGCGGCTGTGGCCTATAGTTAGGGGCCAACCCCGGCATTTGCCTGGAAGGAAGATGGTAAACCACAGGACCATCTTCAAGGTTGCCGGCGGGGGGATTCGAACCTCCTCGCCTCCCGGATGTGAGCGACTGCCAGCAGCCACGCCGTAACGACCACGGCTAACTCACCCGGTACAAGCAAACTTACGCAGTTAAAGCGTTCACCATTAATAGTGGCGTGAAGTAGAACGTTACCGTTGTACCATGCAGTTAGTCTCTGAAAAATTAACAAGACACTTACAATACACCACATAAGCTGTTAAATTCTCCAGGGGTGGGATCAAGTGCTCTCGAGAAAAATGTAATTATTTCTGTAGCTCAATTCTTCCTGTTATTGCGGTCCTATATACGTAGTCCTATCTTCCTCTCGCCCATTGCTAATATTCTGTGACAAAGAATCACATTATGGAGGTCTGCCGATAAATCATTCTACTTTATTGTTCTTTGTGACCGCTCCAGGCACAACGAGAAAAGAAGATTCCTTTGTGACGATGTGGAACGCTTCGCCCTGAGTATGAGCTTTATATTCGAAAGAACGAAGTGCGTTCTTAAAATGATTAAAAACATTTTATTCTCTTTGGATTCTATACAAATTTAAAATTACTTCTCCACTCAGTTGCCGTAGTTACTTTAGTCCTTGGCATAACGAGACACCAATTCCCTTCTTCACTGGCGATGTGTAATGTCTCCATTGAGATTATTGTTGTTGATCCGTTTAGGGGTGCCTACCTCCTAGTGTAGTGCTTCGGAGGTTCGCGTTCAATTCCCACCTTGACCATCTAAGAAGTGCTTTCCATAGTTTTCCCACTTCTACTCCAAGCAAATGCCGGGATTGTTCCTAACATTGAACCACTACCGCCTCAATTCCAGTCCTCAATTACAAATATACACACTACTACTGGCAACACAATAAAAGAGGTTATCAGTCAAATACTATATACTGACACACCCAAGCTAACGGGTTTTAATGAGCACGATGTCAGAAAGCCCCGAAATAAAAAATTATGACCTTACATTAGTCGCATCACGGTGGGTGAGTGGTTATAGTGTCGGACTACCAACCCCAAGATTGCAGGTTCGCTCCTGGCCATGGTAAGTGATTTTTGAAAGGCGACAAAAATCACGACACTCATGTCATACGTTGATGGCATGTTAAAGAACCCATTTGAATTCAGTAGGCCGTGTTCAATGGCAAAATTAATCTCGGGATTTTCCGCTAACACAAAGTTCCTCCATTCTCTACTTGGAAGCGCTGTAGTGTCAAGGAGTTTAGATATCTAACCTCCTTGACTTGCATAGCGTTCAAAGGAACGACGAAATTCGACATGCAAGCTACCCTCTGGGTGTCAATTAACAAAGCTTGCACCAGGCACCCGAGGCCATACGATATTATTATTATTATTATTATTAGTCGCATATGATGTGTAACATCTGACATGTTATCCTACTATGAAATTGAGATGAAATATATGTGAAGTCAATGTTTTTCGGCTGTACTCCTCCAGTTATTAATTTTTTCTCACGTTTCTTTTGTCGATAATTTCGCATATATTCTGCTCTGGATTTATCCATCTCTGCAAATCACAAAATCATGAAAAAATCCCGGGGCGTCACCCCGCGTCTTACAACTCCTCATACAGCACTATTGGTTCGCGAAATATTAAAAAGCCGATGATCCTTTAGTTATGGGCCCTTTGGTTAAATTAAGAGGGGGATAGGAAAACGGGGGGTGTCACCCCAAGTCCTAGGACACCTCATACAAGTCCCTGTCATTATTGGTTCGCGAGATATTAAAACGCCGATGACCTATTACTTTTGCCGGAAGCGCAAATCCCTAGTTAACAGTGAACTCATTGGTCCTTGAAATAACTACTTGTAAAACTCCAGTGCCAAATCCTGTCCAGTGCGCATGCGCGAGGTATGTCGTGCTACCAATGATTTATTGTAGGAATATATTTAATGGGGCCTCCAAACCTTGAAGTAAACCGTATGTGATGTTTCCTCTTACACATTTCCGTCCCTTTTCCAAAATCATTCCCACAAGAAATATCCAACAACCGAGTGGAAAGTTGTAAGACATCAATAAATGAATAAACAACAAGTCGTTTAGGGGCTTTGCTATGTCGTGATCAGTGAACAGTAGCTGAGTTAATTATGACTTGGATTTGACAGAAGGCGGCCGTGGCCTAACGTTAGGTACCATCTCGGTATTTGCATGGACAAGAAGAAACCATAGAAAACCAATTCTAGGACAGGTAAGGTGAGAATCGAATCCATCTCTTCTCAGTTTTACCTCACGACGCTAAGTATTTTGAACAATGGGAGAGTGGCGACTTCGGTGGCTCTGTTGGTAGCATGCTGAGCTTCTATGCCCAAGGCCGCGAGTTCAAACCCGGCCGAAGTCGTTGAACTTTAAGAGCGTTAAAAATCCCTCAGTACCGTATTCTTTTCTTCGGAGGGGAAGTAAAGCCGGCGGGCCTATGTCATAGAGTTAGTTAGTTATTGAGGTTTCAAGGGGCGGAACTACGAGGTCATCTGCCCCTCATGTCATAGATTTATGGCATGAAAACGAACCTTCAACTAACTAACCTTGTGTGAAACAAAGTTTGTAGGTTAGGTTTGAGTAATGCTCTTAAGTTCCAACGTTCATCACCGTGCGCTGGTTGCGATGGCCTCTACAGTAGTAGTATCCAAGTTCACAGCTAGGTGTCGTGGATGGTAGCATTTGGAAGCGAATATAGGAACTACTTGAAATTATCGTCTGAAGTCCTTACTTGAATGAAAAATACAGACAACACACACTAATACAGTCATCACAATTAATACCAGTTATCAGACAGATTATACACACACCCAGTGTACACGGGGCTACATGACCGCGTTGTCGCAGCCCCTAAACTAAGGAACCAACCAAAGGGAGAGTCACTTCCGCGACATTCCCTTGTACTTACTATAAAACAATGGGCTCGCCTGGACCCAATCTGTAGCTGCAGTCACGTAGCGCTACAATAGCAAACGAAGGTCACTCCTCCAAGGATAAAATAAATGTTCACTGATGGCGGGAAGGATACGGCTTAATGCGACAAGCACGATCACTTCCGTCACACTGTGCACTTTGGAAGGTCAGTCTTCGGGCAGGTTCAAGGTATAGACGGATTATTTGTTGATTCAGAGAGCCTCCATGGCTTAGGCGGCAGCACGCCGGCCTCTCACCGCTGGGTCCGTGGTTCAAATCCCGGTCACTCCATGTGAGATCTGTGCTGGACAAAACGGAGGCAGGCAGGTTTTTCTCCGGGTACTCCGGTTTTCCCTGTCACAATTTCATTCCAGCAACACTCTCCGCTATCATTTCATTTCATCTGTCATGCATTTAATCATTGCCCCAGAGGAGTGCGACAGGCTTCGGCAGCCGGCACACTTCATATCCTCGCCGCTAGATGGGGGCTTCATTCATTCCATTCCTGACCCGCTCGGAGACTGGAAGCAGGCTGTGGATTTTCATTCATTTGTTGATTCAATCAGCGGATTAGAGATATCTTTGGTCATCAGTCCCGTGTAATAGTGTGGGTATTGTATTTGTCTGGTAACATGTGTTATGATGAGCGTAGTAGCTGTGTAATTGCAATAATAAGAGTCTAACAAATTATTGATTGTTATACACCATTATCACTTCACCAAAGCCATCTCAATCAGAACCTCTGGACAGTTCTCTAGCTTAGTTCCATAGTTATTCCACTCACCAAGCGCAGCGCTGTCATTAATATAACGGCAAAAAGTATGGTATTTGCATGAAAATTTTCTTTCTCTTCTCACTTTATAGCTCAACAGAACCAAATCCTGCTTCCCACAATACATTCGATTTATTAGCCTGTTTTGTTAAAAAAAAAAAATCCTCTCGGCACGCCGGAAGGCGGAGGTAGATTTCACCGGGCAAACTAGGGGATAGGCTATAATAGGCAAAATATGCAGGTTTTCGTAGGATGATCAGACCTCATTTATTGCGAGAAAGTATTTTACAATTGGAGGTTAGTTAACATTTTTTAGTCTTTCTATGCATACTTTTAACATTTTACTGTCTTATGGGGATGGTAACCTTCTTGTCATTTGGGGTTAATTTTTATGCTTGTGATCACACTGTCCTTATGCAAGGATTGGAACTAATGCGTAACTATCTAACAGTCTGTTACTTCTTCACGCAAAATTTCATCTCCCGCAGAGATGTTGGTTGGTTCCTCAGTTTAGGGGCTGCGACAAGGTGGTCATGTAACCCCGTGTACATTGGGTGTGTGTAGAATCTGTCTGATAAACGGTGTTATTTGTGATGACTGTATTAGTCTGTAATTCAGGTAAGGTCTGCAGACGGTCAATTTTAAGTAGTAGTACCTAATTTTGTACCAAATACTAACGTCAACGACACCTAACTGTGAACTTGGCTGCTAGATGCCACCGCAACCAGAAACTTGCAACGAACGTTGTAACTTCCCCTCCGAAGGAAAGCATGCTGACGGATTTTTAGCACTCTTAGAAATTCCGGCGACTTTGGCCGGCTTTGAACCAGCACCTTGGACATAGAAATTCAGCATGCTACCAGTTAGCCGCTTTCCTCATAGTCAGATGGAACAAGAAGTTCCGTGACGAACTAAAGAGCCTACTTTTCTTAAAATTAAGATTCATGCCATAGATTAATCTACAGTATATGAACCTATCTAGAATAATGACGAAATTAAGTGGGTAATATCGAAATGTCTTAATTAGTTCGAAATAAGATATACTAGGCATAATGTAGCCTAATAGAGCAATACAGTTGGCAGCTCTGGTGACTGAATATATTCTTACTTCCATCTCCTAAGGTACAGAATACAAAATGTGTTTAAGTCCAAAGGACGTTACATGGATTTAGACATTGGATCTATTAGTACACGTAAAAGCATGTTGGCAACAATGTCATGCGAGTGCTGGTCAGAAAAAATCTGAAATATTATATATTTTTGTGCCAATTTTGGACGAAATCCATTTGTTGGTATAGAAGTTACATGTATTTAAAAATTGGTCCTATCAGCAGGCTTAGAATCATGTTGGTAGAACTGACGTATATAAGTTAATCCAAATTAATGTAAAATGTCGGGTAATTTGCGTGTGCATAGTTTAAATCTGTCGGCTTGCATACTTTCTGATATATTTGGATACAAAATAGAGAGCAATTATTAACAGTTGGCAGCCCTGGTGGCTCTTAAGAATACACTCAGTCATATATGTTTATGTACGCATATTACATACAAAATTTGGTTGAAATCCAATTGATAGTGCAGAAGTTATATGCATTTAAAAATCGGACTTATCAGAAGGCTTAAAATTATTTTGGCAACGCTGTCATGTATGGCCACCTGGAAATTAAACTGAAATAGTATTATCTATATGTGTGCCAATTTTAGAATAGCTCCCATGTATACCTTCCAAGATATCCAACATGGAGCTCAAATTTCTAGTGCGTTTTTTTAGCAGTTGGTAGCACTGGCATCTTTTTCAAATATGGGCCTGAGATATTCCGGTATACATCTTTACTCATACTAAATTTGGTTTCGATTGCTGCAGCCGTTTAGGAGTTGATAGGGGACACACACACACACACACACACACACAGCCAGACAGACAGAAGGACAGACAGACAGACAGAAGGACAGACACATTTCCCCGGATATATCTTATAAGTCTACTTTTTCCTCATTTTTGAAAAGTGTGAAAAGTAGGCTAACAAGAAGTTCCGTGAAGAACTATACAGCCTACTTTTCATGCCAATGATTATTCTACAGTATATGAACCTATCTAGAATAATGACGAAATTAAGTTGGTAATATCGAAATATCTAATTAGTTCAAAATATACCTGGTATAATGTAGCCTAATAGAGCACTACAGTTGGCAGCCCTGGTGACTGAATATATTCTTAGTTCCACCTCTTAAGGTACAGAATACAAAATTTGGTTGAAGTCCAATGGACGATACATGCAGTTAGACACTGGATCTATCAGCACGCGTAAAAGCATGTTGCCAACAATACCAAGCGTGTGTTGGTCAGAAATAATCTGAATTATTATGATATCTTGTTGTGCCAATTTTGGATGAAATCCATTTGTTAGTATAGAAGTTACATGTATTTTAAAATTGGACATATCAGCAGGCATAGAATCATGTTGGCAGCACTGCCTTGTATTAATTACTCCAAATTAATCTAGAATGTCAGGTGCTATACGTGTGCAAAGTATAGAGCTGTTGGCTTGCATACTTTCTGATATATTGATATTAGGGTAAAAAGAATATAGACAGCATTTATTAACAGTTGGCAGCCCTGATTGCTCTTAACAATACTTATAGTCATATATGTTATGGTACACATATCACATACGAAATTTGGTTGAAATCCAACTGATAGTATAGAAGTTACATGTATTTAAAAATTGGTCCTATCAGCAGGCTTATAATCAGGTTGGTAGAACTGACGTATATAAGTTACTCCAAATTAATCTAAAATGTCAGAATATACGTGTGCATAGTTTAAAGCTGTTGGCTTGCATACTTTCTGATATATTGGTATTTGGATTTAAAAAAATAGAGAGAGCAATTATTAACAGTTGGCAGCCCTGGTGGATCTTAAGAATACGCTCAGTCATATCTGTTTATGTACAGATATTACATACAAAATTTGGTTGAAATCCAATTGATAGTGAAGAAGTTATATGCATTTAAACATTGGACCTATCAGAAGGCTTAAAATTATTTTGGCAACACTGTCATGGTTGGCCTCCTGGAAATTAAACTGAAATAGTATTATCTACATGTGTTCCAATTTTGGAATAGCTCCCATGCATACCTTGCAAGATATCCAACATGGAGCTCAAATTTCTAGTGCGTTTTTTCAGCAGTTGGTAGCACTGAAATCATTTTCAAATATGGACGTGAGCTATTCCGGTGCACATCTTTACTCATACTAAATTTGGTTTTGATTGCTGCAGCCGTTTAGGAGTTGATAGGGGGACACACACACACATCCAGACTGACAGAAGGACAGACAGACAGACAGAAGGACAGACAGACAGACACACATTTTCCCGGATCGATCTCATAAGTCTACTTTTTCCTCATTTTTGCAAAATGTGAAAAGTAGGCTAAAAATCAATGTGATCTCGTCAATGGCGTTGTCTTGGCAACCTCTGATAGATCATCCTTTATCAATTTAAAAGCGTTGTTATGGTAACCTCTGATGGCACTTGGCATTTTTTAAAATTCCGAAATCATTTTTCTCATCCCTTGGCGTAATGGTGGGTCATATCAAAAATTCTTTCAGGCAAAAGTTTTAGGTAATTATTAGGGGAATATTTTTCCATTTTGTACGGTTTAGATATTGTGCTTATTAAGAGAGATATGATTAATGTTTCCCGAAAAACCCACTTTTTTTCCACCCCTTTGGTCAATGGTTGGTGCTATCAAAAAACTTATTTGACATAAATTTTTGGCACTTATCCGACACATATTATGAACTTTGAAGGGATTCGATATTTCACGTATTAAGAGAGTTATAGCGAAATTTCACTTTTTCGAAAAAAGCCCCCCATTTTCAGCCCCTTCGACCGATTTTTCCCATTAACGAACTCGACCGAGATTTTATAGAGATACATATTATGTAAAAAATTCAAAGTGATTGGTGCAAAATTACGGCAGTTATCGTGTCCACAAGAAAGTGATATATATATATATATATATATATATATATATATATAGATAGATAGATAGATAGATAGATACATATATACATAAATTATATATAAACTTTTGAACTGACGGTTGTTTTGGGGTCTGGGGGATGTGAAACGCGAAGATATGTCGACATTTTCCGGAAGTCGAAACATGGTACCCATTGCAATAGTTAGCTTTCTAATGAAATCTACCTAAAAAGTGTGTCTTGTGACTCAGCAATATCTTACATGAAATTTCCCACTCTCAAAGTATAACATTAATTCATTCATTTATTTATTTATTTATTCTTCCTCTTTCGGATGGGCCAGCTATGGACCATGACGTTCAACTTTTCAGTTTGGCGAGGGACTTGATGTTTGCTCAATATTCACGCATTCTCTGGCTATGTTCCTCCTTTCTCTCTTTTGTCCACATGGTGCCGGTTTTCTTACAGGTTTATCTGTTCTAAAACCTCTTCTGTTTAAGTATCTGAGATGTGATCGGTTTCTAATATCACTTTCCATTATCTTCAGTTCTTTGATGTCCTTGTTAACTTATGTTAGCCACAGTGTTACGATCTTTCTATTCTCCAAGTTCTATACAAATGATCAGTCAATTCCAGCAATTACCAGACTCTTCATCTGTGCAGACGACAAACCAGTAGCTGCTTAGAGCTCATCCTTTGAAGAAGTAGAAGGAAAGCTGACTTCAGCGATGGATGAACTCTCCAAGTACTATGATACCAACCATCTTAAGCTGAACCCCAGTATTACACACGTGTGTGCGTTCCATCTACGAAACAGAGAAGCGCGGCGACAGCTGGACATCACATGGCGAGGGGAGCGACTGGAACATTGTTCAACACCAGTTTACCTAGGTATCACTAGACCGCGCTCTAACGTACAGACAGCAATGTCTAAACACGAAACAGAAGGTCAGTGCTCGGCAGCAACTGGGGAACCAGCCCACATATCCTGAGGACTTCCAGACTTGCACTGTGTGTGTCAGCCGTTGAGCATGCCGCTCCTGTGTGGAACGCTTCAGCACATGCTAAGCAGGTTGATGCTGCGGTCAACGGCACTGAAAGGATAATCTCGGGATGTCTGAAACCAACACTAGTGCACAGACTATAACTTATTGTTGGAATAGCCCCACCCAACATCCGGAGGGCCACTGGCTGCTGCGGACGCCGAGAGAACAAAGCAGGAGAATGACCATCAACATCCACTCTATGGTCACCAGGCAGCAAGGTCTCGCCTCAGATCCCGCAAGAGTTTCCTTGCTAGAACTCTGCCGCTGGAGGGAACACCAGAGACAACTAGTCGTCACAGATGGAGGAGCTCGCTTCCCACAGATGTGTCACCAAAGGAAGAACTGGCTCTTGGCGCCGACCTACCTTATCCTGTGTGGAGGTCCCTCAACCGCTTAAGAGTGGGTGTCCCTCGATGCAAGATCAACCTGCAAAAATGGGGGATCCTTCCAGCAGACGAAGACACCTCTTGTCAACAAGACCACCCAAGCCACTTACTTATCTGCCCCCTCCTGGACAACCCATGCACAATAGAAGATATTTTTAGAGGAAGCAACAAGGCCTTCGCAGCTGCAGTTTTTTGGAAGTGCTGACCGGACACGGAAATGAATGATGAATTATTTTGTTATAAGAATTATTCAATTTAAAGGTGCTCGGGTACTTCGTATGGCTTGAGGGCGATGCTCACAGTTGAGAACTCCTGGTGTAATCTATACACGAGACTGAGAAAGAACAATAAGTGTCGCACCGTGACCACCGAGAGGAAGGCCAACTCACTCACTGTCAAAATTCCAGTGACGTCACGTTGCTTGGACACAGCTTCAGATCGCCAGCCATTAGAGTCGAGTGGATTCTTCTTGGAGTCTTACTTGTTTAACTTCTCTCGTGTGTGATTTTTGGTTTAATTGTCATATTTGCGTTATCACAGTACCGTACCATTATAGTGGAGCATTCGGTGTAGTAGTTGTGAGATAATGCCGCATTGTTGTTGTGTTTGGAGCTACAAGAAAGCGTTAGTGTTTTCCTTCCCAAACGAATGTGAATATGCTTTTCAGTGGTAGGTTTACAATTCAGTGCTTTGTGATAAATAAATTTGTGTTTTCACTTAAAACAAGAAACTGTCCACAATTATGGAACATGAAAGATTAGTGGAAATATTCAGCTTTTTATTTCTTTGTGTTTGTCTGCCAAATTATCGATTAGTAAAGCTGAACATAACCTTATGACTTGTTGTTGAGTACGGTACCAATTTTTTAGATATTAAATAAAGATCCTCACAGGAATTTGCTCTTTTATTTATTTTTATTATGTTTCTCTAGACTGTCCTTTCTAATCGAAGAATAATTCTGACATTTTGAGCCTAATGAGGTATTATGCCATTAAATGCAACATAGCCTACTATCAACTGATATCACAGGGAGAACAATATCACCTATTATTATTATTATTATTATTATAATGGAAGAGAATAATGAAAAATGTGCTCATTAACATTCCCTTCATGTAAGCTGTAATTTATTGGAGTAGGCCTAGCCTAATATATGTCTTTATCCAGCGGTAATTTTGTCTTACAATTCATTTTTAATATTAATGTTAATGATTCCTTATCCCATTCATATGCTACATGCCATTGTTATACAACATAACAGTTGACTATTTCCAGTTTGCCGAGAATCATTAATACAACATCCTACATTGAGTTGATATTTTCTTCCCTCTCGATTATATGCTGGTCCTTGGGTGTTTTCAGTTCTAGATGATGAATGCTTGCCTCGGTAACCATATGGGAGGCTCATGCGACATTTATACTTCAGTTCGATTAATATTTGTTGCCTCGGTAACCATATGGGAGGCTTATGTGACCTTTATACTTCGGTTTGATTAATATTTGTTGCCTCGGTAACCATATGGGAGGCTTATGTGATCTTTATACTTCGGTTTGATTAATATTTGTTTCCTCGGTAACCATATGGGGGCTCATGTGACCTTTATACTACAGTTTGATTAATATTTGTTGCCTCGGTAACCATATGGGAGGTTCATGTGACCTTTATACTTCGGTTTGATTAATATTTGTTGCCTCGGTAACCATCTGGGTCGCTCATGTGACCTTTATACTACAGTTTGATTAATATTTGTTGCCTCGGTAACCATATGGGAGGTTCGTGTAACCTTTTTACATCAGTTTGATTAATATTTGTTGCCTCGGTAACCATATGTGAGGTTCATATGGCCTTTATACTTCTGTTTGATTAATATTTATTGCCTCGGTAACGATATGGGAGGCTCATGTTACCTTTTTACTTCAGTTTGATTAATATTTATTGCCTTGGTAATCATATGGGAGGCTCATGTTACCTTTTTACTTCAGTTCGATTAATATTTGTTGCCTCGGTAACCATATGGGAGGCTTATGTGACCTTTATACTTCGGTTTGATTAATATTTGTTTCCTCGGTAACCATATGGGGGCTCATGTGACCTTTATACTACAGTTTGATTAATATTTGTTGCCTCGGTAACCATATGGGAGGTTCATGTGACCTTTATACTTCGGTTTGATTAATATTTGTTGCCTCGGTAACCATCTGGGTCGCTCATGTGACCTTTATACTACAGTTTGATTAATATTTGTTGCCTCGGTAACCATATGGGAGGTTCGTGTAACCTTTTTACATCAGTTTGATTAATATTTGTTGCCTCGGTAACCATATGTGAGGTTCATATGGCCTTTATACTTCTGTTTGATTAATATTTATTGCCTCGGTAACGATATGGGAGGCTCATGTTACCTTTTTACTTCAGTTTGATTAATATTTATTGCCTTGGTAATCATATGGGAGGCTCATGTTACCTTTTTACTTCAGTTCGATTAATATTTGTTGCCTCGGTAACCATATGGGAGGCTTATGTGACCTTTATACTTCAGTTTGATTAATATTTGTTGCCTCGGTAACCATATGGGGGGCTTATGTGACCTTTATACTTCGGTTTGATTAATATTTGTTGCATCGGTTACCATCTGGGAGGCTCATGTGACTATACTACAGTTTGGTTAATATTTGTTGCCTCGGTAACCATATGGGAGGCTCATGTAACCTTTATACTTCAGTTTGATTAAGGGGAGATGATGGCAGAAAATTTTCAAAACATGACTTTTTTTAAAATCAACTTATATGAAAGCTTCATGCTTTGAGAACATATTCCCCAAATTTCGAACCTAAAATAAAATTATAAGTGGGTTAAATAACGGAGGAATTGATGTCATGGAGAGGCCACGCCCCCTGCATATTGTAAGTTTACCGTATTTCCTACATTCCGTGTTCTGGATGAGAGTGACAGGCGATAAACTATGTAACTTAGCATATTCTAGATGACATTTATGATTACTGTAGTTATTGGACAGGCCTGTTTCCATCCATGTGATAGAAGGCAGTGGCTGTTGTTAGCAAATCTCTCAGTTTGTTTTCATAAAAATGTTATACATTTCTATTAGATTTACTGATCCATTCTTGTATAGAGACTGAACTATACATTCAGTCGTTTAATGATGGCTAGACATGGTTAAGTGTTCAAGAAAGTGTAGAAGATGCATGTAAACAGCATTCGGAAAAGTAAAATGAATATTGAGGTTAGGAACGTAACCATACAATCTCCTGTTAGTGCTTCACGAAAAAAATTGTCATTATCTAATGAACAGTTCAGATTTGAGTTCAATGATGGAAACAATGGAATTAATGTCCTAAAGCAGCTAGGATTTGAACCAGGCATGTTTGCACAGAAAATGCTAGGACAAATCGACAGCCTTCGTGTCATGAAAGCAGATGCTGCTATCATAAATAAGTTGAAGTCGACAAGACAAAAAAAAAGAGGGGCAACAAAACAGGTGTAGAGGATCAGGAAGGAGAGGAAGAGTACAGTTATGGAGGCTTTTAGACTGTGAAACACTGAAAAAGCTAACATGCATATTTTCTTGTTTTTCTAAGTTTTGTCATTTTCAGGGAGTAGGTACATTTTTCTCCAGGACGTTTCGTAGAATTAAAGAGAAAATTGAATCTCACATAGAAAATTACATGGTATACAATTGACTGGAAGCATTTTTTGATATGCCAATTATTTTGGAAACTAGGGTCTTACCAAGTAACATTTGTACATAAAAATGAATCCAAATTTTATAATCCTTTCAAAATTCAACTAATGAAAAATCTAAGAAACTGTTCCAGCAAACAAAATTCCTTGTGCTCTCAAATATGTGTGGAAAATTATAAAGCGATGTCTGCACGGGGTTTTGGAAAAAATGTAGGCCTACCCTGACTGATGCGTTAAAAAATATAAGTAATTGTTTTGAGAGAGTTCATATATTAACCAAAAAATCTATAAGTCATTACACAATAGGCTTTACTCATTATGAATGCTTGTGCAAATTTTCATTGATCTGTGTTTAATATTACAAAAGTTATGCCAATTTTAAAACTTCTCTGTTATTCAGCCATCGTCTCCCCTTAATATTTATTGCCTCGGTAACCATATCGGAAGCTCATGTGAACTTTATACTTCAGTTTTAGATGATTAACTTTTAGGTTATGTTCTGGACGATTTAGCTTGCTCCCTTTTCCATGTCGTTCATCTTACAGTATATACATTATGTAGTTATTTACCTATTATTTTCATTTTTCATTTCTATGGGGTCTTGATTATGGACAATTAGAAAGCCTCTAAAGAACCCCTCATGACATTTGATTTCAAATAATTTCTAAATATTAATTATTACTACCGTAGTTAATTGTACATCAATCATCCCTTCAAAATTCTTGATGACGAGGACATACCTGGGATGTAAGCGATCAGATTACTCCACTGAGTACTCATGCGAATTAGAATGCCATTAATACATTAACGAATGCAGAAGTGAAGTTATGAACAGGCTATAATATTTTTTTAATATAGTGGGAGTAAAAATAATGTGCTATTTACATTCTATTAGCTATTACACAGCTTCCTTTAGTGAGTTTTGTGTGATTTGGGCTTCAAATAATGTATTAGTGATCTATAATAATGAATCTGAAAATGTGCTCATTAACATTCCCTTTCTGTAAGCTGCAATTGATTGGAGTAGCCTAATAAATGTTTTTCTCCAGCTGTAATTTTGTCTTACAATTCATTTTTAATATTGTAGTAGGCCTATAGTAGCATACTCTTTCTATTTGTACTAACATTTTCTCAGGATATGTAGCCTATAGCCTACTGCTGAAGTTAATTGATATTTATAATTAACACCTATGTACAATATGCATTGAAAATTCCAAATTGGAAGTTAAGGCAAGGGGAATGGGGATTTTAAAAGAAGGAATAATTCCATTCATGGAAGATTTATTTAGTTTCTAATTAGAATAGAAATTATGGGCCACATCCTTGTAGCTGATATTATTAATCAAATGGAGTTGTACAAAAAGACGTAAGTATAAGTTTTTATTTTTCTCCAGGCACCTCCTCAGTTTCCAAATTTTTTACATAATTTTTTCAGAATTGTTTAAATATTACATTTTATCCCCGCCCAGTTCAAACTTGTGTTTACCGACTGAAGAGTTACTACATGTTGTATAGGTAACATTGAAAAATGTCTTCAAAACTTTACATTTCCTTAGATATTGCATTCCTGCTCTCAAGGCATAATAAAGCCTAGTAGGCCTTAGCACTAATAACACCAATAGCACAAGGAACGCACTGATTTAAATATAGCCTACAGTATGTCTCGAGCCATTTAAAAATATATACAAAAACGAAACAAATTAAGAACCTTTTTGTTTTTAAATTTACCTCCGACTGCCCAACGACCGATATATCAAGCCGTGAAGAATAATTATATTCTAATTCGTCTTTTGATAAAATAAATAAATAAATAAATAAATAAATAAATAAATAAATAAATGGCTGTATTTCAAGAGACCTGTTCTAGTTAGACTTATTATCTTCGTAAGTTAATAATAGAGAGATCGGTACTATAATATGTTACAAGTATGTCTCTACAGTGAGGCTGAGCGAATGATCTCTATGAACGTTAAGGTTTCCAACAGTTGTAAATGCTGTACAGTTTACTCGTTCAATTAATAGTTCGAGATTTTACAGAATAGTACGGTAGTACGTTTGTGTAATGAGGTGAGACAGTCTTGTGAGTTCGGGTGACGGTGAAGAGTGGATCGACGGGCCGTGACGTCATAGCGGAGCGCTATGGCCTTCCTCTCGGTGGTCACGGTCGCACTCACGCGCAAATAATATGGCGAGACAATGGTATCGCCAGTATACGGAGCATCTTAGGATGTCTTCGTCCGCCCGTCTTCTCTCTGGTTTCAATCAGCGGGCAACAACGAGTCGTGTTAACTGTTGCGATATGACTTTTTCGATCTAGCATCTCTGCCATACCCTCCACTGTTGAGTTCTGGTCCCTGCTCGAGCCTGGCAACGAGCAGAGGGCGAGTGCTACTGTACTGTTGGCGAGCTTCACTTTTTCACAGTCCTACAAGTTCTCCTGAATTATTAAAGTACAAACCTATGGATTTCTATACATGTTAGAGGAAGATCATAGCTTATTATTGCTGAAAGTTTATTGTTACGGTTGTTTTTTTTTTTTATGTGTCACATCTTTCCTCTCGTTTGCTGGAGATCTTTTGTGGGAGTGATTTTGGAAAAGGGACGGAAATGTGTTACAGGAAACAATGAGCGCGCGGGCGGTGGCGGAGATTGGTACCACGATGTACTGTCGGCCAACGAAGTATATGCGTCAAACTAATACGTTTTAGTTCAGATGTGACACTTCAAACTACAAATAATTCGAATTTAGAGCAGTCACTGTGGCGCTACCCAAAAGAAGCCGTGTTGTCCTTCACAAGCCGTCATCGCATTCCAGATTCTCCTTTACTGGTGAGCAGTAGGCTATAATGATGTGCTGCTGTAAGCGGACGTTCCGGGAAGCATTGCAGATGATTTATTTATTTATGTATTTTGTTCCGTATTTATGTATTTATTTCTGTATTTATTTATTAATGCATTTATTGATGTGTAACAACTTTCCGCTCGGTTGCTGGTTAGTTTTGTGGGAGTGATTTTGAAAATTGGGGACGGAAATGGATCTGAACGGTCGAGCTGGCAGTGGTGGATCGAACGGAAGTATGCACTGCCCGCTCGATCGATAGAACGGAAGTGTACTAGCAGACAGTGGTGGAAAACGGAAGTATGCACTGCCCACTCGATCGATAGAACGGAAGTGTACTAGCAGGCAGTGGTGGAAAACGGAAGTATGCTCTGCCCACTCGATCGATCGAACGGGAGTGTACTAGCTGGCAGTGGTGGGAAACGGAAGTATGCACTGCCCGCTCGATCGATCGAACGGAAGTGTGCCCTAGCTGGCAGTGGTGGATCGAACGGAAGAATAAGAAGCACTGCCAACTCGATCGATCGATCCAGCTGGCACTGGTAAGAGAAACAATCAGCGTGCGGTGTCGGAAATTGATAGGCCTACCATGACGCACTCTCGGCCATGTGGAATGTATATGACAAACTGAACGGAAAACGCTCATGCGAACTCTGGTGTCAAGTGATTGAAACAAATGACATGTTATATGTTTGAAGTCTTCGTATCAGTACTGTATTCAAATGGTAAAATTCCTTAATATCAAACATTGTAAGTTGTCGGCATTGCCGGTATTATGTTTCTGCACAATGGCTATTCAAATATTAACCCACATAACGGTAATGCAGTCATCAATATAATATAATCGTTGTGGTTATACGAGAATTGAGCAAGCCTTCATGAACTGTTACTCAATACATTCTCTTTACTCACAAGAGGGCCTATTCATAAGGCATTTTAAACTCAATTTCACGCAGGAACATTATCGAAACAAGCAAAATATTAATGAAACTTAATTCTGTAATGCAGTATTATTGGAACGTGGAAATAAAACACCAACTTGTGCACAATATTTGCGTAATGGAAATAGCCGTGGGGTTAGTGCTTATGACCGTGAATCTAGAGATCTAGGGTTCGGATCCCGGACAGGGTGGATATTTTTGCTACCAGATTATCATTTTAAACGATATTTATCATATCAATATGACTCATTTTAACAGAATCCATATGAAATTACATGTTGGACTGTGGATGAAGAGGACCTGTTTATAAGGAATTTAAGGTTATGAGCGGTGTCGCGTCTATTAATCTAGTTGATCCATATCGTATTCTTTATTTAGGCTAGTGCTGGTGGAAGCTACAAATCATCTAATAAAATGAGTTCCGTATTATAAACTACAATATCGGAAATATCTGTTCCCGTAGGAAACAGGATGGAAAATTGTCCGATTGAGCTATGTACATAACAAATTCACAAAAAAAATGATACATTGGTCCGGCTAGCTCAAAACAGTTGCCAGCGTTTCGCCCCAGTGTACCAATGGGCTCTTCAGTTGGTTATGGTACACCTCACCAAGACGCGTGGCTAGTACATACTGTGAAGGCTACTGCAAGGCACAAATGTTGCCACGAGCAGCGCCAATGTACTATGGAAGTCAAAACTTCCTTTCAAAAATAATGTTAGCTTACCTAGCTCATCCATATTGGAAATATCTGTTCCCGTAGGAAACAGGATGGAAAATTGTCCGATTGAGCTATGTACATAAAAAATTCACAAAGAAATTTGATACATTGGTCCGGCTAGTTCATAACAGTTGCCAGCGTTTCGCCCCAGTGTACCAATGGGCTCTTCAGTTGGTTATGGTACACCTCACCAAGACGCGTGGCTAGTACATACTGTGAAGGCCGCTGCAAGGCACAAATGTTGCCACGAGCAGCGCCAATGTACTATGGAAGTCAAAACTTCCTTTCAAAAATAATGTTAGCTTACGAAACGCTGGCAACTGTTTTGAGCTAGCCGGACCAATGTATCAAATTTCTTTGTGAATTTTTTATGTACATAGCTCAATCGGACAATTTTCCATCCTGTTTCCTACGGGAACATATATTTCCAATATGGATTAGCTAGGTAAGCTAACATTATTTTTGAAAGGAAGTTTTGACTTCCATAATACATTGGCGCTGCTCGTGGCAACATTTGTGCCTTGCAGCGGCCTTCACAGTATGTACTAGCCACGCGTCTTGGTGAGGTGTACCATAACCAACTGAAGAGCCCATTGGTACAATGGGGCGAAACGCTGGCAACTGTTTTGAGCTAGCCGGACCAATGTATCAAATTTCTTTGTGAATTTGTTGACTACAATATCTGTAAAACACCCTCTTTTACAATAGATTAATATTTGTGCCAATAATACTATAAAATACCGGTGTATCAACAATTTCACGTGATGTTTCTTCTATGTCAGATGTTACACATCATATGCGACTACTGTAAGGCTCGTAATTTTTTTATATATTTATTTATGCATTTATGTATTTATTTCTGTATTTATGTATGTATTTATGTATGCAATTATGTATTTATGTATTTATATATTTATATATTTATGTATTTATGTATGTATTTATATATTTCTGTATTTATTTATGTATGTATTTATGTATCCATGTACTTATGTATTTATTCATTTATATACTCATGTATTTATGTATCCATGTATTCATGTATTTATGTATTTATTTATTGGGTACAGAAAGTCCCAGTGAGCTGGTAGCTTAAGGGGGGACTGCCCTTTACAAATATGGCTTAGTAACTTATACTAGAATATAAGTGTATGATACGATTAGCCGAATGATATACATTGAGAACGTGTGAGCATTAATTCATTATTTTTATACAGTTTTCCTCAACATTCTATTGGGGATAGGTGGGTTGCACGAGTCGGGGGAGAGGCGGGCCGAGGCGAGCGCCATCTATTGCCTCTCCCGAGAAACAAAGTGTCCGCCATATTGTTGTAAAAGCCGGAGTAAATAGTGTGGTGAGAAGCGTAGGAGCATCAACTTTTAGTGATAAACAAGAAGTTCCGTGACGAACTAAAGAGCCTACTTTTCTTAAAATTTAAGATTCATGCCAATGATTAATCTATATGGATCTATCTAGAATAATGACGAAATTAAGTTGGTAATATCGAAATTTCTAATTAGTTCCAAATACTGTATACCTGCCATAATGTGGCCTAATAGAGAACTACAGTTGGCAGCCCTGGTGACTGAACATATTCTTAGTTCCATCCCTTAAGGTACAGAATACAAAATTTGGTTGAAGTCCAATGGACAGCATGGACGTTACATGCAGTTAAACATTGGATCTAACAGCGCGCGTAAAATCATGTTGGCAACAATGACATACATGTATTGGTCAGAAATAATCTGAAATGATATGATCTATTAATTGTTGTGTCAATTTTGAATGGAATCCATTAGTTAGTATAGAAGTTACACGCATTTAAAAATAGGACCTATCAGCAGGCTTAGAGTCATGTTGGCAGCACTGGCATAGGCCTATATTAGTTACTTCAAATTAATCTAGAATGTCAGGTACTATACGTGTGTAAAGTTTAGAGCTGTTGGCTTGCATACTTTCTGACATATTGATATTAGGGTAACAAAAATAGAGACAGTATCTATTAACAGTTGGCAGCCCTGGTTACTCTTGAGAAACGGCATAGTCATATCTGTTATGGTACACATAGCACACACGAAATTTGGTTGAAATCCAAATGATAGTACAGAAGGTACATGTATTTAATGTTGGACCTCTCAGCAGGCTTAGAATCATGTTTGTAGCACTGACGTATATAAGTTACTCCAAATTAATATAGAATGGCAGGTACTATACGTGTGCATAGTTTATAGCTGTCGGCTTGCATACTTTCTGATATATGGGTATTTGGATTAAAAAATTGAGCGCATTTATTAACAGTTGGCATCCCTGGTGGCTCTTAAGAATACGCTCAGTCATAGCTGATTATGTACACATAGCACGTACGAAATTTGGTTGAAATCCAATTGATAGTGTAGAAGTTATATGCATTTAAAATTTGGACCTATCAGCAGGCTTATAATCATTTTGGCAACACTGACATGTATGGCCTTCTGGAAATTAAACTGCAATATTATTATCTATACGTGTGCCAATTTTGAAATAGCTCCTATTCATACCTTCCAAGATATCCAACATGGAGCTCAAATTTTAATTGCGATTTTTCAGCAGTTGGTAGCACTGACATCATTTTCAAATATGGGCGTTAGATATTCAGGTATAGATCTTTACTCCTACCAAATTTTGTTTCGATTGATGCAGCCGTTTAGGAGTTGATAGGGGGGGACACACACACAGCCAGCCAGACAGACAGAAGGACAGACAGACAGACACACACACACACACACATTTCCCCGATCTCATGTCTACTTTTTCCTCAATTTTGCAAAATGTGAAAAGTAGGCTAAAAATCACAGTCAGTCTGAAAGACTAGATGTTGTATCATTTCAAATGACGCATGCTACAAATGCTACACATGTTAGAAAGGCTCAGGAGGGCTTCTCGCTTTGCTCGAAGCCCCAGGACTCTTTCAACAGACTGCATTACCCATTAACTTAGGCTTCCCGCGCGGGCACCTCTTTAAGGGTCACGGGAAGAAATGTGTTTCTTGTACTTGTATTAGAGATGTGATTGGTTGAACAAAGCGTAAATTGTATACTTTTTGATAGCGGTTTTGTGGCCCATCATCCCAGGCAAGCCGGCGGAAACCTTTGCCTCCCCGTCAGAAGGATCATTTGGCCGTAAATTTGAATTAGTGTAAGGATGTAGTATGAGTGTCCAGATTTAGACAATAGCCTACTCCATGAAGGGGCCGTGACTATGCCTTATATGTTTGTTTAATGAATAGTGTATCTGAAGTAAGGGAAGAATACTGATTTACAGATTTGTGGAGTGAGTTTCTGATTTTTAAATAGAGTTTATGAAATTTATGGTAAAGATGAAGGAGAGGTGAACATGATTAGACAATATCCTACTCCATGAAGGAGTCATGACTATGCCTTCTGTGTCTGTTTGAAGTATAGAGTAACTGAAATGAGGGAAGTTTACTGAATTTGGTGTTTGTAGAATGTAATTTTCGATTTTAATTTGGGTTTTCGTGAAGCTTGTTGCGGAGTTGTTATTTCTCTGAAAAGGAGTGTTTTTGCCCCAGGCAGGCCTGTGTTCGATCTGGCTAGACTAGTGTAACGGTAGAGAGTTGAACCTGGGAGCGAGCAGTGGCGGGCTGAATATTAGGGGGGGGGGGGGCTATTTTGAGTGAGAGTAGGGATGGAATATTGGGACTGGTTCGATGCTTTGCTCTGACATCCTGCACACCTCTTGGTGAAGCACCCTGTATTCTTATTCTTATATGGCATCTTGTATATCTCTTTAGAAGTCACCCTGTATTCTTGTGTTCGCTTCGCTCAAAGCCCCAGATCGCTCGACGCCAGGCCTCTTTCAACAGACTCCAATAATGATTAGCGTCTGCTTCTCGCTCCCCGCGTGAGCATGACGTCACGTTCCCGTGCAGCTGCATGACGTCACTTCCCGCGCGGCTGCATGACGTCACGTCCGTCTCCGTGTCCGTGTCCGTAACGCATAACGATGGACCCCAACCATAACGACGAAGTCGACAAGATCATTAGAAATGATAAAATGCCTTTTGTGGAGAAATATTTGACAAATCTGACTCTACCCCTCAAACATCCGACCAAAAGGGTGGATGTTTGTTCACTGCCTGAGATTATATATTGAGCTGACACTGTTCGAACGAGGTATGGTGGTCGGTGCCCGACGAATGTGAAGTGCGATTTCGGCAGTGGAGCGGGAATTCGGCATCACACAGTCAACCATGTCCAGGGTGTATGGTGAATGGTTGAATGTGGGTGTCACTGGCTGTCCAGCTACCCTCGATGACCGTGAATGGCGATATCTGAGACGGATTGTCAATAGTGACAGAAGGGCAACAGTGCAACAAATCACGGTTCAATTCAACACTGGCCGTGCTGGACGCGTCTCTCAGTAGACTATCCGTAGGAACATGGGTTCCATGGAGTATGGGAGCCAGCGCCGCACATGGGTGCCACAGTTAACCCAATGTCATCGACACAACGACGCGCATTTGTCGCCAATCACCAGGGGTGGACACTGGAACAATGGCGTAACGTGATATGGTTGGACGAATCGTGATTTCAATTGCACCATGCCGATGGGAGGCACCGTGTGTGGCGCAGACCACATGAATCGATGGATCCCGCCTGCCTTGAAGGTGTGGTCCAGGGAAGTGGTGTCTCTGTTATGGTCTGGGGTGCATGTCCCTGGTATGGAATGGGCCCCCTGGCTGTTCTGGAAGAGACTTTGATGTTCTGCGATATGTTGAGCTGTCAGAGGCCCCACATGCTATTAGGTGACTATCCCATGACATTTCCTAAGTCAGTGTACTAGCTAACGCGGCAAAAATCATTGATTCAAGTAAAGATTATTGATGAGTAGCTACCGTATGCGCGGGGTTGGCAATATTGTATTTGTATTATGGCGGACACAACTGGAATTTTACTATGTAAGTCGTGATCTAAAAAGGGGATGGTAGGTGGGTTATAGACAACGGAGGAGAAAACATCCAGGCTATTACCACAGCATTTCGGCTAATTTAAGTAGTTTTGTAGAATGTTCACCACTTCTGAACTGTTACCAATTTTACTATGGCTCTCATGCGGTCGATTAGTCTTCAGGCCAGTTAACACACACTATAGAATAATATTTTCACTCATAAGTAGTGGGATGATGAGAGAGCTGGACCACTTCTTATTGAGCCACCCTCGTATTTGCCCCGAACTTGATATCTCGCTAACCAAACATGGGATTAGAACATACAGGGTGTCCTAGCACTGCTAGTAATGCCCCCTACTTTCCTATAGGCTCTTTATTTGATTAAAAGACCAAAACTAAAAGGTCATTCGCGAGTAGTGGGGTAGTGTTGGTTTCCTGAAGTCGCGCTCGTGCTTGAATATGTATGCCTATGTTGGGAAAGGGTTAGGTGGTGGGGGAGGAGTAGGGTCGAGTGAGGGGTCGTTTAGATGGTATTTTTTCCGCTCTAGATGATGGTGAGGTTATTTTTTAAAAATGGATGGAATTGGGAAACGCCATTTGGGGTAAACATGTTGTTTTTTGACATTTTGGCGATGAATGTTTTTTTATACGCATGCGCACTTGAGGAGTTTTGTAAGAGGGCGGGCTTTTTAAATGATGATTTATTAATGAGTGTTTTTAATATGTATTGAAATAAACCATAAAAACTAATAGGTCATCGGCTTTTGACTATATTGCTAACCAATAATCGGATTTAAACCTATGAGGTGTCGTAGGACTCGTGGTGAACTCTCTTTTTCCATGGACGGGGTATATTCACACTAAAATAAAAACGTGGTAAGGGGGTGGGGAGCTGCACTACTTAGGAAGTTGTGAGCCCCCGCGACCTTGGAATGGAAGATTCATGCTAGGAGGGCGTGCTTGGATTCGTTTTTTTCATTTCGTTATGCTCTTTACGGGAATGTCGGTGTCGAAAAGGTGAAGTTAGGGTTTTGGGTCAAAACGTGCGTTTTTCACATTTTTGCCGATTTTTGGAAAACGGGCCATGCTAGGAGGGCGTGCTTGGATTCGTTTTTTTTCGTCTCGTTGTGCTCTTTACGGGAATGTAGGTGTCGAAAAGGTGAAGTTAGGGTTTTGGGTCAAAAAATGCGTTTTTCACATTTTTGCCGATTTTTGGAAAACAGGCCATGCTAGGAGGGCGTGCTTGGATTCGTATTTTTCGTCTCGTTGTGCTCTTTACGGGGATATAGATATGGAATAGGTTAAAAGCTGGAAACATGGTTTTTTATATAATTAAATAGGGTTTTATTACAAAAAATTATGTTTATTGACCCATGAATTATACGTGGAAGGAAAACCTAACCACTTTACAAAATATTTTGCACCTTTGACTTTAATTACTCGTTCAATGAGATAATCGTTGGGATATAATGTTTTTTGCACTTCTTCATAATAGAATCGTCCCTGAATGGGTTGACCGCTCTGATCTTCTAAGAGATACGTCACTGGTTGACCTAGCTTGACTTGGCGAATTTTAAAAATTTCTGTCGACCATTGTGGAGTATACGATTTTGAAAACACACTTCTATGTTTACTAATGCGAACAAAATCTCCAATTTTAAGGCGATGTCGCCTTGGGTCTACCCTTTTTATAGGGTTAAACAGTCTATTGAGTCTGGGTAGGTTCTTGGTGACGAGGCGAGGTTTCATGCCGATGGTGGAATGAATGGTGTTGTTGTAGCGAGACACAAGTTGAGGTAACCAGTCTATCCATCGATAGGAACCATGTATTGTAAACTCTTTCCACATATAACTTTTTAATGTTCGATTGAACCGCTCGACCACACTGGCTTTGAGATTGCTATAGGTGGTATAATGGTGAATATCCTTAGATTTGAGAAAACTGGAGAAATCCTTGTTGAAAAATTCTTTCCCCTGGTCGGTTTGTAACAAGTGAGGTTGACGTTTTGATTGTTCAATAATATGTTGAAAGGCCTTTGTGACTAAGACACCAGTTTTATTTTTTACTGGTTGAACAAAAGCCATTTTGGAATAGACATCAATGACGGTCAACATATAGCGTACACCGTCGTTAACGTTAGAATAAGGTATCATTTCAACCAGGTCTGCCTGCCAAAGTTCATCGATTCCTTTGGAAATGACACGACGACGTTCATAAATGCGTCGGGCTGGTTTATGCAATTCATGAGCAATGTCCACTTTGATGGGGGATGGCTTATAAGATAATTTTAGCATCTCGGAGTTGTTGTTCAATGTGGGCGATTTCCGCCTCATGTCCAGTGTGACCAGCTTGTTTTGATGCATGAAGCAAGTATAAGCGCTCTACTAACTGATTGGGATTATTCCAAAAGGTTATATCTAGGTAGGGTTTTAATTTCTTAAACCTTACACCAGAGGCAGAGTGATGTTTTTGCTTACCAAAGATGTTTGCAATGATGGTCTTATATTTTTGGGATATATTGACATTGACCTGCTGAGAGGATTTATAGTTTCTTTTGTGAGCGTTGGTGTCTAATAAAATGGATTTATATTTAGCAAGGTCCTCGGACATAAAATCTTGTGTCGAGGGGGTGCGAGAAAATAGCAGCTTTAACAGACCTGGTGTTAATTTATAGTTGATATTTTTAATGACAGCTTTCGTACGAGCAAATTTAATGGAAGAATCCCCAATTTTAAAACTATCATTCTCATAGCGAACACCATACGTGGTATCTGTCTTTCCAATAAATAAAAGGGTCAGATATGGTTCCAGGGTTGCCCCATAATGTTTGATTAAAATGTTTTTGAGTTGAGCTTTATTTTGAGGGGTTGCCAAGACTTGTGAAAACGGAGACGATGTGGAGGAAGACGGTGTTGCCGCTATGACGGAAGATTTTTGTTTTGTTTTTAGAAACTGTTGAAGGGGTGACGATTTCTTTTTTCTTTCAGGACTAAATACGCTTTCGCTGTCACTTTCACTTTGTTCATGCTCTTCTTCTTCTTTCTTTTCATGTTCTTGATGTTCTTGTTCACTAACATTAGAGGAGGAGGAGGAGGATTTTACCTGTCGTGCGGAATATGTTTGAGTAAATTTTGAACTTGTTATGGGTTTGGTTTGAGAGGTAGTAGCAGCAGAAGCATTAGGTTTGAACCTCATGGAATCAACCGATGATGGAGCATGTTTTATCATGGGTAAAGGATTGACGTTTTTTAAACGTTGCAATTCACGAAATTTATGTCGAATCGTATTTCGTGCCTCAATAATACGCTGCATGATTTGAACATGTTTCTTGTACCCTATGGCGTTCACCATGGTGAAGGTAAAGACACACTAACAGGAAATGTCCAACCCTGGGTCTTTTTAAACAGAAATAAAATGATCAAAACCCAAGCGATAACGTCCCTCACATCGTTCACTCTGTTTATTTATGACCAAACAGGCATGGGGATGATGGTTCCAACACGAAGCACACAATTGCGTGAAAGCTGTAAAGGACATATCTGGATTCACATGATCTTGAAAAATATGATAGAGATTTCTAGAGTCTTGACGGAAGAGAACGATGAGATTGGCATTGTCACGAATCAACTGTTTGGGGATTTTGGAATAGGTCTGAGCCAGATAAAAACAATCCACTTGTTTATGGCGTCCCATACTAAAATACTCTTGAATAATGGCCTGTCGTTGAGTGGCAATATCATCAAAAATTATAATGGAATCAGGTTGAATGCGGTCCGGTTGAATGACATCTTGAGGTGAGGTGAATGTAAAATAGCCCATGGCTTCTTTATTTAACGAAGACATAATTTGTTCCAGATACACGTACAGAGGCTGGTACAAGGATTTGGCAAAAATATAAATATTTTGAAATCGTAGGCCATGAGGCGCGGTAATAATGTTCAGCAAAACATTGGTCTTTCCACAACCCGAAGGCCCTACCATAATACAACGAACGGTAGATGGGAATAGGGTGCCATGACGTTTAGGTTCGCACACGGACAGTGATAGCTCTGAAACCAAATCAGAGACGGGCAAAGCATGGGGTTGTTTCATTAATTCCATTGTGTCGATGACTGAGTTTTTTCATGTGTGTATAAGTTTTATATATATAGGCAAGCGGTGAGTAGGATAGGTTAGTTAACGTCTATCACCATGGACGTGTTTGGGAGAGCTCGTGTAACTATGGCCACGACCGCCTCTTTGTCAAAACAGTCACGAGAGGTGGCAACAAAAAGCTATGTCGATCGCAAAGTGCAAAGTGTCTATCACATGGCCCCGAGACTAACCGCTGAGGGCTTTTCAGCCAATCATCATCGTATTATTGATGTGCAAGAGCCTCGAGACGAAAATGATGTCTCCACGAAACGTTATGTGACCTATCAAATGAAAAGGCTTTATAAATTTGTCCCATCTGTATTTTTAGTGTACCTGTCAAATCAAAAACTGGACAATGACAGAAACCATTCCCCACCACCACTACCACTGGTGAATGATGATCTTACCTATATGCTTGCTTCCGGTTTAAGTCGTTATCGACTGCATTATGATGGTGTCATTCATATTAAATATGCCATGCCTGATGAGAAACATTTAAAAATACAACTAAACGGTGATAGAGTGTTGGCCCACAACCATCAAAGAGTAAATGTGGGAGATGAATTATCCTTTCATCTTATGCTTACGTTTGAGGAAAAGGAAGCTGGGAAAACGGTGAATGATTTCCCGCTTTATATAGAATTGGAATATACTGCTATGAAATAAGGTTCTCTACGTTAGTTGTTATCAAATGTTTGCTGTGAAAGGTTCACCAAGTAGTAGCATGGTGAAAAAAAGATATGCTATGAACATGAAAAAAACAAATCTCAAAAAGAGAAAAAAGCCAGGTCGGGAACCAAGTCGATCTGCCTCACACCCAGTGTTAAAACTAAAAAAAACTAAAAAAAAATCTAAAAAGAGTGGCTATCGAAAAAGCTTTACAAGCGGTGCGATTGTCTACATCTCCGAAATCGCAGCATCATGTATCGATAAAAAGAAAAGGAAGAAAGCAAAAACTTGGACGAGTCATTCCTGTTGCTAAGCGTGGGGGTTTTTTGCCGGCTTTATTTGCAGGGTTGGCAGCTTTGGGGTCCCTTTTGGGTGGTGCCAGCGCTGTAGCGAAAACCATAAAAGCCGTCGAGCAAGGCAAGCAACAACTCAAAGAAAGCGAGCGACACAATAAAACGTTAGAAGCCATTGCGATGGGAGCTAGAAATGGCAATCCTTTAAAGCCAGTCTTTTATCCACAAGGTAGTGGCCTACCGTCTAAGAGAAAAAAAATGTCCATCATCGATAAGCGCTTAAGCCAACTGCCTCGTCATGCCATGACCCATGAAGAAGTGGAAAGCTATGCCAAACAACTAAAGATTTCTCATTTTCGAGGTGTATTTATGCGAAATGAATTACCTAAAGCACCGTGGAAAGAAGAACGAGCCATGATGAATTTAGATGATGATGCAGGCCCAGGAACCCATTTTGTAGCCTATGTGAAACAAGGTTCCACAGTATGGTACTTTGACAGTTATGGAAATTTACCACCCCCGATCGAGTTGCTACGTTATTTGGGAAACCAGGTTAAGATATTCTATAATGTGAATCGTCAACAAACCTTTGACAGTCAAGAGTGTGGCCGTTTGAGTTTACATTTTTTATATAAGAGGTCGCGTTAAGCCTACAGTTTCATCATTATGAATGTCAACGCCAAGACCTTTACCGTGCACAGTCGCGGGCCTGAAGTGTCCCTGGATTTTTTCCCTCCCATTGAATTGCATCCCGAACAATCCTATGTGCTAGGATTAATTTCTTTGGAAAGTTACAACAGAATTTACAATATTCAAGTGGATATTAATGACAAATTTTATTATGATGATTATATGTTGACACTACCCCCTGGAGGTTATACTATAGACGATGTGCATGAGGCCATTAGCGTGTCGATGATAAAACAATTTGGTGTCAAACCATTTGCGGATGGGACACACAAATTTGAACTTACAGCCAATACAATAACTCATCGCTGTCGCATTTTCTCTACGTTTAACATTGACTTTGAAACACGAGTTCATTCTATTGGTCCTTTATTAGGATTTAAACCAAGAGTGTTGGCAGCTCAGCAACCCCATGAATCAGATTATCCAGTGAAATTCATCGAGGACCATCACATTTCTGTAACTTGCAATATTATTAGAGACGTATTTACGAATCAAGAACAAAGCCATTCCCTGTATGATTTTATTGTCACCTCTCCTTGCGGCTATATTATTCGTGAAAACCCTTCAGTGGTTCTCTATCATCCTGTGTGTGTCAGTGATATTAGTAATATTACCTTACGCTTAGTGAATAGAAACCAACAACTGATTGCTTTGGACGCCAACACCCCTGTGACCTACAAGTTGGTTTTAAAGACGCTATGAAATTTATCTATAAAGCAACAACAACGTCTACGAGCTCGGTTAGTTGCCCGCCGTGTATGAAACGGTTGACACGGGTAAACCGACAACGCTTACAACGCCTTGGTTATACGCTACACCCCAATCATGAACAAAGAGCTGTTGCAAGTGTTAAATCCCATACAGGTGGAAGATGGCGTCGTGCGCATTGATATGCATTCCTATCAACCTCAAGCAACAGGACTGAATAACAATGACGAGATTCAATTCATCATTAACAATCAAGATATTTTTACTCTACCTCATGAAAGTGTCCTTCAAATTGAGGGTAAATTGATGAAAGCAGATGGCAGTACGCCCACAACGTCTGCGTTGGCGAATCATGGTTTGGCTTTTCTGTTTTCTGAAGTACGTTATGTGATAAATGATATTGTCATAGATATGACTCGAAATGTGGGCATGACTAGTCTTATGAAATTATATCCATCCTATAGCGAGGAGGAAAGTAAAACGCTTTCTATGGCAGGATGGTGTCCCAACAGTAGCAATAACTGGCTAGTTCATACCGATGGCACTTTTACAGGCTTCCTACCCTTAAAATTACTCCTTGGCTTTGCCGAAGATCACAAGCGTATTATTTTAAACGCAAGACAAAGTTTGTATCTAGTGAGAGACCGCAGTGATTATAATGCGCTGAAAGGAGCCTCTGACCAAGTGATAGACTCAAAAATTCAACTGCTTCGATTACTATGGAAAGTGCCCCATGTGACGCTATCGGATCGTAAAAAGCTAAGCATGTTAAATTTAGTGCAAAAAGATAAAGCCTTGCCTATCGCCTTTCGAAGTTGGTGTCTGCATGAATACCCCTTGCTACCTACCACTGACACTCATAGTTGGAGTGTCAAATCGGCTCGCTCTACCGAGAGACCCCTCTATGTTATTATTGGTTTTCAAACCAATAGAAAATACCAACAAAGCAAAGATGTCACCTTGTTTGATCACATTCACTTGAGAAATATACGACTATTTTTAAATAATGTTTGCTTTCCCTATGAGGGGTTGGAACTCAATTTTTCAAAAAATAAGTTTGGTTCCCTTTATGACATGTTCGCTAAATTTCAATCGTCTTATTATGAAAAACCGGATTGTCCTATGTTGTCGCCACAAGGGTTTAAAGCAAAAGCACCACTGATTGTTTTCGACTGTTCGTATCTAGAAGAATCTATGAAAATCACCACCATTGATTTAAGGGTAGATTTTGAAACACAAGAAAATGTCCCAGACCATACCAGCGCCTACTGTTTGATTATTCATGCTAGACAAGTGAAATATCATCCTTTGTCCAATTATGTCACCAGCATGTAAGCCATGTGTGGTCGAGTGAAAAAAAAAGATCATCATTCATGGGATTAATGATAAGCGTCTGCATGCACAGTATCTGTTGCGCTCTGGCACTGTGCGCACATACGACAACAAAAAACATCATGTGTCCCTCAATAAGCAACAGCAACAACAACAACAACAACAACAACAACGTGACAGACCAACCATGGAATTTAAAATGTGAATTTAATCGTTTGAAAACTTTTGAAACATGGACAGTTCCCTTTATGGATTGTGGAGAAATGGCTGCGAGCGGATTTTATTACTTAATACGTGGGGATGTGGTCAAGTGTATTTTTTGCAACATTGAAATTGGAAACTGGGAAATAGGGGATCGACCCTTTAGCGATCATCAGCGATGGAGTCCATCCTGCCCTTACCTCAATCGCTATGATGTGGGCAATATTCCATGGAGTTTGAATTATCCTGTTATTGTACCAGACACTGCAAAACTAGGAGATAGCTGTGGACCGTATGTGCAAACTATTCATTTGAATGCTGTTCCAAATTAAGCCAACAAACTTTTTGTAATAAAAGTGTAAGTGTTTTTTTATATGAATAAAACCTCAAAAAATATTTAGCTGTTGTTCAATTCATTTGTTCCTTTTTTCCCTCTAAAGTCCTTTGACTTTGCCATGTTAAACCATGGCATGGGTTAGTTGTTGATTAGACGTCAATGAGGTAACAAGTAAAAATTAAAAAAAGCATGATGCGTACACTCATCGTGGATTGTCAGGGGTTTAAAATTGCAGACAACAAATTTATATTTAAGGAAGTCGCTTTTATCGATTGTAGTACGTTTTGGGTGTCTAACCCTATTCATTTGGTGTTTAAACCTCCCTATGCTTTCGAGTTGCTTAGTGAAAAAGATAAAAAACAGAGCCAATGGATTGAAAATCATTTGCAGTTAGCATGGAAAAAGGGTGATATTTCTTACAAGTATCTTGACATTGTCATGAAAGCCCATTTGTCCTCGGCCAATGTCTTATTTGTTAAAGGGAGTGAAAAACGCCAGTGGCTTCAACCATTTCTACCCTCTCACTGTCAATGTATTGACCTTTTAGATCTGGGTTGTCCATCCCTGCAAACGCTCATGGACACTTGTCCTTGCGACAATATTCAGAATAAAGCCTTAGCGCATGCATGGCAATTGTTTCATTGGCTCACCACGAGTGCATGTTGGGAGTTGTTCAATAAAATTAAAACTGAAAGTGTACCGTCCAATGATAGCAGTGAGACGTGTACACGTGAGGTGATAACATCAACGTTATAGACATGGACGCCACTACAATCGACAAGGCTATTGGAAAGTTCTTTGTGTGCAAGAAAAAACTGATTAGCTTTACACAACATGAATTATTAGCACTACCTAAATCATTTCTTTTTTATGTTGCTGCCAACGCTGTCAAAGAAATTTGGGAAAAGGCGCCTGCCGAGTGGACTAACGACTCTGTATTGAGTGAACTACAACCATGCAGTCATTTTTCCCATCACAAGCAATTAACCATGGCAAAAATACCTTCCATTCGACAGTGTGCCACATGCCAATTAATGAAATTATATCATGGTCATAAAACTCAGTGTAAAGACATTGTTTCATCATTCCATGGCTGTCATGCGGAAAACAACCACCACCTACCATGCTCGTCAGGAGCCGCCGACAAACAACAACAACAACAACAACAACAACAGCAAGAACAAGAACAAGAAGAAGAAGAACAACAAAAAAAGTGTTTTTCACCGATTGAAACCTCTATGTCCCAGGTGTACTGGCCGTGGAATTATTGATAACATTATTAAAAACTTACCATTCGAAGCTCACTTACCTGCTTACAGCTTTTGCGGCCCTGGTACTCGTCTTCAAGATCGTTTGAGGAGAGGGGATATGGGAATCAATGCTTTGGATCATGCATGCCTTAATCACGATAAAGCCTATGAAAACAGTGATCCCACACTAAGACGCATTGCCGACAAAGTCTTGTTAAGCATTGCCAAGCAACGATTAACAGCTTCAGATGCCAGTCTAGCAGAACGAATGGCAGCATTTATAGTGATTGGTGCTATGAAGAGCAAATTACTTTTATCTAGATATGGACTTTAAGGTAATGAATTTATTTAAAAAATGTATAGTATCACTGTTATCATGACAAAAAATAAATAAAAAGACAAGAGTCCATGTTGTGTTTTTTTCCATTATTATTATTCACTCATAGTTTCATTATTATAATTATAAATGACAAACAATAAAAAAGGGACAGCAGTGCATCGTTAAAAAATATTACTAATTGTAGTAAATCTATTTTTTCAATCACAAACAATAAAAAAGGACAAAAGTCCATTATTTTAACTAATAGTTTCATCATTATTATTATAAAAAATTATATATACATGGTAATTGTACTAAACCTATTTTTTTAAATCACAAACAATCAAAAAAAGGACAAAAGTCCATCATTATTCATCAGCTTCAAATGGCAGTCTAGCAGAACGAATGACAGCATGAAATCTTTTATCTACTCTAGAACCAGTTTTTTTTTGTTAAACGCTTATTATTATTGAATAAAATAACATGTTACTAGAATTTGATCATTATAAATTATAATCATTATAATAAAAATTGCTTAAAAAATTGCTATAAATGCTATTTTAAATCACAAACAATAAAAAAAGGACAAAAGTCCATCATTTTAACTAATAGTTTCATTATTATTATAAAAGTTACGGCTAGCGTACAATGATTAATCGTTTTCAATTTTTACAAAACGAACCATGCATCGATTATTTTTTTCACCCTCATAAATTAAATAGACAGGGTGAATACTGGAATTGACATCTTCCATGACATTATCGGGTAGGTTATTAAATCGTGTGGGAAGAAATGTCTCAAAGTCTTGACAAATGCAAAGAGCTCGTTCACCAAATTTGGTTTTCAGTTTTTGAATTTTATGTATGCGAAAGGGTGTTTGCGTAGGCAATTCACTCATTTTCTTGCGTGCAAAGCCACAATCCTGACCAATGGCGTTCAAGGCGTCCATGGTTGTCTATAACCAAAGAAAAGAGTGTTACATTCTAACACTCTCGTTCTTATATTACAACAACAATAACTTTTGTACATTAAAGTGTGTTGTTGGTTTTTTTTATCCTGAGTGTTTATGACCTGTAGTTGTAGATGGATAGTATTGGATAAAAATATAATAATAATGTTTGTATCATTTTTTTCAGTCAAAACATACATTTGGAAATTATTTAATAGGAAATGTTTTATCAAAATTAAGTGTGTGAATTATTTTCAAGATTTCTCTCTTGGAGGTAAATGCATGTCTCTGTTGTAAATGGGAATTAGCCTATCATTCCCTTGTCAAATGACTTGTATTCGTTTGCTCTGTTGTTGTGCAAATTCACACAGCATTCTGTTAAATAAATAGTATCAACAGATACTAAGAGCAAACATGTGAATGCTTTTGGTAACCTATAAAAGGCAAAGTTAACACGCTATGCATTTAATAACCATGTCTACATCCAACAAAACAAAATTCAAAACTACAAATTTAAACCAGTGTGTATGTGTTCATCAACGTGAATAAACGATAAACTAAAACAAACAAAAAAATAGCCAAATGTATTCTAAACGTCAAGTATGCACCTGAGAGCCGAATGCAAACAAAAAAGAAAGCCATAATCATGACATCATGTTGTTAATTTCTAACAAATCTCATTCTATGAGGCGAATATTGATTAATAGGTAAGCTAAGACAAAGTTGGTGAAATGCTTGTTGTCGATACGAAGTGATTGGTTCCTCAGCAGGAAATTTATAAAAATGAAAACAAAACATTTGAGAGGTTATTGGAAAATAAACATTAAACAGGGGTTTTGTACATATTGTACACCAGAAATCTGGAAAGTGATCCTCGTCAGCTAATTTAACAATCACTTGATTCATGGTTAAACCGTACCATGCTTTATGAATCACTTGCGTGGATACATTATTTTCAAAGCCAAAATTTAGCATACAGGATTTACAAAAGTGATGTCCTGGATCATGAAACAAATCATCATCATTATCATCACGATTCATGAAGCTGTCATAAAATGTGGTGTCAATGCGTACTTTCGTGTTTCTATATTCTGAAGGATAGGCCACACGTTGAGGATTATGAGACATCATGGCATATTCATTGAACGTGGTGTGTTTTGTGACGATAAAACGATCTTCACCGTGGATCATGATTGAATCTGAAAATCTGAAAAGTAGTCGTTGCCGTTTACTAAGTGAATAAATAAAAAAAATACAATGTACTATATACACTGTCTGTCCCCTAAGGCAAAAATAAAATAGAAAATAAGCAAAACACAAATAAATAAATAACCATCTGTCTGGTGACTTCTTTAGCTGTAGGCAGCAAACATAACATGCAACAGGTTAAAAAACAATTTCTGTTCAGATATTTCAAATATATCACCACTCATAACTCTAGCCATAAAGTGAGAGTTTTGTCCACGATTATTATTATTATTCTTTTGTTCTTGCATGAGACCTACTAAGCCACACCCTAGTGTGGCCTATTAAGCCGCATGCCTACTGAGGGTGAATGGTCACTTTGCCGAAACATGAGGCCTACTAAGCGACAACAATAGTGAGAGTGGCTACTTGTTTGTTTTTTTCCTAACCTAACCTAAAGAAGTCAACATGTTTTTAATCTAGCCTGTGCACAGTGAACCATGGAAACGTTGATGCATGGCTCTCTTTATGCGTTGACAGGCAAATAGCACAAGACATACAGTTTATGTACAACTATTTACAGGCATTCACACATCCATGCATACACCCATGCACACAGGTTAAAAAACAAAAATTATATGATACACTACAATTTTTTATTTTTATTCCGAGGCTCAAGATGGCATCTCGCATTTGATAGCAACCAAACCAAACACTTGCCGTGTTGTACAACAACAATAGCTACAACCACTACTGGTTGTAACCAAATGGGACGCTTGTCATCATATCCTGACACCACTGTCTCTTGTCGTCTAACAAAGCGAGTGTTTGTTTTCGCTGCTTCATTAAAAATAAATCATGATTTTTTGAGAGAATCCTAAACTGACTATGTGCCATGGCTGTGTGGGTCTGAAGGACATGTAAATAATCATCCACACAGAGACGTTTAACCACATGCTGGCTAATCCCTTTGGCTCGCATAGATTCGCATCGATCCACCTGTCGAAAACTATACATTTTCGGAGCGAGACCTACAAACTCAGTCATCATGGTGTCTGAACACTCATCTTTCATTAAACCAATTTCTTTTTTGTTCAGACGGGGGATATCGAACACGTTCTCGTCACTAAACGAGGACGTGTCAAACCATTTTGGGTTTTGTTTCATAACGACATACGGATCACAGTCACGGATATGGTAAATAAAACTATCCGTGTCTGTATATAACAAGGAAATGGTACCAAATCGCTGTATTGCAAAACCATAATGGAATTTATACATGTGCAATTTTGAAAAATCTAAAATGACTTGGCCTAAATAGATAGGCTTATTCATGACCACTTTAGTTTTAGCAAGTTCAATAGTCAGTAGATCATGATCAATAATGTTTAAAGATTTGAAATTTGGTTTTGCAATATATTTTTGAGCCCCCCATTGTCCATGCCATGTGTTGACCAATTTAATGTCCCTATACTGCCGTACATTTTCCAAACTCTTGCCATAGATGCAATTATTCATCAGTTTAAAAAAATTGATTTGAAATGGTTGAGTGGCACTTTGTCTGTGACTGGTATTTAAATCCATGTATGGTTTCAACCACGGTTTCTGACAAAAAGAAATACCTCTATGGATTTTTTTCAGGGTTAAGCCCTGAGCTAAACATTCTACCAGCATGTCAATATGCAACACATAGTGATTTTTATCATACAAGGTACCCATCAATTTCTTATGATTGCCCTTACTCTCGGGCGGCACCATTTTCTCTATGCAAAAGGGGAAATCACCATGACGCTGTCTGAGATGGGGGGGATAAGCTAAGTCGACATCAAGAACATACCCTACGTCCTGTTGCTTGCTAGCGCTTTACACATTAAAATCTTTAATTTCATCCTCAGACAGCCAGACAAAGTTTCTGTACGGCAGTGGTCGACTCATAGCGTGACCGTATAAATTGTTTACGTCGAAATACATTAGATAGGATTCTGGTTCTTCGGGACAATAATCAGGCATGTAATGATTATTTGCCTTGGCATGTCGCTGATTGAGCGATACGAATCCCCCACGAATCCCTTTTTCCATCATGAGTACCATATCGGGATCCGTCAGTAAATCAAGCTCAATGTGGGTAAATTTGAGGGCGGCGTCCCAACTTAACCCTGGACTGGTATAGTAGTGAGCGGGGTCAAGGCCATAAATCGTGTGACATAGCTGACGAAACGTTTCAAAAACGTCGGTCAACAACAACACGTCTAATTTTAAGTAGTGCATAGCATACTGGCCCATGGTTTCTATGCCAAACACTCGCCAAACATGCTGTGCGTGGGCATAGTCTTCTTCACTGATGGTGCTTTGAGTCAATTGAGAAAAGAATTTTTCTCTTGGCGGCAAAGTCGTTTCTTCAAGCACCTCGTAACTTTCCACATAATCGTATGGAAAATGGCCTTTACGAACACACAATTTAAATTGATTTGTATCCGTAAAGTGGGAATGGGTATGTTTCAACTCATCTTCGCTTAAGCCTTTCACAAGACTATCCAGCGAACTAGACATAAACTTGAATGAGTCGAGAAAGCGAATGCTCATGCTTCCTTTTCTCCATGAAAGTGAGGTAAAGCTCTCATGGTTCTTAGCCAAAATGCTGAATTTGCTCTTATCTACATGAGCAAATTGTTTTACAATGAAGTGAAGGTCATACCGGGAGAAATTGTGTAAGAAGACAGGGAGGAAGCGAGGTGTAGAGTACTTCAAATTGCATTCGTTATGGGCAGCACCTCTAAAATGCCCTGTCCTGTGGCAGTGGTCTCTTACTTTTTTTTCTCCGCCTAAGATTGGCTTTTCACATATGTGGCAGGTGGTGGCTTGATCATATTCTCTTTGCTGTACGTCATTCATCTGAATTGGTACAGGGTTGTTCAAAATAGTTTCTACTTTGCCTGCTAAAGCCGCCATTTGATCAACAAACCACCGCGCACAATCCTGACCTTTATGACTTACATACTCACATTGTGAATTATCATAGTGACAGACAACATAATAGGCTACAGCAAAAGGCTCATGTTTCTGCACTGGATAGGTTGAGCTTGTATGGGGGCTTGGTTCACATCCCTGAATGGGAACAGTAAGGGCCTCAAAATCAGCGTAAACAGTAAATGGTACCATCTCTTGTTTATTAGTGGCCTTAAATTTTAAGACTGCGTCATTCCCTTCGGGCAAGACTAGCTTTACTGCCGTCTGCCCTTCACAGTCTTCTGTATGTCGTTTCAAAAGTTCATCAGTTGTAAAATACTGAAGGCAGCGCTCACAAATATGTGTCTTACCATTATGGTTAGACACTTGGCTGCTTACTAGTTTTCCTAAATTCTTTATCCAACAATAATGGCTTTTATCCCCATCAGACAGGAAAAGCAGGTGAATGTGATGTTGCTTTACCTGTTTGGTGGCATACAAGGGGCCCACAATATTGGATCCTTCGATGCCATACACCATGAAGGAGAAATTTGGATTATCTTTCTCAAATAAATGAATTTTATCTAGAGGCATGGGAAATGAAACACGCTCGAGATTGAGAGTTTGTTTCATGCGGTTAAACACATCTTTGTACTGCCCTGGTCTATCAACATGACTGTCACAGGGTTGCAGACAGCTCACTATACTCCACAAAAAGCAGTAATCGTCTTTGTTGCGTATGTTGATCACTGCCTTTCTGGAAGCGATAAAGCTCGGTGTGGCAATATAGCTACTTCCTGCATTCAATGGATTGTATTTACAAATATTGATTTGCAAATAGGCAATGCTATTGAGGGCCAAGCCACTGGGACCCTCTTGCAACTTATCAAATTTAGTGATAAGCGCTTCAATAGCTTTCTCCTGATACCACGTTTCCAAATTATCGACTATCAGTACTTTCTCCATTTTTGTACAAAGGTTGAAGGTGTGTTTCTCTTCAACATTATTTTTTATCAATGTAAATTCACATAGTAGTTCGAAGTTTATTTTTAAAGCCTGATGCAATCTTAAGCCTTGTTCACATTCACTCAAAAAAATGGGAAAACATAATTCCACAAAATCTTTAGGCGACAGACAGTGATTCGCATTGTAAATTCGGCCTGAGCATACTCGCGTTTTGAAACATTTGGCCAAAGGCTGCCACACTAACACTTCACTCTCTTATATAGACATGATTATAAAATGGACTAATAAACGTGCAACCCTTACCTTAAAATAGGTTAATCCAAAATCTGCAATTCCAAACGACCACGCTTATCGATTTTTACTGACTGGCACACACAATCTCGTTCACAGGTAGACAATGGTTGTAGTAATTTGGGCCCCCAGCAGGAAATGATCACCAACAAAGTTGATATAGTTTTAATATCAACGACAAGGTTTATCTTGTTTTTTGTTTCCAATGATTTATCTGAAAAACAAACCAATACAATCCGTTATTAGTCATGGTTATATACATTAAACATGTGCATTCATTCATTCATTCATTCATTCATTCATAAGACTTACTAAAACCAAAGGTTTCAAGTGTGCACACATAAATAAGACACTCACTCGAAAATAACAAAGTCATTTACAAAGACTCACCTCTTTTTTTTAATATCGAAAGCGTCAAGGTAGTTAAAACCTATTCACTCCATATATATCTTCATTCTGAAACAATAATAAATACACGCCATAAGTATATAAATTTCCGTGAAATAAATGACATACATTTAACAACAACAACAACAACAATAAAAGTAATGGAACAACATGTACTCACCATATAATGAATTATAATACTTTCAGCAAATGTGCTCTTTGCCGCCACTGTCACTGTCACTGTCACTGTCTCTCTCTGTCTGCTTTCCCAGACTTAATGATGTTGTTTTTAAAAATCTGCAACAAACGAAATCCCCCAAAAATACCATCAGTCACTAACTTACTTTTCATGCATACACAAAATAACAATAAAACCAATAATGCCATAATTAACAATAATGAACCTACCTTAGCACAAGTATGGCCGCGGTTCACGTAATATTTTACAAAGAGCATAAGGCACTTGCATCCGTCACCTTCAAAGATGAACACGAGAATGATGAGTCTCTCTTACCCTCAGAACATATATGTCTCCTCAACAAGATGCAAAGTTAACACTTTACTTTTTTTTGTTCCTATGAGTAGGATGTCATGGAGCGCACAAGTCAGACCGATTCTCACAAGCTTTTGCAATCTCTGCATGAGTATGCGTGGGAATGCAATGATCAGCTTTTCGACAGAGCTGTTTGTCCTTCATCGAGATATCGGGTAACACGTCTGGGTCAGATAACAGCCACCTGCATGTGAACAACAGGCTGTTATCTCTCTCTGCTGCGAGGCACGTACGATGATAAGACCTGTGTCTGTCTGGATCGCCGTGGGTCAGCCTCAATGCTTTCAATTCTCATTGCATTAAGCAAGTTCTCTCTCTGCGTGTGAGCCCTGACCAGTCAAGACAAATAATAATAATAATAATAATAATGCATAAGTGTTTTATTAACATCAAAGCGCATAACCTAACGTGACTTCAAATCTGGTTTCTTACTTTTTCCCCGTTTTCCTCAACGATCTCGAAAAAAAATATGACGGAAACCATGATTTCAGGTTTTCCATACCTACATTCCCGTAAACTGAACAACGACACAAATACATCGACATGCCCATCATAAAAATCGCCTCATTCGTTTTCCAAATAACGCGAAAATGAACAAAAAAACACCTTTTCCATAAGAAAACCATGTTTCCAGCTTTTTACCTTTTTCATGTCTATATCCACGTAAAGAGAATAAAGAGACGAAATAAATACTATCACACACGTCATTCTCACGTTTTCGGTTTTCCAAAGATCGACAAAAATGTGAAAAACGCATGTTTTGACCCAAAACCCTAAGTTCACCTTTTCGACACCGACATTCCCGTAAAGAGCACAACGAGACGAAAAAAACGAATCCAAGCACGCCCTCCTAGCATGGCCCGTTTTCCAAAAATCAGCAAAAATGTGAAAAACGCATTTTTTGACCCAAAACCCTAACTTCACCTTTTCGACACCTACATTCCCGTAAAGAGCACAACGAGACGAAATAAACGAATCCAAGCACGCCCTCCTAGCATGGCCCGTTTTCCAAAAATCGGCAAAAATGTGAAAAACGCATTTTTTGACCCAAAACCCTAACTTCACCTTTTCGACACCTACATTCCCGTAAAGAGCACGACGAGACGAAATAAACGAATCCAAGCACGCCCTCCTAGCATGGCCCGTTTTCCAAAAATCGGCAAAAATGTGAAAAACGCATTTTTTGACCCAAAACCCTAACTTCACCTTTTCCACACCTACATTCCCGTAAAGAGCACGACGAGACGAAATAAACGAATCCAAGCACGCCCTCCTAGCATGGCCCGTTTTCCAAAAATCGGCAAAAATGTGAAAAACGCATTTTTTGACCCAAAACCCTAACTTCACCTTTTCGACACCTACATTCCCGTAAAGAGCACAACGAGACGAAAAAAACGAATCCAAGCACGCCCTCCTAGCATGGCCCGTTTTCCAAAAATCGGCAAAAATGTGAAAAACGCACGTTTTGACCCAAAACCCTAACTTCACCTTTTCGACACCGACATTCCCGTAAAGAGCATAACGAAATGAAAAAAACGAATCCAAGCACGCCCTCCTAGCATGAATCTTCCATTCCAAGGTCGCGGGGGCTCACAACTTCCTAAGTAGTGCAGCTCCCCACCCCCTTACCACGTTTTTATTTTAGTGTGGATATACCCCGTCCATGGAAAAGGAGAGTTCACCACGAGTCCTACGACACCTCATAGGTTTAAATCCGATTATTGGTTAGCGAGATAGTCAAAAGCCGATGACCTATTAGTTTTTATGGTTTATTTCAATACATATTAAAAACACTCATTAATAAATCATCATTTAAAAAGCCCGCCCTCTTACAAAACTCCTCAAGTGCGCATGCGTATAAAAAAACATTCATCGCCAAAATGTCAAAAAACAACATGTTTACCCCAAATGGCGTTTCCCAATTCCATCCATTTTTAAAAAATAACCTCACCATCATCTAGAGCGGAAAAAATACCATCTAAACGACCCCTCACTCGACCCTACTCCTCCCCCACCACCTAACCCTTTCCCAACATAGGCATACATATTCAAGCACGAGCGCGACTTCAGGAAACCAACACTACCCCACTACTCGCGAATGACCTTTTAGTTTTGGTCTTTTAATCAAATAAAGAGCCTATAGGAAAGTAGGGGGCATTACTAGCAGTGTTAGGACACCCTGTATGTTCTAATCCCATGTTTGGTTAGCGAGATATCAAGTTCGGGGCAAATACGAGGGTGGCTCAATAAGAAGTGGTCCAGCTCTCTCATCATCCCACTACTCTCATAGAATGACTTATAACACCTCCTCAGAATAACACTTTGCCGCGAATTCCTACAGCGTCCCGATAGGAAAGAAGAACTCGTGCTCACGTCGACCGTCCTGCAATACCAAAACAGGTCACCTCGCGTTCCGATCTACTACTGCCTCAAAAATACCACAAGAGTCATACCTAGGCCAATATGTTTGACCTTGTGCTGGGCTGGTCAACATCCCTCGGAGGCAAGTTTAAAAGCAGGAGCGCAGCGCTTTCTCGCTTCTTTGCTGTTGTTGTTGTTGTTGTTGTTGTTGTTGTTGTTATTATTGCGTAAGGGCTGTGAGATCGTAGTCATTTGGGTGTGTGCATGTGGAATTTGTGTGATAACCTGTGTTATTTTGATGCCTGCATTTGTAAATTGGGAATAGGGTCAGGAAGGATTGGGCGTGGTCTTAAGTTAGTAATCATCCCAGCATTTCCCTGGAGTAGAAGTGGGGAAACCACGGAAAACCACTTCCAGGAATGCTGAGGAGGGAATCTAACTGCACATTACTGCAGTTACCATAGCGACACATTTTATCAGACAAATTCAACATACACCCAATTACATGGGGCTGATGACCATGATCTCTCATGTCTTACCGATTTATTCGAGAAAGCCAGATTGCTCGGCGTCTCTCGCTTCGTTTCTTCGTGTGTTCGCATTGGTTCTTTATCACTGATGGTATGCTGAAGAAACGTACACCCTCCTTGTGGTGAGTTCTGTCCTTGTTGGTCGTCGTGCGACAAGCAACAATTGCACAGCATCCCATCTTGAATTGTAAGCCTCCGTGGCTTAGGCGGCAGCACGCCGGCCTCTCACCGCTGGGTCTGTAGTTCAAATCCCGGTCACGCCATGTGAGATCTGTGCTGGACAAAGCGGAGGCAGACAGGTTTTTCTCCGGGTACTCCGGTTTTCCCTGTCAAAATTTCATTCCAGCAACACTCTCCACTATCATTACATTTCATCTGTCATTCATTTAATCATTGCCCCAGAGGAGTGCGACAGGCTTCGACAGCCGGCACAGTTCATATCCTCGCCGCTAGATGGGGGCTTCATTCACTCCATTCCTGACCCGGTCGGAGACTGGAAGCAGGCTGAGTATTTTAATTATTATTATTATTATTATTACCGTATTATTATTTTCACCATCTTGAATTCAACGAGGAAAAGTGCTACTTTCTACGTTTTATCACCCAAAAAGCAAGTACCTCCCTATTGTTTACCAACTGGCCTTTACAACAAGATGGCGGACAGGCTGTTTCTGAGTACGGCGCATAGATGGCGATAGCTTCGCAGGAGTAAAAGTAGGCAACCCACACGGCTCATGCAACCCACTGATTGGGTTAAAAGTTAATTTGGACCTTCAGGAAAAGTTAAGCGAAAGTTGACCAGCTCAGCCTCCACACAAAAGTTTTAAATATTTAGATTTTTCAAGAACCTTGAAGACATCAGCTTCCCTGGCAACTTGTTTTAAATTTCTAGGATAGGGAGCAGAAACGTTGTGGCAGTTGTTGGGTCACACAGCAAAGTATCATGGCGGTGTGTTATAAATAGGGCTCGGATTTTTAGGTAAATAAATATTTTTTTATGTAAATACATATCTTAAGCATTCTTCCTATAATTACATAAATTCCTGCTTTTCAATTATTAGCACATAAAAAGACATAATATTTACATATTTTAAAATCAGTATGATAGATCTTTCAGTTTATTGAATTTTTGTTCTGCGTTACTTCTACGAGGAAGAACCTGTGAGCTATCCAATCTGCATGCAGAGCGTATGTCAGCTTGCAACTGTGTTATTCTTAACTTGTCGCCCCGTGCCACTCGCTGTGGAAGCCAGGGATTTCCTTGTCCATAGCCATACTGCACCACGTGCTAGACGTCCCCCACCCCCAGATACTTGGAACCAGTGTCACTCACATGCAGTTCATTTCTGGCACTGTGAAGTGTAAAGCAGTTCTACGATGCCTAAAGTAAAAACAACTACAAGTTATCGTCTGTTGTAGAATCTAAGGATAATTTTACTTCTGATGGGGGCGTTCTGCTCTGCCAACCAAGTGGGAAAGCAATCAAGGCTGAACAGCGATCCTAAGTTACACAACACCTCAAGGTCAAGAAACATATTGCCGCAGTTTCGCGCCTTCAGAAGAAGTGTTTCGCGATAATCGTCGGCCATTTGCGATGGATAACCTGAAGATGTATCTCATTGTGTATTGTAATGCTTCTACAGTCAGTGAGACAAAATAAATTGTCGTCGTCAGTACTGCATATTGTTTATATTCAATTTAATATACAGAATTATAATTACATATTTTTACTTTTTTGTCACATATTTCAGGTACTTTTAGTATATAAACAAGATGTTCAATAAAGAACATATAGCCTACTTTCTCCTAAATGCATGGGTATTGTTATAACTCTTTGTTCTTTTCAAGGAGTATAATTGAATGTTGGTTGCAGTAACTTGTTGAACTACAACGTGCTATAGGGATATTAAACATGGATATGAGGTGGCCTTTGCTAGTGCTACCTCTATAAAAAAAATCATTCAATTCGGTTTCACCGTGTTTGAATTGATCCGGGGAATGGATTCGCACACATACATGGCCGCTATTTGCAAACTATTGGGCTGATGACCTTGTAGTCAGTCATAAGATGCTTTCCACAAAAAGGCATGTTGTTGCAAAATCCGGTAGAGATCAAATTATTAGGATGGTCGAAATTTGATTGAAGCTTTTAACATTTGGGAGGCCGTCATTCCGTTTCCGTCAAGATGGCGGCGATATAAAACATGACACTGAGGTGCCTTTTGCTAGTGCTACCTCTGTACCAAATTTCGTTCAATTAGTTTTCACCGTGTTTGAATTGATAGGGAAAATCGATTTGCACACATACTTGGCCACCATCTGCAAACTATTCGGCAGATGATCTAGCAGTTTGGCCAGATTATGCTTCCCACATAAAGATTTGTTGTTGCAAAATTTGGTAGAGACTAGATTATTAGGTTGGTCGTAATTACATTTTAGCCTTTAACATTTGGGTGGCCGCGATTACGTTTCCGTCAAGATGGCGGTGATATAAAACATGACACTGAGGTGGCTTTTTCTAGTGCTACCTCTGTACCAAATTTCGTTCCATTCGGTTTCACCGTGTTCGAATTAATAGGGGGAATCGATTTTCACACAAAGATGGCCGCCATCCGCAAAATATTAGGCTAAAGACCTATTAGTTCGGTCAAAGGATGCTCCCTCCATAATGGTATGTTGATGCAAAATTTGGTAGAGATCGGATGATTAGGTTAATCGTAATTTGATTTAAGCTTTGAATATTTGTGTGGCCGCCATTACGTTTCCGTCAAGATGGCGGCGATATAAAACATGACACTGAGGTGCCCTTTGCTAGTGCTACCTCTGTACCAAACGTCATTCCATTCGGTTTCACCGTGTTCGAATTAATAGGGGTAATCGATTTTGACACAAAGATGGCCGCCATCCGCAAACTATTAGGCTAATGACCTATTAGATTTGTCAAAGGATGCTTCCTTCATAACGGTATGTTGTTGCAAAATTTGGTAGAGATCGGATGATTAGGTTAGTCGTAATTTGATTTAAGCTTTGAACATTTGTGTGGCCGCCATTACGTTTCCGTCAAGATGGCGGTGATATAAAACATAACACTGAGGTGCCCTTTGCTAGTGCTACCTCTGTACCAAATTTCATTCCATTCGGTTTCACCGTGTTCGAATTAATAGGGGTAATCGATGTTGACACAAAGATGGCCGCCATCCGCAAACTATTAGGCTAATGACCTATTAGATTTGTCAAAGGATGCTCCCTTCATAAAGGTATGTTGTTGCAAAATTTGGTAGAGATCGGATGATTAGGTTAGTCGTAATTTGATTTAAGCTTTGAAAATTTGGGTGGCCGCCATTACGTTTTCGTCAAGATGGCGGCGATATAAAACATGACACTAGGGTGCCCTTTGCTAGTGCTACCTCTGTACCAAATTTCATTCCATTCGGTTTCACCGTGTTCGAATTAATAGGGGTAATCGATTTTGACACAAAGATGACCGCCATCCGCAAACTATTATGTTAATGACCTATTAGATTTGTCAAAGGATGCTCCCTCCATAAAGGTATGTTGTTGCAAAATTTGGTAGAGATCGGATGATTAGGTTAGTCGTAATTTGATTTAAGCTTTGAACATTTGTGTGGCCGCCATTACGTTTCCGTCAAGATGGCGGCGATATAAAACATGACATTGAGATGCACTTTGCTAGTACTACCTCTGTACCAAATTTCGTTCCATTCGGTTTCACCGTGTTCGAATTAATAGGGGGAATCGATTTTCACACAAAGATGGCCGCCACCCGCAAACTATTAGGCTGATGACCTATTAGATTTGCCAAAGGATGCTGCCCCCATAAAGGTATGTTGTTGCAAAATTTGGTAGAGATCGGATGATTAGGTTAGTCGTAATTTGATTTAAGCTTTGAACATTTGTGAGACCGCCATTACGTTTCCGTCAAGATGGCGGCGATATAAAACATGACACTGAGGTGTCCTTTGCTGGTGCTACCTTTGTACCAAATTTCGTTCAATTTACGCTCACCGTGTTCGAATTGATAGGGGGGGACAGACATTCAGAGTGCACACACTCACACACACACACACAGACTCACACACACACATACACACACACAGACAGACACACTTTTTTCGCCCTGTAGTGATCTCATAAGTCTACTTTCATTTTTTGCAAAAATCGAAAGTAGGCTAAAAATAAATATTTTCCCGATTTTTAGCACCTAAAAATCCGAGCCCTAGTTATAAACAAGCCCCGGATTCATAGGTTCTGACCTATTAGCCTACTTTCGATTTTTGCAAAAAATGAAAGTAGACTTATGAGATCAACACAGGGCGAAAAAAAGAGTGTCTGTCTGTGTGTGTGTATGTGTGTGTGTGAGTCTGTGTGTGTGTGTGTGAGTGTGTGCACTCTGAATGTCTGTCCCCCCCTATCAATTCGAACACGGTGAGCGTAAATTGAACGAAATTTGGTACAAAGGTAGCACTAGCAAAGGACACCTCAGTGTCATGTTTTATATCGCCGCCATCTTGACGGAAACGTAATGGCAGCCACACAAATGTTCAAAGCTTAAATCAAATTACGACTAACCTAATCATCCGATCTCTACCAAATTTTGCAACGACATACCTTTATGGGGGAGCATCCTTTGACCAAACCAATAGGTCATCAGCGTAATAGTTTGCGGATGGCGGCCATCTTTGTGTGAAAATAGATTCCCCCTATTAATTCGAACACGGTGCAACCGAATGGAACGAAATTTGGTACAGAGGTAGTACTAACAAAAGGCACCTCAGTGTCATGTTTTATATCGCTGCCATCTTGACGGAAACGTAATGGCGGCCACACAAATGTTCAAAGCTTAAATCAAATTACGATTAACCTAATCATCCGATCTCTACCAAATTTTGCAACAACATACCTTTATGGAGGGAGCATCCTTTGACCAATCTAATAGGTCATTCGCCTGATAGTTTGCGGATGGCGGCCATCTTTATGTCAAAATTGATTCCCCCTATTAATTCGAACACGGTGGAACCGAATGGAACGAAATTTGGTATAGAGGTAGCACTAGCAAAGGGCACCTCAGTGTCATGTTTTATATCACCGCTATCTTGATGGAAACGTAATCGCGGCCAACCAAATGTTAAAAGCTAAAATGTAATTACGACCAACCTAATAATCTAGTCTCTACCTAATTTTGCAACACCATATCTTTATGTGGGAAACATATTCTGACCAAACTGCAAGAACATCAGCCCAATAGTTTGCAGATGGTGGCCAAGTATGTGTGCAAATCGATTCCCCCTATCAATTCAAACACGGTGAAACCGAATTGAACGAAATTTGGTACAGAGGTAGCACTAGCAAAGGGCACCTCATATTCATGTTTAATATCCCTATAGCACGTTGTATTTCAACAAGCTCCTACAACCAACATTCAATCATACTCCTTGAAAAGGACAAAGAGTTATAACAATACCCATGCATTTAGGAGAAAGTAGGCTATATGTTCTTTACTGAACATCTTGTTTTATTCCTCACCTCTTGCTCTCTAAATTTCATTTCACTTTAATGTTTGAGGTACCAAAGAGTAATATACTGTACTCCAATTTTATACAGCCTAAAGTGATCCAATAAGATTAGTAATTACACAATAGTATAAGTAACTATCCACCAAAAGGCAATAAATTCAGGCTGGTTTCGTGGCTCAGAATTAACGTTCTCGCTTGCTGTGTCCAAGGTTGCAGGATCGAATCCTGGGTACGCAAATGCGAGGGGGCCGTGTCAGTAGATTTACTGGCACGTAAAAAATTCCCTTCGGGGAAAAATTCTGGCAACCTGGCGTCTCTAAAAGCCTCAGTAGTTAAAAGGGACGTAAACCCAATAACATTATTATATCTTTCAATGTACATTATTGTTTTAAAATGAATTGTGTGTTTTTCAGTGCCATACTAAAGCAAAATTTGCATACTGGGAACATTTACGCAAGCAGTGCTTGAATTTTTAATTTTATTTTTATTTGTTTCAGTGCTGTACGGTTCATAGATGTATTGAAGTTGGCACTTTCAAATACATACTAAAGTTACAGTTAATTTAGCTTTTTTTAAATTAAACGTTACAAAATAGCATACCAAGTGATTCATACAAATATATATTCAAAAAATCCTATATATTCCTAATTCAAAGATATTTTCTCTTTCTTCGGCTTTTCCCAATTAATTGGGGTCGCCGGAGCCAACCAGGCTCATTTTTGGTTTTGGCCGGGGATTTAAGGCCGGATGCCCTTCCTGACACAAAGTGATTCTTCAGTTGAAAATTCCACCCCGCTATCACTGGGATAGATCCTATAAAATCCTAATATACTGATAGAACCTACTTTTTGGAACCTACATCCGGGGCGTATTGCAAAAAGCGATACCACTGCGGTGGTCGAGTCCACTGATGAGCTTCACTTGGTGCACTTCGGCGAATGCCCGGAACAGGTACTGTATGGTAAAAACGTAAGGATTACAGAAGTATAATTAAAGGCCGTGAAAACCAGTATGTCATCTTTTTGTTTTGGATATCTGGAACTATTTCATTAATGCATGTCTATTTTCAATCTTGTCATTATTATACATCGTTACCCCTCGTCAGTCGGGCGAGCCCCGACATAACAAATTTCCCGACCCAGTCGTGTGTCGGGCGAGCCCCGACATCATAATTGTGTCCTCTACTGCATGAATTATTAGCCTACTTTTCACATTTTGCAAAAATGAGGAAAAAGTAGACTTATGAGATCGGGCAAATGTGTGTCTGTCTGTCTGTCTGTCCTTCTGTCTGTCTGGCTGTGTGTGTGTCACCCCCCCCCCCCCCTATCAACTCCTAAACGGCTGCAGCAATCGAAACAAAATTTGGTAGGAGTAAAGATCTATACCTGAATATCTAACGCCCATATTTGAAAATGATGTCAGTGCTAACAACTGCTGAAAAATCGCAATTGAAATTTGAGCTCCATGTTGGATATCTTGGAAGGTATGAATAGGAGCTATTTCAAAATTGGCACACGTATAGATAATAATATTGCAGTTTAATTTCCAGGAGGCCATACATGTCAGTGTTGCCAAAATGATTATAAGCCTGCTGATAGGTCCAAATTTTAAATGCATATAACTTCTACACTATCAATTGGATTACAACCAAATTTCGTGTGTGCTATGTGTACCATAACAGATACGTATATGCCGATTCTTAAGAGTAACCAGGGCTGCCAACTGTTAGTAAATACTGTCTCTATTTTTGTTACCCTAGTATCAATTTATCGGAAAGTATGCAAGCCAATAGCTCTAAACTTTGCACACGTATAGTACCTGGCATTCTAGATTAATTTGGAGTAACAAATATACGTCATTGCTGCCAACATGATTCTAAGCCTGCTGATATTTCCAATTCTAAAATGCATGTAACTTCTATACTAACTAACGGATTTTATTCAAAATTGACACAACAATAGATCATATTATTTCAGATTATTTCTGACCAATACATGTATGTCATTGTTGCCAACATGATTTTACGCGCGCTGTTAGATCCAATGTTTAACTGCATGTAACGTTCACGCTATCCATTGGACTTCAACCAAATTTTGTATTCTGTACCTTAAGAGATGGAACTAAGAATATATTCAGTCACCAGGGCTGCCAACTGTAGTTCTCCATTAGGCTACAGTATGCCAGGTATACAGTATTTCGAACTAATTAGAAATTTTGATATTACCAACTTAATTTCGTCATTATTCTCGATAGATCCATATAGATAAATCATTGGCATAGATCTTAAATTTTAAGAAAAGTAGGCTCTTTAGTTCGTTACGGAACTTCTTGATTTTCATTTGCGTTTGGTGTACAAAATTTCAAGCTTCAATATGTGATGTGGAATGCCATAATGGAATATATATATGATGTTTGCGATTCCTACGCTAAGCTTTTAACTCTCGAAGACCGAAGACCGAACATTACTGCCTACTAGCCGTGGGTACGTATTGCAATGCGCAAGTATACTTGCACGACCGTAGGTCGGTAATGTCTTTGAGGTTGAGCCAAAGGTACTCCAGAAGCCTGTGGTAACTGGATGGGGAGGGCCCACGAGAAATAAACGGTGGTTGGTACGCGTGGATGTTGACGGGGTGGAAGGAGTACCTTTGGTTGTCCGGCTGTTTTGTCGTATGTTATGTAAAAAAAACAAGATGTTCAGTAAAGAACATATAGCCTACTTTCTCCTAAATGCATGGGTATTGTTATAACTCTTTGTCCTTTTCAAGGAGTATAATTGAATGTTGGTTGTAGTAGCTTGTTGAGGTACAACGTGCTATAGGGATATTAAACATGAATATGAGGTGCCCTTTGCTAGTGCTACCTCTGTAAAAAAAAAACATTCAATTCGGTTTCACCGTGTTTGAATTGATCCGGGGAATGGATTTGCACACATACATGGCCGCTATTTGCAAACTATTGGGCTGGTGACCTTGTAGTCAGTCATACGATGCTTTCCACAAAAAGGCATGTTGTTGCAAAATCCGGTAGAGATCAAATTATTAGAATGGTCGAAATTTGATTTAAGCTTTTAACATTTGGGTGGCCGTCATTCCGTTTCCGTCAAGATGGCGGCGATATAAAACATGACACTGAGGTGCCTTTTGCTAGTGCTACCTCTGTACCAAATTTTGTTCAATTCGGTTTCACCGTGTTTGAATTGATAGGGGGAATCGATTTGCACACATACTTGGCCACCATCTGCAAACTATTGGGCTGATGATCTAGTAGTTTGGTCAGAATATGCTTCCCACATAAAGATTTGTTGTTGCAAAATTTGGTAGAGACTAGATTATTAGGTTGGTCGTAATTACATTTTAGCCTTTAACATTTGGGTGGCCGCGATTACGTTTCCGTCAAGATGGCGGTGATATAAAACATGACACTGAGGTGGCCTTTTCTAGTGCTACCTCTGTACCAAATTTCGTTCCATTCGGTTTCACCGTGTTCGAATTAATAGGGGGAATCGATTTTCACACAAAGATGGCCGCCATCCGCAAACTATTAGGCTAATGACCTATTAGATTTGTCAAAGGATGCTTCCTCCATACAGGTATGTTGTTGCAAAATTTGGTAGAGATCGAATGATTAGGTTAGTCGTAATTTGATTTAAGCTTTGAACATTTGTGTGGCCGCCAACACGTTTCCGTCAAGATGGCGGTGATATAAAACATGACACTGAGGTGCCCTTTGCTAGTGCTACCTCTGTACCAAATTTCATTCCATTCGGTTTCACCGTGTTCGAAATAATAGGAGTAATCGATTTTGACACAAAGATGGCCACCATCCGCAAACTAGTAGGCTAATGACCTATTAGATTTGTCAAAGGATGCTCCCTTCATAAAGGTATGTCGTTGCAAAATTTGGTAGAGATCGGATGATTAGGTTAGTCGTAATTTGATTTAAGCTTTGAACATTTGGGTGGCCGCCATTACGTTTCCGTCAAGATGGCGTCGATATAAAACATGACACTGAGATGCTCTTTGCTAGTACTACCTCTGTACCAAATTTCGTTCCATTCGGTTTCACCGTGTTCGAATTAATAGGGGTAATCGATTTTGACACAGAGACGGCCGCCATCCGCAAACTATTAGGCTAATGACCTATTAGATTTGTCAAAGGATACTCCCTCCATGAAGGTATGTTGTTGCAAAATTTGGTAGAGATCGGATGATTAGGTTAGTCGTAATTTGATTTAAGCTTTGAACATTTGTGTGGCCGCCATTACGTTTCCGTCAAGATGGCAGCGATATAAAACATGACACTGAGGTGTCCTTTGCTAGTGCTGCCTTTGATCCAAATTTCGTTCAATTTGCTCTCATCGTGTTCGAATTGATAGGGGGGGGGGCAGACATTCAGAGTACACACACTCACACACACACAGACACACACAGACTCACACACACACAGACAGACACACTTTTTTTCGCCCTGTAGTGATCTCATAAGTCTACTTTCATTTTTTGCAAAAATCGAAAGTAGGCTAACAAGGCATCACTGGTATGTGTGTTTGAATGAGTGCACAATTGAATGGACGCTAAAAAGGGTTAAATACGAGCTGTAGGGAGAGCCAAGAGAATTTTAAATCGAGGGGTAAGGGTTAATATCTCGGAAATCTCCTTCAACAATTTATTGGAGATTTATGTTAAAAGTTAATATGGACATACAGAATGCGTGTGAGCCGGCGAAAACTATATGTCATAGCTTTGGACAAATGTTAATCTATGGTTGAACAAATGCTTGATCTTGCGTATGTGCACCGTTATTCTCCTAAGTTGCAATTTCACACCCCTCCAGCTCAGTCCCCTCGAAACATTTACGATATTTTAGACGTTTTAAGAGATCTTGAGAGTTTCAGCTTCATTGGTGCCAAACTTATGTTTCTAGGATGTCTAGATATGTCTCATTAATTCATGTATATTTTCAGAATATAACTACTTATATGGGTTAACACATTGCTCCACTTTGACCATGGTAATAATCAGAGCTTATACGTTTGGCTACTCGTAGCGTGGTGGTGCATTTCTCCCTTCAAAACACGGAGCCTCTCCCGAGGATGGAAGATGGAACCACCGGTCATAGACTACACGCTCGTTGAGCGCACCAGCTGCCTTGATTCACGAGTAATAAGTCAGTTTGGAGAGAGAATTTTTCCCTTACACACTCTTAATAGCCAGAAACTATGAACTGCAATAAAATAATCAAGTACATAACAGAAAGACTGATGACCGTGGCGAGGAGAGAACGGCCAAGGGAGAATAACCCACAGGCATTCAGCTCAAGATTCATGCTGGTGAGCTGTTTGACGAACAGACTCAATGTTTTGTTTCCATGGTGATGCAGTAGCAATCTTTGTGCAAGAACTCTTGTCTTGGAGGATTCCATAAGCGCCGCATGGCATGTTTCAACCAACAACAGCAACTTCAGCAAGGCTAAACCAATCCTCAGCACATATGAGACTATGCGGGCTGGGTGTAACGTATGCACTTTGTCAGTAACCGTCGTGAGCACCAAAAAGGCGTTACTCACAGTTGATACTGTCACATCTGTCACTATCAGCACCAGTAGAAACCCGTAGATATTGGAGGCAATTTCACCAATCCGACACAGATCCATGTAAACTCTACAGAGAAGGAGAAGACTTTGTTCATTGCGACACGATTCGAGTCCCGAAGGAGAAAACAAAGACAGATCATTTACATTCTTCATATGTCTTTGCGTTGTCGAGATAAACCTGATGTTGCTGCAATTCTTTGCTGAATTTAAGGTGAGCTCTGAGATGTCGTGTATGTTGAATACCATCAGGATATTACGATTAAGAATGAGGTATCTGTGTTTAATTACAATAATGATGGTAACATATTGAAACAAAATAAGAATCACGACATATTGCGACATGTACCACACAAAGAAATTTTTACTTTTCCAATCTATTGCTGCAATGAGAGACAATGCAGCGATAGGGATAAAAAAGGCTCCAGGGATCAGTTTTGAAATCATATTCACTTTATCGTTGTAAGAATGGTTTCTGCACATCAAAGCGTCATCAATATTGTCGAATAACTTTAACAATTCCTCAAGATGTTTACGAAATTTGGTCAAATGCAACAATATTGCCGAGAATGTAATTATAAATGTAATGCAGATGTTAAAAAAGTAAGGAATTTTGACACTGGCATGACCCTTTCCAAAACTATTGGCACACTCAATCATTTTTATAGTAAGGAAGACTGATATAGTTGCTGACACTATCACAGAATACATGGTGGCAAGTTTTGAGTATCGTAATCTGCGAATATGTTCACCTTCTTTGACGTAACTCAAAGGAGCGATTCCAAACACTTTAGAAATAATATACACAGGTTTAAGAGCTGTGGAGAGTTCCATGACTAAATATGATGCACTTGTAGACACCTCCTAAGCACTTGCAAACAATCCTCGCACCGTGAAGAAGACTGGCCTTTTCTTTCTAGGTTTCTTGTTACCGTGCCTAATTTATTTTGTTCATTGGAGAGGAACTTATAAAAAGGGTGTATTATAGAATAGCTTGAGCTTGCTATTATAAAACACTCATTTGTAATTTTAAGAACCTCGTTCTTTAGATAAATGTTTCTTAAAGTTAATACCAAAGTGTATTTATTCGAAATATATTTATTCCAACTTAATCAAAAATGTTATAGTTAATATGAAAATTAATTAATTAATTAGTACCAGTATTTGTTAGCTAAATCCAATAGTTGAATTAACTATCATTATCACCAGAATTGTGCTTAATTCTGAGTCTTGTTGGCTTTGGACCAGATTATTGAATAAACCGTCAGAGTCAAGAGATTTTTTGTCCTTTACATTCGTACTCCTTTGATAGCAGACAGGTGATACATCTACTGCACACAATACTCCACTCTTCAGTAACTGGGTGGTCGATGAGTTCAGTGCACATATTTACAATAGTGTAATTTATATTTGTTACTACTTGCGTAGCCACGGCAACAGTCAGGTAATTCGTTACTGATGGTTAAGATATGGATGTATAATTTGATAAACTGGTATGACCGTTGTCTAACACGTAATTTCCTGAGCTGAAGGACTATTGATTGAACGTACCGCATCAACACTCCATATGTTCGTTATCGCTATCAGTGTAGTTGATATTCCTACCTTAGCATGCGTCCAGAGGCAGATCACCTCACTGTTCTGCCCCTTAAAACTCCAATAACTAACTAATTTATCGTGCATGTTCATTGGCCCCAAGGATGCAGAATTCTAGCTTAGCCCAAGTATTAGAATAATTTGTCTAAAAGCAACACTTGATGCTATCCTAGATTTAGAGGCATTACAAAACAGAGTACGGTAATGCATTGTTGTTGTTTGAGTCTTCAGTCTTTTGACTAGTTTGGGGCAGATCTCCGTGCCTCCCTGTCCTGAGCTAACTGTTTCATCTCTACTTAGCTACCACACCCTAAATCCGAGGCCATCTGTTAATCATATTCTAACCTGGTCTAGCCCTACCGTTCTTGTCCTCGACCCTTTCTTCCATAACTAAGCTTGCTATTCCTGGGTGTCTTAGTATGTGCCCTACCAACCTATCTCTTCTCTTCATTAGCAGTCACCAGAAACACCTCTCCTCTCCCACTCGTCGTAATACCTCTTCGTTTGTAGCCCTATCTACCCATCTGAGCTTCATCATTCTCCACATTTCAAGCGCTTCAATTCTCATCTTCTCTGCTGCTCCAATAGTCCAAGTTTCACTTCCATATAGTACTGTACCATGCTCCAGACAAAGGCTTTCAAAAATGACTTCCAAATACCTAAATCCATATTCGATGTCAACGGATTTTTTTTTTTTTTTTTTTTTTTATTTTTTTTTTTTGTAGAAATGCTTTCCTTGTCTGAGCCAACCTACTTTTAGGTAGATTTCATTAGAAAGGCTACCTATTGCAATGGGTACTGAACCCGTATTTATAAAGCCCAGTGTAAGTCACGATGCGAACATCGAACCGGCCACGCGTAACAATTACATGTTTTGAATTAAAGGGACAGGTTAGACTGCCGGCTTCACGTACGGGCAGCCCGCAAGGCCAGCGAGCTACGCAGTCGAGTTGGAAGATTTTATCGGCTCATTTTATTAGCAAGGAAATGGAACAGTTTTGAAATTGAATATTTTAACATGGTAATAAATGAGATTTGGATCGATCTGGATATGTCACAATATCAAATTTGACAGTGAAGACTTGTAGGGAGGAACCGATTTAGACCAGTCACGTGAGTAAGCGTGGCTAGCTCGACTCGGCACGTGTCACTGCACACGACACGTGGACAATCTTTGTGACAAAGAGATCACGTGACAGGATTTTAACCAATGGGAATATTAGTAATTGATGACGTGCAATTATATCTTAATTACTTTAGGGTAGGCTACATTTAAAAGTAATTAGACGACAGAAAAATAAAGAGAATTAAAAATAATACTAATCGGAAGGATTGAAATTTTTACTTGAAAGCAGATAACGGAGATATTTGATTATGAAGTAAACCTTCATTGTTCGCCGCCAATAAACGACAATGACTCCATTTTGACAAGAAGAGAAGAGACGCGTCCTCAGTGAGATTATTTCATTTTGAGCATCGATTGAGAACAGACGTGCTTGTCTGGGAAGAAATATAGTGCTAGGATCGCAGAGATAGGTTGACGGGAGAGTCGTCGTCACCTTCGGTCAAGTTGAGTAGAAGCTTCTCTGAATGAACATTACGATAGGAAAGGACTTAGAATATATTGTCCCCGTTAACCGGCATCGAATCGGATGACCCGGCGAAAACATCGCAATTCATGCCGATAACACAAGACATATATCAGATAAAGAACAAAAAAAAATGATTGAGGTCTGGGTCGAATATTAAAAAAAACGCCGGTTGGTACGAGAACTCAAGTAGTATCAGGGGTGGTTAACAGGATGTAGGTGTAACAGGTTAAATCAACCCACCCCCAAACCTAAATCAAAGCAATAGCACAACAGAAGTCAGAAGATAAGCACAATTAAAAAGATAAAAATAGGCATCCATTTATTGGCAAATTATTGACCAATACAAATATAGGAAACCCCCAAAAAGCCTATCTTGCCTCGGAGATTCGATCTAAATGAAAGCTTGATGTGGACCGAAGAAAAAGAAAAATATTTAGAGTCCAAATAAACATAATTAAGTTTTAAAGGGTCAACGAATCTCCTTGGTCCTATCCTTAAGACACAAATAAAATTAGAAGATATTCGAAGAAAATTAAATAAAATATAAAAAAATAGATTCAGTCACATTTGACTATCAACATCAACTAATCACACTAAATGTCCATCAGGTAGTGTCCTAGATTAGTAATATTATCACTCACTTGAGTTTATAATGAAAGTTAAATAAATAGCTGGCCTAAAAAAATAGTATTGATCTCCGTTCTAACTAATTATTAATTAATTATTAATTAAAAATAATTGCTGCAACAATATAGGTCCTACTTGACCACTCAATTAAAGTTGCAATCAGGATTTATATTTATCGTACAACGTTATTTCAGAGTCTAATTACTCAAAATATTTCAAGCAAACGTGCACCCATAATCCTACATTCATGCAAAGTTCAAAGTCATGGCTGATCATTATATCACAACTAAAAGTTCCCATCTTTCCCAATTCGATGGTATGCTTGCAATGTATTTCACTCCATCAATTACATACTGATTAGATTATCGCCTGCCTACTCCTGTGAATACTTAATTCACCACCATCTGACTGCATTTTGCATAGTCATGCTTATTTAGAAAGATATTACACTACTAATTATTATTACATTATTATTTGTTTATTCACAAAGGGATTCTTCATGATTAATTCTCAGAAAATTTGCCATAAGACGTTCACAGAATATGTGAACTATCCTCCTAAATTTATTTTATTTCATTCCATTCCATTCAATTCTCCCCTCTTTTTTATAAACAACTACAACAATCAATCTTTTTTTGTAGATAAACTCATTATCTTTTAATTATCATGACCTTTCATTTCATCACATGACTAGTGTGCATAAATTATCTAATGCAGGCATGACCTGTAGCAATGTCAAATGGGTAGGTGTCGAAGCATAATGACGAGCATGCTTTTAATAATTAAATTCTCTATATCAATGAATGTGGACGAAGAAAAAAATGGGAATATTTAAAGTTATAATCCTTCAGAGTTCACATAATTAGATTCACCAAACGCTGAAGTCAAAATCGAAAAAAAAAGCAAAGAATTTCAAAACATGAACTCCATCCTAGCTCTCGACAGCTAGTCTACCACCTTTATTTACTCCATCATGGATTCAGTTCAGTATCCGCGTCGTACTTCCAATCTTATCATCGTAGAAAAAAAATCTTATCATTCAAAGTAGTGACGGATTTACAAAAATTCCCAAAAGAAAATATTAACTGGTTCATGGTGCCAAGCATGGTGGATAGTTCCTTTCCACGTGTGACAACCCTACAATGTGAATCACTTCCTCATATAATTACTTAAAAGACGAAGGGAAAAAAATGTGGCCATTAATAATAATAATAATAATAATAATAATAAAATGATTGATCAACAAATAAATAATAATTAGTTCAACTCCATGGCATCTAGTACTACTGAGTAGTACAAACTACTCACAACTACAAATTGAAGTAATGTTTTAGCTCACCAACTGGCCGAAATAAGAAAATATGGTACAAGCCTAGCATGCTCATAGAATGCAGAACCTCTGGAACCAATCTTCATTCAGGACCATCTCCTTCCCATTCCAGAACCGGCAGGATTTCATCTTCCACCATCTTCTTCCGCGCCTCCTCCAGGAATCGAAACCGATACCTTCACGTATCATGGTGGCTGCGTCCTCCGACTCCCACGGTGTGGTTATGTCATGGCAACATCATGGCCTCATCTTGATGTAAATGTCACTCCGTCCAGTCCCCTCACGTATAAGCTTAGTGGCACATATTTTCACTGACTAGTTCCATTACAAAATTCTTCATTGACACTTCAACAGCACAGGTTATAAAATGTCCTCGTTCCATTCTGGAAATTATAAGTTCCTGCGCCTCGAACAATGTAGACAATTCTTCCTCTCAGCAAAATTGCCACCGGCTTTACGTAAGCAGTAGTTCAATAGCATTCACAGCTGTTCAGTTCCATCTACAAGTCCTCCATCAATGATAAGAGCCCCGTCTATTCTCGAATGTTTACTGCACAAACTATTCCGTATTGTAACTCACGTCCAAAGCTAGTCTCTAGTTATCAAGCCAAGCATGGGCCTGCACGACCGGGATTATACACGCTGGACTCGGCCGTCTGATATAGCAATCGCGCCCGGCATAACAGTGGTGATTCGTAATTATATGGTCTCTCAGAACTCCGATAAAATCACACCCGATCCACAACGACACTTAGACCTGTGGTGGCATAGCACACACGGCCCTCCACAATCAAAATCGAATGTAAAAATTACTCTTGCCACACAACGGAGTACTGTCCAGTCCGCGCTTAAAACGCATGTGTCTGCGCCTCTCAATGTGACCAGCTGCCGAACACCAGAGCTGGCCACGTGGTCCGAGACAGCGCGCTCAGCCGGAGATAGTAGACAGATGTGCGTGACGTCAGACGCGTGACCTCACTCAACCTTGAGGTCGGGCCTGCAAAGATAAAATGTGGTGTTTTGGGCCGTGATTTACGCAGGGTTGCCAATCTGTGCTAAAACTGGAGTACTATGTTGGGCACAATGTGAAGCCACGAACCTAAAATGATTATTTCAACGAAGTGTGTTTGACATTTTAGAGAAGTAAAAGGAAGTCTACGCATATATACGAGATCTAGAAAGAAGAAGATCCAACATTTTAAATCTACGAGAGTTATTAGAAAATAACGACAATATTTCCACGAAAGAATCTATCAACATTGAAATATTTCTATTGTAACTTTGAAATATTTTCAAATGGTTATTAAATCTGAGTCTACGAGGATATATAATATGAACATTTCGACTGCAGTAGCGATGGCACATTAAGTATTCAAAAGGGGAACAGGCCACTTCAATATGTGGATTCCCGGAGTAACTTAACGCGCCGGGAACACATAAAATGGAAGAGTGGTGTTGCAATAAATACAATCCACTAATATCACTACAGAAACAACGAATGAATTAGTTTCCAATATCACTCGGAAACCTCATTAATATAAACAACAATTATCTACAATCTAACGAGAACTTCCAGAGAGGAGACGAATGAAGCATGAACATCCGAGCCATCTGGCTCAAGAAGAGAACGAGAGATGCCAGGATCATATCCAGGAGAGATGCGGAGCCGAGATGTTTCGACTTCAAGTGGACGGAGGCAGCCGTGCCAGAGAGCTGGAAGTCAGCTATGGGGTGCACTCGCGCAAGCTCGCTCGCATCAGCTGTTCTTCGAACGCAGACCGAAGCAATGCATCATTCTGGGGTTCAACAAAGATCCAGGTTATGAATAAGATGGTTCGAGCTGAAGGTAGATAAAGCGATCTGATTATATTTCTTATTTTTTTGCAGTAGTGTGGATATTAGAACTGACCAATTTTTTTATAGTAGCTATTTGACTATTTTTTATGTGTAATGTTTGATAGTCCAGTTTAGTTGATATATTTCAGAAATTTCACAGTAGTATTTTCGATCGCCATCGTTTCTCGATTTTGACGTAGCGTAAATTTGTATTCTTCGTCGCATTTTTTGATATTATTTAGTCTTTTTATTCTATGCGAATGCGTGTTTATAGATTGTGGAATATTTCAGAATATTTTTGTAATTACTTCGTAATTATTTTCGTAATGTTAAATTAGGAGTTATATTTCTATGATATTTGCCATAATAGCATTTATTTAAATCTTCGGATTTAATATAAATATTGACTTGGTTCATTATTGAACGTCAATAAGTTTAACTTGATTGAAGCAACATATTGTTGATATTAAAGTAAATTTGGAAGGATTTATAGTTCATTTGCAGAGCAGAGCTCTTGACTACGCTAAACTAGCAGGACATGGAAAAGAATGCAATAATGCCATTGGAATGCAGCAACATATATTTTTAACAGGAATAAATTGAGGATGAAATGAATTAATATTCATGAATTGAAACAATGAATGGAGAGGAAATGGAACGTATCATTATTGAGCCGTTTTTCGGCTCACTCTACGACTATTCCCCTCAGAAAGGTAAATGGTAAGACTGTACGAGAGGTAAAGGTATATAGTTGCTCCAGCGGTCACTAGATGGATCCAATTCCTCATTTGACAAGTTGCATGAAATATAGTTGCATGATTTGCTGGTAGAGCGCAGTCTGAGTCTACTTGCTAGTAAGTTATGGACATGACTTGTATTTGTTCTGTTTTTGTAATGGCATGACGACAATTATTGAGATGTAATTATTAAGAAGATGGTGAAAAGTTCATGACCTGAGAAAATGTAATGTAACTGCACGCACGGGAAGTTGGTTCGGGAAGAAAGGAGGCTTGCCCTCCTTATTTTAAGTTCCGATATGTTATTCTGAACATCGAGAGTATCTGATCTGCTGGTGACATTACTGAAAGTTGAAATTTGGAAGCTTTATTTGATACATAACATCTGGGTGAAAATTAGGCCTAGCATTGAAGAGGGAGGTATGGATATGAAGGCATTAATAATATGAGTCAGTTCAAGGTACGCATGGATATATTTAATGAAGATTTGTTCCTACTTGTTAGTATTTTGACATGTTATCTGGGTTAACTGATGGAACCAGATAGAATGATGTCATCGTGTAATATTGGTATGCGTATGTATTGTAGTAAGTGTATGTGCGCAAGGAAATGACCTGAGGTAATGCTATTATATTTAATTCTTTGATTGGAAGTGTGATGGCCTAACTGAGAAGAGTGTTTTATTTTATTGGTCGGTCTCGTGATTTCTCACTGTAGTAGAGCCGACATACATCTAGTGCGACGTAGTTAATGTTCTTAAATAACCTCTATTTTAATTGTAATGTTTTTCCTCTTTAACTACGTGTTAGAATGGTCCTTATGATCCCGTATTATTTATTATTTTATTCAGTTGTTTGGCCCATGTTGTATCAGCAGCGCTGTAGGAGTTTCGTATGTCTTTTGTCAACTGTCATGGTAGCTCTGGGATTATTAAGTATGTAGACCGACAATAAGTAAGAAGATATGAGAAGATCGACGTGAAGCCATTAGAAAGATTACGGTTTGGGATCTCTATTCATGTTATTTGAGATTGCTGGTATGAATTATTTCTTATTTACTTGGGCGATAAGATGAATGTGACGAAGGGATGTATTGAAGAAATGTAGATGTATGATGAAATATCTGATTTGAAGTCATGTATTATGATCCTACGAGAGTCCGTATATCCACTGATAGGCAAATCTTGTCTTCGATTTTAAGAAGCTGTCGGCTAGAATGATCTAATGTAAATGTTTAGTAATGACAAAGGGAAAGCGATTTGGATACCCCTCAGAAGTGAGTACATTTCCTGGTCCGGAACGCACACCTTATTGTAATATTTTCTATGTGTATGTAGTTATGTTTGTTTTTAAATGTCTTGGAATTGTAAAGTTTTGTTGAATAGAGATGTACGTTGCAAATAAGCCTCTGTATTATTTCCAAGTATAAGTCTGGGGGATGGTCTCAAACAGATCTTGTGGGTAGCATGCAAAAATATGGGTCCGGTCATTCCAAACTTTTTAGTCCCATGGGACGTATCAATTATTAATATGATATTTATATACAGACGATTATCTTAAAATGCAATAGTTCAACAAAACAGTGGTTATAGTAAATAAATAATAATGTCGCAATGAATCGCAAGAGAATTGTATTAAAGGTGAAATACTTAACAAGTATTATGAGTGTGGTAATATAACAAGTCAAAAATAATGCGAGCACGAGAAACTGTAGAGTATTGTATAATCGGTAGAAGGATTATTGTATTTTTGAGTAAGTAAGTTGCGTCAACGTGAGTGATACGTAGAAGTATTTGAATTCCGTGCAATATTGAGTTGAAGTGGAGAGGAATGTAATGGAAGAATGTATGCGTGTAATGTAACGCCATATAAGACTTGTTTATGGGAAATATGAATGTTTCAGCTATGTATAATGATTGGTATCGATCTTTAAAATGGCATTAACGACAGTGTTGTCGATGGAGGCGATATATAAGTAAGCGATGGATATGAATGAGAAGATAAATATTTAAAAACCACTATATTTCAAATAATGTGAAAGCCACGTAGATAGTCAGATCATCTGTTATCGAATTTTATCAAGATTTAGACTTTTGGAACAGTAATTAGCTTAATTGTTTGTTACATATGTTCATTTGGATTTGACAAACTATAAGCAATGATGTGAAATATAATGTGATCTAGAAAATAATCGTGGAGTGAAGGAGTATCGTGATGATAACGATAAAAAGTAAGCAACATTGTAAATATTTAATAATAATAATAATTTATGGATTCAACGATTTTTATTAGGGCCTAGAATTTTTAGAACTTCGAATTAAGGAGACCTATGTATAAATTCTGGGAATAAATGTAAATAGAGAACATCGTCTTACGTATTTTATTAATATGAATGACTGTATACCTGTCTCCTTTGTTCTGTCCACAATGTTCCCATCTTCTTCTTTTCAGGTACTATAAACTATGTATTCTTTATTTTGTTTCTGAATTCTCCTCTATCGCCTATCATTTGCCTCGTGATCCCTGCCAGCCTGAAGTTCTTCCTCTATTTCATGAAACCAGTTTGTTTTCATGCTTGAACTGTTTACTATATCGGTTGGTTGGTTCCTCACTTTAGGGGCTACGACAACGCGGTTATGTAGCCCCGTTTAATTTGGGTGTGTGTAGAATCTGTCTGATAACCGGTATTAATTGTGATGACTGTATTAGTGTGTGTTATCTGTTTGTTAATTCAGGTAAGGACTGCAGACTTTTCAATTTTTCAATTAGTTCCTACTTTTCCCGCCAAACGCCACCGTCAACGATTACTAGTTCAGAACTTAGCTACTAGACGCCACCGCAGTCGGCACCTGGTAACGAATGTAGGAACCTAAGAGCGTTGTTTACATTCTTAACATATATAATTTAGCTTCACACAGGTGTAAAATCAGTGGAAGGTTCTTTAACATGCTATAAATCTATGATATGGGACCGCCGGCTTTACTTCCCCTCCGAAGGAAGGCATACTGAGGGATTTTAACGCTCTTAAAAAATCCGACGACTTTGGCCGGGGTTGAACCCGCGATCTTGGACATAGAAGCTCAGCATGCTACCAATTACGCCACCGAAGCCCCTTCTGTATTGTTAGTTGCGCAGACTATTCGACAAATGAACTTCAGCGAGAGAATTGTGGATCCCCTTTTTCTGTTTCTATACTCTCTTCAGCTCCTCAACTAATGAATAATGCTTTAAGATCTTCGTTCTTCACTTCATTACCAGATTAAGGGTCATAGGAAAAGTCACGCTAATGAGAAAAGGAGTTTTCTTCCTCCTTTAAGACCAAGGTGATCGCTGGTTGATACTTGCCACACTATGGTCAGTGGCTATTGCCCTATTCCAGTAGCGCTTCGGATTGTTACGTGCGTAGCTATTTTGTTCAGTCTCTTTAGTTTTACAAATGGATTTTTGAGCAGTATTTTGAAATTGTTCACTTGTTTGCGGCTTGGTCCAATACAATAACCGTTCCCAAAACAGCTGCTAAAGCCCAGGTGCCCCAAAGTGATTATCTTGTTGACGTACTTGATTGGATCAATCACTATATCGTAAACCACACAGTGGACACACAAAGATTGTAATCATTATTGGATTGCCAACAACGATTGTAAAGTACAGAATTTAAGTGTTATTACGGAATAACGATACCACACGTGGTGGGCCGTGTGTGGGCCTACTTTGTTTTACATCGTGCACATTAATGTGTGTAAAATAAGGTGGAATAAATAAAATTTTAACGTCTTTAGACCCAAAAGTTTAAATGTTGTTTTTTTCTTTCTTTTCCCCCACTTTTCTTATTTCCTTCTTGAGCCTTTCCTATTCTTATGTGGGGTTGCAGGTTTTTTTTAGTTGTTTCTATCTTGTCGTTTCTTTGAATAGTCCACTTATTGGTGTTGCGGCTAGCATTCTTGAATGAAACCCTGGAGGTCTGGGTTCGAATCCCATCTCAGCCATCCTGGAAGTGGATTTCCGTGGGTTTCCACTTCTACACCACGCAAATGCTGGGATGGTTCTTAGTTAAAGCCACGGCTGTCTCCTTCCCAATCGTGACCAGAATTACAAATACACACATTACTACTGCCTTTAGAATAAGGCAGTTTATCAGACAAATTCCTCACACACTCAAGTACACGGGGCTACATGAGCACGATGTCGCAATGCTCCTAAATCAATCAACCAACAACAAAAACATATTTGAGGTCCGCCTCAATGCGTAGTGGCTAGCATTCTTGGCTGTCACTGAGGAGGTCCGGGTTTGATTCCCGGCTCTGCAAAGAAACTTAATTCTGGTCCAAGGGCTGGAATGGGGTACGCTCAGCCTCGTGAGGCAAAACTGAGAGAAGAAATGGATTATATTCCTACCTCAACCGTCTTGGAAGAGTTTTTTCGTGGTTTACCGACTTCTACTCCAGGCAAATACCGAGATGATACCTAACTTAAGACCACGGCTGCTTCCAACCGAAATCCTACCTCGATTACAAATACACACACTAGTATAGACATCACAGTGACACAGGTTATAAAACTGTTTCTACACACACCCAAGTACATGAGACTATTGTTCCAGCCCCTGCCCTTTATAAAAGGACTGTGCCTATACCTACATAAAAGATAATCAGAAGTAACTACGTAAAAGACGGGAATAACGACATAGCAACACGACTGCGAAGTAAGCCGCAGGTCATAGACCTAAGGTCCAACAGCAAGCAGTTAGACAGGACACAGCGGACATTACACTCCCAAGATACCGCTGAGTGGACTGACGTCGCACATTTTACCTATAAGTAGAGGGTTCGAACACGCGGCGCGCTCTCTTGGAACTCTAACCTGGCCACTCTCTTAAGCACGGTCTCTAACCTGACGGCTCTCTTACTTGGACGCGGATACAGTCTTACACTCTATCGGAGTTGTGCTACGCCGGACCGGTATGGGGGGTGCCCCATATCGAGTCCCAACGCCACCAACATCATAGAAGACCGGTATCAACGGTGGGGTGAGTGATAACGTGTCTGCTAGACTCCTTTTCCCCCCTAGGTTATTATTTCCATCCTCCCCTCTTGTCATTGCCACTATTACATAATAAACCCCCTTTTTGAACAGTCTGATGATTACCTCTTTATTTCGCTTAGATTAAGAAGCCCGTCCCTTTAGATTAGAACCTAGTTTAAGATCTCCACCGAACGCTGCCCAGCAGGAGGCGGTGCACAGCAAGCGTGCGGCCTACTAAGCCACTTTAAGGTAAGCCAGGTGAGTATTCCTCCCACCAGTTCCCCTGTATGTCAATTGCTCTCTAAACGTGTCCGCAGTACTTAATAAAACACCAAACACTTTAAACACAAGTTCCACACAATAGTAGAACGAGGCTCGGAGGGGGTAGTTCCACACAAAAGTAGAACTAATGGTAGGAGCTCAACACAAAAGTAGAACAAATGGGGGACAGGTGCCGGGTTAAACTCAGTAGACACCGGTAACGCCATTCAGCCCTTTCACAACAACAGCTCTACACGAAAGTAGAACAAAGGCTAAGTGGCGCAGGGTACATAAAAGTAGAACAGCTCCACATAAAAGCAGAACAAATGATGGGAGACGCGAGGGGTACACATAAAAGCAGAACACTATTATTAAACAGGGCCTTTGTTTAGCATGCTGAGCTTCTATGCCCAAGATCGCGGGTTCATACCCGGCCGAGATCGTCGGATTTTTAGAGCATTAAAAATCCCTCAATATGCCTTCCTTCGGAGCGGAAGTAAAGTCGGTGGTCCCATGTCATAGATTTATGGCATGGAAAGGAACCTTGCACTAATTACACTTGTGGAAGCTAAAATTTGCAGGTTAGTTTCATAACGCTCTATTAGTACCAAGGGTCGCCGCCGGGTGCTGACTGCGATGGCATTTAGTAGCCACGTCCGCAGCTAGGTGTCGTGGATGGTAGCATTTGGTAGCAAAATTAGGAACTAGTATTTGAAATTGATCGTCTGCAGTTCTTATCTGAATTACAGACTAATACAGCCATTCACATTTAACACCGGTTATCAGACAGATTCTACACACATCCAAAGTACACGGGGCTACATGACCACGTTGTCGCAGCCCCTAAACTAAGGAACCAACCAACTTGTTTCAAGTGGTGGGCGGTCGACTTACAGCGAGACTAGTTCGCGGCCAACAGCGCGCTACTTGCCGGCTTAGTGGAACAATCACGGACCTTAAATCCAAGTTAACCTTCTGTTCAGCATTATAACGGCCCTATAACACGAATACGAACATAAACACGTTGTCTCACAATGTATCAATTCCCTTCAACTGTCTAATAAGCATATGTAGTACGAGCTGCTGTACGGACAGAACCGGTTAGAAACAGTATTGCTCGCTGCCAGGTGGCCCCGCTGTGAGATGATGATAATGGTTGTTTTAAGAGGCCTAACATCTGCGTTATCGGTCCCTAATGGTTGGGTGATAGTGAAAATATTAATGAAATTAAACTATACCTAAAACTAACTACATACTTGCAAACTAGAAGAGGAAATGGAAAACACAAATAAGAATAAGGAAAACAAAAGACAGGAGGAAAGGAAATGCCTTCAACCCTCAAAGAATGAGAATTAAGGTACTTGAAAGAAAGGAGAGCCAGCAACAGCAAGTAGGAGAGGTAAAGAGAAGAGGAACCGCCTCAAAGTGCAATGGAAGAAGGAGAAAGACCAGACCGACCTCAAGAATCCCTCGGGGTCGCCACTCCCAAACTCACCAGCCGTTAGCCCTTGAGGGTGTAGCACTATTCAGTGAGCAGCAGAAGTGGTGGGGCTACATACACCCTGCCTCCTTGAAGGCCTCTGCTGTGAGAAGCTTGCTGGTCGGCCACCACTTGAAACAAAGGCACTGTATATGAATCGCAGCCAATGGTCATAACTGGGTATTTTTGATTGAACACCCGAGGGCTCCGAACAAGTTCAATTTCAAGTAGTTTCAACTTGGACTACCAGATGCTACTGTCACTAACACTAGCGGCGAACTTTGGGACTTGATAAAGGGTGATGTCGTAAATCCCCTAAAGAATCAACAACAACTCTTAGCCACATAACAAGTCACATTATTTATGTAACGCTAACCGTAACGAAGTTACTCAGGTAGGGGGCAGAATTTTTTAATTATTGTATGGCTTTTAGTGCCAGGAGTGTCCGAGGACATGTTCGGCTCGCCAGGGGCTGTAGCTGCTTCAAGCGGACACCCATAGGGTGAGCTACAAGTTCCGTTCAATTTCAAGTAGTTCAAATTTTCGCTACCAGATGTCATTGATACCTAGTGGTGAACGTTGGATCTTTGATAGAGCGTTCCAACTTTAGCTTCACACAAGTTTAGTCTGTGGAAGGATCGTTTACATGCCATTAATCTATGACATGGGACCGCCGGCTTTACTTCCCCTACCAAGGAAGGCATACTGAAGGATTTTAACGCTCTTAAACTCTGACGACTTCGGCCGGGTTTGAACCCGCTATCTTGTGCACAGCAGTTCAGCATGCTACCAACTACGCCACCGAAGCCGCTCAGGTGGAGGGCAGATGACCTCGCTGTTCCGCCCCTTAACACAACAATAACTATATAACAATATTACTCAGGTGGGATATAACCTACATCTCTGGATGTCAATTGCAGACCTCTGCCCAACATTGTGACGCTCTCTACGTCCCGCAATACTTCCCAAAGAAAGTACAAATGAAGTTTGTAACTCCCTGTCTCCCCTAATAGCGCTTTTCTTCTCTGGGAATACTCACAGCGGATTGTGTCGCGACCAGATGAGTTGTAGGCAATAAAGTGAACTCTGTCTCACAAGTTAACAACAAAGTGAGTTATTTGTTGCGGTAAGCTTGTTACAAGAGAACAGACCAATTGAATGTCCAACACTCGCTGCAAAGGAGACAGTTATTGTGACCGACGAAATTAACCACCCAACTGAAAATGTTCTTACAAAAGTTTACAAACTCAGTCAGTCTCTTTAAGATCGTCCAAGACTTTTTACAACTCATCTGTGAATAAATCCAATACTTAATTCTTGGCCTACATTTTACATTTAGCAAAATTAGACTTATGAGAAAATCCGGGAAGATGTGTGTGAGTTAAGTTTCTATCTTAACGTGCGTACTCAGCTTGCTTTGTTTGTTAAGCTAAGGTACTTTCGGATTTTTTACGCACTGAGTACTATCGTATTCAAATGAATGAAGAAGGAAAGAAAATTTCGTATGAATTAATATTTTATTTAAACTTGTAGAAATGCTTGGTATATTTATTTAGTTAAGGCTGTGTCCCAATAGTACAATTTCAGCCGTAGTGAACTAGATAGTCGACTACTTTACCGGATGTGACGTCAGATGTAGTGATCCAATACTGCTTAGCACATAGCAATCAAGTCTGTAGCATCTAGCGAACGAAAGTGCATGCTAGATTGTCGACTATGTCAAGGAAGTTACAGAAATTGTAGCTTATCGGAATTGTAGGTTATGTAAATTGTAGGTTGTCTTTGACTTAAGCCAAACACAAACCATAATTAGGGCTCGGCTAAAAAGTGATCTTCTTGGCGCATCTATGATCGCATAATTCAGGTATTGTTTATTTAAAACAGCAGATGAAAGCGCAAAGAGCTTACAAGGAGTAGCAGATCACCGCCATCTTGAGTGTTGGTTTGGTACCAGCTTGTAAGTTCAGTGCGTTTCAGAACACAAGTCTATGAAGAAGGCTGTGATCAAGCAGACATGTCCCAAATCTCCCTAGTGCATAGCAGATAGCACATAGTAGCTAGCAGCTAGTCAATAGCAGACAACTTGAGTATTGGGACACAGCCTTAGAGTATATTTACAGAGTAGTTACAGAAGCCGTGTGGCTTGTTACATGATCGTCTGTCTGTTAGATAATCAGCGTGGAGACTGGTTGGATCCTCAAAAAGCACCACCATAGGTTATGTGGTAGAAACCCACAAAACCGAGGCAGCACTATAATAAGGCGTACTAGGCAAGGTGAGGAATGGGGTAGTTTGCCGTTGCTTTCCTCATTGAGTCAGTACAGCTGTACTAACCCTATGAGCAGAACCTTTCACAACATCCACAGGCACTGACTGTGCCCTGAGGCCATTACTCCGCAACACCCATACCTCAGCAGCTTCCATATAATCACAGCCATGAGTGAGACTGAGACATCGGTGAAAAGCCACATTTTACTCTAGACTGTGCCAACAGACAAATGCAAATGTACTGCATTCATCAAGAGATGGTCAACAGGCAGACATGATCGTAACACGACAATAAATTATTGAGTATAGAGTCCATATTATCTTATGGGCGGTTTGACCTCAATATGACAGAGGGAGACACCCGTAGTTTAACCAATCATATTTCAGTATTCTCTGGAAGAAAACAATGCCTTTAAGTAAAGCAGTAGTGGGGGTTTGAAATATTATTGATATTCTGTGGAAGGTTTCCTCTTGTTAAAAAGGTCTGCCTGTTTCCGGTTATTCCGAGAAACCTCTAACGACATTACATTCGTCTTCACTTAAACTATATGGGGTATTTTCCATTTGATTCAGAAATGGAGACATTGATTCTACCTGGCTGTTCACAGAAAGGCCAGACATGCTCTTATACAATTACAAGGTGTTTTACTTAATGTTGATAACCAATACAAGGCTCTACAAGGAATGGTTACATTCCTAAAATGTTACACACGACTTGTGGTAAATTTCCACATTGCCTTCATTTCAACAGTAGAACAGAACAATAATAAATCTAGCCACACTAAATGTTTCCATATACACCCACACTATTGCACAAAAGGCTGCAATTCTGAAAACCTGAAGCATCGTTAGAGGGTTTTTGAATACACATTAGGATTTTTCATTGGACCCTCTTGTGGAAAGGAGTCGTGGAAGATAAGAAGAGAAAAGAAAATTAACTGTCAAACGTCTATGTTATACCGTATAGTTCGGAAATGTATGCTATAGGCTTAAGTGCTACTTTACTCATTTTCTTGTACGTAATGCACATGTTACCGACTGTAAGTTGAATAAATAAAGATAATAATAATAATAATAATAATAATAATAATAATAAAGGGAATCACAAGTTTTATCTCTAGGGAATCATAGTCCCTGGTTTGATACCAGGCAAGGTATATCACTTTTGTATCTGTCTATCTTCTTGAGAAGGTTTCAGAGATTACTGCTTTAATGAAAGCTAATGAAATTCAAAGAATTGATTTATAGTTCATACAGATTGTATAAAGAAAAGGGGGTTGTCTGAGCAGCCTCTTGACATTCAACAATTACAGATATGTATCCACATCAGGTCTTCCAACATATTGGTTGGTTGGTTGGTTCCTCAGTTTAGGGGCTGCGACAACGCGGTCATGTAACCCCATGTACTTTGGGTGAGTGTAGAATCTATCTGATAACCGGTGTTAATTGTGATGGCTGTATTAGTGTGTGTTACCTGTTTGTAATTCAAGTAAGGACTGCAGGCATTCAATTTTCAAGTAGTTCCTACTTTTGCTACCAAACGCCACCGTCAATGACAATTAATTCTGAAATTGGTTACTAGATGCCACCGCAATCAGCTCCTGGCGATGAACGTTGGAAGCTAAGGGCGTTAGTCAAATCTAACCTATAATTTGGCTTTACACAAGTGTAATTAGTGGAAGGTTCTTTTACATGCCATAAATCTATTACATGGGACCGCCGGCTTTACTTCCCCTCCGAAGGAAGGCATACTGAGGGATTTTTAACGCTCTTAAACAATCCGACGACTTCGGCCGGGTTTGAACCCGCAACCTTGGGCTTAGAAGCTCAGCATGCTACCAACTACGCCACCGAAGCCACCTTCCAACATATTAATAGTAGACACACAACGTTGTATGTTGTAGTTATAGCCTTTTACCATCATCACCATCACTCGTAGGTCATATCCGCATATTTGTTTACAATCTTACGGTAGTTTAGGGGTTGTTGCATTAGTGTAACACAGAAATAGTAGCTACACCTTCATAGATTAGTGTCAGTGTACGTTTGGTAGTGTTTTGTAGAACCATTTGTCTTACAGATTTGGATATGATGATGCTTGCTTGACGAGCGAAACATGTCATCCCTTAGTTTTCTCCTTCTTCAATATTCCATAACCATATATACATCGTAATCACATGTAATTTATTTCTGGTTATTTTTAGCCTATTTTCATTTATGAAAAAAAAAATAGACTTATGAGATCACCTTTTGTCCGTGTGTCTGTCTGTGTGTGCGTGGCTGTGTGATGGTGTGTGTGTGTGTGTCCCCCTAATAACTTCTAAACGGCTGGAGCGATTTCAATGAAACTCGGTAAGTTCGTAACACTATTCCGGAAAACCCCTACCGTGCCCTTCAAATTTTGTTACGTCTCACCAATCCGACATGGCGGCTGTGCAAAATATTTCACCAGCATTCAGTATCTCCGAAACTATTGCCGATATCACCCTGGAATATTTTACGGTAATAAAGGGAACTAATAGAAGTTCATATTTGTTACTTTTGAAAACCCGGGAACTACAAAACCAACATGGCGACCAAGCGAATTTGCGACTTTTAAATAGACGTTTCTCGCGATTTAACCAACCAAACGCAATAAAACTTGGTACAGTATATGTTCATACACATTGTAATGCACCGACATCTAACTTAGTTCAATTGTTTATATATCCTCGTGATGGCGGCTTTGCGAAATATTTCACCTTCTGAAACTATTACGGTATCACCCTGAAATATTGTACGGAGATAAAGGGCACTACTGGAAATTCATCCATAAGAATTTCATAAACCGGTTAACTACAAAACGAATATGGCGGCCAAGCGAATTAGAAAATTTTAAATAGACCTTTCTCGCGATTTAATTATCCAAACGTAATGAAATGTTTATACACATTGTAATGCACTGGTAGCTAATTTAGTTCAATTGTTTACATAACCTCAAGATGGCGGCTGTGCGAATATTAAAATTGAGTTTTTATTTCTTGTGTCGTAATCATGCGATCGAAGTGAAAGTTTGAATAATGAACCTACGCAATAATTTTCCTTCAATGGTGCATGTTGCTATGGCCTATACATATAAAAATCCAACATGGCGACCATCCGCAATATTTAGTCGGTTCTCAATATCTACGAATCTATTACATCAATCAAACTGAAATTTTGTATGTTGATAGAGGCAATTAACATCAGTATGATATATGAAAATAGGCTGTATAGTTCTTCACGGAACTACTTGTTTCACATATTCTAGTGATTGGAATTATTTTGTGTTGACCGACTAAAAGTGACAATATCAATCGACTGAAAAGCATTATTTGATAGATGACTAGTATCACGAATGCACATACACACTGTCGTACCTTGACTGACCCAGGAGGTCACGGTGGTGCAGTGGTCAAGATTTTTACCTCTGACCATCGCGGTCCGGATTTGATTGTGTGTGAGATTTTCGAAGTGAAATATCCCGTGGTTTGTATTCCACATAAAAACTGAGGTCCCGTGTCTCATTATCGCAAGATTAACGGTCATGTAAAGCCTCCCTGCCCTTCCCTTCTCTTCCCTTCCCTTCCCTGCCCTTCACTTCCCTTCCCTGCCCTTCCCTTCTCTTCCCTTCCCTGCCCTTCCCTTCTCTTCCCTTCCCTTCCCTTCCCTGCCCTTCACTTCTCTTCCCTTCCCTTCCCTTCTCTTTCCGTCCCTGCCCTTCACTTCCCTTCCCTGTCCTTCACTTCCCTTCCCTGTCCTTCCCTTCCCTGTCCTTCACTTCTCTTCCCTTCCCAGCACTTCCCTTCTCTTCCCTTCCCTGCCCTTCACTTCCCTTCCCTTCCCTGCCCTTCACTTCCCTTCCTTTCCCTGCCCTTCCCTTCCCTTCCCTGCCCTTCCCTTCTCTTCCCTTCCCTGCCCTTCACATCCCTTCCCTTCCCTGCCCTTCCCTTCTCTTCCCTTCCCTGCCCTTCCCTTCCCTGCCCTTCCCTTCCCTTCCCTGCCCTTCTCTTCCCTTCCCTCCCGTCCCTTTCTCTTCCCTTCCCTCCCGTCCCCTTCTCTTCCCTCCCCTTCGCTTGCCAGCACTTCCCTGCACTTCCCTTCCCTTTTTGACCCGAAGGGGATTTTAACATGCCATAAATCTACTGACACGGCTCCCTGGCATTTACACACCCTCAAATGCCAGCCAAGATTCGAACCTGCAACCTTGGACCCACCAAGCGAGAACGTTACCGCTGAACCACGCAGCCAGTCGATCAAGTAAGTATCAAATACTGAGTCTATTTCTGTACGAGAAACGCAATTTGAAGACACTAATTAGAAATTATCCCAGGTGGCTCATTTGCCCCGTACAATCTACTTTAAGGTGTCCCGCATCTACAAATGATGAACGGGAGGTCTAATGATTGAATTCGTAAGGGGATATCGTTTAATGCAAGCAGGTTAGGTCAGAATGCTAAGAGAACACGACCAGATGGCCGCTCGCTACAAGTTCCTCAGTGCTCTCGTCTAATGCGCTTCATTACGTTATGGAACCTCGAACTTCGTCGGCATTACGACCAGCTTGATCATAGATAAGTATGATGTTCGTGTACTCGTTTTTGCTGATTACACCAGCCATTGCCAATAGGTTGCCAGCAACTGTTGTATTGTTGTACCACGTGTGCAGGCCCGACGAGAGGGGGGACAAACGGGACTGCAGCCCTGGGGCCCGGCCTTGAGGAGCGGGCCCGCGAAAGTAGAAAACCACCGAGTAGACAAATTTACCAATTTTACGTATTTGTCCACAAATTTGACATTTTATTCTATTCAATGTATCTGAATCAATTGAATATGCTACAAAATACTACAATGAGAACATGTAAATAACCATTATCTTCATATCTTCGTGGCCAGAGAAATAGTAAAGTTTCCACTGTTTATAGTGTTACGAATGCTAGACAGCTTCGTCGCCCCGCGCGTGACTCAGACCGCCCCAGGCTATCCTGACTGTGTGTTACCAGCAATTTGCGCAACAAGAAGACAGGCAGTACAAAGAGACCGTCTCGAATATTCGTGTCCCTACTGGTGTTTGAATTCTCGAGAAGGTGTGAACCCTGGTCAACTCTGGAAACATCCATCGAGTCACCAGCCTCGCTATATAAAGCGACCTGGCCAGCGAGGGAGGAACAGTGTTCTTGAGCGAGTGCGACAGTAGTTGGCGACGTGACGTGCGAAATTACGAAACCCAAGTGAGGCTGATTCTCTTGACAGCGAAGGAGTGTGAATCATACGGAGAGACTGTGTATTTGAAGAGAGTGTGTTTTCCAGTGCGACAGAGGTCATTGTGGTGAATTGCGACACAGTGTGTAGTACGGTATTCAGAAACAGTGAGTGACAGACTGAGTGCAGTTATTTGCAGCCAGGACTCGGGTCTACCACATTAGCGAGAGGATTAATTGCAAGACCGAGTGGAAGGGTGAGTCGAGCTCCATAAAGGAGGTAGCTTCTGTAAGACAGCTAATTGTTTCTATTGGCTTATTGTACGGTGTATATTTCTGACCTGCAATAAAGCTAACATTTCTTTAAAGGAACAATTGTGTTGTGCTTCTACCCACCGTAATCCAGTTAACTAACTTGCCACTAGGGGCAACACGTAACAATAGGGAGGAAAGTTTCTAAATAACACTTCGACTCGATCTAATAGCTACATTTATGAACCTTCGAAAAATCGAATTATAGTACATAATATTGTGAAAGGTGTTGAACTTGTTCTTGCGATGAGAGAGAGAGTTAAATTTTCGGTCAGATACAACAGAAACGACACTGCAAATTTACAATGAACAAAATTTGTACGTTCCAAAAAAAAAAAAAAAGTTTTTTAGAGGGCCTTAAAATTAAAAAAGCAAATTTGATATTTGCATGATGTCACGGGGACGAAACAATATGGAGGGGACCCGTAAGTCCTAGCCCTAGGCCCCATACCCGCTCTCCACGGTCCTGCACGTATGAGCCTATTACGCTTTCAAATGAGAGTTTTCATAACGCAATGGGGCGCTGAGGAACATGTAGCAGCTGCCATCCGATTGTTATCCCTTCGTATTGTGACGTAATCTGCCAGCATGCAGTGTGACTCCTGTGGAAATCAGTTATCAGACATCCCACACAGCAGTTGTGTATGGGGGACTTTTATAGGTAGATTGTACGGGACAAATGAGTCACCTCGTATATGACCCCCTCGTAGTACAGTGTGTAACATTCTTTTATTGTCAGTCCTGAGGTCCGGCTTCGATTTCCAGTTTTGCCAAGAATTTTAATATCTGGTCTGAGGGCTGGAACGATGTTCACTCGGCCTCATGAGTCAGAACTGAGTCATCCTAGAACGTATTTCCGTGGGTTTCCACTTCTTCTCCAGACGAATGCCCCCAAGGTAACTAAACTAAGGTCACGCCCACCTCCCACCCATATCATAACCACAATCATAAATACACACAAAATGTACAGGCACCACAAAGACACAGATTATCGGACACCGGGGTGCCGAAATAAATCTACTGACACGGCTCCCTCCCTTAAATTCTAACTGGATGCGCTAGGATTCAATCGTGCAACCTTGTGAAAAGCTAGTGAGCGTTACCGTTTAGGACTATGTAGAAAACTTACGTCATATCTTCAGTGTTTTCTTTTAGAATCTATATAAAATGAATGCTAAGATCTGTCACTACATAACTGCTGTCAGACCGCAGAGACCCTCTTGATGAACAGAAAAGGCACCATGGATGACCTGGAGAAAGCCGAAAGACGTATCCTCGGGAAAATCCATGGCCCGAGATTGCTCCCAGATGGAACCTACCGTTTGAAATCTAATTCTGACCTGTATCGACAGTTAGAATCAGCCAATACCAGTATGCGACGTAGGAGGCTAAAGTTCTACGGGCACCTACAACGAATGAACAGCAACTGGCTTACCAAGAAGATCTTCTCCTTGGTTTAAAGCTGGAATTGCTGACCTTGATGTAGAAGATCGTTCTAAATTTTGTGCTATGGTAGAATCTTGGACCCCACCACCTAGAGTCCCTAAATGTCGGAAGCCCCTTTCGCAGGAGAGAAAGGAGAAATTATCAGCAGGGCTCAAGGGATATTGGGAACGGAAAAGAGCATCGAAGAACTAGTCATAAGCACTCCATAGTGGGCTTAAATCAATAATAATAATAATAATAATGAATCTGTCTGATAACCTGTGTCACTGTGATGTCTGTGCTAGCGTGTGTATACGTAATTGAGGTAGGATTTAGATTGGAAGCAGCCGTGTTCTTTAATTGGGTACAATTCCGGCATTTGCCTTGCGCCGATAAAGGTCTGAAAATAATAATAATAATGCGCGTCAGAGTAGCAGTGGAAGAATAAAATCAACAAGGTCGCAAATGGATGGGGGAAAAGACGTCTTGCTCGACCCGGTGCTGGGCCCAAGGTTTTCGGAGCGAGCAAAAGATGATTTCCAAAAACCCAAATGCAAACAAATAATTGCTTAATGCAATAATCAAAAGTGCAAAAACGAGATTCCCATAAAATTAATTAAAGGAAATCCAGAGGCGTGTTAATCGTGTCTTTGTTACGTCACAAAGACAAGATTGACGAAATCGAGATAAGGGTAAGGATAAGGAAGGGGAAATTAAATATAAGAAATGAAAAGGCAAGGGAGCTATATTACTTAAAATATAAAAATGTATTAATGATAAAAGAAAGAGCGTGTACATGAAATAAACAAGTTACTTAAAACAAAGAAAAAAGGTAAGCTAAGATAAAATCGATAATACAAAATAAACCCAATACCAAGAATAAAGACTTAAAAACTTAAAAAGCACAACAGAACCTGAGTAACCGCTCAACAACATGAATCTAACGAAAAGATACGAACATGAAAGAAAATAAAATGAAACTTACGAAAGCCAGAGAGAAACGCCAAACTTGTAAAAAGTCAAAATTCGAACGTTAACGAGACGCGAAGCTTTTCATGATGTTATGTAAACATACCGGAGGGAAGGGGGAGGAGTGAGAGGGAGTAAAACAAAGGGGAGAGAGATCTCACGGAGATAGGAGGAAGGAGAATACAAGGGGAATTATAATTAAGTTATGTAATACGGCGAAAATCGAAAGAGAAAAACAAAACAAAAGGAAAATGAGATATACGGAGATACATTACATTACAATTGACTTGGGACGAAAGAGACCGGTAAAAATCGAAAGCACGCTATAAAAAATAGGCTTATACTCCAACATAATGCCGCACCAACGCGACATATAAAAAAAGAATAATATGACATCGGAGCTGGAGAAATCCCAGTTAACCACCGTCACATATATTCTATAAACAAAAGGGACATGTATTAGTGGGACGTTGGACATAAGTCCCGTTACCTCACACATACTGTCCGCAAACAAAGGTCCAATTGCTACCAATCAAACGAAACATTTGTGGTACAAAAGAGACACCGACGCAAAATACGAGCATCAAGGCCCGACAGGAAAATATACATAAGCCAAGACGCAGAAACGCAATACTTTCGAATCTTACAGGTATTAACCAAAATAATAACACTGTGAGGAGGGTACATAACAAAAGCAACAAAAAGAACTCCGCCGTATGACATTACGCAAGGTCTCGGAGATCTTGTTCAAGGATTATAATACTAACAGAAACATCTTGAAAAGGAAAGAGAATTAAGCAAAAGAAGGAACGTTTAACAAAAACAATACATTGCGTTAGATAGAAATACATTGAGCCGCACTCACATTCCGCTGCGCCATGAGGGCGGGCCTCTGCCCGAATACACACGTTCGCCCTACATCTCGGCACGTCCAAGACTGAATAAGCTTCTGTCCCCCAGAGAGGAGAGAAGCCGCTCAGAAATATAAAATGCGTAGTTTGGGAGTGGCACAAAACTCGCGTCAAATATTGGCTGAGCCAATAGCAGAACAAATTGCACAACAAAATGCAAGGTAGCAACAACACTAGCCAATACGAGAGAACTAGGTAGTATGTAGCTAGGGGTTGCACAACGTTAGACAGAGAGATACATACAGACAATCTGCGCACTTTTAAACACTCGAGGCGTAATATAGAGATGTCACAACACATGAAAATAATAATAATAATAATAATCATGATGATAATAATAATTACAATAAATACTGAAAAATGGTTCAGCCTGGAGTTGAAGTGGGAACCCATTTCAAATATGGCCAAGATGGAAATCCAAACCAACGTCTTCTCAGTTTTTCCCCACGAAGATGAGTGTGTACCCCCTTCCAGCCCGAAGACCAGAATTCATTCCTTGACAGAGCCGGGAATCTAACCCGGGCCTCTGTGGTGACAGCCAAGAATGCTAACCACTACGCAACGGGGCGGACTCTTATACCAGGCGAATCATCTGCCCCTACTGATATTGCTTTATGCAGCCCAACTAGCGTTGTTATCAGACACCCAGGAATAGCAAGCTTGGTTATGGACGGAAGGGTCGAGGACGAGAACTGTAGGAGTTGACCAAGGTTAGAATATGTTAAACAGATTGATTCGGATGGAGGGTGTGGTAGCTTTGTATAGATGAAACGATTAGCTCCGAACAGGGAGCATGGAGGGGCTGCATCCAACCAGACAGAAGACTGAAGGCTCAAACAACAACAACAACAACAACAACGATACTTCTCTGCTTGCATCCCGTATGGTACTAAAACACTGCAAGCATATCTCACAAACGATACTGAAGACTATGTTTATTCCCTAGATGTGACTGCAGACAAATACAAAGGAAAACAAGTAGTTCAGTGAAGAACTAATGCCTATTTTCATATATCCTACTCATGTTAATTGCCTCTATCAACATACAAAATTTCAGTTTGAAGGTTGTGATAGATTCGTAGAAATGGAGAACCGTCTAAATATTTCAGATGGTCGCCAGGTTGGATTATTATTTATGTACTGTCCCCGTTTACCCGGATAGTAGGCTGTCAGATATCCTCCCCCTCAATCGGATTGCCAATAATCAACCGCACCGGCTCAGCTACACCAATGAAAATGGCACTGACAGATACTACCGAGATTTGAGCACAGAAGTTAACAAGAAATTATTGTGGAACACACCAAAATAGACGGAGGTTCATACTTACCTCTACTTACCTCTTAAAAATATCTCGGGGATTGGGTTGACAACAGGATCTCTAAAGTATGCTCCCACAATAACCTTCACCATGACATTTAAAAATGAACCAGAACGAAGACGAGAACTTTGAACTGTACAAAAGCTTTATTTCAAATAAAGGGTATGATTTTAACACACTCAACAAAATAAATGTGGCTATCAGTAGCCCATGTCAATCTGACTATGTCCTCCTGTAGGACTTGCAAAGTTATCATACAACATGTTAGCTCCCACGAGCTCAAAATAACGTAACATTCATAGCACACTTGGACTGGAAAAGGAAGTCAGGACAAGACACATATAGAGCATTTGTTTTCTTTTAATAAACATGACAATTATTTATAGGCACAAGGCCAGAATGTAGACGACCTTGCCCGCTGATAACCAGTTGTCTGGCCAGCTGCGGTCTACCCTTCAACCTGACGTACACCTGTCAAATGGACTCACTTGTCATGCCACGTTGCGTAAGAATCCAGCTCCCTCTCAAAATGTTTAAATGTCCGCAAGACAACTCAAATATAGTTACGCAAATCTTTCAAATGCTTTACTCACACACCACTGGATTATTCTGACAATCCCTAAGCTTGTTAAATTATCATCCAAATGTTTAATAAGCAGAGTATAAAACAAACTCTTAAATGTTTATAATAAAAGCTCAAAAATAATTTATAACAATTAGAAATTGTTTATAATATTTGTCAAAGACAATTAAAAATTTAAACACGCCTCCAACATTACTTTCGTTACACATTATTGTCAAAGATATTTACATTATTATTTACAATATTAACATTTAAATTATTCAAATTATTAATTTGAGAAATACATTTAACCACATGTTCATCCGGTTGGTAATTTCATAATCGTGTCAATATAATCGACCAATGAAGGTTAGTTATACATTTAATGTCACAATCTGGTTTAATAAAGGTTTTAATAATTATTATTATTATTTGTGACGGTAATCTTCATTCAAAATCTTATCTCAAATTCTTTCAATACTCTTGTTAATTATAACAGTAAATTCACTTGATTAATTTTCAAAGGACTAAGAGAATACACTCCAGCGGAAAATACTTCGCTTACAAAAAAATGCACAAAACTGCATTAAAATAGGCCCAGAATTCATCATATATTAATATATACGGCATCAAAATCTTCCACAGAACTTACAAAAACCTCCACTAACAAATTCTTCAACATCATTAATTACTGTGGGAACCTTCTTCATTAATTCAAGGGCATTATACATCAGCGACTTTCAACACGTCCGCTGCACTAACGATTATACATTCAGAGTTCCACTTCAAAAATTCTTATAATCATTTATTGTTTCAAAACTGTTATCTTAAACCTTCGTGGATTTCATTCATGAATCGAAATGAAGTAAAAATTTGCCAATCACAAACAAATTTAATAGTGAATACGCTTATATACGCCTGTCTGGTCTATCAAAATTTAAGATTATCATCTTCAAAGAATTGTAGTATAAAAATACTATCATCAAACAAAGTGCGACTAAACTGCAAAATAGTCGAATAGAATCCAATTAGACTGGGGAATGCAAACATCATTATATAAATCTCTAATTGAGAAAAAACTCCTAACAAAAGTTCATGACTTTAATGCATTCAATAATTCATAATTAAAGTTCATCTTTCACAAAATTGTCTATGATGCAATGGTCGTTCATAACTGACGATAAATGTCTGTGTTGCAATCAATTCAAATAACGACTAGTATTTCCAAGATCGTCGACAACGTAATGGATTTTAACGCTCTAAAATCATTTAAATGTTCTTCCTTCTTGATGATGACAGAAAATTGGTCAAAGTAATTAACTTGGGTAGAATTACTTTAATAAAGTGACACGCTGTCTGAATTTAAATCTGCCATAAAAATCATTAACTTACAGTCTAATCGTGACTCAAAAATAAGCAAATTACTGAAAAATCTCAATGTCAGTCTCAACTGATCCAAAAATCATTTAACTATGCCCATGACATAACAATGTCTTAATAAATCGTCGAAAAAGGCTTAACTCATCAAGGTGTACTGAGAATAGGAATCTCAAACAAGAATATAGGGCAAAATACATGAGGACAGAAAATATGGGAAAATGGTTGCTCAGATATCGCTAAAAAACTCAAATACAATAAACGTTCACGACTAACTTATCTGCCGATTGACGTTCCAGAGGAAAATTCCCCAAAGAAGACTGCTGATGGATCCATTTCACCAACTTGAAGATGAGCTCCATCCTCCAAACAGGAAACAGCACCCTCGGAGAATCGAACTGCTTCCTCCTCCGGAAATTGCACTGCTCCGTGAAGACGAAAGACATCCTTCCGGCAAAATTCTTCTTTGTGAGTCGGGACTACCCTGACCTCTCTTGAAAAATCCCTGAAGTTCCAGTAGAAAATCGCCATGAAGTTTTTGTAGTAATTTCCATTGAAATATTCATATTCAGTGAGTATGAAATCGTTTCCTTAGCTGTTTGATAGTATTCAGCGTTGAACCACGAAACATGGGTGTAGATGGTTATTCACCACATGTTCGCTTGTGTGGAATGGCGATTAGCGAAGTTCCATGCTGCTATCTTACTCCGTTAATATATGTCCCAATTGCATTAAAGTCCTTTAGCCTTCCATCTTCTCTTCGGGTATGGTAATAGTAGAACAAACTGCCATATTAAACTGCTCCATAATACTGTAGCGTTGTGTCACAAAAGCAATCTGAAGTCTCCCTATTGCACTAGCAGTGTCAGCCGTACCGTAGAATCTGACGCTATGAAGTGCTTCTCATGTGGCGAGAAAATCACTTTTGTCAGTCGTCTAAAATTGCCAATATCTTCCAAAATAACTCCGCGAAATTGTTCAACTTTTCTACACTCCTTAATGTAGCACTGCACAATAGAATTAGCTTATAGGTGACCGCTAACTGTTCATAGCTAATCTTGTAGACGCGTTATAATGTGCGTTTTAACTTCACCTAGTTTTACTCACTGTAAACTTGTACTGCTTGTCTGCTCGAATCACGTTCACTGCAGTGGCTTCACCACGCGTTATAAAGACGACTCTTTCTACTAATATCACTCGACGTCTCACCAAAACGACTATATAAGCACTGAAGATCTGACGATTTGAATATCAGAGGTATCAGCTATGACGATTTGAGACTCCTCTCTTCTGCGCAAGGCCTTTTATAAACTTCATAATGGGCGTATCCATCCCTTCCATAGCGTGTTACTGCGTCATCGCTAGAAGTTCCAACTTCGTCAATACATGACGGATTTTCAAAATTCAAAAACTGAAAATAAATTTCACCAAAATTCCAGATCAATGCCTCTACTGCAAATGGATTTCCACAATTCTGCATTCCGATAAGTATTAAAAATACCATAGTTTCAGCAATCTCCGTCTTCCTTCAAACAATCGTTCATTGGTTCGAGCCTCCCCTCCAATAGCATAATTTCTTCCTCAGCAGAATTCCACGTTTCCTGCGACTGCGTCGTAGATCTCGGATCTTTCTCGAAGAAATGCTGACGTCACTGAGAATCTCAGCTCAAGTAGCCTGCTAGCATAACGTCTGCGTCATCCGTGCTTACGTCATGACTATCCACGCCATAACTATGACAGCCATAACTTTCTTCATAATTTCCAAAATAGCCACCGTGGTCTCTATATAATTCAATTTACGGGGGCAGTACTATTACATGAAGATTATTGTGTACGTGTGGTATTCAAACTTCAATCGCTTGATTAGAACACAGAAGTAAAAACGAGATTTTAAAATTTCGCACAGCTGCCATCTTGTGGTTATGAAAACATTTCAAATAAATTAGATGCCAGTGGATTAACGTTTGTATAAGCATTTAACGTGAAAAGTTTCACTGCACGCAGATGGTTAAAGCGCGAGAAACGTCCATTTAAATATTTATTCTTCGCGCCGCCGCCATGTTGGATTAGTGCTCACCAGGTTACTGAAAGTCCAATAGGTATACTTACGTTCATAGCCTCTATAAACATACAAAATTTCAGTTTGATCGCTGTAAAAGATTCGTAGATATTTAGAACCGTCAAAATATTTCGAATGCTCGTCATTTTGGATTGTTATATGTATAGGCCATAGAGTTATGTGCCATTAAAAGAAAATTATGCCGTAGCTTCATTATTCAAACTTTCACTTCGATCGCATGATTACGACACAAGAAATAAAAACTTAATTGTAAAATTTCGCACAGCCGCCATCTTCAGGTTATGTAAACAATTGAACTAAATTAGATGCCAGTGCATTACAATATGTATAATCATTTTCTGTACCACATTTTTCTGCGCTCAGATGGTTATATCACGAGAAAAGTCTATTAAAATATTTCAAATTCGCTTGGCCACCATGCTCGTTTTGTACTTTACATGTTTTTGAAAGATACATTGATAAATTTGTACCAGTGCCCTTTATCACCGTACAAAATTTCAGGGTGATATCTGTAATAGTTTCGGAGATATAGAATGCCAGTGAAATATTTCGCACAGCCGCCATTTAGAGGTTATGTAAAAAATTGAACTAAATTAGACGCCAGTGCATTACAATGTGTATAAACATTTGCTGTACCAAGTTCCATTACGTTTGGATGGTTAAATCGCGAGAAAAGTCTATTAAAAGTCTCAACTTTGCTTGGCCGCCATGTTGGTTTTGTAGTTACTAGGTTTTTGAAAGTCTCATGGGTGAACTTTTAATAGTGCCCTTTATCACCGTACACAATTTCAGTGTGATATCTGTAATAGTTTCGGAGATAATGAATGCTGGTGAAATATTTCGCACAGCCGCCATGTTGGATTGGTAAGACACAATAAAATTTGAAGGGCACGGTCGGGGTCGGCCAGAATGGTGCTATGATATTACCGAGTTTCATTGAAATCGCTCCAGCCGTTTAGAATTTATTAGTGGGGGACACACCCACGAATCACACACACACGCACACACAGACAGACACACGGACAAAAGGTGATCTCATAAGCCTATTTTTTTCATAAAATGAAAATAGGCTAATAAAAATGTTCAGTTTCGTTTGCTGGACATGCTTGCAGTGCTTTAGTACCATACGGGATGCAAGCTGAGAAATATCGACCTTCCTGACAACAACGCTAGTTGGGCTGCATAAAACTATATCATTACGGGCAGCTGATTCACCTGGTGCCGTATATAATACTACTAGGTTCAAAAACTTCCCGGAATGGTACTACGATATGTATGTACGTATGTATGTACCTATGTATGTACATATGAAGGGATATTATAGTTTACACTGTTGGCAACAATCATGACGTCATTTCCGTAAAGTCTCAGTAGGTATAGCGATTGATGATTTGTTTGTGTAGCTGTTTTTCTTCTGGGTGCATGTCAGTTCGTCGCATTTAATAATGAGGGCTACAGAACAACGCTCCAGTATAAAGTTGTGTGTTTCATTACGGTACACAAATTTCCTGCAGGGGTTATATATATATATTTAGCTATAAAAAACACAGGTTATCAAATAAACTCATACACACCAAGTACACACGGCTACTTAATCACGATGTCGGTCCACCTCGTTGTATTGTGGCTAGCAAGGGTTCGATTCCAAGCTCTGCCAAAAATAATAATTCTGATCTGAGGGTTGTAACGGTGTACTCAATCTGTGAGCCAAAACTGAGAAGAGATGGGTTCGATTCCCATCTCAGTCATCCTGGAAGTGGTTTACCACTTCTACTCCAGGTATATGCCGGGAATGTTCCTAAATTTAGGCCACGGCCGCCTTCTTCCCAATCCTCATCTGAATTTCAGCTACATACACTAATACAGCCATCACAATAACACAGGTTATCAAACAACTTCCCCGCGCGCGCACGCGCGCGCGCGCACACACACCAAAGTACACAGGGCTAAATGACCACGATGTCGCAAAGACCTTAAATGAATCAACAACATCGATCACGATGTGACAAGCCCTTTAATGAAGCAACGACGACAGTATTAAGTCTGTGCTTATCCGAAACATGTTTTGTTAAATTTATAATCATACAAGCTGTACCCGGCATGCGTTGCATTGCCAATCAAAGAAAGTGTTGACGTTGAAATTCTGTTTCTTTAAGTGCTTTTGGATACACAACATGTTAACTGCCTCTAAGCTATCGTAAAATGGATTTTCTAATTTAGAACCATTCGTGGGTGCGTGCACAACAACTTTCAAAAGTTTCATCGCTGTCACTCATTTGTTGAATCAACTCGTACGCTACCTATTGTGAAATGGATTTACTAAGTCGAAACCCTTCCCTGGCGTGTACACAATAACTCATCAATGATTCATCGCAATCGGATGAATAGTATATGAACGCATACCTGATTTTGTTTAAACGATTCGCGCTCCGTCACTCATTTGTTGAATCTACTCGTGCGCTACCTATTGAGAAATGTACTACTAAGTCGAAGCCCTTCCCTGGCGTGTACACAATAACTCATCAAGGTTTCTTAGCAATCGAAGAATGTTATATGAACGCAATAGGGGATTTTGTTGAAACGCTTCGCGCGTCGTCACCCATTTGTTGCATCTACTCTTGCGCTACTTATTGTGAAATGGATTTACTAAGTCCCCTTCCCTGGCGGGTACACAATAACTGATCAATGTTTCATCGCAATCGGATGAATAGTATATGAACGCATACCTGATTTTGTTTAAACGATTCGCGCTCCGTCACTCATTTGTTGAATCTACTCGTGCGCTACCTACTGTAAAATGTATTTACTAAATTAGAAACCGTCACGTAAGTGTCCACAACATCTCACCCAAGTTTCATCGCTATCGGACTAATGGGATATGAAGACATAGGGGACTGTATTGAAACGCTCCGCTTGTCGTCGTTCATTTGTCGAATCTACTCGTGTGCTACCTACTGTGAAATGTATTTACTAAGCCAGAAACCTTCCTTGGAGTGTCCACCATATTTCACCCAAGTTTCACCGCTAACGGCAGAATGGTATATGGCCTTATACGGGACTTTGTGGAAACGCTTCGCGCGTCGTCCCTCATTTGTTGAATCAACGTGTGCGCTGCATATTGTATAGTGGATTTACTAAGCCAGAAATTTACCATGACGTGTACACAACATCTCACCCAAGTTTCATAGCTACGGACGAATGGTACATGAATGCATACGGGACTTGGTTGAAACGCTTCGCGTGTCGTCGCTCATTTGTTGATTCTACTCTTGCGCTACATATTGTAATATGGATGTACTCAGCCAGAAACCTTCCCTGGAGTGTACACAACATCTCACCCAAGTTTCATCGCAATCAGATGAATGGTATGTGAACGTATACGGGACGTTGTCGAAACGCTTCGCGCATAGTCACTCATTTGTTGAATATAAACGTGCGCTTCGTATTGTAAAATGGATTCACTTAGCCAGAAACCTTTCCTGGAGTGTACACAACAATTCACCAAACATTTTTCACTATCAGACGAATGGTATATGACTTTATACGGGACTTTGCTGAAACGCTTCGCGTGTCATCGCTCATTTGTTGAATCTACTGGTGCGCTACCTATTGTAAAATGTATGTATTTGGGTGTGTGTAGAATTTGTCTGACAAAATATGTCACTGTGATGACTGTGCTATACCAAACGTCAGGTCAAGTCCTGAGGAAAATATCCCTCCGCGTGTCTCTTCTCTCTGTTCCTTCTTTTTAGCCTACTTTTTCACATTTTGCAAAAATGAGGAAAAAGTAGACTTATGAGATCGATCCGGGAAAATGTCTGTCTGTCTGTCTGTCTGTCCTTCTGTCTGTCTGTCTGTATGTCTGTCTGTCCTTCTGTCTGTCTGTCTGTCTGGCTGGCTGGCTGTGTGTGTGTCCCCCCCTATCAACTCCTAAACGGCTGCAGCAATCAAAACCAAATTTAGTATGAGTAAAGATGTGCACCGGAATAGCTCCCGTCCATATTTGAAAATGATGTCAGTGCTACCAACTGCTGAAAAAACGCACTAGAAATTTGAGCTCCATGTTGGATATCTTGCAAGGTATGCATGGGAGCTATTCCAAAATTGGCACACATGTAGATAATACTATTTCAGTTTAATTTCCAGGAGGCCAACCATGACAGTGTTGCCAAAATAATCTTAAGCCTTCTGATAGGTCCAATGTTTAAATGCATATAACTTCTACACTATCAATTGGATTTCAACCAAATTTTGTATGTAATACCTGCACATAAACAGATATGACTGAGCGTATTCTTAAGAGCCACCAGGGCTGCCAACTGTTAATAATTGCTCTCTATTTTCTTTATCCAAATACCAATATATCAGAAAGTATGCAAGCCAACAGCATTAAACTATGCACACGTATATTCTGACATTTTAGATTAATTTGGAGTAACTTATATACGTCAGTTCTACCAACGTGATTATAAGCCTGCTGATAGTACCAATTTTTAAATACATGTAACTTCTATACTATCAGTTGGATTTCAACCAAATTTCGTATCTGCTATGTGTACCATAACAGATATGGCTATAAGTATTGTTAAGAGCAATCAGGGCTGCCAACTGTTAATAAATGCTATCTATATTCTTTTTACCCTAATATCAATATATCAGAAAGTATGCAAGCGAACAGCTCTATACGTTGTACACGTATAGCACCTGACATTCTAGATTAATTTGGAGTAATTAATACAAGGCAGTGCTGCCAACATGATTCTATGCCTGCTGATATGTCCAATTTTAAAATACATGTAACTTCTATACTAACAAATGAATTTCATCCAAAATTGGCACAACAAGATATCATAATAATTCAGATTATTTCTGACCAGCACACGCATGGTATTGTTGGCAACATGCTTTTACGCGTGCTGATAGATCCAGTGTCTAACTGCATGTAACGTCCATTGGACTTCAACCAAATTTTGTATTCTGTACATTAAGAGGTGGAACTAAGAATATATTCAGTCACCAGGGCTGCCAACTGTAGTGCTCTATTAGGCTATATTATACCAGGTATATTTTGAACTAATTAGATATTTCGATATTACCAACTTAATTTCGTCATTATTCTAGATAGGTTCATATACTGTAGAATAATCATTGGCATGAAAAGTAGGCTGTATAGTTCTTCACGGAATTTCTTGTTTTTTCCGACATGGAAACTCAAGATTGTCATCTCTCAACCTAATATTATGTATACTGTACATTCAAAATCATTTGTTTGCACCTTTGACTCAACTTCTCTCCACTTTTATTACCTTTAAACTATTTTATTGGTGATTCAAGCTTTACTGCTGAAGTTTGAACACTTTGTCTACTTGAGGAGCTTTGTGCAATCGCAAGAGTGATGCCAACTTTTGAGCCTGATTTGCCATAAAATCTAATTACTCGGGTGCTCTTTTGTCGCTCAAACAAGGTTTGTACAAAACTAAATGTAATATAACATCAAATTAGTACTGAATTACTCTGCCTATCGTTCCGAATTCCACTAAAAACTATATTCACACACACACAATTCATCACATAATAAAGCAAAGTTGCTAAAGCTCCCAATTAACGGGAAAATTATTTTTACAGAGAGAATTCTGAAAAGTAATCTATCCAGCTTATGGAAACATAGCAACATGTGCTGGAAAGTCTTGTAGTCCAAAAAACAAACAGAAATAGTGGGAACTTTCTCCTGGCGCGTTAGCCTCTTCACAGACCAGAACATCAAAGGGACCGCTTAGGTCTTGAGGTGACTAGAGGTATAGTGTGTGTGTATTTGTAATTGAGGTTTAGTTGGAAACTCGGCATTTGCCTGCAGTAGAAGGGAGAACCCACGGAAATCCACTTCCAGAATGGCTGAGATAGGAATTCAACTTACCTCTTCTCAGTTTAACCTCACGAGGCTGAGTGTACCCCGTTCCAGCCCTCGAACCAGAATTAAATTTCTTGGAAGAGCCGGGAATATAATCAGGGCCTCCATGGTGACAGCCGAGAATACTAGCCACTACTCTTCGAGACGGACAGCCTTCAATGAAACATCAATAATTCCTCGGGCCGACCTAGTTTAAAGGTAATTCACCTACTATGTTCTGTCAAGTAAATATAAGGGGTGTTCAAATGAAAAGGTACGAAACGATGCTGTGGGTACAATTTATTCGTTATTCAAAAGTAATAACCACAGGCCTGTGCACAGGTGTCCCATTGCTTCACTAGCAGCAGGATTCCCTGTTCCCAGAAGTATTGTGGTCGCGACAGGAGCCAATCCTGTACGGTGTCCTTTAGTTTGTCATCCGATTGGAAACGTTTTCCCTTGAGACGAACCATTAACAGTGACGTGTATTGTGCTACACTCCGTAGCCTACGCAAGTCCATCAAGAACAAACGGTCTGGACTGCTCACGAAGGGAGTGATTCTGCTGCACCATGATAACGCTCGCCCACACATCTCTAACATTACACAAGGTGTATTGGCCTCGTTCAAGTGGGAGCAACTTGAGCAACCGCCCTACAGCCCTGACTTGTCACTCTGCGACTTCCATCTGTTTGGTCCGTTAAAAAAACATCCCAAGGAAAAACGTTTCCAATCGGACGACGAACTAAAGGACACCGTACAGGATTGGCTCCTGTCACAACCACAAAATTTTTGGGAACAGAGAATCCTCCGGCTAGTGTACCAATGGGACACCTGTGCACAGACCTGTAGTGATTATTTTTTAATAACGAATAAATTGTACCCACAGTATCGTTTCGTACACCCCTCATATGTGTTCACTCTCTGCCCGTTTCATGTTTCCTGGCAATGTCCAAATTGCTCCACCTTGAAATAAGTTACGAGCATTTTCGTTACACTTAGTATAATTATAACTAGTCCTTTCTTTCGTAATTATAAAACTTTGCTTCATTTATCAATACCACACTAAGATACTAAACACTTTGTTGCTATAAAGCAAGACTTCCGGCGTCCTACAATGGTACCAAGATGCGATGTGTGCGTGTTTATCGTGGCAGCCAATTAACGCGGCACGGCATACTGGGTCACGAGGGTGCAACTTATTTAGTTCTGTAAATTGAGAATTGTAAAAGAAGAGAAGAGAAGATTATTATCTCACGAACAAGAGAACTCTAACTTTTCTTTGCACGTTAAGTTGCCTACCTTAAGATGACAAGGCTGAGCAGGTGAGCAACTCGTGCTCGTAGACCCAGTACGAGCATGCCTCTTGCTTGCTGTAGCAATGAGGCAGCCTACCCCGATTAAACGCAGGATGATATATTTTGAGCTCCGGTCTGCTGCGCATGAAAGGTGGTGGTTGTTTGTGTTTCATTTTAGGGGCTTGGACATCGTGGTCAATTAGCCTCATGTACTTCGGTGAGTGTGGAATTTTGTCTGATAACTGGTGTTATTGAGATGGCTGTATTAAAGTGTGTATTTTTAATTCACGTGAAGATTGGGAAGGAAGCAACTGTGGCCATATGTCGGTAACCATCCCGGCAATCGCCTGGAGTAGAAGTGGGACGGTAAAACAATTCCAGGATGGCTGAGGTGGGAATCGAACCCTCTTCTCAGTTTCGTCTCACGGCCCCGTTTCAGCCCTCTGACCAGAATTCAATTTCTTGGCAGAGCCGGGAATCAAACCAGACCTCCGGGGCGATAAACGCACATGAGAGGATAATGATGATAATTATTGTTTTAAGGGGCCTGACATCTAGGTTATCGTCCCCTAATGGTCTGGGTGATAGCGAAAATGACAATGAAATGGAAACCAGAACAAAAATTAAGCTGGACTGAAAATACTTACAAAATGTAGAGTGGAAATACTTATAAAAGGTACCGGTAATCTAGAAGAACAATAACAAAAGCAATTCAGTTTGAAACGCACGCACAAAATGCAGTCCAGGTTCAAAATACTTACAAAATGCAATGTAGATCGAAATACTCAACAAAATGCAATTGAAATTCAAAATACTTATAAAATGCAATTGAAATTGAAAATACTTACGAAATGTAATTTTGATTCAGAATACTCACAATATGTGGAAGCCCGCGATTCAAAATACTGTACTTACAATATGATTGAAAATACTTACAAAATGCAATGTAGATTGAAAATACTTACAAAATGTGGCTGAGATTCAAAATACTCACAAAATGTAAATTTCAGACACGGGTAGTCAAGTCACAAAAACAGGGCGGAATCTTAAAGAGAAAAGGGACTATAAGGAAAAGAGAAAGAAGGCTGATCCCTAGAAGAATGAGGGATTAGGAGAGATGAGAGAAGGGCCAATTACAGCGGGAAAGGAAGAGACTCCCAAGGCCTCGAATACCTTAATACCATCGGGGTCGGAAGAGAACAAGTGTTGACCAAGAGAAGTCGACAGGAAACAAGACGGAGAGGAGCCCGGCACAAGTAAGTGGAAGCAATGCCAGACTCTACTGGGGTTCCGTGGTCGCGAACCCACGTCCCACTAGATGTGAGCCCCTGGGGGACACCTTTTAATTGTTTGGCAGACTTGAGTGGAGAGATGTAAGAGGAGAGGGGCGCTTGATACGATGCACCAGGGAGAAATGGACACGTGAAGGAGAACGCCGACTCCTAGCTCCCCAGCCTGCTTGTGAGTGTGAGAATGATCACTTGTGTGGCTTCCACACTGGCCTGAGGTAGTCTAGATCATTGTAATCCAAATGTGAAGATGAGAACTGTACGGCTCAATGTAGCTTTTGGTTTCAGTTCCAAGCTGGGACCCACTATCTGTCTTGCTTGGCAACATCAGCTTCTTCTAATCTCCCCTTCTCTGTCCACAAATCAACATCACCGATGCTGTAAATGTATCCAAGTAAATGTAACGCATTGTACACATGCCTCTACTACGATTATTAAAAACATTCGTATAGCTACTGCTTCACCAGGAACATTCGAGAACTGAAACCGAACGATGTTAGCTTCGACTCTTAACGTATCTACATACATTCTTAAAGCGCAGGTGTAATTGCAAATAGTATACAACAAAGAAAACTTTTCCTGCACATAAACAAGATTAAAAAGAAGACTGAACACAAGTGTTGCCAATTGTATTGGTTTAGGACAGAACAAAAAGCAGGAACATTTTCCAAGAACAAGCGAGGCGCAAGAGAAAAGCTTACCACATAGTTCAGTCTAATGCAGACCTTCACGGCATTAACATAATTTACGAATATTGTGCTACTTACGACAGGTTAGTATACGCGGCAGGGAAATGGCAAAGGGCAGATGACCTAGCTATTCCTCCCCTTAGAACTCCAATAACTAACTTACCAACTAAGAGAAATGGCACCGCCGCTGTAATTTCGTATGTCACTTGTTCCTTTTTCCCCTCCATCGAGGGTGCCAAATGTCTGAAAAACTATTGGTTGAGATCAATCCTACCCTTTGCCTCAAGAGCATGTCAACAGTTAAGTTAGGAGAGAGTCCTAGCTGCGGCTTCGGTGGTGTAGTTGATAACATAATGAACTTCTATGCCCTAGGTCGTGGGTTCAAACCCGGCCGAGGTCGTCGGATTTTTTAAGAGCGTTGAAAATCCCTCAGTATGTCTTCCTTCGGAGGGGAAGTAAAGCCGGCGGTCCCATGTCATAGATTTATGGCATGTTAACGAACCTTCCACTAATTACACCTGTGTGAAGCTATATTATGTAGGCTATAGGTTACACATTCGACAAACCCTCTTAGGTTTCGACGTTCGTCGCCAGGAGCCGACTGCGGTGGCATCCGGTAATCAAGTTCTGAACTAGTAGTCGTTGATGGTGGCGTTTGCCGGCAAAAGTAGGAAATATTCGAAAAAAGTCAATGTCTGCAGTCCTCACTTGAATTGAAAGCAGATAACACACACTAAAAGAGCCATCACAATTAACACCGGTTATCAGACAGATTCTACACACACCCAAAGTACACGGGGCTACATGACCGCGTTGTCGCAGCCCCTAAACTGAACCAACCAACCAACCAACCAACCAACCAACCAACCAGAGTCCTATCTCATGCTGGTCGACGCAATGTTCAACCTCCAATCTCCCAACCTGCTACAGCTTCAGCCCCCCATCACGGCCGTGGTGAGCAATTTAACGCGCACGGCTACGCCATGGGATGCGGGATGAAAAATAATCCAATCCCTAGAAACTTGAGAGCAAGCAATATCAATGAACGTCTGTACATGGACATCTAAACGGACCTCTACAAAAAGCTTACTTGGTTATACAGTAAACGTATTCTCTGAGTTTCCCGAGTTCGCCAGTGCGAGTAGACTATGTTTACTATTATTATTATTATTATTATTATTATTATTATTATTATTAAGCATCTCTTTTTATGTAGTAGTGGCCAAAGTTATTAGGGTTTACGATTGGGGTATGAGCCCTGGGTCTTGATAGAAGGTATCATATCAGCAATAGCCTAGGTGAAGAATAAACGCGGAATAACACACGCAGGATGGGCCGAGTCAGCTCCGGGATGAGAAACGTCTCAATAAACCAAGGTCTGAAATTAGGCAGTATTGTTGCACCCTTTTCCATCTAATAGACTGTTTGCAAGCATATATGTTTCTTTTCTATACTGTAACAGATGGCTTAAATGGCCTGTAATGGTAAGGAGAATAGTTCCAGAATCCATAACATACACCATTTTTTAGTCACTCCAGTCCACGGCCCACTGAATGCGAGCTGCGCTCTCCACAACCGGCCTAGACAATGAGACCTTTTACATGAAATCTTGTTAGTTACTCAACTGCTCACACAGCACTGCTGACCAAGCATTGCAAGACAAAGACTTATCTCTACTTAGTGTAAAACTAAGTCCCCGATTCTTGGATGTCACGGGTAATCGCGAGAACCACTGGATGGATTTTGATGCGGCTTTCACCATTCAGTAAAGGTAATCTCGAGGAAGATTTCTGTTGAAAATAATTTATTTATGATCAGTAACGATTTCAGATTTCAGTGAATAAGTCGAAAAAAAGAACTTTATGTCCGTGCGCTTTTTAAGCTTACGCTGGACAAACCGTTAAAAATATCAGTATACTATGAGTGTAAGAATCGTTCAGCATGAAAAATTCTACAAAAATGTCCGAAAGAATCTTCGATACATCGCCCACTATTTTTTTTAAGTTTGGACGGAAGGGAGTTTTGTGTCTCATGCACCTCACCATTCTTAAATTACGTCTGACAGGAATTTTGCACATTCATAACTGTTCCCAGGCGAAGCCGAGCGGGTTGCTAGTGACACTATATATTATCATTATAACTCCCTCAATATCAAAATGCAAGTTATATCACAAAATAAAATAGCGTGCTAATAAATCTAAGAGAAATTAGGCATACCTTGCACCTCGTTACAGTTAAATTCGATCAGAATCACTCGGTTTTCATTAAAGTTTACGCATTTTCCTGCTGAGCGGTTTGGAAGTTCGGTAACAGGAAACTAGGACTGTTATTAACTTAAAATGTTCATTTATGTATTTTTGTACTATTTATGTTCATGGTTTCATTACATTGTCAGAATTAATGCTTTAATTAGTAGGGTATATTATTCAGTGTACCTATTATAAATAAAAACCGTGAGGTTTCTCACCTCCCCATATTACGAAACCCGGTTGTCTAATATGGGGAAAGTGCACTTTTAAAGTTAACAATAATATCAGAGAGTATTACAACATCAAATGTGCCCATATTTGTAATATATCGCCTGAGGTTTACATTGGTGATAAAACCAAAAATATTCCGTTCCTTCTTATACTAATGTGAGCCCTATAACAAAACCTCCCCATATTTGGCGACTTTCCTCTACCCATTTTTTAGAAGATACCTTATGCACTGGACAGTTGAATCCCTGATTAATTGTATAGCTTCGTAAGTCTCAGAAGTCAGGAAGTCCTTTCTAGCAGCGTTACTAGCAGCTTTCAAAGTTTCAAGGTAAGAAAGAAAATATTCCTCTAGCCAGTTTAGGTGACTGTCATTTAATGAGAAAAAAATGTCCTTTATCTGGATTTCTAGACTGAATATGATATGTGATGCTTACTTCATGCATAGCGAACCATTTATTAACGTTTTTCATAAAAGTATGGTTGCTTCTGCGTCCATGAATGTGTACGCTTTCGGGTGCATGCCTACATTTTCTTTCAGTGTACTAATGGCACCAATAACTTCTGATGAGAACACTTCCTTGGCACACCGAACATTCATTTTTTAAAATATAGTGGGTTCGATGTGTTTTTAGTGAGGTGTCTGACAGGTTTGACGATCTCATTCTTTTGCATTTTGCATAGTAATGACAAGTATTTCCCTAAAATTATTCCAGCACCATCAGTCATCTCTCGTTACAGAAACTGCGTTCTAATGTTATTTGTTAAAATGTGACACTGATCAAAACTAAGGAAAAAATTCCTAGACTCGTCGTATAGGTGATTGACCATTGGTTGCAAATTCCCTCCCACTAAATGCCTCATCATTGTAGTGTTAGTTTTGTGATTATCAGAGACAATTCTTATAATTATGAACCGCCTTGTTCAACCTCGAGAAACGTCCAGCAGGAGTTTATGTAAGTCCCGTCCTGACAGCTGCTTCGTGATAAAAGAAGGCATACGGTATCTGATAATTTGTCGAAAGCCCTCTTAGCACAAAACACAACACGCGATTGGCTGCTACTTTTTCTCGGCTGTAATTTTCATACTCTCTTTCCTTTTGATGAGACGGTGCTGGAATTGTGTCCTTGTACCGGAAGAAGGTGCAAGGTATGTCTAATTTCTCTTAGATTTATTAGCACGCTATTTTATTTTTTGATATAATTTTAATTTTGATATTGCGGAAATTATAATTATAATAATTATATAGTGTCACTAGCAACCCGCCCCGGCTTCGCCCGGGAACAGTTATGAATGTGCAAGGAATTCCTGTCAGACATAATTTAAGAATGGCGAGGTGCATGAAACACAAACCCCCCTTCCGTCCAAACTAAAAACACTTATAGTGGGCGATGTGGACTTTTTTTTGTAGAATTTCTCATGCTGAACAATTCTCACACTCATAGTATATTGATATTTATAATGGTTTGCCCAGCGTAAGCTTAAAAGGCGCACGGACGCCAGGCTCTTTTTTCGACCTTTTCACTGAAATCGTTACTGCTTGGCTCCCTTTGATCATAAATAAAATATTTTCTACAGAAATCTTCCTCGAGATTACCTTTACAGAATGGTGAAAGCCGCATCAAAATCCATTCAGTGGTTCTCGAGATTACACATTTAATAAACGTACTGTACAGCTGTTTATTAATCGCGCCTATAGTGGGATGGGAGTGCGCTCTATCGGCGACGAGTAGAAATTTTCCAATTACGTTGTGCATGGGCTCTAACTGGGATTGTCAAGGCCGGTATAGAGTGCAGCTCGCATTCAGTCGGCCGTGTCCAGTCTCAGTTAGTTACAACTTCTATTAAGAGATGCTGCGCGCAACGATAGACTCATGCAATATAATTGCTTTAATTTTATTTATTTTATTTTGTTTATTACATTGTATTGTTCTAATTTGAGTACACGTGCTTACTACTCATACGTAATTCACATACCCTGATAAAAAATAACCTCATATAATGAGATTCAAACTAAGTTACAAATCGTAATATAAACAACTAAACTCACTACACTTATTGTAGTTAGATAATATGTGTAAATAAATTTAAACCAGCCATCCTCGAAGTGGTTTTCCGTGGTTACCCACTTCGTCTTCGGGCAAATGCCGGGATGGTACCTAGCGTAAGGCCACGACCGCCTCCTTCCCTCTCCCTTGCCTAACCCTCCCACTTTTTCCCATCTCTTCATAAGGACCCTGTTCGCTTTGCAGGTGAGACCGCCTGGGCGAAGTGCTAGTCACACTCCCAAGTTGTGTCCCCCGACTCAGAGTCTCAAGCTCCAGGACACTGCCCTCAGTGGCGATAGAGGTGGGATCCCTCGCTTAGTCCGTGGGAAAAACCAAACCTGGAGGGTAAAAACGATAACGGAAAAACGGACAAAATGTAAACCTCAACACAGTGATCAGGATCTGATGATGACCACTCGAAGGTCGAAACGCGTAATCCTAAAATGACCCCATTATAATAGTGGTTATCATAACCAATACACTTTTTTTTCAGTATAGTGTTATTTCCTTATTAGTCATATATTATTCAGGGTGTCATTTATGTACTTGAGTACCCTTAAGGGGCGTGTAGGCGATGGGTATAGGATCAATTTGAGATAGGGAACCTGGGGTCGTAACGGCCTCCTAACCCCAGAAAACAGGTTTGTTTCAGGCCTTCCGCCCCTGTAAAGTAGGCAAGCGCGCCAGGTGTCACTCTGAAGTCGGCACTCTTTCGCTGGCAACGGTGTTGGCGCGACCACCGCTCAACGCTGCGTTAGCCGACCTGGCTTCCTATCTTATACCATGTATCTATGGAGGCTATACAATTGTTTACTCATTCCTTCTTTCTGTCTGTCTGTCTGTCTGTCTGTCTGTCTGTCTGTCTGTCTGTCTGTCTTTCTTTCTTTCTTTCTTGACAAACCTTGATAAAGGGACTAGCATTTGTCTCGAAACGTTTTTGTTTTTTTTAAGTTTCTGTGTCATGCAGGGGCGTGTATAAGGGGGGGGTGCTGAGAGGGCTCCACCCCACCCCCTCCCCCGAAAAAGCCAATAAAAACGAAAAAAGTGTCGCTTTGGTAAGCGCATAAAAGCATAAAATAATTGTAAATTTGGTTGTACTCGAATCTTAACTTATTGGCTAAGTTATAAACAATATTAAGATTGAAATTAGACTACCTCGCGGTGTAGTGGCTAGCAATCTTGGCTGCCGCCCCGGAGGTCCGAATTCGATTTCCGGCTCTACCAAGAAATTTTAATTCTAGTCTGCGGGCTGGAACGGGGTACACTCGGCCTTGTGAGGCAAAACTGTGAATTCCACAGTACGGTACTTTTGAGAAATAAATTATCAACTACTGTAGTAAAAAAAACTGTCTACCTTTCTGCTTAGTAACTTGACAAATATTTAGATATTTGCCATTCATACTCCATAGATCATAATAGAAAATTAATTAAGTATAAAATTGTATTTGTGTGGTGTGTTGTATATTACAACTTTTTTGAATTGTCACTAATTGTAGGCTATATAAACTTTGAATCGTATCTGAAATAATTACACAAAGTTATATGCTCTACGATATAGGTTGGTATTCCTGGGTTTATGGTGTGACAAGCCCCTGAAAATACTCACAATTTTCCAGGATAGTCAGCCCCCCCCCCCCCCCTCCCAAAAAAATTGTATATACGCCCCTGGTGTCATGTGACCTAATCATGTGACTAAGCCACCTCCTACCCCTCTAAAAAATAATTTTAAAGAAAAAAATGAAGGTATGGCACCCCAGGAGAAACAAACTCGGGACCACCGGGGAACCGTGCCTCGCCGCTATCCTCTCGGCTAACGCAGCGTTGAGCGGTGGTCGCGCCAAGACTGTTGGCAGCGAAAGTGTGCCTGACCAAGGAGTAACACATGGCGCGCTTGCCTACTTTACAGGGGCGGAGGGCCTGAACCAAACCTTTTTCTGGGGTTAGGAGGCCGTTACGACCCCAGGTTCCCTATATCAAATTGATCCTACGCTCATTACCTACACGCCCCTTAAGGGTACTCAAGTACATAAATGACACCCTGTATACTCTGTACCCCGTCCACTCAATGGGCAAATACGTGTTGACCGACTGAAAAGTTACAACTAACAGTCTCCAGTGTTGCATGTCGCACATCTGTTGACGGCTTTAAAACTTGTACCAGTGTGGATATGCAATTTGATTTTCCCCATCATTTTTTGCAACCATGTTTTACCGTCAAAGATCAAACAGGGTTATTAAAAAGCATATTTACTTTGAAAGAGTTCTATTCTGCAATGCACTACGCTATTGATCAAAAGTGTTTCTCAATACGGCGTAAGCAGTTCACGTGTACTTATTCCTTTGATCTTATTTCTTTTTAGAGTGTGCACGAATCATTGGCTATGAATGGCTCTCTCGATCGTGGTCTGAGATTCTATCTCAAATCCGTACAGTCATTTACAATTCTATAGTGTACCCATCAGCGTACCGAGCGCGCCTCACAACTGGATTGGGTAGGTGATCCTAAAGAAAGTTTGTAGTTTTACGTGACCATTAATCCCGCGATCATGAGCAAATGGACCTCCTTTTAACGTAGAATCCGAACCACATGCATTAACCAGGAATCAGGTGATCCTAAGTTTGAATCCCAGCAAAACAGTGGTATTCTGACTGTGTGAGTATGGCTTCCCCCGGTTTTATTCACACACTCACTTCAGGCAAAAGCGAAGAAGGTACTGCACAGTACTCTTAGTTCCGGGGCATCAACCATTATTAGTTTTAGTGGTTTTTAGCATTAAAAAAATACAAAAATTGTATTTTGACTTCCAAATTTAGAGTTTTTAACACCAATAATTTTCAGATTTAGCATTTTGTATAGCATCAATAATTTCAGATTGAACGTTTTGTAACATCAATAATTTCAGATTTTGCGTTTTGTAGCATCAATAATTTCAGATTTGGCGTTTTGTACCATCAATAATTTCAGATTTGGCGTTTTGTTGGGAAAAGAACTCCACTTCAACAATTTTAGCCTATTTTAATTTAAGAACAAGATGTTCAGCAAAGAACATATAGCCTACTTTCTCCTAAATGTATGGGTATCTTTATGACTCTTTGTCCTCATCCCTAAAACAATCACCCCAACCACAATGTATTGTTTGTTTTCTTTTATATTGATAATAAGCCAGTAAGTGTCAAGATCAATATTGTATACTTTATGATGATTGAATAACAAAACTACTAACTTATTGTAATGCATTCACGTCCGTTAATCTCTATATTAAGCCAGCCTGCAAAATTAAGAATCCTCCGCCCCAATCATCTTCCGCCCCAATCACAGTAGGTGGTGCTGCGACCTATCAGTGAATTAATCTTTATCTTGTACGCCTATGCACTGCCATCGTAATGTACTACGATGGCAGTGTTCTATGGGTGTTGAATGAGTAGGCAGTTTAAAGTAGCCAAGAGGGAGGCGATCCAGCTGGCAGTGTTTAAAGGTATTCGGAGCGCGATCGTGGCTAATAGTTGAACTACCAGTATTACAAAATTGCCATACTTCAGGAGGCCAGCTCAGGCATTTACACAGCGTTATGTTTGGAACAATATTACCCACATAACCCACAAGAGGACAGCACCGTACAGAGGCATTAAGAAGGCTGTGGTTAATGACAACGTGTATCTAGTTCTTCTATTCTCCTTTTTCTAATGTCTTCTGTTTATGTGCGATGCTGGGACTGTGATTTTATTAATATACGAGTGTATACTTTATCCTCTCCTTTGAGCTAAATGACATTTTATTCAGTATCTGTGGGAAAAGCTCGTGCACATCATTTGTAAAAGAATTCAAGAAAAAAAAACTAACTGTAGCAGTATTCGATCCCCAGTCAACTGCGTGTCAGACTAACATGCTAGCCCAGAGCTAACCGTATCCATGACGTCAGGTGTTCTTAACTGACATATTAGATACAAACTGTTGGCAAATAATGACTTTAAATAAACGATTTCTTCACTGCAGTACATCTTCATTAAAGATAATTTCATACAAAGTTTATATTATTGTATCAGTACGGTATATCACATACAACATACTAAAACTACTGAATTATAAGACAGGCACATGAGGACAGCTGCCATCTTGTCGTGTGACACAAACGGCTCAGCTCTTTTAAGCCACTCATACTGTATAATATTATAATATTAAATTATAATAAATAACGGATCACGACCTTCAGGATAGCTTAAACCCCCCTAGGCTCGATAATCGGAATTGGTGGGTCTTAAGCTATTTATTAAAATGGTTGCATAATTTACACGGCCGCCATCCTGAAATGGCATGGCCGATGACCTTGAATTTTGGGTGAAAGACGCGTCCTATATAAAGGTATGTTGTCACCAAATTTGGTAGAGATCGGATGATTAGTTTAGCCGTAATTTGATTTTACGTTTTGAACATTTGACTGGCCGCCATTCTGTTTTGGTAAAGATGGCGGCGATATAAAGTATGACACTGAGGTGTCCTTTACTAGTGCTACTTCTGTACCAAATTTCGTTCAATTCGGTTTCACCGTGTTCGAATTGATAGGGGGGGACAGACATTCAGAGTACACACACTCACACACACACAGACACACACACACACACACACACACACACACACACACAGACTCACACACACACACACACACACACAGACTCACACACACACACATACACACACACAGACAGACACACTTTTTTCGCCCTGTGTTGATCTCATAAGTCTACTTTCATTTTTTGCAAAAATCGAAAGTAGGCTAAAAAATAGGCTTATGAGATCACCTATTGTCCGTGTATCTGTCTGTGTGTGCGTGTGTGATGGAATTTTGTGTGCACCCCCCCCCCCCCCTCTAATAACTTCTAAACGTCTGAAGCAATTTCAATGAAACTCGGTAAGTTAATAGCACTATTCCGGGTAACCCAGACCGTGCCCTTCAAATGTTTTACGTCTCACCAATCCAACATGGCGGCTGTGCTAAATATTTCACCAGCATTCAATATCTCCGAAACTATTACCGATATCACCCTGGAATTTTGTACGGTAATAAAGGGAACTACTAGAAGTTTGCCTATGTAACTTTTGAAAACCTGGAAAACCTGGTAACTACAAAACCAACATGGCAGCCAAGCGAATTAGCGACTTTTAAACAGATGTTTCTCGTGATTTAACCAGCCAAACGCAATGAAACTTGGTACACATTGTAATGCACCGACATCTAACTTCGTTCAATTGTTTACATAACCTCAAGATGGCGGCTGTGCGAAATATTTCACTGGTATTCTATATCTCTGAAACTATTACCGGTATCATCCTGAAATTTTGTACGGAGATAAAGGGCACTACTGAAAGTTCATCTATGAGACTTTCAAAATCCGGTTAACCACAAAACGAACATGGCGGCCAAGCAAAGTTGAAAGTTTTAAATAGACTTTTCTCACGATTTAATGATCCAAACGCAATGAAACTTGGTATAGCAAATATCTATACACATTTTAATGCACTGGTATCTAATTTAGTTCAATTGTTTATATAACCTCAAGATGGCGGCTGTGCGAAAATCGAAAGTTAAGTTTTTATTTATTGAGTTCTAATCATGCGATCGAAATCAACATTTGCATAATGAACGTACACAATAATCATCATCTAATAGTACATAACTCTATGGCCTACATATATTAAAATCCAACATGGCGACCATCCGAAATATTTAGACGGTTCTCAATATCTATTAATCTACTACAGCAATCAAACTGAAATTTTTTAAGTGTATAGAGGCTATAAGCGTAAGTTCACCTATGGGACGTTCAGTAACCTGGCGAGCACAAATCTAACATGGCGGCGACGCAAAATTTAAATATTCAAATAGACGTTTCTTGCGTTTTAACCATCCGAGCGCAGTGAAACTTGATACGGTGTATGCTTATACAAATTTTTATCGACTGGCATCCAATTTATTTAAATAATTTTCATAACCACAAGATGGTGGCTGAGCGAAATTTTAAAATCCCGCTTTTATTTCTTGTGTCCTAATCATGCGATTGAAGTTCGAATAAAACACCTACACAATAATCCTCATGTAATAGTAATCTACATAAATCTAAGGCCTATAAGATAAAAATTAAGACGGTTCTCAATATCTACGAATCTATTATAGCAATCAAACTGACAATTTGTATGTTGGTAGAGGCAATTGATATTAGTAGGATATACGAAAATAGGCTATTTAGTTCTTACGGAACTACTTGTTATTTAGTTGGCCCTTTCGTTGAAAAAATCCAATACACAGAACACCCTAAAGAAAGAAAAACTTGCAAACGAATAAATATTTCAATCATGACCTCAGCGGTGACACCCAAAATGCAAACCACTACGTAACGAGGTGGACGTACAGAGACGAGAATTGACCCTTGCAAGTATGAGTGGTTTCAATTTCAATCTCAGGAGGAATGAGACATTACTCACATGAAGTTGCCGGCCCCATGGTGTTGGGGTAGCGCACCTGCCTCTCACCTGGAGGCCCCGGGTTCTATTCCCGGCTCAGTCAGGGATTTTAGAAACTGACGTATGAGGGCTGGAACGGGGTACACTCAGCCTTGTGCGGATAATTGAGTAGCCGTCTGACAGTGAGGCAGCGCCCCGGTCACGAAAACCAAGATTAACGGCCGAGGGGACCCGATGCACTGACTACGCGTCACTCCAATATTTGAAGGCCAAATGGCTGGGCAGCGGTCGCTTGGTAGGCCTAGGCCCTTCATGGGCTGCAGTGCCAGGGTTATTATTATTTATCATATGAAAGTTGTCATCATAACAGGAGTGTATCCGGGTAAGGGAAGCAATTAGATAGCACCGTTTCCTGTCAATGGCCTCAAATTATGGGCGAAGTGGAAGGTAACATGCAGTAGCCCAGTGGGTTCAAGTACACAATGGGTCGGTGACTGGATCGAATTCAGTAGGGGATGTTCATTTTTCACTACGCAGGCATCAGCAGCGGGCAAACCAGTCTCCACCTCGTTTATTATACGCACGTTGGTCATTCTACCGGCAACTAGGACTTCACATCCGTGAGCGGGCAGTTCCTCTCGTTGAACAAGAAAATCCTAAACTGCAACAGAGGCTGGATGACGCTACGTCATTGTGATCACTGAGACCCATTCGACCTCGTTTATGAACGCCGTGTAGCTACGCTAGTCACGCGATTTCCCGGCAGTTCGTGGATGATCGCGAGACACCTTAATGATGCAGGATTACCGTACAATTCCAGCGATTGGCTAAGAACCAAGCGCTCACTGATCACCTTGCGCGTGGTGAACAAGCTACGTGATTGGTAGAATGTAATCTTCTCCGAAAAGAGTACGTTATCCTTGCTGAACGATGGGCCGGTAAGTGGGTATCACCTTCTCGGCAATCGGCATATTCCAACATGCATGGCCGAGCATAGACGTTCTAGACGAGATCTGTTGCGTGTTAGGGTTGGATGAGTTCCTGAGGCATAGGAATGTTGCACAAATTTGAAGAACGTCCTCATGGGCAAGGTCTCACCGCAGGGCAATGTGTGCACATTTTAGAGAATACGGTGATCCATTTCGTGTGGATGCTCAATCCCACCGATGTTATAAAATTTCAGCAAGACCTGTCTCCAATCCATACGTCCTGGTTTTAGCAAGTGTTTCGCAAGGCAGGGTCAGGTACCGAACTCTTTGTGGGGCAGACTTGAATCTCACTGAGAATGTGTGAGCAGAAACGAAGAGAGGAATGGTGGAGACCTGACCCGATCATGCACCAAATATGAACGACGTTCTTTGTTATGATTCAGCTTGGCCTGGGACGTGGTGGCAAGTGGCGACAAAATGTATTCTTCTGATCTAATCAATTCCATGGCTACATTCTTGGAAGTGGCCGTGTACCTCGGTGGTGCGTGCTCCTCTTCGTAAGAGAACCACCTAATGGCCCTTTCCAGGGCCACATTCAGCCCACGCACTGCCAGTAATGGTATTATGATACGAAGTAAGTTACGAGACTAGCCATATACGTCATTGTAGGAATATCAATTAACATAAAATACTTCAGCCTATAGAGATTCAAAGTTTGGTGAGGCTGACTGCAGAACTCCCAATTAAGGACGCTGACAGTTCCTGCAAAGTCCGAAGTACTTCACAAAACTGTAACGAGACCGCCGGACAAAATATAGTGCATTCATTACGACATTACGGCCAGTGAGGCTACTGGACGGATATAAAAGTATGTGAATTTCGACCTCTTATTAATCCCGTTTCCAACGGGATCGGGGATGATATGTGATGAAATTCTATGTGGCAGACGGATTTTAAGGCCGGATGCCCTTCCTAACGCCAACCTCATGAGAGGAATTAATGAGAGATGAAATGAATGAAACTGGGCAAGAATGTGGAAGGAAGCGGCCATGGCCTGTCAGAATGTACCGTCCCAGCATTTGCCTGGTGTTGAAAATTGGGACACCACGGAAAACCATTTCAAGGACGGCCGACGGTGGGGCTCGATCCACGCGTCTATTGAGTCAGCAGAGAACTTGGCCTCATGGCCTAATGCTGTCGGTTGGACGGATGTACAGTAGAGTACTGTACTGCATCTAGGTATATCATGTCCCAGGCCGACAGACGTAACAAGCCATAACCTGTGGCCGTATAAGGACAACAAATTGGACCTAACTTGACAACGTCAAACGTCACTAGAACCCCCTCCCGCCAAACAAAATACTGTGCTACTAATTGGTTCTCATCGGTGGCAACATTCCAATCGTTCATTAAATATAAAAACAAGCCACAAATTACTGTGGTTAATAGATTATTGGAATCCAAGGATTTCAGGCAAACAGTACCTCGTTCTTATGCTACTGAAGTGTAATGACCAGAAGCTGTGGTTTGTAGCTTTCGCAATGGATGTGAAATATGTCCAAACATCATTACATCATGTATATTCATATTCTTTGAACCTTACCCGACTGGAATTTAGCGGTAATTAAGGGGGCGTTAATCACTATAGCAAACTAAGCGCCGAGTTTGATAATAATATAAATATATTTGGAACCATACTCTGCCAAAAAGGTAAACTCTGCTCTGAGGGCTGGAACAGGGCACATACAGTCTCGTGAGGCAAAACTGAGACGAGGTGGGTTCGATTCCTATCTCAGCCATCCTGGAAAAGGTTTTCCGTCGTTTCCCACGGTTTCCCACTTAAGACCACGGCCGCCTCCTTCCAAATACTCACCTGAATTGCAAATACACACACTAATACAGATACCACAAAGATACAGGTTGTCAGACAAATAATACACACAGCAAAGTACACGAGGCTTATTGACCACGATGTCGAAGCGCCTCAAATGAAACAGCAACAACTACTCAATGGAAGATGGGATCTAAAATTGGGCATAGTTTCAGAAATAATGCACCGTTACATGATCTTTACTTTATCAATGTTAATAATTGTTCAGATAATAATTAATGAACCCAGGACTCTCTAAATTAATTCAACTATTACTACATGCAAGCACTACTATAAGTAGTTAATAATTCATGAAAATCAAGTGTGTGATTACAGAATTTTTATACACACATCAAAAAAAGTTTTGCATCACCTCGGTTCCAAGAGTTCCGGAACCGTTAAATACAAAGGGAATAGAGATCAACACAAACAACATTTCAGCTCGTTTTATTGCTCATGAGACCCACACATTGCATGTTGTACCATCATACAGCTAGACTTTCAGCATTTGTGGTCCAGATTGCAGTACACACCACTACCTCTAATACCCAGTAGCACGTCCTCTTGCATTGATGCATGCCTGTATTCGCCGTGGCATACTATCCACAAGTTCATCAAGACACTGTTGGTCCAAATTGTCCCACTCCTCAACGACAATTCGGCGTAAATCTCTCAGAGTGGTTGGTGGGTCAAGACGTCCATAAACAGCCCTTTTCAACATATCCCAGACATGTTCGATAGGGTTCATGTCTGGCGAACATGCTGGCCACTGTAGTCGAGCGATGTCGTTATCTTGAAGGAACGCATTCACAAGATGTGCACGATGAGGTCGAGAATTGTCGTCCATGAAGACAAATGCCTCTCCAATATTCTGCCGATATGGTTGCACTGTGGGTCGGAGGATGTCATTCAGGTATCGTAAAGCCGTTTCGGAGCCTTCCATGACCACCAGTGGCGTACGTCGGCCCCACATAATGCCACCCCAAAACATCAGGGAACCACCACCTTGCTGCACTCGCTGGACAGTGTGTCTAAGACGTTCAGCCTGACCAGGGTGCCTCCAAACACGTCTCCGACGATTGTCTGGTTGAAGGCATATGCGACACTCATCGGTGAAGAGAACGTGATGCCAATTCCGTGGGGTCCATTCAGCATGTTGTTGGGCCATGGACGTCGGGAGTGAAGTTGCGCATCATGCAGCCTATTGCGCACAGTTTGAGTTGAAACACGACGTCCTGTGGCTGAACGAAACGCATTATTCAACATGGTGGCATTGCTGTCAGGGTTCCTCCGAGCGGCAATCCGTAAGTAGCGGTCATCCACTACAGTAGTAGCCCTTGGGCGGCCTGAGCGAGGCCTGTCATCGACAGTTCCTGTATCTCTGTACCTCCTCCATGTCCGAACAACATCGCTTTGGTTCACTCTGAGACGCCTGGAAACTTCCCTTGTTGAGAGCCCTTCTTGACACAAAGTAACAATGCGGACGCGATCGAACTGCGGTATTGACCTTCTAGGCATGGTAGAACTACAGACAACATGAGCAGCGTACCTTCGTCCTGGTGGAATGACTGGAACTGATCGGCTGTCGTACCCCCTCCGTCTAATAGGCCCTGCTCATGCATGGTTGTTTACATCTTTGAGCAGTTTTAGTGACATCTATGAACAGTCAAAGGGACTGTATCTTGGATACAATATACACAGTCAACGTCTATATGCCGGAGATCTGGGAACCGAGGTGATGCAAAACTTTTTTTGATGTGTGTATAATTACCAAAACTCTGCCCTAAGCTCGCTGTAGTGGTTAACACTCCCTTAAATACCCCTAAATCTCACTCGGCGGGGGTGTCAGTTACTTGATAAAATTACGTTTGGACAAATTTCACATCCATTCCAAAGCTACAAAACTCAGCCTCTGGTTATCACACTTCCAGTAGCATTAAAACGAGGCACAATATGTGCTTCACTGTTAGTCTGCAATCCTTGGATTCCAGTAATCTATTACCCCAGTGATGTGTGGCTTGCTGTTATATTTAATGAAAGATTGGAATGTTGCCACCAATGAGAAGCAATTAGTAGTACAGTATTTTGATTGGTGGGAGGGGGCTCCAGTGATCCTCAACTTCCAGTGCGGTGTGCCATCTTTATCCAGGTCAGGTCCCGCATGTGAAGGTCGTTTGGGCACGCGATGGCACTGCTCAATAATCGATACGATTACACCACAGTACTGTACCTGGAATGTGTGCCAAATAGCATCTTTCCACTCTCACTTTTAATGGAAACGCTTAGCGTTGTTTTTACACTAGTTGCTGCTTCATACTACAGTATCGCGGACAAGCCATTCCTGAGTAGCTATTTGACACTTCGTGGTGTAGTGATTACATTTCTTGGCTGTCACCCTTGAGGTTTCGATTTGATTCCCGGCTCTGACAAAAAGTTTGATTCTGGTCTAAGGGCTGGAACACGGTCTGAGCCTCTTGAGGCAGAAGTGAGTTAAGGTGGGTTCGATTCCTATCTCCGCCATCCTAGACGTGGGTTTTCGTGATGTCCCACTTCTACTCCAGACGAATGCCGCGATAGTTTCGAACTTACGGTGACAGACACCTCCAGACCAGAATTGCTATTTATGATAAGTGATCCTCTGTATCTTATAGTTGTTGTTGTTGATTCAGTTAGGGGCTTTGCGACATCGTGGTCATGTAGCCCCATGTACTTGGGGGTGTGTGAAATTTTGTCTAATAACCTGTTTTATTGTGATGTCTGTATTAGTGTGTGTGGTAGTTATTCATATGAGGATTGGGAAGGAGGTGGCCGTGGCCTTCAGTTAGGAACCATCCCGGCATTTGCCTGGAGTAGAAGTGGGAAACAACGGAATTAAATCCACTTCCAGGATGGCCGAGGTGTTAATCGAACCCCTCCCCCCTTCTTCTTAGTTTTACCTGAGGAGGCTGGGTGTACCCCGTTTGATATCTCAGACCAGAATTGAATTTGTTGGCAGAGCCAGGAATTGAACCTTTAGCGTATGGCCTTTAATGCTGGGAGTGTCCGAGGACATGTTCGGCTCTCCAGAGGCTGTAGCTGCTTCAATGCGGACACCCATGGGGTGAGCTACAAGTTCCGTTCAATTTCAAGTAGTTCCAACTTCCGCCACCAGATGACACTGACACCTACTGGTGAACGTTGGAACTTTGATAGAGTGTTTCAACAAAATCTAACCTAGAAATTTAGCTTCACACAAGTTTAGTTAGTGGTACACTCAGCCTCGTCAGGTAAAACTAAAAAGAAGGGGGGAGGGGTTCGATTAACACCTCAGCCATCCTGGAAGTGGATTTATTTCCGTTGTTTCCCACTTCTACTCCAGGCAAATGCCGGGATTGTTCCTAACTGAAGGCTACGGCCACCTCCTTCCCAATCCTCATATGAATAACTACCACACACACTAATACAGACAGGTTCTTTTACATGCCATAAATCTATGACATGGGACCACCGGATTTACTTATCCTCCAAAGGAAGGCATACTGAAAGATTTTAACGCTCTTAAAACATCCGACGACTTCCGTCGTGTTTGAACTCACGATCTAGACACTCTTGAACTATTCAAAGATTCGTGGACAATGGATTGAAGTCACCTGATTTATAGGATACATTCCAAAGTCAATGAAAAACAAGATGTTCAGTAAAGAACATATAGCCTACTTTCTCCTAAATGCAAGGGTATTGTTATAACTCTTTGTCCTTTTCAAGGAGTATGATTGAATGTTGGTTGTAGGAGATTGTTGAAATACAACGTGCTATAGGGATATTAAACATGAATATGAGGTGCCCTTTGCTAGTGCTACCTCTGTACCAAATTTCGTTCAATTCGGTTTCACCGTGTTTGAATTGATAGGGGGAATCGATTTGCACACATACTTGGCCACCATCTGCAAATTATTGGGATGATGTTCTTGCAGTTTGGTCAGAATATGTTTCCCACATAAAGATATGGTGTTGCAAAATTAGGTAGACTAGATTATTAGGTTGGTCGTAATTACATTTTAGCTTTTAACATTTGGGTGGCCGCGATTACGTTTCCATCTAGATAGCGGTGATATAAAACATGACACTGAGGTGCCCTTTGCTAGTGCTACCTCTATACCAAATTTCGTTCCATTTGGTTTCAGCGTGTTTGAATTAATAGGGGGAATCGATTCTGACACAAAGATGGCCGCCATCCGCAAACTATTAGGTGAATGACCTATTAGATTGGTCAAAGGATGCTCCCTCCATAAAGGTATGTAGTTGCAAAATTTGGTAGAGATCGGATGATTAGGTTACTCGTAATTTGATTTAAGCTTTGAACATTCGTGTGGCCGCCATTACGTTTCAGTCAAGATGGCGGCGATATAAAACATGACACTGAGGTGCCCTTTGCTAGTGCTACCTCTGTACCAAATTTCGTTCCATTCGGTTCCACCGTGTTCGAATTAATAGGGGGAATCAATTTTGACATAAAGATGGCCGCCATCCGCAAACTATCAGGTGAATGACCTATTAGATTGGTCAAAGGATGCTCCCTCCATAAAGGTATGTAGTTGCAAAATTTGGTAGAGATCGGATGATTAGGTTAATCGTAATTTGATTTAAGCTTTGAACATTTGTGTGGCCGCCATTACGTTTCCGTCAAGATGGCGGCGATATAAAACATGACACTGAGGTGCCTTTTGTTAGTACTACCTCTGTACCAAATTTCGTTCCATTCGGTTGCACCGTGTTCGAATTAATAGGGGGAATCGATTTTCACACAAAGATGGCCGCCATCCGCAAACTATTACGCTGATGACCTATTGGTTTGGTCAAAGGATGCTCCCCCCATAAAGGTATGTCGTTGCAAAATTTGGTAGAGATCGGATGATTAGGTTAGTCGTAATTTGATTTAAGCTTTGAACATTTGTGTGGCCGCCATTACGTTTCCGTCAAGATGGCGGCGATATAAAACATGACACTGAGGTGTCCTTTGCTAGTGCTACCTTTGTACCAAATTTCGTTCAATTCGCATTCACCGTGTTCGAATTGATAGGGGGGACAGACATTCAGAGTACACACACTCACACACACACACACACAGACACACACACACACATACACACACACAGACAGACACACTTTTTTCGCCCTGTGTTGATCTCATAAGTCTACTTTATTTTTTTGCAAAAATCGAAAGTAGGCTAAAAATAAACAACGGACCCAGCTCAGGTGTCCCTCAGAATCTATAATTTCGAAAATTTGCAGATGGAATTCCTTATGGGAAACGTTGTAAGTCCACAGGGGAGAAGACATTCTTAGTAGGATAATAAAAATAAAATAAAATGATTTTGAATAAAGAAATGAGACTGATTTAAATGGTTTATTTTAGTCTAATAATTTGCACACCCCTGTACTTGAACCATGAGCCATATCCATCACTGAAATTCTAGATACAGGTTAAAACTAGGAAGAAAAAATATTTCCATGTACAATCTCGTCTTTGTTCCTTTTTGAAGTTCAAGAGACCTAGCTGGAATCCCTAATTAATTTAGTACTTTAATATAAAAAGAAAACAACAACCCCTGGCATTATCCAGCCCATGACGGGCTAAGGCCGACCAAGCGACCGCTGCCCAGCCATTTGGCCTGCAGATATTGGGGTGACGCGTGATCAGCGCGTCGGGTCCCCTCGACCGTTAATCTTGGTATTCGTGATCGGGGCGCTGTCTCTCTGTCAGACAGCTACTCAATTGTCCTCACGAGGCTGAGTGCACCCCGTTCCAACCCTCACGTCAGTTTTAAAATCCCTGACGGAGCCGGGGATCGAACCCGTGGCCTCCGGGTGAGAGGCAGGCGCGCTACCCCAACACCACGGGATAAAAATGCCATCTGTTAAAATCACGCATTTTTTGTTGGCATGCTATACCAGCACGAGATGGCGAATAACCCTCCTGCTTCAGCTTGCATACTCGTTAACTAACCTGAAATAAAACACTGTGGTAAAACCTAGTTGTTGAATTATTAGAAGCCGGCAGGGGAAGAGATTGGTCGTTAATAGTTGAGTTTGTCCTCAGCAATTAGCATACATCATCGCAGATTAGGGTATGGCCGGCTCAAGGTAAACTAATTACACCAAGCAAGGTTTTAGGGGGAAAACAACAGATGGCACGAGTAGCACTTGACGTACCATTAGTAATTCAGTCCACATAATAACTAGTAGATAGCGCCACAATATTCTAACGAAGAAACTAACAGGGCTTGCAGCAACCAATCTGAGGCTAAGTTTACATAATCTTATTCAACTCTAGTGTACCGTATTGTATCATTTGTGTATTCGCTCCATTGACAAAAAATAGAAACATGAATAACAAAATACTGTAGTTATCATACCTGAAGTTAGTCACAATAATAAGTCAATTGTATTTGAATGTCTGTGTGTGTGGGGGGGGGGGACTTTTGTCTGATAACCTGTGTTGTTGTGATGGCTGTATTAGTGCGTGCATTTGTAATTCAGGTAATGATAATAATGATCGTGTGGCCTCCGGAGAGGCCTAGTGCAGGGCTTTCTAGTTGACGCCCGTGGGCGACCTGCGCGTCGTAATGAGGATGAAGTGATGATGAAGACGGCACATACACCCAGTCCCCGAGCCACGGGAATTAACCCCAGGAGATTAAAATCCCTGATGGCTCGGCCGGGAATCGAACCCGGGGCACTTTGGGCCAAAGCCTAGCGCGCTAACCATTTAGCCACGGAGCCGGACTGTAATTCAGGTGAGGATGGGGAAGGTTGCGACTGTGGCCTTAAGTTAGGAACCATACCAGCATTTGCCTGGAGTAGAAGTAAAGAAACCATGGAAACCCCCTTCCAGGATGTCTGAGGTGGGAATCAAACCCTCCTCTTCTCAGGTTTGCATTTAAGTCTTGAAATGGAAAGGCAAGGAAAATTTCAGTTGGCAAATACATTTCCAGGAAGGGATTGAGGCGTACACGAGAGCATGGTCATATATGATTTTACAGTTCATGATTTACACGTCTATTAGGTAGTCAGTCCGAAGGCTAGTTGGACCCTCAAAATGCACCGCTGGTAGGTTATGTGGGTAGATACCCACAAACACCCAAGGCAGCGCTATATTTAGGCGTACTAGGCAAGAAGAGGAGTGAGGTAGTTTGTCATTGCTTTCCTCACTGAGTCAGAACAGCAGTACTAACCCTATGAGTAGAAACTTCACAGCATCCCCAGGCACTGACTATGCCCTGAATGTCATTACTAAGCACCACCCATACCTCAGTGGCTTCCATATAATCACAGCCATGAGTGAGACTGAGACATCGGTGATAAGCCACATTTTACTCTAGCCTGTGCCAACAGACAAATGCAAATGTACTGCATTCATCAAGAGATGGCAAACAGGCCACAACTAGTAGACAGCGCCACAATTATCTAACGAGGAGACTAACGCAGCTTGCAGCAACCAATTCGAGGCGATTTGTGTGGGATAACTGACACCGTATTGAACTCAGGATTCAAAACGCCAGTTAGTTTACATAACCTGTATTGTGAATTGTATCATTTGTGTATTCACTACATTGACAATAATAGAAACTTAAGAACAAATTACTGTAGATATTATCATAGCTGAAGTTCGTCACAATAATAAGTCAAACAAATTTGAGTGTGTGGGAGGGGGGAATTGTCTGATAACCTGTGTTATTATGATGGCTGTATTAGTGCGTGCAATTGTAATTCAGGTGAGGATTGGGAAGATGGAGGCTGTGACCTTAAGTTAGGAACCATACAAGTATTTGCCTGGAGTAGAAGTAAATAAACCACGGAAACCCCCTTCCAGGATGTCTGATGTGGGAATCAAATCCTCCTCTTCTCAGTTTTGCATTAAAGTCTTGAAACGGAAAGGAAAATGAAAATTTGAGTTGGCTAATACATTTCCAGGAAGGGATTGCAATTAAGGCGTACGCCAGAGCGTCGTCATTTTTGATTTTACAGTTGATGATTTACACGTGCTGGGGTGATACAAAAACAGGGGAAGCAGTAATTTTCTCGGTATCATGTACAAGCTATAAACGCCGCATTTTTAGTATTACATGGTTGTTTGAAAGTTGCTATAGAAAAACAAAACATACTTGTCTCACGCCTCGCCAGACCAACGGCAAAAGAGCTTTTTTTTTTTCTAACCACTTGACCATCTGGAGCTCCCACTTTTGTCACTTTAATTTGCTGGCCAAACCCTGCATTTATCATAAATTTGGACAAACTCGGTGACGACGAGTAGTAATTCAGTAGTTTATGGATGTGATATGCAACAGGATTGGTCTCCGGGAGTTAAACTGTGGGAAGTCTAATCCATTAAAATACACTTCTAGACAAAGGCTGGAGAGGTGCTCACAACTCTGTTTTAATGTATTTTAATGTAATCTGCGAGGAAGGTCCATTTGCGAATTGCTCCCGTGGAATTTACACGCTGGGGCGCGTCCAATAGCTGAGCTTGTTAAGCCAGCATTATTCAGATCATTTATGGGCAGAGATTGCAGAAGAAATATAGAACTGAAAATACCGGAGTCCGCTGAAAAAAGTGACGAGTTTTTTTGTTTTTTTTTGTTTTGTTTTTTATTAATGAACTGCTCATGAACGAATCAGATCGACAACCTACAGCAGGGCCTTATGAAAAGACATGGAGGTAGATTTGATGGCTCTCTATAAAATTACCACCACACCGTTAACCTGTGCGTGTTAAGTCCCAATTCACAGCCACCACGGCATACAATCGAAGTAATCTGTTGAACATATTCTAACCTTAGCCCACCCCTGCAGTTCTTGTATTTTAATAATTTATTAAACACAATGTGTACATTAATTTACAAACATTTGTTTACATATTTACTTCTGTTTTTCACCAGTCTTTCGTTAGCGTGTTTAGCGGCTGGGTTCTGTTTCCACATTTCAGCAAGTGATACTTGGGGCATGATTTGTTGCATAATTCACAGACGCAGTCGTTTTCCGGCTCGTGGTATGTTTTGTTCCGACATATCTTCCCATGGAACCCGTGGGCGGCGAATCTTGTGTACAGATGGCGAAGCTCACATAGTTCGGTCCCTTCCAGGCTTCTGTTTGCATCCCTTCTGTGTCCATTATTTGCTCCGGGACCTCGTTGGCTTTGTTCTGTCTTTCCTTGATGGCTGTTTTGTATGCGTGCGTTTCCGGTAATCCGAAGCAGAGTTTTATGTCCTCTATGAAGAATGACTCTCGTGCTATTGTATACGCGTAGCTGTTCCTTGTGAATTTAGAGATCGAGAGGGCTCGTTTTAGGAATCTGGCTTTAATGCTTTGTATTTTCCTAAGGTTGTTTGCCGTCAGGTAGGGCCATTATATTTGTATTCCGTACGTTACAGTCGGAGCAACTTTCAGTTCTTTTGCTCCACCTTTCCTTGCATAACAGAATTCGCTCTTCATTGGTGCTTTAGTATATGCCCTATCAATCTATCTTGTCCACCTCAAGACGTAGTCACTAGCATTCTTAATTTTCACCGTGGAGGTCCGGGTTCAATTCCTGGCTCTTTCAAGATATTTACTCCTCGTCTAATGGCTGGAACGAATATCACTCTGCCTCGTGAGTTAAAACAAAGAAGAGGTTCGATTTCTATCTCAGCCATTCTAGAAGTGGTACAGGCCGGACGTTTGTTTTAGACGTGTGAAACATCATAATGGAAGCCTAGAGGCAAGTAACTACAGTACCTGTGATGTCAGCTGGCCCTTGCAGTCCGTTGATGGACAAAACAAACTCACACTACTGCTGAAATACAGTCATTGGCAAATATAATGGCGTTCTGTTCGTAACTATGTTATGTGTACTTCCGCGTCACACAATACTTCGACTTGTACTGTACTGTTCTGCACGGTGGTGTCGCCACGTGCTCAAGTCTGGAGTTCAGACCGGTGGGGACAACTGTGGAGTGAGAGGGCGAAAGAGTGAGTGTGTACAGGCTCACCCACAAGCTTCAAGGTCAAGGGCAATCGTCTAAAACAAATGTCCGTCTTGTATTCTGTAGTTTCCCCACTTCTACATCAGGCGAATGCCGGGATGGTAACGGTCACCTCCTATCCAAATTCTAGTCCAACCACAAATTCATACATTGGTACAGCCATAGCAATGACACATGTTATGAGACAGGTTCCATACACATACAAGTTCTCGGGGAAACATGACCACGATGTCTCAATGCCCCTAAATGAATCAACAACAATAAACTCTCCAACTTGACTTAGCACCTCTTCATTTCTTACTCTTTCTACTCATTTAATGTTCCGCTTGGAGCAGCTACAGCCTCTGGCGAGCCGAACATGTCCGCGGACACTCCTGGCACTAAACGCCATACTTCTTATTCTTAAGTATTCAATCCATGGATTGGTCTGCGGCAGTTCTCCAGTCGGCTCTATTTATAGCTTTCCTCTTCATCTCTTCATAGTTTCTGCATCCTACATCAGACATGATTTGCTGTATATATTGTAGGCGTGGTCTTCCTCGACATCTTTTGCCTTCAACCATTCCCTCCAATACCGTTTTCAGCAGGCTATCGTGTCTCAAAATATGTCCTAACAGTCTAGTCCTCCTCCTCTTTATGCTTTTCCATAAGGTATAATTTTCCTCCACCTTTTTAAATACTTCAGCATTCGTTATTTTTTCTGTCCAGCTAATTTTTAGCATTCTTCTGTAACACCATTGCACAGTGGGACAGATTGCAAATCTAGGTGGACAAAAGTGATTTTTCACACTTCGTCAGAAATGGAAAGTATTACTTTAATATTATAAAGGGATAGTTATTTTACACACCCCTGGCCATGGTATACGAATATAGCCTTCGTCAGCGGTGAGACTATCTGTCAAAGTTTGTTTACATAAGGTAAGATAAGTGGACGCGCGCGCAGTGTTAAATGAGGGTTCAGTTTGAGAACGTGTATTTTAGTGAGAAGAGTGTTTACTAAAGTCTTTCAAGATGGAAAATGTTTCCACATGTATGCTCTATCAATTAAGTGCCTGGTATTATAATTATTTTAGGTAGTTATCGTTCCAGATTAAAATTATTGGAATTATGCTGATTTTTTTTTGTGAATTGAGATAGGGTTTAAAAAAAAGCGGCACGAGACCGCACAATCATACTTATGTTAAAAAGCATTATAAATCTCACGGTTTATAGCAGTAATAAAATTATTTGCTGAAAACTGCTAATTACTTGTCACTTTCACTTTTTAGATGGAGGCGCGCGACCACATATCACGCGTAGGAAGTTATTTAATGTGTTGAACTCTAATGTTGTGGCCAAAGAAACTCTGTATGATTATGTGAAAACAGAACTTGGATTGAGATGGTGTTCTGAGGAAGTTCTTAAATCATTAAAGAAAGATATTATGCATTTTAAGTGTGATTTGGACAAACGTTGGAAAATTTGTTCGCAAGTAAAACAGTCATTTCTTGTAAATTAATCTAACTGGTTAGGCAAAGAAATTACGTTTTCGAAAAGTGTTCCTGATACTTTTTGGACAAATAAGTCAGGACCATCTACTGCGCGTATTGGAAGGCCTAAAAAATTATTTTATGATAGCAGTGACAGGAATAAAACAGGAAGATTAAACCTCTTGTCAGTGACTATACATAGCAAGAAATTGTGCATGCTGCTCAAGTTACTTTAAGAAAATCTGGTAGGAGAGATACAGCAGAATTGCTTAAAAACGCAGAAGTCGCCAAGAAGAGCCACAAAAATTAAGATAGCCATGAGATCGCCTTCTGCAGCTCCAATACCTTTTAAATATGAAGAGGCATTATCTTTTTTAATAAACAATGACCTAGCAATAAAACAATACATACAAATGAGAAGGGAATTTAAACAGAAAAATGCAAATATTTAACCTTCTTACCAAATTATACGGCAAACAAAGTCACAGTACTATCCACCGAAAGAGGACATAACAATACCAGATATTTCCGCAACAATAAGACTGCAGTCTCTTGTTGATCATACAATTAAAAGACTTGTCCAGGTGCAAGAGGATGTGTTGTTACAAACAATTTCCGGAAAATGTGCATGTAACATTCAAATGGGGATGTGTTGGTTCTAGTGGGCAGAGTCAATATAAACAGAAATTTACTACACAATCGGAAGAATCTGTACAATGTGATTCTGATCTCCTTCCTATGTCACTTGTTCCTCTTCAGATGTATTCAGTATGCCCTGAGGTCAACGAAAACAGAACAGTTCTTGGAAAAATCTTCTACAAGATTTTTCACACCTATAAAAATTTTATTTGAGAAAGAAACAGTTGAACTAACAAAAAGAGGTAAGGTCAATAAAAGACCAAATTAAATTACTTACACTAACAAAAGTTACAATTAATGGCAAGGAAATCCATATGAATCAGGATATGATGTTAATTATGGTAGATGGAAAAATCTGCAATTCTCTCACCGGCACTTCATCTCAAAAATGGTATATTTGTCATGCTGGCCCCAAGGAAATGAGCAATACTGGTCTTTGAAAAACTATACTGGTTGAAGGAAATTATAGTTTTGGACTTTCTACTCTTCACTGTTGGATTAGATTTTTTGAATGCCTGCTACATATTCCTTACAGATTAGACATTAAAGAAAGGCAAGTTAGGCAAACTCAAGAAAAAAACAAGATGTTCAGTAAAGAACATATAGCCTACTTTCTCCTAAATGCATGGGTATTGTTCTAACTCTTTGTCCTTTTCAAGGAGTATGATCGAATGTTGGTTGTAGTAGCTTGTTGAAATACAACGTGCTATAGGGATATTAAACATGAATATGAGGTGCCCTTTGCTAGTGCTACCTCTGTACCAAATGTCGTTCCATTCGGTTTCACCGTGTTCGAATTGATAAGGGGAATCGATTTTCACACAAAGATGGCCGCCATCCGCAAAATATCAGGCTGATGACCTATTAGTTTGGTCAAAGGATGCTCCCTCCATAAAGGTATGTTGTTGCTAAATTTGCTAGAGATCGGATGATTAGGCTAATCGTAATTTGATTTAAGCTTTGAACATTTGTGTGGCCACCATTACGTTTCCGTCAAGATGGCGGCGATATAAAACATGACACTGAGGTGCCCTTTGCTAGTGCTACCTCTGTACCAAATTTCGTTCATTCGGTTCCACCGTGTTCGAATTAATAGGGGGAATCAATTTTGACATAAAGATGGCCGCCATCCGCAAACTATTAGGCTAATGGCCTATTAGATTGGTCAAAGGATGCTCCCTCCATAAAGGTATATTGTTGCAAAGTTTGGTAGAGATCGGATGGTTATGTTAGTCGTAATTTGATTTAAGCTTTAAACATTTGTGTGGCCGCCATTACGTTTCTGTCAATATGGCGGCGATATACATCATGACACTGAGATGCCCTTTGCTAGTGCTATCTCTGTACCAAATTTCGTTCCATTCTGTTTCACCGTGTTTGAATTAATAGGGGGAATCGATTTTGACACAAAGATGGCCACCATCCGCAAACTATTACGTGAATGGCCTATTAGATTGGTCAAAGGATGCTCCCTCCAGAAAGGTATGTAGTTGCAAAATTTGGTAGAGATCGGATGATTAGGTTAATCGTAATTTGATTTAAGCTTTGAACATTCGTGTGGCCGCCATTACGTTTCAGTCAAGATGGCGGCGATATAAAACATGACACTGAGGTGCCCTTTGCTAGTGCTACCTCTGTACCAAATTTCGTTCCATTCGGTTCCACCGTGTTCGAATTAATAGGGGGAATCAATTTTGATATAAAGATGGCCGCCAGCCGCAAACTATGAGGCTAATAACCTATTAGATTGGTCAAAGCATGCTCCCTCCATAAAGGAATGTTGTTGCAAAGTTTGGTAGATATCGGATGGTTATGTTAGTCGTAATTTAACTTAAGCTTTGAACATTTGTGTGGCCGCCATTACGTTTCTGTCAATATGGCGGTGATATGAAACATGACACTGAGATGCCCTTTGCTAGTGCTACCTCTGTACCAAATTTCGTTCCATTCGGTTTCACCGTGTTTGAATTAATAGGGGGAATTGATTTTCACACAAAGATGGCCGCCATCTGCAAACTATTAGGCTAATGACCTAGTCATTTGGTCAAAGGATGCTTCCTCTATAAAGGTATGTTGTTGAAAAATTTGGTAGAGATCGGATGATTAGGTTAATCGTAATTTGATTTAAGCTTTGAACATTTATGTGGCCGCCATTACGTTTCCGTCAAGATGGCGGCGATATAAAACATGACACTGAGGTGCCTTTTGTTAGTACTACCTCTGTACCAAATTTCGTTCCATTCGGTTGCACCGTGTTCGAATTAATAGGGGGAATCGATTTTCACACAAAGATGGCCGCCATCCGCAAACTATTACGCTGATGACCTATTAGTTTGGTCAAAGGATGCTTCCCCTATAAAGGTATGTTGTTGCAAAATTTGGTAGAGATCGGATGATTAGGTTAGTCGTAATTTGATTTAAGCTTTGAACATTTGTGTGGCCGCCATTACGTTTCCGTCAAGATGGCGGCGATATAAAACATGACACTGAGGTGCCTTTTGTTAGTACTACCTCTGTACCAAATTTCGTTCCATTCGGTTGCACCGTGTTCGAATTAATAGGGGGAATCGATTTTCACACAAAGATGGCCGCCATCCGCAAACTATTACGCTTATGGCCTATTGGTTTGGTCAAAGGATGCTCCCCCCATAAAGGTATGTTGTTGCAAAATTTGGTAGAGATCGGATGATTAGGTTAGTCGTAATTTGATTTAACCTTTGAACATTTGTGTGGCCGCCATTACGTTTCCGTCAAGATGGCGGCGATATAAAATATGACACTGAGGTGTCCTTTGCTAGTGCTACCTTTGTACCAAATTTCGTTCAATTCGCATTCACCGTGTTCGAATTGATAGGGGGGGACAGACATTCAGAGTACACACACTCACACACACACACACACACACACAGACTCACACACACACATACACATACACACACACAGACAGACACACTTTTTTCGCCCTGTGTTGATCTCATAAGTCTACTTTCATTTTTTGCAAAAATCGAAAGTAGGCTAATATATAATGGCTGACAGAAATAAATCCATACTTCAGAGGTTCAGTATAGAAATGGGCTTGCTAGTAGATCAGCCAAGATCAGGAGGAAGTGGCACACCTATTGATGGCAATACAGCGCGTCGATTTTTCCGAGACCCCACTTTGTCGTCAAATATAACAGGTATAAACGAGGAACTTATTAGGAGGTTTTCAGTAATTCTTCGTACAATATCATGTCCATATCCAATTAACATAACTGCTTTTGAGAAATATGCACAAGAAATAACCAACTTATACCTGAGACTTTACTACTGATATAGTACATAAATACCGATAAATGGAGCCAAGATAATTGAATCGTGTATTATACCGATTGGACAGTTATCTGAAGAAGCACAAGAGTCTAGGAACAAAGGTTTTGTAAGATACAGAGATGCTCATGCAAGGAAATTTTCACCCAGAAGTAATCTACAGGATGTAGTCCATATGCTGCGTGTGTCTTCCGATCCAGTGATATCCCACAAAAACACATTTTCTAGACGTGAAGAAAAATTACCGACAGAAGTTTTGGAGCTGCTGGAAGAACCAAACGTACCCAGAAGCCATATGCATGCAACTAGCAATGCAGATGACAATTCATCACATGACAGCTCAGGAACATCAGATGAATATGACAGTTCAGCTCTGTCATGAACATCCTAAATTATGAGGTACAGTATGTAAAATTGGGTAATCGATTAGTAATTTTGTGTTGATGAAACACTATTTTCCTGCTTGTAGTACCTTTGTAGGTGTATTTTCATTTATTGCATAAAAGGATCACATACAGTAATACTTGAATACATTAATACATATAAAATTCATACATAATTTTACCATTCCAAAGCTCAAATCTAGTCTTTCATGTTCAGACAGAGTTATTCATAGGTTGGACCTAGAAGTTTCTCACTAATAATTGATTTCCAGTGAAATTGTAATTTTGTCCTGCTAGAATTGCAATCTGTCTCACTGTGCATTGTTCAAAAGAATTTAACCTCCTTTTTTCTTCTTTTCCAATTGTCCACGTTTCGCAACCATAAAGGGCAATACTCCAAACATACGCTTTTAATAATCGTTTTCTGGTTTTAAGATTAATGGAATTTGTAGTGAATAAACGTTTCTTTTTGTGAAATGCTAATTTGGCTTGTAAAATTCTACATTTGATTTCTTTCTTGCTTCTTCCAGCTTTGGTAATTTTGCTTCAGAGATATTTTTAATGCCATACGCTAAATAAATAAATAAATAACTAGGGGACCTGTGCGAGAAATCACGCATGTTCATTAACCTCGCACCCGACTTTACTGTTATTCTGGCTTCTCTAAAAATGTTTATTTGTTTAAACAAATGTTCTATATTTATGAAATCAGAGTGCGATTCGTCACTGCTGCGGGTAATTCCGTATGAATGTTCTTTTCAATACACAATGGGTTGTGTGCGCCCCATGTGTACAGACTACCCGTCCGGCTCTAGTATTATGCGGGCTGGATGCGGCACAGTTCTGCTAGGGGCTATCGTCTTGTTTATTTGTTTAAACACACTATTTAAACAAATACATATATTTCCGTTGACTTTTCAAGAAATGGAAGATTTTCCCTGTACTATTGAGACGATTTGGAAGATTTTAGTACAAACCACACCTTCTAACTCCCTCTGGTTTAGGAGCTTGAGATTTGTGAAACATACATCTTAGCGTATTATATACTGTAATAAGATCCTGTAATACCGCATTTCATATATCTCTGTTCTCTTTCTTTCTGCAGCACCAACAGTCCAAGTTTCTTTTCCATTGAGCACCACGCTCCAGACAAAGGCTTTCAAAAGTTACTTTCTAATACCTAAATCTACGAGATACAACGTAAATATACCTTCAGTCAGTAAAATTATTAATAATGATGTTCTGAAGTGCCGGCTTCGGTCAGCATTGTTTAGTAAATATTTATAAATAGAAACAAGTATGAAGTTGCGAGTTCGTTAAAAACAAGAATTTTCTAAATGATGTCGAGAAAAATAGTTCAACAAGTAAACATTTATGAGTTGCCCATATGCAAAACCCGTTATCTCCACAAAATAAAAATTTTGAGATATTGGCACCAATAGTTTTCTTGTTTCACTGACTGCAATTCTGACCCTATCAATAATATGACAGATTTTGCACCTGGATGATAAAGGCAAATGGCCGACAATGGAGTTGCAAATCACGTTGAATTAGCCATCCATATTCAAAAGCCGTAATGAAAAATTAGGTAGATTTCATTAGAAAGCTAACTATTGCAATGGGTCCCATGTTTCGACTTCCGGAAAATTTCGACATATCTTCGCGTTTCACATCCCCCAGACCCCAAAACCACCGTCAATTCAAAAGTTTATATATAATTTATGTATATATATATATATATATCAGTTTCTTGTGGACACGATAACTGCCGTAATTTTGCACCAATCACTTTGAATTTTTTACCGAATATGTATACCTATAAAATTTCGGTCGAGTTCGTTACTGGGCTAAATCAGTCGAAGGCGGTGAAAATGGGGGGCTTTTTTCGAAAAAGTGAAATATTCCTATAACTCTCTTAATATGTGACATATCGAATCCGTTCAACGTTCATACTATGTGTCGGATAAAGCCCAAAAGTTTATGTTTGAAGAGTTTTTTATAGCACCAACCATTGACCAAAGGGGTGGGACTCCTGTCGATGCCGACGCAGACATTCCAGCACCAAACAGTCCTAGACAAGAAACACCACGTAGAGAGATCCAACTACTAACGAGCTGTGGTGCTCAAACGTGGGAGCAAATTCCAAAACTGGTCCACCAACACGAGAGCCCAAAGGGAAACGAACATCAGTGTGAAGGTAACGACATAGCAGCTAACGAAGAGGTAAATCTTGAAAACATAAGAGCACACATAGAAAACATAATGGATTTTCTAAGAAATGAGCTAGACACGGTAATCGAAAACAAAATCAACCAGAAACTAAACAAAATACCGAAGGAAACAGAAACAACGGACGCACAAGAAACCCCAAATAGGAGTGGAGAAGGTTTTCCAGAAGTAGATACAGGAAATGAAAACCTTATTCCAAGGGAGGAATGGAGGGAAGTGGTATTGAGGCCAAGTAAAGAAAGTAAGATGATCAATACGAGGGAGGAAGGAAATGTACCCAACAGAGCTCTCCGCCATACAAACAAAGGTAGTGGTCTGCGAACAGCTCCGAGAAAAGGATTCCCGCCTCCGAAAACAGGCACAGGAGCCAAAACAGACAGACTGAAACCAACCAAGAAACTCAAATGGATGTCCATTGGAAGATTGGATGAATCTACTACGGTAGAAGATATCACAGGGTATATGAAAGACAAGGGTATAAAGTCAGTAAGTGCCTGTGAAGAGATAAGAACCAGAAGCCGATCAAAGGCGTTTAGAATAGGAGTAACAGAGGATGAGGCAAACAAGCTAGACTCGGAAGATTTCTGGCCAGAGGAGGTCACTTTTCGCCCCTATCTCTTTCAATAAACAAAGTGAAGTACAAATCCAAACAATAGAACTAACAATATGGAATGTAGAAGGAATTAAATCAGCCCTGAGCATACTGCCAAACAACACACTATTTATGCAAGACGTAATAATATTTTGTGAAACTTTCTTAACTGAACCCTTGAACATCACGGGATACTATGCGACTCACGCATTAGCAAAGCATCCCGGAAACGGGCGCCCCTCAGGCGGGATCACCTGCTTCCATAAGGCATCACTAGGACAGTCTATACAAACCCAAGTTACCGAAGATTCAGTTACAGTTCACCTCAAGGACATCACAATAATAGGAGTATACCTTCGCCCCCAGATATCATCCGAGGAAACGGTCGAAAGCATCACCAGAATTTTAGAACATGTCGGCCAGGAAAAATCAACCATAATGGCAGGTGACTTCAACTGCCGTCTGGACATACCAAACAGAAAAGGAAGAGCCCTAACGGAACTTATGGAAGAAGAGGGCTTCCAACTAATCAACAAGGAAGAAAGTCCCACATACATTGCACACAACGGAACCAGCACCATCGACTTAATTTTCTATCGCGGAAGAAAGATAAAGCTTAAGGGACACGCAGTGCTGGGAAAGGATTCCTGGGATACTACCAGGAAACACTTACCAGTAAGAGCAACCTTCCAACTCCAAAAGAACCCAGGACGAGAGCCCAAGGAAACGCGAAGATGGACACCCAGACTATTAGACACAGAATCCCTCAGCCAGACCCTTGACCATGGCCAGGTCATGAAACTCATAGAAGAAGGAGAACTGGACACCGCCATGCGATTACTTCAGGATTGTCTATTGGAAGCAACTCCAGGCCCACCTCCAATAAGGAGAAGCAAGCCGTGGTTCGACACAGAATGCTATGAAATAAGAAATAACGTTCTTGGAAGACTTCATAACCTAAAGTGTAAACAGAGTCAGGAAAATCGAGAAAAGTATAATCAGGAAAGAAGGACTTATGTTAACCTACTTCGCGCAAAGAGGAAAGAATACGCACTCCGAAAAGAGCAGCAGCTACTGAGAGAAGCGGAAAATAAACCGTATAGAGTCCTAGATGCAAGAAGAAGCACCTTGGTGCCAAACATCCCGCTGGAGACATGGGAAGCCCACTTTACAGAACTCCTACAACTGACAGTCTTCGAGCAACAAGACGGACCGAGAGAGCTTACGGAAGGGGAAATGCCACCAACCATAACAGAAGCAGAAGTCTGGTCAGTAATACAGAGAAGCAAGCCTGGAAAAGCAGCAGGACCGGACAACATTTCAAATGAAATCATCAAGGCATCACTCCCATACACAATACGAATATGGACAGCCCTATACAACAAATGTTTAGAACTCCGAAATATACCGAACTCCTGGAGGAAATCAACAATCAAGATAATATACAAAGGCAGGGGACCACATGATGCACCCGACTCATACAAGGGGATTGCGCTTGAATGTGCAGCCTTCAAGATGTTATCCAACGTCATACGAGAAAGAATCTTCGAGCGATTAATGGAGGAGACACCAGAGGAACAACACGGATTCATACCAGGAAGATCGACAATCCAAGCAATACAGAAAGTACTAGGATACATAGGTGAAGTACTGCGCCAGAATTTATTGAAGGTCATTACTCAAGAACTGATCGGGAGATGAACCAAGACCCCAGAAAATAAATGAGTGGATAAAAATTTTTATTTATTAAAAATTTGAGTAATATGGGAAAAACTGTATGGAAATGAGTGAAATACTATAGATCTTATGCATTTATAAAAAGCAAGGAAGTAGGAATGATTTAAAGATGGACATATATTCCATTATACGAAAGGGAGGTTCACTTTACGAGAAAGATCACGCCACTTGAAGCGAGAGTTACGTCATGAGAGAGGGGAAGAGGCGAAGGTCGAACTGCGGACGGAAGTCAGGAGAGGTGGTAGGAGTTACGTCACACCACGGGAGGAGAGGAAGTGAGACGAGAACTTGAGGAATGCGGAGAGCAGGACGAGAGAGTTCTTTTCCAATTGAGATTTGAACGAGATAAGACCTCGAGCATAAACGAGTATCTTTATAAGAGTGCTACGGTTCACAAAGGTTGGAAGTAAGGAAGAGTGAAATTTCAGTAACTTGGGAGCAAGCTACAACTATATATTGCAGTGCTTATGCAAAGTGTTCCACATAGCTAGAAACATTTTCGACAAGAAGCTACTCAGTATTTCTACGTGTAAAAGCTTATTTGAACATTCTATTGAAAATGCAAGTTATAAGGCAGCAACGGGGAGGTCTCGATTATATTGTCAAGAATATGAATATTGGCACGTGCTAAGTTAAGCATGGGGAAGTTGAAGACTACAAGGATGTCAGTTGAATTCCAGATTCACTAACATGAAAGACGCTACAAATATCTACGCAAAGCGCAACATCACCGAGCAAAACTCATACTTTTCTACGAGAGTTTTAACACATCTTGAGATACGAAAAAGCTTGCATAAACGACAGTATTACACCGTGATGTCTATTCTGAAGAAAACCGATGTCTATTCTGAAGAAAACCGATGTCTATTCTGAAGAAACCATGATGTCTATTCTGAAGAGATGGAGAATCGAAGCCGGCCAACTTGGAGCGGAGGAGAGACGGGGAGTTGGCAGAGCTGTTCACAGCGAGGTCATTCACCGCGAGTCTAGCTGCTGCTGTCACAAAACCGGTCTTCATAGCTGTAGACATTGCTATGAACACGACAAGTTTGGTTTGGAATGAACGATGCAAGTATTTTCAGCAGTACAGAAGTCAACACAAGGTAGTGAGAAAATTGTCTTTTATAATGTAGAATTGTAGTTTAGTTGTGTAATTATCCAATTGACCAACCGCATATTTTTCAACCACATATTTTCAACAGCATTTTTCTTAACTGCATTATTTAAAACGTATAATTTTGTCAAAGTAATTAAATTTGTGTAGATCTTGTTATTGTGATTTTCATATTTTTCTACGGAGTTATTTGCCGTATTTCTTAAAAATTTCAGTCACTTGGACGAAATTTTGGCATGATGATGATGCTATTAACACTAAGGTTATAGTAAAGTAAAATCGTGTAAATATTTTCACACTTGCGTTAGATTTAATTTAATTAAATCTGTTTTATCGCAGCGATGGAATATAAAGGAATTGAGAGGAATATAAAGGAATTGTTCAGAGTAACTTAGAACCAATTGTATTAAAGAATTCAGAGCGTTAAAAAAGGAATATAAAGGAATTGTTTAGAGGAAAGCAAATTATTGAAAGGAATTGTATTAAAGAAATTTAGAGCGTTAAAATGGAATGTAGAGGAAACTATTTAAAAGGAATAGAACGTTGAACGAAGTAAAGAAGGAGTAAGATTATAATTGAAGTAAAATGAAATTGGAGCAAATTTAAGTACAGTATACTTAAGAAGTAACGTCACGAAGTGTGAAGAATATTTCGACAACTCATGATGTTGATTCGAGTGTCAGAAATTTATTATGAACGAAAGTATTACGAAAAGCTTAAACACATATGTCTAATGAGATTTAGAGCGTTAAAAACATAAAGGAATTTGTTAAACAAATATTAATGGAATGAAGTCAAACTTATATCTTTTGTTAAGAATATGAATATTTACTGATATTTCTTGAAAAGTTGTAATAAAATGTAAAGCTGAATTTAAACACGTGAAGAGGAAAGTTAACGAAATTAAATCACAGGGTGATTAGAAAGGTGAAAGTACAGAGATTTATTACAGAAATGAAATTACGAGCACGAGGCGATGTTGTATCAATATAGAGGAGAAATGTTAAGTAAAGGAAGTATATGTATTGAAGTAGAAGTTTATAGTTGAATTACCGTGCAGATTAAGTAGATATGAACGTAAAGGAGTTACGAAAGTTTACGAAGGGACGCAGGGGAGTCTCTTAAGTTTTTCTAGTGTTGAATGCAATAATTGTGAAGTTATGAGAGAGTAGTAAAGGAAGATTCTATACAGGGTGTTTAAGAGAGAAAGTAATTGTTGTATAATTATGGAGGAGAAGTGTGGAAACGAAGGTTAATGCCGTGCACTTACAGTATTCACGTTTATCAGAAGATTGTTAACTCAGTAAAGAATTTCAGCACATATTTCAGAATTTCATGATATATAGATAAAGGTAAAAAGGAACAGTGCTTAGCTTAAATGTTTGTCACTTATGTTCAATTGATTATGACGAGTATTTATTACTTTCAACACGATAGTTGCGGTGTTTGTTTGAATTTGAATTTGATGTTTAAGAGAAATGGAGTAGATGAAAGACTTATTGGAGGAAGAAAATTTAATCTTCGACGTTATGAAGTGTAAAATTTGAATTTCATAAAAGGATGTATATATGCACATAGTTCAGGAATAATTTGATTAGATATGGAACTACGGTTCATAGTTGAAGCGGACCTGTATAAAATAGGGCAATACTTAATGTCACGCCGTTTCACATTTTCTTACGATAGTAATGCCACGTGCAAATTTATCTTTGCAGTTATTTTGTTGAAGTGTCAGGGAGACACAATATTGAGGGAGGAAGCCAATTGTTATACATGTTTTATTAGCTTAATAAACGGCTAGTGCTTTTTAGCAACTTAGTCAACTTTTATCTAAACTGATTCCGTTTTCATTGTCGTCATCGTCGAAAATAGTACTACGAGGTATAGATACAGGCGCTCACTATAGATTAGACCTTATCACCCCTCGAGATTGGAGTTTTCTCGATTGTTCTAAATGTAAATAATAGTAGAAATTTGTACCTTGTCTAGTAGTACTATTTTCTTATCCTGTATGTTCCTGGAATTCCCAATTTTACTTAGTAGGCATGATAAGCTTGTGAGCTGGGTAACTTACATGTCTGCAATCCTTTTTCGGGCTTTGGATATAAGTACTGATGGGTTTCTTCGGGCGCAGTACTAAGTGAACCCAAAGGCAGTGCATACGCGACCTTCGTAGATTATCAACAAGCTTTTGATGGAGTGAACAGGAACATTCTCATCCAAAAACTGAAGACAGTTCTAGGACCAGAAGACCCTTTCCTTAGCCTCATAACAAGCATACTGCACAGCAACGTAATAAGCATATGTGACGGTCAGCTAGAATCAAGGAATATAAAACAGACAAATGGAGTTCTACAAGGTGACCCTCTAAGCCCGATACTTTTCAACATGCTCACAAATGACGTAGGTCAAAAGATCACAACGGAAGGGGTAAAAATACTGCTCTATGCAGATGATATGGTGATCCTAAGCAAAAGCAGGGAAGCGATGCAGCAAGCTATCAATAGGCTAGAGGAATGGACGAAAGAAAACGAACTTAAAATAAACCAGAACAAGACAAAAGTAATGAAGTTTCGCAAAGGCGGACGAATATCCTCGAAGGATGTCTTCACATGTGGGGATCACACTTTAGGCATAGCGAAGGCGTACAAATATTTAGGGGTAACTCTGCAGGTCACCGGATTCACCTTCACAAGACATGTTGAGGAAAGATCAATCTCCGCAATAAAAGCCACATTGGAAATCAAAAGACTTCATAGCCTCTCACTAAAAACATCAATTTCACTGTTCAACCTGAAAATCGCCCCAATAGCATCATACGCAATTGAAATAATTTGGCCACACTTGAACTACAAGAACATCAAAGACCTGGATAGAGTTAAGGCCAGATACCTCAAGAAAACACTGTGCGTATCGAAGTACGCCCCAACAAGATTAGTTTATAAACTGGTGGGAACAAAAACATTTATAGAAGACCTAATATTAAAACACAACCTGATTCAAACACAAGCATGCATCAAGTTCCTGGAAGAAAGAGCCCAGAAATCAACAGAAATAGACCCCGAATTCTACCGCACCCCAGCCATGAAGGAGAAGGAATGGAGATCAGCCGGCTATGAACTACGACACCTCTACACCCGAGGAGCAATACACGGCTTCCACCATAAAATCTGCAACAGGAAAGGTTACCACAACGCCGACAGTCAATGCAGCTGTGAACTGTGCAACCAATCCTGCACACAGTATCACCTACTTGAATGTACAAAAAGAACAATGCCAATCTCGTACTATGCAAAGGACGAATGTCAATGATATCTGTTATGCAATAATTCTGTACACATTGTGTTTAATTCCGATAATAAAAAGTGGTGGGAAAAAGTGGGTTTTTCGAGAAACATTAATCATATCTCTCTTAATAGACACAATATCAAAACCGTACAAAATGGACAATATTCCCCTAATAATTACCTAAAACTTTTGTCTGAAAGAATTTTTGATATGACCCACCATTATGCCAAGGGATGAGAAAAATGATTTCGGAATTATAAGAAAATGCCAAGAGCTATCAGTGGTTGCCATGGCAACACTACTAAATTGATGAGGGATGAGCCTTCAGACGTTGCCAAGATAACGCACTTGCACGAGATCAGATTCAGATTTTCATCTGACTAAGTGTGAAGCGGCTTCGGTGACGTAACTGGTAGCATGCTGAATGTCTATGCCCAAGGTCGCGAGTTCAAAGTCGGCCGAAGTCGTCGGATTTTCTAAGAGCGCTAAAAATCCCTCAGTATGCTTTCCTTTGGAGGGGAAGTTCCAACGTTCGTTGCAAGTTGCTGGTTGCGGTGGCATCTAGTAGCCAAGTTCACAGCTAGATGTCGTTGACGGTAGTACCTGGTACCAACATTAGGAAATACTGCTTGAAATTGACCGTCTGCAGTCCTTACCTGAATTACAGACTAATACAGCCATCCCTAAGTACACGGGGTTACATGACCGCGTTGTCTCAGCCCCAAAACTGAGCAACCAACCAAAATCTCTGCGGGAGATATAATTTTGCGTGAAGAAGTAACAGACCGTTACATAGTCACACATCAGTGTCGAAACCTTGCATAAGGACAGTGTGACCACAAGTATAAAAATGGACCCCAAATGACAAGAAGGTTACCGTTCCCATAAGACAATAAAATGTTTAAAATAAGCATAAAATGACGAAAAACAAAGTTAATTAAGCTCCAATTATAAAATATCTTCTCGCAATAAATGAGGTCTGATCCTTCTACGAAAACCAGCATATTCTGCCTATTTTCGCCTATCCCCAAGTTTGTCCGATGAAATCTACCTCCGCCTTCCGGCGTGCCGAGAGGACTTTTTAAAATTTAATTAGTTCTTACTGTGCCCATTTTAACAATGAAATATGCAAATCACAGTTCGCCAGCAATGCTCAATCGGGAGTATCGGGGTTCATGGTATGTTCTCCCACTCTGTGACTTACACACTTTGGATTAAGCATAGGATATACTTCCAAAAATAAACAAAATCAAAATCCTACTGTCAAAACATTTAATTATTCAAAATATGGCGCTACAAAAATACACAAAAAAATACTGACACTACACTTCACACTTGTCCAAAGATGAACAAGGAATTCATATTAAATATGCACAAAATAATAATTTCTGGTTATCCAAAAACTTGAGAGGCTTAAAATATAAACACTTCGTTTAGAGTTTTTCTTGACAAAAACTTTTAAATTTGTCAGTACTGTGGTGGTCCTATTGCACTATATTTTTAGACAAACTGATTGACATCGGTTGCACTCCTTCATATTGGTCGATGTTTGCCGTAGTTGTGATTTCCATAGGTTATGTATAAAATAAACTTACGTAATGTATTTAATTTATAATGTCTGCTTTGAGGTTTTGCGGGTATCTACCGACCTACCTAGAGATCTCGGGTTCGAATCCGGGACGGGGTAGATACTTTTGCTACCAGATTATAATTTTAAATTTTGTAAATATTGTCAATTCAAATTACAGTACAGTAAGTATGTAGTTAGTTTTAGTTGTAAGTATGAAGTTAATTTGTTTATTAGATATATGCCATTGTTCTATTAGACTGTGGTGTGTGAGTGTGCTGGTGAGGGTGCATGTGAGTGGGCCTGGTAACAGACTGTTTTAGTGGTAGTATTTGTTGGTGAAACTTTAGTATTTTTTTCGTTAGTAGAATTTTGGTATTTAATTGTTAGTAGAAGGTTAGTATTTTGTAGTAGAATTGCTCTTTACTTATTCTGAAAGGGAGTAGCAGCCTTTCAGAATAAAGCAATTCTTTACTAGTCTAATAGACAGTTAAGATATTGATAATATAAGCCAACTAATGGCTACACTGCGTTCTGCTGCACGGCTGAAAGCAACGGGAAACTACAGCCGTAATGCTCTTCCCGAGGATATGCAACTCTCTATGCATAATTACATGTGATGATGGCCTCCTCCCTTATAAAATTTCAATCCGGAGGTAAACTAGTCCCCCGTTCGGATCTCCGAGTGGGGACTACTCGAGAGGGGGTTAACATCACAGGAGTGACAAAGAGGAAATCTGACATTCTACGGATCGGAGCGTGGAATGTTAGAAGTCTGCTAGGAAATGGAAAGTTAGAAAACTTAGAAAGGGAAATGGATAGGTTGAGGTTGGATTTGGTTGGGTTTAGTGAAATGCGCTGGCAGGAAGAACGGGACTTTTGGTCAGGAGACTATAGGGTCATTAGCACTACATCAAACAATGGCCAAGCAGGAGTTGGTCTCATATTGAGTAGGAAACTTGGACAGCGGGTGGAATATTATGAGCAATACAGTGAACGGATTATTGTAGCAAAAATCAATACTAAACCTACGTGCACCACAGTGGTACAAGTCTATATGCCTACCAGTCAAGCAGATGATGAGGATGTTGAAAAGGTCTACGAAGAAATAGATGACATTCTGAGGTATATCAAAGGTGATGAAAATGTTATAGAAATGGGAGATTGGAATGCTGTGGTAGGAAAAGGGAGGGAAGGGAAGATAGTACGAGATTTCGGATTAGGTGAAAGGAATGATCGAGGAAGCAGGCTGATGGAATTCTGCACCGAACATGAGTTGGTCATAGCTAACACCTTATTCAATAACCACAATAGAAGAATATACACATGGATGAGACCAGGAGATACAAGGCGTTACCAAATCGACATCATTATGGTCAAGCAGAGGTTTCGAAACCAGATTTTGGATTGTAAAACATATCCTGGTGCTGACATAAACTCTGACCACAATCTGGTTGTAATGAAATGCAGATTAAAGTTGAAGAAACTGAAGAAAAGTCAAAAGCCAAAAAGGTGGGCAATAGACAGACTGAAAGTAAAGGATGTGTACGAAAGATTCAAGAAGAGTATAAAGGAAGGACTAATCAAAACCCCTAATCAAACTTCAATTGCAGACGAATGGGCACTTTTGAAGAATGAAATAACAAAATAGGCAGAAGAAAACATTGGTAGGAAAGAAAGAATAGGTAGAAAACCGTGGATCACTCAGGATATACTAGAATTGATGGATGAAAGGCGGAGACACAAGAATCTAAGAGATGAAGAGGGGAAGCAGAATACAGACGTCTAAGAAATGAGGTTAACAAGAAATGCAAGGAAGCGAAAGAAGAATGGTTGAAAGAGAAATGTACAGGTATAGAAAAGTGTCTGAAATTAGGAAAAGTGGACACAGCTTATCGAAGGATTAAGAATACTTTTGGGGAAAAGAAGACTAAGTGCTGTAATATTAGGGACACAAATGTAAAGCCTCTAACAGATAGGGAAGAAAAGGTTGAGAGATGGAAAGCTTACATAGAGTGCTTGTATAAGGGAAAGGAGATTGAGAATCATGTAATGGAAAGGGAGGAGGAAATTGATGAGGATGAAAAAGGAGATTTAATATTGAGATCAGAATTTGACAGAGCATTAGAGGACTTAGGCAGGAACAAAGCACCAGGCATAGATGATATACCGATTGAGTTGCTACGCTGCATAGGAGATGAAGGTCTGATCAGGTTATTTCACTTGGTGTGTAGGATTTATGAGACAGGTGAGGTACCCCCTGATTTCAAGAAGAATGTTATCATCCCTATACCAAAGAAAGTGGGAGCTGACAGATGTGAAGATTACCGTACAATCAGCTTGATTACTCATGCTTCAAAGATCCTGTCTAGAATAATTTACAAGAGGATTGAAAGCCAGATAGAAACAGAGTTGGGTGAAGACCAGTTTGGTTTCAGGAGAAATGTAGGAACAAGGGAAGCTGTACTAAGTCTTAGGCTGATTTTGGAAGGTAGAATAAGGAATGATAAGAGAACGTTCATGACTTTTGTAGACTTAGAAAAGGCTTTTGATAACGTTGATTGGACTGAATTGATTGACATTTTGAAATCGATAGGAATAAAGTACAGGGATAGGAGGGTGATATGCAATCTATACAGAAACCAGACAGCAGTCATTCGAGCTGAAGGATATGAGAGAGAAGCTGGCATTATGAAAGGTGTAAGGCAAGCCTGCAACTTATCACCCATACTTTTCAATCTTTACATTGAACAAGCAATGAAGGAAATTGGAGAAAAATTTAAAGTGGGAGTGAAGATTCAAGGAGAAATAATTTCAACTCTGAGATTTGCTGATGACATCGTCATCTTGGCCGACAAGCCTGAGGATTTGAAAAAGTTTTTGAATGGTAAGGATTCCGTCTTACGGAAGGACTTCATGATGAAAATTAATAAATGTAAAACAAAAATACTGGAATGCAGCCGAAATAAATCAGAAACCTCGATGGAGATCAAATTGGCAGGTGAAAAGCTGAAGGAAGTAGGAGACTTATGTTACTTAGGAAGCAGAATAACCAGTGATGGACGAAGCAAAGAGGATATAAAAAGTAGGTTGGCTCAGGCAAGGAAAGGAATCTGTTGACATCGAATATAGATTTAGGTATTAGGAAGTCATTTTTGAAAGCCTTTGTCCGGAGCGTGGCGCTCTATCGAAGTGAAACTTGGACTATTGGTGCAGCAGAAAGAGGAGAATTGAGGCATTTGAAATGTGGTGTTACAGGAGAATGATGAAGATCAGATGGGTAGATAGGGTTACAAACGAAGAGGTATTAAGGCGAGTGGGAGAGGAGAGATGTTTCTGGCGACTGCTAATGAAGAGAAGAGATAGGTTGGTAGGACACATAGTAAGACACCCAGGAATAGCAAGCTTAGTTATGGAAGGAAGGGTCGAGGACAAGAACTGTAGGGGTAGACCAAGGTTAGAATATGTTAAACAGATTGCCTCGGATGTAGGGTGTGGTAGCTATGTAGAGATGAAACGATTAGCTCAGGACAGGGAGGCATGGAGCGCTGCATCAAACCAGTCAAAAGACTGAAGACTCAAACAACAACATCCAAAAACCAAAAAAAAAACTCCATCTGAGTTTCACTCCCATATAGCATCAATCCTAATTCTTTAAAAACGAGCTCCTAATGGCTCGGTAAAGTTTACATGCATTGTGTTAACAATTAAACACACACCATTTAATTTTTACATGAGTATATCTGGCTTTAATAACAATATCATAGTATGGCTACTCATTAATTAATTTTGGGCTCCCACAATGCTCATCTGTTACCATCTCTCTTCTCAAGCTACCAACTCACTACCGTGATTGGAAAAATTTGCGTATCCCCGAGTTATAGAAAACTACTGACCAAGTCAACTTAAGATTACTCCCAAAATCTTAACATTTTTATAATAACTCGTGAATCAACTGAATCATTTAATAATAACGTAAGGGATTTTAGTATATTGTCTTCAAAGACAATTATATCTTAAGGAAGCAACGATCTGAACTCTGCAAGCGATAATAATGAACGTAAAAGGACCTCAGTTCAAATACTGGCAGTCGTTAAAACAATCTTCAACACTTCCGTGTAACATGAATCAGACAGCTCGTTCTTGACCTTTCTCTATAAGAGAGTGTGTAAGGGTCTGTCTCAAATACTTGGCTGATTTATGGCTATGGAGGGAGGGGGCACCCACAGTCTCGCTTCCTCAAGAGATGGCTATACAGCGCTACTGCCAGCTGCTTCAAATTCGTTTCTTTGAAAGACAAGGCCTATAATACAAATTAACAACAAGACAATATTAGGTTCCCCAGATCTATTCTTTTAGCTTCGGTAAAGTATAATTATGAAGTGTCCTCATTAGAGGGTAAGAAAATCCATAAAACAACAAATATATTAGGGGCTTCGACGCGGACGACTCTGAGTTCAATCCTTTAAAATGCCTCGGGAGCAGTATCCCAACTTTGAGGACTTACAACATTAGCGACTTAAGGAAGGCATAGCACGCAACCAGCGCTCATAATACAACATAAATTGCACCCTTTTCAGTATTGCATAGTATCACAATTCAACCTAACTCATTACCGCTACTAACTGTCCCTCACAATTATTATTACAGAGCATTTCAACGCGTTCCTAGCGTGACAAATTATTTCAATTGCGCGACATGGTGCTCATACATAAAATAGCCAAGTTGCCTTCAAATAAAGAAATAAATTCAAATCAAAATTTGATCTTCGTCTCAAAAATAATATATTCAGCCTAGCCTCCATTAAAAATAATTATTTATAACATTAATAACAATTTGATTCACAACAATTTAACAATTCATCTAAGATTCAATATAAAATTCATCACATAATTAATGTATTTAATTATTATTTTTATTATCGCGCTTGCTTTACCATAGTTATATTATTTACCATTATACTGATATTCCACTGAATATTTTCCACTAGGGATTCATCAATACTTCACATTATTTATATTCCAATCAAATTAATCGTTCAGATCGCGCAACCTATATTTCACATGTTTTCAAACATCCCTACTTCCACTCCGGAGGATTATACGCAAATCTTCCCAAAAACACATAATAATGAAATTAGTACTCACATGATATTACGGTCAGCGACCGAGTTCTCCATCGATGGAACATTTCACCCACTAATTGCTTCTTAAGCCATATTCATGATCATATCTACACTTGATAACACTTTTTCAACATCACATAAAACATATACACTGATCACTTTTAATCTAAAGAATACCATTTTTGGATTCATTTTCACTTAAACACAAATATAATTTCACTAAAAATATATTACACTCAAAATTTTCACTAAACTTGAATTACATAAAATTGTATCACTCTGGCATTAATTATTTGCCTTAACACGCGTGATTTCCTTATTCTTTCCCGTTTCCAAGGGTTGCACTTCATGTACGTCGGCTTCCTAATCTGATGAGATGATTGAAAGTCTCGATCGAACTACCCTCACTGGAACGGTTGATCCTCTTATTCTGGGTTTGACTATCGGTTTAATAACTGTACTGCACGATATCGTATCCTGCTAGACGCTAACTTGTTCGTCTAATAGAAGTCTGTCACTGACGTTTTACTTTTATGATCGCTCGAACTAGTATAACGGCGACCTAGTAATTTCCTTGTCCAATAATCCACACGTGGATTTTACTTTCTGTTACTGCAATTCTTGACTTATTGGAGTAATCCCCAATGTCTGACTGTTCATTTGTCTACACCTAGACAAAGCTTGGAATCTCGATTCCTAAATTCTATCGTACTCCGCTCTAGTCCCCTCATTTCAGGAACACTAGGCGTTACTATCACGTTCTACGCTGATCTGGTTATTTAACGTAGATAGAATTGTATAGTTCACTGTTCTTGGGTACTTCGAAATCCTATGATGCGTCGGTTCTTTAACTGAAACTATTTAGATTCGAGTACCTATCGCCGGTAATTTCTTAAGTCCACAGTCTAAAACTTTGGCTGTACTGGTGAAATTTATAAAGTCCGAAGCTTGATGATATATTTCCTATAACAAGGATTTTGATGTGTCATCGCACGGCGATACTATTGACGATACTAGACGGCGACTCCCATACGGGGTGCTCGTCTGCGATACAGAGTAACACGACCTAGCACGGTCTAGTGAGTACTGAATACTGCATACTCTTCCTTGCACGTCCAGGGTTTATATTCAAATCTGCCACAAAAAGATCAGATCTGCTCCTTCTCCAACACTAACTTGTAAAATAATTGTCGTATAATTTTGAAAAATATGTCTCCTGTAAGCTCTCGTTTTAAACGTAAAAGGGTTCCTTACATCACGAAAATCGATCACATAATTCCAAGATATTAAATAGTTGGGCTCCTCAGATGCGTGGGTAGTGTGGTTTCATTTTCCCTCTCTCCTAGCTTTGGGCTCGGGGGATTACTATCAACGTAATGGCGCGTATGCACTTCTTTCCTGTGCAATTATTATAAACTTTTTCCACAAACTAAAATCTCTTTTCTAAGATGATCAACAGTGACGGTTTCATTTCATTAATTAAATGCTTGCAAATGGCTTAATTTTAATTATTTCTCTTCTTGCGTCATTGCGATGTTGCCATTTTATCACTGAGTAAGACCTATTTCCGAAACTCCTTCTCCGTCACTCGCAGTGGAAAACTACCAGCTCTATTAATAATCATGCGCTAGCCTCTTATCGCCGAGTCAGCCGTGATCTCATGCCCGTGTGACTAGTGGTTACCCGCGCTTGCATCATCTTGTAACAGCCCAACTTCTTATTAACCCTTAAAATTCTTACAAATCCATTCTAAAGACTGCATTATTTCCTCTCTTTTTTTACATATTGTGCCCAATCAGTCACGGCAGTCTGGCATCGAACTAGGGTCTCATAAGAGAAGACCAGGCACATGGTTATGCCTAGAGTCGAACCATTGATCTCTGAGGGGGAGCAAGTACAGGGAACCCAAAGAGCAATGAGAGGTATACTGACATATAATAATGTAGCGTGATTTCACGATCTATATGTGAATATCATAGCAATTTAAGATGAAGAACTGTAGCCAAATGCAAGGAAATATACATTTTCAGAGCATACGAGAATGAGAGGAGGCCAGTTTGAAGTTTTACAAATTACCCTTAGCAAGTGGGCGTAGAGCTTAGGCGCCGACCGTACTATTTACGTCTGGAGCAGGAAGACAGCTCAAAATTAATGACCCGGGTATCAACCGCTTGACAACGGTGAAACTTAGAGTAGGGATGATGGCTCACGGAAATTAATTAATTACAGCCAAGTGGAGTATTGAAATGCATTGAAATATACGCCCAGGTGAATATATTCACGGAGAGGTAATTTAGGAGTGGTTTTTCACCTAAATTAAGGCCTATATCTCCAAATGAACGAATTACAACCTAGCCTACGCTCGAGAGCAGTGACTTTGTGACCAGTCAACGGGAATTACCACGATGGCGTCCCCACGCGCTGAACTAAGGCAATTAATTGTAATTAATTGGCCGAAGCGATCGCCGGCACGCGAATGTTTTTGAAACCTCCACACCTAAATAAACAAGATGTAGATGTCATTTCGGCTGAAGAGGTATTATTTCAAGAAAGGAGTCGCTCTCATGTGTCCAGTGGACTATTTTGTACGAGAAACCTTTATATAGGGGGAGTAAGCCAAGCCAAGCCAGTTGTTTTACAGTTGTTCTCCAGTCTTCACCAGTTCGCCTAGAGTTATTCTACAGTATACACGTAACTAAGACGCTGCTAGTAGCGCGCCAAATGTTAAAGTATCAACGCGCCGCCGTTGAAGAACAATAGAAGCGAGTTATAAGCTTCATAAGTAATCATGAAGCGCGTCGAAAGTAAATTAATACAGATATTTACCTAATATCTGACGCAAATATAAATTCGCCACAGCGAAAAAGGAACTTATAATGTTTTTGAACAGTTCTTATACCGGGAGGTATTGTCAGAATTATATGACATCATCATAAGGATCACTACAATGATGGGAGCTTGGAAATCATTGCCACCTAATCTGAATAGTGAGCTGAACAAGATTGCAGGGAACGAGGATCGAACGTCCGTAAAACGCTGTTAGATTTTCACGGAGACCAGCGGTTGTCATAATTGCATCGCATCTCTGAGACCAGGCGTAGGAGAAGTCCGATTTAAGGATCAACATGTGAAGTAGTGGATAAATGTATATAAATTGTGTAATAGTGATTTAAAAGTGTTCATGTGTATAGTGATTAATATGCAGTGTGTAGCAGTGATAAAGGCCACTGATAAAAGTATGTGTATCATGTGGAAAGTGTGTGAATCTAAGTGTTGTGTAAAGGATAACATGATGGCTTAAATCAAGCGTCATGGTAGCGCTAAAGCTGAAGCGCTGGCACTATCCAGCAAAAAGGAAAAAAGTGAGTACCCATTTTGTAATGTCATTATAACTAAATAGTTCACCATATAACGATGCATCACTTTGAGAATAAGATGTAATAGTCACTTACTGAACGAGTTTTCACCACTCGTCTTGAATAAAATATGGTTTGGAAGGTGATTTGTTTAAGGCCATTCAGGCAAAAATAGTGATGGATGTAACGGTAACGTTAAATGAGTAATAATAATAATATTATGGGGTCGGCAACAGTAAAGTAATAGGCATTTTTGGCCTAAATAATGTTCAAATAGTGTCATGTCTAATATAAAGATACTGTATTTTGGTAAACAGTAAGAGTGTAACATGGAATATAGAGAAATACGAGAGCTTTTTCAGTGTCAGTGAAAGATGAATGAATATTTGATATGGTCAATCCTTAGGATTATGTTTGAGGACCATTAAAGTAAAGTAAGCCAGTAAATTTATTACATTTTGTTAGGAGCTATGTAAAGCTTTGGCTTAAGTGGTATGACAGAGAGAACGCGGGTGCCTTAATAATTGAGTCATATATGTGAAGTATTGTTTGAGCCGCATGTAAGCGTGCAGAATTAACGTAGAATCCAGTGATTTACGTAAATAAATATTGCGGGGACCAAACTAGTATAGCTTGCGCGTTAGGTGAGAAGTTGGCTAAATCTACGAGTAGTATCGCCCTTGAGCATACTGTATTATTTCGCAGCGAATTGGACAGAGCCTGTCTGTATCCAACGCTTGCTTGAATTATGGCCACTATTGACGTCCGTCGAGACGCAGTGAGCATGTGTGTATAATGACCTACCCTGAGAGGTAAGGATCATATTCGTCGCTTAGGAACGCAGATTTCCTTATATTTTATTGACAGCTGCTGGTGAAAATCGTGGATTTTCACTATGATGCGCGTCTAAAGCCACTAGTAGTCACCATAGAACGGCAAGGCTATCACTAGAATTCCACCCCAGCCATGAATGTTAATTAAGGAGCCAGTTGAGCCCAAGACACTATAAGGATAGGTGTTAAATATTTAAATGACTCAATTACTTAGGAGCCACACTTAGCGTAACTCCAATACTGCGATTGTAAACAAACTTGACCTTGACGGCAGAGAGAGGAGGGTTATAGACCACTTCTGCGGCAGCCATTTTGACTAGCCAGCTGGAACGAATTTTATTGCCTGCTGAGGGGGAGGAAGGTCGTTCGACCGGTCCCTTGGAAATTAGGGTCACAATAGGACACTGAGGAATCTCGATATTTCAATATGCAATTAAGATATGAGTGTTATGATGATGCCAATTGAAGTGAACGGTGTGTTGCAACTCACATACGTTGTTGGATCATAGAAATCAGATAATATTAGGCTAAGTTATTCTCTGAGGAGGAAAGCTGAACCAACATAATGTAGGCATCTTCTTTTAGAGTGCATTTTGCCAGTTCCTGCTAATTTATGCAGACGGGTATGTGTTTTCCCAGAACATGACACATTTGTAACGATGATAAGCCCGACAAGACCCAGAAAAATCGTTATATGGTGAAACTATAAAATATTCTATCCATGTTTATTTTGGAAGGGATAAGTACCACTTTTCTTAAAGCGTTCATATTGACGGAAAGAAGGAAGATGATTCACACGACACAACAAATATTTGTTAATGATTGCAGAAAATAATGAATTCATGCTAATTAAATGCCATAAGAAACGGAGTAATGTTTTATTAATATCATTTTTATGTGATATGTGATTTTTGTGTTCTGATACTCCCATTAACTAAGATTGTGTCACTTGATGAACACTATGGAAACCCATGGAAGTCTGAAAATATCATTGACAGGATGCTAGAATTAGATTTGAGTGCAGTGTAGCACTATTTTAAGAAGAAAGCTCACAGAATAACCCTATTTATTTGTGGGAATTAAATATAATTTGTCCTTTATTTGTATTTGTTGTATAGCCATGATTTTAGACCAGTAAATAGTTCATTTTAGGAAAATGTTGTGTATTTCCTGTAGAGTAGTTACCTGTAGACTCAAATCCTGAGCATGTGGTCGTATGGTGGGCAGGAACGTCCCATACCTCGAAAGACCGTGAGTTAGTTGGGATACGAACACATGGTCCACATGATGACAGTCGGGTACAATATAAAGGTATGGATTCGACGCTTGAACCAATCCACATGGGTTCATTACTCAGCCATCCAAGAACTGACAATAAACAATGAATAATAAGGGGGGATGACATACGGCCTACTGTTGCTAAATAGGCAACGTAAGTATTTGTAAATTATCCTCATTTCCCTCCAAAAATTAAAAGTGAAGATAACAGGTTTTGCATATGGACAACTCATTATAAAAGAGGTGAGATTCTATAATATCTCTAAGATGATTTCTGTCCAAGTTATTTAAAAAGTAATAATAAAATAAGATGTGTTACAAATTTTGATTAATATGAAAAACATTTCTCCAAAAGCAGCTCGATGTAGGAAAGCCATTGTTGTGGAACCGACATACTTGTACTGTGTTAATATACCATTTATTGTCTACTAGCAGCCCGCCCCGGCTTCGCCCGGTATCTTCAACGGTTTACCGTACGTAAACTTAAAAGGCTCACGGACGGCAGGTCCCAGACACAATTCCGAAGAGCCGAGGTGAACAGCGAAACTCCAAACACATGTACTCTTTTTCTGAAGTCTTAACTCGACACGTCGACATATTCATGCTGGCCGAAGCTGGGGTGATAGGCTCGCTCTCTAGCTCGTAAACTCGCCCCGAAGCTAGTAATTTAAATGTCCACTGAATGTAGATTGTTGGAAGAAATGAAAATGTAAAAACACTTATCGTGAGCGATGAATTGAAGATAGAGCTATGTTGTCCCGGACGTTTTTGTGGAACTTTTCATGCTGAACAATCTTATACTCATAGTGTATAGATATTTTTAACGGTTTACCCAGCGTAAGCTTAAAAAGTGCACGGACGACAGGTTTTTCTTCGACTCGATTCACTGAAATCGTTACTGCTCTGCTTCCATTGGCCATAAATGAATGTTTATCTACAGAAACCTTCCTCGAGAAATCCTTTACAGAATGGTGAACACCACATCAAAATCCATCCAATGGTTCTCGATATTGCCCGTTGCACCCAAGAATCGGGTACTTGGTTTTACACTAGGTAGAGATACGTTTTAATGTGGAAATAACACGTTGTATATTCACGTTGCTGGGGAATTGATTTCTTTTTTTAAGTATTAGTGATTAATATTTGATCACTGAAGAATGTGCAAAGATTTCCTAAAGAAAATAATTATGTTGGAATCTTGTTTTTCCTGTGCTAACCTACTTTTTATATCCTGTAACAACATCTACAGCACTCCAAAGTTACTCCTCATTCAAATGGGTGACTAATTGTTTTGTTCGGTGAACTTACTTTTGTCTCGATCGGCATCGTTGCCTAACTGACTCTTTGTGACAGACAATGATAATGTAATACCGGCCGAAGGCTTTTCATAGCCAAGTTACCATTGCATGGCTTGTTATTAGCCAAAGAAGTTAATAAACACAATTTGACTATTTTAACGTTTGCGTCTAGCTTCAATTTATTTTCCATACGTGGAGTTTTGAAACCTATTTTTCTTTTGCAAATTTGCCTGTATAAACTATCAATTTTCAGTCGGTCAACGCGCTTTTGCCCAATTAGATTAGGCGAGTAATTACGAGGGAAGATCCGAAAATAATTTTAGTCATTTTTTCACCAGGGACCTTTTATTGCCAAACAGACATACACCATGGCATCATGAACTATACACCTTGCACTATTGACATTGAGACACTTGTCGTAGCGTGCAATCAGTTTGAAGAAACCACCTTCGTACAACTCGGTGCCCTGCGATGCAAGGAATTGTCGCACAGCCTGCTCCGGGGCCAGGTTACTCGGTACCCAACTTGCGGACACTTTTCGGTAACCAAACACATCATGGAGGATGTGATGGGCCCGGACTCGACCAATACACAGTGTGGACGTCACATATGCCAACGTTATGCGCCTATCCACTAACACCATGTCCTGTACTCAAGCAATATTGTTTTCATTCATGGATGTAGAGGGAGGCCCACTTCGATCTTCATCCTCCACACTGCCATCCATCACTGAACTTTTAACACCAGCGACAGGCCATTTAACGAGACATAACCACTTCACCAAACACGGTCTTTAGGCGTTCATGGATGACTGACACACTAGTGCCACGAGCCCATTCATACCGATAACTTCCATTGGCGATCACGTTATCAGTACACGTCTGTCTGCCATCGTGAGTTGTACTTGAATGATATCGGGCACGCCAGTCTGCTGCTCCTCTCGTTTCATTGGTGCTCTGCGCATGCGTCATTCCCCCTTCACTGACGCTCCTTCCATCTTTGAACCAGCCGTGGATGTGGATTCTTATGGCGATTGTTGGTGTCACCTGGTGTACCATCTGCCCGTGCGATAAAATGACGAAACTTCGCACCTAATCTAATTGAGTGATGACCGACTGAAGAAGAATAAATTGATAATTCATTTTTCCGTTAGAATAGTTACTTTCCCATTTCTCATAACTCTATATACGGAGCTTGTCTTACGAGTCTACTTTCCCATAAATCTATATACGGAGCTTGTCTTACGAGTCTACTTTCCCGTAAATCTATATACGGAGCTTGTCTTACGAGTCTACTTTCCCATAAATCTATATACGGAGCTTGTCTTACGAGTCTACTTTCCCGTAAATCTATATACGGAGCTTGTCTTACGAGTCTACTTTCCCGTAAATCTATATACGGAGCTTGTCTTACGAGTCTACTTTCCCATAAATCTATATACGGAGCTTGTCTTACGAGTCTACTTTCCCGTAAATCTATATACGGAGCTTGTCTTACGAGTCTACTTTCCCATAAATCTATATACGGAGCTTGTCTTACGAGTCTACTTTCCCGTAAATCTATATACGGAGCTTGTCTTACGAGTCTACTTTCCCGTAAATCTATATACGGAGCTTGTCTTACGAGTCTACTTTCCCATAAATCTATATACGGAGCTTGTCTTACGAGTCTACTTTCCCGTAAATCTATATACGGAGCTTGTCTTACGAGTCTACTTTCCCGTAAATCTATATACGGAGCTTGTCTTACGAGTCTACTTTCCCATAAATCTATATACGGAGCTTGTCTTACGAGTCTACTTTCCCGTAAATCTATATACGGAGCTTGTCTTACGAGTCTACTTTCCCATAAATCTATATACGGAGCTTGTCTTACGAGTCTACTTTCCCGTAAATCTATATACGGAGCTTGTCTTACGAGTCTACTTTCCCATAAATCTATATACGGAGCTTGTCTTACGAGTCTACTTTCCCATAAATCTATATACGGAGCTTGTCTTACGAGTCTACTTTCCCGTAAATCTATATACGGAGCTTGTCTTACGAGTCTACTTTCCCATAAATCTATATACGGAGCTTGTCTTACGAGTCTACTTTCCCGTAAATCTATATACGGAGCTTGTCTTACGAGTCTACTTTCCCATAAATCTATATACGGAGCTTGTCTTACGAGTCTACTTTCCCGTAAATCTATATACGGAGCTTGTCTTACGAGTCTACTTTCCCATAAATCTATATACGGAGCTTGTCTTACGAGTCTACTTTCCCGTAAATCTATATACGGAGCTTGTCTTACGAGTCTACTTTCCCATAAATCTATATACGGAGCTTGTCTTACGAGTCTACTTTCCCGTAAATCTATATACGGAGCTTGTCTTACGAGTCTACTTTCCCATAACTCTATATACGGAGCTTGTCTTACGAGTCTACTTTCCCATAAATCTATATACGGAGTTTGTCTTACGAGTCTACTTTCCCATTTCCCATAAATCTATATACGGAGCTTGTCTTTCGAGTCTACTTTCCCATAACTCTATATACGGAGCTTGTCTTACGAGTCTACTTTCTCATAACTCTATATACGGAGCTTGTCTTACGAGTCTACTTTCCCATAACTCTATATACGGAGCTTGTCTTACGAGTCTACTTTCCCATTTCCCATAAATCTATGTACGGAGCTTGTCTTACGAGTCTACTTTCCCATAACTCTATATACCTCTTCACCAAACACGGTCTTTAGGCGTTCATGGATGACTGACACACTAGTGCCACGAGCCCATTCATACCGATAACTTCCATTGGCGATCACGTTATCAGTACACGTCTGTCTGCCATCGTGAGTTGTACTTGAATGATATCGGGCACGCCAGTCTGCTGCTCCTCTCGTTTCATTGGTGCTCTGCGCATGCGTCATTCCCCCTCCACTGACGCTCCTTCCATCTTTGAACCAGCCGTGGATGTGGATTCTTATGGCGATTGTTTGTGTCACCTGGTGTACCATCTGCTCGTGCGATAAAATGACGAAACTTCGCACCTAATCTAATTGAGTGATGACCGACTGAAGAATAATAAATTGATAATTCATTTTTCCGTTAGAATAGTTACTTTCCCATTTCTCATAACTCTATATACGGAGCTTGTCTTACGAGTCTACTTTCCCATAAATCTATATACGGAGCTTGTCTTACGAGTCTACTTTCCCGTAAATCTATATACGGAGCTTGTCTTACGAGTCTACTTTCCCATAAATCTATATACGGAGCTTGTCTTACGAGTCTACTTTCCCGTAAATCTATATACGGAGCTTGTCTTACGAGTCTACTTTCCCATAAATCTATATACGGAGCTTGTCTTACGAGTCTACTTTCCCATAAATCTATATACGGAGCTTCTCTTACGAGTCTACTTTCCCATTTCCCATAAATCTATATACGGAGCTTGTCTTACGAGTCTACTTTCCCATAACTCTATATACGGAGCTTGTCTTACGAGTCTACTTTCTCATAACTCTATATACGGAGCTTGTATTACGAGTCTACTTTCCCTTAACTCTATATACGGAGCTTGTCTTACGAGTCTACTTTCCCATTTCCCATAAATCTATATACGGAGCTTGTCTTACGAGTCTACTTTCCCATAACTCTATATACGGAGCTTGTCTTACGAGTCTACTTTCCCATAACTCTATATACGGAGCTTGTCTTACGAGTCTACTTTCCCATAACTCTATATACGGAGCTTGTCTTACGAGTCTACTTTCCCATAACTCTATATACGGAGCTTGTCTTACGAGTCTACTTTCCCATAACTCTATATACGGAGCTTGTCTTACGAGTCTACTTTCCCATAACTCTATATACGGAGCTTGTCTTACGAGTCTACTTTCCCATAACTCTATATACGGAGCTTGTCTTACGAGTCTACTTTCCCATAACTCTATATACGGAGCTTGTCTTACGAGTCTCCTTTCCAACTTCCCATAACTCTATATACGGAGCTTGTCTTACGAGTCTACTTTCCCATAAATCTATATACGGAGCCTGTCTTACGAGTCTTCTTTCCCATAACTCTATATACGGAGCTTGTCTTACGAGTCAACTTTCCCATAACTCTATATACGGAGCCTGTCTTAGGAGTCTACTTTCCCATAACTCTATATACGGAGATTGTCTTACGAGTCCACTTTCCCATAACTCTATATACGGAGCTTGTCTTACGAGTCTACTTTCCCACTTCCCATAACTCTATATACGGAGCTTGTCTTACGAGTCTACTTTCCCACTTCCCATAACTCTATATACGGAGCTTGCCTTACGAGTCTTCTTTCCCATAAATCTATATACGGAGCCTGTCTTACGAGTCTACTTTCCCATAACTCTATATACGGAGCTTGTCTTACGAGTCCCCTTTCCCATAACTCTATATACGGAGCTTGTCTTACGAGTCTACTTTCCCATAAATCTATATACGGAGCCTGTCTTACGAGTCTACTTTCCCATAACTCTATATACGGAGCTTGTCCTACGAGTCTACTTTCCCATAACTCTATATGCGGAGCTTGTCTTACGAGTCTACTTTCCCATTTCCCATAACTCTATATACGGAGCTTGTCTTACGAGTCTACTATCCCATTTCTCATAACTCTACAGTATATACGAAGCTTGTCTTACGAGTCTACTTTCCCACTTCCCATAACTCTATATACGAAGCTTATCTTACGAGTCTACTTTCCCACTTCCCATAACTCTATATATGGAGCTTGTCTTACGAGTCTACTTTCCCATTTCCCATAACTCTATATACGGAGCTTGTCTTACGAGTCTACTATCCCATTTCTCATAACTCTACAGTATATACGAAGCTTGTCTTACGAGTCTACTTTCCCACTTCCCATAACTCTATATACGAAGCTTATCTTACGAGTCTACTTTCCCACTTCCCATAACTCTATATACGGAGCTTGTCTTACGAGTCTACTTTCCCATTTCTCAAAACTCTATATACGGAGCTTGTCTTACGAGTCTGCTTTCCCATTTCCCATAACTCTACAGTATATACGAAGCTTGTCTTACGAGTCTACATTCCCACTTCCCATAACTATATATACGAAGCTTGTCTTACGAGTCTACTTTCCCACTTCCCATAACTCTATATACGAAGCTTATCTTACGAGTCTACTTTCCCACTTCCCATAACTCTATATATGGAACTTGTCTTACGAGTCTACTTTCCCATTTCCCATAACTCTACAGTATATATGAAGCTTGTCTTACGAGTCTACTTTCCCACTTCCCATAACTCTATATACGGAGCTTGTCTTACGAGTCTACTTTCTCATAACTCTATATACGGAGCTTGTCTTACGAGTCTACTTTCCCATAACTCTAAATACGGAGCTCGTCTTACGAGTCTACTTTCCCATAACTCTATATACGGAGCTTGTCTTACGAGTTTACTTTTCCACTTCCCATAACTCTATATACGGAGCTTGTCTTACGAGTCTACTTTCCCATAAATCTATATACGGAGCCTGTCTTACGAGTCTACTTTCCCAAAACTCTATATACGGAGCTTGTCTTACGAGTCTACTTTCCCATAACTGTATATACGGAGCTTGTCTTACGAGTCTACTTTCCCATTTCCCATAACTCTATATACGGAACTTGTCTTACGAGTCTACTTTCCCATAAATCTATATACGGAGCCTGTCTTACGAGTCTACTTTCCCATAACTCTATATACGGAGCTTGTCTTACGAGTCTACTTTCCCATAACTCTATATACGGAGCTTGTCTTACGAGTCTACTTTCCCATTTCCCATAACTCTATATACGGAGCTTGTCTTACGAGTCTACTTTCCCATTTCCCAAAACTCTATATACGGAGCTTGTCTTACGAGTCTACTATCCCATTTCTCATAACTCTACAGTATATACGAAGCTTGTCTTACGAGTCTACTTTCCCACTTCCCATAACTCTATATACGAAGCTTATCTTACGAGTCTACTTTCCCACTTCCCATAACTCTATATATGGAGCTTGTCTTACGAGTCTACTTTCCCATTTCCCATAACTCTATATACGGAGCTTGTCTTACGAGTCTACTTTCCCATTTCCCATAACTCTATATACGGAGCTTGTCTTACGAGTCTACTATCCCATTTCTCATAACTCTACAGTATATACGAAGCTTGTCTTACGAGTCTACTTTCCCACTTCCCATAACTCTATATACGGAGCTTGTCTTACGAGTCTACTTTCCCATTTCTCAAAACTCTATATACGGAGCTTGTCTTACGAGTCTGCTTTCCCATTTCCCATAACTCTACAGTATATACGAAGCTTGTCTTACGAGTCTACTTTCCCACTTCCCATAACTATATATACGAAGCTTGTCTTACGAGTCTACTTTCCCACTTCCCATAACTCTATATACGAAGCTTATCTTACGAGTCTACTTTCCCACTTCCCATAACTCTATATATGGAACTTGTCTTACGAGTCTACTTTCCTATTTCCCATAACTCTACAGTATATATGAAGCTTGTCTTACGAGTCTACTTTCCCACTTCCCATAACTCTATATACGGAGCTTGTCTTACGAGTCTACTTTCTCATAACTCTATATACGGAGCTTGTCTTAGGAGTCTACTTTCCCATAACTCTATATACGGAGCTCGTCTTACGAGTCTACTTTCCCATAACTCTATATACGGAGCTCGTCTTACGAGTCTACTTTCCCATAACTCTATATACGGAGCTTGTCTTACGAGTCTACTTTCCCACTTCCCATAACTCTATATACGGAGCTTGTCTTACGAGTCTACTTTCCCATAAATCTATATACGGAGCCAGTCTTACGAGTCTACTTTCCCATAACTCTATATACGGAGCTTGTCTTACGAGTCTACTTCCCCATAACTGTATATACGGAGCCTGTCTTACGAGTCTACTTTCCCATAACTCTATATACGGAGCTTGTCTTACGAGTCCACTTTCCCATAACTCTATATACGGAGCTTGTCTTAAGAGTCTACTTTCCCACTTCCCATAACTCTATATACGGAGCTTGTCTTACGAGTCTACTTTCCCATACATCTATATACGGAGCCTGTCTTACGAGTCTACTTTCCCATAACTCTATATACGGAGCTTGTCTTACGAGTCTCCTTTCCCATAACTCTATATACGGAGCTTGTCTTACGAGTCTCCTTTCCCATAACTCTATATACGGAGCTTGTCTTACGAGTCTACTTTCCCATAAATCTATATACGGAGTCTGTCTTACGAGTCTACTTTCCCATAACTCTATATACGGAGCTTGTCTTACGAGTCTACTTTCCCATAACTATATATACGGAGCTTGTCTTACGAGTCTACTTTCCCATTTCCCATAACTCTATATACGGAGCTTGTCTTACGAGTCTACTTTCCCATTTCCCATAACTCTATATACGGAGCTTGTCTTACGAGTCTACTATCCCATTTCTCATAACTCTATATATGGAGCTTGTCTTACGAGTCTACTTTCCCATTTCCCATAACTCTATATACGGAGCTTGTCTTACGAGTCTACTATCCCATTTCTCATAACTCTATATACGGAGCTTGTCTTACGAGTCTACTTTCCCACTTCCCATAACTCTATATATGGAGCTTGTCTTACGAGTCTACTTTCCCATTTCCCATAACTCTATATACGGAGCTTGTCTTACGAGTCTACTTTCCCATAACTATATATATATGGAGCTTGTCTTACGAGTCTACTTTCCCATTTCCCATAACTCTATATACGGAGCTTATCTTACGAGTCTACTTTCCCACTTCCCATAACTCTACATACGGAGCTTATCTTACGAGTCTACTATCCCATTTCTCATAACTCTACATACGGAGCTTGTCTTACGAGTCTACTTTCCCATTTCTCAAAACTCTATATACGGAGCTTGTCTTACGAGTCTGCTTTCCCATTTCCCATAACTCTACAGTATATACGAAGCTTGTCTTACGAGTCTACTTTCCCACTTCCCATAACTATACATACGATGCTTGTCTTACGAGTCTACTTTCCCACTTCCCATAACTCTATATACGAACCTTATCTTACGAGTCTACTTTCCCACTTCCCATAACTCTACATACGGAGCTTGTCTTACGAGTCTACTTTCCCATTTCTCAAAACTCTATATACGGAGCTTGTCTTACGAGTCTGCTTTCCCATTTCCCATAACTCTACAGTATATACGAAGCTTGTCTTACGAGTCTACTTTCCCACTTCCCATAACTATACATACGAAGCTTGTCTTACGAGTCTACTTTCCCACTTCCCATAACTCTATATACGAAGCTTATATTACGAGTCTACTTTCCCACTTCCCATAACTCTATATACGGAGCTTGTCTTACGAGTCTACTTTCCCATAACTATATATACGGAGCTTGTCTTACGAGTCTACTTTCCCATTTCCCATAACTCTATATACGGAGCTTATCTTACGAGTCTACTTTCCCACTTCCCATAACTCTATATACGGAACTTGTCTTACGAGTCTACTTTCCCATTTCCCATAACTCTACAGTATATATGAAGCTTGTCTTACGAGTCTACTTTCCCACTTCCCATAACTCTATATACGAAGCTTATCTTACGAGTCTGCTTTCCCACTTCACATAACTCTATATACGAAGCTTATCTTACGAGTCTACTTTCCCACTTCCCCTAATTCTATATACGGAGCTTGTCTTACGAGTCTATTTTCCCATTTCCCATAACTCCATATACGGAGCTTGTCTTACGAGTCCCAGGGACCGATAACCTAGATGTAAGGCCCCTTAAAACAACAATTGTCATCATTGTCTGTCTTACGAGTCACGAAGAGCAAAAATCCAAGCGTCCTATGTTGGCGTCTGACGATGTTCACCGCGACGGGAGGTGCTTGTTTGAGTTGTGGTTATGAGTGCTAAAACAGATCGACAGCTTGACAAGTGAACACGTTAGCGAGCAGAGCACGTACTAGGAGGTGAATCTCTCAAAATGACGCCGGCCGGGTTTCAACACGTGCAGTAAATGGAAATGTCAGCATCTTCCTCCGTGCTTACACACAATGGTCTCTTATATTCATGTCATTAACTACCCCTTCAGACTATACATTTTTGCATCAACTAGCCATTAGCATAACTCTTCATGTTTTCTCAAGTTCTCACTTAATACCTACGTTTCCAATGCAAAAATATTACTCTCAGAGATATTGCCTTTTTCTTAGCGCGGACCTACAGATAAATGTATGTACTTTTAGAGTTAACAACGGCTCCAAAAATAGTGGTTTACCTAAGGGGGGACCTACACCTTCGACAGGAAAAAATAGTGAATTTTTAACATTTATTTTCTTTGCATTGATAAACTGTTTGGAGTTGTCACTTAACACAGTCTACATACAATACAATTTTAACACAGACCAACTATTAAATATTTAGAAAATTGCATAATCATGCACACACAATGGCGGCTGTATATTATACACAAGAACTCTCGGAAATATTGTTACATTTTAATTATTGTTTTTTTAATGTGGTCCTAGATATCATGGCAACAAAATGTACTAGATTGATTGAAATATTTCAAGAAGAAATATTATTTTGAGATTTTTAAATAATGGGTCTAAAAATATATAAAATTTTCATAGTAAATAATTTATTATTAATAAACTATAATGGTTAGGGCAACCATTCTGGTACATTTTGTTGATAACTATCGTGGAAATGTGACTACATAACTTCACTGAAATATCTTTGCAAGTTCATGAGTTATTAGGGAAACGGTATGAAAAATATGAACTTACGGGAAATGAGCGACGAAAGTTTCACATGGTTGGGATGTTCTAAAAGTCCCCTGCCGCATAAACTGGTCCTTCCTCACCGGATTTCTCAGTGTTCTCCTACAGGCATAGTCTCTTATTTCTTTTAAAACTAGTTTTCTTTGCTAATGCTAACGAAGAGAAGAGATAGGTTGGTAGGACAACCAGGAATAGCAAAGTTCGTTATGGAAGGAAGGGTCGAGGATAAGAACTGTAGGGGTAAACCAGGTTAGAATATGTTAAACAGATTGCCTCGGATGTAGGGTGTGGCAGCCACGTACAGATGAAACGATTAGCTCTGGACAGGGAAGCATGGAGAGCTGCATTAAAACCAGTCAAAAACTACAGACTCAAACTACAACAACAACAACAACAACAACAACATCAACTATTAGACCAAAATATTCCAGCTATATTTTGTGCAAATTTTAGAATGCCAGTGCTATCAACATAATTCGATAGATAAAGTGAATATTCTAAAAGGGTCAATTTAGAGGGATGGAGATTGCTCATTAAAATGGGCGTTGACAGGAAATTTAATTCACTGGGAGATGTCAGTCATATCGTACTTTTACTATAACTTCCGTTCTATTCGAGATAGTAAACCTATTCTTTCACTGAATGAAAGAGAAATTGTTGTTCTATGCGAATATATTTTTGAACAAGATGTTCAGTAAAGAACATATAGCCTACTTTCTCCTAAATATAAGAGTATAGTTATAACTCGTTATTATCAAAGAGTATAATAGAATCATTTCTTGGTTGAAGACCTTAAACTATTTACCTCTACCAAACGCCACAACCTAGAAAAAAACTACTACCATCATTGAAGAAAGAAAGAAAGAAAGAAAGAAAGAAAGAAAGAAAGAAAGAAAGATAGCCTAGATAAGAATTATCTCAAGAATGTTATGGATCTGGAGACATAATCGACCGGACTGGCTGCGTGGCTCTGCGGTAACGTTCTCGCTTGCTGGGCCCTAGGTTGCAGGTTCGTATCCTGGCGCAGTCAGCTGGCATTTGAGGGTGCACACATGCGAGGGAGCCGTGCCAGTAGATTTACTGGCACGTTTAAGATCCCCTTCGGGCCAAAATTCCGGCACCCCGGCGTATCTAAAAGCAGCAGTAGTTAAAAGGGTCGTAAAACAAATAACATTATTATTATTGTTATTATTACATAATCGACCTGCCGTGGGCAACATCCAACTTTGAGTTGAGGCATGTCTTTACACGTCTGGTTGTGCATGGATTTCACAACCCTAATTGAATTAACAAATCTTTCCATGTCCCTACAGAGACGTGTGTATACAAACTATGTGGATATTTTCGATTGCTATTTGCCTGAAATAAAAGTATTAATAACCTGAACTAGTACCAGCGGCTAGAATTCTGTTACTATGTGAAATCGTTTTGTTCTTTACTTCAAATAACATTTTCAAGTAACGCAAAATAGGCTGTTACAAACCCTTTAAAATAAAAAGTAAAAATATATCGTAGTATCATCTTGTCATTCTTCAAATTCGATGCGCATAGAATGCTAATGGTATAGTAATCAATGGAGCCCCACTTAGACTAGTCGTGACATCTAGTGGTGAAATATCGAACAATATAATCCTAACAGGGCGAGTGCATTCTAGCGGCCAGAAGAAGAAACTTTTCAATAAAATCTGGAAGTTAATAAGTAGGCCGGCGTGCAGTTACCTTTTTGGCTGCTAGATGTCTCGAGCAAATCTGCTGGCGAATTATGTTTTAATTAAATATATGTTTTGCACCGAAACCTCCGTGGCTCAGGCGGCAGCACGCCGGCCTCTCACCGCTGGGTCCGTGGTTCAAATCCCGGTCACTCCATGTGAGATCTGTGCTGGACAAAACGGAGGCAGACAGGTTTTTCTCCGGGTACTCCGGTTTTCCCTGTCACAATTTCATTCCAGCAACACTCTGCACTATCATTTCATTTCATCTGTTATTCATTTAATCATTGCCCCAGAGGAGTGCGTCAGGCCTCGGCAGCCGGCACAGTTCATATCCTCGCCGCTAGATGGGGGCTTCATTCATTCCATTCCTGACCCGGTCGGAGACTGGAAGCAGGCTGTGGATTTTCATTTTCATATGTTTTGCACCGTAATATGCACAATATAAGGCTTAATTTTAAAATGTCTGAGTCATTACAAAACAACAAATATGTAAAATTTCAAGCAAAAATCCAAACTCTGATGGGGTTTGAACCATAGGCATATGAATGACAGACTAACGCTTTACCACGGAGCCATTTGTGCCAACGAACATTGATCTATATAAAATGACTTACATAGAACTTGTTAGCAAATAATGATTTAGACCTAACGATTTCATCAGTGGAGTATATTATTTATGTATAAAGCATTTCATACTAAGTTTATTTATTTTGTATCAGTACGCTATATTGCATGCAATACTCAAATTAGTAAAATATAAGTCAGGCACAAGATATCCACTGCCATCTTGTCTTCTTACCGAGACGGCTCAGCTTTTTAAAATCACTTCTGCACTATAGTATTACAAAATAAACTTTTAATTTCGAACGTGCCTCTTCCTTTAGAACAGTTAAATCGATTCTTGGCTCGATAATCGGAACTGGTGGGTCCCATGATATGGATTATAAAGTTTGCATAATTCGCACGGCCGCCATCCTGAAATGGTACGGCGGATGACCTTGTAGTTTGATCACAAGACGCGTCCTATATGAAGGTATGTTATTATCAAATTTGGTAGATATCGGATAATTTGGTTAGTCGCTATTTGATTTTACGTTTTGAACGTTTGAGTGGCCGCCATTCAGATTTGGTAAGGATGGCGGCGATATAAAACATGACACTGAGGTGCCCTTTGCTTGTTCTACCTCTGTACCAAATTTCGTTCAATTTGGTTTCACCGTGTTCGAATTGATAGGGGGGGACAGACATTCAGAGTACACACACTCTCCCTCTCACACACACACACAGACTCACACACACACACACACACATACACACACACAGACAGACACACAATTTTTGGTCCTGTAGTGATCTCATAAGTCTACGTTCATTTTTTGCAAAAATCGAAAGTAGGCTAAAAATGTCATTTTTTTTTTTTAGCTTAAAGGTGTTGGTCCCCCCTTAAGGTAAAACTGTGTTGAAATTTCAAAATTCAGAGCCATGTGGATAATGGTTTTAATATTTATCCTACATATCGTGACCGTATGTGGTATGAGCCAAGGAGCAAACCGAGCATATTGACGCAGCTCAACTCAAAATCAAGGAGTGAAATGTTTGAGCAGATTAATATATTTGACTCCCAGCGCACGCAACATGTCTGCAAGTTAACCTAGAACGAACGGAAAGTTACATTTGTGACACCAGCCACCGCACTATTTAAAAATCTGCATACCATTTCTGATACGATGAAACTCTCTCTTTGGGGGCAGATGACCTCGTAGTTCCACCCTTTAAAACAACAATAACTAACTAACTCTCTTCTCACGCAGTATTTCAAACCATTTTACAACATTCTGAAACAAAATCACCATAGAAGCGAAAGTGAAACGTAAATCCTTGATTGTCATAGGTTCGAACCTCGAACATGCGGATGAAAGATTAGTCCTTGCCCTGTAATTTGAAGGCCTTTGGCTAGGCCGGACGTGTCATTATTTTCGGTCCGTAATTAGCAGTATAACATGGACGTATGATATAAAATTTCAGTATAATTAAACACAGTGAAAAATCAGTTACATAGTGTGTGGATAATTACAGCAGTGTCATTATGGTGATTGCTGCGATATGTTCGAGTGGATTTGAAACAGTAAAAACGTGTAAATTCGTAAGAACACGAGATCAGGCTATAATTGTAAAATGTCACACCATGTGCCAATGAAATGAAAATCCACAGCCTGCTTCGAGTCGACCGACCGAGTCAGGGAATGGAATGAATGAAGCCCCCATCTAGCGGTGAGGATATGAACTGTGCCGGCTGCCGAAGCCTATCGCACTCCCCTGGTGCAATGAGTAAAATGAAATGATAGGGGAGTGTGTTGCTAGAATGAAATTGAGACAGGGGAAAACCGGAGTACCCGGAGAAAAACCTGTCTGCCTCCGCTTTGTCCAGCACAAATCTCACATGGAGTGACCGGGATTTGAACCATGGACCAAGCGGTGAGAGGCCGGCGCACTACCACCTAAGCTACGGAGGCGCTACACCATGTGCGAATGAACAGTGTGAAATCAAATATTGACTATTATACAAATCTTTATGAATATTGTGAGCCAGTAAACACTGTGAAAACCACATTATTTAAAATTTACTGTACACGTGCGTGAAGGTACTGCTTTTTGAACTTTGAAAATATGCTATTATAAGGAAATTGTGGAATACTCAGTGATTGTATCCAACATCATGGAAATGCAGTTCAGAACTAAATCTTGAGGGGAAAATGGAGGCTGAATCCCCAGGTTAATCCATGCAGAGGAGGAGGATATGGCTGCATGGGACCTGACGACTGCAAACTCTAAGATGATGACAGCGGATGATGAAAGTAGAGGCTGCACATAATTAGTTTACATCATGTTTTAGTATTGCTAATTTTTATTTTATTAATATATTGTTTATCAACTTTGTAACAATTTGAAACGTTGAATATTTAACCAGTATGAAACTAGCTCAAATCACAGCAGGAATTAGAAACCGTACTTTGCTATATGCGTGTGTCGAAGATCGTATAGGTGCACATTTCACGTAGGAAGTGAAATATATTCTTTGAATAAGATGAGTAGATATTAGAAAGCCATTATGAGTAATATGGAGAGGTGATGCGAAGTCTGGCAAAACGCAGTAACTTTATAGATGATTAATAAATTGAGATCACAGTTTTATAATGTGTGAAAATATTAAATAGTTATTGGAGTATTAAGTAATTAAGGAAATTATTGTAATATAAAGCGGAATTTTTTAAGCATGAGAACAAATGGTAAATTCATAATTTAAGATTGTATAGTTCGCCATTATTAAGTAGCCAACAGCTGATTATATTAAAAATGAAAGTTGTGCCATGATATTTAAGGTGATAATGAGAATTGTTGATAGTATGAAACTTCGTTGAAATATGGAATAAATGATATGATGAATATACGAGTTTTGTAAAGTTAACACATCAGCTGATGAGATGATACAGCGTGTATGTTAAATGTGAATATAATATGAGAGCACATACTGTACTAACTCACATTAATAATAAATAAATTATGAATAATTAGAGTTTGCTATGAATAAATAATTATATTAATAAGACTCTTAAATAATTTGTTCAGGTAAACATAAACAACAAATTGGTATAAATTGACAGATCCTAAAACAAGTGAAATAATAATTATTATTATTTGGCAAATATTTCGATAAAATTTGACAAAATGATGATTTATTTATTTATTTATTTATTTATTTATTTATTTATTTATTTATTTATTTTCATAAGACGTATGGTCACAAGGTAAGTAATATAACGACAGGGATCCAATCTCTAGTCGCTTATGGCGACATTGCAAACAAGTAGTTCCGTGGAGAACTATACAGCCTATTTTCATATATCCTACTCATGTTAATTGCCTCTATCAACAAACAAAATTTCAGTTTAAAGGTTGTGATAGACTCGTAGATATTGAGAACCGTCTAAATATTTCAGATGGTTCGCAGGTTGGATTTTTATTTATGTACTATTACATGAAGATTATTGTGTACGTGTGATATTCAAACTTCAATCGCATGATTAGAACACAAGAAGTAAAAACGAGATTTTAAAATTTCGCACAGCTGCCACCTTGTGGTTATGAAAACAATTGAAATAAATAAGATGCCAGTGGATTAATAATTGTATAAGCATCTAACATGCAAAGTTTCACTGCACTCGGATGGTTAAATTGCGAGAAACGTCCATGTGAATATTTGTACTTTGCGTCACCGCCATGTTGGATTTGTAATCACCAGGTTATTGAAATTCCTATAGGTGAACTTATGTTCATAGCCCCTATGAACATAAAAGAATTCAGTTTGATTGCTGTAATAGATTCGTAGATATTGAGAACCGTCTAAATATTTCGGATGCTCGCCATTTTGGATTGTTATATGTATAGGCCATAGAGTTATGTACCATTAAAGGAAAATTATTGTGTAGGCTCATTATTCAAACTTTCACTTCGATCGCATGATTACGACACAAGAAATAAAAACTTAATTTTAAAATTTCGCACAGCCGCCATCTTGAGGTTATGTAAACAATTGAACTAAATTAGATGCCAGTGCATTACAATATGTATAAACATTTAAGGTACCAAATTTCACTGCGCTCAGAGAGTTAAATCACGAGAAAAGACTATTAAAATATTTCAATTTCGCTTGGCCGCCATGTTCGTTTTGTAGTTACCAGGTTTTTGAAAGTCTCATAGATGAACCTCTAGTAGTGCTCTTTATCACCGTACACAGTGTCAGGGTGATATCGGTAATAGTTTCGGAGATACTGAATGCTGGTGAAATATTTCGCACAGCCACCATGTTGGATTGGTGAGACGTGACAAAATTTGAAGGGCACGGTCGAGGTCATCCGGAATAGTGCTATGAACTTACCGAGTTTCATTGAAATCGCTCCAGCCGTTTAGAAGTTATTAGGGGGGACACAGACCTCTCTCTCTTTCTCTCTCTCACACACACACACACGGACAAAAGGTGATCTCATAAGCCTATTTTTTCAAAATTGAAAATAGGCTAAGAATAGTATGTCATTATTGTTGTATGTGTTTGTACTGTGATAGAATAGAACGGGTTAGCAGTGGGATTTAGCAAGATTTAACGATTAATGCTGGTAGTGGCGGCCATCGTAATTTAGTTAGGGTTACTTGTTATTATATTTTATTAAGCCCCGTTGTGCTAAAGCCAACATTTATGGACCGGGCTCTCGACCAACGTAGGATCAATGTCACTATCGCTTATCGTGTTATCATTGCATACTACAGGGGGATTATTTCACCACTTATCTAATTTTACTTATTTTCGCTTGATAGGGCTTCTCTGAGGGGTTTTATATGACTCACAAGTAGGATGTTGCTATTTCAACAAATATAATAATGTTATTGGTTTTACGTCCCTATAAATTACTGCGGCTTTTAGAGACGCCGCGCCGGGGTGCCGGAATTTTGCACAGAAGGCGAACTTCAACTTTGCCAGCAAATCTACTGACACGGCTCCCTAACATTTGCGCACCTTCAAATGCCAACTGACTGCGACAGGATTCGACCCTCAAACCGCGTGAACAGCAGGTGAGAAATTTTCCGCTTCACCACGCCACTAGCCGGTTTTATTTTCAGGAGGATCCATATTAGCTAGAATCTTTTGTACGATTAAATTTCGTTGTCCAACATCAGAGTAGGTTAAGGACAAATTCAGATAGGAGTAGGATTCAAAACGTGGATTGATTCATTCTTTATTCTTTCTGCTGAATTATCAAAATAAATTTATAATTCATGATGTTTGTTGTTTTCTTAACTTGACATATTTTTCTAGTACATTTATTTGGCGCATAGCGTATGCGTGCTCGTTAAATAGTGCCCCACGACCGCGCGGCAGCTGCAGCAAGACCGGAGACCATAGGTACAAATCCCGGCGTTGACAGCGGCCAGGGACGGTGCGTCATTAAGGGCCGAATGGGCCCTGCCCACCCAAGGCCGTTAGGCAGCATTCCAAAGAATTTGTTTAATTAATGTCTGTTAAAATTATTTTATATTACAGATACTCAACTTAAAATAAGTGTTTTCCCCTTCTAGAATCTCTAAAGAGAATTCGTTATAAATAACTCATCCCTAGCTTAAGATCCTGACAGTCTCGCACGGTGTATCGTCAAAGCGAGGGCCGGTCCACAGCAAGTCCCATATGGCTTCATGGGCCGGATGAGGGAACAGTGGACATAGCACTGTCTTGCACGCGAATTCTTCAGTGCTATGAAGGGAAATTTCTCTCTCTTCAAGGGCCAGCAGATTGGGCCAATAGCGTTGCTTTGAAGCTTCCTGCATCTGTCTCTGTCAAACAGGATTACGGGAGAAGGGTTCACCCCACCTCCCGCTCTTAAACAGGTATTCAGCTATTGTTCGCAGATTGCTGACATTGCTGACATAAGACATTTTCAGTTGTCTGATATTCCAAGTAAAGTACAAATGTGTTAGTGAGTTCTGTCGATGAAGCTGTAATTTCTACTGTATAAATGTTTTTTTTTTAATTTGAGGCACGGTACGTAGTCATTTAATATGTCGATAGTACGCCGAAATGGGAAAATGAAAGTGGAATTTTTAAACAAGGCCATTTTATTCTATAGCTCTGAACACAAAGTTAGAAATTAAAGAATTATGACCTCATCAACCAAGCTGTTGGATAAATTTGCTTCATCCAAGCACAGGAGAGAATATATGTATCAATAAAGAGCCATGTGGGTACAGTTTTTAATGCATCAACTATTTATTAAAACTTGTTACAAATTTTGTGTTGTGTGGAATTATGATAATGGAAATATTGGCAACAATGGATGCCAAATATAAAACAATATTTCATATGTAACAACAATAGTATCATCTGGCCCACCCTAGAATTCTAATCGGGAGCCGCCCCTGACAGCGGCTATCCTGATTGTGGGTTTTGCTGGGGTTTTCCACACTCCCTCCAGGCAACCTTATTTCAAGTCACGGTTTACGTCCCTGTCCCTAATGCAGCTACGCACACTACCGTACCACAGTCTTCACATAAATACACCTAATGACGACAAATTTCACTCTCACCCAACTACAAGGGTTGATGACCAAGGTGTCCCAAGCCACTAAAATGAATTAACGACAGCTATATTTATTTGAATGTCAGGAAAATGACCACGATCCTGATATGATAATTAGGTCTATTCAGCATGACAAAGCCATTCACTGAATCTAGTAATGGCATCGTAAGCGAGAAACATACGGAGACCAAACCAAGCGTGAAATGTAGTCTGAATAATTTACATTGTTTGGTCCAATGTGGTAGATGTTCAGATGGTGCAGTAAATGTCACGAGGCAAGACCATCGAGTTCTGTTGTCAAGATTATAATGTATATCATACATTTCCTAACATGATCAATGTTATTGCTTTTCATGTTATAATGTTGATTACGCTTTTCCTTGTGTCCGCGTGGAGTAGTCTATCTTCTGCCGCCATCAAAGTCGACATCGACAAATGACAGTGAGAGATACACATATGTGGTGAAACCACGACACTTTTCGCTGCAAGACTTCAGAGCGCAGCTCCTCCTATGTGACGTCAGAGTCACCAATGTAGGAGTATATTCCACTACGTATCTTAGTACAAGATATTAAACGCAACTTATTAGTGAAATACTAGCTTTAGTAATTAATTATTGGTTCTGCCAATTGTAATGAAACATACAGTTTACATATCATAAACAATTGAACATATATATCATCTCCCTGGTAACCAAAGATAAAAACTGTTTCTCTTATCTCATGGCCTTCTAGATAATGCCTTCCTAGCATACCAGAGGTTAAATATGTGGGTTTACAGCTGAGTCCAGATCGGGGGCCACATAGAAGGTGCTACGCACGGTAGTCCTGCAGCGGAGAAGTGTTGTGATTTCACCACACATCTATTAGGCAAATTGCAACTGCTTATTTGACAACGAGTAACGCACGGCTCCCCAGGATAGGCAAATCATATCTGGACATTTTGAAAAATGAAATGAAGAAAGTCAACTATACTCGTATTTATTGTATTCATAATGATTCACGTAACATTTTGTCTCCTCAAACTGTCCAGTCTCAATAGTTACTGTATGCTCCTCAGCGTTTAAAAATGGGCGCCGACCCACTAGAGAGGTACGTACGCAACAATACCTCTTCGCATATTAGGCTAGTTCAGAACTGGCGTAGGCACTCAGCTTCGGTTGCTTGGTGCTCGAATGAGTATTAATACTAACAACATAGTCCTTCTCAATACTCACCACTACGTAGGGGTAAACTTGCTTAATTTCGCAGTAAATTTGTTTTGATAAGCGAAGACAAAAGTTCTTGGTACTGAAATTCCTCGTCAAATTGTACCACCAAACAGCGACGTTCTAATGGCAGAGATGCTACCATCTGTTGTAAGATCATTGAACTATTTGAAATTACTGTTCCAAACTTCGTACCAAGAACGCAATATGTTGTTGCGAAATTAGGAATAGTGCGAAATAAGGTAAGTCTCATGTTCAGACCTTGCCTGCCCTTAGGTTACGATAATTACGGAATACTAAATATAGCGTCCAGATGGATTAGAAAAGTGAGGCATGCATTTATCAGTACGAATATTGAGACATATTTTTGGAAATCTAAAACAAACAAAAAAGAACGAATGGAAAATATAGGAAGGATAATGTGTAGCTACTTTGCCAACTTAATATTTTGTATAACCAAAAACCAAATGTATTGTTTACTTCCAAAAATCTGTAGAATTTCTGTTTTAGTGTTTTGCACTGATTTGCAAAATTGTGAAGACTGAATTCAGGCTACAAAAATTTTGAAAACTGATTTTGTTTCGTCCGGGCCCCATGGCTGTAGCGTACTGTCGTCAGGCCTGCTCTCATCCTCCATGTCCTTTTAACAATCTGTCGTAAAACAATTAACTGCAGCTTTGATGAACTCGTGGATCATATTACCCTCCAGATTAGCGCTGAGTAACTTGTACAGAAGCTCTGCCTGGTGAAGTTGATTGATGGATCACCTGCAATGACGAGGTTCATTAAATGATACACACTTGTGTCAACCATCCATCACAAATGTACACAACCTACAGCGTAGCACTTAAGAAACACGGGCAGTTGACAGACACTGAAGCGGATTTGCTATGAGAAATTGTTGCTTCAATGGAAGAAAAAAGTGCAAACTGACAAAAAATAAGTAGTTCCGTACCTATTTTCATAATTATATCCTACTTATGTTAATTGCTTCTATCAACATACAAAATTTCAATTTGATTGTTGTAATAGATGCGTAGATATTGAGAACCGTCTGAATATTTCGGATGGTCACCGTGTTGGATTATTATATATGTAGGCCATAGAGTTAAGTACTATTACATGAATATTATTGCGTAGGTGTATTGTTCAAACTTCTATCGCATGATTAGGATACAAGAAATAAAAACGCGATTTTAAAATTTCGCACAGCGCTATCTTATGGTTATGGAAACATTTGAAATAAACTAGATGTCACTGGATTAAAATTTGTATAAGCATTAACTGCACCAATTTTCACTGCGCTCGGTTAATTCGCGAGAAACGTCCATTTCAATATTTAAATTTGGCGTCGTCGCCATGTTAAATTTGTACCCACCAGGTTATTGAAAGTCCCATAAGTGAACGTATGTTAATAGCCTTTATCAACATAAAGAATTTCAGTTTGATTGCTGTCATAGATTAGTAGATATTGAGAACCGTCAAAATATTTCGGATGGTTACCATATTGAATTGTTATATATATATAGGCCATAGAATGTTTGTATTATTAGATGGCAATTATTGCGTAGGTTCATTGTTCAAACGTTGACTTCGATCGCATGATTAGGACACACGAAATCAAACCTTAGTTTTAAAGTCTCGCACAGGTGCCATCTTGAGGTTATGTAAACAATTGAATTAAATTTGATGTCAGCACATTACAATGTGTATAAACATTTGCTGTACCATGTTTCACTGCGTTCGGTTGGTTAAATCGCGGCAGAAAACTATTTAAATGTTTCAACTTTGCTTGGCCGCCATGTTCGGTTTGTACTTAACAGGTTTTTGAAAGTCACATAGGTGAACTTTTTATAGTACCCTTTATCACCGTACAAAATTTCAGGGTGATATCAGTAATAGGTTTGGAGATATAGAATGACGGTGAAATATTTTGCACAGCCGCCATGTTGGATTGGTGAGACGTAATGAAATTTAAAGGGCACAGTTGGAGTCGGCCAAAATAGTACTATCACCTTACCGAGTTTCATTGAAATCGCTTCAGAAGTATAGATTTTATTAGGGACACACACACGGACGAAAGGTGATCTCATAAGCCTACTTTTTTCATAAATGAAAATAGGCTACAAATATTGACACACGTGAATTTGAAAATGCCAAAGTGTACGTGAAATATATGAGATATATTCAACTACACGGGGATGATGACCACGATGTTCCAAGCCCCTAAAATGAATTAATCACTATAACCTTAAACTATGAAAGATTTAACTTCCATATTCAGGTGCAGACTATCTCTATGTTCCACCCCATAAATAAACATCAATCATCATTAATCTTCTTTCGTTGTTCCTTATTTGAAAGGTTGAGACATCGTGGTCATTTGGACTCGTGTATTTAGGTGTGTGTAATTATGTGATAACCTGTGTTATTGTGAGGGCTTAACTACAGTGCATTTGTAAACTGGGGATAATATTGGGAAGGAGGTGGCCGGGGCCTTAAGTTAGGAACCATCCTGGCATTTGTCTGGAGTAGATGTAGGCTAGGAATCCAGGGAAAACCACTTCCAAGAAGACGGCTAAGACAGAAAAAGAACCCACCTCTTCTCAGTTTTCCCTCAGACAGAATTCAAATATCTTGGCAGAGCTGGGAATCAAACCCGGATCTCCGGGGCGACAACCAAGAATGCTAGCCGCTACACCACGAGGTGGTTATGTATTTTTAAATCATTCGTTTTTTTTTGTTCTGTTATGTTTTTACTTTTGTTTTAACACTGGCCTTGTAGATGGAATTATGAACATTCCACATGCTATTTTTCTATCACTTGACAGTATAACTGGTAGCAACACTGAATATTTTGTTTATATTTTAACTAGCAACCCACCCCGGCTTCGCTCTGGAACAGTTATGAATGCATTGCGCTTATTAATCGATGTCAAAGAACTACGACCTATAACCGTTTCCTGTCTCGGCATGTGCAACGAATTCTTGTCAGACGTAATTTAAGAATGGCGAGGTGCATGAAACACAAATCCCCCTTCCGTCCAATCTTAACTTGACTGTGTATTTTGCGGTACGAAAAGTTCACAGGCGAAATGAAGAAAAGCCGAGCTGCACTTCCAGGGAAACTCCAAACACAACCACTCTTCTCTACAGTCTTAACACGACTCGACAGTTCGCTGCTGACTGTATCTGGGGTAATAGGCTCGCCCGATAGCTAGGCTGTAACTGGGGTGATAGGCTCGCCCCTAGCTACCTTGTAAACTGTTGCCTCATTAATTGAATTGAAATTATTGGAAAAAATGAAAACGTAAAAATACTTATAGTGGGCGATGTATTGAAGATAGAGATATGCTCTCACGGACTCTTTTGTAGAACTTTTCATGCTGAACAATTCTTACACTCATAGTATATTGATATGTTTAACGGTTTGCCCAGCGTAAGTTAAAAAGCGCATGGACGCCAGTTCTTTTTCGACTTTTTCACTGAAATCGTTACTGCTTGACTTCCTTTGATCATAAATAAATTATTTTCTACAGAAACCTTCCTCGAGATATCCTTTACAGAATGGTGAAAACCGCATCAAAATCCATCCAGTGGTTCTCGAGATTATCCGTGACATCCAAGAATCGGGGACTTTGTTTTATACCAAGTAGTGATAATTGCACCCAAATAGCCAAATTGCCAGTCTTAACACGACTCGACAGTTCGCTGCTGGCTGTATCTGGGGTAATAGGCTCGCCCGATAGCTAGGCTGTAACTGGGGTGATAGACTCGCCCCTAGCTACCTTGTAAACTGTTACCTCATTAATTGAATTGAAATTATTGGAATAAATGAAAACGTAAAAATACTTATAGTGGGCGATGTATTGAAGATAGAGATATGCTCTCACGGACTCTTTTGTAGAACTTTTCATGCTGAACAATTCTTACACTCATAGTATATTGATATTTTTAACGGTTTGCCCAGCGTAAGTTAAAAAGCGCATGGACGCCAGTTCTTTTTCGACTTTTTCACTGAAATCGTTACTGCTTGACTTTCTTTGATCATAAATAAATTATTTTCTACAGAAATCTTCCTCGAGATATCCTTTACAGGATGGTGAAAACCGCATCAAAATCCATCCAGTGGTTCTCGAGATTATCCGTGACATCCAAGAATCGGGGACTTTGTTTTATACCAGGTAGAGATAATTGCACCCAAATAGCCATATAGAATTACATTACGTATAACACTTCCACATGTTTGCCTATTCTCTTAGGCTATTGTTCTCAATCTTTTCGAGCTTAGTTCTATGTGTTATCGTTCACAGATTTGACTCTATAAATCACATACACACGCTGGAGTTGCGTCATGACAGTTCTTGTCTTTGCATATTAGATGGTGGAAGCCGAGAGTAGACAGTCTAGTCAAGACATGGCGCACTCCGTAGTTCGGAGCCAACATGTCCGAACCGTCATGGCGTAGAACTGAGGCCAGACTGTTGCTCGTTTACCCTCCATGGTTCTCAGTTGGTTTCCATAAGCCCTGGGGTGTTGTAACACAAATCGGAGCTTGATGTCTTCAATTAGAAACGTCTCTCTTGCTAGAAGATAAACCAGTCTTCCAGTTGTTTTGGACAGTCTCAGTGCTTTCTTGATATACTTTGATTTCACATTTTCTAGTGTCTCTAGCTAGATGTCCGTGAGATGGTTCCATACAATCTCTATACCGTTTGTTAGGATTGGCATGATTTTTGCTTTGGATAAGTTCATGACTGATTTTCTTTAGGTTCCCCGTTTTCAACTCAAAACGTTATAATCGCTCTGTTTACCAGTTAAGTTTTACAGGTTATGTGTACTTACAACGTACTGCTAGCTGATCCTGGTATCGAAGTTATTCACTAATCACACGAATGTGAGTGTAACCTAATGCTCTCATGTAAGCAAAATGATAATAATATCGTATGGCCTCGGATGACGGGTGCAAGCTTTGTTTATTGACGCCCAGAGGACAGCTTGCATGTCGAATGCTCCTTTGAGCGCTATGAAAGTCAAGGAGGTTATATATCTAAGCTCCTTGACACTGCAGCGCTTTCTAGTAGAGAAAGGAGGAAATTTTGTGTTGGCGGAAAATCCAGAGATTAATTTTGGCACTATGCACACGGTCTACTTAATTCAAATGGGTTCTTTAACACGCCAACAACGTATGACATGCGTAAGTTTATCGTGATTTTTGTCGCCTTTCAAAAATCCCTTAGCACGACCAGGAGCGAGCCTACAAACTAGGGGTTGGTTCGACACGATAACCACACACACACCGTGGCAATCATTTATGAAAGATGCTGTATCGGTGTAGCATATGTGAATACGCACCCGGCCAGGCCAGTGGTATGGCCACTATTTGTGAGTTCCTGAGTAAGTACATTATTCAGTATTATCCGTCAGGGACGGCATATCCAAGTACAGACTCAAGGGCGTGAAAAGAGTACGTGTGTGTCTACTGTAGTCTCTTGGGAGACCGTGTAGTCACGTCCCAAGGAGCACGGAGCAAGATTAACGCTATTACCACCTCTCCTGCTAGCACTTTGAGCTGCTACTTCTCCTTGGAAACTTCACGTAATGTAATACAAGTTCATCACGGTGTGTCCTACCACAGACAGGTGAGAAACAAGCCGACCGCAACATCTACAGTAACAACAATTTTACGTCTGAAGTTGGAATAACTATTCGACACAGTCTGCGCTAGTTTCCTTTACAAGCATGCCTATTACACATTAATCTGAGCATGTTTTAACACTACCCCATATTTGGTGAGATTCTTGTATAGAATGAACTCGAGTCCAAAGTAATACATGATATTAAATTGAATTTAATTTTTAATACAATTTAGTAAGTTAAAACAATTATGTGTAAGAGAATTACATTTTAAATTTTAAAATAAAATAAATTTGACCTAATTTGAATTAAATTTTGAAATAAAGTAAGTCCAAATTAAATTAAAATGACATAACATTAAAAATTTAAAATTATAAAAATAATTAAATTAAATTAAATTAAAAATTACATTAAATAATAATAATAATAATAATAATAATAATATCGTATGGCCTAGGGTGCCGGGTACAAGCTTCGTTATTTGACACCCAGAGGGCAGCTTGCATGTCGAATTTCGTTGTTCCTTGAAGCACTATGAAAGTCAAGGAGGTTAGATATCTAAGCTCCTTGAACACTATAGCGCTTCTAGTAGAGAAATAGGAACTTTCTGTTGGCGGAAACTCCCGATTTTAATTTCGCATTTTGAACACGGCCTACTGAATTCAAATGGGTTCTTTGACATGCCAACATCGTATGAGATGCGTGTCGTAATTTTTGCCGCCTTTCAAAAATCACTTACTACGGCCAGGAGCAAACCTGCAAGCTTGGGGTTAGTAGACCGACACGTTAACCACTCACCCACCGTGGCAAGCTATTAAATTTAATTAAAAATTAAACTAAATTAAGAAATTAAATTAGATTAAAAATTAAATTACATTAAATTAAAAATAAATTATCAAAATAAATAAATAAATAAATAAATAGCCTACCACATCCCTATTCTAAAATTACCACTACACACATTACTAGTCACCACAGAAAAACGGGACAGATGACCAAGATGATCCGAGCCCCTAAAATGAACTACAGTAACTAAGAAAATCACCCCATGGTCAATCGCATTAGCATGCGAAGTTGTTCAAATCGGTTATCATAATACCTGTTAATAGCATTTAGAGACGTCGAGGTGTCAGAATATTCTCCCGTTGCAGTTTAAAATGATCCAGAATATGTAGCATACCGGAACTAGTCTTTTACATAAGTTCGAGGGAGCTAGTTTGTTGCAAAAACAAAACAAACAGCAAATAATAAATACCCATGGCAAACGTCTTGCTTTTATTTCAAAAAACGTAAAAACGTGATTCATCGGACCATACTATACACTTCCAATTAACTCGCGTCTACTTTCGGGGTTGTTTGTCCCATTGAAGACGTGCAATTTGGTAACTGCTACACTCTACTATACTGTACTGCCATGGTCATATGACAGAGGTAATGTGTAATATGACCGCTTAGCAGCAGTACAACACCATCTACAACGTTCCAAAGCAACTAGTGTGCTCTTTCTTCTTTATCCAATGAGCTAATAAACACCCTTAAATTTCAACGATGTGAACCAAGACCAATAAATATAATCGAAATCAAAGTATGTTTGCAGTGCTTTCTCAAGAAATAAATATAGGTTTTTAGTCCCTCTTCTCGGAAAATTGCTTCATGTTCATCTTTCTCCGCCCTCTCAGCTGTTATAATGCAAACACTTCATCAGCAGTTGCTTGAACAAATATTATCAGATTTTTAAAAACTTGTTTTCCTCGTTTTCGTCCCTTGCCACGGGCCTTTTTTTTGGTTTAGTTTGTTTTCGTTTATTTATTTTGTTGTTTTTACAACGAACGAGCTCCCTCGAGCGTTCAGCATTTCATGCTGGTGCTTGGACAGGCTGCTGACCACACACCATTGCTATCCAGTTGAAGTTCTGCTTTTTTAGAGGAAGTAATTGGTGCTCTTTTAGAGTACTCTTAATTCTTTATACCGTTGCCAGTGCTGCTTCAATTGGAGGCTTGACTATCAGTCCCACATACTTATACACTATCTGTTTTATATGTTTTATAACTTGTGTTGTAATTCTTAATACTATTACGCCAAACAAAACAAAGTAAGAAAGAACTATTCAATTAGATGGCATGTTGTCTTTCACGGTCAACGAATTAAAACGCAGCAATTTTCTAGGTTTATGCCATGTCTTGTGTAGGGTTTCTCCTAGGAACATCAAGATAGGCTCACAAGAGCTAGAAAATTGCTGAGTTTTAATTATTCAATAATTCTTGAACATCTATCCATATGTTTTGGCTTGACAAAGAAACATTCTTCAGCTAAAAGTTCCAATTAAGAATATTAATTAAGATATCGTTGAGTCAAATCTATAAATTACTGATTACTAAGAACAATAATTTACTATGACTAAACCTCAGAAATAATTATTAAAAGAAATGGATATCCTTACAAAGAACGAATTTTAATATGACAATATTTATTTGTATAATTATGAGTAGCTTATTAAAATGAAGTGGTGATCATAACCTATGTCACCTCCTTTTTCATGAAATCTCTAACTACTGGACGTGACATTTCACTTCAAAAAACTCATATTATCATCAATAGGGCTCGGATGTTTAAGACCTAAAAATAACCCAAAATATGCAAGCAAATATGACCTTAAAATTGACAAAATATGACTCAAAATGACTGATTTAATTATGGGTGTTTTTTAATTATAAATCCAAGCGACAATCCCTTCAAGATTAAAGTGTTAACTAAATGTTTTATTCCTATTTTCATAATAATATTCTGAATATAAATGTTTAAGTGGTTATTTACGGTCTATTTCTGTAAACACTTGTTCCCGTTCGGTAAGTTGAGGACGATTGCTCACCTACAGCTGACGTCAAACTAACGAAATATGATGTTCTTACCAAAAATGCTCAAAATATGACCTAATGGTAAAAAATGTTCGAAATAGGCATTAATATGACAAATAAAAGCCACTGTATTGTGACGATAATCACTTGATTTGCATCAGAAACCAATCGGGGATGAAAATAGAGGCAAAGAAGCAAATATGATCTTTCCTAAACATCCGAGCGCTAATCATCAAATACACATTCAGGCATTTTTAATCATATTTTCCTCCTTTCCTTCTCTTGTATGTGTTTTAGTTGTTGTCTGCCACTTCTCGTGTTCTTGCTGGATTGTTTGGCGGCTGCTCTCATACTGAAATCTTAAGCCTTTCTATTGGACCAGTATTCTCTATTTTCTTGCTGATCGTTCCTCGAACCATTGCCTGGACGCGTTGTGGTGAACTTCTGTAATGCATGTGACGTATGGCAACGTTGCAAAGCAAGGCGAAGGTAGAGCGATGTAAACAGTGTGACAATCAGTTTGCTCTGATCTTATGAGTAACAACAAAACCTCTTATTACACTCCAGTGCCTTCGCTCTTATGAACAAACAAAAGTTTTTTTCCCTAAATTGTATGCCCTAATCAAACTTTCGGCAAATTTGCCTCTCTCTGTAGCTACTGGTAGGCTACTGCCGAACGGAGTTTGAGTTGGTTGAAAACATACTTAAGAAATTCTACTTCTGAAAACAGACTCAATGTTCTAGTATTGTCATCTATTCACAGAGGCATACATCTCACTGACGATGAAGTTATGAACCGATTTGGCAATGCTTCAAGAAACCTTGACTTTATATTATAGTGTGAGTTGTAAATCAAAACAGTAACATTAATTCTTTCGATGTAAATACTATCAAGTGAGCAAGAAGATTGTATTAATAAAAAGTATCATAAAATGGTCTTAGTTGTGTTTGACATTAACCAACCATAAACCATCAGAACAAATTGGTTGAAAAAGTGATGTCAGATAGCGTTAAATCTCATCATTTTGCACCAAATTAGACAAAAGTTTCGCGGGGAGAACCCCGGACCCCCTATTCTTTGGGCCTATACCATGCACCCTAACTCCCGTTTGAGCACCCCCCGAAATAAAATTCTATATACGCCCCTGCCTGGTTTCAACTGTCAGACGGTAGCGACTCCTGTCATTTATTGTGTCTTGCTGAATATTAAGTTCACCAAAATCCTTCTCATCTTGTTTAATCCTCAGGGAGCCATTAGCTTTACCCTTCTTGGCTACCTTGAAGATCTTAAAAGACAGCCCGTAGTGGTCCATTCTGCACAGGTGGCCGTAGAAAGCCAGACGTCTCCTTCTGATTGCATTTGTAAAGTTTTCCTGGTGTTTGCAGAGTTTACAATTTGGTTTGTATCAACGTCTTCCATCTGGTAAGATCCTTGGTCCCACTATTTGTTTTTGCAAGAATGTCCTTTCCTGTACTTTTTTTTTTTTTTTTTTTTTCAACAAACGAGCTCTCTTCTATATTCAGCATGTCCTGCCGGAGCGTGATTAAATATGACCAGCAGTTGAACCAGGTCCACCTAAGTGTGGTGCAAATAACAAGACCGTTACTACATCACGTGGCATGTGACGTCAAGAACAGAAACAGAGATTAGAAAAGTCCCTTATGGCAACAATCCGTCTAATACGACTTAATATTGCACACTATGTCACCATAATGGATCTGTGTAGTTCAGTCAGTAGAAACGTAGGTTCGAAACCCACTCAGAAACAAAGCCACCACTTTAACTTCCCCAAATGAAAATTTGTATCGCATTGAAAGCGATCATGCACATTCTAGAGATTCATTTTCGTATTAATCTACCGTCATTAGGAGATTATAATTTGCTTTTCAGTACATTAGACTGTATATCTGCAGGTTGTCCACGATAGACTGGTTGCGTGGCGCAGCAGTAAAGTTCTCACCTGCCGTGCCCAAAGTTGCAGGATCGAATCCATTTGAGGGTGCGCAAATGTGATGAAGCCGTTGCAGTGTATTTACTGCCACGTTAACGTTCACCTTCGGAGAAATATTCCGGCATCTCGGCGTGTCTAAAAGCCTCAGTAGCTAAGACGGACATAAAACCAATTACATTATTAATTTCCACTAAAAACTAGTCACAACTGGAAACTATTTGATTAAGAGTTGAAACTCATTTTGAGTTTCCCTTTGAGTTCAGCATGTACACGTAGTAGGCCTAATTGTAGCCTCAATCATTGTGGCTACACTGTGGTGATTTGACAATCTTATATTTTTAAATGTTGCACTTGTTTTATCTCTGTCCTTGTCAATATAATGAATAAAATTTCACCTGCTATTTGGATATCATTTGATAATATACCAGGCAGCCACACTCAATAACATTCAGTCCGGAGTGAACTGTGAACAGGAGCAGACGCCGTAGGACTCAGATTTCGTTCCATTTTAGTGCAGTGTATAATTTGTGCATTATAACCACTCACAATAGGCCAATTTAAATAGGAACGATTGATTTAGAACGTAATTAACAAAATAGTGTAGACATCATTTCTGAATCTGGTCACAATAATAATTCAATAGAACACAGGTTAACATATTTAAAATACATTAAAAATAATGCAACAACTATAGAAGTGAACAATAACATCTGTAAATAAGATTGACGCGTTACGCAAGTTTTTACGAATTAATGCAATAATTGTGCATCAGTCTAATTCATAAACATCGTACATTAACTAAGCCTAAGTGAGCAGGATCTAAAGATGAATGCTTAACGTTCGAAACGTGTGATCCAATTTAAGTGCTCTCATTTTGTACATAAAAGCGTTTTGTTTTGTGATAAATATCTCATGTGATGTTTTTCATGTTCGGGCATATAAATAGCCTACTTGTTTTTCCGCCTAATGTGACTGGGCACAATTTGTGTTGACCGACCAGAAAGCTTTCTTTATTAGAACCCGGCAACACTGAGAATTGGCTTCTATCGCTTCAACAATGATATTCATGCAAAACTTTCTAATATTCTTACAGTAAATTCTGGGTATCCCGTTTTCAACTCCTAAAATTATGGTCACCAAAGAGAGTCAATACAGGAAGCTAAGTGATTCAGTAATTGTTCAATGAGGGCATTGTAATAGTTTTTGGTTGTGTTATATTTAATCTGTAACTGAATTCGCATAGTTTCATTTCACATTTCACGGAAGCAGTTCGTAGTTCGTCCCAGGCATTCTTTCAGTGTGAATATCGTTTAATTAGGATGGCTTATTGTTCTGCTTGAAGGTACGATGGTTGCGTTTAAACTATATATTATAAACTTTTCATACGTTTTGTTAATTTACAGATTGGATACTGGTAGTAATATCTGTAAGTTTACTCACATTATCAATTGGTTAAGTAAAGCCTCCGTGGCTTAGGCGGCAGCACGCCGGCCTCTCACCGCTGGGTCCGTGGTTCAAATCCCGGTCACTCCAAGTGAGATCTGTGCTGGACAAAACGGAGGCAGACAGGTTTTTCTCCGGGTACTCCGGTTTTCCCTGTCACAATTTCATTCCAGCAACACTCTCCACTATCATTTCATTTCATCTGTCATTCATTTAATCATTGCCCCAGAGGAGTGCGTCAGGCCTCGGCAGCCGGCACAGTCCATATCCTCGCCGCTAGATGGGGGGCTTCATTAATTCCATTCCCTGACCCAGTTGGAGACAGGAAGCAGGCTGTGGATTTTCATTTTCATTAATTGGTTAAGTCTGGTATTGAGTGTAAGATAGACATCGGAACTTTCAATAAAACATTCCTATCAGGCCATGGATGGTGATATAGAAATAGAGATGTTGGCAACTGCTGGCAACTGTTTAGCTTCTAGAAGTCGAGGGACGGCCATTTGAGCATCAGATTGAGAAATATTCAGGAAAGCCTCCGTGGCTTAGGCGGCAGCACGCCGGCCTTTCACCGCTGGGTCCGTGGTTCAAATCCCGGTCACTCCATGTGAGATCTGTGCTGGACAAAACGGAGGCAGACAGGTTTTTCTCCGGGTACCCCGGTTTTCCCTGTCAAAATTTCATTCCAGCAGCACACTCCACTATCATTTCATTTCATCAGTCATTCATTTAATCATTGCCCCAAAGGAGTGCGTCAGGCTTCGGCAGCCGGCACAATTCATATCCTCGCCGCTAGTTGGGGGCTTCATTCATTCCATTCCTGACCCGGTCGGAGAATGGAAGCAGGCTGTGGATTTTCATTGAGAAATATTCACAGTTTGACTAAAGTCTGGTCTGCATGTTTGTCTACAATCTAGTTTAGAGGATGACAGTCTGGTTTGATTGATTGCATCAATCGTCGTTTATAGACAGCATTGAAGCCATTTTTTAGTGTTGCCTTGTTGATACAGTAATTGATATTGCAACTTTTCAGTCGGTATACACAATACTATCCCAATACAGGGTTAGGTAAAAAAATATTCTGAAAATAATAAATGTGATTAGATCTCTCTATCTTTCTCTCTCTCTCTCTCTCTCTCTCTCTCTCTCTCTACCCCTCTCTTTCTTCATCCATATATATTTGTCATGGACTGCAGGAAATTGAGAGAACTATGCGATGACATGTTTCGCTCGTCAAGCGAGCATCATCAGATCCAAAAATACAAAACAAAATATATTGTCAATCGTTGTTGTATGGAAATGCGCACTGACTGATGACGGCGGGCTTCACTGACATGGGTGTTAACATACCTGAAGCATCGCAATTTGCTCATTGTTGTTTCTTCATTTGCATATTTGACCATAACTCCCTTAAAGAGATGTGGCTTCGGTGGCGGAGTTGGTAGCATGCTGAGCTTCTATGCCCAAGGTCGTGGGTTAAAACTCGGCCGAAGTCGTCAAAATTTTTAAGAGCGTTAAAATCCCTCAGTATGCCTTCCTTCGGAGGGGGAGTAAAGTCGCCGGTCTCATGTCATAGATTTATGGTATGTGAAAGAATCTTCCACTAATTACACTTGTGTGAAACTAAATTATAGGTTAGATTTGACTAACGCTCTTAGGTTCCAACGTTCGTCGCCAGGAGCCGACTGCGGTGGCATCAAGTAACCAAGTTCAGAACTAGTTGTCGTTGACGGTGGCGTTTGGTAGCAAAAGTAGAAACTACTTGAAAATTGAATGGATGCAGTCCTTACTTGAATTAAAAACAGATAACACACACTAATACATCCAACACAATTAACACCGATTATCAGACAGATTCTACACACACCCAAAGTACACGGGGATATATGATCTCGTTGTCGCATCCCCTAAACGGAGGAACCAACCAACCATCCCTTTAAGAGAAACACCATAATTAATCAACTTAATTCGTCGCAGAACATGTTGATTTAGATCGAGGTTGTTAACCATAGTTTTCTCGTAGTCTGCATTACTATTGCCTTTATCTAGTTGAAGATGGTATATTGGCTTTCACGGCCGGTGAATTTAAACTCAGCAATTCTTCTAGGTTTGTGCCGTGTCTTGTGTGGGGTTTCGCCTAGGACACCAAGCTGGCTCATCGGCGGGCTCTTGGTGTCCTCGCCCGGAGCCCCATAGGAGTAACGAACAGCTACTCTAGTTGTATGTATTCCTTCTACTTGTAATGCAAAATAGAGTGCTCTAGTTGCTATGTTTACCAGTAAGCTGGTTTCCTCTATTATACTCAGAGATCTCCTAGATAGAAGATCTCTTGTCGTTCTTGTATTGCACAATAACAGTGTTCAAGTTACCAATACAATAGCTTTCACTGGGGGTCTACGTTGCTTCACGTCCGTAGGTTTAACCAGCACTCTGCCCTACACGTGTCCTCCGGGTGGTGCTAAGAAAGCAACAGTGATAAGATGAGACCGAACTGTCAGAAACGACCTCTCGGTCAAGGAAAATGGAGGAGAAACACACCTAGAGGACCTTTTTAGGGCCCTCAAGTTCGTAACATTGGCCCTTCATTGAAAATATGCCAGCTTAACGTCGAAGGCATTAGCAGAACAAAGTGTGAACACCTAGCAAAGATTCTCAAAGAACATCAGACTCACATCATCCTGCTTCAAGAAACCCACACCGAAAATGATCTCCAACTGCAGTCCAGAGGGAAGATTCCAGGATTTAAATTAGTGTCCGCAATAAACCATGCGAAGTACGGGATTGCCACCTATGTGAGGAGCGATATCACACACTATCAAGTCTTGCCATCTTCCGCAGATAATGAAATATTTACTACCTCAATCAAAATCTGTGATTTGACAGTAGTCAACGTATATAAACCTCCTGGAACTCCCTGTCCATCTCCCGCCAATTCCAACTTTGCAAAATCCAAGTATAATTGCAGGGGACTTTAACAGCCATCACACACTATGGGGATACAAGGAGAACGACAGAAATGGGGAAAAGCTTACTGACTGGATGGAAACGGAAAACCTTAAACTTATCTATGATGCCAAGGATAAGGCTTCCTTCTCTTCTGCACGATGGAACAAAGAATACACCCCGGATCTCTGTTTTGTAACGCTGTCACAACACCCACTTAGCAACATACGACGCACAGTGCTCAACAAATTTCCTCACAGTCAGCACAGACCAATCATTCTCCAGTCTGGATTGCTTGTGCCTATTGTTCACTCCTGCCCGAAACAGAGATGGAATTTTAAAGAAGCCAATTGGGATGAATTTTCTAAACAGATTGACTCCAACCTGCGATGGATAAGACCTATCCATAGCAACTACAGCAGATTCATCGGTGTAGTTAAAAGTGCAGCAAAACGATGTATCCCAAGAGGATATCGTAAACAATACATCCCCGACTGGAACGAGGAGAGTGAAAGGCTCTTCAAAGAATTTGAGGCCAATGGTGTGCCAGATACGGCTTCTGAACTTTTACAATCCTTAGATGAAAACAGGAAGAGAATTTGGCAAGAAACTGTTGAGTCCCTAGACTTCACTCACTCCAGCAGGGAAGCTTGGAGCCTGATCAGGAAATTGGACACATCAAACAGCAAAATTAGACCAAAAACAAGCATCAGTCTAAATGACATGGCCAAGCATATGATCTCTACCTCAAAGGTTTCAGTTGAAAAGCATCATAGAAGACACGTAAAGCAACTCTTCAAGGAAAAGAAACGTTTGGCCCTGCGATCATCTGAATTCTCTGTCCCATTTCAACCACCAGAAATTAAGCAGGCCATAGAAAGTTTAAAACCTGGGAAAGCGGCAGGTGCTGATGGTATATATCCAGAGTTCATTCTACATCTTGGACCAGCTGCTGTCAAATGGCTTACTAACTTCTTCACGAACATTCTAGAGACACCTACCTTCACTCTTCAAGAAGACAAAAATAGTAGCTGTATTAAAAACATCTAAGGACCCAACAAAAGTTGAGAGTTACCGGCCAATAGCACTCCTCAGTGTCACAATGAAGCTTCTGGAAAGGCTGATACATAACAGGATCTCTGCGACAATCAATCAGCATACTCCAGTCGAGCAGGCTGGATTCAGACCTGGACGTGGATGTGATGAACAGGTTTTAGCACTAGTTACCCATATTGGAAATGGCTTTGAGAACAAAAAGGTAAGCACGGGTGTTTTCTTAGATCTGACAGCTGCATATGACACCGTGTGGCAAGATAAGCTCCTTCTTAAATTTATCAGTATCATCCCTTGCCTGAAACTCACCACATTACTCAGTAACATGCTGAGTAATAGGTACTTTCAGATATTGTCAGAAGACTCCAGGAGTAAAGTACATAGGATAAATGGTGGACTCCCTCGGGGCTCTATATTGGCCCCTCTACTATTCAACCTGTACTCATATGATCTCCCAGCAACGAAATCAAAAAAATTCATCTATGCAGATGACATCGCATTGGTTGCCCAACACCAACGCTTCGATGAGCCTGAGTCGATGCTTACATCAGACTTAAAGATCCTAGACAGCTACTTTCGTCAGAACAACCTTAGACCTAACCCTCAGAAAACTGTTGTGTCTACCTTCCACTTGCGGAATAGAAGTTCTGGGTACAAACCAACCATACCATTCAGAGGAGAGAATCTACAATACTGTAGTAACCCAAAATACCTGGGAGTCACCCTGGACAGGTCGATGACTTACAAGAATCACCTCTGCAATGTATCAGCCAAGATCAAGACCAGGAATAACATCCTTCAAAAGCTGGCGGGTACATCCTGGGGTGCTAATGCTCAAGTCCTGAGATCCACTGCTCTTGCACTTTCTTATTCCGTCGCTGAATATTGTTGCTCAACCTGGCTTAACAGTGCTCACATTGGACTAGTAGACACCCAGCTGAACCAGGCAATGCGTATCATTACAGGGTGCATCCCTACTAACACACACTGGCTTCCCACCCTAAGCCACATACCACCTCCATCCCTAAGAAGATCACAGTCACTGCTTAACTTATGGAAGAAAATAGAAAACAATCCTCACCTCCCTATTCATTCTGATACAGCAGCTTCTCCAACCAAACGACTGAAATCCAGACACCCTTCTTGGCGTACTGCAATGATTCTACAGGACACCTCATTTAATGTATCGGACGCCTGGAAAGAACAATGGCATCTGCAATCCTTGTTACCAAATCATCACATCATTAAGAACCCCTGCAAGTGCCCTGATGGATTTTCCCTTCCCAGACGACAGTGGAGGACGCTAAACCGTATTAGGACCGGCCAAGGTAGATGTGGAGCCACTCTCTTCAAATGGGGATGGAAGGCATCACCTCAATGTGACTGCGGAGAAGAGGAACAGACAGTGGACCACATTACATTCGAGTGTCCTTTACGTGCATATAGAGGCTCTATAGAAGACTTACACTGTGTCTCAAGCGAAGCCCTTCTCTGGCTCTCAACTTTAAACATGGAACTCTAGTTATGAACTTGAGATGGTAGTTGTACTGTATATATTGTATATAATATTTTATTCATCATACGCTAAATAAATAAACTGCAGGGACCTACTGTATACAAGGTGTCCTGTTCTTCTGTATGTATAATAGAGTCCTCGAATGTTGAAGGTAGGTTAGAGAGACCTAGAAGGTAATAGAGTCGTGAGATACGAATGCCCTGTGGTCTTGGTAATTAAAGAGACCCAGCTGACACACGAGAGAGGAGTTAATCTTGTGCCAACTTTTAACTAGCCTCGTCGGAAGTTAATGAAACCCTCCCGGTAAGGTAAATTACAGCACGGCACTAAATTTACTACTCGGCATACTCTAGGACAGTCGGCAATAACTGAGATATCCCGAAACTTTTAAATAGTACAATCTCTTCAAATCATAAATACACACTGGGGATTTTTATAGCGTAGTCTGTTTTGCAATAGAAACCAAACTGCCTTTAAGAACAGTTCTACCTTTAAGAAATAGTTTATTAATTTAGCCAATACGCATAACGAATTAATTTAATATGATAAGTCCCCATAATTTGGCATGGACTGCAAAAACTAAAATAACTAAGTTTCGCAGCACTTTATTGTCCTGGCTTAGCAGTTTTTACCCACCTACCTTCGCAGCCAAATTTCCAACTTGAAATATAGGGGATGTCTCATAAGTAAGGTTCGGATGTTTAGGAAATGTCATATTTTTTTTCCTTGACTAGATTTTCATTAAATGCTCTAATTAAGCAGGAGTTCAATGTTCCTAGTTCATTTTAGGTTTATAGAGCATATAAATAATTAGGACCATTTTCATAGTTATTGTCATTTCTCATCAATAGTAACGTTTTAAGGTCATATTTTGGTAATATTTTAGGAGTAGGTGGTGGACGTAAAATATGGTATCCGCAAGGTTGCTGTGCGTTAGTGGCGCTGAAAATTTAAAAACTTGTGAATATTTAACTGTTACAGGAAATATGATTTGTGTCGCAGTCTTTAACGCGAGAAAAAATGAAGAATATGCTGCTTTTCGCGAGTCTTTTTAAACATTCTGCCATAAACATTTGATGAAATCATTTTTATTGTAGTCCTATTCTTGGAATCAGAGTAGATGTTAACAATTTTTAAGGTTTGAATGTAGAATTAATAATAAAAATAACATTCACTGTTTTATTAACACTTGTTTTTAGAAAGAATGTAAATATATTAGGGCATATTGTACCCGGTTTGGATCATATTTCAGTATTTTTAGGGCATATTTGCCTGCATATTTCTCGTTTCCTTAGGTTCTAAACATCCGACCCTTACTCATAAGTAATGTCGTTTTCTAAAGAAAGTTTTCTTTGTAAAGTTTTCTGATAAGAAATTAAAACTATTCTTCATAGTAGAGACCATCAGATTCTATGGTCTTGAACCATCTTTCAGCGAGGTTTCTTATCCCGCGACGGTATCAGTCTCTGGGTTTTGATGCGTAGAATTCAGTGAGACCCACTTCCTCGGCGTCAATGTTTTCGAAATTTCTGCCACGCAGGAAATGGGTCATGGCAATCTGAAGGCGCAAGATCAGGGCTGTATGATGGGTGTGGTAACAGTTCGACTTCTCGCAATTCCTGAATTATTGCCATGGTTGTTCGTGTAGTATGAGGTCTTGCATTGTTCTGCTGCAAGAGAACTCCATGGACTCGTTCCAGTTGTTGAGCTGCACGTCCGTTTGGAATGAACTCCCAGTGAAAAATTCCACCAGACACACATCACTTAGAGGCCGAACCGATCCTCTTTGACGATGACTTTGCCAGGTTGGTGGGGACTGAGCCTATGTTTCGAGGAGTCAGCTTTGCGGTAATAGACCCATTTTTCATCACATGTGATATTCTCCTGATAAATCTTCCATCCATGGGGTTACCGATAAGCTGACGACAGATATCCACTCTACGTTGTTCAGGGGCCAATTCATAAGGTACAGATCTGCAGCTTCTGTTTGATTTTCCAAGTTTCTTAATCTGGCGATTAATGGTATCATTTGATGATCCATTCTCGCAATATACGCAATTCTAGTCATGGCCTCCTGTAAATAGCATTGGCGAACCAAAGAAAATCAATTCTATCTTATAAAACAGCAAATTTAAAAAAGACATTACTTATGAGACATTCTAATATTTAATATCATATCAGACCTAACTTTATAAATATGTTTCTGGCTCATAAAAATGATAATGTGGTCTAGATGCATCCATGGACCAGCAGGGCACACTGGATAGAAAACAAGTAGTTCCGTGAATAACTAAATAGCCTATTTTCATATATCCAATTGGTCTTCTCCAATAAAAACTCTCCCACCTACTAAAAGGTCCGCCATGTTGGATTGTTCTATGTGTAGGCGATATAGGGTAGATATGTACCAGTAGATGAAAATTGCGTTGTATCATTACAAAAATGTTCACTTCAACCACATGATTAGGATGAAAAATATAATTAACTTAATTTTAAAATTTCGTGCAATCGCCATGTGTTGTTTATGAAAACAATTGAATTAAACTAGACGCCAATTTTATTAAAATTTGTATAAACGTTTACAGTACCAAGTGTCACCACACTCGGATGATTATATCACGAGAAAACTCAATTTAAAAATTTTAATTTCTCTTGACCGCCATGTTGGTTTTGTACTTAACAGGCTTTCTTAAAGTCGTATATATGAACTTATCTTAGTATTCTCTATCCCCGTACAAAATTCCAGGGTGATATCAGGAACAGTTTTGGATATATAGAATACCGGTGAAATATTTCGCGCACCCACCATGTTGATTGGTAAAACATATTAAAATTTGAAAAACGCGGCCGACGTCAGACTTGGTAGTAGTATTTCCTTACCAAGTTTCATTGAAATCGCTCAAGCTGTTTACATTTTATCAGGAACACACACACCCAAAAACAAGGTGATCTCATAAGCCTATATTCCATATGATGAAAATAGTTTAAACACAAAAACCAATTAAGGCAGTGAAATTCACGACACTCTAGATCTCGGTAACCCTATTAAGTAACCCTGCTAATGTGAGGTTTGGAAGAGTTAAGTGTTGACCAAGGGAGGCAGACAAGAAATAAGATAAAAGAGGACTCAGACACAATTGGAAGCAATACTGAGCTGACCTGGGATCCCACGGTCGCCAACTCACGTCCCACTAGTTGTGAACTCCTGAGATGGAGGAACGATGGCCTTGACAGGACATATCTCTCACCTTGAGATGTCGTAAGCATATCAAAATTATTGCCTCGTATAAAAATAACCTAATCACAAGTGCTAAACAATTACCAGAACAATTGACTCATACTAATGAAATGGACTGCGATAACGACTCCCCAAGTCGTTAAATGATACAATCATGGTCGATAAAAATGGAAATATGGTGGACATGATCTCTGGTGTAATTAAACTGTCTTTGTTCTATTGTATTAGTCCTATTCATCTGAATGACAACAAAAGATAAGTCAGTTCAAACGATCTAGATGTGTGCTGCTCCTCCGGGAAGAAAAAGCTCATCTTCAGGGTACCGTGCAGGGAATAGTCCAACGACGCCCGTCTCTGAAGTAAGGTCCCAGATGACGTCTTGACTGGGCTCCTGAGTTCTATTTGGGCTCGTCCCCATGTGATACTTGGCCCCTTCCCCCTGCGTGTCTTTGCAATGCTTCCGGTGAGACCGCAGTTAGGTGGGTGAAAGGTTGGAATTGAAAACACGACGGCAGATTGAACACCTCGTCGTCGGTAGTACTGTCGAACTGTACCGCGTTACCCCGCCCTTTTGTCACAGCCACATACAATATGATGATGATGATGAGGATAATTGTTGCTTTAGGGCCTAACATCTTGGTTATCGGACCCTAATGGTTTGAGTGATTGTGAAGATTAAAATGAAATGTGAACAATAACTAACACTAACTACCAACTTATATACTAGAAGAAGAAAGGGAAAACAAAAGGAAAATAAAGCAAATAAAGGACAGGAGGAAAAGAAATGCCCTCAACCCTCGAAGAATGCCGTTTCAGACACTTGGAACGAAGGAGAGCCATGAAAGGCAGATAGGAAAGTCAAAGAGGAGAGGGTCCGCCCCTGAGGTAATGGATAAAAGGGGGAAAACCGGACCCAGCTCATGAATCCCTCGGGGTCACCAACTCCCGAACTCACCAGCCATGAGCCCCTGAGGGTGTAGCAATATCCAGGGTGCACCATAAGTGGTGGGGCTACATACACCCTGCCTCATTGAGGGCCTTGATCAGAAGGCAGGAGATAACATGAAAATAAAAAGAAGGCTGACCCCTCGCAGAAGGAGGGTATCAGAAAAGGTGAGACAAGGGCCAATTAAGGCGGGAAAGGAAGAGACTCCCTAGGCCTCGCATACACTAATACCGTCGGGGTCGGAAGAGAACAAGAGTTGACCAAGTGAGGTCGACAGGAAAGAAGACGGAGAGGAGCCCGGCACAAGTAAGTGGAAGAAATGCCTGGCTCAGCTGGAGCCCCGTGGTCGCCAACCCACGTCGCACTAGACGTGAGCCCCTGGGGGACCACACACAATAGATTGGACATGTAATCTTTCTGGGCCTCGTCGAGATGGGGACATGTTGATGATGATGATAATTGTTGTTTTAAGGGGCCTAACATCTAGGTTATCGGCCACTAATGGTCTGGGTAATGGCGAAAATGGAAATGAAATGGAAACAAGAACGAAAATTAAGTGAGACTGAAAATACTGGCAAAATGGAACTCAAATTGAAACGACTCACAAAATGGAGAGCGGTAATACTTACAAAAAGGAACTTAGAAGGAAAATACTCAGAAAAGGAATAGATTGAAAAATACGCATAAAATTTAGAGGTTCAAAATACGTACAAAATGCAATGGAGAGTCGAAATACTTACAAAATGCAATTGAAAATACTTGCAAAATTCAAATGAGAATGAAAATACACAATGAAATGTAGACTGAAAATGGCCATTTCAGATTCAAAATACTCACAAAGTGCAACTGAAATTCAAAATACTTACAAATTGCAATTGAAATTCAAAATGCTTACAAAATGTATGGTTGATTCAAACTACTCATTTGGATTACCAATACTTACAAAATGCAATTTAGATTGAAAATATGTACAAAATATAATTTAAATTCAAAATACCCACAAAATGCTATTGAGAATCAAAATACTTACAAAATGCCCACCATACAAAATGCAATTTAGATTGAAAATATGTGCAAAATACGATTTAGGTTGAAAATACTTAAAAATGCAATTAAAATTCAAAATACTCACCCTGCATTGAAAGACTTACTAAAAAGCAATTTAGATTGTCAATCCTTAAAAAATGCAATTGAGATCGAAAAGACTTACAAAATACAACTTACATTGAAAATACCTACAAAATGCGTTGTAGAGTCAAAATAGCACGAAATAGAATGTCACGGGGGCCAATTCACGAAAAAATGCGTGAATCTTAAAGAGGAAAGGAACTATAATGAAATGATAAAGAAGGCTGATCCCTAGAAGAATGAGGGATCAGGAAAGATGAGAGAAGGGCCAATTAGGCAGGAAAGTGAAAGACTCCCTAGGCCTCGGATACCCTAATACCATCGGGGTCGGAAGAGAACAAGAGTTGGCCAATGGAGGCCGATAGGAAATAAGACGGAGATGAGCCCGGCACAAGTAAGTGGAAGCAATGCCGGACTCAGCTGGGGTCCCGTGGTCGCCAGCCCACGTCCCACTAGATGTGAGCCCCTGGGGGAGGGACATGTTGACAAAAGCCACAAAACGTTTCACCTGTCATACCGATCCCGACATGCTGGGATGAGAGAGATGGCGAGATTCTATAAACGTTAATCCGACGGTATAGTAAGCGCCTTCGGGTTCTCGTTTGGCTGTCAAGTCCTCCATTTGAAGCCACGGAAATGGGTATCTGCTGCTTGCTGATCGTCCTCTTCGTCCGATTTCCCTTGGCCTGGATTCCGTCCGGCTTGAGCACCTTACTCCAACGATAACTCATTCCAGACTGAATATCTTGAAGCGCTGCCATCATAGTTTTATCATGGATATGTTTTGGGCTGGGGGTCTATCTGGAATTAGTGCCATCAATTTTCTGACACCACAGTAACCTTGACAACCAGTGGTCGTCATCTATCATACTAAGCCAGTGAACCCGGCCGAAGTCGTCGGATTTTTTAAGAGCGTTAAAAATCCCTCAGTATGCCATCCTTCGGAGGGGAAGTAAAGCCGGCGCGGCGGTCCCATGTCTTAGATTTATGGCATGATAAAGAACCTTCCACTAATTACACCTGTGTGAAGCTAAATTATAGGTTATCTTTGAGTAACGCTCTTAGGTTCCAACGTTCGTCACCAGGAGCCGACTGCGGTGGCATCTAGTAACAAAGTGCAGAACTAGTTGGTCGTTGACGGTGGCGTTTGGTTGCAAAAGTTGCAACTACTTGAAAATCCAATGTATGCAGTCCTCACTTGAATTAAAGACAGATAACACACACTAATACAGCCATCACATTTAACACCGGTTATCAGACAGATTCTACACACACCCTAAGTACACGGGGCCACATGACCGCATTGTCGCAGTCCCTTAAGTGAGGAACCAACCAACCACCAGCGTTATTTATACGTTGCATCACGAAAGCAAGCTCTTAGTTATGCATTGTGTGTTCACCTATGCTCTCTAGGTCTATAGCGTCACCTATACGTTGCAATAAGATCACTAACTTTTAATTATTATGCATTATACAAACCGGCCCTTTTAAGATGGAAGAGTAGTTAAGTCAGATGTGCCAAGACCAGGAATGTGATTTAATATGTATTCAGGAAACTCACCGAAACTTGACTCTCCGCCGTCCGAAAATCAAGGGAATGAGACTAGTTTAAGATCATCATCGACAATATGTCAGTGCTATCTTCGTCAAACCTAATATTCAGATTATCTCCAGAGGAATTTTAAGTTTAGGATTACAACGCAATTCTCACAGTAGAGCTCAGTATTTGTTCTGTAACATCAGTTTATAAGCCTCCAGGTTCAGTATTTAGATTTGTAGAGCCCAGTAACTTCCAGCATCACCATGTAAAGTTTGTGGTTGGTAATTTCAACAGTCGTAATACAATATGGGGCTGTTCAAATACCGACAAAAGCGATGAAGCTGTGGCGAAATAGGCAGACTCATGTGATCTCAACCTAATGTATGATGAAAATCTTTCATCATAATTCAACAGTGCAATATGAAGGCGTGGATGTAATACTGGAAATATCTTGGTGAGCGAAAAAATATCTCAATTATAAGTAAAATCAGTGGGTAAGCAATCCCTCTCTCTCAACTATGTGCTGTTATATGTCAGATTTATAGGCTATGCTATCAGACCAGAGTAAGTTCCTTTCCAAAGAGGATATAATTTTAAGGATAGACAGAAATTTACCATTTCACTGGACGAAAACATCCCGAGTATTGAGTCAATTCTTGAATTGTCCGACGATTTGGTAAATGTCGTGCAGGATTACAATAAATTTTAAGTTTCCCCCACCCCCCTCTCTACAATGTTTATTGCGAGTCTCTATCAGGAACAACACTCGCCATAGCATGAGCTCGTTTGCGATTGTGAAAGTCCTTAAACTTTTATGAAACTGTATTCATAAGGAATTGTGGAACATAAAAATACAATAAATGATCAATAAGGTGAAGACATAACAGTTTTTATTATTACTTGGGATCATGATATATAGTGTTCGTCAAACTTGCAGGTGTTGGCAATTCTCTGTAAGACCATAAGGAACTTCCACGTAGAGGCTGAATATAACATTGCATTGTGACCGTGTATGTCACCCAGGATGTGCGTAAGAATACTTCAAGGCAGGACTGGCATGCAAAACGAAATTAATTATCAATTTAATTTAGCGTCGCGAAATGAAATTGTACAATGGAATAACATTTCGCTCCTGGCGCGAAATAAAATTCGTTACAGACTTTTAATTTCACTCCTGGCGCGAGATTAAATTCACTACGGACTTTTAATTTTACTCCTGGCGAGAATTAAACTCGTTACAGACTTTTGATTTCGCTCCTGGCGCGAAATAAAATTTGTTAACGACTATCAATTTCGTTCCAAGCACTTAGTCGCCCTCCCCGGACTGAAATTAAAATGCATGGAACATTTCATTTTGTGTCTGAAATGAAATCTGTCTCTTATCATCACCGAAAGCCTTATTTGCTCCGTCTATTTCCCCTCCCACGCCTACACCTAGCCCCACCCAGGGGCTCACATTTATTGGGACGTGGGTTGGCAACCACGGGACGCCAGCTGAGTCCTGCATTGCACCCACTTACAGTACTTGTGCCGGGCTCCGCTCTGTCTTCTTTCCTGTCGACCACTCTTGTTCAACTCTTGTTCTCTTCGGACCACGACGGTATTAGGGTATCCGAGGCCTAGAGAGTCTTTCACTTTCACGCGTTAATTGGCCCTTGTCTCATCTTTCCTGATACCCTCATTCTTTGAAGGGTCAGCCTTCCTTTTCTTTTCATGTTATTTCCTGCCTTCTGCACAAGGACCTCAAGGAGGCAGGGTGTATGTAGCCCCACCATTTCTGGTGCACACTGGATAGTGCTACACCCTCAAGGGCTCACGGATGGTAAGTTTGGGAGTTGGCGACCCCGAGGGATTCCTGAGCTGGGTCCGTTTTGTCCCCCTTTTCCTCTGACTGTGGGGGCGAGCCCTCTCCTGTTTCCCTTTCCTATCTGCCTTTCATGGCTCTCCTTCCTTCCAAGTCCCTCAATCCTAATTCTTCGAGGGTTGAGGGAATTTCTTTTCTTCCACTCCTTTATTTGCCTTATTCTTTGTTTATCATTTCTTCTTCTAGTATACAAGTCTTTAGTTAGTATTGGTTATAGTTTTCATTCTCATCTCATCTTTCACTGTCACCCAAACCATTAGGGGCTGATAACCTAAATGTTAGGCCCCTTAAAACAACAATTATTATCACCATCATATTATCATCACCTAGCCACCATCTACATTCGTCCCTACCACCCCATCCCCAAAGACTTCATTGCCCACAAGGCTGAAGTCTTCCCCCATTTCATTCTAATGGCAGACCTCAACCTTCATTCCCGTTTGGCCCTAGAACTTCTTAGCCTAGACATCTTACCTACGACACATCGACGCCACCCTCGTCCCTCTCCCAAAACCTACCCATCCTTCCTACAATACCACCCCCAACGCAGTCATTAATCATAACTCCCTCCTCCATCTGTTTGACGTGTCTATCCTGCCCCTCACAGGAGGTGATCACGCCCCCATTTTACTGACCTTCCCTCTTCCCCCTCGCAATACCCCACTACCACCTCCCAGGATGGTTCAGAATTTCTGCACAGCAAACTGGCAGGAATACCGCGCCCACATCAACGATCACCTCCGTACGGACCATCTCCAACTGGATGACCAGGCGACGGTCGATGCATATACTGTACACAAAGGAACTACACTAAAACAAGCCTCCCAGATAGCCATCCCCCTCATCCCAACGAACTCCCACCGTATCCAAGGCACGTCGACTCCTCACTTTATCCCACTCCTACTACATTTCATATCTGACCCGTGACCGCTATTTCCTACAGCGCCACAGACATTCACTTCGGCGAATCAAATCCTACATCGATGCCCACAAGCGCCTTTCGTGGCACTTCATCTACTCCCGACTCAACCGAGAGTTTCCTTCTCTCTCTATCTGCTGGCGACACCTAAACCGGTCAACCGGCAAGACCTCCACACCACACTACCCCTTTCTGTATAATGGGACGGCACCCCCAGACGACGCAGCCAAATGGGAGTTGTTCACATACCTTCAATGTCTGTCCGCACAACACATTACTTTTCTTGTCCGCTATGGAAAAGGTAGAGGTACTGTACCCGATACCTAGTTTAGGCTATCAGCTACGCCAGCAGACATTAAGCCGTAGTTGAGGTTTTGGGAAGAGTTAGGAAAAGATAGCGCACCGATCGAGTCAAGAAGAATGTCAAGATGACGTAGGAGGTCTAGGATCAAGGAGGCACTGACATCTGTAAGGAGATGGAATTATGGATAGAGATGTGAAGCTTTATTAAGATATATATGGAATATGGTAATTAAACATCTTAGAAGAGGATATATAACATGCATTATATGTGGAAATAATTGTAAGGAAGTTAGATAACCCTTAAGTTATTTTATAACGGAACAGCCGAGATGATGTGGGTTCGAGACTATAATCGTGACGCGAGAGCACAGTGGTGGGGGACTACACCACGTGTCTGCGCCAGGCAGATAAGAGTGAAGACAGTGCCAGCACATTCAGTGGAGCTCTGTCAGTCGAGCAAGTAGAGTCGAGCTCTGTAGCGCAAGCGAGACGCACGGTGAAGGTCGCGTAGCATACCGAAACTGTCACGGCAGAGTGTAGGCGACAGTTTCAGCATCGCCGAGCAGCGAACGCCAAGCAGGTCATTGATCCAGGGGGACTTGCCGAGGAAGCAATCACAGACGGCCGGGATATGTTAGAACAGCACTGCAAGTAGTTGGAGACTTTATTACAAGCTACATTTCAACGCAGTTTGAACACAGCTTTTATGAATAATATTACGACTATGCTTTTCCATAACGCATTCAAAGTTACTTTAACAATTTCAAGCAAGCGGAATGTTGTTAGCATAGGCACTGATGAACATTAGATCGTGCATTAATGAAATTTATTTCTTATGCAGTTTCATGAATTACCAAATACAGACAACTACAGGGTGTTTAGTAAACTTGAACACTCTCAAGTAAAATTGTATTTTACGAAAGTGAGTAATTACAGTTATTAGAGATTGATCTTTCAATACTCAAACTGAACGTTTAATGGAACAGTGGCGTAACTTAGAAGAGGAATAGGGGGTCCGCTGTTTCCATGAACATTTTCGAGAGGAGTTGGACGATATCCGCTATGGGTAATCCGAAGTTCAACATGTCAGAGTAGACGCAGATAGAGACAAGATGGCACCGCAGAGCGATGGATTCGATTCCTGACGAGAGGAGGTCCACCAGCTGATTCACTTGGGATTTCGAAGGCAATCGTCATTTCATGGATGGAATGCTATTCACGCCGATCTTTCGAGAAATTCATTATGTAGGGAAAATCGACGATCTTGGAAATTTAATTACAGCTGATTATGAAAGGTACTGTAAGAGTCATAACTACCTGATACGATTATTTTCATGAATACTGGGCACACATGTATATTTTTCTAATAGGAGTGATACGATTATTAAGACATGGTTTGACTTTATATGCTTCGAATTTGCTAGAATATGGAGTGACCATATGATATGGCAGGCATCATTATACGATAATATCACCATTGGTTGGCTTTATTAAGCAGATGTTTGGTCTTTTAGACATTTTTCCAGCTAGGATATTTTTCATGAATAGTTTTTTTTTTTTTTTTTTTTTGTGTAACGAGTATTTCGAACTCGTGATCTGCAATTGATTATCTAAAATTACTTCGTCAGTTCATTGCATACTAGCGAGTGTGTATTATTCATCAGTAGGGATTTTTCCATTGGATTGTTTGGAGATATTAAGAAGTTATTCACTTTAGTGAATGAACATCGCTTTTATATGACAACTAGAGACTTGTTGATTCCTATCTGGTACATTCACTCATATAGCCTACGAGATGGGGTCTTTCGTATTTATACGATTGTATGGTGGTACTCATCTTACCCATCGTTCAGGGCAATATCATCCAAGTCGACGGGGTGAGGTCTTTCGTATTTATACGACTGTACGGTGGTTACACATCTTACTCGCCATTGAGGGACTCATTTTTATCATCCGAGTGTACACGAGATTGTAAGTGAATCAAACAAGGAACTACTAGTCACATATCAGTCGAAATTTTGTTAAATAAAGTAACAATAAATGTCAGCAGGATTGCGTTTAGTAATTCTTGTTTGCCAATCCAAAATTTTGTTGCTATACTCTTTTGAGAGTAATTTCAGTTTAACAGCTGTTGCAGCTGATGCTTTTGATGAGTTTTATAATTGTGTTTTATACCTTTGAGAAGGATTTAAAGTAATTGAATCTTGTAAGATTAATCATTAATGGTCAGATTTATTATAAGGCAGATCAGTATTGCAGATTTTGATATGAGAGATTATAGCACATTGGTGTTTTTCTGTGATGTGAGTTATGAAAATTGTAAGAGAATTTATGCTATTTGAAAGCAGATCTTAAATTACTGAGGTAATATTTTCCCAATTGTTTAAGAAGTTGTCTAGATGTGATCAGAGTAATTACAGTTATTGGAGATTGTGTGCGTTGATAATTTGAAGCCAGTTATATATTTTTTGTAGATCATGCAACATGGTTAAGTGGAGTTTGTGATAGGCATTTTGTGGAAGTTGCCATGTGATAGTTGCGACGTTGATAATGTATTTTGAAGCAGACATGAGGTCGTCGTACCCAGTCTAGCGTATTTGTTGAGATTCATGCTGTATGTGCTGAATATTTATGGAGTTTTGTGGAATAATTGTAGTATTCAAATGTGATATTTGAAGTATTGAGGAAATGTAATGTCGTTGTGGATAGTTTGATCCAACGTGATGTCGTGGAGGCAATAATATTTTTTGGCATGATAAATTAAATACGAGATATAACTTGGAAGTGGTAAAACTGTAAGACAACGTTCTATAAACCATATTAAACAATTTGTTAGGAAATTAAACAAATAAATGAAGTTGATAATACAAGATTTTCTGAAAATAATAATTAACGAAATAATAATCTGAGATTTAAGCATATTAACGATCTGACCTAATGAAATAAAAATCAGAATGACTAGATGAAATAATGAAAATCTAAATAACCAGAAGATTGAAATTTAAATAATTTGATAAATTAAATTTTGAAATAAATCGATGAATTAAATAAATGGATGAATTAAAGATTGGATAAATTAAACTGATTGAAATAAATTAATAGACGATTGTAATGACGATGAATAACTGAATTAGAAGGTGATAATTATTTAAAGAAGCTGATGATTAATGAATTTACATGGAATTAAATAAATTTAATTGAGAGATAATTTGAGAAATTGCAACTTGAGTTGAGAATTTAAATGAGGTAATGGTGATGAATTAAGGATTCTGACAGGAATATGTAGAATTTTGAAGTGAGAATTAATGTGAGAAATGTTTAATTTTGATGATGACGATAACGATGACCAATGAGCCATGAATTTTCTGTAATTCACAGATAAGTGATTATGAATGACAATGTAAATAGTGTAAATTAATTATTCGATGTTTAGGAGCATTTGACTAACATGTTCAACATTTAAATTATGCCATGCAAACCATAAATTACGTGATGTTTAATATATGTGATTATAATATGTGTATGTTTAGACAGATTAATAACTTTTTTTTAAATCCACATTGATGATGTTAAATTAAAGAGAAATTAGGTCTCAGGTTTCACAAATGTCAGTGACGAAAGACATAGTGCTACAGTGATCCTGAGAACCCAAGAGAACTTTAGAGATTTTTCTTGTTATGTGGATAAAATATTTTTGGATTAGAAAAGAGATGGTTCGATTTTTGGACAATGACAATTTAACTTTGGCATTCGACCATACTCTCAGGTAGGAGTTATATTTAAAATGTCTGTCTGACTATCAAAGTAAAATAAATTTGTTTTTATCTTAGTTGTGATCTGATGATGGTGTGATGTTCCTTTTTCTTTCCTTGTCTTGAGTAAGGCTTATCCGGAAAGGAAGTGGTTTGCTAGGAATTCAGTTGATGGCGCCCCTTTTATATTTGCATTATTTCTATTAAACTTAAGCCCGTAACGACCCTAGAGATACTTTGTCTCGTGATATCCACTGCTTTTTCGATAACTCAGCTGAATTTCCGACACATTCCTTATTTGACTAGAGGTTCATTTAACTCCGCTCTGTCCCGGAACTCCAGGAATGCGATGTTATAGCAGATGGGTCATCGCATCCCCAGGACGAACGGGTACAGTACTTGTTGCCTCATTGTACACAAAGTACTGCATTATGAACGTCAGGGAAGGCCGGCCCCGAGTCCGAGGTTCAGTCGACGACGATGCTGATGTTGATGCCATAGCACTGACTTTCTCGTACACTGGAGTGATGACCATTGAATGGCTCACGGTGCTGTTGCCGCCCAGCATTTTGTGCAGGTAGCCTACGCTAATACTGTTGCCAACGCCGGGATTTTGAACATCGTACAGATCATAATTTAACTCTCGAAACTAATAGATTTTAATTTCAACAACGAAATTAAATGTTTCGTGCATTTTAAATTCACGTCGGGGGGGGGGGGGGGGGACTAAATACCGTTTGGGAATTTTATTTCGGCTCGGGAGCTAAATTAAAAGTCTGTGACGAATTTTATTTTTCGCCGGGAGCGAAATTAAAAGTCTGGAACGAAATTAATTTCGCGCCGGGAGCGAAATTAAAAGTCTGGAACGAAATTAATTTCGCGCCGGGAGTGAAATTAATAGTCTAGAACGAAATTAATTTCTCTTCAAATTAAGTATCGCTGTGATTTAATTACGCGCCGACAATCATTATCATTTCGCACCCGAATATCGCATTTACGGCGAAATTGAAATATTTTCGGCTCCCACAGCCATGCATTTAGTTTCCCATCCCAGCCCTGCTTCAAGGAGCGGAACGAAAACGAAAATAGAGCTGGTAATAAGCGATGTTCGGTTAATCGTTCAATAATCGATTCTTCTTCTTCTTCTTCTTCTTCTTCTTCTTCTTCTTCTTCTTCTTCTTCCTAGCATTAATCCCTTGCGGGGTCTGCTACTTTGCTATATTTCCTCCACTTCTTTCGGTCGTTGACATCTTCTGGTGTTAGACCAACGGCGTGCATGTCAGCCCTGATGTTGTCAGTCCACCGCTTTGCAGGTCTAGGGGCCGATAACCTAGATGTTAGGCCCCTTAAAACAACAATTATCATCATCATCATCTTTGCAGGTCTTCCACGTGGTCTTGTTCCACCTGGGTTGATGTGGAGTGCTGTTTTGGCAACTGAGTTGTTCTGTCTTCTCATGACGTGACCGTACCAGCGTAGACGAGCCTCCCTCACCTTCTCGACAATTGGTGCAACACCAAATCTTCGCCGGACGTCTGTGTTCCTTGCGTGGTCAAATCGGGTCAGCCCCATCGACCATCGGAGCCTCTTCATTTCGATTGTATTCAAAATTTGCTCACGTTGTTTGGTCATAGGGCGACATTCAATCCCATAGATGGCTGCTGGGCGTACCACAGACTTATAGACCTTTGCCTTTAATTGCAGAGGCATCTTTTTATCACAGAGAACTCCAGTGATTAATCAAATAATTTAGAATTAATCGAAAATGATTAATCAACTGACGGTTTAATGAATTAATCGAATAATAGATCAATCAGCTAATCAAAGATTCGAATTCATTAGATGATGAAGATAATTGTGGTTTTAATGGGCCTAACATCTAGGTTATCGGCCCCTAATGGTTTGTGTGACAGTGAAGATGAAAATGAAATGTAAACTATAACTAAAACTAACTACTAACTTATATACTAGAAGAATAAATAAAAAACAAAAGGAGAATAAGGCAAATAAAGGACAGGAGGAAAAGAAGTACCCTCAACCCGCGAAGAATGTGGATTGAGGGACTTGGAAGGAAGAAGAGCTATAAAAGGCAGATAGGAAGGTGAAAGAGGAGATGGTCCGCCCCACAGGTAATGGATAAAAGGGGGAAAACCGGACCCAGCTCAGGAATCCCTCGGGGTCGCTAACTCCCGAACTCACCAGCCGTAAGCCCCTGAGAGTGTAGCAATATCCAGGGTGCACCAGAAGTGGTGGGGCTACATACACCCTGCCTCCTTCAGGGCCTCGAGCAGAAGGCAGGAGATATCAGGAAAAGAAAAAGAAGTCTGATCCCTCGCAGAAGGAGGGTATCAGAAAAGATGAGACAAGGGCCAATAAAGGCGGGAAAGGAAGACACTCCCTAGGCCTCGGATACCCTAATACCATCGGGTCGGAAGAGAACAAGAGTTGACCAAGTGAGGTCGACAAGAAAGAAGACGTAGAGGAGCCCGGCACAAGTAAGTGGAAGAAATGCCGGACTCAGCTGGGGCCCCGCTGTCGCCAACCCACGTCCCACTAGATGTGAGCCCCTGGGAGGAATCGGCTAATCGAAGATTCTATTAATTGATTAGTAGACACGAGATAAGAAAATAACTAATTTGAGAGATCATTGCTTAGGTTGAGTTACGCTTATTTTCGGAATGATGTATAGAAATCTATAAAAGTTACTTTTTGCCTAAATATACAACGTGCCCTTCCTTGTTTACGATAACAATAACCAAATAAGAGTCAGTGACAGAGGAAGGACAAATATCAATCAAATTGGGAAGGGTTTCGAAAAAAATGAAAGGGAAGAGTTTCACCAAAGGTTTTGAATTCATTATTCGAAGGGTCTCTTTAATTTTGAAAATATTTGTGTATAAAGAAATGTAGTCTATTTCCTTAAATAACCGAATGAGGTATTTTTAGGTTATATCACGAAAAATATGTCTTGCCACGTCCTAACGAAAAATTAGATCAATTTAAGGTCAGTAAAAACCAGTGGCGTAACTAGGATTTGCTTCTGGAGGGGGATGAGCGGATTCAAACCTCAACTAATAAGATATGAAAAGCGTTTTACTAGCTATTTTTGATGTGTAACATCTTTCCACTCGGTCGCTGGATATTTTTGTGGGAGTGATTTTGAAAAATGGGACGGAAGTAGATCGGAACGATCGAGGTGGCACCAGCTGGCACACTTCCGTTCGATCGAACGGAAGTGTAAGACGCACTGCCAACTCGATCGATCGATCCAGCTGGCAGTGGTAAGTGAAACAATGAGCGCGCGGTGTCGAAAATTGATACCATGACGTACTCTCGGCCATGTGGAATGTATATATCATACTGAACGTTAAACGCTCATGCGAACTCTGGTGTCAAGTGATTGAAACAAAGCATATGGTACATATTCGAAGTCTTCGTATCAGTATTTAAAAGGTAAAATGCCTTAATATCAAACATTGTAAGTAGTCGGCATTGCCGGTATTATGTTTCTGCACAATGGCTATTCAAATATTAACCAACATAACGGTACTGCAGTCATCAATATAATATAACTAGCAGAAGTACCCGCTCTTCGAACGGTCTTCGGTATTAATAACCAGACGATATCAATTGAGATACTGTTCCAATGGTTAGGGGCTTGTCATTCCTTCATAAGTTTATCAGAACGAAGTTAGTTTTCTGGGAATATCGCAGACACTTAATTTAAGGGCCGTAAAATGTGTTTTTCGGAGACCCTTTATAGACTCCTCAGTTCTGTGTCTCACATTGAGAAGCGCAACATATGCTTTGGTCGTCCTTCTAGGATACTTTTTTTTTTCCGCCTATTTCAGCATGTATTTTGAAAAGTTATTCCCTATACCCACCCTTCTATGAGAAGTACGTTGAAGCATTTTCTAAATGATTGGTGTATTGACTCATGGTTACAATACCTAATTTTACGAAGCTCCAAGCACCCGAAGATGAATTATAGGCGTACATAAACATAAAGATATATCAACCACACAGTATCAAACAAAATCATATTTACGATGAATCCGTTAGTCGACAAAAATATGATTAGTTAAAATGTGCTCTCAAACTAAATTCACCTAACGTATACTTCCTGACGTGAAAATAATATTGAAAACCTCGTAGACGAAACGCAATATATGTCAAATTAAAACTGATCCTCATCGTTGTGGAAAGTCCTCATCCCTAGGAAGACCCCTTTAATAATTTATAAAGGCTTGTGGTGCATGAAAATTCGGGATTTTTAGTCTCTAATGGCCCAAATTCCCAAAAACTGCAAAAAACACTATTCCAAATCAGGAATTTTTTGAAAATAATGTTGCTGTTTGGAGATATAATAGACCTTCTGTACAACATATCACATATCGCACGTGTAAGTCACGTGTAAAAATTCTAGGGTACCCCTTGACCCCCTTAATCGCATTGTTGAATTTTACAGTCTATGTTTGATTCCACGATAACCTTATAGCCATTTGCAAACTAACAGAAATTTAATAAATTGAGTGGCATTGATTCTTACAGAAATAGATGGAAAGTTGGATGTCACCTCTTGTGGCACTGTTGTCAAGGTTACCGGCTTGCATTACTTCATTACTTTCTTCTTGTTCTTCTTCTTTCGGATGGGCCAGCTAAGGACCACGACGTTCAACTTTTCAGCTTGGCGAGGGACTTGATGTTTGCCCAATATTCGCGCATTTTCTGGCCATGTTTCTCCTTCCTCTCTTTTGTCCAGACGATGCCGGTTTTCTTACATGGTGGTCTGTCCTGAAAACTCTTCTGTTTAAGTATCTTTCTGAGATGGGATTGGCTTCTAATATCACTTTTCATTATCTTCAGTTCTTGGATATCCTTGTTAACTACTGTTAGCGACGGTGCCACGCTCTTTCTCTTCCCCCAGTAGTTGAGAAGCCGGTTGGTTAGTCTTGTAGGGTTCATCCATGAGACATGTCCATAGAAAGCCAGACGTCTCTTCCTGGCCACAACTGTGATTTTCTCAGTATATCTACATAGCTCCTGATTTGGTCTTCTTCTGTACTCGCCATCTATTTATTAGTTTATAAAATAAGAAAGTGCCATATCCCCTCCAGGGACGTAGGTGACCTGAATAAGAGCCCTTGACTAAGTCAAGGGATCACTAACCAGGCATCCCGATCCGGAGTTAGCGTGTGGTAGGGTGGCCAGTTCCTTTCCACTCCTCCTCCTACCATAGCATCCGGCAGGTTCCCATTTTGCATCACGAGGCTGGGAGACCCCGTACCAGTTCATACCAAGACTTTTAAATTCTTGGCAGAGCCGGGGATCGAACCCGGTACCTCGGGGCTGACAGCCAACAATGCTAGCCACTGCGCCACCAGGTGGTCTTTATTAGTTTATTAAATTAAATTTGTTTTCTGGGAATATCTCAGAAACTTGGTTTTAGAGCCTTAAAACTTAGTAGCCTCCGAGGCACTGAGGGGCTGAAAGTGAGTTTTTCTCGTCCTTGTACGCCATAATATAATAATAATCATAATAATAATTTAATAATATAGGGATAGGGGTATAATAGACCTTTAGTACCACACCCGTCAGTGTAAATCACGTGAAAAAATTCAAGAGTACCCCTTGACCCCCTTAAGCGCATTATATACGTATTGATGAATTTTACAGCTTAAGTTGGTTCCGTGATAACCTTAAAGCCGTTTGCGAACGTTCACAGTAATGCAATAAATGGAATGGCATTGCGTCTCACAGAAATAGATGGACTTCTGAGATTGTGTTGCCATGCTAACCGGCTTGCATTCCTTCAATCATACTAATATATAACAAGTAGTTCCGTGAAGAACTATACAGCCTATTTTCATATATCCTGCTCATGTTAATTGCCTCTATCAACATACAAAATTTCAGTTTAATTGCTGTAACAGATTCGTAGATATTGAGAACCATCAAAATATTTCAGATGGTCGCCAAGTTGGATTTTTATTTTTGTACTATTACATTAAGATTATTGTGTACGTGTGGTATTCAAACTTCAATCGCATGATTAGAACACAAGAAGTAAAAACGAGATTTTAAAATTACGCACAGCAGCCATCTTGTGATTATGCAAACAATTGAAATAAATTAGATGCCAGTGAATCAACATTTGTATAAGCATTTAACGTGCAACGTTTCACGGCACTCGGATAGTTAATTCGCGAGAAACGTCCATTTAAATATTTATACTGAACCCATGTACTGTTGGTTCAAGCGCCGAATCCATCATTTATTGGTAAAATAAGGGAAGAAAAATACAGTCCTTAGAATGACTTGGAAAGATTTTAGGCAAGAGGACAGGTATAATGTTGTGCAAGAATAAGAGTCCAGGTGGCCCCAGGAAATGATATCATGCGTGACGCATCGATAGGGAGCCGATCATGACTATTAATAGAACGATAAAAACTTTCCGCTGGGAGTAAGCGAGAAGAGGTTTCGGAAATTGATCTTACGCAGTACTAAAATGGCAACCTCGCAGTTGTGCAAGAAGAAGAAAAATAATTAGATTTAAGCCATTTGCGAGAATATAATTAACAAAAGAAATACATTATTGTGAATCATTTTGGAATAGAGATTTTTGTGTGGGAAAAGATGGTATAATAATTGCACAGGAAAGAAGTGCAAACGCAGCATGACGTAGTTAAAAGTTCCCCGAGACCCGAGGTGGTAGGGATTAAAAATCAACTGCAACACCCACGTATCTGAAGAGCAAATTTTATTTAATATCTCGGAATTGTACGATCGATTTTCATGTGCAAAGAAGTCAGTTTACGTTTACAAAACGAGCTTTCCAGAGATATAATTTTCAAAAGTGTGCGACTATTGCTTCAAAAGTTAGTTAAGAAAAAGACGTGGATTTTACCTTTTTGTCGCCGATTTGTATAAAAGCCCTGGCAGAGCCAGGCAATTCATGCAGTACTTACTAGACCTCGAGAGGTCGTGATACGCTGTATCATCTACGAGCAACCCGTATGGGAGTGGCCGAGAAGTATCATCATAGTATCGCCGTGTGAAGACTTAGTAAAATCCTAGTACAGGATTTAGTTCAGCAAGCGTCAGTCTTTATAGTGAGAGTTCCGTATTACAGTCAAATTTAGGCTGCGAACTTAAAGAACAGGCGATAGGTCTTCAAATAACAGTTCAGTTAAACGACAGAAAGTATCGTAACGTTTTGAAGTACCAACGATAGTGAAACAAACATTTTCTAGCAAAGTTAAGGAACCCGATCAGGGTCGAACGAAATAAGTAACGCCTAGTGTACCGAAAAGATAGGAACTAGAGCGCAGTATAATAAAAGTTGAGAATTTAATCCAAGACGTGGTCTCAAGGAGACAAACGAACAGTAAAAAGCAATAAGCTACGAAACTAAGGAATAGCAGTAAATGCTAAGGGAATCAGAGGTCACCGATAAAGTATTCGAGAGGCCGTAAACAGGACAGACTTTCGCTAGACAAACTAAATAGTGTCTAAAAAGAAACGACTTCGAGCTAGTAAAAATAGAAGCCGATAGTCAGGAAACCGGATCTGAAGAATAGCCGTTCCAGGGAGGGGTAGATTGATCGAGACTTTCATCATCTTGCCAGATTAAGAGTGTCGCCCTTGGAAACGGGGAAGAAAGAAATCACGTGTGTAAGGCAAAAATCAAAGCCTCAGTGATTAAAAGCAGCGTAATGTAAATATAGTAAAATCTGTTTTAGTGTAATAATTCTTAGTGAATTTATTTGTGTATGATAAAAGAATACAAAATTGTATTCAATATGTTACCAGTGTTTAAGGTAAATAATGTGTATGTGTATCAAGAAGTGTCATTGTGTGAAATGGGATTAATCAAGATGGCTTAAACACATTGAGTGGGCAAAAATGAAACATCGCTGGAGAATTCGGTCGGTGACCGTAATATCATGTGAGTAACCATTTCATTATGTTATGTGTTGGGGAAGATTTGCGTACTATCTACCTGACAACGAAAGAATAGGGATGTTTTGGAATAACAAATAACAGAATAATAGCGCGATCTGAACGATTAAAACTGAGAAAGTATAAAATAATTATGTGAAATAAATAAATCCCTTGGGGGAAATGTATGAAATAAAATATCAGTGTATTTGATAAATGATTTAAATATGTGAAAGCAAGCGTAATAATAATAATAATAATAATAATAATGATATAATTGAAGGAATATTATGGTGAATTATATGAAAAGTAGTAGCTTTTGAGCTCCGTTAAAAGAATTAATACATGTTGTGAACACATGTTCTTAAAAAAAGCGATTATTGTCACGGGAGAGGATTAATATAAAATTGAGATGTAGATCAAATGTTGATTTTGAATTATCAGTTCGTTGAAGGCAACTTGGCATTAACGTAATAGTACAATGTAGCGCATTGAAGTAATTTGTCACGCTAGGAAAGCGTTGAACCTAAATATACTCGGTAACACTAATTATGAGGGGCAGTTGGTCGTGGTAATTGAACTATGGTGAGTCCTCTAAATAGTGATGTGATCACGAGGCCATGTGTGTATTGTGTTGTAAAAGGGTGTGAAATATTTATTGTATTATGAGCGCTGGTTTAAGGTGAGAGGTCTGCTATAAGTCGCTAATGTTATAAGTCCTCCAGTATGGGATATGGTTCCCGAGGCATTTGAAAGAATCGAACCCAGATTCGTCTATGTTGAAGCCCCCTAAATATTTGTTGTTGTATTGAATTATTCTTACCCACCAATGAGGACACTTCATAATTAATAAATGCCGAGGTTATGAGAATAGGTCTAGTGAGCCTAAATATGTTGTTAAAATAAGTAGAATGAAAGCCTTGCTTGTTCAAAGAACTGCATTTAAGAAACAGCTGTATAAAGCTGAGGGTAGCTCGCCTCTTGTGAGTGAGACCATAAAGTTCCTGCTCCTGACAATAAATCACGCTAAGTGGCCAAGGCCAGACCCTTGCCATTGATATGTTGTGGTAGGCCGTCTGTTTAAAGTTATAGTACACGAGAGTGTTTAGAGTTTGTTTTAACGACCCGGTCTTCGAACCGAGGTTCTTGTAGATGAAGATTACCGCTTGCAAGTTCAGATCGTTGCTTTCTTATGAGATAATGGTCTTCTAAGACAAATAATGATAAATCCCTAATGTAATGTTATATAATGTAGTGATTCACGAGTTTAGTGAGGACAATTAGTTTTCGGGAGTGATCTTAATTTTTGACTTGTTCAAGTAGTCTTCGGTAACTCGGGAGTGCGCAAATGCTTCCCAATCACGGTAGTGAATTGTTGACTTGAGAGAGATGGTAACATGAGAACATTGTGAAAGCCCACAAATTTAAGTAAATGAGTAACAGTACTTTAATAAGAATTATATATGTTGTTGATTATAAGATATTCTCATATAATAGGAAGTGATTTGTTGTAAAAGAATAACACTGTATATGAAAAGTATCGAGCCATTTGGAGCTCTTGATTTTATGGAATTTTAAAAGGACACTATATGGAAGTGAAAAGAAATATAAGTGTGTTGGTTTATGAGAAACCATTTATTATTATTTAATCTTTGTTTTATTATATATTCCTTGTTCACTCTGAACAAGTATGAATTATGGGTCAGTATTTTATTTGTTTAATTTGTTGTAGCGCCATATATTTCAGTAATTAAATGTTTTATAGGAGGAGTTGATTTTGTTTATTATTTTGGAAGTGTATCCTCTATTTAATCCAAAATGTGTAAGTCTCAGAGAGGGAGAACATACCATAACCCCGATAATCCCAATTTGAGCATTGCTGGCATACTGTGATTTCCATATTTCATGCTGAATGGGCACAATACTTCGCGTCGCCGCCATGTTGGATTTGTGCTCACCAGGTTACTGAAAGTCCTTTAGGTGAACATATGTTCATAGTCTCTATGAAAATTTAAAAAAACAGTTTGGTTGCTGTAAAAGATTCATAAATATTGAGAACTGTCTAAATATTTCGGAAGCTCGCCATTTAGGATTGTTATATGTATAGGCCATAGAGGTATGCACCATTCAAGGACAATTATTGCCTAGGTTCATTATTCAAACTTTCACCTCGATCGCATGATTACGACACAAGAAATAAAAACTTAATTTTAAAATTTTGCACAGCCGCCATTTTGAGGTTATGTGAACAATTGAATTAAATTAGATGGCAGTGCATTACAATCTGCAAAGTCATTTACTGTACCTCATTTCACTGCACTCAGAGAGTTAAACCACGAGAAAAGTCTATTAAAATATTTCAAATTCGCTTGGTCGCCATGTTCGTTTTGTACTTTACAGGTATATGAAATATAAATAGGTAAATTTGTATCAGTACCATTTATCACCGTACAAAATTGCAGGATGATATCAGTAATAGTTTCGGAGATATAGAATGTCAAAGAAATATTTCGCACAGCCGCCATTTTGAGGTTATGTAAACTATTGAACTAAATTCGACTCCAGTGCATTACAATGTGTATAAACATTTGCTGTACCAAGTTTCATTACGTTTGGATAGTTAAATCGCGAGAAAAGTCTATTTAAAAGTCTCAACTTCGCTTGACCGCCATGTTGGTTTTGTAGTCACCAGGTTTTTGAAAGTCTCATAGATGAACTTCTAGTAGTGCCCTTTATCACGGTACACAATTTCAGGGCGATATCGGTAATAGCTTCGGAGATATTGAATGCTAGTGAAATATTTAGCACAGCCGCCATGTTGGATTGGTGAGACGTAACAAAATTTGAAGGGTACGGTCGAGGTCGCCGGGAATAGTGCTATGAACTTACCGAGTTTCATTGAAATCGCTCCAGGCGTTTAGATTTTATTAGGGACACACACACACACACACACACACCACACACACACACACACACACACACACACGCACACACACACGGACAAAAGGTGATCTCATACCCTGTAAGCCTATTTTTTCAAAATTGAAAATAGGCTAAAAATGAGATGGTGTGTGTCTGTCTTTCTGTCTGTCTGTCTGTCTGTCTGTCTGTCTGTGTTAATCAATAACGCAAGAACCACTGGTCCGATTAAAATGAAATTTTGCATGGATGTAGCTGATTTACCAGGTTTACATATAGGATACTTTTGATTTCGAAATTTTGCACTATTAAAAAATGGCGACCATTTTAGTGACGTCATTACACCCTTTGGTTTCAAAATTTCATATTTCCATGTCAAATAAAAAGAGAACGGTAGGAAATAGTAAACTTTTGATGGCACATACGAGCTTTGAAATTTAATTTCCTATCCAAAGGGTCCTTATCACTTTTCATGTATCTCCAACGGTTAGCGAGTAAAACCGACATTTGTGACGTCACTACACCCTTTGGTTTCAACATTTCATAATTCCATTTCAAATAAAAAGAGAACGCTAAGAAATAGCAAACTTTTGATGGCATACATGAGCTTTAACATTTAATTTTCTATCCGAAAGGTCCTTATCACTTTTCGTATATCTACAACGGTTAGCGAGTGAAACCTTAATTTGTGCAATAAAACACGGTCAACACAGACCGGTGCAGTATATCTCTCTATATATAAAAATGAAAGTTTGTCTGTTTTTCTCTGAATTTCTACGGAGAATTGAGTTGCTTACGCGTTTCAGACTGTTTTTGATGGATGCGCGCGATTTTTTTTTCATCTGTCTGTCTGTTCGTTCGTCTGTGGACAACTTTGTTCCCTTATAACTCGAGAACGGCTGGGTGTATCAACGTAAAATTTGGTACAGATATCCATCAAAGGCACGACACCTATCATTGATATAACTCTTCTCCGTACCCCTCATAAAAGGGGGCCTACCCCCTTAAAATACATGCTGAAATAGGCGTAGAAGGACGAGACAAAGCACATTTTCAGCCCCTCAATGTGAGAGACAAAACTCGGGTACCCGAAAACCACATTTTAAGGCCATAAGACCAACCGTTTTTGAGATATTCCCAGCAAACTAATTTCATTTAATAAACCAAGTAGTTCCGTGAAGAACTATACAGCCTATTTTCATATATCCTACTTATGTTAATTGCCACTATCAACATACACAATTTCTGTTTGATTGCTGTAATGGATTCGTAGATATTAAGAACCGACTAAATATTTCGGATGGTCGCCATGTTGGGTTTTATATATGTAGGTCCTAGAGTTATGTACTGTTACATGCAGATTATTGTGAACGTGTAGTATTCAAACTTCAATCGCATAATTAGGTCACAAGAAAAAACAAGGAGATTTTAAAATTTTTCACAGCTGCCATCTTGAGGTTATGGAAACAATTGAAATAAATTAGATGCCAGAGGATTAACATTCGTATAAGGATTTACTGTACCAAGTTTCACTGCACTCGGATGGTTAAATTGCGAGAAACGACCATGTGAATATTTATAATTCGCGTCACCGCCATGTTGAATTTGTGATCACCAGGTTATTTAAAGTCCTATAGGTAAACTTAAGTTCATAGCCCCTATGAACACTAAGAAATTCATTTTGATTGCTAAAATAGATTCGTAGATATTCAGTATCGTCTAAATATTTCGGATGGTCGCCATGTCGGATTATTAAATGTATAGGCCATAGAGTCATGTACCATTATAGGAAAATTATTGCGTAGGTTCATTATTCAAACTTTCACTTCGATCGCATGACTACATCACAAGAAATAAAAAACTTAATTTTAAAATTCGCACTGCCGCCATCTTGAGGTTATGTAAACAATTGAACTAAATTAGATACCAGTGGATTACAATGTGTATAAATATTTCCTGTACCAGGTTTCAGTGAGCTTGGAACATTAAATCGCGAGAAAGATCTATTTAAAATTTTCAAATTCGCTTGGCCGCCATGTTCGTTTTGTAGTTAACCGGTTTTTGAAAGTCTTATAGATGGACTTCCAGTAGTGCCCTTTATCTCCGTACAAAATTTTAGGGAGATACCGCTAATAGTTTCAGAGATATAGAATGCCGGTGAAATATTTCGCACATCCGCCATCTTGTGATTATGTAAACAATTGAACGAAGTTAGATGTCGGTGCATTACAATGTATATAAACATATACTGTACCAAGTTTCATTGCGTTTGGTTGGTCAAATCGCGAAAAACGTCTATTTAAAAGTCGCAAATTCGCTTGGCCTCCATGTTGGTTTTGTAGTTACCAGGTTTTCAAAAGTCACATAAGTGAACTTATAGTAGTTCCCTCTATCACCATAGAAAATGTCAGGGTAATATCGGTAATAGTTTCGGAGATATTGAATGCTGGTGAAATATTTCGCACAGCCGCCATGTTGGATTGGTGAGTCGTAACAAAATTTGAAGGGCACGGTCGAGGTCGCCGGGAATAGTGCTATGAACTTTCCGAGTTTCATTGAAATCGCTCCTGCCGTTTAGATTTTATTAGGGGGGGACACACACACGAATCACACACACACACACACACACACACACACACGCACACACACACGGACAAAAGGTGATCTCATAAGCCTATTTTCTTCAAAATTGAAAATAGGCTAATAATGAACAAATGCAAGCCAGTAACCATGGCAACAGATTCTCAGAGGTCCATGTATTGCTGTAAGACGCAATGCAATTCCATTAATTACATTAGTGTGAAAATTTGCAAACGGCTAGAAGGTTATCACGGAACCAAATTAAGCCATAAAATTCATCAATACGTTTAACGCGCTTAAGGGGATCAAGGGGTACTCTAGAATTTTTTCACGCGATTTACACCTGCGGGTGTGGTACGGCAGGTCTATTATATTCTTATCCCCATATTATTCATTCATTCATTTCGTATAGGCCATCTATGGGCCGCGTCATTCCCACTGTCTCCTACTGGCTTTGATGTTTGCCCACTACGCCCGCATTCGTTCTCGGTGGACTTCCTTCCGTTCCTGGGTCCAAATCTTTCCCGTTTTCAGCTTCGGTTTTTCTTGGAAACCTTTGCAAGCTTGAAGTTTCCTTTTGAGTGGGGCGCGCTCCTGAATGTCCATTGGTGTAATCCCCACTTCTTTCAGATCTTTATCCAGTTCTATGAACCAGGCCCATTTTGTTTTCCTCTCCTGAAAGTAAGTCATGTTGCGGTTGGTCAGTCTCGCTGGGCTCATTCGTTTCACATGCCCAAAAAATGGTATCGTTCTCTTCCGGATGACGTTACTTATCTTCTCCACATGAGTATATAGTTCATGGTTATGCCGTCTTCTGTATTCCCCATTGTCTTTGATGGAACCCAATATCTTTCTCAAAATTTTTCTTTCTTTGGCCTCCAGTTTCTCGACCAAGCCTTTTTTTGTTCATCGTGAAATATTCAGAAGCATGCAAGACCTCCGGACGGATGACACTACAGTAATGTTTTAGTTTTGCGTTGAAGGATATTGACCTTTTCTTATAGATGTCCTTAGTTAAATGGTAGGCCATTTCCATTTTGCTCATGCGTGATTGAATGCTTCTTTCTCTGATAATATCCCTTCCCTGACCCGTCCTGAAAAGAAAAGTACATGGCCATTGGCTGCATTAATAATTTTAAAAAATAGGTGTTATAATTTCTCCCTATATTATATTATTATTAGTATTATATTATGGCGTACAACGACGAGACAAATCCCCTCGGTGCCAGAAACAAAACTCGGGGGCCCTAGAGGGTCCTCGATAACTACATTATAAGGCTCTGAATCCAACAGTTTCTGAAATATTCCCAGAAAACTAATTTAATTTAATTTGACAAACTAATGAAGGAATGCAAATCGGTAACCATGAGAACATTATATCAAGGGGTGGCTTACAACTTTCCTTCTATTTCTGTAAGAAGCAATGTCACTCCATTTATTACATTTCTGTGAAAGTTTGCAAATGGCTATAAGGTTATCACGGAACTAACGTAGACTGTACAAATCATCAACGCAATTAAGAGGGTCAAGGGGTAACCTAGATTTTTTTCATGCAATTTTCACGTTTGACATATAGTACAGAAGGTCTATTATATCTCCAAACAGCAACATTATTTTCAAAAATTCTTGAATTGAACCAGCATTTTTTTTTTTTTTTTTGCGGCTTTTAGGAATTTGGGCAATTTGAGGCTAAAGAACCTGAATTTTCATGCACCACAAGCCTTTATAATTTATGAAAGGGGTCTTCCTGTGTATGGGCACCTAGCACAACGTAGAGGATCAGTTTTTATGTGACGTGTATTGCGTTTCGTTTACAAGGCTTTCAATTCTATTTCACCTCAGGAAGTACACGTTAGGTGAATTTAGTCTGAGTGCACATTTTAAATAATATTTTTTTTGTCGACAAACGGGTTCATCGTAAGGATGATTTTGTTTGATACTGTGTGGTAGATATATCCATATTTGGATATCTCGGTAATATGTTGTAGACAATAGAATTGTCTGTCTGTCTTTCTTTGTATCTTTATGTAGCCTACACCTATAACTCGTGTTCGGATGCTTGGAGCATCGTAAAATTAGGTATGGTAACCATGAGCGTCAATACACCAATCATTTATAAAACTCTTCACCGCACTTTTCATACAGTAGAAGGGTGGATATAGAGAAAAACTTCTCAATACATGCTAAAATAGGCGAAATATAAAAATTATCCTAGAAGGACGACCGAAGCATATGTTGCGCTTCTCAATGTGAGACACAAAATTCGGGAATCTATAAAGGGTCTCCGAAAACTACATTTTAAGGGCCTTAAATTAACCGTGTGTGTGATATTCCCAGAAAACTAACTTCGTTCTGATAAACTTAAAGGAATGACAAACCGCTAACCATTGCAACAGTAGCTCAATTGATAATGTCCGGTGTTAACAACGAACAGCGTTCGAAGAACGGGTACTTCTGCTAGTAGCTTAATAAATGAAATTAGTTTTTTGGGAATATCTCAAAACCTGTTTGTTTTAGGACCTTAAAATGTGGTTTTCGGGGCCCGTGGGGCTCCCGAGTTTTGTTTCTCACATTAAGACGCTGAAAATGAGCTTTGTCTCGTTTTTCTACGCCCATTTCAGCATGCATTTTAAGGGGGTTGGCCCTCTTTTATGAGAGGTATGGAGAAGAGTTACATCAATGATTACTTTCGTGTCTCTGATGGACATCTGTACCTAATCTTACGTTGATCCACTCAGCCGTTCTCGAATGATGCTCGTGCAAAGTTGTACACAAACAAACAAACAGACAGACAAAAATTTTGTTTTTGCGCGCAACCGTCATAAACCAGTCTGATACGCGTTAATAACTCAAACTTCCGTGGAAATTCAGAAAAAATAGACAAACTTTCATTTTTATATATAGAGAGATCGTTGTGGTTATACGAGAATTGAGCAAGCCTTCATGAACTATTGCTGAATATATTCTCTTTACTCCCAAGAGGGCCTATTCATAAGCCATTTTAAACTCAATTTCATGCAGGAACATTATCGAAACAAGCAAAATATAAATGAAACTTAATTCCGTAAGGCAGTATTATTGGAACGTGGAAATAAATCACCATCTTGTGCACAATATTTGCGTAGTCGAAATAGCCATGGGGTTAGCGCCTATGACTGTGAATCTAGAGATCTCGGGTTCGAATCCCGGACGGGGTAGATATTTTTGCTACCAGATTATCATTTTAAACGATATTTATCATATCAATATGACTCATTTTAACAAAATCCATGTGAAATTACGTGTTGATCTGTGAATCAAGAGGTCCTGTTTGTAAGGAATTTAAGGTTATGAGCGGTGTCACGTCTATTAATCTAGTTGATTCAAATCGTATTCTTTATTTAGGCTTGTGCTGTTGGAAGCTACAAATCATCTAATAAAATGAGTTCCGTGTTATAAACTACAATATCTGTAAAACACTCCCTTTTACAATAGATTAATATTTGTGACAATAATAGTATAAAATACCGGTGTATCAACAATTTCACGTGAGGTTCCTTCTATGTCAGATGTTACACACCATATGCGACTACTGTAAGGCTCGTAATTTTTATAAAATGTTTTCTTTTGATTTTTACTCTCTCCCTTTGTTACGACTGGCTGCGTGGTGCAGCGGTAACATTCCCGTCTGCTGTTCCCAAGGTTGCAGGATCGAATCCTGGCGCAGTCAGTTTGCATTTGAGAGTGCGCAAATGTGAAGGAGCCGTGTCAGTAGATTTATTGGCATGTTAAAGATTCCCTTTAGGGGAAAAATTGTAACTGGAGTATAATTTATGATTTCTTTTCAAAAGGCCAAAATGTTCAGTACATTTTCCTGCAAATTACCATCATAAAACCAGAAATATGTTACCTACCACTAAAGTATCATTTCTGCACATCATAATATTATAGCCTGAAGGGTTCAAGTTCCTACATTCAACACAAACTAAGAAAATGTTCCCTATGTATAAAATTGTAACTTGTGGGTAATGACATTTCAAGTTGCAACACTGATGGATAAATTCTATGCATGCTACTACAAAATCTATATATTTAAAACACTAAGCTGTTTTTTGTACACACGAGATTGTGAAAACGACTTAACCGATTGGCTTCGTAAGACATTCTAACGAAAGCTCTTGGCATGCAGATTTGCAGAGTGGCTCTAAAATAAACAAATATATTACGGTATATTTTTAAATTAATATAGAAAATAGCAGAATTCTAGGCCCTCACGCATGCGCACAATCCGCCTGGGGTCATGACAAAATGGCGGTGAGAAGTCCATTAAAATGTAAGTTATTTAATAAGCTTCCATGTAATTGAAAACATACATTAACCAAGTTCTGACAATAAAATATAATAACAGTATGAACGTATACGAATGTGCAACATTGATTTATTTGGATAATGAAATTGATTATTTCCTTCAAACAGCGGCTTTTGAATATAATGAATGGCTGCGTCTGCCGCTAAACATGAGTGCGTGAGTAGCCATGTGGTTAAGGCGACTGACTGTGGTTCCAAGAAGCGCCGGTTCGATCCTAGCCCTCGCCACTATTTCTTTTTTTTTTACCACTGAAATATTGTTTAATCAAGGAGTAATAGTAAGGTTTTATGTCTGTTAAAGATACTTATTTCTACATTCCCTCTAAATACGTTTTATTTTCTTTTTACCATTGCATTGCAGCATGTGATCAAAAGAGCAAACTGTTGTCCGCAGTACGCCGTTTAAATATCTGCAATCAGTTCCTATAACTGACAACAGATGGCAGTAATTCGCCCATATAGTTCCATTAACTGACAGCAGATGGCAACACCATTGCATCGATATATTTAAAACACAAGACATGGCATGTTTTCACGTGACGGAAAATTATAAAGGAGGGGAATATTTAAGAAGGGAAATGTTGAGGAACATTAACCGACAGTTGAATGTGTAGGCTAGGTTGTTTATGTACCTTAATATTGCAATTTCTTCCCAATGCTTCGGTGGTCAAGTTATTAGCGTCCTAGACTAAAAGTTATAATTATGCATCGTCGATATTAAAGAAAAAAGTAGTTTTCCAGGCACTCGCGCGTCTCCACAATTGCTTTCGCCATGAGAGACACTTGGCAAATATAATTCGTTTGAAGGACTCCGACATCTTGGTCACTCAGCCCCGTGTACTTGGGTGTGTATGTGTGAAATTTTCTTCTTATAACCTGTGTTATTGTGATGGCTGCATTACTGTGTGTATTTGTAATTAAGGTGGTAAATGGCAAGGAGACGGCCAAGGCCTTAAGTTAGGAACCATCCCGGTATTTGCCTTAAGTGGAAGTGGGAAACCACGGAAAACCACATCCAAGATTGTCGAGGTGGGAATTAAACCTTCCTCTTCTTAGTTATACCTCAAGAGACTGAATGTACCCCGATTTTGCCCCGAGACCAGAATTAAATTTCTTGGCAGAGCAGGAAATGTAACCCGGGTCTCCGGGGCGATAGACAAGAATAGGTGGGCCTCCATGTGTTAATAAGATTTTTGACATGCACGGGACATAGAATTCAAAAACTGCCTCCATTAGGGTGACTATCGAAGTGAGTATTGAGTATAGGCCTATGGTCATTCCAGTAGTTGGTGAAGTGATTCTATGTTCCCCTGCAAAATGTACTGCCATAACCTATAACAGGTGATGGAAATTGCTTATTTAGAGCAGTTTCGTACTGTTTATAACAAAATGAAGAACGTCATTCTGAGCTGCGTTTTCAAGCTATCGCAAAAAATTTCGCTGGCAGGAACAATTATAAGGAATTTATTTTAAGCGATCAGTCTCATCGCATTCTCCTCACCAACCAACTTGAGTATGAAAGTCTCTGGACGGTCATGTTCAACTTCATTGTATAAGAGAATTGTTTAATGATTATTTGTTTAGAGTACTGAGTCTAACTACGTAGTTGATTTCGGCAATGGAAGTATTATTTGCCATTTAATATTTAGCGGCTCCGTTGTTGCAGGACACTATAGTGTTATCGAATAATACGAAGCCACATTTAAAATCCAATATAAATAGGCCATTTCAGAAACAATTCCAGATATTATGCAATACAGTGTACTGTAAGGTCCTTGACGATCAAATGTAAACATTTTTCTACATTGTATTTCTCTTGCGTAAAATCTATGCGTGGTTACTTTGGTCTTTACTGTTGTGAGGGTAAAATTGATCTGCTGGAATATAAAATATTTGCCAAGCTGCAACAATGTAATGATATTAATTTAAAAGTCATTGAACTTATATCCAGCAGTTCAAACACATACATCAGCGTTAACAGATTGGATACTGAAGATGAAAGCCAGCTACTTCATTTCCCTATTATTGAATTTTTCAATTCCTTGGAATTAAGAGATTCGCCTCCACATACTTCGAACGTTTAAGCCGTAGATATGCTTCTTAGAAATATGAACGTTTCACAAGGACTCATATATGGTAATATATTAATTGTAAGAAATCGCTTGGATTCGGATATAATAGGTGCAGTAATATTAGGCAGAGAGCTCAAATCCTACGACTTGATTTAACACCTTCCGATAAAACACTTACAGGTAGCCTACAGTACATTTTCTTTTAATAGGCAACAATGTCCTATTCGCTCGGCCTACTTTATCAAAATCAATCAAGCTCAAGGAGAAACTCTTGAACGTATTGGGCTATTTACCTCATCACGTTTTCAGTCATGACCAGCAGGATAGTGAAGGTGCAAAAAAGGTCCTGTTTGGGATGGTAAAGAATAAGAGGCGGAAGGATCCTACGGATTATGTTAGAATGGTGAACAAAAGGGGACAAGAGATAGAAAATAGGGAAGAACTGAAGAAAATGTGGAAATAATATTTTGAAGAACTCCTGAACCCAAATGGAAACCACGGCGAGGAGGAAGAAATCGGGGAAGAGGTACAGTAGATGAACTGCAAACAGAAAAGGACTTAACATGGAAAGAAGTGGAAGATGCAGTGAGGAAGATGAAAGGAGGAAAGGCACCGGGTGTGGATGAGTTGAGCGTGGAGATGGTGAGAGCAGCAGGAGAGGTGGGGATACAATGGTTGTACCGAGTGATGAAGACAGCATGGAAGGAAAGGAAGACCCCAGAGGACTGGAAAAAGGGAATAATTGTCCCGATCTTCAAGAAAGGTAGTAGAACAGAGTGCAGAAACTATCGGGGAATAACACTGATGAGTCATTGTGCAAAGTTGATTGAGAAAGTTTTGGAAAGGAGAATTAGGACAAGGATAGAAGGAGGGATGAGGGAAGAACAACATGGCTTCAGATCAGGAAGGTCCACAGTGGATTTGATTTTTGCTGTAAGGCAGTTACAAGAACAGCACTATGAGTATGGAACAGATCTACTGATGGCCTTCCTGGACATTGAGAAAGCATATGACAGTGTATGCAGAAACAAAGTATGGAAGTCCCTGGAGGATAGAGGAATATAAAAATGGACTATAAGGAAGATAAAGGAGATGTACAAGGGAAGCGTGAGCTGTGTGAAAGTGGGAGGAGAGAGATCGGACTGGTTGGAACAGAGAAACGGCCTGAAACAAGGAAGTGCACTGTCACCGTTACTTTTCATTGTGGTGATGGATGACATAATGACCCGAGTGGCACAAGTAATTGGGGAAGGAAAGATGAAAGCAATGGTGCTTGCAGATGATTTGATGATTTGGGGAAACAAGGAGGAGGAGGTACAGGAACAGTTGGACGTGTGGGAAGGAATAATACAAGGTTATGGGATGAAATTTAGCATAAATAAGAGTGAGATGGTGATCACAACAAGGAAGAAGGAAAGAACCACAACGGGAATAACAATTGGTGGGGAACAGCCGAAGGAATTGGAGAGTTTCAAGTATCTGGGAAGCCTGATACAAGAGAATGGAAGAAACGATAGAGAAATAAATGAGCGGGGGAGACAGGCAGAAGCATTCCGGAGGAGTGTGAGAAGCATGTTATGGAGCAAGAATGTCTCTCAGAACAGCAAAAAGATCATATATCGGACGTACAATGTCCCTATCCGGACGTATGCCTCGGAGACCTGGGTTATGAAAGGAAGGGAGAAGAGCAAAATACAGGCCAGTGAGATGAGGTTCTTGAGAAGCAGTATTGGAGCTACAAAGATGGACAGAATAAGAAATGAGAGGACCGGAGAATTAATGAAGGATGAACCATTACAGACTGGTATAGAGAAATCTAGACTTAGATGGTATGGACATGTAAAACGAATGGATGAGAAGAGGATACCCAGCAGGATACACGAGACGAAGTGGGAAGGAAAGAGACCAAGAAGGAGACCGAGAGACAGGTGGCTGAAGGGGGAGGAAGAAATCGTGAAGAAGAGAGGAGAAGACTGGACAAGGGTGGAGGCTGAGAGATGGTGGGAAGACAGAAGACGTTGGAGAGACTTGTGTTCCAAACAGACCCGGCCAGTGGCTAGAAACTGTGCAAGATGATGATGACCTAATCACGTTTTCAGTCATGACCAGCAATATATTGCAATGCTGAGAGTGCTATCTTTTGACGCCCTTAAAGTTGCAATAGTGCTAAAAAGTAATCGTACAAAGAATGTAACTTATATAAGAAGCTTCTTCAGTAATTTTGTTTTCCATTGTCCGTCATGTTTTGACGGGTTTCATCTAGTAGTTATTTAAATGTACTTCCGATTTGAATATTGTCAAATGTTAATCAATGAATTCCAAATTCCAAATATGAAAAGTGGAATATTTTCATCAAATACTGGATTCCAGGTCTCCTTAAGCTATTGTTGAATGTGTTCAGAGAATGGTCAGAGGCACACGAAATTTCAGAAACGTGTGATGTTTACGTGATGCAACAATAGGTTAAAACTTGAGACAAACATTTAATAGCGCTATTGGGAATGTGCAGTAGGCCTATGTATTATTGCATCTTTAATTATAGGGAATTGCAACAATTAACTTGGCATGCTTAGTGATTTATACAAATATATAATAAAAAATCCTATAAATTACTAAATTGAACATATAAGATCCTATAAAATCCTAATATACTGATAGACCCTAATTTTAACTACTTGGAACCTAACAAGTAGTTCCGTGAAGAACTATACAGCCTATTTTCATATATCCTACTCATGTTGATTGCATCTATCAACATACAAAAATTCAATTTTATTGTTGTGATAGATTCGTAGATATTGAGAACCGTCTAAATATGTCAGATGGTCGCCAGGTTGGATTTTTATTTACGTACTTTTACATGAACATTATTGTGTACGTGTGGTATTCAAACTTCAATCGCATGATTAGGACACAAGAAGTAAAAACGAAATTTTAAAATTTCGCACAACTGCCATCTTGTGGTTATGAAAACAATTTAAATAAATTATATGGCATTGGATTAACATTTGTATATGCATTTAACGTGCAAAATTTCATTGCACTCGGATGGTTAAATCACGAGAAACGTCCATTTAAATATTTACAATTCGCGTCCCCGCCATGTTGGATTTGTGCTCACCAGGTTACTGAAAGTCCTATAGGTGAACTTATGTCCGTAGCCTCTATGAACATTAAAAAATTCAGTTTGATTTCTGTAAAAGATTCGTAGAACCGTCAATATATTTCGGGTGCTCCCCATTTTGGATTGTTATATGTATAGGTCATAGAGTTATGTACCATTAAAGGAAAATTATTGCATAGCTTGATTATTCAAAATTTCACTTCGATCGTATGATTACCGCACAAGAAATAAAATCTTAATTTTAAAATTTCGCACAGCCGCCATCTTGAGGCTATGTAAACAATTGAACTAAATTAGATGTCAGTGTATTACAATATGTATAATCATTTACTGTACCACATTTCACTGCGCTCAGATGGTTAAATCACGAGAAACGTCTATTAAAATGTTTCAAATTCGCTTGGCCGCCATGTTCGTTTTTTACTTGAAAGATTTTTGAATGTTACATAGGTAAACTAGTAGCAGTGCCCTTTATCACCGTACAAAATTTCGGGGTGATATCTGAAATAATTTCGGAGATATAGAATGTCAGTGAAATGTTTCGCACAGCCGTCATTTTGAGGTGATATAAAAAATTGAATTAAGTTAGACGTCAGTGCATTACAATGTATATAAACACTTGCTGTACCAAGTTTCATTGCGGTGGAATGGTTAAATCGCGAGAAAAGTCTATTTAAAAGTCTCAAATTCGCTTGGCCGCCATGTTTTTGTTTTGTTGTTCCCAAGTTTTTGAACGTCTCATGGGTGAACTTCTAGTAGTGCCCTTTATCATCGTACAAAATTTCAGGGTGATATCGGTAATAGTTTCGGAGATATTGAATGCTGGTGAAATATATCGCACTGCCGCTATGTTGGATTGGTGCAACACAATAAAATTTGTAGGGTACGGTCGGGGTCGGCCAGAATGGTGCTATGATCTTACCGAGTTTCATTGAAATTGCTCCAGCCGTTTAGAAGTTATGAGGGACACACACACACACACGCGAATCACACACACACGGACAAAAGGTGATCTCAAAAGCCTATTTTTTTTTTTCATAAAATGAAAATAGGCTAAAAATCCCCGGCGGGATCAAAATCATTTAGAACCAATTTTAAATGAAATCGAACACACATTTACCAAGTCAGAAGTCAGTAGTGAAGTGCATTTCATTTTAGGTGTAGCCTAGTGTACAATATATTATATTTTAACCGCCCAAGATAATTGGGCTTATTTGTATGTATTGACCGACTGAAGAGCATTTCACATAATCTTAGAAAAAAAATCCACAGCCTGCTTCCAGTCTCCGACCGGGTCAGGAATGGAATGAATGAAGCCCCTATCTAGCGGCGAGGATATGAACTGTGCCGGCTGCCGAGGCCTGACGCACTCCTCTGGGGCAATGATTAAATGAATAATAGATGAAATGAAATGATAGTGGAGAGTGTTGCTGGAATGAAATTTTGACAGGGAAAACCGGAGTACCCGGAGAAAAACTTGTCTGCCTCCGTTCTGTCCAGCACAGATCTCACATGGAGTGACCGGGATTTGAACCACGGACTCAGCGGTGAGAGGCCGGCGTGCTGCCGCCTAAGCCACGGAGGCTCGACACATGATCTTAGAATTGAAATAAATTAATAGCACAAGGTACAGAACTAGTGAGAGAAATGTAATGGTTTGAGACCTTGCCTTCTACGTCAGTTTTATATCATTTTCAATCCATTCTTCACATGTCACATTCCTTATTGCTGGCCAAAAAAGAAACGCCTACTGACAGGTTCTGTCTGTCCTCAAACCAGCAAGTCACAACAGAATGTACGGAAGGAAGTTTGTAGTTTTCCTTGACCATTAATCTCGCGATCATGAGACACGGGACCTCTATTTCTACGTGGAATCCGAACCACAGGACATGGCATTTCACCTTGAAAATCTCACATGCATTGACCGGGAATCTAACCCGGTCCGCCGTAGTGAGAGGCCAACAGCCTGACCGCTGCGTCACCGCGCCTCCACAACTAGTCTACTAAGTCCACTTGCTGACATCCATCTATCGATTTCTGCATGCAAACACCCCCACGTACATGTCATCAAAATTTAGTTACTTGTCCTCATATCATAACCGAGGCAGTCGATCTTCTTTTTACTTATTTATTTAATAATTATTAGATACAACCATGAAACGGTCATTTTACACTAATATTTTAACAATTTCGAATAATATTAACAAAAAAAACAACAATAACAGGTAACAAATGGCAGTGATGGCAGCAAGGGATAAATCTGGGAAAGTCGCAGGGAATGATTGGGGTCGTGGGTAATTAAGAGGGGGAAGGGATAGGAATTGAGGATGAAAGGGATCTTCTAATGTTATGTTTGAATGTTCTATAGGGAGAGAATATGACAATATTTGGAAGGGAATTGCTAAGGGTAGGTAGACGGTGGAAAATAGGGCACTTGTGTACTTCCAAGATGTGGGCGAGGTATGTGGTACATCACATGGTTCTGACGTGTTGAACGGGAGGGAACATGAAGTGGGAAGTAGCTTAGTAGTAGCATGTTACATTTTGTGTAACCATTCATAATTTTATGTAGGAAACACAGGTCAGTAAATTGTAGACGGCTTCTCAGGTCAAGTACAGTGAGCTGATTTAGAATGTCGGATTTGGCAAATAAAAGTGCCTTAGTGAAGGATTGCGGGCTTTGACTGTTGGTATGAAGAAATTAAAGACAATGTTCAATTTAGAAATATTGGTTATAGCCGAAGTAGACCAAATTGGAGAAGAGAAATCTAGGTTAGGGAGAACATATGTGGCGAAGTATAATTTAAGTGCAGTGAGGTATTTAATTTCTGTGAATCTGTATAGAATCCCGAGATTGCGCATTGCGCGAGATTTGATATGGTCAATGTGGGGAGAGAATGTCAGTTTATCATCGTGAATAATACCTAAATCTCTTACTTGAGAAGCCGTATCCAATTTATTTCCACATATTTTATAGTCCACCTGATTTCCAGATTTTAGTAGTGAACAAGAAGTTCCGTGACGAACTAAAGAGCCTACTTTTCTCGAAATGTAAGATTCATTCCAATGATTAATCTATATGGACCTAATTAGAATAATGACGAAATTGAGTTGGTAATTTCGACATTTCTAATTAGTTCGAAATATAACTGGCATAATGTTGGCTTTAATACTTTCTGATATAGTGATATTACAGCAAAAATAGAGACAGCATTTATTAACAGTTGGCAACCCGGTTGCTATTAAGAATACGCACAGTCATATCTGTTATAGTACACATAGCACATACGAAATTTGGTTGAAATTCAATTGATAGTATAGAAGTTACAAGTATTTACAATTGGTCCTATCAGCAGGCTTAGAATCATGTTGGTAGTACTGATGTCCATTAGTTACTCTAAATTAATCTAGAATGTCAGGTACTATATGTATGCATAGTTTAAAGCTGTCGGCTTGCATACTTTGATATAAGTTATTAGTATTTGGATAAAAACAATAGAGAGTGCATTTATTAACAGTTGGCAGCGTTGGTGGCTCTTAATATTATGCTCAGTCATATATGTCTATCTACACATAGCGCATACGAAATTTGGTTGAAATCCAATTGATAATGTAGAAGTTATATGCATTTAAAATTTGGACCTATCAGCAGGCTTATAATCATTTTGGCAACACTGCCATGTATGGCCTCCTGGAAATTGAACTGCAATATTATTATCTACACGTGTGCCAATTTTGAAATATCTCCCATTCATACCTTCCAAGATATCCAACATGGAGCTCAAATTTCAATTGCGATTTTTCAGCAGTTGGTAGCACTGACATCATTTTCAAATATGGGCGTGAGATATTCATGTATCGATCTTTACTCCTCCCAAATTTTGTTTCGATTGCTGCAGCCGTTTAGGAGTTGATAGGGGGGGACACACACACAGCCAGACAGACAGAAGGACAGACAGACAGACAGACCCACATTTGCCCGATCTCATAAGTCTACTTTTTCCTCATTTTTGCAAAATGTGAAAAGTAGGCTAAAAAGACATATTGAAGCACTTTTTGGGATTTGGAGATAACCTCCATTTGTTGAACCAATCAGTACATGTATTCACTGCTTCCTGGAGCTCAGCGTAGTCGTCAGAATTTTCTCTCGCCATCCCCATCAATCACTCATCCATCTTCAACCGCTCTTTTGCTGGTTCTGGGTCACGACTATGGAATTCAACTCCTGCCAATATCAGAAATTCTATAACAATAAAGAAATGTAAGCCCGCATGCCGAGATTACCTGTTGAATACTGATGATTGCCCTGTGTGAAAGGTGATGGATGATAGGACATATGACTGAGGTAAGATTATATCTAGGATATTATTGAAAGGTCTGTGACATTGTGATAATTTTTTATTGTTATAATTATTATTATTATCATTATGCATGTTCCTTTTTCATTAATATTACGCGTAGTATTAGCATAATTAATTTACTCCTTATTTACCATAATTATTTTTTGTATTTCCAAAATTGTCTCATTTGTACTGGTAGCATATTGCGTGGTTAAGTGTAAGAGTGGGCCATGAGCCCTAACTTCCCACTAGTGAAGACATAAAATAAACAAGAAGTTCCGTGACGAACTAAAGAGGCTACTTTTCTTAAAATTTAAGATTCATGCCAATGATTAATCTATATGGATCTATCTAGAATAATGACGAAATTAAGTTGGTAATATCGAAATTTCTAATTAGTTCGAAATACTGTATACCTGGCATAATGTAGCCTAATAGAGAACTACAGTTGGCAGCCCTGGTGACTGAATATATTCTTAGTTCCATTTCTTAAGGTACAGAATACAAAATTTGGTTGAAGTCCAATGGATAGCATGGACGTTACATGCAGTTAAACATTGGCTCTAACAGAGCGCGTAAAATCATATTGGCAACAATGACATACATGTATTGGTCAGAAATAATCTGAAATAATATGATCTATTATTGTGTCAATTTTGAATGAAATCCATTAGTTAGTATAGAAGTTACATGCATTTTAAAATTGGACCTATCAGCAGGCCTAGAATCATGTTGGCAGCACTGGTGTAGGCTTATATTAGTTACTCCAAATTAATCTAGAATGCCAGGTACTATACGTGTGCAAAGTTAAAGCTATTGGCTTGCATACTTTCTGATATATTGATATTAGGGTAACAAAAATAGAGACAGTATTTATTAACAGTTGGCAGCCCTGGTTACTCTTATGAATCGGCATAGTCATATCTGTTATGGTACACATAGCACACACGAAATTTGGTTGAAATCCAAATGATAGTATTGAAGTTACATGTATTTAAAGTTGGACCTCTCAGCAGGCTTAGAATCATGTTGGTAGCACTGACGTATATAATTTACTCCAAATTAATATAGAATGTCAGGTACTATACGTGTGCGTAGTTTAAAGCTGTCAGCTTGCATACTTTCTGATATATGGGTATTTGAATAAAAAAAAATGTGAGCATTTATTAACAGTTGGCAGCCCTGGTGGCTCTTAAGAATACGCTCAGTCATATCTGTTTATGTACACATAGCACATACGAAATTTGGTTGAAATCCAATTGATAGTGTAGAAGTTATATGCATTTAAAATTTGAACCTATCAGCAGGCATATAATCATTTTGGCAACACTCGCATGTATGGCCTCCTGGAAATTAAACTGAAATATTATTATCTATACATGTGCCAATTTTGAAATATCTCCCATTCATAGCTTCCAAGATATCCAACATGGGGCTCAAATTTCAATTGCGATTTTTCAGCAGATGGTAGAACTGACATCTTAATTGCACTCATTCCAGGTTCCGTATTGACCATGTTAACATGAGGAAGAAAACATTGTGTGTTTTCGAAACATGTACCTATAGAATTTTTAAGTAAGTAAAAAGTATTGATTTGGCGAGAAATTTATGTTATACTTCATGAGAACTGACATCATTTTCCAATATGGCCGTGAGATATTCAGGTATAGATCTTTACTCCTACCAAATTTTGTTTCGATTGCTGCAGCCGTTTAGGAGTTGATAGGGGGGGACACACACACAGCCAGCCAGACAGACAGACAGACAGACAGAAGGACAGACAGACAGACAGACACACACACACACATTTGCCCGATCTCATAAGTCTACTTTTTCCTCATTTTTGCAAAATGTGAAAAGTAGGCTAACAAACAACAACAACAGAATGTATTCGAATTTCCAGAAATACAGTAGATGAGTGATTTATTACGGTATGGGAACTTTGTATCCCCGTGGTCTACAGGGAGACAGGAAGCTTGGTAGTCATGTGTGAATGTCGGAAGTTACCCCGCTGGGAGAGACACCACACTTCCGGGACAATGACAGGGACAGTTTACAGTTTTTGTGTGTTTCACGCCCCAGTGCTACAGTATATTATTACGGTCGTGGAACTGTGAGTCATCTCTCACGTCGCCTGATAATACACTATCGCCCAACCTGCACTAACACACACTCACTGCCACATTCAGTGTCTTTTATTTCCATTTTCAACTATAAACGAACACTCACCGATTGCCACATAAAGCTTCATTCATTCAGTTTTCAGATCAATGCAACAATATACAAGACCACGCTCCAGTGCTGGATTACCCATTAGGCCCGACTAGGCCAAGGCCTAGGGCCCCCAAAAAAGGCTTGAGTCTGTTTTTCCGAACGTTGAAATTGGTTTTTTGCATTTTCCTGACCATCAAGATAACGAATTGTTCTGCGGAGCGCTCGTTTTCAAAATTGAAACGGATCAAAAGTGCGCAAAGAAGTATCTTGTCACAAGAACGATTAAACATGCTAAGTTTAATGTAAATCGAGTCAGATGTTCTGCGGGAAATTGATGTTGATGACATTGTAGAAGATTTCATTGACCGAAAAAAAAAAACAGAAGAAAAAATTTGATTACATTTTACAGAAGTAAACAAGATGTTCAGTAAAGAACATATAGCCTACTTTCTCCTAAATGCATGGGTATTGTTATAACTCTTTGTCCTTTTCAAGGAGTATGATTGAATGTTGGTTGTAGGAGCTTGTTGAAATACAACGTGCTATAGGGATATTAAACATGAATATGAGGTGCCCTTTGCTAGTGCTACCTCTGTACCAAATTTCGTTCAATTCGGTTTCACCGTGTTTGAATTGATAGGGGGAATCGATTTGCACACATACTTGGCCACCATCTGCAAACTATTGGGCTGATGTTCTTGCAGTTTGGTCAGAATATGTTTCACACATAAAGATATGGTGTTGCAAAATTAGGTAGAGACTAGATTATTAGGTTGGTCGTAATTACATTTTAGCTTTTAACATTTGGGTGGCCGCGATTACGTTTCCATCAAGATAGCGGTGATATAAAACATGACACTGAGGTGCCCTTTGCTAGTGCTACCTCTATACCAAATTTCGTTCCATTTGGTTTCAGCGTGTTTGAATTAATAGGGGGAATCGATTCTGACACAAAGATGGCCGCCATCCGCAAACTATTAGGCGAATGACCTATTAGATTGGTCAAAGGATGCTCCCTCCATAAAGGTATGTAGTTGCAAAATTTGGTAGAGATCGGATGATTAGGTTAATCGTAATTTGATTTAAGCTTTGAACATTCGTGTGGCCGCCATTACGTTTCAGTCAAGATGGCGGCGATATAAAACATGACACTGAGGTGCCCTTTGCTAGTACTACCTCTGTACCAAATTTCGTTCCATTCGGTTCCACCGTGTTCGAATTAATAGGGGGAATCAATTTTGACATAAAGATGGCCTCCATCCGCAAACTATTAGGTGAATTACCTATTAGATTGGTCAAAGGATGCTCCCTCCATAAAGGTATGTAGTTGCAAAATTTGGTAGAGATCGGATGATTAGGTTAATCGTAATTTGATTTAAGCTTTGAACATTCGTGTGGCCGCCATTACGTTTCAGTCAAGATGGCGGCGATATAAAACATGACACTGAGGTGCCCTTTGCTAGTGCTACCTCTGTACCAAATTTCATTCCATTCGGTTCCACCGTGTTCGAATTAATAGGGGGAATCAATTTTGACATAAAGATGGCCGCCATCCGCAAACGATCAAGTGAATGACCTATTAGATTGGTCAAAGGATGCTCCCTCAATAAAGGTATGTAATTGCAAAATTTGGTAGAGATCGGATGATTAGGTTAATCGTAATTTGATTTAAGCTTTGAACATTTGTGTGGCCGCCATTACGTTTCCGTCAAGATGGCGGCGATATAAAACATGACACTGAGGTGCCTTTTCTTAGTACTACCTCTGTACCAAATTTCGTTCCATTCGGTTGCACCGTGTTCGAATTAATAGGGGGAATCGATTTTCACACAAAGATGGCCGCCATCCGCAAACTATTATGCTGATGACCTATTGGTTTGGTCAAAGGATGCTCCTCCCATAAAGGTATGTCGTTGCAAAATTTGGTAGAGATCGGATGATTAGGTTAGTCGTAATTTGATTTAAGCTTTGAATATTTGTGTGGCCGCCATTACGTTTCCGTCAAGATGGCGGCGATATAAAACATGACACTGAGGTGTCCTTTGCTAGTGCTACCTTTGTACCAAATTTCGTTCAATTCGCATTCACCGTGTTCGAATTGATAGGGGGGGGGACAGACATTCAGAGTACACACACTCACACACACACAGACACACAGACACACACACACACAGACTCACACACACACATACACACACACAGACAGACACACTTTTTTCGCCCTGTGTTGATCTCATAAGTCTACTTTCATTTTTTGCAAAAATCGAAAGTAGGCTAAAAACAAGATGTTCAGTAAAGAACATATAGCCTACTTTCTCCTAAATGCATGGGTATTGTTATAACTCTTTGTCCTTTTCAAGGAGTATGATTGAATGTTGGTTGTAGTAGCTTGTTGAAATACAACGTGCTATAGGGATATTAAACAAAAATATGAGGTTCCCTTTGCTAGTGCTACCTCTGTACCAAATTTCGATCAATTCGGTTTCACCGTGTTGAATTGATAGGGGGAATCGATTTGCACACATACTTGGCACCATCTGCAAACTATTGGGCTGATGTTCTTGCAGTTTGGTCTGAATATGTTTCCCACATAATGATATGGTGTTGCAAAATTTGGTAGCGACTAGATTATTAGGTTGGTCGTAATTACATTTTAGCTTTAAACATTTGGGTGGCCGCGATTACGTTTCCGTCAAGATAGCGGTGATATAAAACATGACACTGAGGTGCCCTTTGCTAGTGCTACCTACTGTTTGTACCAAATTTCGTTCCATTCGGTTTCAACGTGTTCGAATTGATAAAGGGAAAAGATTTTCACACAAAGATGGCAGCCATCCGCAAAATATTAGGCTGATGACCTATTAGTTTGGTCAAAGAAGCTCCCTCCATAAAGGTATGTTGTTGCTAAATTTGCTAGAGATCGGATGATTAGGCTAATCGTAATTTGATTTAAGCTTTGAACATTTGTGTGGCCGCCATTACGTTTCCGTCAAGATGGCGGCGATATAAAACATGACACTGAGGTGCCCTTTGCTAGTGCTACCTCTGTACCAAATTTCGTTCATTCGGTTCCACCGTGTTCGAATTAATAGGGGTAATCAATTTTGACATAAAGATGGCCGCCATCCGCAAACTATTAGGCTAATGGCCTATTAGATTGGTCAAAGGATGCTCCCTCCATAAAGGTATGTTGTTGCAAAGTTTGGTAGAGATCGGATGGTTATTTTAGTCGTAATTTGATTTAAGCTTTAAACATTTGTGTGGCCGCCATTACGTTTCTGTCACTATGGTGGCGATATAAATCATGACACTGAGATGCCCTTTGCTAGTGCTATCTCTGTACCAAATTTCGTTCCATTCGGTTTCACCGTGTTTGAATTAATAGGGGGAATCTATTTTGACACAAAGATGGCCGCCATCCGCAAACTATTAGTCGAATGACCTATTAGATTGGTCAAAGGATGCTTCCTCCATAAAGGTATGTAGTTGCAAAATTTTGTAGAGATCGGATGATTAGGTTAACCGAAATTTGATTTAAGCTTTGAACATTCCTGTGGCCGCCATTACGTTTCAGTCAAGATGGCTGCGATATAAAACATAACACTGAGGTGCCCTTTACTAGTGCTACCTCTGTACCAAATTTCGTTCCATTCGGTTCCACCGTGTTCGAATTAATAGAAGGAATCAATTTTGACATAAAGATGGCCACCACCCGCAAACTATTAGGCTAATAACCTATTAGATTGGTCAGAGGATGCTCTCTCTATAAAGGAATTTTGTTGCAAAGTTTGGTAGAGATCGGATGGTTATGTTAGTCGTAATTTGATTTAAGCTTTAAACATTTGTGTGGCCGCCATTACGTTTCTGTCAATATGGCGGCGATATAAATCATGACACTGAGATGCCCTTTGCTAGTGCTATCTCTGTACCAAATTTCGTTCCATTCGGTTTCACCGTGTTTGAATTAATAGGGGAATCGATTTTGACACAAAGATGGCCGCCATCCGCGAACTATTAAGCGAATGACCTATTAGATTGGTCAAAGGATGCTTCCTCCGTAAAGGTATGTAGTTGCAAAATTTGGTAGAGATCGAATGATCAGGTTATCGTAATTTGATTTAAGCTTTGAACATTTGTGTGGCCGCCATTACGTTTCCGTCAAGATGGTGGCGATATAAAACATGACACTGAGGTGCCTTTTGTTAGTACTACCTCTGTACCAAATTTCGTTCCATTCGGTTGTACCTTGTTCGAATTAATAGGGGGAATCGATTTTCACACAAAGATGGCCGCCATCCGCAAACTATTACGCTGATGACCTATTAGTTTGGTCAAAGGATGCTCCCCCCATGAAGGTATGTTGTTGAAAAATTTGGTAGAGATCGGATGATTAGGTTAGTCGTAATTTGATTTAAGCTTTGAACATTTGTGTGGCCGCCATTACGTTTCCGTCAAGATGGCGGCGATATATAACATGACACTGAGGCGCCTCTTGTTAGTACTACCTCTGTACCAAATTTCGGTCCATTCGGTTGTACCTTGTTAGAATTAATAGGGGGAATCGATTTTCACACAAAGATGGCCGCCATCCGCAAACTATTTCGCTGATGGCCTATTGGTTTGGTCAAAGGATGCTCCTCCCATAAAGGTATGTTGTTGCAAAATTTGGTAGAGATCGGATGATTAGGTTAGTCGTAATTTGATTTAAGCTTTGAACATTTGTGTGGCCGCCATTACGTTTCCGTCAAGATGGCGGCGATATAAAACATGACACTGAGGCGCCTTTTGTTAGTACTACCTCTGTACCAAATTTCGTTCCATTCGGTTGTACCTTGTTAGAATTAATAGGGGGAATCGATTTTCACACAAAGATGGCCGCCATCCGCAAACTATTTCGCTGATGGCCTATTGGTTTGGTCAAAGGATGCTCCTCCCATAAAGGTATGTTGTTGCAAAATTTGGTAGAGATCGGATGATTAGGTTAGTCTTAGTTTGATTTAAGCTTTGAACATTTGTGTGGCCGCCATTACGTTTCCGTCAAGATGGCGGCGATATAAAACATGACACTGAGGCGCCTTTTGTTAGTACTACCTCTGTACTAAATTTCGTTCCATTCGATTGTACCTTGTTAGAATTAATAGGGGGAATCGATTTTCACACAAAGATGGCCGCCATCCGCAAACTATTATGCTTATGGCCTATTGGTTTGGTCAGAGGATGCTCCTCCCATAAAGGTATGTTGTTGCAAAATTTGGTAGAGATCGGATGATTAGGTTAGTCGTAATTTGATTTAAGCTTTGAACATTTGTGTGGCCGCCATTACGTTTCCGTCAAGATGGCGGCGATATAAAACATGACACTGAGGTGTCCTTTGCTATTGCTACCTTTGTACCAAATTTCGTTCAGTTCGCATTCACCGTGTTCGAATTGATAGGGGGGGACAGACATTCAGAGTACACACACTCACACACACACAGACACACACACACACACACACACACAGACTCACACACACACATACACACACACACACAGACTCACACACACACATACACACACACAGACAGACACACTTTTTTCGCCCTGTGTTGATCTCATAAGTCTACTTTCATTTTTTGCAAAAATCGAAAGTAGGCTAATAGTATGATTTGTTAAATTGTTCATCAAATGATCTGAAATGTTTTCAAATAACGATGATCGTTTCAATTTAAATGTATGTCTGATTTAATAAAAAGTATATTATTCATCTTGAGAAAAGAAAACTCTTGTATATACTTTATTAAATGTACAGGTGCTAAACAATAAAAAATATTTGAAAAAAAAAGGGGCCCCTAAAATCTGAGGGACTTGGGCCTCATTTTACCTAAATCCGGTACTGCCACGCTCTCATCGCTACATAGTGTTTCTTATTCAGTTTTCAGATCAACGCAACAGTATAGAGTAAGAACGAAATAGACTACCATTGATATTTGTGATACACCCTTCCTGAACGCAACTCATTTCCTGCCTAACTCTGAAATAACTATGAGTCTGCCATACTTCTTTCTTTGTCGTGTGGCCTCCTGAGAGGTCGAGTGCAGGTCTTTCTAGACGACCTGCACATCGGGATGAGGGATGAAATGGATGAAGATGAATGAAACTGGGCAAGGACGAGGAAGGAAGCGGCTGTGGCCTATAAGAAGGCACGGATCCTGCATTCGCCTGGTGTTGAAAATGGGGAAACCACGGAAAACCATTTCAAGGGCGGCAGACGGAGGGGCTCGAAACCATGCGTCAAACAAGTCAGTAGAGAGCTTGACCCCATGACCTAACGCTGCGCTTTAGGGAGCGTAGCAAACTCTGCTGGCGGTCTGCCATTATGTTGGTTGGTTGGTTCCTCAGTTTAGGGGCTGTCGCACGATATATTTCACATGAAAACCTCAAGCACTTGTTTTATTATATTCAAATTGCAACCAATGGTCATAGCAGGGTATTTCATTTCAACGCCCATAGGCTCCCATCAAGGTCAATTTCAAGAAGTTCCAACTTTGGCTATTAAAGATGCCACTGTCACTGACACCTTCCGGTGAACATTGAAACTTTATAGAACGTTTCTAACCCAATAACCCACAAATTTTGCTACACACCGCCAATTGTAGTGGCAGGTTTTTTACATGCCATAAATCTATCACAAGGCCCCACTGGCTCTACTTATTATTTTATTTATTTATCGTAGTGCCGGGAGTGTCCGAGGACATGTTCGGCTCTTCTGAGTCTGTAGCTGCTTCCAGCGGACACCCTAAAGTGTGAGCTACAAGTTCCGTTCAATTTCAAGTAGTTCCAAATTTCGCCACCAGATATCAATGATACCTAGTGGTGAACGTTGGAACTTACTTAGAGCGTTCTGACGAAATCTAACCTAACAATTTTTGCTATACACAAGTTTAGTCTGTGAAACGATCTTTTACATTGTTTTGAAGATCGGATAACTCTAACGTACAGAACTTGCACTCAGATGCAATTTTGTGAATGATTTATTAAGAGTGGCGGCTCCGGTGGCGTAGTCGGTAGCATGCTGAGCTTCTATGCCCAAGATCGCGGGTTCAAACCCGGCCGAAGCCGTCGGATTTTTATGAGCGTTAAAAATCCCTTAGTATGCCTTCCTTCGGAGGGGAAGTAAAGCCGGCGGTCCCATGTCATAGATTTTTGGCATGTTAAAGATGATGATGATGATGATGATAATTGTTGTTTAAAGGGGCCTAACATCTAGGTTATCGGCCCAGCATGTTAAAGAACTTTACACTAATTACACCTGTGTGAAACTAAATTGTATAGGTTAAGAATGTAAACAACGCTCTTAGGTTGCTACTTTCGTTGCCAAGAGCCGACTGCGGTGGCGTCTAGTAGCTAAGTTCTGAACTAGGCCTAGTAGTCGTTGATGGTGGCGTTTGGCGGCAAAAGTAGGAACTATTTGAAAAATTCAAAGTTGCATTCCTTACTTGAATTTAAAAAAAAACAGATACACACACTATTACAGACATCACAATTAACACCGGTTATCAGACAGATTCTACACACACACAAAGTACACGGGGTTACATGACCGCGTTGTCGCAGCCCCTAAACTAAGGAACCAACCAACCAACCGATTTATTAAGAAACAACTAAAACGCAATAACATTTACTATGTTAGGAAATGTTTGATATTTGCCGTATTGATTGAAAGAAAACTTTTAAAATATAACACTATCAATACAAAATTAAGATTACCTATTCAAACGTTGGTACATGTTTCAATCTTTCATTGAGGACTTCATCGGTCAAATTGCTTGTATCTAATTCTTAAAGCTAGTGTAACAATCTCTACATAGAATAAAACGGAGCCTCCGATTCTTGGATGTAACAGGTAATCTAGAGCAGCGTTTCCCAAACTGTGGTACGCGTACCACTGGCGGCACGCTCGTACTGCTGTAGTGGTACGCGGTGATGTTACGAAAAATATAATATATATTAGACACGTTGCAAAAAGTATACAAGAAGTTCCGTGACGAACTAAAGAGCCTACTTTTCTTAAAATTTAAGATTCATTCCAATGATTAATCTATATGGATCTACCTAGAATAATGACGAAATTATGTTGGTAATATAGAAATTTCTAATTAGTTCGAAATACTGTATACTGGCATAATGTAGCCTAATAGAGAACTACAGTTGGCAGCCCTGGTGACTGAATATATTCTTAGTTCCATCTCTTAAGGTACGGAATACAAAATTTGGTTGAAGTCCAATGGATAGCATGGACGTTACATGCAGTTAAACATTGGATCTAACAGCGCGCGTAAAATCATTTTGGCAACAATGACATACATGTATTGGTCAGTTATAATCTGAAATAATATGATCTATTGTTGTGTCAATTTTGAATGAAATCCATTAGTTAGTATAGAAGTTACATGCATTTTAAAATTGTACCTATCAGCAGGCTTAGATTCATGTTGGCAGCACTGACGTATATTAGTTACTCCAAATTAATCTATAATGGCAGGTACTATACGTGTGCAATGTTTAGAGCTATTTTCTTGCATACTTTCTGATATATTGATATTAGGGTAACAAAAATAGACACAGTATTTATTAACAGATGGCGGCCCTGGTTACTCTTAAGAATCGGCATATACATATCTGTTATGGTACACATAGCACACACGAAATTTGGTTGAAATCCAAATGATAGTATAGAAGTTATATGCATTTAAAATTTGGACCTATCAGCAGGCTTATATTCATTTTGGCAACACTGCGATGTATGGCCTCCTGGAAATTAAACTGTAATATTATTATCTATACGTGTGCCAATTTTGAAATAGCTCGTATTCATACCTTCCAAGATATCCAACATGGAGCTCAAATTTCAATGGCGATTTTTCAGCAGTTGGTAGCACTGACATCATTTTCAAATATGGCCGTGAGATATTCAGGTATAGATCTTTACTCCTACCAAATTTTGTTTCGATTGCTGCAGCCATTTAGGAGTTGATAGGGGGGACACACACACAGCCAGACAGACAGACAGACAGAAGGACAGACAGACAGACACACATTTTCCCGGATTGATCTCATAAGTCTACTTTTTCCTCATTTTTGCAAAATGTGAAAATTAGGCTAAAAAATGTAAAATTAAAAATTAGAAATATAAAAAAAATGATTTGTTACCAGAGGACTTTAAGGCCAAATACAGGGAGCAGTTTTATGAATTGAAGTATGATTCAGCACTAAGGAAAACTTTTTCAAAAATGGCTCTCGTGAACTTTTGGGTTGAGAGGCGTGCATACTATGCAGACATAGCTGACAAAGCTGTTGGATTTTTACTGCCTTTCACTATTTCGTACTTGTGTGAGACTGCATTTCCTTCACTTGTTTTTCTCAAGAATTAATACCGGAATAGGCTCTTTACAGTAGAAAACTTGGCGGCTTCGGTGGCGTAGTTGGTAGCATGCTGAGCTTCTATGCCCAAGATAGCGGGTTCAAACCCGGCCGAAGCCGTCGGATTTTTTAAGAGCGTTAAAAATCCCTCAGTATGCCTTCCTTCGGAGGGGAAGTAAAGCCGGCGGTCCCATGTCATAGATTTATGGCATGTTAAAGATCTTTCCACTAATTACACCTGTGTGAAACTAAATTGGATAGGTTAAGAATGTAAACAACGCTCTTAGGTTGCTACGTTCGTTGCCAAGAGCCGACTGCGGTGGCGTCTAGTAGCTAGTTCTGAACTAGGCCTAGTAGTCGTTGACGGTGGCGTTTGGCGGCAAAAGTAGGAACTATTTGAAAATTCAAAGTTGCAGTCCCTACTTGAATTAAAAAACAGATACACACACTAATACAGTCATCACAATTAACACCGGTTATCAGACAGATTCTACACACACCCAAAGTACACGGGGCTACATGACCGCGTTGTCGCAGCCCCTAAACTAAGGAACCAACCAACCAACAGTAGAAAACAATCTTTGTTTGAGACTCAGCAATCTTAAACTAGACATTCCTAAGTTGGCTTCTAATCTTCAAGCTCATCCTTCACACTGAAGTTGTTAGTTGAACTTTGGCTTTTGAAATGAAATCCACAGCCTGCTTCCAGTCTCCGGCCGGGTCAGGAAAGGAATGAATGAAGCCCCCATCTAGCGGCGAGGATATGAACGGTGCCGGCTGCCGAGGCCTGACGCACTCTTCTGGGGCAATGTTTAAATGAATGACAGATGAAATGAAATGATAGTGGAGAGTGTTGCTGGAATGAAATTTTTGACAGGGAAAACCGGAGTACCCGGAGAAAAACCTGTCTGCCTCCGTTTTGTCCAGCACAGATCTCACATGGAGTGACCGGGATTTGAACCACGGACCCAGCGGTGAGAGGCCGGCGTGCTGCCGCCTAAGCCACGGAGGATCTCTGAACTTTGGCTTTTATGTTTAATTATTACATATTCTTTTATTAATATTATTATTTCAGTGTCATTTATGAATGTTTGAATTGAATACTTATTGTAATAAATAATAAAACCACTCTACACACATTTTATTATTTGAACTTCAACTCGAACAGTCTAACTCTAACAAACACAATTTACAATCCATCTTTTGGTCTGCTACGTAGTGGTGGTGGGGGGTTAGAGTTACTATATCTCCCAACCATTTGGTGGTACGCGAGAGATTCTCGTCTCTTACAATGGTACACACACACAAAAAGTTTGGGAAGCACTGATCTAGAAAACCACTGGATGGAGTTTGATGCGGTTTTCACCATTCTGTTAAGGATTTCTCGAGGAAAGTTTCTGTAGAAAAAACATTCGTTTATGACCAAAGGAATCCAATAAATAACGATTTCAGTAAATTGAGTCGAAGAAAAACCTGCCGTCCGTGCGCCTTTTAAGGTTACGCTGGGTAAACCGTTAAAAATATCTATAAACAACTAGGAGTGTAAGAATTGCTCAGCAAGAGAAGTTCTACAAATAAGTCCGCGACAGCATATCTCTATCTGTAATACATCACCCACTATAAGTATTTTTACGTGTTCATTTCTTACAGCAATGATCTTTGCTAGTCATAACAAAATACGTAGATATCCTAACAATTCTCATTTACATAAACGTCCCTTATTCATAAAATCTTCGAATGCTGGTTTAGTGATCAAGTATTTCACTAACCTAAATTTTGGAAGTTGGTCCATCTAAAAAAATGTTAGTGAAATACTGTAACACTAAACTGGCACTTAAAGATTTTATGATTAAGGGACGTTTATATAAATGAAAATTGAAAGGACATCCATTTCATTTTATGAATAATTGTTAAGCCTACACTAGTTTTAAGAATTAGATACTGTATAATCAATTTCGGCTGATGAAGACCTCAATTACTTCGATTTGAATACGAGCCTGTTTTCACTACGATGCCCGTTTACATCGATTTCAATATGGTATATAATTTATGTTGGCTAACTCTTATTAAACAGCAAGACATAAAAGACCCGTAATTATCATCTGACGTTTTTTTTCTTTGACAGATTGTTTCTAAAATGGATGCGCGGAATAGTTTGGTGTTGTTTGTTCTTAACCAAGTATATGTTCAGTTTAATAATGATAAAATGTTATTGGTTTTACGTTACTTTTAACTACTGAAGCTTTTAGAGACGCCGGGCTGCCGGAATGTTGCCCCGAATGGGATCTGTAATGTGCCAGTAAATCTACTGACACGGCTCCCTCGCATTTAGGCCTAAGCACCTTGACTGCGCCAGGATTCGATCCTGCTACCTTGGGAAATTCAGGCGAGAAAGTTACCTCTGCATCACTCAGCCAGTCTGTGTTCAATTTATTCAATCTAGTGGACAAATGGGAAAAGGAACAGATTAAGCGGCAAAGTAAGACGATGTATTTTCACTTTTTCTCCTGACCACGTTTTACGTACAGATACACCAGACATTAAAAGTAAAAGAGACAAAAATACATTAACGATAAAAACGCGTGCAAACAAACTACGCTTATCAGGAACAGACAGTAACGAAGAATATGGGCAGAAAGTAAAACAAGCGATTCGAGAGTCAGGCGACAGACGAGAGTAGGCCGACATTAGTTTAAAAATGTAACTCAAGAGGACGCAGAATCGCTTTCAATACGATACGCGATTACATGTTCTTGAACACCCGTTTGGATACGATCCGATCCCATAATTTTACCGTGAAACTCAATACGATCTGAGTCCCGTTTACATGACGGTATTCAATACGCTAAGCGTACTCAAATCGATTTTAATTCGCCATGTAAACGTACTACCTGAAGAAAATGGAAATTGCTACACCATGAAGGCATTGGTCGTTTGTGTTGATTTTCAAGATATGGAACATTGCCATCCATGTAGGTATGTAAACGATCAAAGTTTCAGTCCCATTGGATTGTTGCTAAAGGTCTCCCCACGTGATTGGTCGCGGAGGAATCAACTCCAGTGTACGGACTCTGGTGCAGCGTAGTTGACTTGCAGTCTGTGCAGTGAAGTGTTCCCCGTCAAACATGCCTCGACGACAGAGAAGAGCACGCTATCAACAACTGTCGCCGTTTGAGAGGGCTCGGATTATTGAGCTGTGTGAGGCTGGATTACCGCTAAGGACTGTCGCTGCACCTGTTGGCCGACAGGCATCTACGGTACAACGTGCATGGCAGCAGTGGTCATATGAAGGTACCCACACCCGTATACCTAGCACAGGCCCAGCACGACAGACAACTGTGAGAGAGGATCGCCGCTTCATTCGGATGGCCCGGATGGAACCCCATGCAACAGCAGCGCAAATTCGAGCAGCTGTGGCACTCCACGTTACACAACAAACAGTTGGTAATCGCCTGCGTGCAGCTGGCTTACGATCCCGTGTCCCTGCAGAAGGTGTTCCATTGACCCCACAACAGCGACGTGTAGGCCTAAGGCTGGCCTGGTGTCGAGAACGATCGACGTGGGTTGACGAATGGCATAGGGTCGTCTTTAGTGATGAATCGCGCTTCTGTCTTGCCCGCAGTGACGCCGGAATCGTGTGTGCCGACGTACCGGAAAGAGGGGCCGCCCAGACCTTATTGTCGAGAGGCACACAGGACCAACACCAAGCATTATGGTCTGGGGAGCTCTTGGCTTTAATGTGAAATCACAATTAGTGCTTGTTGAGGGTACTATGACTGCTCGACAGTACGTCGATAGGGTACTCAATCCAGTGGTTGTCCCTATGATGGCGAACATTGCTAATGGGATGTTTCAGCAGGACAATGCCCGGGTTCACACTGCACGCATCTCCAGAGAAGCTCACCACGACATCACAACCTTAGAAGGCCCGCCAGATCCCCGGACCTCAATCCTATTGAGCATGTGTGGGACATGATGGCTCGGCAACTCAGCCACCCACAACTCTGGAACAACTGACCCGTGCAGTGCAGCTAACATGGGCCACAATTCGTCAGAAAGCGATCCAGGGCCTTATCGAGTCCATGCCTCAACGAATTCATCAATGTTTTGCAGCTCGTGGTGGGCACATCCTGTATTGATAGTTGTTCAAACTTGCGGTCAGAGGGACCTGAAAGTGTAATCATCGAATCATAACCGAACACTCGTCCTGCATGTCCAATTGCAGCAATGTAGCACCACCCCTTCTGGGTGTTGCAATTTCCATTTTCTTCAGTGTAATTGAAAGGTTGAAATATGTACCAACGATTGAATAGATACTCTTAATTATTGTTTTGATATGCGGTATATTTTTGAAGTTTTTTAAGAAACAACTGTAGATGCACTACAGGATGTTTCAGTGAGAGCGTGCCAAACGGATGCCGACAATCTGGGCCACCACACTGAATAAATCGACATAGGGAATACGTGGTGTGCGTGGACACCCAAAGGGGCTATGGACGTAAACATGTGAAACACGGATAAGGCACCCTGAGTAGTAATTTATGTTTGTTGACAGTAAATGTGTACACTGGTGTAAATGTGTAAACATGGGGAGCACAAATAATGTGTCCTGTGCGGTTATTGTTTATGTTCAGTATTACACAGGTAACTGACGACCAAGCTATGAGCGGGCCAGAGTTACTGCATCAGTGTGTACAAACTAATGATAATACTCAACATGCTGGCCACCAGCATGGCAACGACGTACGAGATTCTACAGTGTGTCCGCAAAGTCTCTCCGCTGCGCGTCTCTCGCTTTGCGGGACGTGTTGGGTTGGCAGTCCGTTATGTTATGTTGTTACAAGGGGGAAAAAATGGGTGGCTTCGGTGGCGTAGTTGGTAGCATGCTGAGCTTCTAAGCCCAAGATCGCGGGTTCAAATCTGGCCGAAGTCGTCGGAATTTTTTAAGAGCGTTAAAAATCCCTCAGTATGCTTTCCTTCGGAGGGGAAATAAAGCCGGTGGTCCCATGTCATAGATTTATTGCATGATAAAGATCCTTCCACTATTTACACCTTTGTGAAGCTAAATTGTATAGGTTAAGAATGTAAACAACGCTCTTAGGTTCCTACATTCGTTGGCGTCTGCTAGCCAAGTTCTGAACTAGTAGTTGTTGACGGTGGCGTTTGGCAGCAAAAGTAGGAACATTTTGAAAAATTCAAAAGTCTGCAGTCCTTACTTGAATTAAAAAACAAATAACACACACTAATACAGTCATCACAATCAACACTGGTTATCAGACAGATTCTACACACACCCAAAGTACAAGGGGCTACATGACCACGTTGTCGCTGCCCCTAAACTTAAGAACCAACCAACCAACTACAAGGAAAACAATTATCTATACGGTACTCACTACTATCACACTATGTTCCGTAAATTTTCCACCAGCACGGAAACCTCTTCCACTAAGAGCACATGCTCTTCAGTAGTAAACATTCCCACAAGAACTTGACAAGAACACAACTTATAGCGTCAACACTGTCACGCATAGGTACTCACTGTCGGCAATAACGAACCGGTATTCCCCACCCTATCATTCCAGTTGAAGGTCAACACGGAACAAGTGCATGCTTGTGCCAACCGCTGCGGTGAGACTTTGCGTATACACCGACATGAATGTTCTGCCTACCTAACACGTACCGCAAGGCAAACCCCGCGGAGAGACATTGAGGACGCTTTGTATATGACCACGCTACCTTCCGGACGATAAAGGAATCACAAACACAGCATTGGTCGTCTACATGTTTATGCCCATCCGTTCACTTGCTACCTGTGTGATAGCCTAGTATAGGTGTGTGTGTTCAAACTGTATGATAATCTGTAATGAGTGCAATAGTGTGTGAAGCTGTAATTATTAGGGTCAAGAATGAGATAGGTGCTCTGGGACTTGAAGAAGGTACGATTCCGAGATTTTCTGGGAGAAAGTGTGGAAATACCAGGGGGCGAACTATACTCAGTATAGCCACAGTAAGAGCTGGGGTTCAAACCTTCAATCTCCCAACTTCCATCCCCTCGTTGCAATCGGGATGCGTGACTTGAAGCGCACGGCTACGATGTAGTTACATATATTCCACACTCACACAAAATTACAGGGGGACTACCTGTATTAGCAAGGTGTCCCTAGCCCCTATAATAGAACAAAATCGCGCATCTCACGCAGACATGACTTGATGTGCTTCATATACGTGTAGAACAAAAACAATATGCCCTATAATTTTGTTACACTCAGTCTCTGTGTCTGTTGGCAGCACGTGCCACGTATTTAATGTCACTCTTGCTTCAAGAAAGAGACGGTTCCACTGTTTTTATTACGTGTGGAGATGATATATGACACCATCCAAGCCGAGAACTCTCATGAGAAGCTGTTACGAGTCGCTACGATTTTTATCTATATAGTGTATACTGTAATATATCGCTGCCACAAAACAAAGCACTTGGCCCTATTGCTGCCAACTGGCTCATTCTTAATCCCACCAGATGTTCTTACATCCTACGTGAATTTAGATCAATGTCAGCAAAGTTTATGATTCATCTATCTATCTATCTTATTTATGTATTTGCCTGCAGTTTGGTAATCATGTAATACTGTGTTACTTATAGAAGTGACGCACTTACCAACCCTCTCATCAATTTCGCAGTTTCGTTTTCACTGGGACAGAAGCCCTTAACGGCCCTTTAAACCAACTATCACCCCTTCCTCCTTTCATTTTCACTCCCAACTACCAAGGGTGAGCTGTGGTTACAATAGACCAATTTCTTCATGAAATTTTAGGATCTTTATTATTTTAAAATTTATGTTATGAAGAGCTGAGAGGTGTTCCCTCCCTCCAAAACTCCCAACTACGTGAATTTTAGTGTAGTCAAAAGAGGATTGAATGTCAATAAGAAAAATAGAATGGTTGGTTGGTTCCTCCGTTTAGGGGCTGCGACAACGCGGTCATGTAGCCTCGTGTACTTTGGGTGTGTGTAGAATCTGTCTGATAACCGGTGTTAACTGTGATGGCTGTATTAGTGCGTGTGTGTGTTTTTTTAAATTCAAGTAAGGACTGCAACTTTGAATTTTTCAAATAGTTCCTACTTTTGCCGCCAAACGCCACCGTCAACGACTACAAGTTCAGAACTTAGCTACTAGACGCCACCGCAATCGGCTCTTGGCAACGAACGTAGAAACCTAAGAGCGTTGTTTACATTCCTAACCTATACAATTTAGCTTCACACAGGTGTAATTAGTGGAAGGTTCTTTAACATGCCAAATCTATGACATGGGACCGCCGACTTTACTTCCCCTCCGAAGGAAGGCATACTGAGGGATTTTTAACAGTCTTAAAACATCCGACGGCTTCGGCCGGGTTTGAACCCGCTATCTTGGGCAGAGAAAAAGAATATGCAGTCTACTTTTTACATTTTGCAACAAGTACTTCCTTGAAGAACTAAATAGGATATTTTCATATATCCTACTTATGTTAATTGCCTCTATCAACATACAAAATTTCAGCTTGATTGCTGTAATAGATTGGTAGATATTGAGACCCGTCTAAATATTTCGGATTGTCACCATGTTGGATGTTTATACTGTATATGCAGGCCATAGAGTTATGTACTATAGGGTGTCGCGGCCGGCGCAGCGCTGCAGATAGAAGGTCGAGCTGAAGGTCAGACTAGCACATGGCAACGTGGAGCTGAGACAGTTGTGACGCATGATTTGCCAAGTAAAGTTGGCTTCGTTATTTTGTTTATAGCCTACTTTAAGTTATAAGTGTTATAAGTTTATAACGTGTGTACGTGGTTATTGTTTAATTGTTATTGTGTTTCAAAATTTTATATCGTGTTATTGCTAAGTGTTAAAGCCTATTGCTTCAATTTTTTATGGGGAAAATTGAAAAATAAATAATGTTTATGCAACAAACCCTCACACTCTAGATCAGGCCTTTCCAACTCGAGCACTTAGTACTGGGGCGCACGAGCGCTGCCCTCAGCAGCACCGTTCCCCTCCTTCCCCACCTACCCCTCGCAGTGGCCGGTGCATGTGTGCGTAAGAGACAGTACATTCATTCTCACTGTGTGTGTGTAATTCTCAGTAGAATCTATTCGACAGAACAGTCAGCGGAGCAGTTGATTTCTCCTACGTCCAAAATTTCGTTTAATCCTTCATGGGTGGATGCATATTTTGTTGTCAATACCGAAGGGAAAGCTCAATGTTTAATTTGCCCTGTCATTTTAAGCGTCAAGTCTTCAACCGTTTGACGACACTAGCAACTTATGCATGCGAACAGATGTTTTCATTTCTGAATTTAAATAAATGTAGAACTAGGACTTCTCTGTCTGATGAGGTTGTACTTAGAATTTCTACTGCCAAATCGATTGTACCCATTATTGGTAAATTAATTGCCGCAAAACGATGTCAACAATCGACTTAAACGCTAAATGTACATTAAGAAAAACGCAATGTATGTACAGAATAAATTGTGTGTTCATGTGTTCACAGAATTGTCATAAATACTATTGTTTTCGTTAGCTGCGCGCTGACTTGACGACCTGTGGTTCTGCTCTGTCCCTTCCCCTCATTCCCCCACCACCTCAACGGTGCTACAGCATAGCGCCGGGGCTGCTGCCAGGAATCTTCTGCTCTAGATGAACTCAAACAAAATATCACGAAATAAATTGAGGCTATCTCCGTAGATGAACTAATGCGTGTGAATGAAAATTTCCTTAGACGATGCCAGAAATGTGTAGATGCAGGCGGAGGACATTTTCAACCTTCTGTGACAAGTTGAGTAATGATTTTACTTTGATTATGTGTTATTATGTGTGCTTGTTATTTACATGCGATTCTTACGGGCGCTCGCTCGACCCCAAGCTCAGCGAGCTGCCATGTGCTCGTCCGACCCTCCACGCGCCACGCGGCCGGCCCCACTTTGAGTGAAAGACTCTGTATTAGATGAAGATTATTGCTTCAATCGCATGATTGGGACACAAAAAATAAAAACGAGATTTTTAAACTTCGCACAGCCACCATCTTTAGGTTATGTAAACAATTGAACTAAATTAGATGCCAGTACATTACGATGTGTATGAACATTTGCTGTACCATGTTTCACTGCGCTCGGATGGTTAATCGCGAGAAAAGTCAATTTAAATGTTTTAACTTCGCTTGGCTGCCATGTTCGTTGTGTACTTAACAATTTTTGAAAGTCACATAGGCGTATTTCTAGTAGTGCCCTTTATCACCGTACAAAATTTCAGGGTGATATCAGTATAAGTTTCAAAGATATAAAATGCCGGTGAAATATTTCGCACAGCCGACGTAATACAATTTAAAGCGCAAGTTCGGGTTCGGACAAAATAGTACTATGTGGGAATCACTCCAGCCGTTTAGATTTTATTAGGGGAGGGGGGCGATAACGACGACACACACACGCGGACATAAGGTGATTTCATTAGCCTTTTCTTTCATAAATGATAATAGGGTTTTTAAACAAGAAATTCCGTGACGAACTAAAGAGCCTACTTTTCTTAAAATTTAACATCTATGCCAATGATTAATCTATATGGATCTATCTAGAATAATGACGAAATTAAGTTGGTAATATCGAAAATTCTAATTAGTTTGAAATACTGTATACCTGACATACTGTAGCCTAATAGAGAACTACAGCTGGCAGCCCTGGTGACTGAATATATTCTTAGTTCCATTTCTTAAGGTACAGAATACAAAATTTGGTTGAAGTCCAATGGATAGCATGGACGTTACATGCAGTTAAACATTGGATCTAACAGCGCGCGTAAAATCATGTTGGCAACAATGACATACATGTATTGGTCAGAAATAATCAGAAATAATATGATCTATTGTTGTGTCAATTTTGAATAAAATCCATTAGTTAGTATAGAAGTTACATGCATTATAAAATTGGATCAATCAGCAGGCTTAGAATCATGTTGGCAGCACTGACGTATATTAGTTACTACAAATTAATCTAGAATGCCAGGTACTATACGTGTGCAAAGTTTAGAGCTATTGGCTTGCATACTTTCTGATACATTGATATTAGGGTAACAAAAATAGAGATAGTATTTACTAACAGTTGGCAGCCCTGGTTACTCTTAAGAATCGGCATATACATATCTGTTATGGTACACATAGCACACACGAAATTTGGTTGAAATCCAAATGATAGTATAGAAGTTACATGTATTTAAAATTGGACCTCTCAGCAGGCTTAGAATCATGTTGGTAGCACTGACGTATATAAGTTTCTCCAAATTAATATAGAATGTCAGGTACTATACGTGTGCATAGTTTAAAGCTGCCGGCTGGCATACTTTCTGATATATTGGTATTTGGGTAAAATAAATTGAGAGCATTTATTAACAGTTGGCAGCCCTGGTGGATCTTAATAATACGTTCAGTCATGTCTGTTTATGTACACATAGCACATACGAACTTTGGTTGAAATCCAATTGATAGTGTAGAAGTTATATGCATTTAAAATTTGGACCTATCAGAAGGCGTATATTCATTTTGGCAACACTGCGATGTATGGCCTCCTGGAAATTAAACTGCAATATTATTATCTATACGTGTGCCAATTTTGAAATAGCTCCTATTCATACCTTCCAAGATATCCAACATGGAGCTCAAATTTCAATTGCGATTTTTCAGCAGTTGGTAGCACTGACATCATTTTCAAATACGGGCGTGAGATATTCAGGTATAGATCTTTACTCCTACCAAATTTTGTTTCGATTGCGGCAGCCGTTTAGGAGTTGATAGGGGGGGACACACACACACAGCCAGACAGCCAGACAGACAGACAGACAGGACAGACGCACATTTGCCCGATCTCATAAGTCTACTTTTTCCTCATTTTTGCAAAATGTGAAAAGTAGGCTAAACAAGTAGTTCCGTGAAGAACTATACAGCCTATTTTCATATATCCTACTTATGTTAATTGCCTCTAGCAACGTACACAATTTCAGTTTGATTGCTGTAATAGATTCGTAGATATTGAGAACCGACTAAAATTTTCAGACGGTCGCCATGTTGGATTTCATATATGTAAGTCCTAGAGTTATGTACTGTTACATGCAGATTATTGTGTAAGTGTAGTATTCAAACTTCAATCGCATAATTAGGACACAAGAAGTAACAAGGAGATTTTAAAATTTCTCACAGCTGCCATCTTGAGGTTATGGAAACAATTGAAATAAATTAGATACCAGTGGATTACCATTCGTATAAGGATTTACTGTTCCAAGTTTCACTACACTCGGATGGTTAAATTGCGAGAAACGTCCATGTGAATTTTTATATTTCGCGTCGCCTCCATGTTGGATTTGTGATCACCAGGTTATTTAAAGTCCTATAGGTGAACTTAAGTTCATAGCCCCTATGAACATTAAGAAATTCAGTTTGATTGCTATAATAGATTCGTAGATATTCAGAGCCGACTAAATATTTTGGATGGTCGCCATGTTGAATTGTTAAATGTATAGGCCATAGAGTCATGTACCATTAAAAGAAAATTATTGCGTAGGTTCAATATTCAAACTTTCAATTCGATCGCATGACTACATCACAAGAAATAAAAATGTAATTTTAAAATTCGCACATCCGCCATCTTGAGGTTATGTAAATAATTGAACTAAATTAGATACCAGTGCATTACAATGTGTATAAATATTTCCTGTACCAGATTTCAGTGCGTCTGGAACATTAAATCGCGAGAAAGGTCTATTTAAAATTTTCAACTTCGCTTGGCTGCCATGTTCGTTTTGTAGTTAACCGGTTTCTGAAAGTCTTATAGATGGACTTCCGTAGTGCCCTTTATCTCCGTAAAGGATTTCAGGGAGATACCGCTAATAGTTTCACAGATATGGAATGCCGGTGAAATAATTCGCACATCCGCCATCTTGTGGTTATGTAAACAATTGAACGAAGTTAGATGTCGGTGCATTACAATGTATATAAACATATACTGTACCAAGTTTCATTGCGTTTGGTTGGTTAAATCGCGAGAAACGTCTATTTAAAAGTCGCAACTTCGCTTGGCCGCCATGTTCGTTTTGTAGTTACCAGATTTTCAAGGGTCACATAAGTGAACTTATAGTTGTTCCCTTTATCACCATACAAAATATCAGGGTAATATCGGTAATAGTTTCGGAGATATTGAATGCTGGTGAAATATTTCGCACAGCTGCCATGTTGGATTGGTGAGTCGTAACAAAATTTGAAGGGCACGGTCGGGGTCGCAGGGAATAGTGCTATGAACGTACCGAGTTTCATTGAAATCGCTCCAGCCGTTTAGATTTTATTAGGGGGGGACACACACACGAATCACACACACACACACGCACACACACACGGACAAAAGGTGATCTCATAAGCCTATTTTTTCAAAATTGAAAATAGGCTAAAAATGATGAATAATTAGACTTGGAGATCACTCGGGCAGATGTGTGTGTGTGTGTCTGCCTATTCCGAAACGGCTGCAAGTAGCGAAACCAAACTTGATATGAGTGAAGGTCTATACCACGAGGTCGCAAGGCCATAGTTGAAAATTACGTCAGTGCTACCAACTAATAAAAAATAATTGAAATTTGAAAAGTTGGATATCTCAGACGATGTAAATATGAACCGTTCCAAAATTGATACTCATATAGAACATAATATTTCAAATTAATTTTCACGAGCCCATACACCACAGTGCTGCCAACTTCATTGTACGTGTCCAGATAGGCTCAATGTTTAACTGCATGGTAACTGGGGTAGTCAGTTGATATTTGAGGGTGCTTAAATGCGAGGAAGCCGTGTCAGTAGATTTACTGACACGATCAAGACCGCTTTTCTACAACCCTGGCGTTTCGTAAAGACACTGTAGTTAATAAAGATGTAAAACATGTAAGACAAGTTTTTTTCCGGGTACTCCGGTTTTTCCTGTCAAAATTTCATTCCAGCAACACTCTCCACTATCATTTCATTTCATCTGTCATTCATATAATCATTGCCCCAGAGGAGTGCGTCAGGCCTCGGCAGCCGGCAGAGTTCATATCCTCGCCGCTAGATGGGGGCTTCATTCAATCCATCCCTGATCCGGTCGGAGACTGGAAGCAGGCTGTGGATTTTCATTTCATTATTATTATTATTAAATTCAATAGTTTTTGTCAGTACTGCTCGGGTACAAGCTCCGTGAATCTGAGAGGAATGTGGAACGCGGACGATGACGATATATTATGACAGACGTGCTGGGTTCCTGGTCCGTGCGGGACTCACTGACTCACTCACTCATTCGCTACACCAAAGTGGTTTGAGCAACGGCCCTATGTTAGCAGTATTGGAATAGACAGGAATACCAGATAACACAGCGGGCTGTTGACAGGCCCTTCTCTTCTGGTCTGCCCCTTCCCTGTCCCTTCCCCTCACCCCACAAGTTCACAGAGCTTGGACCCGTGCAGTAGATATACAGTACTTTCATATTTCATTTGAGGAGCTTGGATATAGTGGTAATTTAGCCCTGTGTATTTTGGGTGTGTATGGATTTTATTTTCTGATAACCTATGTCATTGTGACGGCTGTAATAGTGTGTGCATCTGCAAATCAGGTGAGGATTGGTCTCCAACGCACGTCCCAAAGATTGTGAGCCCCAAGGAAGGGCGTGGTTCTGCACGAATGGAACCCGTGGAGAAAAGTGAGTCCCAACCCCGACCCAACGAGCATTTATTAATACAGGTTATTCAACTACGAAACACTGTTATCGGCAACTTTATCAGAATGTAGTGACACACCAGCATGACAAAGCCTAGTTAACCCTCCATTCTTTGAGATAAAGGCTCACGCCTTACGAATTGCAAGGACATGACTAAGTCAGTCTAAATGTTTTGTTGTGTTGTTTTTTTATGCGTGAGCTCATCAATATGCATTACCTGAATCACGTGGCCATTGTCACTTCAAACTACACAAAAAGTCGTGACGACAGAGTCAGATAAGTCTCACCGTGAAGCCATGTGACGATTAGTGAACGCGGCTATGACAAGCCAAAACGCTACCTGGAAGAGATACGTACAGAGGAAGAGAAAAAGCCTTTTGAATGTGACTGGTGTAATGCTAGAAACTGTGAATCAGTACACAGGAAGAAATAATCATCCTGTGCAGTACGACCACAAGTGAGAATTTTCTTCATAACTCTTCCTTCAAAGTCCCTACAAGCATTAAGTAGCGAGATTACATTCTAAGCTACGGCAACATTCTGTGACTAACCTGTCTTGAGTGTAATTTTCCCTCAACCACTTACTTCGTACAAGAATTGTGCCCTACATGAAGCCATGAAATACATATTTTAATACTAACCCCAAACAGTTACGCTAGGGAGACCCAATGACACAGGTTAACAAACGGATAACTGATAAGTTAACTGAAACTCGTGATGACTTCAACCATGACCATAACTAAAGCCCTCTTTTATAGTAATTTACAATCACTAACTATTTAGATATGTCTTTTTCACTAAATTATTTTATGTTTTCATCACTTTAAGGCACATATTTTTAACAGATCTGATCATATTTGTAACAGATCTGATTTTATAAATATTTTTATATATCTTTTATTTATTTTCAAAGGTTAAATTCAACTATAACAATCACATTGCTCGCAATTATATTTGTTTTCTTTTCTCTCTTTTCAAAAAATCAATTACTGAAGAGGTCCATGATGTGGCCGAAACTAATCTAAATAATTAATGTTATTAATTCATTTTTATTGACATTAGGTGGAAACAAATTATTAAAAACTCATTGGTATTTTACGTTAATTTGAACGTCAATAAGGAAACTTCTGAAATGATTAAATTCATGTCAATACGTATTATAGCGTATGTAAATCCAAATAAATTCATAATGTATTACTACTAAATTATCACGCTTCCTGAACTTGAAAAAATCAATTTCTATAATAACAAACGTATTTTATGAGAAAAAACGAGCTATATGAAAATATTAATATGGGAAACTAAATTAATTCAGAGATTATTACTACGCAATTATTTACGCTTCCCGAACTTGAAAAATCATTTTCTATCAGATACAACTCAACAAAGCCACACAGTTACAAATCCAGCAATGTCAAACATTCTATTGGCGTTTCTATTTAGCGCCGATCCCCATTCATTGGGGCTGTATTGATCACCTGGTAATTGGCAGTGGCATACCACTTCACGCATCCATGACTATCAAATTGCAATTTGTCTTCTGTAAGAGTAATAACCTGCCCGTAGCCGTGCAGACATATGAAACCATCTGGTGTGCTGAGGGGCATTAGTCCCATAAGTGAGCGGGTTATATTTCTAAGTGCACACACGGGGTTGGAGGTTGTGTAGCTTCATATTGTTACCCGTTGGATTAAGTTAATTTTGCGGTGAAGTTACTCCAATATCAAACAGTGAAATATCATCTTCAGAATGTTTAATTATTAATTATAATCCAATAATGCTTCTCAGTTTTTGTGGTGTCAGTTGAAAAGTTCACCTAGTTGCACCAATATAGGCGGTCGGTACACCCAACTTGTGGTTGTTGTTTTACTGGGATGGGATGGGATGGGATGGGATGGGATGGGATGGGATGGGATGGGATGGGATGGGATGGGATGGAATAGGATGGGATGGGACATTTCTTTGATAGCCGGTGTTAGTGTGATACCTGGACAGGTCCTACCAAAACGTTAAGGACATTTCATGTTTAACGATGTTTATCGGTTTTCAATCGGGGAAACATTTCCTGTAGAACATAGTAAAGTTAAATAGTCACATGTTATCATTTTTTCCTGTTTGTAATTACTGAAGTCAATACATCTGGAAATGTGAACAATGAGATTTTGAGATCTTGATTTAATTAAATCGTATGACCTCAGTTACCTGGTATATGTCTTTGGTTTGGAGCCATCTAGGCGAATTGGGAGATTATAATATAACGGACTTTCCATATGAGAAAGCATGGATATCTAAGGATCATGTATAGTCATAATAGAGTAACCAAACCTGTTATCCCCACTTTTACACTATAAACAAATCTGTATCCATCTGTCATAAAGCTAGCCGAATTTGACCTCGGATGGATAAGTTGGAGTAAACCCTACTGAGACTGAAGAGATGCCGTGTAGCTTTGTGAATGAGGTCCACAAGAGAGCATTATAATATGTGTTTCCCACATTTCACTGGGTGTCCTTAAACTTTAGGCAGGATCTGTTTTAGTAATTTAGGTTAGGATTGGGAAGGAAGCAGTCGTGGCCTTAAGTTGCGAATCATCCCGGCATTTTCCTGAAGTGAAAGTGGGAAGCCACGAAGAACAACTTCCAGGATAGCCAAGGTGGAACTCGAACCCAACTCTTTTCAATTTTGCATTACGAGACTAAGTGTACCCCGTTCCATTCCTCAGACCATAATTACATTTCTGAACAGAGCCAGGAATCGAACCCGGACCTCCGGGGCGACAGCCAAGAATGCTAGCTGCTACACCGTGGACTCGTGTTTTTGAAAGGTGACCTTAAAGTTACTATTGGCTTTTAGGTTTGATTGGTAGCATTGACCTAATTAAAATGTGCAGAAATCATATTGTGGCATAGGAAAATTATTTCTCATAATGTTTGGTAAAACCGGCTGTGGTGGCCGAGAGTGGGTAGATTATTGGCTGAGGAATAACCTAACCACCAAGGGAAGATGATAAAGAAAAGGAGGTGGGTTTCAGACTGGAGAAAAAGGATGGAGAAATAGGAGGAGAGTCCCACAAAAGTTATAAATTTAACTTTAAATGCACTCAGAGGCGGTTGCCACCGCAAATCCGCTCTCTGATACCTAAAGTGGGTAAGGACCTGGTCGAAGCTGACGGGAAACGCAGCTAGGACTTTGGCGGTTTGCCAGAGAATGGCTTTAGTGTATTCCCTCTCAAGCATGCATATGCCTACTATGGGGAAGGGTGATGGTCTGGCAAGAGTAACAGACTTATTGCGTATTAACGAGGGCATGAACCTAGGAAGAGTCAGGGAAGACAGGATCTTGCCTAACCGTTGTACCAGAGAAATGATGAATCAAAAAAAAAAAAAGTTTAAGTTTATTTAACAATTTAAAGGAAGTTGATAACTTTAACAAATATATATTTTCAATTTGGTTAACAATTTTGGGGTCACAGACCTCAGAAAACATTAAACGTTTGCGCCAGGCAATTAACAATTTATTAGGTTTCAAACCTTTATAAAATCCTAGCAAGGATTTAAAATAGCGAAGATAAAAATTCAAAATTTAAAGACAATTAAGGTGATTAAAGTTTAACAATAAATAGAGTACAAGGTGTGTACTATAAGAAATCTCTGCGTACCTATCTTAGAAAAAGTTACAACTTCAAAAATAACAAAGTAAGAGAACAGGTAGAATGAAGAGAAGTTCCTATAACTTCTTATATTTATGCAGAATTACTTTTATGATAGCTATGCAAAATAGAGCAGGTCACTTACTGTGAAACCTGAAGAGAAAGTCAAAAGGAAGGTTCTAGACTTCCTATGTTCAAGTAGGAATCACGAGACAAATGGGGCAGTTTCCCTTTCGTTAGACCTAGAAATAACTCACTCATGAGTTGAAAGAATTGTTTTCCCTGATTATAAGGGAGAAACAATGTAAGCTTGAACCGTGTATAAGACACGTGGTTATGCAGAAATTAATTAATGATAAACAAGCAAGATGGAAGGGCACTTCGTTAGAGTGACACCTCATTGAAAATGATCTAGAGTAACAATTTTATTAATATGGTTTGTTAGTAGAAGGTTTAGGAAAGATCAATTGGGATTTAAGATCAATGTTCATGGCCTTATTTAAAGTAAACGGACGATCGCGACGCTGTAGAAAAGTTGAACAAGCACTAGTTATCACTATAGTCTGTTAAATGGATGAAAAGTTCACTGTAGTAACACGAAAGTTTATGGCAAAGAAAGTTATTGCAATGATGAAAAAGGACTGGTAGCACTAGATAGGCGAACGTCTATTGCTTGAGAAAGTTGTGGATTACAATTAAATGCGCCATAGAACATTCCAACGGTGGAAGAAAATTAGCTATTGAGCTTTAATTCAGAAGGAAGATTCTTCAATTTTCAATAGTATTCTCACAAGTGAGTGAAAAATACATGACGGCAAGACTTGTAGATAAAGTACAGGATCTGGAAGGTTCCAGAACGATCCTAATGGAAGAATGGAGCCAAAGTTAATCCAGCGGAGGAACTAGCTTGGTATTTTATAGACAGCGGGTATTTAGATAATATCCCACGAGGTGAGAAGATTTCTCATTTAAATAGCTTAAGAAAAGCTACTTTTTATTAAGGTTGGCTTAGACAGACAAAAGCCCAACATAGCAAATCCCGCGAAGGATGATTTTTGCCCCAAATAAGTAATCTCACACTGCCTATAAAATGATCATTGAAGTATGTAGAATTAAAACCGATGAAGATGAGGTTAAAACCTTAAGTCTGTACTTATCTTTGTTGCATGGCGAAGATGAAGTTCCCTTTGACGGATACCTAATGTGCCAACATGGCGTAGAATGTAGAGAGTGCCTCTTGGTTTGAGGAGACTGGCTCTGGTTGAGCCTTGACTGACCAAGTCAACTGCCGACTTACAAGTGAGACCCACTCAGCGAAGCGCGGAGGGTCCAAGGAAGGGAAAAGAGTGGGGGTAGGAGACAAAAGGAATACATATAAGAATGACCAATATTGTAAACTTAAATTCTCTTGAGGAAATGGTCTTCAAAGAGTTGATAGCAGGCGATACTAGCACAGCCTGGTGGGTGAAAGAGTAGACGAAGTTCTCTTGATCACGGAGATAATAGCTGGCGATGGCAACGAGAACTGGTGGCCAGATGGATAAGGAAGTCCTCTTGCACCAGAAAGAATTGAGGAGCTTCTGAGATTCGCTGCTAGATGACGCTAGGTGGGTCATGGAAGATATATATCTAGAACAGACTCACAAAGAACATAAGAGACATGACCAACAAAGAAAAAATAGAAGATCACTGTTGGTGTTTGATAAAAAAGGAAGAAATGAACAAGAAAAGAGCATTAAAATTTATATTCTCTCGTACCGTGTATTCCAAGAATACACCAGAGAGCTCTCGTGCACTACCTCGTGCTTCGCTGGCATCGGAAGAGCGTGGGTTCGAATCCCACTTCGGCCGTCCTGAAAATAGATTTCATTGGTTTCCCATTTTCACCACCAGGCAAATGCCATGAGGGTTCCGTCCAAAACCCTTCCCTAATCCATCCTGAAAATAAAATAAATGGCCATTGGCTGCATTAAACAACAAAATATGCTAAAATAAAAATAATAATATAATATAGTATGAGCCTCCATGGCTTAGGTGGCAGTACGCCAGCCTCTCATCACTGGGTCCGTGATTCAAATCCCGGTCACACCATGTGAGATTTGTGCTGGACAAAGCGGAGGCAGACAGGCTTTTCTCCGGGTACTCCGCTTTTCCCTGTCACAAATGTCATTCCAGCAACACTCTCCACTATCATTTCATTTCATCTGTCATTCATTTAATTATTGCCACTGGGGAGTGCGACAGGCTTCGGTAGCTGGTACAGTTCATATTCTCGCCGCTAGATGGGGCATCATTCATTCCATTCCCTGACCCGGTCGGTCGACTGGATCAGGCAGTGGATTTTCATTTTCAGTAGTCTTACCAGAAGTCTTATACGCTTCAGAAACGACAGCAATCAAGGGAAGAACAAAAAGAATCAAGGAACTAGAAAAACAAGAGAGAAAAATACTGAGAAAGAAACACGGGCCAGTTCAGAAAGAGGGAATATGGATAAAGAGACCGACAATAGAAATATACAAACAGATAGAGACGATTACTATCAACAACAGGAAAAGATGGGCAAAATTTCATAGACACATACTGTACATAGGATGAACGAAGACAGACTGACCAAGAAGATTTTTAATATAGTCATGAATAGTACACTGAAAAACAAAGGGGTAAAATAAAACCGTGGAAGACCTCAAGAAACTAAACATCTCTACAGAAGACATGGCAGACAGGAAAATGCACAGAGAAAATAACAGAATACCAAAATTTGAGCAAACGCACAAAGATAAGCAAACAGGAAAGAAGTGGACAGAAGGGAGAAAGAGAAAGCATAGTGAATATATGAGAGGTTTATGGGAAGAAAGAAGAAAGAGAAAAATAACATGAATTTTGATTGTGGTTTGACGCTGTCCTTAAGGATGCTTTGGTACGTGAATATAAGAAAATTTTGGACTACCCTGACCTTCCCATTCATGACTTCACCCCAAGTGCAATATCCAACTGGTTAAAATCCAGACAACCAGCAATAGAATCTGCTATGGAACTTTTTAACAAGGGATTTGATATAAGCGATAAATGGGAACATAAATGGATCCAGCATGCACCAGCAGAAGTAATAATCACAACAAACCAGAGGGATTCGATCTGCCTCGACGTACGTGGAAGACTGCCAACAGGATTCGCAAACACCATGGAGTGTGTAAGGACTTACTCTACAAGTGGAACAAAATTCCCGATTTTGCATGTGTTTGTGAAGCGACACCCCAGACCATACAACACATTGTGCAGCAGTGTAGTATTACGTCATACTCAGGGGATTTAAAGGATTTTCTCGTGTTGACTCCAGATGCTGTTAAATTTTACATTATAAGTGCCAATTGTGACTGTAGGTTACACTAACATTCTCTGTTTTGCTTTTATTGTAATAACGTCCTAGTATTTTTGCTGGTAACTTAGGTATTCTGAATTTTGTTGTATTTTACAATGTGTTGCCATACGCTTAATAAATGCAGTAAATAATAAATAAATAAATGAAAATCCACAGCCTGCTTCCAGTCTCCGACCGGGTCAGGAATGGAATGAATGAAGCCCCCATCTAGCGGCGAGGATATGAACTGTGCCGGCTGCCGAGGCCTGACGCACTCCTCTGGGGCAATGATTAAATGAATGACAGATGAAATGAAATGATAGTGGAGAGTGTTGCTGGAATGAAATTTTGACAGGGAAAACCGGAGTACCCGGAGAAAAACCTGTCTGCCTCCGTTTTGTCCAGCACAGATTTCACATGGAGTGACCGGGATTTGAACCACGGACCCAGCTGTGAGAGGCTAGCGTGCTGTCGCCTAAGCCACGGAGGCTTAATAAATAAATAATAATTAACTAAATTAATGAAAATGAAAATCCACAACCTGCTTCCAGTCGACCAACCGGGTCAGGAATGGAATGAATGATGCCCCCATCTAGCGGCGAGGATATGAACTGTGCCGGCTGCCGAAGCCTGTCGCACTCCTCGGGGGCAATGATTAAATGAATGACAGATGAAATGATAGTGGGGAGTGTTATGGAATGAAATTGTTGACAGGGAAAACCGGAGTAGCCGGAGAAAGACCCGTCTGCCTCCATTTTGTCCAGCACAAATCTCACATGAAGTGACCGTGATTTGAACCACGGACCCAGCGGTGAGAGGCCGGCGTGTTGCCACCTAAGCCACGGAGGCTTCAAATAACGAAATTAATAATAATAATAATAATAATAATAATAATAATAATAATAATAATAATAATAATAATGTTTGGTGAGTGGGGATTAACGTGTTCAAATGCGTCTTCGGTGGCGTAGTTGGTAGCATGCTGAGCTTCTATGCCCAAGGTCGCGGGTTCAAACCCGGCTAAAACCGTCGGATTTTTAAGAGCCATAAAATCCCTCAGTATGCCTTTCTTCGGAGGGAGAGTGAAGCCGGTGGTCCCACGTCATATATTTAAGGCATGAAAAAGAACCTTCCACTAACTTCACTTGTGTGAAGCCAAAATGTGTAGGTTAGGTTTGATTAATGCTCTTATGTCCCAACGTCGTCACCGGGCGCTGGTTGCGATGGCATCTAGTAGTAGCGAAGTTCACAGCTAGGTCTCGTGGACGGTAGCATTTGGTGGCGAAGGTAGGAACTACTCGAAATTATCGTGTGCAGTTCTTACTTGAATTAAAAACAGATAACACACTAGTACAGTCATTACAATTAACACCGGTTATCACACAGATTCTACACACACTGCGTTGTCGAAGCTCCTAAACTGAGGAACGAACCAACATATTTAAAGTTAATCTGCGCGGACATTTCACACTGGATTGATCTCACGGACCTACTTTTCCTTTGTTTAAACAAAAAAAGTAGGATAAAACAGCTTGTTATTATCCGCTTTACAGATTTGCCACGGCATATAGAAAGAAGTGTAAGACATTCAGAGTGCTGTAACATGTTGCACTTGGCTGAACATCAAAGTGCAGCCGTAACATCCAGTCTCCTACCTCACGGACCGTGGATAAACCGTAATTATCTTGACATTAACTGTTGAGTAAGACTTGAAATTGAGACCGCATTTGGGATTAGAACCCTGATCTGCATTCTAGGGTAAAACCTCCATGGCTTAGGCGGCAGCACGCCGGCCTCTCACCGCTGGGTCCGTGATTCTAATTCCGGTCACTCCATGTGAGAACTGTGCTGGACAAAACGGAGGCAGACATGTTTTTCTCTGGGTACTCCGGATTTCCCTGTCGCAAATTTCATTCCAGCAAAACTCTCCACTATCATTTCATTTCATATGTCACTCATTTCATCATTGCCCCAGGAGAGTGCGACAGGCTTCGGCAGCCGTCACAGTTCATATCCTCGCCGCTTGATGGGGGCTTCATTCATTCCATTCCCTGGTCCGGCCGGTCGACTGGAAGCAGACTGTGGATTTTTTATCTGCATTCTGGGCAGACGCATTTAGACGCTTACACAAGTACTGGTGGACACAGCCCTTACGACTGAACCCGGTGCATCGTGTGTCCAAAGCATTCAAGATCAGTTTCTGACGTAGTGTCATCCCGTCCAACCCCACCAGTACGATGGGCGAGACCACCTCGTGGTGTAGCGGCTAGCGTTCTTGGCTATCGTCCCAGAGGTCCGGGTTTGATTCCCGGCTCTGTCAAGAAAATTTAATTCTGTAAGGGGGTATGCTCAGCCTCGTGAGGCAAATTTTTGAAGAAGAGGGTTCGAATCTACCTCAGCCATCATGGAAGTGATTTTCCGTGGATTCCCACTTCTACTCCAGGCAAATGTAGGTGAGGTTCCAAACTTAAGGCCACGACCGCCTCCTTCGCAATCATATCCCCAATATTTACAAATGCACTACTGTAGTACGATAACACGGGTTATCACTCAAATTACGCACATGTACACGCACACACACAACGAAACGTCACACTTCCTCCCATGCCCTCCACTTTGCTTCTGACGTCATTTACTAATAGGATAATAGTACATTATGCAACGAGCCTATAATGGCAATAATTAAGACACGAGTATGTTTATCAAACGAACGTATGCGAGTTTTATAATTTCCATGCGAGTGTCTTAATTACCATTAGGCTATAGGGGAGTTGCATACCACTGTTTATGTTCGATGATAATTATTATAACTATTTTATGTTCGAACATAAATATTCATAAATATCTGTCGAGATTTCGCCAGTTTTATGTACTGAACAGAGCGCATGAGACGCAGAGAATGCCTTGATTTGACCATGGCCTCCTCGATTACCCTACTATGACACTAGGCCAGGTAGTGAAACTTAAATTAGAAGGCCGTGGAACTCAGTGCATCTAATTATCTAATCTGTCAAACAACTGTTTCTTGAGCTCTGATTGGTGGGAGAAACTGTTTCATAATGAAAAATAGTGTTATAATGAGCCTCATTATAGTACAATTTTCTACATAATAGTCAGGGTCGAACATAATAGTACATTATGCAACGAGCCTATAATGGCTATAATTAAGATACGAGTATTTTTATAAAACGAGCGTATGCGAGTTTTATAATTTCCATACGAGTGTCTTAGTTACCATTTAGGCGAGTTGCATACGACTGTTTATATTCGACGATAATTATAACTTTACTAGCAGGTACCCGTGGCTTTGCTCGCGATCAAGACAATGAGGACGATGAATTATTGCTGATAATATAATAATAATAATAATATCGTATGGCCTCCGGAGCCGGGTGCAGGCTTTATAATTTGACAACCAGAGGGTAGCTTGCGTTGAATTTCGTTGTTCCTTGAATCACTATGAACGTCAAGGAGAATAGATATCTAAGCTCCTTGAACACTTTAGCGCTTTTTAGTAGAGAAATGAGGAACTTTGTGTTGGCGGAAAATCCCGAGATTAATTTTGCCATTATGAACACGGCCTACTGAATTCAAATGGGTTCTTTGACATGCCAACATCGAATGACATGCGTGTCTTATTTTTGCCGCCTTTCAAAAATCACTTACCATGGCCAGGAGCGAACCTGCAATCTTGGGTTTAGTAGACCGACACGCTATCCACTCACCCACGTGGCAAGCATTGCTGATTATTGGTCTATTCTATTACAGCAATCGCGGCTACAGGTGGGTCCATTCTAATTCTGAAAACTTTGATACATACAGTACAGTATATTGATATGAGCAGCAAAGTGGGAATTTTGTAGAGTTGTGAAAGTCTGCAGGATACGATGTTACATTATGTGAACACATTTTAGAATTACGATTTTTGTTTTGCCATCTCCTGCTGAGACATAACCATTTTGTTGTCCAGATACTCGCGAGCACGCCACATACAGTTGCCCATGGGAAAAAATGGTTTTGTCTAAATGTACACCTGCTGTTAAGTGTGTGTCATTGCGCATTGTTAATAGAAATTGCGAATATTGTTTGAAGCGGGAACTGCACTCTTGCACACTGGAATGGCAAATCTATCGGAATATGCGGAATTAAAAGTAGGCGTATATTTCCTTAAGTTATTCTGGGTGTATTTTTGCCACACTTATTGATGATTTGAACGTTAACATGTCACTATTAATAGACATATAGTAAAATATCTCTCACCTTGGACGCTGATGTACATTATGCAGTCTCTTCTAGTGTTACATCCCAGGGATTGAAATTCTCCAACAACCCTTTTGCCTCACATGCCTCTCTAATTAATTAAAATTCCAGATTGTTGTTGTTGTTTGAGTCTTCAGTTTATTGACAGGTTTGATGCAGCCCTGCATGCCTGCCTTTCCTGGTCTACCCCTACAGTTCTTGTCCTCGACCCTCCTATCCATAACTAAGCTTGCTATTCCTGGGTGTGTTAATATGTGTCGTACCAACCTATCTCTTCTCTTCATTTTATGTGAACACATTTTAGAATAACGATTTTGGTTTTGCCATCTTCTGCTGAGACATAACCATTTTGTTGTCCGGATACTCGCGAGCACGCCATATACAGTTGCCCATGGGAAAAAATGGTTTTGTCTAAATGTACACCAGCTGCTGTTAAGTGTGTGTCATTGCGCTTTGTTAATAGAAATTGCGAATATTGTTTGAAGAGGGAACTGCACTCTTGCACACTGGAATGGCAAATCTATCGGAATATTGGGAATTAAAAGTAGGCGTTTATTTCCTTAAGTTATTCTGGGTGTAATTTTGCCACACTTATTGATGATTTGAACGTTAACATGTCACTATTAATAGACCTATAGTAAAATATCTCTCACCTTGGACGCTGATGTACATTATGCAGTCTCTTCTAGGGATTGAAATTCTCCAACAACCCTTTTGCCTCACATGCCTCTCTAATAAATTAAAATTCCAGATTGTTGTGGTTTGAGTCTTCAGTTTTTGACAGGTTTGATGCAGCCCTCCATGCCTCCCTTTCCTGGTCTACCCCTACTGTTCTTGTCCTCGACCCTCCCTTCCATAACTAAGCTTGCTATTCCTGGGTGTGTTAATATGTGTCGTACCAACCTATCTCTTCTCTTCATTAGCAGTCGCCAGAAACATCTCTCCTCTCCCACTCGTCTTAATAGCTCTTCATTTGTTACCCTATCTACCCATCTGATCATCATTCTCCTGTAACACCACATTTCAAATGCTTCAATTGTCCTCTTTTCTGCTGCACCATTAGTCCAAGTTTCACTTCGTTATAGTGTCACACTCCAGACAAAAGCTTTCAAAAATGACTTCCTAATACCTAAATGTATATTCGATGTCAACAGATTCCTTTTCTGTAGATATGCTTCCTTGCCTGAGCCAACCTGCTTTTTATATCCTCTTTGCTTCGTCCATCACTGATTATCTTGCTTCCTAAGTAACAGAAGTCTCCTACTTCTCGTAGCGTTTCACCTACCAATTTGAAGTCCATAGAGTTTTCTGATTTATTTCGGCTACATTGTAATAATTATGTTTTACATTTATTGATTTTCATCATGAATTCTTTCTTCAAGACGGAGTCCTTACCATTCAAAAACATTGTGTTTTTAGAGATCTTTGAAATGCGTTGCCCTCGCACATGGTGTAGATGCATTGTCAAAGGAAAACATTCCATGTTAGGAACATGGGCCGCATAACCTGTACCGAAAGCCTATTCTGGGCAGCAGTTCCTTGAACTCAGATTTGCCAACATTTTATTGTATGTTTCCATGTGGTATATCTCGTATATCTCTGTACCTAAACATACAGAAGAGTGCTTTAAAAATCATGTCTTGTGTAAATTTTGGAAAAGGTTGTGAGTGTGGTTTTTGCCGGAGTGGATACTCGCTCTTAGAAATTCTTTTCAGTAAAATAGACTGGTTCACAATTTTGTAAGTGAACATTGAGGTATGTGACGGCGGGATGCCTTAAGTGTTACGGAAACGGCAATAGCCGCCACAGAGCTTCGTTGCTACTGAAATAGCGACCAGACTGATATTTCTACTTAACTATACGGGATTTGTAAGCCCAGTGTTTATGAAATTGAACTTAGCTATATCGCTACCTTTATTTAGTAGCCGCTACTGTAGTGATTAAAAATTAAAAGTGGTATTGGAAGGCGCTACACCTAATTTTTTTACCCCTGGCATTACAGCCCATGAAGGGCCTAGGCCTATCATGCGATCGCTTCCCAGCCATTTGGCCTGCAGATATTGTGGTGACGCGTGGTCAGTGCATAGTGTCCACTCGGCCGTTAATCTTGTTTTTCGTGACCGGCGCGCTGCTCTCTATCAGACAGCTACTCAATTGTCCTCACGAAGCTGAGTGAACTCCATTGCAGTCCTCACGTCAGTGTCTAAAATTTCTGACGGAGCCGTGAATCGAACCCGGGGCCTCCGGTTGGGAGGCAGGCGCGCTACCCTGTTCTTATTGTGTTTATATATATCATGAAAAAGATAATAAATGGATTGGCATTGCCTCCTACAGGGATATATAGAAAATCGGATGTCATACCTTCAGATTCAGTTGCCATGGAAACGGACCTGCCATTAGTTCATCAGTTTATCAGAGTGAAGATAGTTTTCTGCGAATATCTTTGAAACTGTTGGTTTTAGGGCCTTAAAATGTGGTTTTCGATGTCCCATAGAGACATACCGTGTATTATTTCTCGCATCGAGAGGCGTAAAATTAACTCTGTCCGGTTTTTATGCGACAACTTCGATATGTTGTCCCAGTTGAGTATTTTTGGTGACTTTTCAGTTATGTTGCCCGTTCCACGGGAACAATGATTTATTTCCGGATGAAAGACAGCCTATATGTTATCCCAGGGTATAAGCTGTCTCCATATCAAATTTCACCCAAATCCGTCCAGCCGTTTTAGTGTCAAGAGGTAACAAACTAACACACACACAGACACACAGATTTTCACAATTATAATATATATAGGGATTATATGTTTAAACATAAATATTCATAAATATCTGTTGAGATTGTCACTAGAATTTTGTGATCGGATGCTGCGCTGGGTAGGATATCTCTGATTTCCAAGCTCTCTGAACGAGCGACTCATGCGCTCTGTGTGCTTCAATGCCATATGTGCAGATTGAGCACCAGTATTCAGTAAAAATGTCACCGAAATCGTTTGAAAACAACCCGCTGTGTAGAAATTGGAATTGGGGATATTAAGGTACAGTGTCTCATATTCACCAGTTTATTTACGCGAACATATGGACGGTGCACTTTCGGTAATTTATATAGACATGTTGGATTTTGAGCGCATGAGCGAAGGTATCCTTACCTAATTGGTCAAACAACTGTTTCTTGAGCTGTGATTGGTGGGAGAAATTGTTTCATAATGAAAAATAGTGCTATAATGACCATCATTATGATACAGTTTTCAGACATATAATTGTCAGGGTCGAACATAAATATATTTCAATCGCTAGTTGCATGAGTTATGCTCCTATTCGTGTAGAATAATAAATATAATAATAATAATAATAATAATAATAACATTTAAAAATCTATGCAAAGGTTTTAAGCAATTTTTCAGTGTTGCCTGTCCAATCAATTTATACTTTTTAGTCAGTCAACATGCTTTTCAACCCCCTCCCCACTTCTTTATCAGTGAATAATATCAATGAAATTATTTTTTCAGGAATGGTGTGTTATAAATATAGGCTACCCGTCACCCCACCCAATCCAATTGGGCAAAAAGCGTGTTGACCGACTGAAAAGTATAAATTGATGGTTTAAATATCTCGTAAGAAATACTTTTATAATTAATTAAAGAAATATTAATTTCAGATCATAACCCTGTCTGTTCACAACACATTTTAAAGTATACTATTGGACCCATGCGAGAACTCTCGCTTGTGTATCTACCACCCACCCGGCTCTATTGTTATGTGGGCTCGACACGACACAGCTCTGACTGGGGTTATCGCCTTGTTTATTTGTTGAAACGCACATTATTAACAAATGAACATATTTACATTGACGTTTCAAAAGATTCAGAACTTTTCCGGTTCTATTGAGACTATTTGGAAGATTTTGGTGCAAACCGCTCCTTCTGGTTTAGGAGCTTGAGTTTTGTGAATCATACACCTTAGCGTATTATATAATAAGATATAACTACCAACCCGCCCCGGCTTCGCCCGGTATCTTTAACGGTTTACCCAGCGTAAGCTTAAAAGGCGCATGGACGGCAGGTCCCAGACGCAATTCAGAAAAGCCGAGGTGAACAGCGAAACTCCAAACACATATACTCTTCTCTTAAGCCTTAACTCGACACGACTCGTCAGTTTGATGCTGGCTGAAGCTGCGGTGATAGGCTCGCTCGCTAGCTCGTAAACTCACTCCGAAGCTAGTAATTTAAATGTCCACCGAACGGAGATTGTTGGAAAAATTTTAAACGTTAACACATTTATAGTGAGCGATGTATTAAAGATAGAGATATGCTGTCGCGGACTTTTCTTGTAGAACTTTTCATGCCGAACAATTCTTACACTCATTATAGTACACATATATTTTTAACGGTTTACCAAGCGTAAGCTTAAAAGGCTCACGGATGGCAGGTTTTTCTTCGACTCAATTCACTGAAATCGTTACTGATCGGCTTCCTTTGGTCATAAATGAATGTTTTTTCTACAGAAACCTTTCTCGAGAAATCCTTTACACAATGGTGAAAACTGCATCAAAATCCATCCAGTGGTTCTCGAGATTATCCGTTACATCCAAGAATCGGGGACTTTGTTTTATACTAGGCCTAAGTAGAGATGCATACAGGGACTTGAAGCAAGCAACCATCCCGGTATTGTGTGTGGAAAGAAACAGTGATGAAACGCAATCAAGATGGCCTCTGTCACTGCCAGGATTCAAACCTTGAATATCCAGACTGTCAGCTCCCCGTTGCATCCCTGATGCACCAGAATTCACCGCACATTTAATCACGCCGCACTATGTAGAGTTCACTAATCAGATAAAAAGAGTGCACAATAATGCACTTGCCTTTTTCTCCAATCGGGACGAACCAAGGCACTGCGATAACAGTTCTCGGTAAGAAGCAGGAAAAATCAAACCACCATACCTGTAACAAACATAAAAGAACCATTAAACAACATTCGTTATTTTTTAATATATAGCCTACAGGGTTACCACAAATTATTTAAGCGATTTCATGCACATGCATTATTGAAAGTATATATCCTACAGCATTGAAACATATACCAATGAAAAGAGAAACTCATCAAGTGTTTTGAGTCTGCTTGCTACAAATTCTCGATGTGCCCTCCTCGCCCCCACACGATAGTCCAACTCCGGCCACATACGCTGGAGTATATTCTGGTCAATTCTAGCTACAGCCGCATGGATCCGATTCCTTAGTTAAACAAGTGAAAAACTGATAGCGTCGATTATTGCCAACATGTGACAGGAGCAGATCGGTGTCTTATGCGCTGGCCTCCACGGTCGCCTGATCTGATCCAGTGTGTTTTATTTTCATGGGCGTATATCTAGATGAAGTTTATATACCACTCTAGCCAGTTAATCATGTTGAACTGAGGAAACTTGAACTTCAAGGCTCCTAAATCTTGTGGCGAATCTATCATATAAATCAATGGGACGTAGAGAGTACCGTGCATGTTGGAAGGAATAGCCCTAACGGCCCAGGCACTCAAGGCCGGTGGGAAGCAGCCGCACGATCCAGTCAACATTTACTGTACACCCCGCCACGTGACTACTCCGAGTGCCGCAAGGATGTCCAGTTCCGCCAGTCCCCATGCCTGCGTACCACGATGTTTCAAGATAGGTTTCGACGTGTCTTACCTGATACTTCCCCTGTAAGGCAAATAGGTCTACTATTCTTATTAAAACTCAAAGTAAATCATTTATTTTTAAAGCTATAACTACAGTATGTTCAAAATAAACTGTAAATTACCCTTTACAAAACATATTTATTTATTTATCTATTTATTTATGTATCTATCTATGTATCTATTTATTTATGTCCCTATTTATCTATCTATCTATTTATGTGACTATTTATCTAACTATTTATCTATCTATTAATGTCCCTATTTATCTATCTATTAATGTCCCTATATGTCTATTTATCTATCTATTTATCTATCTATTTATCTATTTATCTAGCTATTTATGTCCCTATTTATCTAGCTATTTATGTCCCTTTTTGTCTATTTATTAATCTATTTATCTATCTATCTATGTCCCTATTTATCTATTTATTGATCTATTTATCTATCTATTTATGTCCCTGTTTATCTAGCTATTTGTCCCTATTTATCTAGCTATTTATGTCCCTATATGTCTATTTATTAATCTATTTATCTATCTATTTATCTATTTATCTATCCATTTATGTCCCTATTTATCTATTTATTGATCTATTTATCTATCCATTTATGTCCCTATTTATCTATTTATTGATCTATTTATCTATCTATTTATGTCCCTGTTTATCTAGCTATTTATGTCCCTATTTATCTAGCAATTTATGTCCCTATTTATCTACCTATTTATGTCCCTATTTATCTATTTATTAATCTATTTATCTATCTATTTATGCCCCTGTTTAACTATTTATTAATCTATTTATTTAGCTATTTATGTCCCTATTTATCTATTTATTAATCTATTTATCTAGCTATTTATGTCCCTATTTATCTATTTATTAATCTATTTATCTAGCTATTTATGTCCCTGTTTAACTATTTATTAATCTATTTATCTATCTATTTATGTCCCTGTTTAACTATTTATTAATCTATTTATCTATTTATGTCCCTGTTTAACTATTTATTAATCTATTTATATAGCTATTTATGTCCCTGTTTAACTATTTATTAATCTATTTATCTAGCTATTTATGTCCCTATTTATCTAGCTATTTATGTCCCTATTTATCTATTTATTAATCTATTTATCTATCTATTTATGCCCCTGTTTAACTATTCATTAATCTATTTATCTATCTATTTATGTCCCTATTTATCTATTTATTAATCTATTTATCTAGCTATTTATGTCCCTATTTATCTATTTATTAATCTATTTATCTAGCTATTTATGTCCCTGTTTAACTATTTATTAATCTATTTATCTAGCTATTTATGTCCCTGTTTATCTATTTATTAATCTATTTATCTAGCTATTTATGTCCCTATTTATCTATTTATTAATCTATTTATCTAGCTATTTATGTCCCTATTTATCTATTTATTAATCTATTTATCTATCTATTTAAGTCCCTGTTTAACTATTTATTAATCTATTTATCTATCTATTTAAGTCCCTGTTTAACTATTTATTAATCTATTTAACTAGCTATTTATGTCCCTATTTATCTATTTATTAATCTATTTATCTAGCTATTTATGTCCCTGTTTAACTATTTATTAATCTATTTATCTATCTATTTATGTCCCTGTTTAACTATTTATTAATCTATTTATCTATCTATTTATGTCCCTGTTTAACTATTTATTAATCTATTTATCTATCTATTTATGTCCCTGTTTAACTATTTATTAATCTATTTATATATCTATTTATGTCCCTGTTTAACTATTTATTGATCTATTTATCTATCTATTTATGTCCCTGTTTATCTAGCTATTTGTCCCTATTTATCTAGCTATTTATGTCCCTATATGTCTATTTATTAATCTATTTATCTATCTATTTATCTATTTATCTATCCATTTATGTCCCTATTTATCTATTTATTGATCTATTTATCTATCCATTTATGTCCCTATTTATCTATTTATTGATCTATTTATCTATCTATTTATGTCCCTGTTTATCTAGCTATTTATGTCCCTATTTATCTAGCAATTTATGTCCCTATTTATCTACCTATTTATGTCCCTATTTATCTATTTATTAATCTATTTATCTATCTATTTATGCCCCTGTTTAACTATTTATTAATCTATTTATTTAGCTATTTATGTCCCTATTTATCTATTTATTAATCTATTTATCTAGCTATTTATGTCCCTATTTATCTATTTATTAATCTATTTATCTAGCTATTTATGTCCCTGTTTATCTATTTATTAATCTATTTATCTATCTATTTATGTCCCTGTTTAACTATTTATTAATCTATTTATCTATTTATGTCCCTGTTTAACTATTTATTAATCTATTTATATAGCTATTTATGTCCCTGTTTAACTATTTATTAATCTATTTATCTAGCTATTTATGTCCCTATTTATCTAGCTATTTATGTCCCTATTTATCTATTTATTAATCTATTTATCTATCTATTTATGCCCCTGTTTAACTATTCATTAATCTATTTATCTATCTATTTATGTCCCTATTTATCTATTTATTAATCTATTTATCTAGCTATTTATGTCCCTATTTATCTATTTATTAATCTATTTATCTAGCTATTTATGTCCCTGTTTAACTATTTATTAATCTATTTATCTAGCTATTTATGTCCCTGTTTATCTATTTATTAATCTATTTATCTAGCTATTTATGTCCCTATTTATCTATTTATTAATCTATTTATCTAGCTATTTATGTCCCTATTTATCTATTTATTAATCTATTTATCTATCTATTTAAGTCCCTGTTTAACTATTTATTAATCTATTTATCTATCTATTTAAGTCCCTGTTTAACTATTTATTAATCTATTTAACTAGCTATTTATGTCCCTATTTATCTATTTATTAATCTATTTATCTAGCTATTTATGTCCCTGTTTAACTATTTATTAATCTATTTATCTATCTATTTATGTCCCTGTTTAACTATTTATTAATCTATTTATCTATCTATTTATGTCCCTGTTTAACTATTTATTAATCTATTTATCTATCTATTTATGTCCCTGTTTAACTATTTATTAATCTATTTATATATCTATTTATGTCCCTGTTTAACTATTTATTGATCTATTTATCTATCTATTTATGTCCCTGTTTATCTAGCTATTTATGTCCCTATTTATCTAGCTATTTATGTCCCTATTTATCTCTTTATTAATCTATTTATCTATCTATTTATCTATTTATTTATGTCCCTATTTATCTATTTATTAATCTATTTATCTAGCTATTTATGTCCTTATTTATCTATTTATTAATCTATTTATCTAGCTATTTATGTCCCTGTTTAACTATTTATTAATCTATTTATCTATCTATTTATGTCCCTGTTTAACTATTTATTAATCTATTTATCTAGCTATTTATGTCCCTGTTTAACTATTTATTAATCTATTTATCTATCTATTTATGTCCCTGTTTAACTATTTATTAATCTATTTATCTATCTATTTATGTCCCTGTTTAACTATTTATTAATCTATTTATCTATCTATTTATGTCCCTGTTTATCTAGCTATTTATGTCCCTATTTATCTAGCTATTTATGTCCCTATTTATCTCTTTATTAATCTATTTATCTATCTATTTATCTATTTATTTATGTCCCTATTTATCTATTTATTAATCTATTTATCTAGCTATTTATGTCCTTATTTATCTATTTATTAATCTATTTATCTAGCTATTTATGTCCCTGTTTATCTATTTATTAATCTATTTATCTAGCTATTTATGTCCCTATTTATCTATTTATTAATCTATTTATCTATCTATTTATGTCCCTGTTTAACTATTTATTAATCTATTTATCTATCTATTTATGTCCCTGTTTATCTATTTATTAATCTATTTATCAATCTATTTATCTATTTATCTATCTATTTATGTCCCTATTTATCTATTTATCTATCTATTTAACTATCTATTTATGTGACTATTTCTCTATCTATTTATTTATCTATTTTTGTCCCTAACTATCTATTTATCTATCTATCTATGTATCTATCTATTTATCTAGCTATTTATCTATATATTTATTTATTTATTTATTTATCTATCTATGTCCGTATTTATCTATTTATTAATCTGTTTATGTATCTATTTATGTATTAATCTAACTATTTATTCATGTATCTATTTATTTATATATTTATGTATCTATTTATGTATCTATTTATGTGTCTATTTATCTATTTATTTATTCTCTACATACAGTAGATACAGCTTTAAGAATACTTTTACTTCAAGTTATAATTGGAATAGCTTTTTTGTCTTTGATAAAAGCTGAAGAAGATCCCATTGTGAGGGTCAAAACATGTATTATTAGCCTATTCAATATACAGTATGTTTTATTTTTTACGAGGAATCTATAAGTCAGTTCGGAAAAATATATGTCATTACCTATCATGGTAAATGTTATTGCTTTTTGCTTAGGTTTCCATTACAGTCATTATAAGTGTCTGAAGGCACTCGGCTACGACGCTGGCTAATAATAAGCCAATCACTTAATATTCTGTTTAAATGCTTCACAAAGCACACAATTGATAAAGCATCACAAGCAATAATGGCTATGCATGAAATAAAATATATTCAATCCCATAAATTCGTCTTGTGACAGTTAGGTTATGGGGCCAGGCTCTCTGCTGACTCGGTAGGCGCGGTTAAGAGCGTTAAAAATCCCTCAGTATGCCTTCCTTCGGAGGGGAAGTAAAGCCGGCGGTCCCATGTGATAGATTTATGGCATGTTAAAGAACCTTCCACTAATTGCACCTATGTGAAGCTGAATTGGATAGGTTAAGAACGTAAACAACGCTCTTAGGTTTCTACGTTCGTTGCCAAGAGCCGACTGCGGTGGCGTCTCGTAGCTAAGTTCTGGACTTGGCCTAGTAGTCGTTGACGGTGGCGCTTGGCCGCAAAAGTAGGAACTATTTGATAAATTCTAAGTTGCAGTACCTAAATTTAAAATAAAAAAAACAGATAACACGCACTAATACAGTCATCACAATTAACACCGGTTATCAGACAGATTCTACACACACCCAAAGTACACGGGGTTACATGACCGCGTTGTCGCAGTCCCTAAACTTAAGAACCAACCAATCAAACTTTATTCTGAACGATGACGATGTATTTGAAGACATACTAGATTTTCTTCGACCACTAACTTATAAATAACGAAGGAATTACTTGAATGAATGCGACGACACAGAATTTATCATGAGATTTCGGTTGTCAAAACCTTCTGTGTTGAATGTTTTACAGATGACTGAACCTAACCTGGAATTCCCATCTGATAAGTAAGATAGCCTAGGCCTATGTACCAATCCTAATTTATGTGTAATATCGCGTGATGCATACGGTGTAGCACATGTCGTTAATTTAATAAAAGACTACCTAGACGTCACACCATCAGTCCTCTTATTTTCAAAGATTTCACGATACGCATCCACCGCGTAGATAAGGGTGGATAATCATGTTTCTTTCATTTAACGAAAATTTCACAGTTCCCGGCTCTTCTTGCTCTTTTCCTCATCAACCATGTTTGTTTTTAACCAAGGAGTATGTAACTTTTAAGCTTTTTCAGTTAACGGCCTGCTTGATTACACCAAAGAATAAACAAATACCGCCACAATCATCAATGAGGTTTGTACAGCCCTTAAACATAACACTTCGTTTGCTAATGCCAATCGGCGAATGTGCTGGTGAAACGCCAACGAGCTTAATGCCGATTGTTAAAGTTAACCACGCATTTAGTGACTGCCTGTTAACGCTGCGTTGGTGTACCCGGCCCGTAGTCTACCTTTTGCTCTATGTCACTGTACTTTATTAAACCCAACCGAAATTTCTGGAAATGTAGTAGAATGAATCTAATTTTCCTTTTCTTTTATTATTGCTATTCATTCCAATTCATGGGCTTAGGACACCATGGTCATCAGCTCCGTGTACTTGCATACATGTTGAATTTGTCTGATAATAGCCTGTATGCTCAAAACCTCTTAAAGACTTCTTGTATGAAAATTGCTACAGAAACAAAGGAGAAAACGCTATTTCAGAAGATTTCTTAGTTTTTAAAATCTCTTAAGACATTTGACATTACACATACGAGTTGAATACTTAATTGATCAAATGGCTAGTCTCAAGCCAAAATGCTTTATCGAGATGTTGATGTTGTTGTGGTCTTCAGTCTTTTGACTGGTTTGATGCAGCTCTCCATGACTCCGTATCCTGAGTTAATCGTTTCATCTCTAAGCTCCCACATCCTTCATCTAAGGCAATCTGTTTGACATATTCTAACCTTGGTCTCCCCTACAGTTCTTGTCCTCAGCCCTTAACTCCACAACTAAGTTTGTTATTCCTGGGCGTCTTAGTATGTGTCTTACCAACCTATCTCTTCTCTCCATTAGCAGCCGCCAGAAACATCTCTCCTCTCCCACTCGTCTCATTTGTTACTCAATCTGATCTTATCATTCTCCTGGTAACACCACATTTTAAATGTTTCTATTCTCTTTTCTGCTGCTGCAACAGTCTAAGTTGCACTTCCATAGAGTGTCAATGGCTTACAGAAATGACTTTCTAATACCAAAAACCATATTTGATTTAGATCGTACGCTTTCGCGGCCGGTGTCTAGTTTATCATCTTGGCTTACAGGATTGAGCCGCGTCGCATATCGGTTATTATTTCCCGACGTTTCGGCTGACATTGCAGCAGCCTTAATCATGGTTAGGTACAAGTAGGTGTCTGTACTCAAACTAACGGTTATTGCCAATCAGATGTGCTTGCTTGCCCTGCATTGTCGTCACGCTGCTCGCTGATTGGTCCCCGCCCCTGGCAGTCGCGCGCTAGGAGAACTTTCCAAATGTTGCTAAGTTTGAAACCATCTTCGCGATTGAAATTATTGGGATGCTTCACGACCTCTATTGCCTCTCTAATTAACCTGTTTTGATATCCGGGAATTTTGGCAACAGTTTCGGCCTTATCAACAAGCCATCGCTCTTCATCTTTCTCCACTGCCTTTGGGGTGGACCCTCTCCTCTCTCCCTTTCCTCTCTGCCTTTCTTAGCTCTGCTTCCTTCCAAGTCCCTCAATTCTCATTCTTCGAGGGTTGAGGGCATTTCCTTTCCTCCTGTCTTTTATTTACATTATTCTCCTTTTGTTTTTATTTCCTCTTCTAGTTTGGAAGTCAGTAGTTAGTTTTAATTGTAGGTTACATTTGATCATCTTTCATTTTCATTATCACCCAAACCATTAGGGGTCAATAACCCAGATGTTAGGCCCCTTAAAACGACAATTATCATCAAAATCTCATCTAAAAACTATCCGCAAATTTTCTCCAAACATTATCCGCTATCCACACAGCCATTCAAACTATATCCGCATGGCGAAATAGTTTTCGGATATCTACATCCGCGCTGGTCCTTACCAATAACACACTCACAGATGAACGTTTGCTTGAAATTCTAACAGACTCCACCTCACGAACAGGATTCATAGCATACTCTCATTAAAATGCACAGCCAATGTATGTAAATGTATCATGCCATGTTTGTAAATTAAATCAGTACATTTACCATGTTTTAATATTTCATATGCATGTTCCCACGCTAAACCATGAGCACTCGGAGGTCGGTGTTATAAAGCTGATGGATTGAAGCTGGTATGCCAACTATAGCTGTACACCACAGTAGCCTGCGTATATTCCAGTGTTGCCTTATTGACAGTTGATTTTCATTGGAATGATAGAAACCATTTTTCAGTGTACATAAAACCGTGCTAGTGTGTAATAACTTTTCGTAGTCAGTTTACCCTCCAGGTAGGCTTTTCCCACGAATTCAGTGAGGGATCTCGTTTTACCGCCTCTACGGGCAGTGTCCTGGAGCTTGACATCTGATCGGGGGATAGGTGGGACTAGCCCCTCGTCCAGGCGGTCTCACCTGCAAAGCGAACAGTGGGCCTCATGAGGGATGGGACGCGATGGGAAGAATGGGAGGGATAGACAAGGAAGAGCGAAGGAGGCGGCCGTGGCCTGACGCTAGGGACCATCCCGGCATTTGACCTGAGAAGAAGTGGGAAATCACGGAAAACCACTTCGAGGATGGCTGAGGTGGGAATCTAACCCCCTATACTCATTTGGACTACCTGAGGCTGAGTAGACCCAGTTCCAGTCCTCTAACCACTTTTCAAATTTCGTGGCAGAGCCAGGAATCGAACCTCGGACCTCCGGGGTGGCAGCTAAGCACGCTGACCACTACGCAACGGAGGCGATAATTTATAATAATAACTTGTCATTTTAAGGTTAGTGTATATACTGTAAATACTTGTATCCCGCCCAATGTATTTAGGCACAATATTTATGTTGACTGACTGGAAAGTTTTCTTTAATAGTTTATTTTCAGTTGGTCAACATGATCGCTATCCCAATTGCTGTAAATTTTTTCAGGCTATTATAGCCAGAAAAAAATACAGTCGAATGTCGATATCTCGAACCTCCATTACTCGAATTTTTGATAACTCGTTGTAATTTTTATTTCACGGACAAACTTCCTAAAATTTACATGTATTGATCAATTAATTACCAATGACATTAAAAGTAATCCATCTAATGTCAATAGAACAAATTACTAGGAGATGTTTATCGGACTAATTTCGAGCACATTGTGGTCTTCATCAGCGTAATCTTAAGAAACGATTGTTAATTGCGAGAATAGTTTAAGAGCATTTAGTCTTTGGATACTCCTTAAAAGTATATAAAAATAAACAGTTAATTATGAGATCAGATCTGTTACAAAATCATTTAAATAATGTTATGGCAATATGAATAATATGAAATATTGAAATCCACCGTACCAACACTGTGAAAATGATGTTTTAATAAATGATTAAACGTACATGTTTTAAAATTGCTTAAAGATATGTATGCTTGGCTTGCATATGAATAATGCTGTGTGACATGAAAAACTTATGTTAGGTAGAATGTGTGAAGTTTCATGTAAATATTTTCTATAAATGGTGGTACATATCAAATTGTAAAATTTAAATTCATAAAAGTCGCCATTATCATAGAATAGGGGTAATAGGTATTTCATTGAATTAGCTGTCAATAAGGACCAAATTTAAATATGATTAATTTCGTATCGATATCTTTCCTCTTTAATTCGAATTTCTGTAACTCGAACTTATCGATATCTCGAAGCTTAATTTATCACCCTGGCACTTAAACATGGTTGGTTGGTTGGTTCCTTAGTTTAGGGGCTGTGACAATGCGGTCATGTAGCCCCGTGTACTTTGGGTGTGTGTAGAATCTGTCTAATAACCGGTGTTATTGTGATGGTTGCATTAGTGTGTGCTATCTGTGATTCAGGTAGAAGGACTGCAGACGATTAATTTCTTCAAGTAGATCCTACTTTTGGCACCAAATGCTACCATCAACGACACCTAGCCGCGGACCTGGCTACTAAATGGCATCGCAGTTAGCACCCGGTGGCGAACGTTGGAACTAATAGAGCGTTATCAAACTAACCTACTGCGCCCGCTGACGCATGTTTACGCATGGTTGACGCATGTTTGCGCTGCTAATAAAGACCAAGATCCATGCTGAAGAGTAACTGAACATACCCTGCGAGTGGCGGGAAGAAGCTGAAGCAAAATCGCTTATAATCATATTTTTATGCACTTTAGACATCCCATAAATCAACTATAATTCAAACAAAGTAATTCTGCTTATTTAAAATACAGCATACTTCGCAGATCAACGAAACTGTCAATTTACGCGGCTAACTCATATCCTAAGAGAACGCCATATTTAGTAACACCAGTTCCTATTTGTCATTGGATGAAGCAACATCGATGTGCATGTTGGAGCACAAGTAAAAGTACGTTCCGTAAAGGGAAACCATGTGACGCGAAAAATCAGTGTATATTTGTCTAATGGACAGCCATCAGAGCATTGTTTGACAATATAATGATTGGAGACGTTCATTAATACCTAAACTGTGAAATATTTTTTATTCGCGAGGTGAAATGATGGACGTGTGTAATGCAAACTTTACGACCGCATGGTCAAACCTCAGTGCTACATAAATTGTGAAATTGATAAACTGTATAAAATCTACGAGTATATTATTTTTTGTTTGCCGGATTTATAGTAATTTTTGGTAGAATATTTTATGTAAATATTAGTGAAAAAGTCACGTGTGAGTGTCACTCAAGCGACAGGTTAACGCCAGTGGTGGAAGTGAAAATGGGCAATTTATTACCGCACATTAGCATCAGTGAGTGCAAGTTTTCTTTAAATATGTGTAATTTTATCACCAACGCTAACATTATGACACTACTAAAACATCAGATCTTCGAATACAACCCCAACCACGCTATGGCAATTGATTTCTAAATCATGCGTGGGGAATTGGCAGCGAAAGATGACCGGATACAATGAGGAGATGATCTAATACCATATAAGAGACCGCTTATAACAGCTCATGGCAGGTCTCGAACCAAGGGTCGCTGCATCTGTAAGTCAGATCGTGTATTAGTAGCGTATTGTAATGAGTTGGAAACAGATTTAATTTAATTTGGTTTCATTTCTTTAAGTGCACAACGCAGGCAGCTATTATAAAAACGCGTGTGGAAATTAATAGTTTTGTTAAACATTTATAAACGCCTGGAAGGCAGTATTCGTATCATTTCAAACAGTTATTATCAACTTTCATTTTGTCAAGCTGATGACTAAGAAACTAGTTTTGGCAGATGTTAAATCAAGGCCAAGGTTACAAGCCGAAGCAGTCCACAGCACACTCAATCTTAGGCAGTGCATTATTTATTTATTCAGAAGGCTGTGACATTCCTAGTATTATAACATCGGAATGCAGTCCCGTTATTCATTTGTTTGGCCAGATCAATACTTGAAAACAGGTTTATTTCTTTACAAGAAGCCAGACAGTCCATGAGAGATACAATACTATGTAACCAAAAGAACATAGGTTCGACCTCATTCAGGGAAGAGGCAATTTTATAAATGCACAATCACACACTTTAACTTGCATCAGAAGCCTCCATGTTAATTCAAAGCGTTATCAGGCTGTGTTTTCTGTACACATAACCTTTATGCCCAGCATTTAAACGTGTATAATTTAGGAATCCTCACTTATTGTAATTAACATTATTAGAGTATTATATGAGTCGTGATGGTGGATTAATACCTCCGACATTGTTATTGTGGTTATACCGGTGATAATGAACTATTTGCAGTCGTACCTAACCGAGGGCACCTAGATTGATGAATCCATAATAAGAGTGAAGTAATTGGTGGAGACACAGGATGTCTAATAATGATGAAGTATTGGTGAAGACACACGGTGTCTAGTAAATTATTAAACTATTGAGTTATTTTGCTTAAGTTGGATACACACGTTACCTGAGTACACTGAACGCTATTTAAAGGTCCATAAACTGAACAACTATACAGTGAGGAATAAATAATTGTTTGAAGCTTTAATAATCAAACATAGGATTTTGTAAAACTAAACAAATCTCATAGTTCACCCTGAACTTAAATAAGATAATAAATACTAAAAATAGCATACTTTCTGGACCGAATGTTAACACTTGGTTATTGTTAGACCATTTTAGATACATTTTGATACTCTTTCACAAGAATAGTTGACAACCAATTGATGAGGTGATAACTGTAGCACACACATCAGATTGGTAGCAATATGAGTCGATGTAATTGTTTAATTACCATCGCATTTGCAGGATTTCCTATTTTTAGCCTATTTTCAATTTTGAAAAAATAGGTTTATGAGATCACCTTTTGTCCGTGTGTGTGTGCGTGCGTGTGTGTGTGTGTGTGTGTGTGTGTGTGTGAGTGTGTGTGTGTCCCCTTAATAAAATCTAAACGGCAGGAGCGATTTCAATGAAACTCGGAAAGTTCATAGCACTATTTCCGGCGACCTCGACCGTGCCCTTCAAATTTTGTTACGACTCACCAATCCAACATGGCGGCTGTGCGAAATATTTCACCAGCATTCAATATCTCCGAAACTATTACCGATATTACCCTGACATTTTCTATGGTGATAGAGGAAACTACTATAAGTTCACTTATGTGACTTTTGAAAACCTGGTAACTACAAAACCAACATGGTGGCCAAGCGAATTTGCGACTATTAAATAGACGTTTCTCGCGATTTGACCAACCAAAGGCAATGAAACTTGGTACAGTATATGTTTATATACATTGTAATGCACCGACATCTAACTTCGTTCAATTGTTTACATAATCAGAAGATGGCGGATGTGCGAAATATTTTAACCGGCATTCTATATCTCTGAAACTATTAGCGGTATCTCCCTAAACTTTTGTACGGAGATAAAGGGCACTACTGGAAGTCCATCTATAAGATTTTCAAAAACCGGTTAACTACAAAACGAACATGGCGGCCAAGCGAATTTGAACATTTTAAATAGACCATTCTCGCGATTTAATGTTCCAAGCGCACTGAAACCTGGTACAGGAAATATTTATACACATTGTAATCCACTGGTATCTAATTTAGTTCAATTGTTTACATAACCTCAAGATGGCGGCAGTGCGAATTTTAAAATTAAGTTTTTATTTCTTGTGATGTAGTCATGCGATCGAAGTGAAAGTTTGAATAATGAACCTACGCAATAATTTTCCTTTAATGGTACATGACTCTATGGCCTATACATTTGACAATCCAACATGGCGACCATCCGAAATATTTAGTCGGTTCTCAATATCTACGAATCTATTACAGCAATCAAACTGAAATTTTGCATGTTGATAGTGGCAATTAACATAAGTAGGATATATGAAAATAGGCTGTATAGTTATTCACGGAACTACTTGTTTCTACTTTCTTAACACTTTGAAACTATGACCATTTGTTACAAACAGTAACAAATCGAGTACGCAGGCAGTGCCAATTGCACAACCATAGGAGTGCTGAATTATTGTATGCATTTGTGTTGTATTAGCAAAGCTTTTTTTAAATCAGCAACGTTGTGCACATAGCTTGATTTTCTTTGTAATAAACGCGTCTCGTTTATTAATTAATGATATTTAGGACTAGCTAATCCCGTAATTTAAAGATAAATGTTAAAGATGGCACCATCATAGCGAATAATAAATCTTCCCCTGGCTATTAAATGTAAATGTTCTAGTATTTGTAAACAAGTAAATGTCTTGCTTTGCAGTAGAGTCTTATGATGTTTGATCCTCCCGTAGTCATTTTCGATGTAATTGCTTAGGGCTGATCTTACGTGCCACTCTCTTAGCTTGTTCGTTCTTAGTCGAATTTTGTATTAGGACCATGAGAGTAATTTAGATCTTATTTAGGACTTTTTTATATTTTCTTTCAGGGCAGAATAGTATCGGACTAGTCGTTTGCAACTCTCATGCTAGGCTAGGGATCTATTCGGAATAAAATTTATTCGTGATTTTAACATGAGACTGACCTCTCTTTTCTTGCTTAGTTTTGTTACCGATGCATTCCTCTGAGCTGGTTAAATATCGAACCTCACCAATTCCCGATACCCCCGAGTGCAGACCTTTATGCATTACCAGCCTATGAATGTATCGTCCCCTATACTTGTGTGTTAACTGGAAGAGGGTCTCGGAAGGGTCATTTGAAACCGGTGGCTCCCCGAAACCTTCGGCCAGCGGGCACACTACTAATGTTTGCTTCCACAATTGTAATTAGTGGAAGGTTCTTTTTCATGCCATAAATCTATAACATGTGACCGCCGGCTTTACTTCCCCTCCAAAGGAAGGCATATTGACGGATTTTTAACGCCCTTTAAAAATCCGATGACTTCGGCCGGGTTTGAACCCGCGATCTTGGGCACAGCAGTCAGCATGCTACGAACTACGCCACTGAGGCCGCTCCCTGGACTAGAAGTGAAATACTACAGAAAACCACTGCCAGAATGGCTGAAGTAGAAATCGAACCCACCTCTTCTCAGTTTTGCCTCACGAGGCAGCGTGTACCCCGTTCCAGCCCTCAGCCCAAAATTTAATTACTTGGCAGAGCCTGGAAACAAACCCTGGTCTCCATGGCGACAGAAACGACTGCAAAGCAATATTGAAGTATCAGCTGGGTAACAGGAAAAAGTCCCACCGCTTCTGAACTAGCGATGTTAAATTGCATGTAACTATCACTTGTCTTCTTCTTCTTCTTCTTCTTCTATGGCCTCATTGGACCACTTCAGTCAATCATTTCTTGGTCCTCTTCTTCAGTAAGTTTCCTTTCCGAGTTGCGCAGTAGCTTTTAACTCGCTCTGATCTTTTCAGGCGTTCCCCATCTGTAAATACCTTTTTTACTGTATGACGTTTGTCTATTTTTGGTTGAAAGCTTATTTTTATGTCTTTCAGATTGTTTAATATATTTGTTTTGTTTTTCAAGTCATCCAAGGTTATTTCTAATTCTGTCATATCTTCTCTAATTCCCTTAATCCATCCTACTTGTTGTTTCATATTCCAAAGTTTCTCAATAATTTTTCTAGATAATCTGGTTTCCGGTGTCGTCATAATGTGACAAGAAGAAATCAGTTTCTTCAGAATAGTATCAGTGATGGGCTCCAGTTCTCTGTATACCACTTCATTTGGTACTATCCGCCACTCTTTCTGATTTTTTATTTATTTATGCATGCTCTAGCTATTCTTCTTTCTACTTTTAGAATTTTGTCGATTCTGTTTTTCTGAGTAACTTTAAAAAGAGTTTCGTTTCCATCCGTCTTGTAATGTTTTAATTTTGTTGTGATTGATAGACATTTTCTTTTATATGCAGACCATGTTAATTTTTGGGCCTTTATCCTTTTCATTTGTTCTTTCTTACCATGCATGTTTCTCATCCATGTTATCACTTGATAACATTAATTGTTCCTATTGGCGTAGGCTACCTATTCCATAGATAATGGGTGTCAGCGCAAGGGAGGCACCCAACCAACAAACGTTGTGTCGCATTACTCTATCGAATCCACTTGTCCACACATCCGGCTGACTATTCTCATCGAGCAGTAACCACAAATTCACAATTGTTTGTGGCAGTGTGTATCCAGGATTCAGACCTGTATAATTCCGAGTGGAACCGCCGAAATAGTGTTTATATGATCGTCAACGGAAAACCAATAGCATTGTCACAAATTGTTTTGTGGTCTCTGATTATTCTGCTGCATTCGTGGTACGAATACACACACGCTGCACAGCGTTAGGCCGTGTAAATGCAGCATCAAATACTGCTGGTGTGCAGAATGAATTTAATTGACTTGAATTACATAGTTAACTTCTAAAATATAACGCCTATCGATTCAACATTCTGTCTGTTAGGTAGTCAGCCCGGAGGCTATTTGGATCGTCAAAAAGTACCGCCATAGATTAGGTCGGTAGATACCTACAAAACTACAGTGTGTCCGCAAAGTCTCTCGCAGCGCGTGTCTCGCCTTGCGGGACGTGTTGGGTTGGCAGTACATTCATGTTATGTTGTTACAAGGAAAACAATTACATTAAATTAAGTACTCACACTATCACACTATGCTCCGCAAATCTTCCACCAGCACGGAAACCTCTTCCATTAAATACACACACACATGCTCTTCAGTTGTAAGCACTCCCACTAGGCTCAGCTTACCAGTGTTGCCAAATCTTGAAATGGGAAAGAACTAAACCCTATGCTTTAAAACACCAGAAAAGCACCAGCTGGACTGATTCAAAACACTAGAATAACACCAAAACTTATAAATATTTTACTTACATTTCTTTCAGTAAAAATCGTCTTCTTCACTTGCGGAGCCTGCTATCGCTATCACGTCTTTAGAGCAGGAAGGTGTAGTAGAAAGAATATAGGAGTAGTACTGCTGTAGCTCTACATACTTCGAATTTTGGCCACTATTATATCCTTCGGAATTACGTAGTCGTGATAGCATTTTCCCTCTGTTTTTAGTCCAAATAACACACACAGAATGGAATGCAATTTTTGAACTTTCATTCGATTCCTTTGCTTTGTGTTCACCAATTAAACTTGGCTAAACACTATCCCTATATCTGCATTAGAGTGAGGGAGCGAAAGTACATAAACTGCCTTCGCATGAAACTGGGAAATCACCTGAGAGCTGGGAAGAAAATAGATGATAGGTCGATTCTTTTTACAAGTGCATTTGCACTGAGCCCTGCATGTTGCGATTACTTTGCACTTATGCACGCGAATGAGAATTTCAGGGACTTCCCCTGTTGGAGTGTTGATCTTGACACGTGCAAGGCTGAACATTTCCTATCTTAATTGATTAACTTTATTAAAACTATTACATGGCCTCCAGGATTTACTTATTTGTCATAGGAGACAATTTCATGGAAAACTCCTTTAAGCACCAGAATTGGCACTGGTTTTATTGAAATAACACCAGTATTTTGCTATGGCGCAATTAGGACATTTCGGGCACCAGACGGACTTCAGAAACACCAGATCTGGTGCTGAAAACACCAAATTGGCAACACTGCAGTTAACACAAGAACTTGACAAGAACACAACTCACATCGTCAACACTGTCACTGACTGTCGACAATAATGAACCGGTATTCCCAACCCTATCACTCTAGTTGAAGGTCAACTCGGAACATGATCATGCTTATGCCAACTGCTGTGGGGTTATGCAACCGCTCCGGTGAGACTTGGCGTATATAGAGACATGAATGTGCTGCCAACTTAACACGTCCCGCAAGGCGAGAACCGCGTAGTTCCCGTTGCGGAGAGACCTTGCGGACGCTTTGTATAATGAGGCGTACTAAGCAAGATGAAGAGTGAGGTAGTTAGCCATCTCTCCTCACTGAATCAGAACAACAACACTAACCCTATGAGTAGAACCTTTCACAGTACACACAGGCACTGACTGTGCCCTGAAGGCCATTACTCCGCACCACTCAGTAGCTTCCATATAATCACAGCCATTCGAATTAGACTGAGACATCGGTGGAAAGCCACACATTACTCTAGCATGTGCCAATAGACAAATGCAAATGTACCGCATTCATCAATCTATACTAATATATAACAAGAAGTTCCGTGACGAACTAAAGAGACTACTTTTCTTAAAATTAAGTTTCATGCCAATGATTAATCTACAGTATATGAACCTATCTAGAATAATGACGAAATTAAATTGGTAATATCGAAATGTCTAATTAGTTAGAAATATAACTGGTATAATGTAGCCTAATAGAGCATTACAGCTGACAGCCCTGGTGACTGAATATATTCTTAGTTCCATCTCTTAAGGTACAGAATTAAAAAAATTGGTTGAAGTCCAATGGACGTTACATGCAGTTAGACATTGGATCTATCAGCACGCCTAAAAACATGTTGGCAACAAGGTCATGCGTGTGCTGTTCAGAAATAGCCTAATCTGAAATATTATGATATCTTGTTGTGCCAATTTTGGTTGAAATCCATTTGTTAGTAAAGAAGTTACATGTATTTTAAAATTGGACCTATCAGCAGGCATAGAATCATGTTGGCAGCACTGACTTATATTAATTATTCCAAATTAATCTAGAGTGTCAGGTGCTATACGTGTGCAAAGTATAGGGCTGTTGACTAGCATACTTCCTGATATATTGATATAAATTTTAAAAAATATAGACAGCATTTATTAACAGTTGGCAGCCCTGATTGCTCCTTAGAATACTTATAGTCATATCTGTTATGTTACACACAGCACATACGAAATTTGGTTGAAATCCAACTGATAGTATAGAAGTTACATGTATTTAAAAATTGGCCTTATCAGCAGGCTTAGAATCATGTTGGTAGAACTGAAGTATATAAGTTACTCCAAAATTAGTCTAAAATGTCAGGTACTATACGTGTGCATAGTTTAAAGCTGTCGGCTTGCATACTTTCTGATATATTAGTATTTGGATAAAGAAAAGAGAGAGCAATTATTAACAGTTGGCAGCCCTGGTGGCTCTTAAGAATACACTCAGTCATATCTGTTTATGTACACAAATTGCATACAAAATTTTGTTGAACTCCAATTGATGTGTAGAAGTTATATGCATTTCAAAATTGGACCTATTAGAAGGCTTAAAATTATTTTGGCAACACTATGTATAGCCTCCTGGAAATTAAACTGAAATGGTAGTAAATACGTGTGCCAATTTTGGAATAGCTCCCATGCATACCTTCCAAGATATCCAACATGGAGCTCATATTTCTGGTGCTTTTTTCAGCAGTTGGTAGCACTGACATCATTTTCAAATATGGGCTTGAGATATTCCGGTATACATCTTTACTCATACTACATTTGGTCTCGATTGCTGGAGCCGTTTAGGAGGTGATAGGGGGGGGGGGACACACACAGCCAGACAGACAGACAGGAGGACAGACAGACAGACTCACATTTCCCCGGAACGATCTCATAAGTCTACTTTTTCCTCATTTGTGCAAAATGTGAAAATTAGGCTAAAAATGAGATGGTGTGTCTGTGTATTACTTAATCACGCAAGAGCCACTGGTCCGATTTACATGAAATAGCTGATTTACCTGGTGAACATATAGGCTACTTTTGATTTCGATACTTGCACAATTTAAATATGGCGACCATTCCAGTGACGTCACTACACCCATTTGTTTCTAACTTTCACATTTTCATTTCAAATGAAAAGAGAACGCTAAGAAATAGCAAACTTTTGATGGCATATCCGAGGTTTAAATTTTAATTTTCTCTCCGAATGGTCTTTATCACTATTCGTGTAACTCCAACGGTTAGCGAGTAAAACCTAAATTTGTGCTATAAAACACGGTCAACGTCGAGTGGTGGAGTTGGACAAAATGTTCCATCCTTACTCTCCCTCCACGCAGCACCTCGCCTATCCTATGTTTTAAGAGTCATCTTCACATTTTAATTTAACTATGACCCACAGCGAAGCACGGGTACTTCAGCTAGTACAAAATAAAGAACATCTATTCAATTTTTGATGTGTGACATCTTTCCACTCGGTTGCTGTATATTTTTGTAGGGGTGATTCTGAAAAATGAAACGGAAATGGGACGGCAATGCAACGGAAACAATGAGCGCGCGTGGTGGCAGAGATTGGTATCACGACATACTGGAATGTAAATCGCATACGGTTTACTTCAAGGTTTGGAGGCCCCATTAAAGATATTCCTACAAAAATTCATCAAGATGGTGCAGCAGAAAAGAGGAGCATAGAAGCGTTTGAAATGTGGTGTTACAGGAGAATGATTAAGAACAGAAGGGTAGATAGAGTAACGAATTAATTATTAAGTTGAGTGGGCGAGAAGAAAAGCTTGTAGTTTTACGTGACCGTTAATATTGTGATTATGAGCCACGGGACCTCCATTTTACGTGGAATCCGAACCACAGGACATGGCATTTCACTTCGAAAATCTCACATGCAATGACCGGGAACAAACTCAGTCCACCTTGGTGAGAGGCCAATAGCTTGACCGCTGCGCATACTACTGTAAGATACCCACGAATAGGAAACTCGCATATGGAAGGAAGGGTCGAGTACATGATGATGATGATAATTGCAGTTGTAAGGGGCCTAACATCTAGGTTATCAGCCCTTAATGGTGTGGATGATAGTGATACATGAAAATATAATGTAGCCTACATTACACTATTGTGCCCTTGACCTACGTCTTAGGCCAAGGACACATTACGTCACTGGAGTACTTATATAGGGCAATGTCATGATGTTAAATACTGTGGCATGAGAATGAAATCATCATTGTGTAATGATGATAATAATAACTAGGATCTTTCTGCCGTGTTGAGAGCACATATACTGTAGATGGCTTGGCAGTTTCGACAGGGAGATATTTATGGTTTTCGCACAAAGGACCGAGCAGGTGCATCTGTAGTCGCTTGCCCGCGAGTTTCAGAGCAGGAGCACTCCAGCGAATTCTGAGAGTCTTGCTAAAACGCAGTAACCATCTCAAGTTAACACGCAGTAGACGCTTGACTCCGCCCTTAAAGAGTACGCCTCAGTTGGTTACAAGATATCAAGACATTACAGGAATGATCTGAAACGCCCATGATGAATCTAATTATTATCAAGAATTTTGGGAATGCGGTAACGGATTAAATATCTCTGTGTTCATCGAGTAGAAGTAGTCCTCTGCGCAAGGAAATTTGACAACGTCGAGTGTGTGAGAGAGAGAGGACTTAGCGTCCTTCAGCAAGAAATTAGTTCTACCCAAGCGCTGATGATATTAATTTAGCCTATGATCGAGTTCCATCGTGAGCCATATGATTAGCAAGGCCATATTTTTGTGTATAAATTAAGGTACCTGATTACTGTAGCATATGATTGTGAAAGGAGCATTTGGTGTCGTATGTGCAAAACTGTGAATTGGCAACCATTTTGTCATATATGCGGGTGGAAGTCTAAGACAGGGCGCATTGTTCATCATTCAGCCGACGTCAGTGGATGCTGCTCCTTGTAGCACCACGCCAAGCATTAGCGCACGAAACGCACAGTCCATTGTTCAGCTAATGCGAAATAACATTAAAAATGAATACTGAGCTGTGAATGTGTATAACAGAAAGGAAAGATGTGAAATTATATGTAATTCAAGTGAAAAATATATAACAGAACAAGATGTTCAGTAAAGAACATATAGCCTACTTTCTCCTAAATGCATGGGTATTGTTATAACTCTTTGTCCTTTTCAAGGAGTATAATTGAATGATGGTTGTAGTAGCTTGTTGAAATACAACGTGATATAGGGATATTAAACATGAATATGAGGTGCCCTTTGCTAGTGCTACCTCTGTAAAAAAATTCATTCAATTCGGTTTCACCGTGTTTGAATTGATCTGGGGAATGGATTTGCACACATACATGGCCGCTATTTGCAAACTATTGGGCTGATGACCTTGTAGTCAGTCATAACATGCTTTCCACTAAAAGGCATGTTGTCGCAAAATCCGGTAGAGATCAAATTATTGGATGGTCGAAATTTGATTTAAGCTTTTAACATTTGGGTGGCCGTCATTCCGTTTCCGTCAAGATGGCGGCGATATAAAACATGACAATGAGGTGCCTTTTGCTAGTGCTACCTCTGTACCAAATTTCGTTCAATTCGGTTTCACCGTGTTTGAATTGATAGGGGGAATCGATTTGCACACATACTTGGCCACCATCTGCAAACTATTGGGCTGATGATCTAGCCGTTTGGTCAGAATTTGCTTCCCACATAAAGATTTGTTGTTGCAAAATTTGGTAGAAACTAGATTATTAGGTTGGTCGTAATTACATTTTAGCCTTTAACATTTGGGTGGCCGCGATTAAGTTTCCGTCAAGATGGCGGTGATATAAAACATGACACTGAGGTGGCCTCTCTAGTGCTACCTCTGTACCAAATTTCGTTCCATTCGGTTTCACCGTGTTCGAATTAATAGGGGAATCGATTTTCACACAAAGATGGCCGCCATCCGCAAAATATTAGGCTAATGACCTATTAGTTTGGTCAAAGGATGCTCCCTCCATAATGGTATGTTGATGCAAAATTTGGTAGAGATCGGATGATTAGGTTAATCGTAATTTGATTTAAGCTTTGAATATTTGTGTGGCCGCCATTACGTTTCCGTCAAGATGGCGGCGATATAAAACATGACACTGAGGTGCCCTTGGCTAGTGCTACCTCTGTACCAAATTTCATTCCATTCGGTTTCACCGTGTTCGAATTAATAGGGGTAATCGATTTTGACACAAAGATGGCCGCCATCCGCAAACTATTAGGCTAATGACCTATTAGATTTGTCAAAGGATGCTCCCTTCATAAAGGTATGTTGTTGCAAAATTTGGTAGAGATCGGATGATTAGGTTAGTCGTAATTTGATTTAGGCTTTGAACATTTGGGTGGCCGCCATTACGTTTCCGTCAAGATGGCGGCGATATAAAACATGACACTGGGGTGCCCTTTGCTATTGCTACCTCTGTACAAAATTTCATTCCATTCGGTTTCACCGTGTTCGAATTAATAGGGGGAATTGGTTTTCACACAAAGATGGCCACCATCCGCAAACTATTAGGCTAATGACCTATTAGATTTATCAAAGGATGCTCCCTCCATAAAGGTATGTTGTTGCAAAATTTGGTCGAGATCGGATGATTAGGTTAGTCGTAATTTGATTTAAGCTTTGGACATTTGTGTGACCGCCATTACGTTTCCGTCAAGATGGCGGCGATATAAAACATGACACTGCGGTGCCCTTTGCTAGTACTACCTCTGTACCAAATTTCGTTCCTTTCGGTTTCACCGTGTTCGAATTAATAGGGGCAATCGATTTTCACACAAAGATGGCCGCCATCCGCAAACTATTAGGTTGATGACCTATTAGTTTGGTCAAAGGATGCTGCCCCCAAAAAGGTATGTTGTTGCAAAATTTGGTAGAAATCGGATGATTAGGTTAGTCGTAATTTGATTTAAGCTTTGAACATTTGTGTGGCCGCCATTACGTTTCCGTCAAGATGGCGGCGATATAAAACATGACACTGAGGTGTCCTTTGCTAGTGCTACCTTTGTACCAAATTTCGTTCAATTTGCGCTCACCGTGTTCGAATTAATAGGGGGCACAGACATTCAGAGTACACACACTCACACACACACACACACACTCACAGACTCACACACACACACATACACACACAGACAGACACACACTTTTTCGCCCTGTAGTGATCTCATAAGTCTACTTTCATTTTTTGCAAAAATCGAAAGAAGGCTAAAAATGTGTCCGCGACAAGTGTGGTAATAGTGTGAGAATTTGTCAATCTATGACACAAGTGTGTAGCCCACTAATGTGTAATTTTTAGAGTGGTGCATAATTAAATTAAATATGTGTGTGTATGCATTTTAAAAGGGTGCTGGCTTACAGTAACCTAGTGATATGGAGGATTGCAGTGATATTAGCGAGTGGTTTTACATCAACGTGATGGGATTCGAAATGAACATGGAGGTCACGTGCTAAGTCATATTGGTGCGGGCCTCTGGTCCAGCTCATGCAAAATGACGAAGGAAGCCTTCAATGTGATAAGTACCTTTTGATTCTATTTTAAAGTGTCAATAATTCATGGATTTCATCGCCGTAATGTTAGCATGTTATTTTTTTTTCTTTTGATTTTTTTAATCTTATGTGTACAATAACTGTGTCAATGGCGACCATAGTTGAGCATCTGACGGAGCTGGGTACGCTCATAATGATTAATGATCACAATAATTATTTTAATGAATTAAAAGTGCCTAATTTAACGTAAGGATGTTGCTAGGTAATCGTATCCGTACATAAAACACATGGTAGAACCACCTATTTTATTTATAATTGTGTGTTAGAATTATCCCCTGTGTTTTTCACCCGAATAGAACGAACGATAGATGCCCTTTCCAAGCAAAATCGCATTATTTCGTGTAAATGACCAGAGACAGTAATTTATGTATTTACATACCGGATGAATTAATATCCGAGGATTTTTTGGGACGATATTTAAAGGACCATGGTGTATGTGATGGGTAATGATGGGATATTATGGTGTAGCAATGAGTAGAGTTTAGAAGACAGTTTACAATGGCGTGATTTATTTAAGAAGTGACGGCTGATCCAGCCTCACTATTTGTTATATTAGTCACTATAGAACGCGTGTGATATTTAAGGCCATACAGGTAAGATGTTGTAAGGAGAAATCTACGATGAAATAGATAATAATGCCAGTTAAATAAGACCTGAGCGGCAGATGTCAGATGAAAGTAAGTATGATAAGTTTACAATGATATAAGTGAATTGTACGTGCAATGTAGTGGCCAATAAGCGCAGGTAAAATAATGCTATAATTAATCTATATTTGATTGAAATCATATCGCACAGAGGGCTGAAGGTGAAAAATTCACATTGCAATAATATTTCACAGGTAAGAGAACGGTATGAGTCATAACGAGATGACTGTAATAATTAATTTATATTCAAGTGAGAGCGCTTCGCTCCACATTTAGAATACTAAGATCTGGTCCGAACAGCTGGTAAGAATACAGTCTTATGTTAGCCCGGGGGGGTGAAGACCTGCACCCCTACCTTTTCGCGGTCAACGTTAGCTAGCAGGCGAGGCCCGCTCATTGTCCCTTTTCACGAAGGACGGGAGCCCACTGAAGACACGGGTGCTTTGTCGAAGCGATTCTTATATTTTTATTTTTATTTTGTGTTTGGTCCCAAGTTTAATATTTACGTAAGGGTACGTTAGGTTACTACCCTGATGCCTCCAGTCAATAGTGTTTTTTTTTTACTGATCATTTTGATATAAGGGACGGTTTTGTCTGTTGACCATACAGTCCCGGGTTCGATATCCTTTGGTTGTGCCTGGTCCAGAAACTATTTTAAACGGGTGCTAGATAGGCAGTAACCTTGCAGTCCCGTGTTCGAATTCCTCTTGCTTATGCCTGGTCGATCAGTCATTTTAAATGGGTACTAGCTAGACAGTGACCTTAGAGTCCTGTGTTCATGAATAATTATTTTCGGTCCTGGAAAATAATTATTATTAGTTTTTTTTTTTGGATAGTTAATATTGCTTCAAAATTATCTTGAGGTTTGTTTTTCTCGATAATTGTTAAACAGACCATGCTTTGTTCTATTGTAACCTCGTTCTGCAAGATAGGGGCACCCAAGGTAAGAAGTGTATAGGTAGCGAATACCCCTAAATACATATTGACCTTATTGAATATGCCGCTTAGAACACATTTGTGTCATGTCTATCTTTTTCAGGGGTCGCGGCTTCAAATACATTCACCGTCGTTTAACATAACACTGATACAAGGTATTTCTTTTGTGTCATGTCCATTTTTTCTAGGGGTCGCGGCTTCAAATACATTCACCGTTGCCTAACGTGACTCTGACACGATACGATTACTTTAATAATGTTTGGTTGGAATGATTAATTGTTTTTCATGTTTATCCAACCCAAGTTTGATAGGCAGATGATTAGTCATCATTTTTATGATGTTATTTTTGTTTGTTTTTAAGGCACTTTTCTTAGTTTGTTTATTGAATATCCATGAATTATTTGACAAGGCATCGAGTGCTTGGTTCGAGAATGCAAGGGCCGAAGCCAAGCTTATCATATCGCTAATATACTAATGTAATGTGTGACAATTTGTAAGTGTGTTTCAAGGCTAAGGAAACTAAATGGCTTCATTGATTCAGCTAATTTGTTTTAAAGCTAAGACGTCCGAAGTAATGTCGGGATTGGACATTAAGATTTCGTACGGAAAAGGCTTCCATAATTAATTTACAAGAGTATGTAAATAAGATGCATAAATCATGTTCATGTTTCCAGATAGAAATACATAATTAATGCCATGAAGGTTAAGATTTGATATGAGGGTAAACTTTTATTTAACGGAGGGATTCCAGTAAATGTTAATTAAACGCCATTAATAATTAGATGAGCCAATGGCTAGGCTATAATGTATACTTCGGGATGGCCATGGATGTCTCTGATATTGACCATACCATGTATCTGAAATGTAATTGGATGATATTAGGCTCAGTGATCATTATGTTTACTCAGATTAATAATTGATTAATTTCGTATAATTGGATTTCTTTTTCTTAATCCATACTGTTGTTGCAGTTGACCGGACCCTCTTGATCCCTCATCTCTTAATAACTTAACTTTCTGATGATATCTTATCATCGTAATTAATAAATTTGAATATGGCAATTAAGGCTAATTGGTGTTAACCAGATTTCATTTCGATTCATTTTCTTTATTTTGCCATATGATTGGTTTTTATTTGTTAATTAATTTGATTGTAATCATACATCATGACTATTATGATAAGTGTATATTGATGCTGATTAGCATTTAATTGGTGGTTATTGGACATTAATTAGTCCATTGTTTATATTTCTGATTTTGTCTTAATTTTATTGATTCCGTAATTGATTTATTTTACCTTTGAGTTATTATTATTATTGTTATTTTAAATTTCATTTCTACCATTTTGGTTTTATTTCATTTATTTGTTTTTGCTGTGCTGGTGTTTGGTGCATTAAATTTGTTTATTTTCATTCAGAATCTGTGTGTGATGAATTTTATTCAGCCCTAGTGATCTTCCTATAATATCCAGAACAGTTTCATATTCAAGCTAGTGTACCGTTCATGCCCCGACGACAGAGTCCTGTTCTGAAGGCAGAAGCGGTTCTAGCCCTGGGCCGGGGGGGCCCGCCCCCCCCCCCCCCAGTTTTAGTGAAATAATTATTTTAAAATTCCTTGGTTACTAAGTAAATTGATAATTTACAGATACAATTTATCTGATATAAAACAAACTAATGCATTTAATTAAGGTAATTTTTCTTTAAATTCAAGATTTATTTATTTTATTATATGTAATTTAAACACACAATTGAAATCGTATATAAATATAATATTTTTTAAATGCGTAGTGCATACAATACACCAAGAGTATTAAACTCTTTTCCCAACTTTATGACATGCAAGTTCAGAAGTTTCCAATGTAGACAAACCTCCATGCGATACAAGTGCATCGATATCTTCCCAACTCTGTGACAAAAATGTGAGTGCAACTGTTTCCAATATAGACGAACCAGTACCATTTTATATCAGTGCATCGATCTATGATGGACCATGCCAACCACGTAAATCAGTTTATAAACAAACGTTACTATACAATAAGAACAGAAGTTTTAACAGTAAATGGTTTGATAGGTACATACATTTATTGAATACTCTGAGAACAAAGATGCTGTTTTCTGTGTCGTCATTTCATTCAATCTGATTCAAGCATGCTGAACATGTTTTCAGTAAATCTGGATTTTGCAATTGGAAAAGAATATGAGAAAAACGTGCAAAGCATGCTGATAGTGAATGTTATAAATCTTCAATAGTAAAGTGAAACAGTTTTCTGGTAAGTGAACATAGCGGCACAGTGATTTCGAAGCTAAGCGAGAAACCTCTGGTTATATTGCGTAACCGCTCAGCTGTGGCAACAATGGCCCAAGTCGCCATTGTGCTCGGCAAGACATTGGGCTTAGAGGTCATCGCCAAACAGTTTCAGATGATGACAGTGTTAATAATAAAGGGAATTTTCATGAAATTTTAAATGTAATTAAACTAGAAAGTGAATGCACAAGTAAACAGTCTACCAAAGAATGCAACTTACTCATCTAAAGATTCTCAAAATGAATTTCTTGATATCTCAGCTAATATAACAGTTGAACATATTGGAGGAGAGACGAAAAATATAACAATGGTTATGTTTCCTTAATCCTGGAAGAAGTTAGAGTTGTTAGTAAAGTGGAACAGATGTCCGTATGTGTCAGATATGTAGGGCAAAATTCTATAGAGGAGCGTTTCATTGGTTTTATACATTTGTCTCCACTGAATGCTGAAAGTATAGCTAATTCAGCTTTAGAGTACCTTGTTTCAGTGGGTTTCGATCCATGTAAGTGCATTGGACAAGCATATGATGGAGCCGCGGTTATGTCAGGGAAGATAAACGGTGTGCAACGTTTATTGCGACAAAAGGTCAATAACCCGTGTGTTTACGTGCATTGTTATGCACATCGCTTAGATTTAGTTTTGGTGGACGTTTCAAAGCCAGTTTGTAGACGTGGTAGGGGACACTTTTGGTTTACTGGAAGCAATTTATGCTTTTCAGTCTGTATCTACTGTAAGACCCCAAAAGTTTGTACAGATACGAGTGATCTTCATCCAGGAGAACGTCTTTTAGAGATACCTCTTCAAAGTGACACGTGATGGGTACGTAAATATAGAGGAGTAATGTATTTTCAGAAACGTTTTGCTTCAGTTAAAGCAGCTCTCGAGTATTTTTCAAAGTCAGCTAACAAGAAAGAGGCAGCAGAAGCAAAATGTTTCTTGAAACAGCTTTGTAAAGTGAAGGTGATGTTTGTGTTACAAATCTTTTCTGACATTCTCGAGCTTGCCAATAGAGCCTCTATGTTCTTACAACAAAAACATGTGGACTTCGGAGGGGCACATAGATTGATCTATGGACTTGTAAAATCGTTGCAAGAAAAACGAAATGATGATTATTTTAAGGAACTATGGGCGGTTACATGTGACTCTGTTCAGTCGTTAGGCGTGGAAGTTTATAAGCAATCTAGAGTCTCAAGTATTCCAAAGAACTTTTCAGACTACGTTTTATTAATGCCAGTCTCTGCGGAGAAAGAAGAGGAAACTGTCACATTATCAGAGACATGTAAAATAAATCTTTTTGAAATATTAGACAGCATGGTAGAAGAGTTACTGTGTAGATTTACTGAAAATGATTTTGTGTGCAATGCAATGGATGCCTGTAACCCAAGAAGTGAAAACGTTTTAAATTTTGAATATATATATTCTCACGTTCTGTGAAAAGTATAATCTAATCTTCACAGACCGTAAGGTGCTACAGACTGAAATTAGTTAAGCTAAGAATGTATTTAGAAGCACATATCCAAACACTTCCTCATTCTTTCTTTCTGAACTTCTGAAAATGGAAGTTGCTTTTCCACAGCTACTATTATTTTTCAAGTTGATGCTGACTCTTCCTGTGTCATCAGCTTGTGCTGAGCGCAGTTTCTCTGTCGTGAAACGAATAAAATCCTATTTAAGAGCAACAATGGCAACAAAGAGGCTTTCCAATCTCGCAATTCTTTCAATTGAAAGAGAATTAAGTGGAAAATTACTTCACGACCCTTCTGATATAGTGAACCAGTTTGCCCAGAGTGGAAACAGAAGAATAAATTTATGTGACAGTGAAATATGCTATTTTTTTACCAATGATAGTTTTTAGCCTACTTTTCTCATTTTGCAAAAATGAGGAAAACGTAGACTAATGAGATCGATCCGGGAAAATGTCTGGGCCCCACCCAGATTTAAGCTTCTAGAACCGCCACTGTCTGAAGGCCTTGCGCAAGGGTACACTATATCTAAAATTAACTGCACACGTATAGCCTATACTAGAGCAAGAAATGGAAAACAAAAGAGAATAAGGCAAATAAAGGATAGGAGGAAAAGAAATGCCCTCAACACTCGAAGAATGAGGATTTAGGGACTTGGAAGGAAGGAGAGCCATGAAAGGCAGTTACGAAAAAGGGGGGGGAGAGGAGAGGGTCCGCCCTAGAGGCAATGGAAAAAAGGGGGAAAACCGGATCCAGCTCAGGAATCCCTCAGGGTCACCAACTCCCGAACTCACCAGACGTGAGCCCTTGAGGGTGTAGCACCATCGAGGGTGCGCCGAAGAGGTGGGGCTACACACACCTTGCCTCCTTAAGGCGGGTATACACTTGCGAGCGACTGGCGAGCCGAGCGGCTCATGAGACGCTCGAGAAAAAGTAAATGCCCGAGCCTTCTATGAGCATTATTTGAGCCATAATGCTCGCGAGCAGAATCAGTCATTGTGTGTTGTTTCCACGTGCAAAACGGATGTCTTCCGAACAAGAAACTCTGCTTGCTGTCATGGTTGCGAGTGGCGCAGCTATGATGATGGCCAATTTAAATTAAAATGAAAAGAAACCCCGTCGGTGTTGGCGCAATGATCTGTACAAAAGACGAAGTGGGTCGGAATTATTGTTGGACATGAACTTCCAGATCGTTAGTGGTCAGTATAAAATTTTCACACGGATGTCGCCTACTGACTGAGACTTTACTAAGCAGAATAGGTCACAAAATCTCGAAACGGGAAACATATCTTCGCTCTCCGATTTCGGCTCAAGACAGGCTCACAGGAGCTGGTACAGACTTGCGAGCACGTATCTCTGCCGTTCACACTGACACTGAGGATTCCTTTGTGCTCGCTGTAAAAACCGACTTCAGTCGGCTCTGAGCCGCTCAGGTCGCAAGTGTGTACCCGTCTTTAATGGCCTTGGGCAGAAGGCAGGAGACGAGTACAAGAACTGCAGGGGTAGACAAAGGTTAGAATATGTTAAACAGATTGCCTTGGATGTCAGGTGTGGTAGCTATGTAGAAATAAAACGATTAGTTCAGGGCAGGGACTCACGGAGAGCTGCATCTAACCAGTCAATAGACTGAAGTCTATCACACAGAAATACTTCACTAACAAATAACAAGTTTTCACGATTTTACCGCTAGGTGGTACCATTTATTGTTTCGAAATGTATAGCCAAGGGAAATTAAACAATTGCCTCAACACAACTGGTAAGATAAACGCGTCTGATGCGCTGAGATATCACTGCAGAAAAGATATATTTCATTTACTGCAGAGTTAAAATCTCCCCTGCATTTTTATTATTATTTTTTACAGCACTTGAGCCCTCTTAAGTATTCATCATCGATTTCATGAACAGTCATTTGTTCTGAAATTCCAATGACGTTCGTTCCGTTGAGACGGTGGTCATACTGATCATTTGATTATGCAAAGCCTTCCCAGAACATAGCACTGTTGGAGAACTCTTTCAAACAATTCGCAGAACATTTGTATACAGGACGCAAGTGTTGGTTATTAAATGTTGAGCTGAAGAAGTTTTCTCGGTATGCGTGACAGAACTGCCAAGCACCGCACGCGAAGCATTGCTCCCAGTAGCGACTTGCAAACCATGCAAGTTACTGCAAATTTAGCGTCGTAACTTCAATGGCGATGGAGACTGGAGAGTGCCAGTCTCCCCCCGTTCCAGCGATTCTAAAACAGCGGGCCGCAGTAGCTTGACGGGGGACGTAAATTAATTACAAGACATTTTATTTCTTGCATTAAATTGAAAATCAAATTTAACATTTAATTAAAACGAGAAATCAAACCAATAAAATATATCTAAGGCATATATCGGGTTGGTTGGTTCCTTAGTTTAGGGGCTGCGATAACGTGGTCATGTAACCCTGTGTACTTTGGGTGTGTGTAGAATTTGTCTGATAACCAGTGTTAATTGTGATGGCTGTATTTGTGTGTGTTATCTGTTAGTTAGTTACTGTTGTTGTTTTAAGGGGCGGAACTACGAGAACATCTGCCCCTTGGTGTTATCTGTGATTCAGGTAGAAGGGCTGCAGACGATTAATTTTATTCAAGTAGTTCCTACGTTTGCTACCAAATGCTACCGTCCACGACACCTAGCTGTGGACGTGGATACTAAATGCCATCGCAGTCAGCACCTGGTGATGAACGTTGGAACTAATATAGCGTTATCAAACTAACCTACAAATTTTAGCTTCCACAAGTATAGTTAGTGGAAGGTTCTTTTTCATGCCATAAATCTATGACATGAGCCTGCCGGCTTTATTTCCCCTCAGAAGGAAGGCATACTGAGGGATTTTAACGCCCTTAAAAAATCCGACGACTTCGGCCAGTTTTGAACCCGCGATAAGGCCTAGATCTAATAAGTAATTACCAATAGTACATTGATAACTTGCATTCAGTTGACACGAATTTATCCCCGATTATATTAGGTCGGAAATATGAAATTCTACCTGAAAAGAATCTCCATGTGATGATTATTTGCACAAAATACAAAGGGAGTAACATGGATCAAACGTTTCGTTCGTCAAGTGAACATCATCAGATCTTGCTAAATCATATATACAAGACAACAAAATAACGCTACCGATACTCGTATTAAAACCTATAAAACAAATCAAACCCCGTGGCTCTACAGCCCATGAAGAGCCTAGGCCTACCAAGCGACCGCTGTGCAGCCATTCGGCCTGCAAATTGTAGGGTGACGCGTGGTCAGCGCGTCTTGGTTTTCATAGTTGAGGCTTTGTCTCACTGTCAGACAGCTACTCGATTGTCCTCACGACGCTGGGTGCACCCCGTTCCAGCCCTAATATACCTGTCGGAGCTGGGAATCGAATCCGGGGCCTCCAGATAAGAGGCAGGAGCACTACTCTAACACCACGGGGCTGGCATTTCAAACCCATAATGCTGATCATAAATAGTCGCCGCCCGACACTACTCCTCAAAAGTGCGGCAAAATCTTAATAAGTGCGATTAGTGCAGCTGTGATATTGTTTAGCAATACGGTATTCCCCCGGAATATAACTATTTATTGTCATATCATCGGCTCACAAGTGAAAATGTATTTGTACAGACGTAGCCTATAGGCTATCATGGTTACTGAGAGTTTCGAATAACGAGGTCCTTCGTCGGATGGAAAAGCAAAAAGAACTACTGCTGATAATAAAATAACGATAAACAAGATACTTGGGACATGTTGTTGTTTGAGTCTTCAGTCTTTTGACTGGTTTGATGCAGCTCTTCATGCCTCCCTGTCATGAGCTAATCGTTTCATCTCTACATAGCTACCACACCCTACGTCCGAGGCAATCTGTTTAACATATTCTAACCTTGGTCTACCCCTACAGTTTGTGTCCTCGACCCTTCCTTCCATAACTAAGCTTGCTATTCCTGGGTGTCTTAGTGTGTGTCCTACCAACCTATCTCTCCTCTTCATTAGCAGTGGCAAGAAATATCTCTCCTCTCCCACTAGTCTTAATTCCTCGTCGTTTTTAACCCTATCTACCCATCTGATCTTCATCATTTCCCTGTAACACCACATTTCAAACGCTTCAATTCTCTCCTCTTTTTTGCTGCACCAGTAGTCCAAGTTTCACTTCCATATAGTGCCATGCTCCAGACAAAGGCCTTCTAAAATGACTTCCTAACACCTAAATCTATATTCGATGTCAACAGATTCCTGTTCTGTAGAAATGCTTTCCTTGCCTGAGCTAACCTACTTTTTATATCCTCTTAGCTTCGTCCATCACTGGTTATTTTGCTTCCTAAGTAACAGAAGTCTCCTACTTCCTTTAGTATTTCACCTGCCAATTTGATGTCATTTAGAGGATTCTGATTTATTTCGGCTGCATTCCAATATTTTTGTTTTACATTTATTCATTTTCATCATGAATTCTTTCCTCAAAACGGAGTCCATACCATACGGGTTATGAGAGGCGAAAAATACCAGTTACTATAACTAATTATTGAAAGGAAATTTCATGGAAAAAGGTCTATTGGAAGACGAAGATACTCGTGGCTGAAGGATACCCGAAGATGGCATTGTTGCACATCAGAAGAGGCCTTTCATGCAGCAATGTCAAGATATCAGCTAGCTAGGAGGGTCGTCAACCTCCGTTCGGAGACGACGTCTTGAGAAGAAAAGTGAAAAACACTAAGTCAGAAAACACTTTATTGAGAAGATGAGTTTTGAGTATCCTACGTACAGCTAGCTCATTTCCTCGTGAACTTGTTGTCTGACTAAGTGAACTTCACTTGTAAGTTTTCAAATCCAAACACAATGTCAGTTTTTAGAGGTTCATCGCTAAAGTGGGAAACTACGGAAAACCATTTCTAGGATGGATGAGGTTGGAATCGAACCTATGTCTTTTCAGCTTTGCCTCAAACCAGAGTTCAATTTTATAGTAGAGCCAGGAAAAAGGAAGATTGTAGTTTAACGTGACCGTTAATCTCGCGATCATGAGCCACGGGACCTCTTTTTTACGTGGAATCCGAACTACAGGACATGACATTCACTTCGAAAATCTCACATGCATTGACCGGGAATCGAACCCGGTCCCCCTTGGTGAGAGGCAGACAGCTTGACCGCTGAGCCACCACGCCCGCCCAGTAGAGCCAGGAATCGAGCCCATGAAAACAACTACTAAATAATACTGACTTATAATTAACTTAAATACTAAAAGAATTGTATATCTACCCCTTATTATATCCGTTTTCAACGGGTTAGGGGATGATATGTAGTGGGTGATATTTTACGTCCATATGCCCTTCCTAACGCCAACCTCATGAGAGGTGTTAATGAAAGATGAAATGCTTGAATATGAATAAAACTGGGCAAAGAGTTGGAAGGAAACTGCCGTGGTCAATTAGAAGGTACCGCCCCAGCAATTACCTGGACTTGAAAATGGGAAACTACGAAAAACCATTTCAATTATGTCTGACGGTGGGACTCGAACCAAAGTCTACCAAGTCAGCTTGGCCCCATGGCTTAGTGCTGCGCGTTAGCAAGCATAGCTTCCGCTGTCGGTAACTTAGTCTAAATACTAAAAGAATAGACGGACTAAAGTAAGAGAATAAGAAAAATAAAATGGAGAATGAGTTAGTTATTGTTTTTTGAGGGGCGGAACTACGAGGTCATCTGTCCCTTCAAATGGAGAATGAAATGCCCTTGACGCTCTAAGAATGAGGATTGTAAGACTTTAAAAGAGGTAGAGCCATGAAAAACATAAGAAAGTAGGAGACATTTCACCTGAAAGTCACTGGGAAAAGGGGATATACGGACCAAGCTCAGGATTTCCTCGGGGTGGCCGAACTCACCAGCCGTGAATCCTTGTGGGCGTAGCGCTATCCAGGGTGTACCATGCTTGGTAGGACTACGCACACCCTCCGAGATGACAGCCAAGAATGCCAGCCAGTATGCAATGAGACGGACTTTCCTTTTAATTTTGACCCTCTTAAACGATTTTGTATTTATATTTAATGAATGTTTCTGACGACTGACTTTTTGGCTGCTTCTGAGGGAAGTGTGACGAAGGTTCCTTCAGTTCAGGAAAGTTGTTTATTTTACCAACAATAACACTCGTCAAAAACGAAATATCATTACAGTGAGTTTATTAAATTACGGAAACAAAAATGGAACACATTTAAGGGTAAAGAAATACATTTAAGCAAAAATTGGTATAAAAATCGTTTTATCTTTCAAGAAAGAAAACGTTTAATTACAAAACTGTTTACTAAAAGACATTTAAACATTTCTCAAGAAACGCGGTTAGTAAGAAAACGTTTAATAGGGAGCTTAATGGGGCATGGTGGCGCGGACCAGGTTCGATTCCAGGTCAATGCGTGTGAGATTTTCAAAGTGAAATGCCATGTCCGGAGGTCCCGTGGCTAATGAACGACCAACCTTCCTGCCTGCCTTCCTTCCTTCCTTCCTTCCAGCCTTCCTGCCATAGGGAGCTCTAGAGAAACCATATTTATCACGTGCGAACTCTGTCAACATCGGGATTCGAACCTTCGATCAATGGTCTACTGGGGAAGGTACCCCAGTATTCGACAATTAAGCTTCTTTTTGTATAATAGCTAGCTTGCCATGGTGGGTGAGTGGTTATAGTGTCGGACTACCAACCCCAAGATTGCAGGTTCGTCCCTGGCCATGGTAAGTGATTTTTGAAGGCGACAAAAATCACGATACTCATGTCATACGTTGTTGGCATGTTAAAGAACCCATTTGAATTCAGTAGGCCGTGTTCATTGGCAAAATTAATCTAGGATTTTCCGCCAACACAAAGTTCCTCCATTCTCTACTTGAAAGCGCTGTAGTGTCAAAGAGTTTAGATATCTAACCTCCTTGACTTTCATAGCGTTCAAAGGAACGACGAAATTCGACATGCAAGCTACCATCTGGGTGTCAATTAACAAAGCTTGCACCAGGCACCCGAGGCCATACGATATTATTATTATTATGTATAATAGCTTCAGGAAAGGGTCAAATTAAAATTAGAAATTATTTTGAAACCTTGATTTGTTTCTGTTTCATTGTAGCAAATCATCTATCTACATGATATCACATAATTTAAAACAACTAGCGGATCCGTGCGAGAAATCTCGCATGTTCATAAACCACACTTTCCCCAATAGGTTTATAATGAGAGACTTAGGAGTAAGGTTTTGTTTTTATTTCAACCAAATGATTATAGATAAAGGATAAAGGAAAGACCTCAGAATGTTAATATGCCATTAAACAGGCGTCACAGCAGCCCGTGGACAGCAATTATAGAGCGTATTTTCCTACATCAATGGTGTTTGGAAATCGCACACTTCGTACAATTATTTTAAAGTAATTTTTTAAAGAAATTATAGATATTGATGAAATTATAGTGCAATAAGTCACTGATAATGTCTATTCTCTTTCATTTGAATGTTCATTTGTCACGATCGGTCGCTTGTGAGCGACGCAGGAGGGATGCATACTACTGAAATAATATATATGATTATAAATCGTTCATTTTTCACAATTTGAAAACAAGGCACACAGTATCGGACAGTCTCAATATTTTAAGATTATTCTATTATTATACTAATTTCTGTACAGTATATCCATATTATTTTTAACACATATGTCACATTGAAAATAAGGAAGTTGTCCTTCAAGGCTGGCACAGTTTTCATGGGCCCATCCTTTGCATATGTTGCATTGGATCCAGTATTCACTGAAATTCTCACAATGAAAAGTCAGTGTCTTCCTTGCCATTTTCGCCAATTACGCCAAAGACTTGTAAATTAAGGTCAACACGCCTTATGTACACATTGTGCTTTGTATATAATAAATTAAGGGAAAGGCTTTCCAAAAATTAACATAGAAATTAAAGTATTACATAATTCAGTTCCAAAAATTTGTCTAAACATGTTGTTTAAAACAACATCTTGCTCATCATAAAACGTGCTTTTAAATGCACCTATGGCAGGTTTCATTTTGCCACTTTCCCTGAAGAAATTAATTTCAATCTGTCACCTAATGTACAAAACTGCTCGCTTGCTTTCCTAATGCTCATTTTACCCCTCCTCCTCTTACTTCATCACTAATTGCATGGTTTACTATCACCCAGCTTCCCCCTTTTTCCCCATATTTGTCTGAAACAAACAAAGGTATTGTAATAATTGGCAAGAAACCTTCGGGTACGTTTGTCCGATCGGAAGCTTGTCCGATATTGGGTGCCTAACACGTAAAACGTGAACGGGTAACGCATTTAAACAAAATTAACCACATGTTTTAATTAATACATGGTTAACAATCAACAACCCTAAAAATATTTCACTCGCCAGTATTAAGGTGCAGAACAGATTCACAAAATTATCTTCGTGCAGCGAGAAACAGTCACAAAAGAAAGAGCTTCTCTCCACGTGCTCACTTCTTTGTTCACGTACAAACAATGGTCACTCTCCGACTTACCTCGTGAAGGGTCAGTACTTCCATCACAAACATTCCCGCAACATGGTGCTGAACATCAGAAACTGACACTGTCTGATATTGAGTTCCGTCCGATACTGGGGTACCTTCCCCTATCCCATCGCAGTCGTAAAGCATGACGTAACGCGTACGGCTACGCTGCTAAACCACAAAGTGTTCATATTCTGAAATAAAGCAAGCAAGCTTGTAGTTTAACGTGACCGTTAATCTCGTGATCATGAGCCACGGGACCTCCTTTTTACGTGGAATCCGAACCACAGGACATGGCATTTCACTTCGAAAATCTCACATGCATTGACCGGGAATCGAACCCGGACCGCCTTGGTGAGAGGCATACAGCTAGACCGCAGAGCCACCACGCCCTATGTATTCTGAAATAGATATATCTCATATGCAGTACATAATTACCTCACCAAGTGTCAGGATGGAAACAACCTAGGTAGATATATAGTACCTTTTAATTTAACACAATGTTCAGCCTTGACCTCCTGGGAACTTGGAAGTGGGAAGTAGAGACTTCATTTAAGGCAGGAGAGCAAGAAGAGGGCACAATTTCTCCCAATTTACGACCACTCTCCTGTCACGGAGTTCGTTCTCTGGAAGAGCCGCGGGCTGCGATGTGACACATACCGAGCAAAGATATCTCACTCTAATTTAACGGACCATCTCATGGTCTAGCGGCTAGCGTTCTTCGCTGACACCCTGGAGGTCCAGGTTCAGTTCCCGGGTCTTCCAAGAAATGTAATTCTGGTCTAAGGGCTGTAATGGTGTACACAGCCTCGTGAGCCAAAACTGAAAGAACGTGGGTTCAATTCCCACCTCAGCCATCCTGGAAGTGGTTTTCCGTGGTTTCCCCAATTCTCCTGCATGCGAATACCGGAATGGTTCCTAACTGAAGACCTCGCCCGTCTCCTTCCCAATCCTCACCTGAATTACAAATACACTCATTAATACAGTCGACTAGCTGAGTGGTGCAGCGGTAACGTTCTCGCCTGCTGTTCCCAAGGTCGCAGGATCGAATCCTGGCGCAGTCTGTTGACATTTGACAGTGCGCAAATGCGAGGGGGCCGTGTCAGTACATTTACTGACACGTTTAAGATCCCTTTTGGGGCAAAATACCAAGGCTCCAGCTTCTCTAAACAAACGAAATATTCTCAACAACAAAAACAACCTTTTAACACCTTTAACAGTATTCAGAATAATAAACTTTTTAAAGTAATTTTTGTAAGCATATCCATTCACTTATTTACAATTTATTTGAACCTAAATGCGGCTTTAAGAATATTTTTACTCGCAGTTTTTAATAAGAATAGATTTTACCTTAGATATAAACTGAGGAAGTCTCCATCAATTAGTCATAACATGTACTTTAATTCAATAGATGTTTCATGAATTGTATTGATTACTTTTAAAAGGAATCTATAAGTCAATGCGGAAATTATCTTGCAATACCTATCCTGGTAAATGTTATTGCTCTTTGTCCAATTAGAAGTTAGAATCATGAAATTTTTAGGATAATTTCCTTTTATAATGTGAACGTCAAAAAGGAAGGATTTAGGGATATTCAGGTTCAAAATGGGTCTTAAGGGGGATAACCGTGCACTTAGGGAATATTAATATCTCACGAAGGATATGATTTGGAGATGTGATACTTGGCATATTTCTAACGGTGCGTCTATCATAACTTAGCTGGGTTGAAATTTAATTTTGTCATACTGCATGCAAATGTGACACCAAAGTTCTTTCGCTTGCTGATATGTACAGTACAACAAGAAGTGTTCTGAATTTTTCCTCCCTTCAAATAATGTTACTACAGTATACAGCATATGCAGGGTTATGACAAACTTTAGAAAATCAAAAAGGTTTTGTTTTCTTTCGGCCGCATTTCGGGTTTCTGTCGCAAGAACGCAGCAGTTAGTAAAGATGGTGGCAGGCGCCATTACAGGGCATGTGTACTGAACCATCTGAACACGCTAGATTATGATGATCATGATGATTAAGGTTCGGATTTTAAGGAAGAGTCTTTTTTTCTGAGCTCATTTTACCCGAAATCTGAAAAATAAGCTTGAATGACGGGTCCCTGACCACGTTTAAAGCAATTTGATGTTGCCTATAAATGCATATTTCGGCCATTTATATTGTTTTGGTCATATTTGGTCATCTTTTTGTGATATAAGGTCGTATTAGGTTAAAATTTCAGCATTTTTGTTTTACATTGAGGCTTCGTTAGCAAGGTACGTATTATCGGCGCCGAGTTTCAAACACAGGATTTCCGAATAGTGTAATAGATATATTTTTCTTTCTTTTCCCGGAACAGGCAGAGAGCACGTTTAGAAGACCTAATTCCAAGAAGGCGCTCCTCGACGCACTTGGCAGTTAAGACGTTTACTGTTCGTTAGTGATACTCTACCTATCCCAACAATTCATGTCATATTTCATAGTTTTAAGGTCATATTGTTACGGCTGTGAGTTTGTTTCATCGCTCGCTGCATGAGTCACAACTGCCCCAGGGCTGGGCTGCTCTGCCTCAGCGTATTGCGTGCGACTTATGCAACAGGACTACTAGGACAAAGGGATGGTCCAGAATATTCGTGACTCAGCCAGTGAAGGAAGCCTCGAGAAGCCGTGAACTCTGGATGGGTCTAGAAGCATTTATTGAGTCACCGGCATGCTATATAAGAGCGACCTCTCAACCAGTGCGTGTTGTGTTTTTACGAGCTAGTGCGAGCGTTTATCCTGAGCGACAGAACTGTGGTGACTTGCGAAACCCCTAGTGAAGCTGATTCTCTTGACAGTGAGGAAGTGAGAAACCTACAGAGGAACTGTGTCTTGAACGAGTGTGTTTTTCCAGTGCGACAGGAGTGATTTTGGTGCATTGTGAAACAGTGTGTAGTACGGTGACAGGCTGAGTGCAGATATTTCCAGCCAACGCACGGGGCCATCTCATTACGAGGGATTAACTTCTGCGGCTTACTGACAAGTGAAAGGGGAAGTGCTCTCGTCGTGAAGAAACTGCAGTAAGGTAATAATTGCTTTTATTTGCTGATGAGCAGTGTATCTTTCTGGCCGCAATAAAATTAATTATTTCTTTAAAGGAACAATCTGTGTTGTGCTTCCTACCCACCGTAATCCAGGTAACAAAAGTGCCACTAGGGGGTGGCACGTAACAATATTTTATAGTTTTTAGGTCATATTTAGCTACTTTTTAGGGCATATTTGCTTGCATATTTTGTACTTCTTTAGGTCTTAAACTTCCAAACCCTAATGATGATAAGATAGATAATGCCTTTATTGGTGGCGAAGTTAGGGCTCAAGGCCCTCTCTTACACTTAAATGTTGTTTTTAGGGGCCTAACATCTGGGTTATCGGCCCATATGGTTTGGGTGAAAATGAAAATGAAATGAAACTAATCCTAAAACTAACTAAGCCTACCAACTTACAAACTAGAAGAGGAAATGGAAAAACAAAAATAAGAATAAGGGACACAAAAGACAGGAGGAAAGGAAATGCTCTCAACCCTCGAAGAATGAGAATATTAAGGGATTTGGAAGACAAGAGAGCCAGAGAAGGTAAAGAGGAGTGGGACCGCCCCAAAGGCAATGGAAAGGAGAACAAGTAGTTCCGTGAAGAACTATACAGCCTATTTTCATATATCCTATTATGTTAATTGCCTCTATCAACATACAAAATTTCAGTTTGATTGCTGTAGTCGCTGTAGTTGCTGAGTCGTCGATATCGAGAACCGACTAAATATAGCGGATGGTCGCCATGTTGGATTTTTATATACACTGAAGAAAGTGGAAATTGCAACACCATGAAGGCATTGGTCGTTTGTGTTGATTTTCAAGATATGGAACGATGTCATGTTGGTAAGTAAACGATCAAAATTTCAGACCCATTGGATTGTTGCCACAGGTCTCCACACGTGATTGCTCGCGGAGGAATCAACTCCAGTATACGGACTCTGGTGTAGCGTAGTTGACTTGCAGTCTGTGCAGTGAAGTGTTCCCCGTCAAACATGCCTCGACGACAGAGAAGAGCACGCTATCAACAACTGTCGCCGTTTGAGAGGGCTCGGATAATTGGGCTGTGTGAGGCTGGATTATCGCTAAGGACTGCCGCTGCACGTATTGGCCGACAGGCATCTACGGTAGAACGTGAATGGCAGCAGTGGTCAAATGAAGGTACCCACACTCGTAGACTTGGCACAGGCCCAGCGCGACGGACAACTGGGAGAGAGGATCGCTGCATCACTCGGATGGCCCGGATGGAACCCCATGCAACAGCAGCGCAAATTCGAGCAGCTGTGGCACCCCACGTCACACAACAAACAGTTGGTAATCGCCTGCGTGCAGCTGGTTTACGATCCCGTATCCCTGCATAAGGTGTTCCATTGACCCCACAACAGCGACGTGTAAGGCTGGCCTGGTGTCGAGAACGATCGACGTAGGTCGACAAATGGCATAGGGTCGTCTTTAGTGATGAATCGCGCTTCTGTATTGCCCGCAGTGATCGCCGGAATCGTGTGCGCCGACGTACCGGAAAGAGGAGCCCCCCAGACCTTATTGTCGAGAGGCACACAGGGCCAACACCAAGCATTATGGTCTGGGGAGCTATTGGCTTTAATGTGAAATCACAATTAGTGCTTGTTGAGGGCACTATGACTGCTCGACAGTACGTTCGTAGGGTACTCAATCCAGTGGTTGTCCCTATGATGACGAACATTGCTAATGAGATGTTTCAGCAGGACAATGCCCGGGTTCACACTGCACGCGTCTCCAGGGAAGCTCTCCACGACATCACAACCTTAGAATGGCCCGCCAGATCCCTGGAGCTCAGTCCTATTGAGCATGTGTGGGACATGATGAGTCGACAACTGGCCAACCGTCCTCAGCCACCCACAACTCTGAAACAACTGACCCGTGCAGTGCAGCAAGGGCCACAATTCCTCAGGAAGCGATCCAGGGCCTTATTGACTCCATGCCTCGCCGAATTCATCAATGTATTGCAGCTCGTGGTGGGCACATCCTGTATTGACTGTTGTCCAAACTTGCGGTCAGAGGGACCTGAAAGTGTAATCATCGAATCAGAACCGAACACTCGTCCTGCATGTTCAATTGCAGCAATGTAGCACCACTCCTTCTGGGTGTTGCAATTTCCATTTTCTTCAGTGTATGTAGGTCTTAGAGTTATGTAGTGTTACATGAAGATTATTGTGTACGTGTAGCATTCAAACTTCAATCGCATGATTAGGACACAAGAAGTAACAAGTAGTTCCGTGAAGAACTATACAGCCTATTTTCATATATCCTACTTATGTTAATTGCCACTATTTAACATACACAATTTCAGTTTGATTGCTGTAATAGATTCGTAGATATTGAGAACCGACTAAATATTTCGGATGGTCGCCATGTTGGATTTTATATATGTAGGTCCTAGAGTTATGTACTGTTACATGCAGATTATTGTGAACGTGTAGTATTCAAAATTCAATCGCATAATTAGGACACAAGAAAAAACATGGAGATTTAAAAAAAATTCACAGCTGCCATCTTGAGGTTATGGAAACAATTGAAATAAATTAGATGCCAGTGGATTAACATTCGGATAAAGATTTACTGTACCAAGTTTCACTGCACGCGGATGGTTAAATTGCGAGAAACGTCCATGTGAATATTTATAATTCGCGTCACCGCCATGTTGGATTTGTGATCACCAGGTTATTTAAAGTCGTATAGGTGAACTTAAGTTCATAGCCCCTATGAACATTAAAAAATGCAGTTTGATTGCTAAAATAGATTCGTAGATATTCAGTATCGTCTAAATATTTCGGATGGTCGCCATGTTGGATTGTTAAATGTATAGGCCATAGAGTCATGTACCATTAAAGGAAAATTATTGCGTAGGTTCATTATTCAAACTTTCACTTCGATCGCATGACTACATCACAAGAAATAAAAACTTAATTTTAAAATTCGCACTGGCGCCATCTTGAGGTTATGTAAACAATTGACCTAAATTAGATACCAGCGGATTACAATGTGTATAAATATTTCCTGTACCAGGTTTCAGTGCGCTTGGAACATTAAATCGCGAGAAAGGTCTATTTAAAATGTTCAAATTCGCTTGGCCGCCATGTTCGTTTTGTAGTTAACCGGTTTATGAAAATCTTATAGATGGACTTCCAGTAGTGCCCTTTATCTCAGTACAAAATTTTAGGGAGATACCGCTAATAGTTTCAGAGATATAGAATGCCGGTGAAATATTTCGCACATCCGCCATCTTGTGATTATGTAAACAATGGAACGAAGTTAGATGTCGGTGCATTACAATTTATATAAACATACACTGTACCAAGTTTCATTGCGTTTGGTTGGTCAAATCGCGAGAAACGTCTATTTAAAAGTCGCAAATTCGCTTGGCCGCCATGTTGGTTTTGTAGTTACCAGGTTTTCAAAAGTCACATAAGTGAACTTATAGTAGTTCCCTCTATCACCATAGAAAATGTCAGGGTAATATCGGTAATAGTTTCGGAGATATTGAATGCTGGTGAAATATTTCGCACAGCCGCCATGTTGGATTGGTGAGTCGTAACAAAATTTGAAGGGCACGGTCGAGGTCGCCGGGAATAGTGCTATGAACTTTCCGAGTTTCATTGAAATCGCTCCTGCCGTTTAGATTTTATTAGGGGGACACACACACACGAATCACACACACACACACGCACACACACACGGACAAAAGGTGATCTCATAAGCCTATTTTTTTCAAAATTGAAAATAGGCTAAAAACAAGATTTTAAAATTTCGCACAGCTGCCATCTTGTGGTTATGGAAACAATTGAAAAAAATTAGATGCCAGTGGATTAAAATTTGTATAAGGGTTTACTGTACCAATTGCCACTGCACTCGGATGGTTAAATTGCGAGAAATGACCATGTGAATAATTATAATTCGCGTCGCCGCCATGTTGGATTTGTAATCACCAGGTTATTGAAAGTCCCATAGGTGAACTTATGTTCATAGCCCCCAGGAAAATTATTGCGTAGGTTCATTATTCAAACTTTCACTTCGATCGCATGATAACGACACAAGAAATTAAAACGTAATTTTAAAATTCGCACAGCCGCCATCTTGAGGTTATGTAAACAATTGAACTAAATTAGATACCAGTGCATTACAATGTGTATAAACATTTGCTGTACCAAGTTTCATTGCGTTTGGATCATTAAATCGCGAGAAAGGTCTATTTAAAATTTTCTACTTCGCTTGGATGCCATGTTCGTTTTGTAGTCAACCGGTTTATGAAAGTCTTATAGATGAACTTCCAGTAGTGCCCTTTATCTCCGTACAAAATTTCAGGGTGACACCGCTAATAGTTTCAGAGATATAGAATGCCGGTGAAATATTTCGCACAGCCGCCATCTTGAGGTTATGTAAACATTTGAACGAAGTTAGATGTCGGTGATATCAATGTGTATAAACATATACTGTACCATGTTTTTTGCGTTTGGTTGGTTAAGTCGCGAGAAACATCTATTTAAAAGTCGCAACTTCGCTTGGCCGCCATGTTGATTTTGTAGTTACCAGGTTTTCAAACGTCACATAGGTGAACTTCTAGTAGTTTCCTTTATCATCGTAAAATATTCCAAGGTGATATCGGTAATAGTTTCGGAGATATTGAATGCTGGTGAAATATTTCGCACAGCCACCATGTTGGATTGTTGAAATGTAACAAAGTTTGAAGGTCACGGTCAGGGTCGTCCGGAATAGTGCTATGAACTTACCGAGTTTCATTCAAATCGGTCCAGCCGTTTAGAAATTATTAGGGGGAGACACACACCATCTCACACACAGACACACGGACAAAAGGTGATCTCATAAGCCTATTTTTTCCATAAATGAAAATAGGCTAAAAACCGGACCCAGCTCAGGAAGCCCTCTGGGTTACCGCCACCTGAACTCACCAGACGTGAGCCCCTGAGGGTGTAGCACAATCCAGGGTGCACCATAAGAGGTGGGGCTACACACACCCTGCCTTCTTGAGGGCCTTGAGATACAATGAAAAGAAAACAAGAAGTCTGACCCCTCGAAAAATGGGGGATCAGGAAAGATGAGACAAGGGCCAATTAAGGCGGGAAAGTGAAAGTCTCCCTAGGCCTCGGATACCATAATACCGTCGGTGTCAAAGAAGAACAAGAGTTGACCAAAGGAGGTCGAGAGGAGCCCGGCACAAGTATGTGGAAGCAATGCCGGACTAAGCTGGGGTCCCGTGGTCGCCAACCCACGCCCCACAAGTTGTGAGCCCCTGGGGGGACACGCTAGAAGAATGGCTCATGCTGCAACTGGAGACCGACAGTGTAGGATTTCATCTACCTACAGGATGGTGCTCCACCCCTCTTCCCTTGCAAAATTCATGAAATTGGGAAACCGATGGATTGGTATTAGCAGGGATGATCAGAAAGTGCTGGCATGGTCTCCACACTCTCCCTACCTCAGTCGATTATGTTAAAAATCTAGTGTTTGTGCCTCCACTCCATTATCAGCAGATCTAACAGAACTGAAAATTCGCACCAACAATACCTTTCAATATATTAATAGGAACATGGTTACATCGAATGTGGGAAGAACTTGACTATAGACTTGATATCTGCGTAATCCGTACGGGGGAAATATGGAGCACTTATAATTGTGTCAAAAGAAACTTTGAAAGCTCATCTATATATACGACTAACAAGTTTTGTCACAATATTTCCCATAATACAGCTACAGTAAATTTGTGAAATCGCTCAATTCATTCATAATAACCCTGTGTGCATATCTCACCGAGATTATATGGTTAGTTTTTGACGTTTTAAGGGGCGGGACAGCAAGGTTAACTGATTGATCTCTTAAACATATTTTTTATCTTCAAAGATAAAAGTAGGCGGCTTCGGTGGCGTAGTTGGTAGCACGCTGAGTTTCTATGCCCTAGGTCGCGGGTTCAAACCCGGCGAAAGTCGTCGGATTTTTTAAGAGCGTTAAAAATCCCCCAGTATGCCTTCCGTCGGAGGGGAAGTAAAGCCGGCGGGCCTATGTCATAGATTTATGGCATGTAAAAGAACTTTCCACTAACTAAACTTGTGTGAAGCAAATTTGTAGGTTAGGTTTGATTAATGCTCTTAAGTTCCGACGTTCGTCACCGGGCCCTGGTTTCGATGGCATCTAGTAGTAGCCAAGTTCACAGCTAAGTCTCGTGGACGGTAGCATTTGGTGACGAAAGTAGGAACTACTTTAAATTATCGTCTGCAGTCCTTACTTGAATTATAACAGATAACACACACACTAATTCAGTCATCACAATTAACATCGGTTATCAGACAGATTCTACACACACCCAAAGTACACGGGGCTACATGACCGCGTTGTCGCAGCCCCTAAACTGAGACATCAACCAACCAAAGATAAAAGTAGATTAATAAGGTCAAGCAATACTAATATTAGCCTAAAACTTCTCTGATTCAGACTCACGGTCTGTTGATGTTGTTGTTTTTGTTGGATTCATTGAGGGACTTTATGACATCGTGGTCATATAACCTTATGTACTTCAGTGTGTTTTGAATTTGTCTGATAATAACATGTGTCAATCTGATGAACCATCCCGGCATTCACTTGGAGTAGAAATGGCAAACCACGAGAAATCTCTTCTAGGATGACTGAGGTAGGAATCACAACCACCTCTTTTCAGTTCTGCCTCACGAGGCTGAGTGAACCCCGTTCGAGCTATCAGACTAGAATTACATATATTTTAAGGCAGAGCCGGTAATTTAACCCTGACCTCCACGCTGACAACCAAGAATGCTAGTCACTACGTCACGAGAGTGACCTTTTAAGGACGTGGCTACCTGCTGCAGAACCAAAATCCAAGCCTATAGAAAATACTTCATCTCCTTGAGGCTCTGAGTGCATTAGTGGCATAATCCACAATTATTCTTCAAAGGCTATTTTCCTCTGTACACAAACAAAGAAAAATAGCCCTTAATGAAATGTAGATTAGGGCACTATTGTGCTGATAGCCTCAATCCTGAAGGCGTCTTGACTCTTGTTACAAGTTGTATGTTACAGCCCTATAACACGTCAATAGCGGCTTCGGTGGCGTAGTTGGTAGCATGCTGAACTGCTGTGCCCAAGATAGCAGGTTCAAACCCGGCCGAAATCGGCGAATTTTTATAAGAACGTTAAAATCCTTCAGTGTTTCTTCCTTCGGAGGGGAAGTAAAGCCGGCGGTCCCATGTCATAGATTTATGGCATGTAAAAAATCCTTCCACACACTAAACTTGTGTGAAGCTAAATTCCTAGGTTAGATTTCGTTGGAACGCTCTATCAAAGTTCCAACGTTCACCACTAGCTATCATTGTCATCTGGTAGCGAAAGTTGGAACTACTTGAAATTGAAGAGAACTTGTAGCTCACAATATGGGTGTCCGCTAGAAGCTGCTACAGCAACTGGCGAGCCGAACATGTCCTCGGGCAATCCCGCCATTAAAAGCCATAGGATAAATAAATAAATAAATAAATAAATAAATAAATATGTCACTAAAATATATACAGCTATGAATGTTGTCCCATGGCTCCATGTACTCAGAGAACAGAGAGGAGAATGTTAAGAATAATAATGAAATGTGTCTGGCATTGCCCGTAATATTACCATAACAATGGAGCACCATTTCGCACTCGTGCGTCCCACACGAGTTGCATTTTACAATGTACAAGTAAAATACAAAGCTAGTTGTGCATGCAGTTGATGTATGTGGCAAGTCCACGCGTACATTGCCTGCCATCAACTAGCCTCTGAATATCTAGAGACTCTCGATTCATTTCACTGAAACACGGCACTCTAGACTCTAGAGCAGTGGTTCCCAACCTTTGCCAGCTGGCGCCCCCCTTTTCAGATACGGGTGGTCATCACGCCCCCCCCCCCCTCCCCCCCCCCCCCTCCACTCGTCGCTACTATAACCTCTTCGATAAACTGACACGGAGGATATAGACCTAACCTAATAACACTACATAATGGAATGATTATTTCTGAAAAAATAATATGAAGTAGGCGCTTTATATTAATTACATACTGAACCCATGTACCATAGGCTTCAAAGGGAGTCGAATCCATGTATTTTGTGAAAGGAATGAAAGAATCATACAGTCTCTAAGGGAACGGAGAGAGATTTCAAGCCAGGATTCTAGCCTAACATTGTGCAAGCGCTGGGACTAGGTGTTCCTAAGATGAGCTCATGCCTCTTGACATTTATAAGGAGCCAGTCATGGATATTAATAGAACTAGTGGAAAGTTTGGACTGTAAGACGAAGAAGCTCGACTCGGAAATTGCTCTTACGTTGCAGGAAAACGGCAACCTCGCTGCTGAGTCAGAACAAGAATAATTAAATTTAACCCGTTTACGAGTATAAAAATAAGTAAACAGATACAGTACGGTGAATCATTTCGGATTAAGATTTTTGTGTAAAGAAAAAGCTTTTAATAATAGTCCAGGAGAAAAGTGCAAATGCAGCATACGTCATTGGGAATTCACCGGGACCCAAGGAGTAGGAGAATTAAAAATGAACAGCAACACCCATACAGTTGAAGACTAAAAATTAATTAATATCTCGGAAATGCACGATCGATTTCCATGCACAGGAAGATTATTTTACGTTTGGAAGTCGAGCTTTCTGGAGATATAATTTTTATAATTGTGCGACAATTAGTTCAAAAGTTGGTCACGAAAAGGACTAGGATTTTATCTTTTTTTGACTGAAAAGTATAAAGCTCCCGGCCAAGCCAAGCCAAACATGCAGTATTCAAGGGCCCGTGAGGGGAACGTCACGCTGTATCAGTACATGTAGTCTACGATAGCCCAGGGAGGCGTTACGCTGTATCAGTTCATGCAGTATTCAAGAGCCCGTGAGGGGGACGTTACGCTATATCAGACATCGAAGGCAGTTAACCAGTACTCCTTGAGGGGAGAAACGCTGTATTACACCGCAGAATTAATATCCGACAGCCACGGGCGTCGAAGTATCAGTAACTTGCGTGCCTCCGAAAGGAGTTGCAAAGAAGAAGTATTAAAGTATCGCCGTGTTGAAAAATTAGGAAAATCCTAAGTTACAGGAATTAGGTCCGACAGGGCAAAATTTACCGTAAAAGTTCCAAAAAATACAGTCAAAGCAGGCTGCGAACTTAGGATTAAGGCGATAGGTCTTTCAGTAAACGACCAAAAGTATCATAACGTACGGAAGTACCGGAACAGCGAGATAAACAGTTTATCAATTTTGAAGAACCCGAACAGGGAAAAACAGAGTAAGGTTCGCAACGTATTCCAGAAAATTAGAAGTGCGAGAACCAAATAAACAAAGAAGAACGGAAACTATAGACATTGTGTCAAGAAAGCAGACGAACTATTCTAAAGCACTAAGACTCGCGAAGTATTAGTGGCTAAAAAATCCATAGGTCATCGATAGGTTATCGAGGGGACCTCGATCAGAACAGACTTTCGCTAGGATCGATAAACCAGATCTAAAAGGGGAGCCGTTCCAGCTAGAGAAATAGCCGATCATCAGGAACAGGATTCGAAGAATTGTTATTCCAGGGAAGTAGTAGATGATTCGAGACTTTCGCATTCTGCAGGATAGGAAGCCGACATTGAATAAATTTCACCCTTGGAGACGGGAGATTAAGAGGTCACGTGTGATAGGCTAGAAAAAGACGGCCTAGTGATCAAAAGTTGTGAAGTGTAAATATATCAAGAGTGTGTGTTAAAAGTAATATATTTTTTAGTGTTTTATTGTGTATTCTATACGGATACACCAGTGTATTAAAAATGTTGTCAGTGTTAAATGTATTGAATATGTGTCAAGTAATGTCTGTACATGAGATGAGTTTGTACAATATGGAGTAAGTCAAGAAGGTGGGCCAAAATGACACATCGAACGAGAATAAAGGTCAGAAAACGACCTTAGACATGTGAGTAAAGATTTTCATTATGTTTTGGTGTCGGGGAAATTTTTTGTGTACAATTCCACCGGAGTTTTGAATAAAAGGGATGTTTTTAAATAAATAATAACTAAATAAGAACGCGATCTGAACAAAAATAAAGTTTTAAGAAATAATAAATAATTATGTGAAATAATAAATCCTGTAGAGGAAATGCATGGAATAAGATGTCAGTGTATTTGACGAATGTTATAAAAGCAAGCGTAATAATAATAATAATTATAACAAAGATATTTACATAAAGGTAAATTTGAATTATATGAAAGAAATAGCTTTTGAGCTTTTGTAAGGAATGAAGACATGATGTGAATAACAAGGTAAAGAAATTTAAATAAAGATTAAATTGAATGATATAAAAATATAGAGCGTTGGAGCCTTAACAAATGTATAAGACATGATGTGAATGCATGTTCTTAAAAATGGAGCGATTTATTGTCAACGGAAAAGATTAATATAGGAATTGAGATATGTATCAATTGTACTATGAAATTTATCAGTTCGTTGGAAGACATTCGGCCGTAAAGTAATGTGTAGCGCAATGGAACGCAATTAAATAAAAGTCACGCTAGGAATGCGTAGAATTTAAATGTACTTGGTAAATTACTCATGAGGGGTAGTTGATTGTGTTGAATTGAGATATGTTGTAAGTCCTCTAATTGTGACGTAGATCACGAGGCCATGTGTGTGTTATTATATAGAAGGGAGCAAATGTATGGTATTTTTGAGCGTATGTCATGTAGGCCACGGCCGACTCTAAATCGCGTCTTGTATAAGTCCTCCAATGTGGAAATGGTTCCCGAGGCATGTTAAGAGATTCGAACCTAGAATCCTCTTGTTGTTAAAGCCCCTTATTATTCGTCGTAGAATGTGTATTACTCTTCCCAATCAACGAGGACCCTTCATAATTAATAAATGCCAAGGTTACGAGAGTGGTTTATGAGCCAAAGAATATTGTTGAAAGTGAAACGAGGAGTAGAATGCCATGTCTTCCCAAAGAACTGAAAATGAAAATGAAGGTTTGTTTTAAAAGCATTGAAGAGAGCTCCAACCGTAGGCTAGGCAGGGAGCCGCTCTCCCTGTCATAAATCACGCTCGAGTATAATGGCCTGACCCTCATAGTACGAGGGTGGGTAAAGACCGTCTTGTAAGAGGTGCTAAATGCACCGTGAGTGTTTAAAGTTGTTAATGACCCGGGCGTTGAACTGAGGTCCTTGTAGATTGATATTATCGCTTGCCAGTTCAGATCGTAGTTTTCTTATGTGATAATGGTCTTATAAGACAAATGAATTAAATAAAAATCCCTATTGTAATGTTGTATGGAAAATAAGGAATCCACGAGTTTTGTGAAGATAACTAGATTTCGGGAGTAATCATAGTTTTTGACTTTGTCAAGTAATCTTTATGACTCTGGAGTACACAAGTAGTTTCCCGATCACCGTAGTGAATTTGCAAAACTTGAGAGAGATAGTAAATACTGAGAATATGTGAAATGCCCAAATATTGAAGTGAATAATTAACATGTAATTTTAAATGTAATTATATATTTGTTTTGATGGTAAGAAAAGATAAAAATAAATTCTTGAGGTGTACAAAAGTATGACACCATTATTATGGGAAAGTATCGAGCCAAAGAAGCTCGTAGTTATATGGAACTTTAAGATAAGTACTTTATGGAAGTGAAAATAATCGTGAATTGTTGGTTTTAAAGAAAACCATGTGTTTAAAGAGAATATTTGTTTTATTTTTATGCTATTCCTTGTTCACTTTGGACAAGTAGAATGATATTGGTCAGTAGTTTATTTGTTTTATTGTTTGTAGCGCCATAATTTTTATTAATTAAATTTGTTAAAATAGGAGTTGATTTTGTTGTTATTTTTGCAAGTGTATCCTCTATTTAATCCAAAATATGTAAGTCACAGAGTGGGAGAACTTACCGCAGCCCCGAAAAATCCCGAATTGAGCAATGCTGGCATACTGTGATTTGCATATTCCTTGCTAAAAGGGCACAGGGGGGTGAATAGAAGTACTGTGCTTGGATTAATAGTTAGAGGAACACTAAAGACGGTCGATTCATGTAAAAGTAAAGTAATGATAGGAGTAGCTACAACGTATTATGTTAACTGACCGCATGGGTCCCTGGAAACTCACACCGAGCAGCCCTGGATTAAACGACCCCCTACCAGACATTTCATGGCTCCCAGTACGCAAGGCCGAGTTTTCCTAGGGAAAACCCGAGTTTTCTCGAAAAATCAAAATTTTCATTTTTTAATGGTTTTCCGAAATTTTGAATTTTAAATACTTCCATAAAGGTTTTTGAGTTTGAATAATGATATCAAAAGGCTACGGTGTAGTAAAAACCCGTACCAAAGTAAAATTTTTGAAGAAATTGGGACACAATGGTTCAGATTACTATCTCTCAAGCATGTATTAGCGATGTGACATGGGTGGCCCACTATATTCTAATAAGATGGCATTGAGTGAGGAGATGCAACGGCTCTTGGAGGCCATAAACAGTAAGTTGGATAGCCAACAGAGTGAAAATAAAAGGGATTTAGGATCCATGAATAAAAGTTTAGAATCACTAAAAACTAATAGTGATAACATGGGGACTAAATTAGAAGCTATCGAAGTTAAAAGTGATAACATGGGGACTAAATTAGAAACTATCGAAGTTAAAAGTGATAACGTGGGGACTAAATTAGAAGCTATCGAAGCCGACTGTATAAAAATGAACGGTGAATTGAAGGTTGGGATAGATAAAATAAATAACAAATTTCAAGGTTTTGACACTGAGTTTGGGAAGAAGTTAAATGATTTCAAAGGGGAAATAACAAGTAAAATTGAAAATGAAAATGGGACACTTAAGTCAGAATGGCAAGGCCAAATAAAGACCTTGAAGGACAGTATGGAAGAGTCCCAAACTAAATGTCAAGATAATTTTAGTACTATAGAAACTAAATTAAGTGACATGGAAAAAAAGGGTGATGATTGTGAAAAGAAACTTGTAACCCAGATCCAAGGTGTGCAGGAAAAATTAGAAGCTCAGATAAAATCGAATGAGAGTATTTGTGAAACATCCCGGGATGAGATAAAAAAAAATGTGTTAGTGACCTAGGAAACCGATTTGAAAGAGTTGAGGAAAAAGTAGGAAACCTTGAGGGAAAAGTCGTGGAAATTCAGACCAAAGTTAATGAGATGGAAAGTCAGAATCACAAAGATGTACAGGATATGAAAGGGCAGATTGATCTTTTTACCAGGCAGGTAGATGAGAACTTAAAGAAGCACGGGGAGGAAATAAATCAAAAATTCGGTATGTATGAAGAACATCTCCAGAAAGAAAGAAAGAAAACAAAGAAATGAAGAAAATAAGGAAAGTACCCATAAGATAGATGAAATAAGTCAGGGTATTAATGATGTTCAGGAAACCATCGGAACATTAAAGGTCCAAGTAGGAAAAACCAATACGGAAGTAAATCAGGTCCAAGACCACTTGAGGAGATTATATAAGAGTCAAGGGAAAACTGAGGAAAAGCTTGAAGGAATTAAAGCAGATATGGTCAAAGGACGAAGAGAGATGGAGGAGAAAATAAAGGAAATACGAGAAGACCTAGATACCAGAGGTGACGTTAAACCAGAAATTATAACAGAACAGAAGAAAGAGGTAGAAGAACACTTAAATGAAATCAGGAATAGCTTCAGGGACGACAAAAACCAACTCAAACGAGAACTGGAAACCAGTAAGAAAAACCAGGAAAGAATTCAAAATGAATTAGGATCCCGGTTGGAGAGGACTGAACATAAGAACAGTCAAATGGAAATCAAACTCATGGCTAATGAAGAAAGTGCCCGAAGAGAAAGGAAGTTAGAATTTGAGAATCAGGAGGAGTTTCCAAAGACAGGATGGGTAGATTCCCGTGAACAAGGCACAGATACAGATAGGGACTTAGGAGGGGAGAGCCCTTATAAGAACCCAGGGTATCCGATGGCGATGTCAACCCCGTACATGAACCAGACAAATGGTCAGGTAATAAACATTATCAAATCGAATGAGGACAGACCGGTAAAATTTACGGGTAATAACATGTCAATTACTCCAAAATACTGGCTAAAGGAAGTCGCAGAGTACTTAAACGAAATGAAGGTTCCTCAGGATCGGAGACTGAGAGCTATTGAGAAGCTGTTGGCAGGTTCAGAAGCTCTGGTTCAGAAGCTTCAGGTACACCTTTGTTACGGTGGAAGGCTTTAGAGAAGCCTTTTTAAAACGATATTGGGCAGCAGACGTCCAGGAGAATTTGAGGCTAGATCTGTACTCTAGGAAGTACAGCACAAATGCACCAACTAAGTACTCGGAATTTTTTAACGCTCAGCTGTGTAAATTCCGCGAACTTGACATTGCTCCAGCTGAGAACGACCTGTGTGCCACCATTGCAAGACAACTTCCATATGAGATTCAGAGGCTGTTAATCTCATCCAAAGCCAGAGGTGCTGTGGAAGTGGAGAGTGTATTACGTCAATTAGACATGACGACGTCACACGTAACTCCTAGGCACCAAAGACAGACTGAACAGGTACACATGGCCAGCAGTCAGGAAACCAGAGAAAAACCATCGACCAGGAATCAGTCCACCAGCACTGATACTCAAGGACTAGGTCGAGAGTATGGGCACCAAGAGCCTAGAGGAATACAGCCATACTACAGAGGAGGATATCGAGGAAGAAAGCCTAGGAATACGGGTTATAGGCAACAAGAGAGCCGACCCTATAACAATAACCATCAGAGGCAAGAAAACAGAAAGAAATGGGAGAATTATCCCAGAAGGAACGTAAGGCCAGAGGATAGGGATGATGAATATCGGGCCGAAATAGAGGAAAGATATCAGGAAAGTCTTCGTTATATGAACGAACGACCAGACGAACCTGAAAGGCAAAAAGTCCGTTGGAGTGAGGCAATCAAGAACCGGAAATCACCCGACCGACTAGATGGAGCTCAAAGCTTGGAACTACAAGCTCAGTTAAAGAATGAGGGGAAAGGAAGCCATCAGGATTTAAAAAAACTCCAAATTTAAATCGTCAAAAGTGGAAACATACCAGGAGCTGGGAGGAGGTAGAAATTGTGAATTGGATAGCAAGACCAGATGAGCTAATTAACGAGGAGGTGGAAGGAATCCCACCTATCAAAAGAGAATTACCCATAATTATGCTAAGGATAGAAGGATTACTGGTCAGGGCATTGATTAATACCGGGTCAACAATAAGTTTAATTACGCAAACCCTTCTGAATGAATTGGAAACAAGAGGCCGCGTATTAAAAATCCCCACATCAAGTGTAAAGATTAAGGGAATTATCCCTTAAAAATCTTTAACAAGCAAATTTCAGGTATACATTGATCTGATCATGGGTAACACTGAAATTTCGCAATGCTTTTTGCTGGTAAATCAATTACCGTATAATGTCATATTAGGTATTGATTTTATCCGTGAGAACAAGGTCATTATAGATCTAGCGCAAAATTGCATTAGAATTCAAAGAGAGGATGTGGATGAGCAAAACATTAACCTACAGGAACAGGATGTGAAAATAGGAGAACAGGTATGGCATATGGAAGAAGTAACTGAAGAAGGTTATAAGGACATAGAAAGGATATTTGAAGTCCTCTACATAGAACTCGAAGATAATTTGGAAACTGAGTTCGAGACCAACCTGTCAGGAAAAGTAGAGGAGGCTAAAGTTAACCTCGAAAACAAGGAACAATTAAAGAAATTATTATTGAATTTTAGGGACATATTTGATTCCAAGCCAGGGAAGATTGAAAATTTTAAATACGCGTTCCAAGTCAATGATTGGGCACCGTTCAGACAAAAACCATATCCGGTTGCGGAAAAACATTACCCACAAACGAAGAAAACACTGCAGGAGATGATGAATGCAAGTGTTATAGAAAAGATGGCGACACCATATGTTAGTCCATTAGTGATTGTGAGTAAACCGGATGGCTCAGTAAGGGTGTGTCTAGATGCCAGAAATTTAAATGCAAAAATCATACCAGAAAATGATTCGGCACCACCCGTAAAAGAAATACTGAGGAAGTTCAAAGGCAAGAAGATTTTCACAAATATTGACATGACTTCTTCGTATCATCATCTCCAACTGGAAGAGAAAACCAGCTTGTTGACTGGATTTCAGTTCGACCAACAAACCTATTGTTTTAGGAGATGTCCGTTTGGATTGAAGACCGCAGGATCTGCCTTAATAAGAGCGCTTGATCGAAACCTGTCAGAGGAAGTGAAAGATTGCACTATCCGTTATGTGGATGATATTTTGCTTACCTCGGAGAACATTGAGGAACATTTAGAAAAGTTGAAGAAATTATTGGAAGACTTAAGAAGGGCTAATTTTAAAATCAATTTAAAGAAGTCAAATTTTTGTCAAAGGCAAGTAACATTTTTAGGACATGTGATTGATAAGGATGGTGTTAAACCAAATCCATGCAAATTAGAATCGATAAGAGATTTTCCAAGGCCTTTGAAGGTGAAGAACGTTCGCCAGTTTTTGGGATTGATTGGTTTCTTCTCAGGACATTGTCCATCATACACAAAAACTGTTGCACCACTACAGGACCTTCTGAAGAAGGGGGGCAAGTGGAAATGGACGGAGGAAACAGAAAAAGCATTCGTGGAAGCCAAGGAAATGCTCTTAAACTATGTGAAGCTAGGATATCCTGATTTTAATCAGATATTTATAATTCAAACAGATGCATCCCAGATTGGAATAGGGGCAATGCTATATCAGGAAAACCCGGATAACCCTGATAAGAAAAATTATCTAGCTTTCACAAGTCGGAGACTGAAACCACACGAGAAAAATTATACGATCAGCGAAATCGAGCTGTTAGCGATATTGCACGCGCTGCAATATTGGCGAAAGATCGTATATGGGTTTCAGGTCACCTTAAGGACGGATCATAAAGCCTTAACCTTTTTGATGAAGACGGATTTATCCAGTCAAAGGTTGATGCGTTGGGCTTTATATATTCAACAGTTTCATGTAAAGATAGAATACTGCCCAGGAAAAGAAAATATAGTTCCAGACTATTTAAGTAGACAGCCGGAGTCCACAGAAGAGGAAGTAATGGCTATTGATTTGGAAGACAGGGATCAGTGTACTCTAAATGAGTTAAGGAACATTAGTCGACGGCAACGTGAGGATCCATGGATGAACATGCTCATATCTTTCCTTGAAGGAAGTTTGATAAGGGGAACACCAGCGTACACGGAAGCTAATAAGATAGCTCAGGATTACACAGTTTATAATGGATTATTATATAAGTTTGTGGACTCTGACCATACACGATTAAGGATTGTTGTACCTGCAATTTTGCAGAGGAAAATAGTATGGTTAGCCCATAGATCGTTCGGACATATGGGAGTCGACAAAACAGTCTCGATGCTGAAAGAAGCATTTGTATGGCCGAGACTGAGAGAAACTGTAAGGGACACGCTAAAGACCTGTGATCTATGTCAAAGGATCAAACCAAATACATTTCTGATGAGACAAAAGCCTATACCATTGTTGCCCGAAAGGCCAGGTCAAATCATATCTATTGATAACTTCGGACCTTTGCCAAAGGCAAGAAGAGGAAATCGACACATAATGGTGGCTATGGATGTCTTCACTAAAATGGTTGTCCTTGCTCCCATACAGAAGACTAGTACCAAACAGGTGTTAAAACGACTCAAAGAAAAAGTGATACCGATTCTGGGAAAACCTGAGAATTTGTTGTCGGATCACGGTAGTTGTTTCACCAGTGTAGAGTTCAGACAAGAATTAGAAAGACTTGGAATACGTCAGATTTTGTCAAGTATTCGCCATCCTGAGGCAAATCCTGTAGAAAGAGTGATGAGGGAGACGGCCAAGTATTGTAGAATATACTGTGTCGAAGAAAATTGGAAGTGGATAGATATCTTGGATATTATCGAATTTTGTATAAACAACACAATCCATGAACCTACGGGAGAGATACCAATAACGTTACATCGGAATGAGCAACCAGAGAGACCTAGGAGTCTGGTAATTCCTAGGCCAGCAGACGCTCAGCCTGGAAGAGATGTACGTATAAGAAGAGCCTTTGAGCATCTAAAAGCTCAAGCCGACAGGAGACAAAGAAGAAATAGGCACAAGAGGTACCATCGGCCACTATTAGCAGGGGAAATGGTGTTAGTAAAAAGACCCGCCATTTCGGATCCAGGGAACCGCGTGTACAAAAAGTTCCAGAAAATGTACCACGAACCGTATCAAATAATAAGGGATTTGAGAAATAATGCCTATAGAATTCGGCACTGTGAAACGAATCATGAAGTGACCATGAATTCAGCAAATTTAAAAGTGTATTACCCTCCCGAAGACTTCGATGAAGCCAATGAACAAGCCCTGGTTATGGAAACATTTAGAGATGAAGAATCCACTTTTGATAGAAACGAGAATGAGATAGGAAGTGGAAACAGAGCTCAAACATTCGAGTGCGAATGCGAATTGGAGAAATTATATTGGGAAATAAAAGAAATAATTGATTTTATTGAAGAAGAAAATTTCAATTTAAGAAAGGAGAATGATGAAATAAAGGAACGGGTAGGGATAGACCACACCCGTAAACAAGAATGAGGTTCTGGAAACTTGAAGTCCAGACAAATAAAAAGGGGAAAGAAAGGGTAGGGACAGAGCGTACCCAACCGACACAATTACCGGATATGACTTAAAAAGATGAAAGAAATCAAATTATCGTGGGATATTTAAGGAAGAAAAATCAGAAGGTACTGTCCCCGTTTACCCGGATAGTAGGCTGTCAGATATCCGCCCCCTCAATCGGATTGCCAACAATCAATCGCACCAGCTCAGCTACATCAATGAAAATGGCACTGACAGATACTACCGAGGTTTGAACACAGAAGTTACCAAGAAAAATTATTGTGGAACACACCAAAATAGACGGGGTTTCATACTTACATTTACTTACCTCTTATAAATATCTCGGGGATTGGGTTGACAACAGGATCCTTAAAGTATGCTCTCACAATAACGTTCACCATGACATTTAAAAATGAACCAGACCGAAGACGAGAACTTTGAACCGTACAAAAGCTTTATTTTCACATAAAGAGTATGATTTTCACAACTCAACAAAATAAACGTGGCTATCAGTAGCCCATGTCAATCTGACTACGTCCTCCTAAAGGACTTGCAAATTTATCAAACAATATGTTAGCTCCCATGAGCTCAAAATAACGTAACATTTTATAACACATTTGGATTGGATGAGGAAGTCAGGGTACGACATATATAGAGCATTTGGTTTCTTTCAATAAACATAACACCTTTATTAATAGGCACAAGGCCGGAGTATCGACCTCACCCGCTTGTAACCAGATGTCTGGCCGGCTGGTCTACTCTTTAACCTGGCTCACACCTGTCAAATGGGGCGCACTCCTCTCCCCACACTTGCGTAAGAATTCAGCTCCTTTTAAAGCTTTAAATGTCTACAAGACAACTCATACATATTGACGCAAATCTTTCAAATGTTTAACTCACATCCCACTGAATTATTTTAACATTACTTAAACTTGTTAAGTTATCATCCAAATGTTTAATCAGCATAGTTTAGAGTATGAAACACACTCTTAAATGTTTATAACAAAATCACATAAATTATTTATAACAATTGGAAATTGTTTATAATATTGTCGAAAATAATTACAAAAATTTTATACACGCCTTTAACATTACTTTCGTTCCACATTATTGTCAAAGATATTTACATTTATTATTTACAATATCAACATTTAAATTATTTAAATTAATAATTTAAGAAATACATTGAACCACATGTTTTATCCGGTTGGTAAATTCATAATCGTGTTTAATATAATCGACCAATGAAGGTTAGTTATACATGTAAATGTCACAATCTGGTTTAATAAAGGTTGTAATAAATTTAATTATTTGTGACGGCAATCTTCATTCAAAATCTTATCTCAAATTCTTTCAAACTCTTGTTAATTATAACAGTAAATTCACTTGATTAATTTTCAACGAACTATGACAATACACTCTAGCGGAAAATACTTCGCTTACAAAATAATGCACAAACTGCATTCAAAATAGCCCAAAATTCATCATATATTAATCTATATGGCATTAAAACTTCCACCGAACTTACAAAACTTCCACAAATAATTCTTTATCATTATTAACTACTGTGGGAATCTCCTTCATTTATTTACGGGCATTATACGTCAGCGACTTTCAACATGTCCGCTGCACTATCGATTATACATTCATAGTTCCACTCAAAAATTCTTATATCAATTATTATTTCAAAACTGTTGTCATTTAAACTTCGTGGATTTCATTCATGAATCGAAATGAAATAAAAATTTGCCAATCACAAACAAATTTAATAGTGAATACGCTTATATACGCCTGTCTGGTCTATCAAAATTTAAGATTAACATCTTCAAAGAATTGTAGTATAAAAATACTATCATCAAACAAAGTGCGACTAACTGCAAAATAGTCGACTAGAATCCAATTAGACTGGGGAATGCAAACATCATTATATAAATCTCTATATGAGAAAAAAAAACTAACACAAGTTTCACGAATTTAATGCATTCAATAATTCATAATTAATGTTCATCTTTCACAAAATTGCCTAAGATGCAATGGTCGTTCATGACTGACGATAAATGTCTGTGTTGCAATCAATTCAAATAACGACTAGTATTTCCAAGATCGTCGACAACGTACTGGATTTTAACGCTCTAAAATCATTTAAATGTTCTTCCTTCTTGATGATGACAGAAAATTGGTCAAAGTAATTGAACTGGGGTAGAATTACTTTAATAAAGTGACACGCTGTCTGAATTTAAATCTGCCATAAAAATCATTAACTTACAGTCAAATCGTGACTACAAAAATAAGCAAATTACTGAAAAATCTAAATATCAGTCTCAACTGATTCAAAATCATTTAACTATGCCCATGACATCACAATGTCTTAATAAAACGTCGAAAAAGGTATAACTCATCAAGGTGTACTGAGAATAGGAATCTCAAACAAGAATATCGGGCAAAAATACATGAGGACAAAAATATGGGAAAAATGGTTGCTCAAACATTGCTAAGAAACTCAAATACAATAAACGTTCACGACTACCTTATCTGCCGATTGACGTTCCAGAGGAAAATTCCCCAAAGAAGACTGTTGATGAATCCATTTCACCAAGTTAAAGCTGATCTCCATCCTCGAAACCAGAAACAGCACCATCGAAGAATCGAACTGCTTCACGAAGACGAACGACATCCTTCCGGCAATAATCTTCTTTGTGAGTCGGGACAACCCTGACCTCTCTTGAAAAATCCCTGAAGTTCCAGTTGAAAATCGCTATGAAGTTTTTGTATAAATTTCCGAAGAAATATTCATATTCAGAAAGTATGAAATCATGTCTATTGCTGTTTGATAGTATTCAGCCTTTACTCACGAAACATGGGTGTAGATGGTTATTTCACCACATGTTCGCTTGTATGGAATAGCAATCAGCGAAGTTCCATGTTGCTATTTTACTCCGTTGAAATATGTCCCAATTGCATTAAGTCCTTTAGCCTTCCATTTGCTCTTCGGTTGAAGTATTAGAAGAACAAACTGCCTTATTAAATTGCTCCATTATACAGCAGTGTTGTGTCACAAAAGCAATCGGAAGTCTCCCTATTTCACTAGCCCTGTCGGCCGCAGCGTTGAGTCTGGCTATACAAAAAGTGTTTCTCCTGTGGCGAGAAAATCACTTTTGTCAGTCGTCTAATTTTGTCAATAACTTCCAAAATACTTCTTCGAAATTGTTCAGCTTTTCTACAGTCCTTACTGTAGTAATGCACAAGAGAATTAGCTTATTGGCGACCGCTAACTGTTCACAGCTAATCTTGTAGAAGCGTTATAAGTGTCGTTTCAACTTCACCTAGATTTACTTCACAGTAAACCTGCACTGCTTGTATGTTCGACTAGTGGCTTCGCCACGCGTTACAAAGACGACTTTTTCACTACTGATCTCACTCGACGTTTCACTGAAATGACTATTTGAGATCTCACAATTGAGAATGAGCGAATGAGGCTCCTCTCTTCTGCGCAAGGCCTTTTATGAACTTCATGAGGGGCGTATCTATCCCTTCCATCGCGTGTTACTGCGTCATCGCTAGAAGTTCCAACTTCGTCAATACATGACGGATTTTCGTAATTCAAAAACTGAAAATTAATTTCACCAAAATTCCAGAACAATGCCTCTACTGCAAATGGATTTCCACAATTCTGCATTCCAAAAAGTAATAAAAATACCATAGTTTCAGCAATCTCCGTCTTCCTTAAGACTATCGTTCATTGGTTTAAGTCTCCCCTCCAATAGCATAATTTCTTCCTCAGCAGAATTCCACGTTTCTTGCGACTGCGTCGTACATCTCGGATCCTTCTCGAATAAATGCTGACGTCACTGAGAATCTCAGCTCAAGTAGCCTGCTGGCATAACGTACTGCGTCATCCGTGCTTACGTCATGACTACCCACGTCATAACTATGACAGCCATAACTTTCGCTATAATTTCCAAAATAGCCATCGTGGTCTCTATATAATTCAATTACGGGGGCATTCTCCTCTCACCACGTTTTAAAAACAGTTGCAAATTGTTTTTAAACTCAGTGTTACAAGTACCTCAACTCTCTTGAACACGAAATTGAATTATTACTGGCTTACTCTAGGATAGTATCTTTTTAAATTTCCAGCATTGAACTTGCCGTAAATGACATTATTCTCATCATCGTAGAGTTCATAGCAGTTGTTTCCATAGGCGTTCGTAATCCTAAACGGCCCCATGAATACATTTCCAAATTTGGGGTATATTTTCTTGCTCATATCAGCCTTGACAGGTCTGCGTAATAATACAAGATTTCCAACTTGTAAGGGTGCACCAAAGCGTTTTCCAGCTACTCTTTTCAATCGTTTCTCTGCTGCTTTCTGGAGTTGTTCCTTCGCCTTGTCAATCCTCTGCTGCCTTCCTACGTCGGGATCTCCAGGAATGTGGTTGAAAAGATTATCCCACGGCCTTTCTGGGTTTCTTCCAAGATGAAGTCGCATTGGCACTTCTCCTGTGCTCTCCTGAACTGTAGAGTTCAGACATTCCTCTATAAGGGGTACAAATCTCACCCAACCAGAATGATCGTTTGGACAGAAAATTCGACAGAATTTCGAAAATTCAGCCATATATCTTTCTGAGGAATTCGATTCTGGGTAACGCACGCTTGAAAATAAGTGCTTAATGCCAAGCCTTTCCATATCCGCTGCAAATTCCACGGATGTAAATTGCGTTCCATGATCTGACAGTAGATATTCTGGTATACCAGCTTTAGGAAATACAGCATTTTCCAGTCTGCTTACTACGTTCCTTGTGTTAGCTTTCTGCATGGGACTCATTGTAACAAATTTTGAGAAAACATCCACGGTAACCAACAGGTACTGGTTACCCTGATATCCCTTCGGACAGGGGCCAAATATGTCCGTCGCCATAAGTTCGTTTGGCTTAGAAGGAATCATAGCCTTCGGTTTTCCTTTTAATAAAGCAGAAGCATACTTTGCTCTTTGACATTTGTCACATGATCTAATGACCTTGGCAATGCTGGAACGCATGTTAGTCCAGATAAATCTCTCTTGAAGAGTATTAAGAGTCTTATCTAAACCGGCATGTCCAGTTGCGTGATGAGCTACCCACACTAAATTGACAACAAGTTTAGGTGGCACGACTATTCGGAGTTTTGTATGCGCAGAGTCAGCATACTTGCATACGATGTCTCCACTTAAGACAAAGTGTCGTGAATTTCTCCGTGTAACTGCATAATCAATATCAGTATTGTCCATGTAACCCTTGAGGAACCTGTACATTTTCCTTATTGGAGCGTGTCTCTTCTGTGACACACCGATTCGGGCTAACCTCCTAACGGTTTCTTGATCTTCTTGCTCCAATTGTACATGGTGTATCTGCACATTTTTAATAGGGTTACGTGATAGAGCATCAGCCAGTAAGTTATCTTTCCCAGGCTGGTGGACGATAGTGGCGTTAAACGGTTGGGTGAACAAAGCCCAACGTGTCAATCTATCACTCGACATGTCAGTTTGCAGCATAAACTGTAGTGCTTTATGGTCAGTAATAATGATGACCTTATGTCCCAGCAGTATTTTCTTCCAGGCTTGCAATGCTGTTACAAAAGCTAACGCTTCAAGCTCCGTCGTGAAGTAATTTTCCTCGTGTTTCTTCAACTTCCGACTAGTGAACGCAATGTAGTGCTTGTTGCCTGCCTCGTCTTTCTGGTATAAGACTGCACTAATGCCTACTCTTGATGCATCAGACTCAATATAGAACACCTTCTCAAAGTCTGGGTACTCCAGTTTCACATTATTCCTGAGCATCTCTTTTGCTTTCTCAAAAGCCTCGTCTGCAGCGGTACTCCATTTCCATCTGTTATTCTTCTTGAGTAAGTCATACAGAGGAGCCATAATTTCCGAGTATCTTGGACAGTGGCTGCTAATAAATTGGCATGCTCCTACAAATTCTCTGACTTGTTTCACCTTAGTTGGCTTTGGAAATCTCGTGATTGCATCTACTTTTTTCATGTTCGGATGATATCCATCTTTATCAATAGTATGCCCCAAGTAATTTATTTCCTGCTTCAAGAATTGACATTTTCCAAAATTCACCTTGATATTGGCCTCCCGTAAATTCTCGAACAACTTTCTCAAGTGCACTAAATGTTCTGCGGCGCTGGGTGAAGATACGATTAAATCGTCGATGTAGCAGATTACATTTTCTTTCACTTCGTCAGTGAGCTTACTATCAAGTGCTCGAATAAGTGCTGGTCCACTGTTAACCATACCAAAAGGCATTCGGACAAAGACCCATGACGTCTGGTCAAATAGGAATCCAGTGTACTGCATACTATCTTCTTCTAGCTGAACTTGATAAAATGAAGACGTCAAGTCAAGAACGCTGAAACATGCTCTCCCTTTGAATTTTCGAAGCAGATCTCTAATCTTGGGTGGTCGGTCGTTTTCTGGAAGAATCTTCAAGTTAATGGTTCTGGCATCGAGACAAAGACGTATCTGACCATTACTTTTCTTCACTACTGTGATGGGGTTTATATAAGACGACGCCTGTTTTTTAATAATACCGTCTACCTCCATTTTTCTGATTAACCCTCGTACTTCTTGATAGTATTTCTCAGGAATGGGGTATATTCTCTTCTGGTAAGGGGTTTCATCTGTCAGCCTTATCTTGTATTTATAATCCTTAATCAATCCAGGCTTTTCATCGAAAATATCTTGGAATTCCTTTATCAGATCCTCAAATTCCCCCTGAATTTCTTCAAATCCTTCAGTTTTTCTACTGGGTATTTCTGCTAAATTTTCCACTTCATTAACTATAGTATTCAAAATTTCTTCCCTAAGGTCTATTTTCAGACTGTTTTTCACGTCCTGTTCTTCTATCTCTTCTGTGATTATGTACCCATCATTAAAGCTAATACTTCTGTTCTTCATGTCAATAATAGCTCCGACCTTCGATATAAAATCGATTCCAAGCACCATATCAAAATTGATCTTGCTCACTACAATGAAGATCTGTTCATAATTCCTTCCATTGATCTCAAAGTTCAATAACACTTGAATCTTGCACTTCACTGCCTTATCTTGGAATATCCCTCTTACTTTGACGGTAGAAACAGGTAGAACTGTCATGTTCTCTCCTCTTAGCAGACTTTGATAACATTCCTCTGAAATGATGGAGATAATTGCACCAGTATCCATCAGGGCTTTATACTGTTGTCCATCTATCCGTACAGAAAAAATAGGTAAAGCACATGGTCTTTCCTCTTTAACGATACCCCTCTCTTCTAACAAATCTTCATCAGTCACTTCATATATCTCATTAATCGTAATCAGGTGTGGTGTGGCAATGTATTTACAGGTTCTCACTGACGTTGAGAATTCGGCGTTTTTTTTTTGTTTTTTTGTGTTACCGACCTCAAAATTCTGCTGGCTCGTAGAAGGCCCAGGATCGATTACAACATCCTGCCTTTTCTTTTGGTTGTCTGCTTCTTTTTCCCGTAATTCTTTTAGGTATTGCTGGCTTTCCTTCTCTCTTTCCTGATACTGATCGGGTGTCATAACCTGACCTTGAGTATTCTGATTTCTGTTTTGGCTCTGGTTATTCCTGTTATAATTTCGGTTATAACCATTATTGTTATAATATCTGCCTCTTCCATTGTAATTTCCTCGGTTATAGTTCCAGCCTCTTCTCTGTTGATACGGTCGGTAACCTTGCGATCTGTTATTTCGAAACTGATTATTCCTTTGAGGACCTACATTGTCAGTTTTCTCCTCATCTGGCTTGTCAGTTTGTTGGACTTGGTCCATATATACAGTATTTATTTCTTTATACTCCTGCCTTTGACCTTTCTGCACCACGTTAGGCATTGGACTTGTGTAGTCTAACCTCCTCAGTAATTCATCCATGCTGGTTAAATCCCTGATGTTGGACGAAATTATTAGTCTTCTCACCTCAACTGGCAGCATACGAGAAATCGCATCAATAAGTTGCTCCGTGGACAATGGGGGTTGTAAAAATCTCAAGCGGGATAATTGACTCGTAAAGAAATCAGCGTACCGCGTTGGAAGAGTACCGGAGTATTTTCTTGAATACACCTCCGCTCTTAACGAGTTCTGCGCTTCTATGGACCAAAATCTTTTGATTAATGCCTCTGCAAACTCGTCAAAGTTACTGAATGTGTATCTAAATGCGCAAAAACCATTCGAGGGGTCCTCCAATCAAATATCTCTCCACTATCTTCATCTCTCTCTCTCTGGGAATGTGAGCTTCGATGAAATAATCTTTGAGGTTCCTTACATATTCGATAGGTGTCAAACTATCCGTGTTACTGAATTTTTGCGGTTTATCTTCAAAATTCCTGATGACCGTTACGTTCCTCGGATATGAATCCGGGTAGTTTTTCCCACTATCTCTATAGTTCCACTCAGGTTCCATATTCCTCTCGTCATCTTCCTCCCTGAATCTGGATATACGTTCTTCAGGAGTCACATCTCTCTCTTCTGGATCTAGGTTATATCTTCTGGCATAATTCCTACTAGTTTCGCAAGTCAAGCCTACTGTATCCTTGTCAGTGATTTCCGTTAATACTTTCTTGATTAACTCTTCTTTGTAGGTCTCCATTAAATTAGCCTCTCCTAACTTCAAATTCTGTAGTTTACTCGTCGTTTCATTCACATCAGAGACAACTTTATGAATCTGTTCCTCTAATGCAGATTTTAATGTTTGCACCTCCTGATCTAATTTTGTCCTATCTTCAACTTGTCTTTCGGATAGCGAATCCATCCTGACGCTTAAATCTTTCCTAATCTGTACTACTTCATTGTTGATATCAATTTGAGTACTGGCAAGTTTCCTTTCAATACGATCCTGAATTTGGGTTACATGTTCCCCACTTGACCTAATCCACTCTTCTTTCCATATTGCTACATTTTCTGTTAACATTTCTGCTATGTCTAATTCAATATCCTCTTTCAATACTTTATTATGGTCTAATACTTGGGTTCTCATGACCTCTACATCAAACTTTAAACCTTCTAAAGACGCTGTCGTTCTAACTGACTCATCAACTAGCCTAGTCGTTAATGCACTTATATTACGTGTACAAAGAGTTTTTGAATTTTCTATCTCTTCCCTGACTTTATTTACATCAGTTTGGACTTTAGCAACGTCTACGAAAACTGTGTTGACCTCTACTTGAATTTTATTTATGTCGCTTTGCATCTCGTTTACATCCGAATGAATGTTATTAATATCAACCTGAACATTGGACACATCAGTTCTAACATTTTGGATTCCTCTTTGGACTTCCTCAACCTTGTCTTGGACAGTCGCAACATCATTTTTGACAACAACTACCTCAGCCCTAGCACAAGAAATATCACTACGGACATTAGCAACATCTAAATTCAACATTGTAAGATCTTTATGCACATTAGCAACATCTATTTTAACATTGGACATGTCGGAGCGCATGTCAGTTACAGTATTCTCAATTCCTTGGGTATTAATCTGTAAACGCGACATATTATCCTCTAAGTTAGCAGCACTAGTTTGGATACCTTTCAAACTTTCACCCATACTAGCTTTCAAATTACTAGCATTCTCCTCAATTCTTGCATTCAAATTAGCAGACAAATTACTAACATTCTCCTCCATTCGACTATTGTTCTCCTTCATACTTTCATTCATGCTAGCTTTCAAGTTAGCAGACAAATTACTAGCATTCTCCTCCATTCGACTAGTATTCCTAGCTTCCATCTCCTTCATACTCTCACTCATCTGCTTCATATTAGCAGACATCTCCGCTAACATCATCTTCAAACTTTCATCTGCCATTACAATATTATTCAAAAATTAGACTGCTGTAGGGACATACATCAAAAGAGCAAAATAACAACATTTGAGCAACACTTTTCACCATATATAATTTTGATCAATTTTCTGTCTTAAATCTAACTTATAACTACCTTATAATTAACTTTCGAAGACACTTCATGTTGAAACAAACTCAAGAACATGTTCAAATTTCCCTGGCTCATTTTAAAATATCCTAACACAAATGATTTACATTTACAATCCAAATAATTTAATTTTATCTTTAATATGACTAAAATGTCATAAGCCGGTCAAATAAAATAAGATTCCAGATCATAGGCGATTTTTCTAAGTTTCCAGCCCATTTAACCTTTCTCAAGTCGTATAAGATCTGATCTTTTCTGAGTGTAATTTTCCTACTACAATACAACATTTAATTCCTATATAATCACACTCTTAAATTCTACAATTGGCCAAGACGTCTAACAAAGAATCAACCTCTTTATTTGAGTCTAATCGAACCACACGTTTTAGGTTTGCCAATCCTACTGGCGTTCAACCTGGTGATCCAGTTATGTTGAATCGAGCCCCAACGTTTTAGGTGCGCCAATCCTTCTGTCCCCGTTTACCTGGATAGTAGGCTGTCAGATATCCGCCCCCTCAATCGGATTGCCAACAATCAATCGCACCAGCTCAGCTACATCAATGAAAATGGCACTGACAGATACTACCGAGGTTTGAACACAGAAGTTACCAAGAAAAATTATTGTGGAACACACCAAAATAGACGGGGTTTCATACTTACATTTACTTACCTCTTATAAATATCTCGGGGATTGGGTTGACAACAGGATCCTTAAAGTATGCTCTCACAATAACCTTCACCATGACATTTAAAAATGAACCAGACCGAAGACGAGAACTTTGAACCGTACAAAAGCTTTATTTTCACATAAAGAGTATGATTTTCACAACTCAACAAAATAAACGTGGCTATCAGTAGCCCATGTCAATCTGACTACGTCCTCCTAAAGGACTTGCAAATTTATCAAACAATATGTTAGCTCCCATGAGCTCAAAATAACGTAACATTTTATAACACATTTGGATTGGATGAGGAAGTCAGGGTACGACATATATAGAGCATTTGGTTTCTTTCAATAAACATAACACCTTTATTAATAGGCACAAGGCCGGAGTATCGACCTCACCCGCTTGTAACCAGATGTCTGGCCGGCTGGTCTACTCTTTAACCTGGCTCACACCTGTCAAATGGGGCGCACTCCTCTCCCCACACTTGCGTAAGAATTCAGCTCCTTTTAAAGCTTTAAATGTCTACAAGACAACTCATACATATTGACGCAAATCTTTCAAATGTTTAACTCACATCCCACTGAATTATTTTAACATTACTTAAACTTGTTAAGTTATCATCCAAATGTTTAATCAGCATAGTTTAGAGTATGAAACACACTCTTAAATGTTTATAACAAAATCACATAAATTATTTATAACAATTGGAAATTGTTTATAATATTGTCGAAAATAATTACAAAAATTTTATACACGCCTTTAACATTACTTTCGTTCCACATTATTGTCAAAGATATTTACATTTATTATTTACAATATCAACATTTAAATTATTTAAATTAATAATTTAAGAAATACATTGAACCACATGTTTTATCCGGTTGGTAAATTCATAATCGTGTTTAATATAATCGACCAATGAAGGTTAGTTATACATGTAAATGTCACAATCTGGTTTAATAAAGGTTGTAATAAATTTAATTATTTGTGACGGCAATCTTCATTCAAAATCTTATCTCAAATTCTTTCAAACTCTTGTTAATTATAACAGTAAATTCACTTGATTAATTTTCAACGAACTATGACAATACACTCTAGCGGAAAATACTTCGCTTACAAAATAATGCACAAACTGCATTCAAAATAGCCCAAAATTCATCATATATTAATCTATATGGCATTAAAACTTCCACCGAACTTACAAAACTTCCACAAATAATTCTTTATCATTATTAACTACTGTGGGAATCTCCTTCATTTATTTACGGGCATTATACGTCAGCGACTTTCAACATGTCCGCTGCACTATCGATTATACATTCATAGTTCCACTCAAAAATTCTTATATCAATTATTGTTTCAAAACTGTTGTCATTTAAACTTCGTGGATTTCATTCGTGAATCGAAATGAAATAAAAATTTGCCAATCACAAACAAATTTAATAGTGAATACGCTTATATACGCCTGTCTGGTCTATCAAAATTTAAGATTAACATCTTCAAAGAATTGTAGTATAAAAATACTATCATCAAACAAAGTGCGACTAACTGCAAAATAGTCGACTAGAATCCAATTAGACTGGGGAATGCAAACATCATTATATAAATCTCTATATGAGAAAAAAAAACTAACACAAGTTTCACGAATTTAATGCATTCAATAATTCATAATTAATGTTCATCTTTCACAAAATTGCCTAAGATGCAATGGTCGTTCATGACTGACGATAAATGTCTGTGTTGCAATCAATTCAAATAACGACTAGTATTTCCAAGATCGTCGACAACGTACTGGATTTTAACGCTCTAAAATCATTTAAATGTTCTTCCTTCTTGATGATGACAGAAAATTGGTCAAAGTAATTAAACTGGGGTAGAATTACTTTAATAAAGTGACACGCTGTCTGAATTTAAATCTGCCATAAAAATCATTAACTTACAGTCAAATCGTGACTACAAAAATAAGCAAATTACTGAAAAATCTAAATATCAGTCTCAACTGATTCAAAATCATTTAACTATGCCCATGACATCACAATGTCTTAATAAAACGTCGAAAAAGGTATAACTCATCAAGGTGTACTGAGAATAGGAATCTCAAACAAGAATATCGGGCAAAAATACATGAGGACAAAAATATGGGAAAAATGGTTGCTCAAACATTGCTAAGAAACTCAAATACAATAAACGTTCACGACTACCTTATCTGCCGATTGACGTTCCAGAGGAAAATTCCCCAAAGAAGACTGTTGATGAATCCATTTCACCAAGTTAAAGCTGATCTCCATCCTCGAAACCAGAAACAGCACCATCGAAGAATCGAACTGCTTCACGAAGACGAACGACATCCTTCCGGCAATAATCTTCTTTGTGAGTCGGGACAACCCTGACCTCTCTTGAAAAATCCCTGAAGTTCCAGTTGAAAATCACTATGAAGTTTTTGTATAAATTTCCGAAGAAATATTCATATTCAGAAAGTATGAAATCATTTCTATTGCTGTTTGATAGTATTCAGCCTTTACTCACGAAACATGGGTGTAGATGGTTATTTCACCACATGTTCGCTTGTATGGAATAGCAATTAGCGAAGTTCCATGTTGCTATTTTACTCCGTTGAAATATGTCCCAATTGCATTAAGTTCTTTAGCCTTCCATTTGCTCTTCGGTTGAAGTATTAGAAGAACAAACTGCCTTATTAAATTGCTCCATTATACAGCAGTGTTGTGTCACAAAAGCAATCGGAAGTCTCCCTATTTCACTAGCCCTGTCGGCCGCAGCGTTGAGTCTGGCTATACAAAAAGTGTTTCTCCTGTGGCGAGAAAATCACTTTTGTCAGTCGTCTAATTTTGTCAATAACTTCCAAAATACTTCTTCGAAATTGTTCAGCTTTTCTACAGTCCTTACTGTAGTAATGCACAAGAGAATTAGCTTATTGGCGACCGCTAACTGTTCACAGCTAATCTTGTAGAAGCGTTATAAGTGTCGTTTCAACTTCACCTAGATTTACTTCACAGTAAACCTGCACTGCTTGTATGTTCGACTAGTGGCTTCGCCACGCGTTACAAAGACGACTTTTTCACTACTGATCTCACTCGACGTTTCACTGAAATGACTATTTGAGATCTCACAATTGAGAATGAGCGAATGAGGCTCCTCTCTTCTGCGCAAGGCCTTTTATGAACTTCATGAGGGGCGTATCTATCCCTTCCATCGCGTGTTACTGCGTCATCGCTAGAAGTTCCAACTTCGTCAATACATGACGGATTTTCGTAATTCAAAAACTGAAAATTAATTTCACCAAAATTCCAGAACAATGCCTCTACTGCAAATGGATTTCCACAATTCTGCATTCCAAAAAGTAATAAAAATACCATAGTTTCAGCAATCTCCGTCTTCCTTAAGACTATCGTTCATTGGTTTAAGTCTCCCCTCCAATAGCATAATTTCTTCCTCAGCAGAATTCCACGTTTCTTGCGACTGCGTCGTACATCTCGGATCCTTCTCGAATAAATGCTGACGTCACTGAGAATCTCAGCTCAAGTAGCCTGCTGGCATAACGTACTGCGTCATCCGTGCTTACGTCATGACTACCCACGTCATAACTATGACAGCCATAACTTTCGCTATAATTTCCAAAATAGCCACCGTGGTCTCTATATAATTCAATTACGGGGGCAGTACGGATAACGTTATGATGGCTTCGACATTTAAAAAGGAAAAATAAGATTTTTTTTGGATAATTAAAATAAATTTCCTCAAAAGTTTTCGAAAATTTATTTACCTAAGGAGGGGAGAGATGAACCCATGTACCATAGGCTTCAAAGGGAGTCGAATCCACGTATTTTGTGAAAGGAATGAAAGAATCATACAGTCTCTAAGGGAACGGAGAGAGATTTCAAGCCAGGATTCTAGCCTAACATTGTGCAAGCGCTGGGACCAGGTGTTCCTAAGATGAGCTCATGCCTCTTGACATTTATAAGGAGCCAGTCATGGATATTAATAGAACTAGTGGAAAGTTTGGACTGTAAGACGAAGAAGCTCGACTCGGAAATTGCTCTTACGTTGCAGGAAAACGGCAACCTCGCTGCTGAGTCAGAACAAGAATAATTAAATTTAACCCGTTTACGAGTATAAAAATAAGTAAACAGATACAGTACGGTGAATCATTTCGGATTAAAGATTTTTGTGTAAAGAAAAAGCTTTTAATAATAGTCCAGGAGAAAAGTGCAAATGCAGCATACGTCATTGGGAATTCACCGGGACCCAAGGAGTGGGAGAATTAAAAATGAACAGCAACACCCACACAGTTGAAGACTAAAAATTAATTAATATCTCGGAAATGCACGATCAATTTCCATGCACAGGAAGATTATTTTACGTTTGGAAGACAAGCTTTCTGGAGATATAATTTTTATAATTGTGCGACAATTAGTTCAAAAGTTGGTCACGAAAAGGACTAGGATTTTATCTTTTTTTGACTGAAAAGTATAAAACTCCCGGCCAAGCCAAGCCAAACATGCAGTATTCAAGGGCCCGTGAGGGGAACGTCACGCTGTATCAGTACATGTAGTCTACGATAGCCCAGGGAGGCGTTACGCTGTATCAGTTCATGCAGTATTCAAGAGCCCGTGAGGGGGACGTTACGCTGTATCAGACATCGAAGGCAGTCAACCAGTACTCCTTGAGGGGAGAAACGCTGTATTACACCGCAGAATTAATATCCGACAGCCACGGGCGTCGAAGTATCAGTAACCTGCGTGCCTCCGAAAGGAGTTGCAAAGAAGAAGTATTAAAGTATCGCCGTGTTGAAAAATTAGGAAAATCCTAAGTTACAGGATTTAGGTCCGACAGGGCAAAGTTTACCGTAAAAGTTCCAAAAAATACAGTCAAAGCAGGCTGCGAACTTAGGATTAAGGCGATAGGTCTTTCAGTAAACGACCAAAAGTATCATAACGTACGGAAGTACCGGAACAGCGAGATAAACAGTTTATCAATTTTAAAGAACCCGAACAGGGAAAAACAGAGTAAGGTTCGCAACGTATTCCAGAAAATTAGAAGTGCGAGAACCAAATAAACAAAGAAGAACGGAAACTATAGACATTGTCTCAAGAAAGCAGACGAACTATTCTAAAGCACTAAGACTCGAGAAGTATTAGTGGCTAAAAAATCCATAGGTCATCGATAGGTTATCGAGGGGACCTCGATCAGAACAGACTTTCGCTAGGATCGATAAACCAGATCTAAAAGGGGAGCCGTTCCAGCTAGAGAAATAGCCGATCATCAGGAACAGGATTCGAAGAATTGTTATTCCAGGGAAGTAGTAGATGATTCGAGACTTTCGTATTCTGCTGGATAGGAAGCCGACATTGAATAAATTTCACCCTTGGAGACGGGAGATTAAGAGGTCACGTGTGATAGGCTAGAAAAAGACGGCCTAGTGATCAAAAGTTGTGAAGTGTAAATATATCAAGAGTGTGTGTTAAAAGTAATATATTTTTTAGTGTTTTATTGTGTATTCTATACGGATACACCAGTGTATTAAAAATGTTGTCAGTGTTAAATGTATTGAATATGTGTCAAGAAATGTCTGTACATGAGATGAGTTTGTACAATATGGAGTAAGTCAAGAAGGTGGGCCAAAATGACACATCGAACGAGAATAAAGGTCAGAAAACGACCTTAGACATGTGAGTAAAGATTTTCATTATGTTTTGGTGTCGGGGAAATTTTTTGTGTACAATTCCACCGGAGTTTTGAATAAAAGGGATGTTTTTAAATAAATAATAACTAAATAAGAACGCGATCTGAACAAAAATAAAGTTTTAAGAAATAATAAATAATTATGTGAAATAATAAATCCTGTAGAGGAAATGCATGGAATAAGATGTCAGTGTATTTGACGAATGTTATAAAAGCAAGCGTAATAATAATAATAATTATAACAAAGATATTTACATAAAGGTAAATTTGAATTATATGAAAGAAATAGCTTTTGAGCTTTTGTAAGGAATGAAGACATGATGTGAATAACAAGGTAAAGAAATCTAAATAAAGATTAAATTGAATGATATAAAAATATAGAGCGTTGGAGCCTTAACAAATGTATAAGACATGATGTGAATGCATGTTCTTAAAAATGGAGCGATTTATTGTCAACGGAAAAGATTAATATAAGAATTGAGATATGTATCAATTGTACTATGAAATTTATCAGTTCGTTGGAAGACATTCGGCCGTAAAGTAATGTGTAGCGCAATGGAACGCAATTAAATAAAAGTCACGCTAGGAATGCGTAGAATTTAAATGTACTTGGTAAATTACTCATGAGGGGTAGTTGATTGTGTTGAATTGAGATATGTTGTAAGTCCTCTAATTGTGACGTAGATCACGAGGCCATGTGTGTGTTATTATATAAAAGGGAGCAAATGTATGGTATTATTGAGCGTATGTCATGTAGGCCACGGCCGACTCTAAATCGCGTCTTGTATAAGTCCTCCAATGTGGAAATGGTTCCCGAGGCATGTTAAGAGATTCGAACCTAGAATCCTCTTGTTGTTAAAGCCCCTTATTATTCGTCGTAGAATGTGTATTACTCTTCCCAATCAACGAGGACCCTTCATAATTAATAAATGCCAAGGTTACGAGAGTGGTTTATGAGCCAAAGAATATTGTTGAAAGTGAAACGAGGAGTAGAATGCCATGTCTTCCCAAAGAACTGAAAATGAAAATGAAGGTTTGTTTTAAAAGCATTGAAGAGAGCTCCAACCGTAGGCTAGGCAGGGAGCCGCTCTCCCTGTCATAAATCACGCTCGAGTATAATGGCCTGACCCTCATAGTACGAGGGTGGGTAAAGACCGTCTTGTAAGAGGTGCTAAATGCACCGTGAGTGTTTAAAGTTGTTAATGACCCGGGCGTTGAACTGAGGTCCTTGTAGATTGATATTATCGCTTGCCAGTTCAGATCGTAGTTTTCTTATGTGATAATGGTCTTATAAGACAAATGAATTAAATAAAAATCCCTATTGTAATGTTGTATGGAAAATAAGGAATCCACGAGTTTTGTGAAGATAACTAGATTTCGGGAGTAATCATAGTTTTTGACTTTGTCAAGTAATCTTTATGACTCTGGAGTACACAAGTAGTTTCCCGATCACCGTAGTGAATTTGCAAAACTTGAGAGAGATAGTAAATACTGAGAATATGTGAAATGCCCAAATATTGAAGTGAATAATTAACATGTAATTTTAAATGTAATTATATATTTGTTTTGATGGTAAGAAAAGATAAAAATAAATTCTTGAGGTGTACAAAAGTATGACACCATTATTATGGGAAAGTATCGAGCCAAAGAAGCTCGTAGTTATATGGAACTTTAAGATAAGTACTTTATGGAAGTGAAAATAATCGTGAATTGTTGGTTTTAAAGAAAACCATGTGTTTAAAGAGAATATTTGTTTTATTTTTATGCTATTCCTTGTTCACTTTGGACAAGTAGAATGATATTGGTCAGTAGTTTATTTGTTTTATTGTTTGTAGCGCCATAATTTTTATTAATTAAATTTGTTAAAATAGGAGTTGATTTTGTTGTTATTTTTGCAAGTGTATCCTCTATTTAATCCAAAATATGTAAGTCACAGAGTGGGAGAACTTACCGCAGCCCCGAAAAATCCCGAATTGAGCAATGCTGGCATACTGTGATTTGCATATTTCTTGCTAAAAGGGCACAATACTAACTTCATTTTAGCACAGTACAAAGAACGCACGTTTACAATAAATCCTTAAATTAGTCAACAAATGTCAGTGAGAGGGTTGACACTGTTTTCTCTTGGTAAGATTCGGTATGTTTGGTTTGACATTTGACAGAGCACAGTGGAGATCATTTGCAACATCAAATCGACAGCGCTGCTTTGTTTTTTTTTTTATGACACCCAGCGTTGAAAATCCTGTCTGGCAGTGCTTCAATGTCAATGGCAAACGGATTTCTTGTTAACATCCAGGACCATTCATCCGACGAGATATCAGGAAAGTAGAAGTTGAATTCTTGAGCCGGTGAATCCAAATGTGACAGAATTTGCACCTTAAGTTTATTACGATCACGTTCATATTCCGGCAAGATTTCATAAAGGCATTGAATGGATGAGAATTTGTTCAACTGAAATCGGCGTTTCCATAACTGTATTTTTTCCAGGAAAGCTCTGATGGCATCATAAGCAAGCATAATGTTGGAGTTTTTGCCTTGGAGCTTTAAGTTCAAACTGATCAAAGCTTCAAAGAAATTACAAAGATATGCCAATGAGACAATAGAATTGGCATTGATTTTGCTCCTTACAACACACCAAATTACTTATTTCACCTCCAACCTCGCGACTCCGCAGAGGTTTTTGCCGACAGTTGGCAATTACCAGTGCTTTTGAACGATTGACTTGGCGCGACAATCACTTGGGGGCATTCGAAAAATTATTATTATACAAAATTGTAATATTAGAGTTAAAAGGAACTTTATTCGGAAATCATTTCACGCCCCCCCCCCCCTTTGATAAAGCCCCACGCCCCCTAGGGGGGCACACCCCCCAGGTTGCGAAACCCTGCTCTAGAGGGACATGATGGCGCCGTACTCACACAGCTTACTTCCCTTTAAGGTGTGTGATGGTCCCAATTTGAGACCAGAACGAAATAATTTTATATATTATTATTATTATTATTATTATTATTATTATTATTATCAATATTTTTTAAGTTTACATTTTACCTTTTATTAGTTATTATGTTAACTAATATATTTATATCTATTATTATGCGGTGATGAAGCCTCCGTGGCTTAGGCGGCAGCACGCCGGCCTCTCACCGCTGGATCCGTGGTTCAAATCCCGGTCACTCCATGTGAGATCTGTGCTGGACAAAACGGAGGCAGACAGGTTTTTCTCCGGGTACTCCGGTTTTCCCTGTCAAAATTTCATTCCAGCAACACTCTCCACTATCATTTCATTTCATCTGTCATTCATTTAATCATTGCCCCAGAGGAGTGCGTCAGGCCTCGGCAGCCGGCACATTTCAAATCCTCGTCGCTAGATGGGGGCTTCATTCATTCCATTCCTGACCCGGTCGGAGACTGGAAGCAGGCTGTGGATTTTCATTTTCATTATGCGGTGATGTAGAATATTATGGCAATTGAAAGGATTTGGAGCGATACACATTATATTTGAAATTAGTTTGACGCATGACTGAATATTATTTCTGAAGAAAATTCGAACAAGAGAAAAAGAGGGTGTTCACAAAAGGCGGCTTCTTGGAAATGACATAAATAGACACTTATGTCTGTCACATCAAGTATTCTACCAATATACAAATCATACTAAGAAAAGATTCTAAGAAGACTTACCACTAACAATGCTGGGCCGATGAATGAATCCTTTGCAACTATATACAGAGGGTGGGCTAGACCTCCCGAGAAATACTACAAAGAAGTATTGTCATTGTTGATATATGAAAGGCGGGCTTATATCGCCTAGCGACTTCTGAAGAGGGGTCATACACGTGCTTTACCTGGGAACGTTATATATATATGACGGCCGCCCAAATGGAATTATTATTATTGAATTGCTGGAGGAGAAGGAAGGATGCTGAGTGGAGCAGAGAAACTTGTATCGAGATGGAGTATATAACGCAGTTCTAAACTAGACAGTTGACTATTAAGAATGTGAATTTGATAAGACATTCTGTCTCATCAAACTGTGACATGGTTGTGTACGAGGCTATTGTCACAGGGATGATTTTTGGAATTTATTCCGTCATCCACATATAAATTAATTACTTTGAGGATGTTCAGGGCCATCTGGAACTCTCTACGCAACAATCCAACTACAAAGATCTTCAATGCGGTGAGCGATGTAAACAGTTATACTCCAGTCAAATCAGAAGGCTATCATGCTTCTTAAATTCAATATATTCTATTCAATTAACTCAGTATACTCCAATTTCCAACCAAGAACCATAATATAAGTAAATTCAGTAGATTCTTTAATTTAAATTTATTATTATTATTTTTATCTTTAGTATTTTATATTTTTTTTTGCACTTATTGTTTTTATATATTAAATTCATTTTAAATTCAAATGCTTGACTGGTTTCCTTTAGTAGCTAGAAATTACTATAAGGCAACACCATACTCCTGAACTAATTATCGTAAGGTTAGATTACGTAAGTTTCACTACGGCTGGAGATAGGAATTTCGATGCTCTACCTCTGTGTAACCGAGGTTTAATATATTATTTTGATCATGATATATATAAATGATCTGGCGCCCTGGCAACACATATATTACACATTATGTACTTTTTTAGTGAAGCTGACAACAATACAGATACACTATTAGATTAATACACAATTAAATGTTTCATTTTGATAACCCAAATGTGGGCGATTATTTAAATAATGAGCTTTGCATATTAACTTTTATAATTAACTTTATTCTTATTAACAGTAATCAAGTTTAAATATCTCCCAAACCATTACAAATAACGCCCAACTAGCGGAGCGCTTTTCTTCTTATTAATAGAACCCCATTTAGCTCTCACAAACCATTACAAATGGCACCCAACTGTGCGGCACGAAAACCTAACGATATTTACGGAAGGAGTGAGTGTAAATTCAGTGCAAATTGTCAGTGATTTTGGGGGATAGTGAAGTGAATTTGTGTATTATTAGTGATTGATTTTGGGGGAAAGTGAGGTGAATTTGTGTATTATTAGTGATTGATTTTGGGGGAAAGTGAGGTGAATTTTGGAACGGTAAACTTTATACGGTGTACTTCGAGATGGCGGATGAGGAACAAAGGAAATTGAGGAGTAGGGGTAAAGGCGAGAAAGCTAATTATACGAAAGTTGATAGTGATACTGAGGCTGAGAGCGTAGAGGATTATACCAAGATGTCGGAGGTAAATCTTGAGAGTATTCCTGAGGATAATCCCGAGGTTAACCCTGAGACGAATATAGAGGTACATCCTGAAATAAATCCTGAGACTAGTGGAGGGAAGGAGAAACAAAAGCCTTTGGATATTTCGGAAAACAAATTAGATGAGATCATAGGAATGTTTCTGGAGATAAGTAAGCAAAATCAGGAGAGGAATAGGGAGATGAGAGAGGAAATAAGTAAGCGAAATCAGGAGATAATCAAGGCAATATACAAAAAGATAGAAGATAGCAATAAGGAACATCAGGAGTGGATGGAGAACTCAGTTAGAGAACGTCAGAAGCGGATGAGGGAGAGAAGAGGTGAAAGTAGCTTAGATGAGGAAGAACAGTTAGCGAAGATAGTAGGAGAAAACATAGTAGAGTTGGTAGAGACGGTAGAGGATTGTGAAGTAGATGTGAAGTATTTAGAGACGAGTGTAGGTGAAAGTATGCCAGACATAGGTGAAAGTAGCTTAAATGGGGAAGAGCAGTTAGCGAAGATAGTAGGAGAAAGCATAGTAGAGTTGGTAGAGACGGTAGAGGATTGTGAAGTAGATGTGCAGTATTTAGAGACGAGTGTAGGTGAAAGTATGCCAGACATAGGTGAAAGTAGCTTAGATGAGGAAGAGCAGTTAGCGAAGATAGTAGGAGAAAGCACAGTAGAGTTGATAGAGACGGTAGAGGATTGTGAAGTAGATGTGCAGTATTTAGAGACGAGTGTAGGTGAAAGTATGCCAGACATAGGTGAAAGTAGCTTAAATGGGGAAGAGCAGTTAGCGAAGATAGTAGGAGAAAGCATAGTAGAGTTGGTAGAGACGGTAGAGGATTGTGAAGTAGATGTGCAGTATTTAGAGACGAGTGTAGGTGAAAGTATGACAGACATAGGTGAAAGTAGCTTAGGTGAGGAACAGCAGTCAGCTGAGGTAGCGGAGATGATAGGTGAAAGCTGGATACCTGTAGAAGAGATTATAGAACGTAGTAAGAAGGAGGAGAAAAAGAAGATATTAAGATATGGATTAATAGAAAAAGAGAATAATTTGAAAGAAAGAGCGGAAGTATGTAAAACAAATAAAGTACTAAGCGCTCAAGAAATAGAAATGCAGAAAATCATATATGAAGAGATTAGGCAGACCAGGGAAGAATTCAAAGCCGGTATAGAGGAAGTTAATATGAAATTAACAGAGATAAAGAAGCGTGCGTTAAGTCATAGTCAGAAAGACATAATTATTGAACAAGAAAAGCAGAAGACTGAGATAAGGAATCTCAAGGATAGGAAGAAAAAGCACAAGCAAAGCACGATGTTACAGGAAATGGTGGGGAGAGATAGTGGAGAAATGAAGGGAAGGTATGCAGGAAGAACTTTTAGAAGTAAAATGAAAGAGAAAAGGATTAAGGTGATAGAGGAAAGGGAAAATGGGATGAAAGAGAGAGAGAAAGATTATCAGGTGCAGTGGCGTGCCATAGAAGGTAGAATAGGGGCAGTAATAGGCGGAGATGCGAAACACAGTGTTACTATTAATAAATATAATACGGAGGAGGAAGAAACTGTTGTTATGATGAAAGAGGAAAGTGTAACTATAAATAAATATAGAAGCGAAGAAGAAGGTGATAAGAACTTAAAAATGCCAGATAGAGTAGTTATGTGAGTCGGTATTTTACTATTTTGAGCGAACCGTATGACCTAAATATCCGTAATGATTCATTAAGTGAATTTATGGAGGTATCTAAAGAACCTACCGTTATAAATTTTAACTCAGTGTTAAAATTACAAGTGTTAGGGGCGTGTATCGATACACTTTTTGACAGTGGCTGTCAGGTTTCTTGTATCAGTGCAGCATTTTATAATAATAGGAAGGAAAATGGTATTAAAATTGAGGAAATTTCAATTAGAACGACTTTCGTGTTAACTGCGGTGGGCAAGAAATCTCACATAATTTCTAAACAAGTGGTTGCAGAAATTTTAAAAGAAAGTAAGATAGGAACACAAGTATGTTTTTTTTAGTCCAAATCTGATATATTCACTAATTATGGGTTCGGACAGCATGTCGCAACATTCTGCACTGCTATATTATAAGGAGGGTAGTGTTAAATTCAGATGAATGGGTGGAGATATGATCATGTCATTTAATACTTGAAGTAAGTTTTATGGTGGTTCTAAGAATAGATGTACGCTTGAGGAGGTATTAATGACTAAAGGAGTCGATATTTGTAGTGAGGTGGTGAGTGGTGAGATTGTTAGGGTATCTCGTGAGAGGGAACCTTGTTTTTTTTACATTTTTAGGCAGTATGATGACGAAGGATTATCTAGAGGATTCCTTGCGTGAGGCTGCATTACAGAGTGCGTTAGAGTGTGATCGTGTGGATCGATTGTTGATCGTGTGGATCGAGTGTTGACGGTGTTGTAAGAGAATTAGTATATATTTGAGAACCGTATTGGATTAGCTAATTGCTACGAACATTCATTATATGTACATGATCATAGTATTTTTGTAGGTCATCGCTACCCCGTGCCTTACAAATTCCAGGAAGCTGTGAGAATGCAGATTGAAAGCATGTTGCAGAATAAAATTATAGAACCCTATATTAATTAACCCATATATTAATTCGTTAATGGTAGTTCCCAATTCAGAAAGGAAAGTAAAGCTATATTGTGATGCCCGTAATTTAAGTAGGCAGATTGAAAGCATATTGCAAGATACAATTATAGAACCCTATATTAGCCCATATATATATATTAATTCGTTAAGGGTAGTTCCCAAGTCAGAAAGGAAAATAAAGCTATATTTTGATGCCCGTAATTTAATTAGGCAGATTTTGTTAACAGTTAATATTTCAGTAGCTAGGATAGTAATGCAAGGATTTAAAGGAAAGTCATTTTTTGTACTGGAGAAATTAAATTTTATCGGTCATACGGATTCCGCGAAAGAGAGGTATTATGAAGTAGAAAGAAGTATAATTTTGAGAAATAAGGTGAATAACTACGGGTGATAAAGAGGTGTAATCTTGAGTAGAAAGAAGTGTAATTTTGAGAAATAAAGTAAGTGAATACGGATTCCGCGAAAGAAAAGTAATCTGAAGTAGAAAGAAGTGCAAATTTGAGAAATAAAGTAAGTGAATACGGATTTAGCGAAAGAATGGTAATCTGAAGTGGAAAGAAGTGTAATTTTGAGAAATAAAGTAAGGTGAATAACTACGGGTGAGAAAGAAATGTAATCTTGAGTAGAAAGAAGTGTAATTTTGAGAAATAAAGTAAGTGAATACGGATTAAGCGAAAGAGATGTAATCCTGAATAGAAAGAAGTATAGTTTTGAGAAATAATGTGAATAACTACGGGTGATAGAGAGGTCTAATCTTGAATAGAAAGAAGTATAATTGTGAGAAATAAGATCAGTAATTACGGTTAAAAAGGTGAGTAATCAGAAAATGCAGGAAAACGATTATACGGCACTTACAATGTGAGATCCTTAAGGAAATATGTGTCATGAGTAATAGAAGTGAAGTTGATGGTAAGTAAGGAAAGTCGCTGAATAATAAGTGAATGATTGTGGTCTGAACGAGCAGGTAATGGCGAGGGTTTTCATCAACCTATGATAGTGTGTGTCTTGAAGAGCACAGAGGAAATATAAAGCGTATTTTGTCGGCTATAAGCTTGTGTATTTGAGTGTGATATATATACATATGTGGGGTAATTTAGCGCACTGCATTTGCACTGAACGATGTTGCCTTAGGTAATATAAGCTAATAAAGTTTCATTTTTTTTATAATATGCCTGTGTTACTAGATACATATAATTCCTGAGAGACTGGAGTAGATCTGGTGACTCGCATCACATACCAAGTGTTGTGAAGTGATAAAGTGAATTAATCAGTTGGCAGTCCCACCAACTAGCCATAGTGTATTCAGTTCGACACCAGGCTGAAAATTGAATTCTACGTCCTCAAGATATAAAGCAAAGGTGTATGCCACCCAAATATACATAAGTGCAACGATGACTTATGTCCAAAACAAGAATATAAAAGTGAAGGGTATTTTGATGTACATTGTTTACAGGTCGCTTTAATTATGTAAAGAAGAAAGAAAAAGACATTATGAACAGTGAAAGACTGAAATTTAAAATATATATATATATTAAACTTGAAGGGTATATGTTTTGTATGTTGGTAATTGCTTTGAAGAGTATAATATTGTCGATGTTGGTAATTTCTTTGTAGGGTATAATATTTCATATTTGTACAAGTGTTGAAGAGAAGTATGGTGATATGATTGTTGACATATACCATAATTCTCTGGGGCGAATATGTGATGGTCCCAATTTGAGACCAGAACGAAATAATTTTATATATTATTATTATTATTATTATTATTATTATTATTATTATCAATATTTTTTAAGTTTACATTTTACCTTTTATTAGTTATTATGTTAACTAATATATTTATATCTATTATTATGCGGTGATGTAGAATATTATGGCAATTGAAAGGATTTGGAGCGATACACATTATATTTGAAATTAGTTTGACGCATGACTGAATATTATTTCTGAAGAAAATTCGAACAAGAGAAAAAGAGGGTGTTCACAAAAGGCGGCTTCTTGGAAATGACATAAATAGACACTTATGTCTGTCACATCAAGTATTCTACCAATATACAAATCATACTAAGAAAAGATTCTAAGAAGACTTACCACTAACAATGCTGGGCCGATGAATGAATCCTTTGCAACTATATACAGAGGGTGGGCTAGACCTCCCGAGAAATACTACAAAGAAGTATTGTCATTGTTGATATATGAAAGGCGGGCTTATATCGCCTAGCGACTTCTGAAGAGGGGTCATACACGTGCTTTACCTGGGAACGTTATATATATATGACGGCCGCCCAAATGGAATTATTATTATTGAATTGCTGGAGGAGAAGGAAGGATGCTGAGTGGAGCAGAGAAACTTGTATCGAGATGGAGTATATAACGCAGTTCTAAACTAGACAGTTGACTATTAAGAATGTGAATTTGATAAGACATTCTGTCTCATCAAACTGTGACATGGTTGTGTACGAGGCTATTGTCACAGGGATGATTTTTGGAATTTATTCCGTCATCCACATATAAATTAATTACTTTGAGGATGTTCAGGGCCATCTGGAACTCTCTACGCAACAATCCAACTACAAAGATCTTCAATGCGGTGAGCGATGTAAACAGTTATACTCCAGTCAAATCAGAAGGCTATCATGCTTCTTAAATTCAATATATTCTATTCAATTAACTCAGTATACTCCAATTTCCAACCAAGAACCATAATATAAGTAAATTCAGTAGATTCTTTAATTTAAATTTATTATTATTATTTTTATCTTTAGTATTTTATATTTTTTTTTGCACTTATTGTTTTTATATATTAAATTCATTTTAAATTCAAATGCTTGACTGGTTTCCTTTAGTAGCTAGAAATTACTATAAGGCAACACCATACTCCTGAACTAATTATCGTAAGGTTAGATTACGTAAGTTTCACTACGGCTGGAGATAGGAATTTCGATGCTCTACCTCTGTGTAACCGAGGTTTAATATATTATTTTGATCATGATATATATAAATGATCTGGCGCCCTGGCAACACATATATTACACATTATGTACTTTTTTAGTGAAGCTGACAACAATACAGATACACTATTAGATTAATACACAATTAAATGTTTCATTTTGATAACCCAAATGTGGGCGATTATTTAAATAATGAGCTTTGCATATTAACTTTTATAATTAACTTTATTCTTATTAACAGTAATCAAGTTTAAATATCTCCCAAACCATTACAAATAACGCCCAACTAGCGGAGCGCTTTTCTTATTATTAATAGAACCCCATTTAGCTCTCACAAACCATTACAGGTGGACCGGATTCGATTCCTAGTTAATGAATGTGAGATTTTCGGGGTTGAAAGTCCCATCTAGTGTTTGTTAATGCTGCTGCAACCTAGTGATGTCTGTACTAGTGTGTGAATTTTGGAATTGAGGTACAATTTGGGTAGGAAGTGGCCGTGGCCTTAAGTTAGGAAACATCCCAGCATTTGCCTGGAGAAGAAATGGGAAACCGCGGAAAACCATTTCCAGGATGGCTGAGGTGGGAATCGAACCCTCCTATTTTCAGTGTAGCCTTCCGAGGCTGAATGCAGCACGTCCCAGCCCTCAGACCTTAATTAAATTTATTGGCAGAGGCGGGAATCAAATCCTGGCTTCCGCGGTGACAGCCAAGAATGCTAGCCACTACACCACGAGGTCAGTGGTTTGGATCCACGTGAAAAGGAGATATAGCTGCTTATGATCGCACCCATACTTTTCAATCTTTACATTGAACAAGCAATGATGAAAATTAGAGAGAAATTTAAAGTGGGAGTGAAGATTCAAGGAGAAATAATTTCAACTCTGAGATTTGCTGATGACATCGTCATCTTGGCCCGACACGCCTCAGGATTTGAATGAGTTTTTGAATGGTATGGACTCCGTCTTGAGGAAAGAATTCATGATGAAAATTAATAAATGTAAAACAAAAACACTGGAATGCGGCCGCAATAAATCAGAAACCTCTATGGAAATAAAATTGGTAGGGGAGAAACTAAATGAAGTAGGAGACTTCTGTTACTTAGGAAGCAAAATAACCAGTGATGGACGAAGCAAAGAAGATATAAAAAGTAGGTTGGCTCAAGCAAGGAGAGTATTTCTACAGAAAAGGAATCTGTTGATATCGAATATAGATTTAGGTATTAGGAAGACATTTTTGAAAACCTTTGTCTGGAGCGTCGCACTCTACGGAAGTGAAACTTAGACTATTGGTGCAGCAGAAAAGAGGAGAATTGAAGCGTTTGAGATGTGGTGTTACAGGAGAATGATGAAGATCAGATGTGTAGATAGGGTTACAAACGAAGAGGTATTAAGACGATTGGGAGAGGAGAGATGTTTCTGGCGAATGCTAATGAAGAGAAGAGATAGGTTGGTAGGACACATAGTAAGACACCCAGGAATAACAAGCTTAGTTATGGAAGGATGGGTCGAGGACAAGAACTGTAGGGGTAGACCAAGGTTAGAATATGTTAAACAGATTGCCTCGGATGTAGGGTGTGGTAGCTATGAAGAGATGAAACGATTAGCTCATGACAGAGAGCCGTGGATAGCTGCATCAACCCAGTCAAAAGACTGAAGACTCAAACAACATGATCGCAAATTAATTAGTAACGTAAAAGTACAGACTTGTTTACATTATTCTGGTTTTAAACCTTTACGAGCGATTGCTTGTTCTATTCTCGATCAGGTCAATGTATGACACAGACATGTAGCGCTATATTTGTTCTTATGAACAAAATGTCAAAACGTCGGCGTCTCTAGTCATTAACAGGATATTCAACACATGTACATGGCTTGTTTTTTTGTCCTTAACGACTAGAATTGAATTTCTTAGCAGAGCCGGGACTCGATTTCAGGAGTTTTAGGATAACATTCTGGTTGGTTGGTTACTCAGTTTAGGGGCTGCGACAACGCGGCCATGTAGCCCCGTGTTCTTTGGGTGTGTATAGAATCTGTCTGATAACTGGTGTTAATTGTGATGACTGCATTAGTGTGTGTTATCTATAATTCAGGTAAGGACTGCAGACGATCAATTTCAAGTAGTTCCTACTTTTGCTATCAAATTCTGCCATCAACGACACCTAGCTGTGAACTTCGCTACTAGATGCCATGGCAGTCGTCACCTGGCAGTGAATGTTAGAGCTTAATAGAGCGTTAATCAAATCTCGCCTACAAATTTAGCTTCACACAATAGTAGTTAGTGGAAGGTTCTTTTACATGCCATAAATCTATGACATGGGCCCGCCGGTTTACTTCCCCTCCGAAGGAAGGCATACTGAGGGATTTTTAACGCTCTTAAAAAATCCGACAACTTCGGTCAGATTTGAGCCCACGATCTTGGGCATAGAAGCTCAACTACGCTATCGAAGCCGCCCATAACATTCTCATTTAATAGAATTAAACCACAATGGTAACTTCCACGTTAACGCGCTACCTCTTGCCTCTCTGGCATCAGGAGAGCGTGGGCTCGAATCCCATCTTGACCCTCCTGAAAATGTTTTCCATGGTTTCCCAATTTCACCACCAGGCAAATGCAAATGCCGGGACGTTTCCTTTCTACAGGTCCACGGTCGACTTCCTTCCAAAATCCCTTCACTGACCTTTCCTTAATTTAAACCAAGTGAGCGGTCACGAGCAGTGTGCCACACCCCGACTTAAGTCTCGTCAACCTGCATGGAGAACCGCTTTAAACCTGGCATCTGGTGTATTCGATCGTATGGCTACGTGGAAAGCAGACTGGACATCTTCACCCCAACGAAGCTTTCTACGAATTGACAACCCAACTCTAAAAACCAGCGGGTTTCAACCTACGTCACGCCCCATGGTGCTAACTTAAATCGTAGGCCTATACGATGTGGGACAGGAAGAACTGCCAATATCCTTTACAAATGAAGATGGCAAGATTCTCCTCACTGCGACTGCAGGGAAGTAGCTCAAACAATCTAGCATGTTGTGCAAGACTGTCCATTTCGTGCTTTCTCTGGATCTCTGGAGGAGCTGAATGAAACCAGCCCAGAAGCAGTTGTTTGTATAACATCACACACTAAATAAATAATAAGTGGTCGCCTAGGCGATCGGTCTGTCATCTTCCCCAGATGTATCTGCTGACGAAGTGTGGTTCACCTCCCACATACCGATGGTAGAGGAATGATTCCTCGCAGAGTTCGTGGGTGAATTCGAGCTGGGAGGATAAGAGATTTAAAATATATTATTATTATTATTAGTATTATTATTGTACTCACATTCATTTCACCATATAAGTGGGACAAATCAAGATATCGTCGGCTTGTTTGCAAGACGGTATGAAAACTTATTTTAAGGTGGCAAATTGAAAAACGAGCGAACTATGGAACAGGTCTCCAAGATGACGTCCTTCTGCATGGTGATATGTAGACCAGGATGTATTCCTAATATTTCAAGATTGCTAGCCAATGATTTAGGGAAGATGCCGGTAGAAGAAATTACTATGGGCAAAACCACTACACTTTCCTGTTTCCACATTTGCCTATTTCCTCAGCCAAGGGCAGATATTTGTTGATCTTCTCACAGCAGGTTTGTTGCAGATTATGGGAATTGGGAATGCAGTATTATTATTATTATTATTATTATTATTATTATTATTATTATTATTATTATTGGAACGTGACACAACGTGCTCGACTATGCTGTTGGGTTGTCTATTTCAGTGGAAAAGTATTACTATTTCTTTGATATTTCAACTACGATATAATGAGCCTTATCTTAAAGAATGCATGGTATATTAAGAGTCCAGAATGCTGAAGGCTCCCCTTGTGCGGCGGTAGAGATATACAGTACGTTAGTAGTGTGTTTAAATGTCAAAAGGTGTAAACCAAGTTCAAATATTTGCTTACCCTACATGATGCTGTACTGTTTCATTTAGCACAAACTTCAGACTTGACCTTAAGGGAGTGTCTTCATACACGCTAGGAGAGAGAGAAGAAGAGACAATTTATCACAATTTACGAGCGCTCTGTCCCTTATACCATAGCATATAAGCTATGCTTATACTATTGCAGTGCAGTGGAGTGAGGTGTGACGTTAACACCCACTTGTCATCATCACATATTGCTCTTGAATCGAACTACGTTCATGCCATGTTCCCGACTCTACCAATAAATTGTAATTCTGTGTGAAGGCTTGAACGGGGTGCACTCAATTTTGTGAGGCAAAACTGAGAAGAGGAGGGTTCGACTCCCATCTCAGCCATATTGGAAGTGGGTTTCCGAGATTTCCCCCACTTCTAGTCCTGGCAAATACTAGCCACGGCCAACTCCTTATAAATCCTCACCTAAGGTTCCAGTACACTAGTACAGCCATCACAATAACATAGATGGTCAGACAATATTATCAGAAAGAAATTATTGCTAACTTAGGCCAATGTCGCCTCCTTCCTAATCCTCACCTGAGTTACAAATACACACACTAGCGCAGCCATCACAATAACACAGATTGTCAGAGAAAAGTATTATCAGAATAAAATTAGGCTATTGATAACTTAGCCAAGGCCGCCTCCTTCCGAATTCTCATCTGAGTTATCAGACAATTTCTAAACACCCCCAATTACTCAAGGCTAAATGATCTAGATGTCCCAACCTTTAAAATAAAATAACAAATGTATCTCATTCCTCGCCTTAATAATTACAACTACACGTATTATTACAAGACACCACAGAAACACAGGTTATCAGACAAATTGAATACACACCCAAGTATACGAAAATGATGACCAAAGATATCCCAACCCCTGATACAAATTAACAGCAAGTCAAGTGTACAATTTGAATGGGTCTTCCATTTTCGGTATTTATTTTAAACTACCAACCCGCCCCGGCTTCGCCCTGGAACAGTTATGAATGCATTACGGTACGTGATTCTTTTTCGATGTCAATGAACTGCGACCTATATCCGCTTTACGTCTCGGCATGATGGGTTAAAATCACTGACTGGACTATTAATTATATTACTGTATCATGGAGATGCATGTGCAACGTATTCTTGTCAGACGTAATTTAAGAATGCCAAGGTGCATGAAACACAAATCCTCCCTCCGTCCAATCTTAACTTGAATGTGTATTTTGCGGGACGAAAAGTTCACATGCGAAATGAAGAAAAGCCGAGTTAGCTGCTGGCTGTATCTGGGGTAATAGGCTTGCCAGCTAGCTAGGCTGTAACTGGGGTGATAGGCTCGCCCCTAGCTAGCTCGTAAACTGTCGCATCAGCAATTGAATGGAGATTTTTGTAGAACGTTTCATGCTGAACAATTCTTACACGCATAGTATATTGATATTTTTAACGGTTTGCCCAGCGTAAGCTTAAAAAGCAAACGGACGCAAGGCTTCTTTCGACTTTTTCTCTGAAATCGTTACTGCTTGGCTTTCTTTGATCATAAATAAATTATTTTCTACAAAAATCTTCTTCAAGATATCATTTACAGAATGGTGAAAACCGCATCAAAATCCATCGAGTGGTTCTCGAGATTACCCGTGACATCCAAAAATCGGGGACTTTGTTTTATACTAAGTAGAGATAGTGATGCGTATGTGTGCCTTTTGATGTAGATTACGATGCTTATTGTTGCTTTAAGGGGTGGAAGAGCGAGGCCATCTGCCCCTCGGAACCCTGAAATATAGGCTACAAATTTTTGTTAGTTAAAAATTTTGTGGTGGATATGAAAATACGAAATCCGGGGGAGATAAAAAAATAGCATTCATAATTATTTCAAATCAAAAGAGAACATGTTATTCGAACAGAACACTTGCAAATTTAGAAAAAAAAGTGTGCCTTTTATACCAAGTAACGCGCAGCGTTAGGCCATTGAGCAAGCTATCTGCGGACTCAGTAGACACGGGTTCGAACCCCACCATCGGTCATCCTTGAAATGGTTTTCGTGGTTTCCGATTTTCAACTCCAAACAAATGCCAAGACGGTATCTTCTAATAGGCCTTCCAACTCCTTGCTCAGCTTCATTCATCTTCATCTCTGACGAAGAAACTCCTCTCATGAGGTTGGTGACAGGATGGGCATTCGACCGTAAAAACCCACCCGCCACATAAGACTTCCATCGCATCTCATCCCTGACTCCGATAAAACCGGGAATAATAAGGTGTTGGTATATAATATTTGTGAAGAATAAATTAACATTAATTAGACTCCCGTATGCATGTTGACTGACTGAGGAGCATTTTTCATAGAATCTAGCAAGGCAACACTGAGGATATGGCTTCTTACTTTTCTGCGCATTGAAGTCACCACCGAGACTTCCCCATTACAGTGACACTGCCGGAAGGTGTTCTTTGAAACAGGTTCCAAGAGGTGAAAAAACATTGACACTCGGTTGTGTTGAACCTTGTATCATTCGTCATCTCTGCAATTAGCTCGCGTACGAGACATGACTCAGTCTAGACGCAGGACTGGTGAGTTACGAGAGTAAACATTCGAGTACAACTGGAGTGGTTCATTCATAATTACGTTGTCAGTGACGTCATACGGGTAGGAGAGTACGTCCACCCATCCGGAGCAGACGAGTGTTCTCAGTAAACTGCCAGTATTACTAACAACACTCACCTGCCAGGGTAAGCACCACCTCTGACGCAGACATGCTTAACATACAAAGAAACTAAATGGAAGATGACTTGGCAATATAATGATGTCTGAGGCCGGAAACATCAAAGGAATTCACAAACATCTCCAAGGACTCCCCCAGAGGAATGTCAGGGAGAGCCAGTAGGATGGGTCGGAAATATTACTCGAAGACTCACGACTGAACATCAAAGAATAAAGATGATGATGATGATGATGATAATTCTTGTTTTAAGGGGCCTAACATCTAGGTTATCGGCCCCTAATGGTTTGGGTGATAGTGAAAGATGAGATTAGAATGAAAACTATAACTAATACTAACTGTATTGTATGTCTACCCCTTATTATTCCCGTTTTCCAACGGGGTCGGGGATGAGATGCGATGGAAGTCGTTGTGGCAATGGTTTTTACGGCCGGATGCCCTTCCTGACGCCAACCTCATGAGAGGAGTTAATGAGAGATGAAATGAATGATGGTGAATAAAACTGGGCAAGGATGAGGAAGGAAGCGGCCGTGGCCTGTCAGAAGGTACCGTCCCAGCATTTGCCTGGTGTTGAAAATGGGAAAATAACTAATACTAACTACAGACGTAAATACTAGAAGAAGAAATGGTAAACAAATAAAGGATAAGGCAAATGAAGGACAGGAAGAAGAAAAATGCCCTCAACCCTCGAAGAATGAGGATTGAGGAACTTGGAAGGAAGGGGGGCCATGAAAGGCAGATAGGATAGGGGAAAGGACCCTAAAGTCAGTGGAAAAGGGGAGAAAACTTATCCAGCTCAGGAATCTCTCGGGATCGTCAACTCCCGAACTCACCAGCCGTGAGCCCCTGAGGGTGTAGCAATATCCAGGGTGCACCAGAAGTGGTGGGGCTACATACACCCTGCCTCATTGAGGGCCTTGAGCAGAAGGCAGGAGATAACATGAGAAGAAAAGGAAGGCTGACCCCTCGCAGAAAGAGGGTATCAGGAAAGATGAGACAAGGGCCAATTAAGGTGGGAAAGGATTCCCTAGGCCTCGGATACCCTAATACCGTCGGTGTCGGAAAATAACAGATGACCAAGAGAGGCCGACAGGAAAGAAGACGGTTAGGAGCCCGGCACAAGTAAGTGAAAGCAATGCCAGACTCAGCTGTGGTCCCGTGGTCGCCAACCCACGTCCCCCTCGGGGGGACGAATGAAGAATAAAGAACGATGGAACAAATTCTGTTATGGGAAGTAGAATCGAGTGCAAGGACCCTCGTGAAAGTGAATCTCCCGATCCCGTTCAACATCTTGTGCAGATAATAAGAAATGTCCATTATATTAATGATAAGAATAAGAATAAGGGCGCCAAACGCTCCAAAACAATAAAATAGCAACGTAGTGAAAGTAGTCCATCAAATTTTTGCGCGGAGATATGGTTTTGTTGAGAAGGAAGTCCCATATTATAAATGCAGACCAGATCAGGTTCTGAACAATGACAAAGCCAAGATCGTACGGAATCCACTATAATAACTAAGGTTCGGATGCTTAAGACCTAAGGAAGTACAAAATATGCAAGCAAATATGCCATAAAAACTAACTAAATATGACCTAAAAACTAGCTAAATATGACCTAAAAACGGGAAAATGACCTAGGGATATTAAGCAAGTATTGGAGTAGTAACAAGATGTTCAGTAAAGAACATATAGCCTACTTTCTCCTAAATGCATGGGTATTGTTGTAACTCTTTGTCCTTTTCAAGGAGTATAATTGAATGTTGGTTGTAGTAGCTTGTTGAAATACAACGTGCTATAGGGATATTAAACATGAATATGAGGTGCCCGTTGCTAGTGCTACCTCTGTACCAAATTTCATTCCATTCGGTTTCACCGTGTTCGAATTAATAGGGGTAATCGATTTTGACACAAAGATGGCCGCCATCCGCAAACTATTAGGCTAATGACCTATTAGATTTGTCAAAGGATGCTTTCTCCATAAAGGTATGTTGTTGCAAAATTTGGTAGAGATCGGATGATTAGGTTAGTCGTAATTTGATTTAAGCTTTGAACATTTGTGTGGCCGCCATTACGTTTCCGTCAAGATGGCGGTGATATAAAACATGACTCTGAGGTGCCCTTTGCTAGTGCTACCTCTGTACCTAATTTCATTCCATTCGGTTTCACCGTGTTCGAATTAATAAGGGTAATCGATTTTGACACAAAGATGGCCGCCATCCGCAACCTATTAAGCTAATGACCTATTAGATTTGTCAAAGGATGCCTCCTTCATAAAGGTATGTTGTTGCAAAATTTGGTAGAGATCGGATGATTAGGTTAGTCGTAATTTGATTATAGCTTTGAACATTTGGGTGGCCGCCATTGCGTTTCCGTCAAGATGGCGGCGATATAAAACATGACACTGGGGTGCCCTTTGCTAGTGCTACCTCTGCACCAAATTTCATTCCATTCGGTTTCACCGTGTTCGAATTAATAGGGGTAATCGATTTTGACACAAAGATGGCCGCCATCCGCAAACTATTAGGCTAATAACCTATTAGATTTGTCAAGGGATGCTCCCTCCATTAAGGTATGTTGTTGAAAAATTTGGTAGAGATCGGATGATTAGGTTAGTCGTAATTTGATTTAAGCTTTGAACATTTGGGTGGCCGCCATTACGTTTCCGTCAAGATGGCGGCGATATAAAACATGACACTGGGGTGCCCTTTGCTAGTACTACCTCTGTACCAAATTTCGTTCCATTCGGTTTCACCGTGTTCGAATTAATAGGGGCAATCGATTTTCAAACAAAGATGGCCGCCATCCGCAAACTATTAGGCTGATGACCTATTAGTTTGGTCAGAGGATGCTTCCCCCATAAAGGTATGTTGTTGCAACATTTGGTAGAGATCGGATGATTAGGTTAGTCGTAATTTGATTTAAGCTTTGAACATTTGTGTGGCCGCCATTACGTTTCCGTCAAGATGGCGGCGATATAAAACATGACACTGAGGTGTCCTTTGCTAATGCTACCTTTGTACCGAATTTCGTTCAATATGCGCTCACCGTGTTCGAATTGATAGGGGGGGACAGACATTCAGAGTCCACACACTCACACACACACACACACACACACACACACACAGACACACACAGACTCACACACATACACACACACAGACAGACACACTTTTTTCGCCCTGTAGTGATCTCATAAGTCTACTTTCATTTTTTGCAAAAATCGAAAGTAGGCTAATAACGCGAAAATACAGCCGACACATTTAATCATGCAAACTATTAGAGCAACAATACCTATCGGACCCATCAAGGCCGAACTAGGCATAAGATAACTAAGAGTTTCCTTGTTTACTAACTGGTCTGAGCTAAATTTGTCTCCTGGGGTGGCATCTTACTCGATGAGACACGCAAACGAAAGCTGTTTTTCGGAATCAGGTCTTCTAAACCTGCAATCTGCCTGTTCCGGGAATGTAGAGAAGAATACATCTACTGCACCATTTTGCAAATCCCGTGTTTGAAACTCCAGCCAGATAGCATGTTTAGTAAAAATGCTCAATATATGCCCAATTAATGACTTTTCTTTTTCACTAGCATGAGCAAAATATGACAATAACCATAAAATTGGCCAAAATATGCATTTATATGTAAAATAAAACAAGATGTTCAGTAAAGAACATATAGCCTACTTTCTCCTAAATATATGAGTATAGTTATAACTCGTTGTTATTATCAAAGAGTATAATAGAATCATTCCTTGGTTGAAGACCTTAGAAACTATTTACCTCTACCAAACGCCACAACCTAGAAAAAAAACTACTACCATCATTGAAGAAAGATAGATAAGAAGTATCTCAAGAATGTTATGGATCTGGAGACATAATCGACCCGACTGACTGCGTGGCTCAGCGGTAACGTTCTCGCTTGCTGGGCACTAGGTTGCAGGTTCGTATCCTGGCGCAGTCAGCTGGCATTTGAGGGTGCACAAATGCGAGGGAGCCGTGTCAGTAGATTTACTGGCTCGTTAAAGATCCCCTTCGGGCCAAAATTCCGGCACCCCGGCGTATCTAAAAGCAGCAGTAGTTAAAAGGGACGTAAAACAAATAACGTTATTATTAATGTTATTATTACACTAGCAGAAGTACCCGTTCTTCGAACGGTGTTCGGTGTTAACACCAGACATAATAATAATAATAATAATAATAATAATAACAATGTTATTGGTGTTACATCCCTTTTAAGTAGGCTACTATTGCTTTTAGAGACGCACCAGACATTATCAATTGAGCTACTGTTGCAATGGTTAGCAGCTTGTAATTCCTTCATAAGTTTATCAGAACGAAGTTAATTTTCTGGGAATATCACACACACTGTTAATTTAAGGGCCTTATAATGTGGTTTTCGGAGATCCTTTATAGACTCGCGAATTTTTTGTCTCACATTGAGAAGTGCAACATATGCTTTGGTCGTCCTTCTAGGATAATTTTTATATTTCGCCTATTTTAGCATGTATTTTGAGAAGTTTTTCCCTATATCCACCCTTCTACTGTATGAAAAGTACGGTGAAGAGTTTTATAAATGATTGGTGTATTGACTCATGTTTACCATACCTAATTTTACGATGCACCACGCCTTATAGGCGTACATAAAGATACACAGAAAGACAGACAGACAATTCTATTGTCTACAACATATCACCCAGATATCCAAATATGGGTATATCTGCCATACAGTATCAAACAAAATCATCCTTACGATGAACCCGTATGTCGACAAAAGAAAGATTAGTTAAAATTTGCTCTCAAACTAAATTCACCTAACGTGTACTTCCTGACATGAAATAGAATTGAAAGTCTTGTAGATGAAACGCAATACACGTCCCATAAAAACTGACCCTCTACGTTGTGTTGGGTCCCCATACACAGGAAGACCTCTACCATAAATTATAAAAGCTTGTGGTGCATGAAAATTCAGGTTCTTTAGTCTCAAATGGCCCAAATTCCTAAAAGCCGCAAAAAATGCTGATTCAATTCAGGAATTTTTGAAAATAATGTTGTTGTTTGGAGATATAATATACCTTCTGTACTATATGTCGCACGTGAAAATTGCATGAAAAAATCCTAGATTACCCCTTGACCCCCTTAATTGCATTGGTGAATTATACAGTCTACGTTGGTTCCGTGATAACCTTATATTTGCAAACTTTCACAGAAATGTAATAAATGTAATAAATTGCTTCTTACTGAAATAGATGGAAAGTTGGATGCCACCCCTTGAGATAATGTTGTCATGGTTACGGATTTGCATTCCTTCATTAGTTTGTTAAATTAAATTTAATTAGTTTTCTGGGAATGTTTCAGAAACTGTTGGTTTAAGAGCCTTATAATGTAGTTTTCGAGGACCCTAGAGTTTTATTTCTGGCACCGAGGGGCTTTGTCTCGTCGTTGTACGCCATAATATAATACTACTAATAATAATATAATATAGGGATAGGAATATAATATACCTGCCATACCACACCCGCAGGTGTAAATCGCGTGAAAAAATTCTAGACTACCCCTTGACCCCCTTAAGCGCATTTTACATATTGATGAAATTTACAGCTTTATTTGGTTCCATAATAACCATCTAGCCGTTTGCAAACTTTCACACTGATGTAATTAATGGAATTGCATTGCGTCTTACAGCAATAGATGGACCTCTGAGAATCTGTTGCCATGGTTATCGGCTTGCATTCGTTCAGTAGTTTATTAAATTAAATTAGTTTTCTGGGAATATCTCAAAAACGGTTGGACGTAGGACCTTAAAATGTGTTTTTAGGGCCCCCGAATGTTATCTCTCACATTGAGGGGCTGAAAATGGGCTTTGTCTCGTCCTTCTACTCCTATTTCAGCATGTATTTTAAGGGGGTATGCCCCATTTTATGATAGGTACAGAAAAGAGATACATCAATGATTAGTGTCGTGCCTCTGATGGATATCTGTACCAAATTTTGCGTTGATACACCCAGCCGTTCTCGATTTATAAGGGAACAAAGTTGTCCACAATCAAACAAACAGACTGACAGACCAAAACATTATTTTCGCGCGCATCAATCATAAAACAGTCTGAAACGTGTAAATAACTCAAATTTCCGTAGAAATTCAGAAAAAAAAAACAGACAAATTTTCTATTTATATATGTAGAGATATACTGCACGGCTCGGTGTTGACAGTGTTTTATTGCACAAATTTAGGATTTACTCGCTAACCGTTGGAGATACACGAAAAGTGTTAAGGACCTTTTGGATAGAAAAATGAATGTTAAAGCTCATGTATGCCATCAAAAGGTTGCTATTTCTTAGCGTTCTCTTTTTATTTGAAATGGAAATATCAAATTTTGAAACCAAAGGGTGTAGTGACGTCATAAATGTGGGTTTTACTCGCTAACCGTTGGAGATAAACGAAAAGTGAAGCTCGTATGTACCGTCAAAAGTTTGCTATTTCTTAGCGTTCTCTTTTTATTTGATAAGGAAATATGAAGTTTTGATTAAAATGTGTAGTGACGTCACTAAAATGGTCGCCATTTTTAATAGTGCAAATTATCGAAATAAAATGTATCCTATATGTAAACCTGGTAAATCAGCTACATCCATGCAAAATTTCATTTAAATCGGACCAGTGGTTCTTGCGTTATTGAGTAGCACACAGACAGACAGACAGACAGACAGAAAGACAGACACACACCATCTCATGTTTAGCCTACTTCCGATTTTTGCAAAAAATGAAAGTAGACTTATGAGATCAACACAGGGCGAAAAAAGTGTGTCTGTCTGTGTGTGTGTATGTGTGTGTGTGAGTCTGTGTGTGTGTATGTGTGTGTGTGTGAGTCTGTGTGTGTGTGTGTGTGTGTGTGTGTGTGTGAGTGTGTACTCTGAATGTGTGTCCCCCCCTATCAAATCAAACACGGTGAATGCGAATTGAACGAAATTTGGTACAATGGTAGCACTAGCAAAGGACACCTCAGTGTCATGTTTTATATCGCCGCCATCTTTACTAAAACTGAATGGCGGCCACTCAAACGTTCAAAACGTAAAATCAAATAACGACTAACCAAATCATCCGATCTCTACCAAATTTGGTAACAACATACCTTCGTATAGGATGCGTCTTGTGACCAAACTACAAGGTCGTCCGCCATACCATTTCAGGATGGCGGCCGTGCGAATTATGCAAACTTTATAATCCATATCATGGGACCCACCAGTTCCGATTATCGAGCCGAGAATCGTTTTAACTGTTCTAAAGGAAGAGGCACGTTCGAAATTAAAAGTTTATTTTGTAATACTATAGTGCAGACGTGATTTTAAAAAGCTGAGCTGATTCAGTAATAAGACAAGATGGCAGCGGATATCTTGTGCCTGACTTATATTTCACTAATTTGAGTATTGCATGCAATATAGCGTACTGATACAAAATAAATAAACTTTGTATGAAATGCTTTATATATAAATAATATACTCCAGTGATGAAATCGTTTAGTATAAATCATTATTTGCTAACAAGTTCTATGTAAGTCATTTTATATAGAACAATATTCGTTGACACAATTAGCTCAGTGGTAGAGCGTTAGCCTATCGCTCAAATGCCTATGGTTCAAACCCGGGCAGAGCTAGGTTTTTTGCTTGAAATGTTATATGTTTATTGTTTTGTAATGACTCAGATGTTTTAAAATTAAGCGTTATATTGGGCATATTATGGTGTAAAATATATATTTAATTAAAACATAATTCGCCAGCAGATTTACTCGAGACATCTAGCTGCCAAAAAGGTAACTGCACGTCGACCTACTTATTAACTTCCAGATTGTATTGAAAAGTTTCTTCTTCTGGCCGCTAGAATGCACTCGCTCTGTTAGGATTATATTGTTCGATATTTCACCAATAGATGTCACGACTAGTCTACGTGGGGCTCCATTGATTACTATACCATTGGCATTCTATGCGCATCGAATTTGAAGAACGACAAGATGATACTACGATACATTTTTACTTTTTATTTTAAAGGGTTTGTAACAGCCTATTTTGCGTTACTTGAAATTGTTATTTGAAGTAAAGAACAAAACTATTTCACATAGTAGTTTGTATACACACGTCTCTGTAGGGTCATGGAAAGATTTGTTAATTCAATTAGGGTTTTCGATTCCCGGTCAAAGCATGTGAGATTTTCGAAGTGAAATGCCATGTCCTGTGGTTCGGATTCCACGTAAAAAGGAGGTCCCGTGGCTCATAATCACAAGATTCACGGTCACGTAAAACTACAATCTTACTTCCTTTTTTTTCAATTAGGGTTGTGAAAGCCATGCACAACCAGACGTGTAAAGACATGCCTCAACTCAAAGTTGGATGTTGCCCACGGCAGGTCGTATATGTAATAATAATAATAATAATGTTATTGGCTTTACATCCCTTTTAACTACTGCTGCTTTTAGAGACACCGGGGTGCCGGAATTTTGGCCCGAAGGGGATCTTTAACGTGCCAGTAAATGTACTGACACGGCTCCCTCACATTTGTGCACCCTCAAATGCCAGCTGACTGCGCCAGGATACGAACCTGCAACCTAGGGCCCAGCAAGCGAGAACGTTACCGCTGAGCCACGCAGCCAGTCCGGTCGATTATGTCTCCAGATCCATAACATTCTTGTTCAATGATGGTAGCAGTTTTTATCTAGGTTGTGGCGTTTGGTAGAGGTAAATCGATTCTAAGGTCTTCAACAAAGAATAGTTCTATTATAATCTTTGATAATAACGAGTTATAACTATACTCATACATTTAGGAGAAAGTAGGCTATATGTTCTTTACTGAACATCTTGTTATATATTAGTATAGCAGAAGTACCCGTCCTTCGAACGGTGTTATATATTAACACCAGACATTATCAATTGAGCTACTGTTGCAATGGTTAGCGGTTTTTCATTCCTTCATAAGTTTATCAGAACGAAGTTAGTTTTCAGGGAATACCACACTCACATTTAATTTAAGTGCCTTAAAATGAGGTTTTCGGAGACCCCTTATAGACTCGCGAATTTTGTGTCTCACATTGAGAAGCGCAACATATGCTTTGATCGTCCTTCTAGGATAATTTTTATATTTCGCCTATTTTAGCATGTATTTTGAGAAGTTTTTCCCTATATCCACCCTTCTACTGTTTGAAAAGTACGGTGAGGAGTTTTATAAATGATTGGTGTATTGACTCATGTTTACCATACCTAATTTTACGATGCACCACGCCTTATAGGCGTACATAAAGATACACAGAAAGACAGACAGACAATTCTATTGTCTACAACATATCACCCAGATATCCAAATATGGGTATATCTGCCATACAGTATCAAACAAAATCATCCTTACGATGAACCCGTATGTCGACAAAAGAAAGATTAGTTAAAATTTGCTCTCAAACTAAATTCACCTAACGTGTACTTCCTGACATGAAATAGAATTGAAAGTCTTGTAGATGAAACGCAATACACGTCCCATAAAAACTGACCCTCTACGTTGTGTTGGGTCCCCATACACAGGAAGACCTCTACCATAAATTATAAAAGCTTGTGGTGCATGAAAATTCAGGTTCTTTAGTCTCAAATGGCCCAAATTCCTAAAAGCCGCAAAAAATGCTGATTCAATTCAGGAATTTTTGAAAATAATGTTGTTGTTTGGAGATATAATATACCTTCTGTACTATATGTCGCACGTGAAAATTGCATGAAAAAATCCTAGATTACCCCTTGACCCCCTTAATTGCATTGGTGAATTATACAGTCTACGTTGGTTCCGTGATAACCTTATATTTGCAAACTTTCACAGAAATGTAATAAATGTAATAAATTGCTTCTTACTGAAATAGATGGAAAGTTGGATGCCACCCCTTGAGATAATGTTGTCATGGTTACGGATTTGCATTCCTTCATTAGTTTGTTAAATTTAATTTAATTAGTTTTCTGGGAATGTTTCAGAAACTGTTGGTTTAAGAGCCTTATAATGTAGTTTTCGAGGACCCTAGAGTTTTATTTCTGGCACCGAGGGGCTTTGTCTCGTCGTTGTACGCCATAATATAATACTACTAATAATAATATAATATAGGGATAGGAATATAATAGACCTGCCATACCACACCCGGAGGTGTAAATCGCGTGAAAAAATTCTACTGTACCCCTTGACCCCCTTAAGCGCATTATACGTATTGATGAATTCTACAGCTTAATTTGGTTCCGTGTTAACCTTCTAGCCGTTTGCAAACTTTCACACCAATGTAATTAATGGAATTGCATTGCGTCCTACAGCAATAGATGGACCTCTGAGAATCTGTTGCCATGGTTACCGGCTTGTATTCGTTCATTAGTTTATTAAATGAAATTAGTTTTCTGGGAATATCTCAAAAACGGTTGGTTTTAGGGCCTTAAAATGTGGATTCCGGGGACCCTTCAGGGCCCCCGAGTTTTGTCACTCACATCGAGGGGATGAAAATGATTTTTGTCTCGTCCTTCTACTCCTATTTCAGCATGCATTTTAAGGGGGTAGGCCCCCTTTTATGAGAGGTACGGAGAAGGGTTACATCAATGATTAGTGTCGTGCCTCTGATGGATATCTGTACCAAATTTTACGTTGATACACCCAGCCGTTCTCGAGTTATAAGGGAACAAATTTGTCCACAGACAATCAAACAAACAGACAGACCAAAACATTATTTTCGCGCGCATCTATCATAAAACTGTCTGAAACGTGTAAATAACTCAAATTTCCGTAGAAAATCAGAAAAAAAACAGACAAATTTTCTATTTATATATATATATATATATATATATATATATATATATAGAGAGAGAGAGAGAGAGAGATAGATAGATATACTGCACCGCTCGGTGTTGACCGTGTTTTATTGCACAAATTTAGGTTATACTCGCTAACCGTCGCAGATACACGAAAAGTGATAAGAAACTTTTGGATAGAAAATTAAATGCTAAAGCTCGTGTATACCATCAAAAGTTTGCTATTTCTTAGCGTTCTCTTTTTATTTGAAATGGAAATATGAAATTTTGAAACCAAAGGGTGTAGTGACGTCACAAAAGTAGGTTTTACTCGCTAACCGTTGGAGATACACGAAAAGTGATAAGGACCCTTCGGATAGGAAATTAAATTTCAAAGCTCGTACGTGCCATCAAAAGTTTGCTATTTCCTACCGTTCTCTTTATTTGATATGGAAATATGAAATTTTGAAACCAAAGGGTGTAGTGACGTCACTAAAATGGTCGCCATTTCTTAATAGTGCAAAATATCGAAATTAAAAGTATCCTATATGTAAACCTGGTATTTCAGCTACATCCATGAAAAATTTCATTTAAATCGGACCAGTGGTTCTTGCGTTATTAGGTAACAGACAGACAGACAGACAGACAGAAAGACAGACACACACCATCTCATTTTTATATATTACAAGCTGTACCCGGCATGCGTTGCAATGCCAATCAAAGAAGGTGTTGGCGTTGAAATTCTGTTTCTTGAAGTGATTTTGGATGCACAACATGTTAACTGCCTCTAAGCTATCATAAAATGGATTTTCTAATTTAGAACCATTCGAGGGAGCGTGCACAACAACTTTCAAAAAGTTTCGTCGCTGTCACTCATTTGTTGAATCTAATCGTACGCTACCTATTGTGAAATGGATTTACTAAGTCGAAACCCTTCCCTGGCGTGTACACAATGACTCATCAATGATTCATCGCAATCGGATGAATGGTATATGCACGTATAGGGGTTTTTGTTTAAACGATTCGTGCGCTGTCACTCATTTGTTGAATCTACTCGTGCGCTACCTATTGAGGAATGTATTACTAAGTCGAAGCCCTTCCCTGGCGTGTACACAATAACTCATCAAGGTTTCATCGCAATCGAAGAATGTTATATGAACGCAATAGGGAATTTTGTTGAAACGCTTCGCGCGTCGTCACCCATTTGTTGCATCTACTCTTGCGCTACTTATTGTGAAATGGATTTACTAAGTCCCCTTCCCTGGCGGGTACAAAATAACTGATCAATGTTTCATCGCAATCGGATGAATAGTATATGAACGCATACCTGATTTTGTTTAAACGATTCGCACTCCGTCACTCATTTGTTGAATCTACTCGTGCGCTACCTACTGTAAAATGTATTTACTAAGTTAGAAACCGTCACGTAAGTGTCCACAACATCTCACCCAAGTTTCATCGCTATCGTCGTTCATTTGTCGAATCTACTCGTGTGCTACCTACTGTGAAATGTATTTACTAACCCAGAATCCTTCCTTGGAGTGTCAACCATATTTCACCCAAGTTTCACCGCTAACGGCAGAATGGTATATGACCTTATACGGGACTTTGTTGAAACGCTTCGCGCGTCGTCCCTCATTTGTTGAATCAAATTGTGCGCTGCATATTGTATAGGGGATTTACTAAGCCAGAAATTTTCCATGACGTGTACACAACATCTCACCCAAGTTTCATAGGTACGGACGAATGGTACATGTATGCATACGGGACTTGGTTGAAACGCTTCGCGTGTCGTCGCTCATTTGTTGATTCTACTCTTGCGCTACATATTGTAATATGGATGTACTCAGCCAGAAACCTTCCCTGGAGTGTACACAACATCTCACCCAAGTAGTGGAGTGGTGGTGCTTCTAACTCACTCCAGAACCCCCCTTGCTCTACTACTAAGCCTCAGCCATGTTAAATATCTCTCGAACGCATGGTCCGATTTTGACAAATGAGGTATCGTTGAACTCGGGATGACGTTATCTTTGCTATGGACTATTCGTTATATTTTTCAAATTTTTTTTGAAGATTTTTGTTTTTGAAACTAGGTGATAGTTTGAAAACTAAACATGATAGAACGTTGTGCCATAGCTCAAACGAATGGTCTTTATGCCCTTTATTTTCTATAATGAAACTTTTTTACTTTTATGTTTTTTTTGAAAACACTCGAATTTTGAAAATCCTATATTTTGGAAACTATGAACTCTACAAAAAAGTTTGTTTGACGTAAATGAATGATCCCTACCCCCTCTACCCCCAAAATAAATTTCAAGTCTCTAGGATGAAAACCTGTAGGTAGTAGTGTGGTAAGGGGGAGCTGCTTCCAAAAGCAAGTTGTGAGACCCTGCGACCTTGGAATGGAAGGAGCCATGCTAGGAGGGCGTGCTTGGATTCGTTTTTTTCGTCTCGTTGTGCTCTTTACGGGAATGTAGGTGTCGAAAAGGTGAAAATTTGGAAACACGGTCTTTTTGGGGTAAAACCGTGATTTTGAACTTTTTGCTATATCTCGCGAACCAATCATGCTAGAGGCATGAACGAGGGGTCCAAGGACTCGGGCTGACGTCCTCTTTGCTATGGACCACACGTTATATTTTAAAAAAAAAATTGGAAACTCGATTTTGGGGTAAACACGTGTTTTTTATGATTTTTGCTGATATGTCACGAACCAATAACGCTAGAGACGTGTACGAGGTGTCCTAGGACTCGGGCTAACGCCCCCTTTCAAATGTGGTAGATATTTTTTTCCAAAAAATAATTCACAAAGGGCCTAACGCCGTACATGTTGAAAAAAAAATCTTTACCGTTACCTGTTTATAATGTTTATGAAGCGTCGTGGTTGAGAGAGACGATACGGCTGGGTGTGTGTGTTTCAATGAACCTGTCGCTGACCACGGTGGCCGTGTTCAATAGATCAATTGATACTTCGACGGATCGGTGTATGACAGAGCGAGCGTGCGTTTTCACACATTTTACCTTTAACGTGTAAACGGTGATGAGAACTTGATTCTATGTTGGTCGAAGCGAGTACAGAAAACCAACTTACAGGAGGTGAAGGTCAATTGAGCTTATTGGAAGGCTCCGGTCTGACTTGACAACAGGTGCAATGGAAAAAATGACCATGATGCTTGAAGGTGAAATAATCTGACCATCGTGGTGGCAGGGGAGTGTGAAAGGCATGCACACACATGTGTGAAACCACATGTATGCTAAACCAGTGACATCCTGTTTTGCTTTGTACGTGACAAAATGCAAGTTCATGTGAAATTTGATCCGGCACAGGTGTTCGCCTGGGACGTTAGCTGTCCACGTGCACGATAAGAGAATGTTCAAAGCGTGGGAATCGCTGAATCAGTAAAAAGTATGATGCAACTTGTCGGAATGATGTCACAACCAATAGATAGGCAAGAGCTGCAAACAGCAGTGGTGGGAGGTGAAGGGAGGGAGAGGGGAGGGGGTGATGTATGAGAGAACACAGGAGGAAAGGGAAAGACAAACATGTATGAACATGCATGAAGCGCGGAGCGCTGTACACATAGAGCTATAGGTGGTGTACAACATGGGTGAATAAATAAAAAGTACACAGGTTCACACAACATGTCATTTATTGATCCAGGAATTAAACGTAGAGTTAAACCCTAACCATTTGACGTAGAGTTTATTTCCTTTTTGTTTCAACACTTTTTCCACAAGATAATGCTGAGGAAATGCTGTTTTCTGAAGTTCATGGAGATAAAATCTACCTTTTATGGGTTGATGGTTGAGGTCCTCGAGTAAATAGGTGACTGGAGTGTCCAAGTTGACTCGACGAATTCGAAATAGTTCAGTCCCCCACTGAGGCGTGTAGCCCTTATTGAACGCAGACTTAAATTTGCTCACACGAACAAAATCCCCAATGTTCAGTCGGTGACGTTTAGGATCAGCTGTTTTTATGGGGTTAAACAGTTTATCCAATCGCTGAATATTTTTAGTTACGAGACGTGGCTTGGTCCCAATCGTTCTATGTTTGGTGTCATTGTAACGTGTCACTAGCTCAGGTAACATGTCCAACCAGCGATAACTGCCCTGAGCGGTAAACGCTTTCCACATATGGGTTTTCAATGTTCGGTTGAACCGCTCGACCACACTGGCTTTCAGATTGCTGTACGTGGTGTAATGGTGAATATCCTTAGATTTGAGAAAACTGGAGAAGTTCTTGTTGAAAAATTCTTTCCCCTGGTCGGTTTGTAGCAGCTGAGGTTGACGTTGGGAGTGTTGAATAATATGTTGAAAGGCCTTAGTGACTAGTGGGTCAGACTTTCGACGCACAGGTTCAACAAAGGCCATTTTGGAATAGACATCAATGACGGTCAACATATAGCGTACACCGTCGTTAACGCCAGCATAGGGTATCATTTCAACCAAGTCAGCCTGCCAAAGTTCATCCACACCTCGTGAAATCACCTTGAGTCGCGGATAGTGACGCCTAGCTGGGCGATGCAACTCGTGAGCAATACCCATTTTAATGGGTGAGGGCTTAAACAATAATTTTGGCATTTCGAAGTTCTTGTTCAATTTCTTGAATTTCCCAATCGTGACCGGTATGGCCAGCTTGACGTGAAGCATGCAACAACTGTAGCCGCTGGACAAGCTTATTGGGATTGTGCCAGTAGGTAACATCCACAAGGGGTTTTAATGGTTTAAAAGTCACTCCCGAAGCGGATGCTTTACGACGAGTACTTTGACTGGTGGGAAACATTTTTGCAATGATGGTTTTATATTTTTGAGATATATTGGCATTCACTTGTTGCGTGGGATCATACTGTCTTTTGTGAGCATGGGTATCCAATAAAATGGATTTATATTTGTCAAGGTCCTCTGACGTATAATCATGGGAAGAGGGGGTCCGAGAAAAGAGCAGCTTTAACAGTCCTGGCGTTAATTTATAGTTGATGTTTTTAATGACAGCTTTAGTACGAGCAAATTTAATGGATGAATCGCCAATTTTAAAACTATCATTCTCATAGCGAACACCATACGTGGTATCTGTGTTTCCAATAAATAGATCGGTGAAATAGGGTTCCAATGTTGATCCATAATATTTTATTAAAATGGTTTTCAGTTGAGCTTTATGTTGAGGGGTGGCCAAGAGTTGTGAAAACGGAGACGCTCTGGAAGGGCAAGGTGTTTCGACCATGGCCAAGGATTTCTTTTTTCTCAAAAACTCTGCAAGGGGTGCAGCCTTTTTTTGAGGCGTAAACACTTGTTCCTCCTCATCCTCAACTTCACTAACACTAGTCAAATCTTCCTGTTCCTCTTCCTCTTCCTCAGGGTCCTCGTGCAGCGTCTGCGTGGCTTGTGAAACGGTGGGTAGCGTTTCAGATGGCTTGAAAGAGGGTTTCAACATGGCTTTTAGTGGAGGTGCTAAATGTTGCTGAATAAACAAAGCATGATTGGCACGTGATTGTTTCAATTGACGAAACTTTCGGCGAATAGTATGTTTTGCTTTAATAATATGCTTTTTCAATTGACTCTCTGCTAACGCCATGGTGTCTTGACAAATGACTTGATGGGGAATGAGACAGGGCCTTAAATAGCAATAAAATGATCAAACCCTAAGCGATACCGTCCTTGGTTGAGTTCACTTTGTTTGTCAATCACTAAACAGGCATGACGTTGAGTGTTCCAGCACTTGGCACACAATTCTGTAAACATTTGAAAGGTCATATCCGGATTCACATGTTCATTATAAATGTGACGACTGTTCCTCTCGTCCTGGCGAAATAAAACAATGACATTGGCATTGTCACGAATCAACTGTTTGGACATTTTAGAATACGTTTGCCCAAGATAGAAGCAATCGATATGTTTGTGTCGACCCATGCTGAAATAGCTTTGAATGATGCCTTGACGTTCAGTGGATACATCATCGAAAATCATGAGTGAATCAGGCTTTACCTCATCCGGTGAAATCACATTTTCTTGCATGGAAAATGTAAAATAACCCATATTCTCTTTTTGTAATCCAGACATGACTTGATCCAGAAACACGTAGAGGGGTTGGTAGAGAGATTTTGCAAAAATATAAATATTTTGAAAACGCAGACCATTGGGCGCTGTAATGAGCGTTAGCAAAAGATTTGTCTTTCCACAGCCGGAAGGCCCCACAATGATGCAGCGAATGGAAGATGGAAACAGTGAACCATGGCGTTGTTCACGTGATGTGGGACAGAGATGGGAAACCATGTCCCCCACGGGGAATGACTCTTGCTGCTTAATAATCTTCATGTCAACTAAGGCTTAGACAGGCTAGCCGGCTGTCTATATACAGGACACCGAACCTTGTCATAGAAACAGTAGACTGCTACTACAGGTTGACGATGGATGTCTTTGGACGTGCGTTGATGGCCAAAGCTAGGCCTGTCCCCATACATGATCCTAAACAGGAAACAGATCCTGCTAATAAACACTATGTGGATAGGTCAGTAGTGCCACGCACAAAACAGGGAGATTATAACTTTAAGGGAAAGCGGTTAACCCATGTAAAACATCCTCAAGTGTCTACAGACGTTACTACGAAAAAGTATGTGGATAACAAAGTGTATGAGTTTTATGACAAAGTGCCACAGCTTATGGTGAATGGCTATAGCGCTAATCACCATCGGATTATTCACGTGAAAGACCCACAAGACGAAGACGATGTTTGTACCAAGCGTTACGTGACCCATGAAATGAAAAGGCTTTATAAATTTATCCCATCTGTGTTTTTAGTGTATCTGACAAATGAAAAACCTTTGAATGAGAGAAACCATTTACCGCTAGTCCATGATCAGCACTTGACCTATGTGCTTGCTTCAGGATTAAGCCACTATCGATTACACTATGATGGAACCATTCACATCAAATATGCCATACCTGATGAGAACCATTTACAAATAAAGATAAATGGTCATAGAATGTTGCTTCATAACCATGAAATGGTCAATGCAGGGGACGAATTATCCTTTTATCTCATGTTGACATGGGATGAAAAGCAAGCGGGAAAAACCATAAACGACTTCCCACTTTATGTGGAATTGGAATATACAGCCATGAAATAACCATCTGACGTTAGTTGTGATTTAAACTTTCTTGTGAAAGGTTGTTGGTCATTATCATCATGGTGAAACAAAGGTATGCAGTGAGAAAGACTAAAAAAAGGACTTTGTCCTTGGCAAAGCCTGGGCTTACAACATTCGAGGACAAGCCCTTGCGAAAGAAAAAAAGAAAAAATAATGTATTGACCATAAGGAAAGCCCTTCGAGCAGCACAGAGACAGGTTATTCCAAAACGTCGGCGACAGGTTTCAAACCAAGGGCGAGTGATTCCCGTCCCAAAACGAGCGGGATTTTTACCTGCATTATTTGCCGGGTTGGCTGCTCTAGGTTCACTTTTGGGCGGTGCCAGTGCAGTGGCGAAAACCATTAAAGCCGCGCAGCAGGGCAAGCAACAACTCAAAGAAAGTCAGCGACATAATGAAACGATGGAAGCGATTGCCATGGGGGCTAGAAATGCCAATTTAAAGCCAGCCTTTTATCAACAAGGATTTGGGATTTCACCATTTCGAAATATTAAAAAAAAAAAAATTTAACCTCAGCCATAGCAAGACATGCCCTGACGCATCAACAAGTGGAAAGCTATGCTAAACAACTAAAGCTTTCTCATTTTCGAGGTGTGTTTATGCGAAACCAATTACCCCCACGACCCTGGAAACAGGAATGTGCTGTTGTCAATTTGGATGATCACCGAGGACCAGGAACGCATTATGTAGCTTATGTCAAAGAGGGATCCATGGTATGGTACTTTGACAGTTTTGGGAATTTGCCCCCGCCCATGGAACTAGTGACCTATTTTGGAAACAGGATCAAGATATATTATAATGTGAAACGTGAGCAAACGTTTAACAGCCAACAGTGTGGACGTTTGTGTTTAATTTTTTTATATAAGACGCAGCATAAGCAAAAACGCCACCAGTATGTCGGCAGAAAGTAAAACGTTTACAGTGCATGGACGTGGACCTGAAGTCAGCCTAGACTTTTACCAGCCTATCGAATTGAGTGAAAAACCCTATGGTTTAGGACTTGTTTCTCTTGAAACGTACAATCGAATATACAACATACGTGAAAATGTGAACAACAAGTTTTACTATGATGATTCTGTGCTCACCCTGAACTCTGGTGGATACACGATCGATGATATTTATGAACACATTTATGTGGTGTTGATCAATCAATATGGTTTAAAGTCATTTCTCGACGGAACGCACAAGTTTGAACTTGTAGGCAATACCAACACTCATCGCTGCAGTATTTTCTCTACCTTCAACATTGACTTTAAAACACACCCCGATTCCATTGGCCCATTACTAGGATTTAAACCACGTGTGTTGGAGTCCAACAAAAAACATGAATCAGACCATGAAGTGAAATTCATTGAGGACCATCATGTGTCGGTGACGTGTAATATTATTAGCCAAGTGTACACCAATCAGGAACCATCGCATTCACTTTATGACTTTATTGTGACATCACCCAATGGCTATATTATTCGTGAAAACCCTCCAGTGGTGCTTTTTCATGCTGTGGCTGTTGATAGTATTAGTAATATAACATTAAGACTGATCAATAGAGATCAACAACTCATTGATCTAGATTCTACCACACCAGTGACTTACAAGTTGGTGCTAAAACCACTATGAAGTTTGTGTATAAAGCAACAACACCGTCTAGGAATGGTGTTAGTTGTTTGCCACGTGAATACACGTTAACATCTCAGAACAAGCAGATTTTACAGCATTTGGGTTACCACGTCAACCCTCATGATGAATTCTATCCTAGAGATAGCGAACCGCATCGAGGAGCAACCAGGAGTGGTAAGAATTGATCTCCATTCCTATCAAGCTCAAACACCTGGACTCAATAACAATGATGAAATTCAATTTGTTATCAACAACCAAGATATTTACACCCTACCGCATGAAAGTGTCATTCAGATTGAAGGTCGGCTCACCAAAGCCGATGGCTCTACACCTACCACATCCAAGTTGGCCAACCATGGTTTAGCCTTTCTGTTTTCTGAAGTGCGGTATGTCATTAACGATATCGTGGTGGATAGCACTCGAAATGTGGGCATTTCCAGTGTCATGAAACTATACCCCTCTTATAGTGAGGAAGAAGGTAAAACACTTTGCATGGCAGGTTGGTGTCCTGACTCGACCAATGACTGGATGGTACACACCGATGGAACCTTTACTGGATATTTACCTCTTAAACTGATTCTAGGCTTTGCCGAAGATCACCAACGCATTGTGGTCAACGCAAGGCAAGTGCTTTATCTGGTGAGAGACAGGAGTGATAATAATGCACTCAAGGGAGCCGACAATGCCCCCATCGATTCAAAAGTTCAACTACAACGCTTGCTATGGAAAGTGCCTCATGTGACCCTTAACGATAGCAAAAAACTGGACATACTCAAAATGGTAAAGAGAGATATGCCTCTACCCATGGAATTTAGAAGCTGGGCACTCCATGAGTATCCGCTATTGCCCACCACCAACACACACAGTTGGTCTGTAAAAACAGCTCGCTATACAGAGAGACCTCTCTACCTGATTGTGGGTTTTCAAACGAATCGCAAGTATCAACAAACCAAAGATGCCACGCAATTTGATCACCTGCAATTGAGAAATGCACGTCTTTTCCTCAACGGAGCTGTGTTTCCCTATGAAGGACTGGATTTGGATTTTTCAAAAAATAAATTTGGCCCCCTGTACGACTTGTTTTCTAAATTTCGATGGTCGTATTATCAAAAAGAGAACGGCCCCATGCTACTACCCCAAGCGTTTAAGGCAAGAGCGCCACTGATTGTCTTTGACTGTTCTTACCTGGAAGAGTCTGTCAAGCCATCCAATATCGACATTCGACTAGATTTTGAAACGCATGACAATGTACCAGCCAATACGACGGCCTACTGTCTGATTATTCATCACAAACAAGTCAACTATTATCCACTATCCAACCAAGTGACGAGTGTATAAATAACAGGTCATCCCACGTCAAGCCACTCAGTCATGTCTTGCTTTAAAGCCTCAAGAGACGTCACATCCATGAATTTAAACTCTGAGGAACAACGTTTCAAGACGTTTGCCACGTGGCCAGTGCCTTTCATAAACCCTCAAGCCTTGGCGGCTGCTGGATTCTACTATTTAAAAACAAGAGATGAAGTGAAATGTGCCTTTTGTCCCATCATCATAGACCAATGGCAGGAGGGCGATGAACCCATGCAGGAACATCAGCGCTGGTCACCCACCTGCCCCTACCTGTGTAGAATGAAAGTGGGAAATATACCCTGTCATTCAAGCTATCCCTCACTTGTGTCTCTGGGTGATGAAAATAAAACAAGTTACGATACATGTGGGCCGTATGGTATCCATGGTGCTTCGGTGAGCAGCTCACCATCAAAAACGTCTAGTTTAGAGACATTGGGACATCATCGGTGTTATGGACGTTACAAACACAAGAGACTATATTGTTGTATCAGTTGCTATCGTCCTTATCCCAAAATGACAAAGGCCTGTAAGACGTGTAATGATAATAAAATGATGTAATTCTTAAATTCTTATTTTTTTGCATGCCCCCACTGTCCTACCCTAACCTTCTTTTTTGGAACTAGCATGGCAGGTAAGTCCATGCCATGATCACACCTGATCGTCCGTCAGTCGTCAGTTGAACTTGGTCCAGACAAGCGTCAACATGTTGCGCACACTCATTGTGGATTGCCAAGGGTTTAAAATTGGTGACAACAAATTTATATTTAAACAAGTGGCCGTGATCGATTGTACCACGTTTTGGATATCACAAGCTACGCATTTGCTATTTAAACCACCCCATGCTTTTGATTTGTTGTGTGAAAAAGACCGTAAACAAACCCAGTGGATTGAAAATCATAGGCAACTAGACTGGAATCAGGGAACCATTTCCTATAAATATTTGGATGTGGTTATGAAAGCACACTTGTCCTCGGCCAATGTGGTATTTGTGAAAGGTAATGAAAAACGTCAATGGTTGCAACCATTTTTGGCGTCTTACTGCCAATGTATCGACCTCATGGAGTTGGGCTGCCCCTCCCTGCAAACGCTCATGGATACTTGTTCCTGTGGCAACATTACCCATACAGCCCTATCGCATGCGTGGCATCTCTTTCATTGGTTAACCACTCATGCCTGCTGGGAGTTGTTGAACAAAATTATAACTCAAGATTTACCTGTGAATGACGTCAGTGAGATTTCTACAAGCGACGTGTAAACATCTACAGCACGTGATACCATGGAGAAAGGCAATGCTACGGACAAAGCCATCGGCAAGTTCTTTGTGTGCAAAAAGAAACTAGACAGTTTTACCAAAGAGGAACTCTTGGCGCTGCCCAAGTCGTTCATTTATTATGTGGCTGCCAACGCGGTCAAAGAAATCTGGCAACATGTACCAAAATCATGGACTCAAGATCCTGTGTTGAGTGAATTGCAACCCTGTACGGATTACGATCACCATAAGCAAGTGGCCGTGGCAAAAATACCGTCTATGCGTCAGTGTGCGACTTGCCAGCTAGTGAAACTGTATCACGGTCATAAAAGTCCATGTAAAGACTTTGTTGAATCATTCCACGGGTGTCATGGCGAGAAAAAGCAACAACAACAACAACAAACACAAACATCGTCCACAGAGGAGGAGGAAGACCAAACCTTTTTACCATCAATGGAAAAGGATATGCCAGACCTGTACTGGCAATGGCATCATTGACAAAGTGATTCAATACTTACCTTTCGAAATCCATCTTCCAGGTTATCGTTTTTGCGGCCCTGGAACTCGTCTCGAAAAACGTTTACAACGTGGTGATGTACCCATTAATCTTTTGGATCAAGCATGCAAGGAACATGACCTTTCTTATCGCCATAGTCATCCTGGTTTAAGACATGTGGCAGATAAATTGTTATTAAAGAAAGCTAAACAACGTTTCACATCCAGTGATGCCTCAGTGGGTGAAAGGATGGCAGCCCTGATTGTCATGAGTGCTATGAAAGGAAAGTTGATAATGCATGGACATAAACATTGAGGAGTGAGGAATTGGGATTTGTTTGTATTCTATTTTTCTTTTATCAATTCACTATGACTATGAAATAAAAACAAAAGTTTTCCAGAGCACGATGTTTTGTTATTTTTAATTTTAAGAAATCGTGATGTTGATGGCTGATTTTTTCATTTTACATATTTCACACATGATGAATTCCACACACTGTCATTAATCATTTTGCAATTTACAGTTTTTGAAAACGTTCGTTTCAAGTTTAACGTTTTTGATGATATGGATTTTTCCATTTTGCTGATGACACATTTTAAACAATGTCTGTTTGAAGTTTTTGAATTTTCAAATTTCACACATGGCCATTTCCAGTTTTTAAAAATGTCCGTTTTAAGTTTTGCTGTTTTGGTGATATGGAAACATGGAATTTCCATTTTGCTGTTTTCATATTTTTTCCATTTGGTGTATGTCGAAAGTTGAGATTTGACAATGATGTTGATGCAAGTGCTTGACCTTGATAATACTGCAATGTGTTGATGTGTGTTTGGAGAAACGTCGAGGTCTACGACTACTGCAGGTAAGACTGTTTTTACAAAAATAATGTCTATTGACTGCCACATTTCAATGAAAAAACGAAACTATTGAAAACAAAATGAGTATATAAGTGACCATTTACCCCCCACCCTACCTCATCGTGTTTGCTCTGGTCAATCATACACACCAGTTTTCTCTCTCCACTCATACATTCACACCTGTCTTTGGGAACAAACACAACCACTTTATTTATTCCCAAAAGCACATTCTCGACATGCACACTCATCCCAAAAGAACTTTTTAGTTTATCATTTACATTACGAAAAATAATTAAATACTAGTTATTAAAGTTACTAAAAATCTTACTTATTTCATATTTACAAAAAAACTCAACTTTGTACAGCGTTAAAAGAATCAGACTATTTACCAATCAAAAAAATTAAAAAAAATAAGGTTGCATAGAACTTTTTAAAGAGCAAAAGGTCCAAGTGAATTGTCACTATTTACAAAATCTACTATTTACAATGACAGAAACCAATATTTACAAAATTCTAAATCTACAAGTTACAAAAAGCCATGTCCCATAAACGATTAAACAGTGAAATCACACCTCCTCCTCGTTGCGATCATAACCCCAGGGCAGGCTAGTGAGCAGGTCATCAGCCCACACACGCTTGTTATCCATGGAGGCGAGGGTGCGTTTTCTCTGTTCCACAAGATACAAATGATGGTTGCTGGATTGTATCCTGCACTGTGTATGAGACATAGCTTTGCCAGTGCGTAAAACCGCTAAGTAATCGTCTACACGTAGCGATTTTACCACTGCTCTACCTACACCTTTTGCTCTTTTGGCTTCCTTAGAGTCGAGTGTGCGATAAGCATACATTTTCGAAGCCAAACCTACGAATTCCGTCATAATGGAATCACCGCATTCATCTTTTAAAACCCCCATTTCCTTCTTGTTCTTTATGGGCAGCTGAAACACGTTGTCAGCACTATAGCAAGAAGTGTCGAACCAGTCACTATGTTGCCTCATGACGTCATAGGGGTTGCAGTGGCGAATGTGGTAAATGAATGAGTCCGTGTCCATATACAAAAGAGAGACGTCCTCAAAATAGCGTTTGGCAAACTCATAGTGGAATCGATACATGACCGATTTAGAAAAGTCTAAAATGACTTGACCCAAGTAAATGGGCTTATCCATGGTCACGCTGGTCTTACTCATTTCAATAGTAGCCAAATCCTCATCGATAATTTTGATCGATTTGAAATTTGGCTTGGCAATGTACCGCCGGGCACCCCACTGCCCCTCCCAGACATTCACCAATTTAATGTCACGGTATTTGCGGACATTCTCCATGGACTTGCCATAGATGCAGTTGTTCATTAATTTAAAAAAATTAATTTCAAACTGCTGTGTTGCCATTTGTCGGTGCTCTGTGTTGAGTCGCATGTATGGCTCAAGCCATGCTTTTTGAGCAAAAGAAATACCCCTGTGGACTTTCTTCAACACTAAGCCTTGGGCGAGGCATTGCACCAACATTTGGATATGTAGCACATACCGATTTTTGTTGTAAAGTGTGCCCATGAGTTTTTCAGTTTTCACTTTACTGTCAGGGGGAACCATTTGCTCAAGGCAGAATGGGAAATCGGCATGTTCATCATACAAGGATGAGGGATATTCAATATCCACTTCTAGCACATATCCACGGCCTGTTTCTTGGCTAGCCATGTTCACATCAAATTCTGACACTTGTTTGTCTGTCAGCCAAGCAAACTTCCCATAGGGCAAAGGCTGACTCATGGCGTAACCGTACAAATTATTCACGTCATAGTACATTAAGTACGATTCTGGTTTGTCTGGTGAATAATCAGGCATGTAGACATTGTTCGCTTCAGCATGGCGCTGGTTAAGTGACACAAAGCCGCCACGAATGCCCTTTTCAAAAAATAGAACCATGTCTACATCAGTGAGTAAATCCAATTCCACTTGAGTGTATTTCAAAGCGGCATCAAACGAGAGCCCAGGACTCGTATAATAGTGAGCCGGGTCAAGACCGTAAATGTGTTGACACAAGTTACGGAATTTTTCAAACACATCAGTGAGCAGCAATACATCCAGTTTTAGGTAATGCAAAGCATATTCACTTAGCGTGTTCATGCCAAACACTCGCCAAACTTGACATGCATGTGCATAGTCTTCATCGGAAACGGTACTGCGTGTTAGTTTCGAGTAAAATTTCTCTTGTGGTGGGAGTTTTCTTTGCTTTAACACGTCCCAGCTATTGCAGAAATCATACGGGAATATACCTTTCCGAATGCACAATTGAAATTGCTCAGGATCATTAAAATGCATTCTAGTATTTTTTAATTCCTCCTCATTCAAGCCATTCACAAGGCTGTCTAGCGAGGATGCCATAAACTTAAAGGAATCCAAAAATCGAATGCTAAAGTCGCCCAACCACCATGTCAGGGCCGTAAAACGCTCATGGTTTTGGGGAATAATGGTAAACGAGCCCTTGTTGACATGGCCCAATTCACGAATCAAAAACTGAATGTCATAATTCGCCAGATTGTGGAAAAATACACTAATGAAACGAGGAGCTGGAAAGTTCAAGTTGCATTTACTATGCGCAGCTCCACGAAACTCCCCTGTAAAGTGTGAGTGGTCTCTGACTTTTTCCTCTCCACTTAAAATAGGCTTTTCGCAAATATGGCATGTCGTGGCATGCTCATACTGCTGCTGCTGTTCTGGAGATAGGCTCATGGGTACTGGGTGGTTTAGTAATTCCTGTACATGATCGACCAACTTGACAAGTTCATCCAAGAACCATTTGGCACAATCTGGCCCCTCACGGTATTTGTAAACGGATTGCGTGGGGTCATAGGCACACACCACATTAAATCCTATGGCAAAGGGTTCATGTTTTTGAATGGGTGTGGTTGAGCTGATGGTGGGATCTGGTTCACATCCCGCCATGGGTGTGGTGAGTGCTTCGAAATCTGCATATACCACATAGGGAACAGTGTCACGCTTATGAATGTCTTTAAAGTTTAACACAGCCTTGTCCCCTTGTGGCAATATCAATCTCACCGCTTCCTGAGAAACGCAATCCACCCTATGACGTTCCAAAAGCGTAGGGGTTTTAAAATATTGCAAGCAACGGTCACAAATATGTTTTACACCAGCGTGCTTAGACACTTGTCTGCTTAGCAATCTACTCAGGCTTTTAATTAGGCAATAGTGATTCACCTCTCCTACAGATAAATATAAAAGATGAATGTGGTGTCGTTTCGGTTCTTTTGTAGCATAAAGAGGACCCACAATCTCATTACCATCAAGGCCATACACCATGAACGAAAAGTCCTGGTTATCTTGTTCAAACCTATGGATCTCGGTTAAGTCCATAGGGAACGATACTCGAGTTAAATTTAAAGTATGTTTCAATTCAACAAACTTGGCCTTGTACATTCCTGGTCGACAACCATTATGTTGTGCTGGTTGCAAAAACGCAGTCACAGACCACAGAAAGCAATCATTGTCACGATTCTTTATATTGACCACAGCCTTTTTCGAAGCTATTGCTGGTGGTGTTTTAATATAGCTAGACCCAGCATTCAACGGGTTGAATTGACAAATGTTGATTTGCAAATGATGAATTTTGTCTAAGGCAAGGCCACTCGGTCCTTGTTGCAGTTTATCAAATTTTGATAGCAAGGCATTCACCACGTGGGTTTCATACCACTGTTCCAAATTATGGGCTATGAATAGCTCTTGCATTTTACTGCAAATATAAAATGTTTCTTTATGCTCCACGTCCTTCTTTTTATATATGAAATCGCACACCAGTTCTGTATTCACTTTTAAAGCCGTATGCAACCTTTGTGCTGTACAAATTTCAATTTTAAAAATTTCAAAACAAGATTGTAAAAATTCTTTGGGAATCAAACTTTTTCTAACATTGACCACGCGGCCAGAGCACACACGCGATTTGAAACAACTGTTTAGAGGTTCCCAAGTTAGGCTATCGGTAGCAGTAGCAAATGACATTATTTTAGAAAGAACACTCTCACCTGAGTTTTCAGCTGTAGACTGCTTGACAATGGTCCCAAACACACACGTTCCTGGTTATTAACAAAGGTCAAGCGTTTTCCAACACTCTAAAAAGAAATAAAATAAACCACCATAAGTATATCCATTCCATATAGTTTATGCATTTCATAAACAAAACAAAATCAAGCAGGTTATATATTAAAAAAAACAAATCTCACTTTGACGTGTAATGCTTTGCTCTATTCCCGTCTCGTGTGCTAGTGTGGAAATGGTTTTCTTTTCTATCTGTCTGTCTTTCTCTTTCCTTAATATATTTCCCACCGACACACGACAGATCTGCTATACACGTTATCTGCAAACAAATAAATAAATAAAATCATTAATTATCTAATCAATAAATAATTGCATGTATTTATATAAAAATCAATAAATATATAAATAAATAAATATATACCTACCCCACAACAAGGTTAAGTATTTTCCACCAACACCAAAACTGTTAAACAAGACCAGGGGTTTCATGCAACGCATTGTGTTCAAAGGTAGTCACTTAAGTGAGCGTGGAAATGATAACGACATGTCTTTATATATGCTACGTTGCATGTATAATCATTTTTTCCCACGCTTTGACCATTCTGTTATCGGTCACGTGGACAGCTAACGTCCCAGGCGAACACCTGCGCCGGATCAAATTTCACATGAACTTGCATTTTGTCACGTACGAAGCAAAACAGAATGTGAATTGTTAACAGTTATCGCGCACGTGGACAGATAACACCCAAGCGAACACCTGCGGTAGATCAAATTTCACATGGACTTGCATTTTGTCACGTACGAAGCAAGACAGGATGTCACTGGTTTAGCGTGCCTGTGGTTTCACACATGTGTGTACGCCTTTCGCACTTCCCTGCCAGCACAATGGTCAGATTATTTCACCTTCAAGCGTCTTGGTCATTTTTTCCATTGCACCTGTTGTCAAGTCAGATCGGAGCCTTTCAATAAGCTCAAATGACCTTTACCTCCTGCTCGTTTGTTTTCGATACTCGCTTCGACCAACATAGAATCAAGTTCTCATCACCGTTTACACGTTAAAGGTAAAATGTGTGAAAACGCACGCTCGCTCTGTCATACACCGATCCGTCGAAGTATCAATTGATCTATTGAACACGGCCACCGTGGTCAGCGACAGGTTCATTGAAACACACACACCCAGCCGTATCGTCTCTCTCAACCACCACGCTTCATAAACATTATAAACAGGTAACGGTAAAGATTTTTTTTTCAACATGTACGGCGTTAGGCCCTTTGTGAATTATTTTTTGGAAAAAAATATCTACCACATTTGAAAGGGGGCGTTAGCCCGAGTCCTAGGACACCTCGTACACGTCTCTAGCGTTATTGGTTCGTGACATATCAGCAAAAATCATAAAAAACACGTGTTTACCCCAAAATCGAGTTTCCAAATTTTTTTTAAAATATAACGTGTGGTCCATAGCAAAGAGGACGTCAGCCCGAGTCCTTGGACCCCTCGTTCATGCCTCTAGCATGATTGGTTCGCGAGATATAGCAAAAAGTTCAAAATCACGGTTTTACCCCAAAAAGACCGTGTTTCCAAATTTTCACCTTTTCGACACCTACATTCCCGTAAAGAGCACAACGAGACGAAAAAAACGAATCCAAGCACGCCCTCCTAGCATGGCTCCTTCCATTCCAAGGTCGCAGGGTCTCACAACTTGCTTTTGGAAGCAGCTCCCCTTACCACACTACTACCTACAGGTTTTCATCCTAGAGACTTGAAATTTATTTTGGGGGTAGAGGGGGTAGGGATCATTCATTTACGTCAAACAAACTTTTTTGTAGAGTTCCTAGTTTCCAAAATATAGGATTTTCAAAATTCGAGTGTTTTCAAAAAAAACATAAAAGTAAAAAAGTTTCATTATAGAAAATAAAGGGCATAAAGACCATTCGTTTGAGCTATGGCACAACGTTCTATCATGTTTAGTTTTCAAACTATCACCTAGTTTCAAAAACAAAAATTTTCAAAAAAAATTTGAAAAATATAACGAATAGTCCATAGCAAAGATAACGTCATCCCGAGTTCAACGATACCTCATTTGTCAAAATCGGACCATGCGTTCGAGAGATATTTAACATGGCTGAGGCTTAGTAGTAGAGCAAGGGGGGTTCTGGAGTGAGTTAGAAGCACCACCACTCCACTACTCACCCAAGTTTCATCGCAATCGGATGAATGGTATGTGAACGTATACGGGACGTTGTCGAAACGCTTCGCGCGTAGTCACTCATTTGTTGAACATAAACGTGCGCTTCGTATTGTAAAATGGATTTACTTAGCCAGAAACCTTTCCTGGAGTGTACACAACAATTCACCAAACATTTATCACTATCAGACGAATGGTATATGACTTTATACGGGACTTTGTTGAAACGCTTCGCGTGTCATCGCTCATTTGTTGAATCTACTGGTGCGCTACCTATTGTAAAATGTATGTACTAAGCCAGAAACCTTCCCTGGAGTGTACACAGCATCTCACCCAAGTTTCATCGCTATCGGATGAATGGTATATGAAATTAAATGGGACTTTGTTGAAACGCTTCGCGCGCCGTTGCTCATTTGTTGATTCTACTCGTGCTCTACCTATTTTTAAAGGGATTTACTAAGCTAGAAACCTTCCCTGGAGTGCACACAAAATCTCAGCCTAGTTTCATCGCTATCGGACGAATGGTATATGAACGCAAACGTGACTTTGTTGAAATGCTTCGCGCGTCGTAGCTCATTTGTTGAATCGAATCGTGCGCTGCCTATTGTAAAGTGGATGTACTAAGCCAGAAAATTTCCCTGCAGTGTACACAACATTTTACGCAAGTTTCATAGCTATCGGACGAATGGTATATGAATGCATTCGGGACTTTGTTGAAATGCTTCGCGCATCGTCGCTCATTTGTTGAATCTACGCGTGCGCTACCTATTGTAAAATGGATTTACTAAGTCAGAAACCTTCCTTGGAGTGTACTCAACATCTCACCCAAGTTTCATCGCATTCGGACGAATGGTATATGAACACATACGGGACTTTGTTGAAATGCTTCGCGCATCGTCGCTCATTTGTTGAATCTACGCGTGCGCTACCTATTGTAAAATGGATTTACTAAGTCAGAAACCTTCCTTGGAGTGTACAGAACATCTCACCCAAGTTTCATCGCTATCGGACGAATGGTATATGAACACATACGGGACTTTGTTGAAATGCTTCGCGCATCGTCGCTCATTTGTTGAATCTACGCGTGCGCTACCTATTGTAAAATGGATTTACTAAGTCAGAAACCTTCCTTGGAGTGTACTCAACATCTCACCCAAGTTTCATCGCTATCGGACGAATGGTATATGAACACATACGGGACTTTGTTGAAATGCTTCGCGCATCGTCGCTCATTTGTTGAATCTACGCGTGCGCTACCTATTGTAAAATGGATTTACTAAGTCAGAAACCTTCCTTGGAGTGTACTCAACATCTCACCCAAGTTTCATCGCAATCGGACGAATGGTATATGAACACATACGGGACTTTGTTGAAATGCATCGCGCATCGTCGCTCATTTGTTGAATCTACGCGTGCGCTACCTATTGTAAAATGGATTTACTAAGTCAGAAACCTTCCTTGGAGTGTACTCAACATCTCACCCAAGTTTCATCGCTATCGGACGAATGGTATATGAACACATGCGGGACTTTGTTGAAATGCTTCGCGCATCGTCGCTCATTTGTTGAATCTACGCGTGCGCTACCTATTGTAAAATGGATTTACTAAGTCAGAAACCATCCTTGGAGTGTACTCAACATCTCACCCAAGTTTCATCGCAATCGGACGAATGGTATATGAACGCATAGGAGACATACACACCCACAGACAAACTATCACGTTACATTGATTTTTATATATATAGAGTATGATAATCGACCTGCCGTGGGCAACATCCAACTTTGTGTTGAGGCATGTCTTTACACGTCTGGTTGTGCATGGCTTTCACAACCCTAATTGAATTAACAAATCTTTCCATGACCCTACAGAGACGTGTGTATACAAAATATGTGGATATTTTCGATTGCTATTTGCCTGAAATAAGAGTATTAATTAATAACCTGAACTAGCACCAACGACTAGAATTCAGTTACTATGTGAAATCGTTTTGTTCTTTACTTCAAATAACATTTTCAAATAACGCACAATAGGTTGTTACAAACCCTTTAAAATAAAAAGTAAAATTTTATCGTAGTATCATCTTGCCATTCTTCAAGTTCGATGCGCATAGAATGCCAATGGTATACGGTACTAACCAATGGAGTCCCACGTAGACCAGTCGTGACATCTAGTGGAGAAGTATTGAACAATATAACCCTAACAGGGCGAGTGCATTCTAGTGGCCATAAGAAGAAACTTTTCAATAAAATCTTGAAGTTAATAAGTAGGCCGGCGTGCAGTTACCTTTTTGGCTGCTAGATGTCTCGATCAAATCTGCTGGTGAATTATGTTTTAATTAAATATATATTTTCCACCGTAATATGCAAAATATAACGCTTAATTTTAAAACGTCTGAATCATTACAAAACAATAAATATATAAAATTTCAAGCAAAAAAACTCTGATGGGGTTTGAACCATAGGCATATGAGTGATAGGCCAACGCTTTACCACGGAGCCATTTGTGCCAACGAACATCGTTCTATATAAAATGACTTACATATAACTTGTTAGCAAATAATGATTTAGACTAAACGATTTCATCAGTGGAGTATATTATTTATTTATAAAGCATTTCATACAAAGTTTATTTATTTTGTATCAGTACGCTATATTGCATGCAATACTCAAATTAGTGAAATATAAGTCAGGCACAAGATATCCGCTGCCATCTTGTCTTCTTACCGAGACGGCTCAGCTTTTTAAAATCACTTCTGCACTATAGTATTACAAAATAAACTTTTAATTTCGAACGTGCCTCTTCCTTTAGAACAGTTAAATCGATTCTCGGCTTGATAATCGGAACTGGTGGGTCCCATGATATGGATTACAAAGTTTGCATAGTTCGCACGGCCGCCATCCTGAAATGGTACGGCGGATGACCTTGTAGTTTGGTCACAAGACGCGTCCTATATGAAGGTATGTTATTACCAAATTTGGTAGAGATCGGATAATTTGGTTAGTCGCTATTTGATTTTACGTTTTGATCGTTTGAGTGGCCGCCATTCAGTTTTGGTAAAGATGGCGGCGATATAAAACATGACACTGAGGTGCCCTTTGCTTGTTCTACCTCTGTACCAAATTTCGTTCAATTCAGTTTCACCGTGTTCGAATTGATAGGGGGGGGGGGCAGACATTCAGAGCACACACACTCACACACACACACACACACACACACACAGACTCACACACACACACATACACACACACAGACAGACACACAATTTTTGGCCCTGTAGTGATCTCATAAGTCTACTTTCATATTTGCAAAAATCGAAAGTAGGCTAATAGCCTTAAACGGGGTCAGGGAGCCTTCATTCGCACTTAATTTGCACATTTCAGACACACAAAAAAGCGTAGGGAAAAAATATGACTTTTCCTTAACTTCCGAACCTTAATAATAACGGATCGTTTTGTAGAAGCCGACAGGTCAGACCTTGAGATATTCTATAAGCAAACACACAATTCTACCATCGTCGACGTTGCTGTTCCACTCGATAAAAACCTACAGGACACGGTGGCTGAGAAAAGGTGCAAATACCAGCCACTTGCCGCTGAGCTCAGTCACATGTACGGCTTAAAGGAAGTTTTCGTCATCCAAGTGGTTGTCTCTGTAAATGGTTTAGTCACACAGGACTGGGAAAATGCAAACGAGAGCCATGGCTTGAAGAGGAACCATATGCAGTTAATGCAAAAAGCTGCCCTCCTTAGTACTGCAAGCATAGTAGTCTACGTAAGGTTTTGCCTCTTTAGTGACTTGCTCCGAACTTCTTGAGTTCCAGTGCTATCATCAGTGTATTTGGATCGCAAGACGTTCGATGGTGATGGTTTTGTATTTTTAGCCTACTTTTCACATTTTGCAAAAATGAGGAAAAAGTAGACTTATGAGATCGGGCAAATGTGTGTCTGTCTGTCTGTCTGTCTGTCTGTCCGTCCTTCTGTCTGTCTGTCTGGCTGGCTGTGTGTGTCCCCCCTATCAACTCCTAAACGGCTGCAGCAATCAAAACAAAATTTGGTAGGAGTAAAGATCTATACCTGAATATCTCACGGCCATATTTGAAAATGATGTCAGTGCTACCAACTGCTAAAAAATCGCAATTGAAATTTGAGCTCCATGTTGGATATCTTGGAAAGTATGAATGGGAGCTATTTCAAAATTGGCACACATACAGATCATAATATTTCAGTTTAATTTCCAGGAGACTAAACATGGCAGTGTTGCCAAAATGAATATAAGCCTCCTGATAGGTCCAATTTTTTAATGCTATCAATTGGAATTCAACCAAATTTCGTATGTTGTATGTGTACATAACCAGATATGACTGAGCGTATTCTTCAGACCTACCAGGGCTGCCAACTGTTAATAATTGCTCCTAATTTATTTTACCCAAATACCAATATATCAGAAAGTATGCAAGCCGACAGCTTTAAACTATGCACACGTATATTCCCTGACATTCTATATTAATTTGGAGTACCTTATATACGTCAGTGCTACCAACATGATTCTAAGCCTGCTGACAGGTCCAACTTTAAATACATGTAACTTCCATACTATCATTTGGATTTCAACCAAATTTCGTATGTGCTATGTGTACCATAACAGATATGACTATGCGTATTCTAAGGAGCAACCAGTGCTGCCAACTGTTAATATGTGCTGTCCCTATTTTTGTTACCCTAATATCAATATATCAGAAAGTATGCAAGCCAATAGCTCTAAACTTTGCACACGTATAGTACCTGGCATTCTAGACGAATTTGGAGTAACTAATATACGTCAGTGCTGCCAACATGATTCTAAGCCTGCTGATAGGTCCAATTGTAAAATGCATGTAACTTCTATACTAACTAATGGATTTCATTCAAAATTGGCACAACAATAGATCATATTATTTCAGACCAATACATGCATGACATTGTTGCCAACATGATTTTACGCGCGCTGTTAGATCCAATGTTTAACTGCATGTAACGTCCATGCTATTCATTGGACTTCAACCAAATTTTGTATTTTGTACCTTAAGAGACGGAACTAAGAATATATTCAGTCATCAGGGCTGCCAACTGTAGTGCTCTATTAGGATACATTATGCCAGGTATACAGTATTTCGAACTAATTGGAAATTTTGATATTAGCAACTTAATTTCGTCATTATTCTAGATAGGTTCATATTCTGTAGAATAATCATTGGCATGAAAAGTAGGCTGTATAGTTCTTCACGGAACTTCTTGTTACAGTATATGAATTCCATATGAAGACTCCACAGGAAAAACGGGGTAAATCTCATTATATATATTTTCAGGAGAGCCAATTTAAACTTTCAACACTAAAAAGAAATACTTAAAACACCCCAATTGAGTGTAGGTAATATAGTTATTATGCCAAATTTATTTGTACTTAATATAATAAAGCTGAGAGTTTGTGTGTTTGTGTGTTTTTGTGTTTAAACGCGCTAATCTCTGGAACTACCAGTCGGATTCGAAAATTTCTTTTTTTTATATGATAGCCAGATTCAAGAGGAATAGTTTAGGCTATGTTAAATTTCGGACAGACCCCTCCATTCCCTGCATTTAGGCCCTTTGACACAAATCTACACCGTTTCACCGATCTGAACCAAAATGTGTATACTTCTCCCTTGGAACCTTGCGAATAATACTGTTCACATGAAATTTCGGACTGACCACTCCATTCCCTGCATTTATGCCATTTGGCACAAATCTACACCGTTTCACCGATCTGAACCAAATTTCACATACTTACACTTTGGAACCCGACGAGTAACACTGTCTGCTTGAAATTTCGGACAGACCACTCCATTCCCTGCATTTAGGCCCTTTATCACAAATCTTTACCGTTCCTCCTAATTTCACCAAATTATACATACACTTTGAAACCCTGCTGGTAACACTGTCCACTTGATATTTTGGACAAAGCTCTCCATTCCCTACATTTAGAATAACAAACAAACTGAACTTGAAAACCATGTATCAAGGCCCTAGAATCATTCATGTCCGTAGTAGTGTAACTGTAAGAGTATTTTAATAAGTCTATTGTTGACTGGCAATTCGGGCTGCATCACGTCGCCCCTACCAGTGTTCTGGTGCAGAATTGCGAAAATAGTTAAATCTTGCGCTGCTTATAAATTGCCGTCACGGGGAGTAATTAGTGCAAAAGGATTTCTTTTGTCCCTTAAAACAGTTATCATCATGAACATATTATTCATCTGCATAAGTGCAATGATGTTGGTGCAATACATTGTGGTTATCAGTTGCAATAAGCGTTGGTGCTTTTAAATTTACCTTAATCTATTCCGAAACTTATCGTTGAGCGCTATGTGGCCATAAATGTTACTATTGCTACCTCAGGAGCTCGGGACAGCCGAAGTTTTCCAAAGTGTTCTGATTATTTTCCTACGGCGCTATGCGACAAAAGACGACACTATTGGTCTCTACATTTCTAACAGACAATGAGATATAGGCCCTAGGCAGAGTCTTTTATTTCACTTACTCCTCTTTCTATCATTTTTAGAAATGTGTTTGTAAATTACATGTGTCAGTGCTGTAGTTAGTAAATAGACGTTTCCCTATTCATTATTATCATTATTATCTTTAGGGGAAAATGACCTAAATGTTACGTCCATTATAATGTACTGCTTATCACCCTCACTACAACCACCACCTCCACCACCACCACAAAAGTTATATTTAAAATAAACTGGTAGTTTAAGTAGCATATGTCAGTTCTCTAGTACTGTAGTATTCATTATCATCCATAAAATAAATAAATCCACCTGGCGGAGCCGGGCACTACTACTAGTTTCTTATAATGGACGTATAAGTAACACAAATAACAACTTAAGTTAAATTATGAAAATGTGCGGAGCCTCCATGGCTTAAGCGGCAGAACGCCGGCTTCTCGCCACTGGGGTCCGTGGTTCAAATCCCGGTCACTCTATGTGAGATTTGTGCTGGAAAAAGCGGAGGCAGACAGGTATTCCTGCGGGTACTCCACTTTTCCCTGTCAATATTTCCTTCCAGCAACTTTCATTTCATTTCATTTCATCTGTCATTCATTTAATCATTTGCCCAGAGGAGTGCGACAGGCTTCGGCAGCCGGCACAGTTGTATCCTCGCCGCTAGATATGGGCTTCATGCATTCCATTCCTGACCCAGTCGGTCGACTGCAAATAGGCAGTGGATTTTCATTTTCATGAAAAAGTGCGAGGTTATGGGACGTTCTTTCCGTTTCCACTAAAAATAAAAACCTACGTATCTCGGTGACTTACCGCTTTATTTGGAATCAATTTCAACTGATCTGTAGTTAGGATGGCTCACCAGAATGCACCATAAACTCATTTCCGAAAAGAATGGACTTACCCCGTATGTTCACCCCTTATTATTCCCGTTTTCCAATGGGGTTGGGGATGAGATGCGATGGAAGTCTTTGTCGTGGATGGGTTTTATGACCGGATGCCCTTCCTGACGCCAATCCCATGAGAGAGTTAATGAGAGATGAAATGAATGGAGCTGGGCAAGGATGTGGAAGGAAGCGGCCGTGACCTGTCAGAAAGTACCGTCCCGGCATTTCCCTTTAGTTGAAAATGGGGAAACCACGGTGAACCATTTCAAGAACGGCCGACTGTGAGGCTAGAACCCACGTCTACCGAGTCCGCAGATAGCTTGGCCCCGTGGCCTAGCGCTCGGCTTTAGCGAGCGTAGCTACCGCTGTCGGATTTTATGTAAATTCCATATAAATAATAATAATAATAATAATAATAATAATAATAATTGACTCTCCCTTATTATTCCCGTTATGAATGGGGTCAGGAGATATGCATTGAAATTCTGTGTGGTGGATGGATTTTACGGCGGGATACCCTACAAGACAACTCGAGTGGTCCAATCTCTAACCCGTCAGTGATTTGAGACGGGCAGGAAAGTACGCAGTGTTGCCAATTTGATTTTTTAGTACCAGATCTGTGTTTCTGAAGTTCGTCTGGTGCCAGAAATGTTCTAATAGCGCCATATCAAAATACTGGTGTTATTTCAATAAAACAAGTGCCAAATCTGGTGCTTAACGGATTTTTTCATTAAATTGTCTCCTATGACAAATAAGTAAATCCTGGAGGCCATGCAATAGTTTTAATAAAGTTAATCAATTAAGATAGGCAATGTTCAGCCTTGCACCTGTCAAGGTCAACACTCCAGTAGGGGAAGTCCCTGAAATTCTCATTCTCGTGCATAAGTGCTAAGTAAGCGCAACATGCAAGGCTCAGTGCAAGTGCACTTGTACAAAGAATCCACCTATCATCTATTTTCTTCCCAGCTCCCAATTTCATGCGAAGGCAGTTTATGTACTTTCGCTCCCTCACTCTAATGCAGATGTAGAGAGAGTGTTTAGCCAAGTTTAAATGGTGAAAACAAAGCAAAGAAATCGAATGAAAGTTCAAAAATTGCATTCCATTCTGTGTGTGCGATTTGGACTAAAAACAGAGGGAAAATGCTATCACGACTACGAACTTCCGAAGGTTATATTAGTGGCCAAAATTGGAAGTATGCAGAGCTACAGCAGTGCCACACCTCCTGCTCTAAAGATGTAACAGCGATAGCAGGCTCCGCAAGTTAAGAAGACGATTTTTAATGAAAGAAATGTAAGTAAAAAGCCGTTTATATATTTTTTTTTGTTTTTTTAGTGTTTTGAAACATAGATTCCAGCTGGTGCTTTTCTGGTGTTTTAAAGCGTAGGGTTTAGTTCTTTCCCATTTCAAGAGTAGGCAACACTGAAAGTACGTCCACCCATCCGGAGCAGAGCGAGTGTTCGCAGTAACCAGCCAGTTAATGTATAACGAGAGATGCAACGAATAAAGCTGAATGAAACTGAGCAAGGGTATGGATGGAAGCAGCCGTGGCCTATTAGGAAGTACCGTCTCGGCATTTTCCTGAATTTAAAAATGGGAAAACCACGGAAAACCCTTTCAAGGACGGTCGAAGGTGGGTTTCGAACACTCGTCAACCGAGACCGCAGATAGTTTGGCCGACCGCTACTGCTTTTGATAATAATAATAATAATAATAATAATAATAAAATTAATATCGTATGGCCTCGGGTGCCGGGTGCAAGCTTTGTTATTTGACGCCCAAAGAGTAGCTTGCATGTCGATTTTCGTTGTTTCTTGAGGCACTATGAAAGTCAAGGAGTTTAGATATCTAAGCTCCTTGAACACTATAGCGCTTTCTAGTAGAGAAATGAGAAACTTTGTGTTGGCGAAAACTCCCGAAATTAATTTTGCCATTATGAACACGGCCTACTGAATTCAAATGGGTTCTTTGACATGCCAACATCGTATGACATGGTGTCGAAATTTTTGCCGCCTTTCAAAAATCACTTACCACGGCCAAGAGCGAACCTGCAAGCTTGGGGGTTAGTAGACCGACGCGTTGAACACTCACCCACCGTGGCAAGCAATAATAATAATAATAAATAACTAGAAATCTCGCTTGTGTTAAACAACCCGCCCGGCTTTACTGTTATGCGGGCTGGACGCGACGGAGTTCTGACAGGAGCTATCGTCTTGTTTGTTGTTGTTTTTTTTAACCCACTTTATAAACAAATATATTTCCGTTGAGATTTTGGTACAAACCACACCTTCCAACTCCCTCTGGTTTAGGAGCTTGAGTTTTGTGAAACATACACCTTAGCGTATTATATACCGTACCTAATGGTGATAATATGGGATTACGTCACTTCTTCTACGGCAAATTTTAAGAGACGCCGTGCCAAGATGTCGGAAAATATGCTCTGAAAGGGATCTTCAAAGTGTCAGTAGCTACTGTATACTGACACGGATTCTTCGCATTTAACAACCCCCAAATGCAACTGACCACGCCAGGACGCGATCCCGCCAATTTGGATACAACTGTCAACTTCGCTACGCAATATGAGCGACATTTTGGCCATTCGTACAGTACCGTACATTGGTAGCATTCCTTGATTTCATTCGGCATTTTGTAGTGTTGCTGTGGTTTTTATTTCATATGGCATCGTGTTCATTTATCCCCGTGTACTTAGTCCGATTACCTGTGTTATTTTGATGGTTGTATTAGTGTGCGTATTTGCAATTCTGCCACGGTGGGTAAGTGGTTACCGTGTCGGATTACTAACCCCAAGCTTGCAGGTACGTTCCTGGCCGTGGTAGGTGATTTTTGAAAGGCGACAAAAATGACGGCACGCATGTAATACGATGTTGATATGTTATAGAACCGATTTGAATTCAGTAGGCCTTGTTCATAATGGCCAAGTTAATCTCGGGATTTTACTTAACACAAAGATCCTCATTTCTCTACTAGAAAGCGCTATAAAGTCAAGGAGCTTAGATATCTAACCTCCTTGACTTTCATAGCACTTCAAGGAAAAACGAAATTCGACTAACACGCTGTCCTCTGGGTTTCAAATAACAAAGCTTGCACCCGGCACACGAGGCCATACGATATTATTATTATTATCATTATTATTATTATGGTGAGGATGGGGAAGGAGGAGGGGGAAACCACGAAAAACCACTCCCGGGTTAGGCCTAACTGATGTAGGAATCAACCCCACATCTTCTCAGCTTTGCATCACGAGACTGAGTGTACCCTGTTCCAGTCTTCAGACCAGAATTACATTTCTTCGCAGAACCGGAAATCAAACCCGGCCTCTGAGGCGCATCAAAAGAGAGGTGCAGCATCGTTCGTTCAATTATATACTGTAGCCTGCCATGACCGTAGTTGTCACTGACCTTAACTTTGCAATCGTCGTGCCTGTGGAGGTCAACACTTGACCAGCTTAGGCTATCTCACAAATGATAGCTTTATCATACCACAACTCTGTTGTTAATTATAGCGTACCATGAAACAATCTGCTGTGTGTACACGAGTCACGTTTGTTAATTTAGTTATAAGCAAGTGGAGGGGAAAAAACTAATCGATCTACTTTCAACAGTTGTAGCCCTCGATTTTAACTCGGGACTTACCATTGCGCAAGAACACATTTATAGTTACCCTTATTATCCACACTCCCTTGAGTAATCCCTTCTAGGCAAACCAGTGGCGTAACTGTTGAGGGAGATTAGGGGGACCAATCTCCCACCACAGTCAAATAATGAAAATACTTTATTTGCCAATTTTTATTTTATTTTGAATAATATAAATCTTCGGATTATATCATTGGCCAACGACTGGATTATAAACGCTTATACTAATTCGAGAACACTTTTGTACTTTAACACATTGATAGGAGCAAATAATAGACTACGTATCAAAGGCTATCGAGATCTAACACGAAAACGTGTAGTCTTGCTTTTATTCATTATGTCCCATTTTCCCAAGCCTTCCTCCCCCCGCATTACGAGGCAAAAAGCAAAAAAAAAAAAAAAAAAAAGCAAAAACGAAAGCAGAAACGAAACAAAGCAAAGACAAAAAAATTAAAACTAAAGCAAAATCAAAAGCAAAACCTAAAGCAAAATCAAAAGCAAAGATAAAATCAAAAGCAAATACAACATCAAAAGCAAATACAAAAGCAAAAGCAAAAACAAAAGCAAAAACGAAATCAAAAGCAAAATCAAACGGAAAAGCAGGAGCAAACACAAAATCAAAAACAAAAGCAGAAACAGAAACAGAAAAGAAAATCAAAATCATAAACAAAAGCAAACACAAAATCAAAAGCAGAACCTCAAAGCAAAGATCACAAACCAAAACAAAAACACAAAACCAAAGCTCAAAACAGATACAGAACCTAAACTTGAAACAAAAGAGAGAGAAAAATATAAACAAAAGGAAACATTTTAAAACAATAGTTCTGTCCTAAAGAGGGTTTATCAGCATGTGAATAAATGCTCTTCATAGCTTATTACTGAAGTTCGGATTTGCCTCTGCTTATCTCCCTCCACAAGCAAATCCTAGTTACGCCACTGAAGTAATCTACTAACCAATGTCAATGTTCAGGGGTCATTGCCATCTAGCAGAAAACACCATAAACATGTTTCATTTATCAATATGATCAGAAAAGTTATTTAAATGAGCCAGAACGCATGTGTCTAATAATAAGGCAAGACTTTAAACTGAACTTACTCAATAACTAATCTAAAGCAAAATAGCAACAACAAAAATTCATAACTCAATCAAAAACAAACACAAAATAAGAATTAAAACATAAATAGCAACAAGAACCAGACGAAGAACCTAAACTTAAAACGAAAGAACGGGGCTTTCCAATAGTTGTGTCTGATTTTTTTTTTTGTGTTTTTTATGCTTTTTCTTTTTTCTTTCTTGTTGGTTTTTTTCTATAGGTTCAAAGATTAATAAGTTAAGTCCTAATTCACCTATATACATCAACAAGATATCAAATTAAAGACCATTAAATTAGAAATGTCTGTACCTAAGCTGAGAAAAATAAGTCGCCATTCAAAAACTGAATATGAAGAAAAGAAAAACTTTTTCTTTTAATTTTGCATTTTTGATAGAACATTAATGTTAATTGTTACGTGAAAAATAATGAATTAAATTCATTCCGGTAGTTGATAGATTATCTCAAAAATGCAATTTGCTTTATAAGCGGCTTCGGTGGCGTAGTCGGTAGCATGCTGAACTGCTATGCCCAATATAGCGGGTTCAAACCCGGCCGAAGTCGTCGGATTTTTTAAGAGCGTTAAAAATCCTTCAGTATGCCTTCCTTCGGAGGGGAAGTAAAGCCGGCGGTCCCATGTCATAGATTTATGGCATGTAAAAGATCCTTTCACAGACTAAACTTGTGTAAAGCAAAATTTGTTAGGTTAGATTTCGTCAGAACGCTCTATCAAAGTTCCAACGTTCACCACTAGGTATCATTGATATCTGGTGGCGAAAGTTGGAACTACTTGAAATTGAACGGAACTTGTAGCTCACCCTTTAGGGTATCCGCTGGAAGCAGCTACAGACTCAGGTGAGCCGAACATGTCCTCGGACACTCCCGGCACTAAAAGCCATACGATAAATAAATAAATAAATAAATAAATAAATTTGCTTTATAAATCAATTTTTGACACACTTGTGAAAGTGATTTATTTTTAAAAACCAAATATACTTCCTGGATCTCCTTGACCGAAGTTAATGGACGAAAGAAAACCAAAAGCAAACAACAAAAATCAAATCACTAACAAACACAAAAGGAAAAGTAAAAGACAAAAACAAAAATAACAAAAAAAATGCAAACTCCAAAAAGAAAGATCAAAATAAATAAATAAATAAATAAATGAATAAACTTAAAAGCGAAAACACAAAGAGCAAAATGAAACCAAAAATAAAAACAAAACATAATTAAAAACAAAACACAAATGTAGTCTAAAAGCAAAAACCCAAATCAAAAAAGAACACAAAAAGTAAAAAATAAAATTAGAAACAAAATGAGAAACAAAGCCAAAAACAAATAACAACAGGAAAAGCATAAAACACCACGTATATAAAAGCAAAAATTAAAAATCCAAGAAAGAGTAAAACCAAAAATAAAAAGCCAAAGAAAAGGAAAACCAGAAATAAAAAATTACAAAGAACGAACTTTTTTAGAAACACAAAAACCGAAGAGAAAAAACAGAAGAAAAGGCGGTAAACAATTTATCGAAAACCGAAAACAATATACTAACTCAATTGCAAAAACGCAAAATACTGAAGAATAAAGAAAATGCACAAACAAAAATCAATAAACTCACACAAAATCTAAAACGGAAAGTAAAACTTCAAACAAAACTTTGGAAGAAACGGCTCTGGCCTATAATGTAGGCCTATTATAATATAATGTGACGCAGACTAGATCTATACTTCCTGTAACACACAGTCGTTGAACCCCCAGTCGCATTTGGATAAATAAATCATTGACAACAATAAAAGAAAACAGCTTCAAAGACTTTGAAGTAATTAATTTGGCACTGAGGCACTGCACCTGAAAATATTAATCATCAATTAGTATGTGACGTAATGGAAAAGCCCACAAAAATGAAGCCGTGCCCCGTTCCGCCCCGCCCAGCCATTAGTTCTAGGTAGTGATAAGCTAAAGCAGGTGACAGATGTGTGCACCTTCCGGACTTCCCACATGCGGGCGGGCGGGTGGGATTTCCACATTTTGAAAGTGTGTCGGTGACATCAACTCCATTGTACACCGCCATGGGATGTTAAAAGCTTGTCTCCTAAACTAATGGATGCTGAAGCCATATTCTGACAGCAGTTAACGCCTGGATACATTCGACAGAGTAGAAATTGTAAGCATAGAGGGCTCCAGTCCGTTCTATTATTATTTCTTACGCTTCCTAGGCTGCTAATGTACAAAGCTTAACTGTCATAATGAGGTGAAAAAGGAAATAAGAGAAGGTTAACAAACTACGAGTATTGAACTATGAAATGTATCTTACACATACAAATTAGAATAAAAGACCTGAAGAGTGGGCAAACCGCAACTAAAAATAAATAATTAAAATAGCTGTTCAGCCTAACAAAACACATAATTTACGAATATAAGTGATTTCTCAAAATACTAATAGATCCTTTAAGGGCTGTTATTGCTATGGTATTAATGGTAGATTTTGAGATCTGAAATTTTCTACACGTAGCAGCAAAGAGAGAAGGTATTGTTCCCCGCGCCCCCACTAATAACCCAATAACTTCTATTTCTTGAAGGTAGTATATTTCCTTGTAGAAAGGGACTGTATGCTCGTAAATATCCTTCTATTCTATGTTTACTTCATCTGGCTGCTCGGCATGGGTCTCAAAACGCACGGTTGGATCCAATATATAACCCTTCTTTGTATCTTCCTTGTAGGCTATGATGTCAGTACAAACTGAAGTAATAAGAAGTCATTTTTCAGTGTTGCCTAGTTCTATTAAAGAAAGCTTTTTAGTCGGTCAACACAAATTGTGCCCAATTACATTAGGCGGGAAAACAAGTATTTATATACCCTAACCTCAAAGAAATATTACATAAGATATTTACACCACGTAACACGCTTCTTTTGTACAAAATGTGGGCATACTTAATTGGATGAAATGTTTCGAGCGTCGAGCGATCATCATCAGATCCTGCTTACTTAGGCTTAGTTAATGTACGATGTTTATGTATTGCACGTATGCACATATACAGGGTCTCTCATTTGAAGAAAGAACGGCAAGCGGCAGTTGTGTTATTCGTTTCTGCGGTGGCCTTGGCCGAGCTTGTGGAGCGCCATGGTCCCCTGCTGTACAATTGAAAGTGCGCGCTTAGTACATACGAGGGCTGGTTGGTTTTTTTTTCTCAAGATCCTATGGACTGTATAAAAAAATAGATTGACAGACCAAACTGATTTTACTACTAAATGTTTGCTTGTTTTATTCTTATGTCTCAACATAATCGCCAAAACGATTGAAACATTAATTGTCGTATCGTTACACCAGCTTTCTATTCCCCTCGGCAAAACATTCTGCCGCCACTGAGGCGGGTACGTCTGAACAGTCTCCTGAAGTGTTTCCTCTTTGGTGAGGCGTTGCCGCCCAACCATACCTTCAATTCTCGAAAAAGGTGAAAATCATTCAATGCTAGTCTGGTCTAAACGGCAGATGGTCTAAAACTTCACACTTGAATTCTTCGAAAAAGTCTATCGTAACGTTGGTACAGTGCGGTCGTGAATGATTTTCTGTCTGATAACCGGTGTTAATTGTGATGGCTGTATTAGTGTGTGTTATTTGTTTTAAATTCAAGTAAAGACTGCAGACATTCAATTTTCAAGTAGTTCCTACTTTTGCTACCAAATTCCACCGTCTACGACAACTAGTTCCGAACTTGGTTACTAGATGCCCCCGCAGTCGGCTCCTGTTGACGAACGTTGGAACCTAAGAGCGTTAGTCAAATCTAACTTATTTATTTATTTAATAGTATGGTAATTTATACAATATACAATTATACATAACAAGGTATAATCAAACTTTAAAGTCCATCCTTCTCAACCATTCGGTTAAATCGGGTGTGAGAGCGAACAAATCGTCAGGAATGCCAGGGTACGAATAAAGAGGACAGCGTTTGACCAGATGTTCGATCGTCTGTTCTTCCAGGTTACACTCACACATTGATGAGCTGATTCAGCCCCACTTGTACCTGAAATAATTGGAGCAACCATGTCCAGTCTTCAGTCAGTTGATGCGGCACCAGAAGTTCCTCGGTAAGTCAAAGCCGTTGGGTTTCTTTATGGGATCAAGATGGTGGGCACTTGTTTTCAATGTTCTAGTTGACCACTCATGCTTCCAGCTTTCATTTAGGTCAAATCCAGCAGAAATGAGTTGCCCCGCAGTGACACTTAGACTACTGGTCTTCTAGATTGCAGTCGTTGCTGTGATGGATGACAGAATTCTTGGTGCAATGGCAAAGAGGGTGATGCAAAGATTTTCCTAGCTACCCTTAGAAGAGCTTACTTCCTCCTTAAGTGAGGTAGAGGGATGTGGCTCAGCATGGGTAACCAGTGGCATGGAGTTGATTTGATGGAACCAGTAATGCAACTTATAATTTAGATTCACACAAGTGTAATTAGTGAAAGGTTCTTTTAGCCATAAATCTCTGACATGGGACCGCCGGCTTTACTTCCCCTCCGAAGGAAGGCATACTGAGGGATTTTAACGCTCTTAAGAAATCCAAAGATTCGTCCGGGTTTGAACCCACAACCTTAGGCATAGAAGCTCAGCATGCTATCAACTACGCCACCGAAGCCGTCGTAAAATCTTGTGTAACGCGTCAAAGTTATTTACAGATATTATTGCTCACTTCTATAGTTGTTGCGTTGTTATTAATGTAGTTTAAGTATCTTAACCTGTGGTCTATTAAATTTCAGGAATGATGTGTCTACACTATTTTATTATATACTAGATGAAGTACCCGTGCTTCGCTACTGGTCATAAATAAATTGAAATGTGAAGGCGACTGTTAAAACAGGCGATAGGCGAGGTGCTGCGCGGAGGGACAATAAGGATGGAACATTTTGACCAACTACGCCGCTCGGCGTTAACCGTGTTTTATAGCACAAATTTAGGTTTTACTCGCTAACCGTTGGAGATACATGAAAAGTGATAAGGACCTTTTGGATAGAAATTTAAATTTTAAACCACGTATATGCCATCAAAAGTTTGCTATTTCTTAGCGTTCTTATTTTTATTTTTTGAAATGGAATTATGAAAGTTTGAAAGCAAAGGGTGTAGTTACGTTACTAAAATGGTCGCCATCTTTAAATAGTGCAGAGTATCGAAATCAAGAGTAGCCTATATGTTAACCAGGAAAATCAGCTACTTCCATGTAAAATTTCATGTAAATCGGACCAGTGGTTCTTTGGTGATTGAGTAATACACAGACACACACCATCTCATTTTTAGCCTACTTTCAATTTTGAAAAAATAGGCTTATGAGATCGCCTTTTGTCCGTGTGTGAGTGTGTGTGTGTGTGTGTGTGTGTGCCCACCCTAATAACTTCTAAACGGCTGGAGCGATTTCAATGAAACTCGGTAAGTTCATAGCAATATTCAGGGTGACCCCGACCGTGCCCTTCAAATTTTGTTACGTCTCACCAATCCAACATGGCGCCTGTGCGAAATATTTCACCAGCATTCAATATCTCCGAAACTATTCCCAATATCACCCTGGAAATTATTAGGGTGATAAAAGGAACTACTAGAAGTACACCTATGTAACTTTTGAAAACCTGGTAACTACAAAACCAACATGGCAGCCACGCGAATCTGCGACTTTTAAATAGACGTTTCTCGCGATTTAACCAACCAAACGCAATAAAACTTGGTACAGTATATGTTTATACACATTTTAATGCACCGACATCTAACTTCGTTCAATTGTTTACATAACCTCAAGATGGCGGCTGTGCGAATTTTAAAATTAAGTTTCTATTTCTTGTGTCGTAATCATGCGGTCGAAGTGAAAGTTTGAATAATGAACCTAGGCAATAATTTTCCTTAAATGTTATATGACTCTATGGCCTATACAGTTAACAATCCAACATGGCGACCATCCGAAATATTTAGACGGCTCTGAATATCTACGAATCTATTATAGCAATCAAACTGATTTTTAGCCTACTTTTCACATTTTGCAAAAATGAGGAAAAAGTAGACATATGATATCGATCCGGGAAAATGTGTGTCTGACTGTCTGTCTGTCGGTCTGTCTGTCTGTGTGTGTGCGCCCCCCCCCCCCCTATCAACTCCTAAACGGCTGCAGCAATCAAACCCAAATTTAGTATGAGTAAAGATGTGCACCGGAATATCTCACGTCCATATTTGAAAATGATGTCAGTGCTACCAACTGCTGAAAAAACGCACTAGAAATTTGAGCTCCATGTTCGATATCTTGCAAGGTATGCATGGGAGCTATTCCAAAATTGGCACACATGTAGATAATACTATTTCAGTTTAATTTCCAGGAGGCCAACCATGACAGTGTTGCCAAAATAATTTTAAGCCTTCTGATAGGTCCAATGTTTAAATGCATATAATTTCCACACTATCAATTGGATTTCAACCAAATTTTGTATGTAATATCTGTACATAAACAGATATGACTGAGCGTATTCTTAAGAGCCACCAGGGCTGCCAACTGTTAATAATTGCTCTCTTTATTTTTTTTATCCAAATACCAATATATCAGAAAGTATGCAACCAACAGCTTTAAACTATGCACACGTATATTCTGACATTTTAGATTAATTTCGAGTAACTTATATACGTCAGTTCTACCAACATGATTATAAGCCTGCTGATACGACCAATTTTTAAATACATGTAACTTCTATACTATCAGTTGGATTTCAACCAAATTTCGTATGTGCTATGTGTACCATAACAGATATGACTATAAGTATTGTTAAGAGCAATCAGGGCTGCCAACTGTTAATAAATGCTGTCTATATTTATTTTACACTAATATCAATATACCAGAAAGTATGCAAGCCAACAGCTCTATACTTTGCACACGTGTAGCACCTGACATTCTAGATTAATCTGAAGTAATTAAGACAAGGCAGTGCTGCCAACATGATTCTATGCCTGCTGATATGTCCAATTTTAAAATACATTTAACTTCTATACTAATAAATGGATTTCATCCAAAATTGGCACAACAAGATATCATAATATTTCAGATTATTTCTGACCAGCACACGCATGGTATTGTTGGCAACATGCTTTTACGCGTGCTGATAGATCCAGTGTCTAACTGCATGTAACGTCCATTGGACTTCAACCAAATTTTGTATTCTGTACCTTAAGAGATCGAACTAAGAATATATTCAGTCGCCAGGGCTGCCAACTTTAGTGCTCTATTAGGCTACATTATACCAGGTATATTTTGAACTAATTAGATATTTCGATATTACCAACTTAATTTCGTCATTATTCTAGATAGGTTCATATACTGTAGAATAATCATTGGCATGAAAAGTAGGCTGTATAGTTCTTCACGGAACTTCTTGTTTTATGTTCATAGGGGCTATGCACTTAAGTTCACCTATGGGAATTTAAATAAACTGGTGATCACAAATCCAACATGGTGGCGACGCGAAGTATAAATATTCACATGGACGTTCCTCGCAATTTAACCATCCGAGTTCAGTGAAACTTGGTACAGTAAATCCTTATACAAATGTTAATCCACTGGCATCTAATTTATTTCAATTGTTTCCATAACCACAGGATCGGAGCTGTGCGAAATTTTAAAATCTCCTTGTTACTTCTTGTGTCCTAATCATGCGATTGAAGTTTGAATGCCACACGTACACAATAATCTTCGTGTAACAGTACATAACTCTAGGACCTACATATATAAAGTCCAACATGGCGACCATCCGAGATATTTAGTCGGTTCTCAATATCTACGAATCTATTACAGCAATCAAACTGAAATTTTGTATGTTGATAGTGGCAGTTAACATAAGTAGGATATATGAAAATAGGCTGTATAGTACTTCACGGAACTACTTGTTATACATGGGCTAGATGTAGTTTTTTCATGTACGAAAAACGTACGACATTATTTACTTACTTAGTGATTTTAAAGTACCCATGTACTGGTCGTGGCTTCAAATGATTACTATGGGAATTATTGGTGACGTCAATTACCAGTGGGTTTACTACGGTACTGTATCTGTTGAGGGCAGTGAAGGAGGTAATGTTCTGTACAAATCATTTACGCTTATAGTCATCTTTTTGACTCATTGAGTGTACAGGGAGCTGCCGTAGTACATCTAAACTGGACCTAACGTCTTAAGTAGAAAAGAGGGCCTGTTTATGGCGTGGTCTATCATTTTAGGTTACTGTTTCAGTTTGGTTGCTACAAATTATTCTGGTTCTGTTAGTCTTAGTCAAGTCTTAATACAGTTACTGTACTCCTGATTTGTAATACAGAAGACAGCCGGTACAGGTTAACACTGTCAACAATTAAAAAATGCAGCATTAGGGTTAATAAAACATAAATGTCAACATATCAGTAGTATAACGGAGAGTACAACACTACAATACAATATATTGCGTGTGATACCTTCCGTCATAAGGTAAAGATTCAAAATCTCCCGTAAGACCAGCGGCATACCAACCAACCAATATCTTATGTAATATTTCATTCAGATTAGGGTGTATAAACACTTATTTTCCCGCCTAATGTTATCGGGCACAATTTGTATTGACCGACTGGAAATATTTCTTTAATAAAATTCGGTATGGATCAATTGATGGGAGATCAGTGAAGCCATATTAATCTCTACTTAGTATAAAACGAAGTCCCCGATTCTGGGATGTGACGGATAATCTCCAGAACCACTGGATGGATTTTGATGTGGTTTTCACCATTCTGTAAAGGATATATGTAGGAAGGTTTCTGTGGAAAATTATTTATTTATGATCAAAGGAAGCCAAGCAATAACGATTTCAGTGAATATATCGAAACAAAAACCTGGCATCTGTGCGCTTTTTAACCTTACGCTGGGCAAACCGTTAAAAATATTAATACACTAAGAATGCAAGAATTATTCAGCATTAAAAGTTCTACAAAAAAGTCCGCGAGAGCATATCTCTGTCTTCAAAGCATCGCCCACTATAAGTGCCTTTATATTGGACGGAAGGGTGATTTGTGTTTCATGCACCTCGCCATTATTAAATTTCTTCTGAAAAGAATTCGTTGCACATGCATCTCCATGATAATATAACTAATAGTCCAGTCAGTGATTTTAATCTATCATGCCGAGACGTAAAACGGATCTAGGTCGTAGTTCATTGACATAAACGATCAGCTACGTATGATAGTCAGTAAGGCTCGCGGCTGATGTTCCCAATATAAAAGGATCGAGTCCCAGTGCAATCAGTCGATATTACTGTAGAGGGTACGTATGTTGCGAGGTATAGGTGACAGGTTTATTAGTACATTAAACATCCATTTCAGGGGCGATTTCCGGCACCCTGGCTTCTCCCAAACAACAGCACTTAAAAGGGACGTTAAACCCGATAACCATCATCATCATCATCATCTTCATCATCAAAGCAGTTCGGGGCAGATGATCTCGTAGTTCCGCCCTTTAGAACAACAATAACTAATAGAGCAGTTCCAGAATTACGGATAGCAGAAAATAGGGGTTGAAATTGTAAAACTTTCCGTAGGTGTCGAACTTGAAATCCTTTCGGAATTCAGAAACTACTCGCAAATAATGGTTATTGTGTTCTTGATTCATTTCGGAGTTTCGCGACATCGTAGTCGTATAGCCCCGTGTACTTTGGTGAATGTAGAATTTTTCTGATAACCTAAGTTATTGTGATGGCGATATACGTATGTGTGTCTGTAATTAAGACTAGGTTTGGGAAGAAGGTGACCGTGGTCTTAACTTAGGCCTAAGTACCATCCCGGCATATGCGTGGAGTAGAAGTGTGAAATCTCAGGGTGGTTGAGATAAGAATCGAATCCACATCTCCTTAGTTCTGCCTCACCAGGCTGAGTGAACCACGTACCATCCCTCAGACTAGAGTTTGGCCGAGCATGGAATCGAACCCGAACCTCCGGAGCAAAGGGACAAAAATGCTAGCCGTAGTGCTACGAGGTGGTTCGTGATATTTTATGCCACTAAGCAAACATGTTGATGGTAGAGGTAAACAAACGTTAAATTATTTTACCAACATGTATGTAATGTCAAAATATGTGCTTATACACATTAGTGCAACGCTTGTGCTTTCATCCCACAAGTTAATTATACTGGACAGTTAATAACAGCGGGAGAGGATGATGTGTGGTTTCACCATATATGGGATGTATGTATATGTATATTTGTGTATATTAGGAGTTTACTGTATATTATCAAAGTTCCTAATGGTTGAAACTATCAGCCTAATTACAACAAAGTTTATTGTAGAAAATATATTCTGAAAAGCAAATGTTAGTTCATTTCTGTCTGTTTCAACTATGCCGCTGGATAAAATTTTAACTAGTAAATATATCCAAAAGTATTAAAAATAAATAATAAAATAAAAACAGAAATATACAAATTTAAATGACTCAAATTAAAAACTTAAATAAAATTAAAATCAAACAAATAGGATTATGAAATTATCAAGTTAAAATAATAAAATTTAAAAAATATATATACATTTATTTTTAGCCCATTTTCATTTATGAAAAAAATAGGCTTATGAGATCACCTTTTCCCCGTGTGTCTGTCTGTGTGTGCGTGTGTGATGGTGTGTGTACAACCCCCCCCCCCCTTATAACTTCTAAACGGCTGGACCGATTTCAATGAAACTCGGTAAGTTCATAGCACTATTCCGGACGACCCCGACCGTGCCCTTCAAATTTTGTTACGTCTCACCAATCCAACATGGCGGCTGTGAGAAATATTTCACCAGCATTCAATATCTCCGAAACTATTACCGATATCACCCTGGAATATTTTACGATGATAAATGGAACTACTAGAAGTTCACCTATGTGACGGTTTAAAACCTGGTAACTACAAAACCAACATGGCGGCCAAGCAAATTTGCACATTTAAATAGACGTTTCTCGCGATTTAACCAACCAAACGCAATAAAACTTGGTACAGTATATGTCTATACAATTTGTAATGCACCGACATCTAACTTCGTTCAATTGTTTACACAACCTCAAGATGGCGGCTGTGCGAAATATTTCACTGGCATTCTATATCTCAGAAACTATTAGCGGTATCACCCTGAAATTTTGTACGGAGATAAAGGGCACTACTGGAAGTTCATCTATAAGACTTTCAAAAACCGGTTAACTACAGAACGAATATGGCAGCCAACCGAAGTTGACAATTTTAAATAGACCTTTCTCGCGATTTAATGTTCCAAACGCAATGAAACATGGTACAGCAAATGTTTCTACACATTGTAATGCACTGGTATCTAATTTAGTTCAATTGATTACATAACCTCAAGATAGCGGCTGTGCGAATTTTTAAATTAAGTTTGTATTTCTTGTGTCGTAATCATGCGATCGAAGTGAAAGTTTGCCTAATGAACCTACGCAATAATTTTCCTTTAATGGTGCATGACTCTACGGCCTATACATATAACAATCCAACATGGCAATCATCCGAAATATTTAGATGGATCTCAATATCTACGAATCAATTACAGCAATCAAACTGAAATTTTGCATGTTGATAGAGTCATTAACATAAATAGGATATATGAAAATAGGCTGTATAGTTCTTCGCGGAATTACTTGTTAAATTATGTAAATAAAATTGTTTAACGTGATGTTTTGAGAAGAATAGATAGACTTTTGTTTTGTCTTTATTATTTATTGTGTGATTATCCATTTAGGGTAATTGTTTTGGTCGAATCGATGTTTTGATTTGTATTTTGTCCGTTTTAAAAATTAAATTTTATAAATGTAAACTACGAAGGATAAAGTGTTAGTCATTTCACTACACTTTAGAACCTGAGTGTAGACCTCCGTGTGTGCTATAGTGTTTTCTAACCAAATTTTTAATCCGGTACGATCTCGAGGTCCGGTTGCTTTCAATTCACTGGTCTACAGCATTCACAAACGGTTACAGTATTGAAGAATAATTAAAATCATTAAAATCAAAATTAAAGTTAAAATAATAAAAATAAAAATTAGAGTTGTTAGTTGTTGTTGTTTTAAGGAGTGGAACTATGAGGGCATCTGCCCCTAAAATTAAAGTTGAAATGAAAAGTTAAATAAATACAAATGAAATAACATTCTTTTAAAATTAGTCTGCTCTATAAAGGGTTAAAGAGTGAAGAATTGCTGATATGCCGATCACAGTAGCTTAAGGATTCAACAACATGCGTGAATAAATGCAAATCCAAAGCCTGTTTCCAGTTGACCGACCGGGCCAGGGAATGGAATTAATGAAGCCCCCATCTAGCGGCGAGGATATGAACTGTGCCGGCTGCCGAAGCCTATCGCACTCCCCTGGGGCAATGATTAAATGAATGACAGATGAAATTAAATGACAGTGGAGAGTGTTGCTGGAATGAAATTTGTGACAGGAAAAACTGGAGTACTCGGAGTAAAACCTGTCTGTCTCTGATTTGTCCAGCACAAATCGCACATGGAGTGACCAGGATTTGAACCATGGACCCAGCGGTGAGAGGCCGGCGTGCTGCCGCCTAAGCCATGGAGGCATTACCAACATGTTTATATATTATATATAATCCAAAATTGACTCATCACCGCAGGGCTCAAACCACTAGACCTAGAAAGCTGAAATTTTGCATGTTGGTTGATCCGAGTATGCAGAGGCTCACTAAGAAACGGTTTTTGAAAATTCAATTTGTAAGTGACTTTTTTCGGCCCTTTGGCATTGACCATCCAAAATTGACTCATCGACGCAGGGCTCAAACCACTAGACCTAGAAAGCTGAAATTTTGCATGTTAGTTGATCCGAGTATGTAGAGGCTCACTAAGAAACGGCTTTTGAAAATTCAATTTGTAAGTGACTTTTTTCGGCCCTTTGGCATTGACCATCCAAAATTGACTCATCGACGCAGGGCTCAAACCACTGGACCTAGAAAGCTGAAATTTTGCATGTTGGTTGATCCGAGTATGTAGAGGCCCACTAAGAAACGGTTTTTGAAAATTCAATTTGTAAGTGACTTTTTTCTGCCCTCGGCACTGAGCAAGGACAGTCGGTACAAAGGTCGGATTTAGCACATTTTAAGCTGCCAGATACGAGAAACAATACTCGGAGGTCCTGTAGGGACCCCGAAACACACCTTTTAAGTTCCTAAAATGAACGGTTTCGGAGATATTCCCAAATAACTGTGTTCCCTCTGAGAAACAGATCAACGTTACTATGGCAACCGCTGAAATTTCCCAGACCGGGGATAGTTTTCTGGAAATACCTCGAAAACCGTTCGTTTTAGGCCCTTAAAACGCGGGGTTCGGTTCCCACTTCTTTGAAGTGGAAACCGCGAACATTGCTCCTCGCATTGATACGCGCAAGAAGAGCTATATTCCATATTTCAACGAGCAAATCGACTTGGAAAGTCTCATCTTTTATATATAATCCAAAATTGACTCATCACCGCAGGGCTCAAACCACTAGACCTAGAAAGCTGAAATTTTGCATGTTGGTTGATCCGAGTATGTAGAGGCTCACTAAGAAACGGTTTTTGAAAATTCAATTTGTAAGTGACTTTTTTCTGCCCTCGGCACTGAGCAAGGACAGTCGGTACAAAGGTCGGATTTAGCCCATTTTAAGCTGCCAGATACGAGAAACAATACTCGGAGGTCCTGTAGAGACCCCGAAACACACCTTTTAAGTTCCTAAAATGAACGGTTTCGGAGATATTCCCAAATAACTGTGTTTCCTCTGAGAAAGAGATCAACGTTACTATGGCAACCGCTGAAATTTCCCAGACCGGGGATAGTTTTCTGGAAATATCTCGAAAACCGTTCGTTTTAGGGCCTTAAAACGCGGGGTTCGGTTCCCACTTCTAACTACGAACATTGCTCCTCGCATTGATACGCGTAAAATGAGTTTTTTTTATTTATAGTGGTGGCTTTTGGGATCGGATACGATCGTGATTTTGAGTCTTATTTTATACTCTTTGAGCTGGTTATTGTAAGCGAGCTTTCAGATCTTTACTCTAATTTACAATATTAAGATTCTTTCTATTTTGCACGGTATACTTTCATTTTCTTTATAAATTTGTTTTTTGTTAACTGAATATTTTTCTTTGCCAATTTTGATCTGCTCTTTCTCGTTTTTTACCATGATCAGTTACCCATATTCACAGTCGAATGTGTCGTATTCTACCGGCTGTCACGTTAATTATTATTTTCTCTTAATTACTCTTACTGAGGAATAATGTTGTTATTTTGTGTTTCACGGCCATTGAATCCCCGCACAAGGCACGGCTTAAACCTAGAAAAGTTGCTGAGTTGGACTAATGTACTAATGGTGCAGCAGAAAAGAGGAGAATTGAAGCTTTTGAAATGTGGTGATACAGGTGAATGATGATCAGATGGGTAGATAGGGTAACAAAGGAGGAGGTATTAAGACGAGTAGGAGAGGAGAGATGTTTCTGGCGACTGCTAATGAAGAGAAGAGAGAGGAGGGTGGGACACATATTAAGACACCCAGGAATAGCAAACTTAGTTATGGATGGGGGGCGGGGGGGGGGGTCGCGGACTAGAACTGTAGGGGTAAACCAGGGTTAAACAGATTGCCTCGGATGTAGGGTGTGGTAGCTATGTAGAGATGAAACGATTAGCTCAGGAGAGGAAGACATGGAGGGCTGCATCAAACCAGTTAAAAAACTTAAGACTCAAACAACAACAATCAGGAATGTGAGGCAAAAGGGTGGTTGGAGATTTCAATCCCTGGGATGTAACACTGGAAGAGACTGCATAATGTACATCAGCGGCCAAGGTGAGAGATATTTAACTATAGGTCTATTAATAGCGATATGTTGACGTTCAAATCATCAATAAGTATGGCCAAATTACATCCAGAATAGCTTAAGTAAGAATACTTTTAATTCCCCTTATTCCGATAGATTTGCCATTCCAGTGTGAAAGAGTGCAGTTCCCTCTTCAAACAATACTCGCAATTTCTTTAGCAAAGCGCAATGACACACATTTAGCAGTAGCACGTGTACATTTACACAAAAACCATTTTTTCCCATGGGCAACTGTATGTGGCGTGCTCGCGAGAATCCGGGCAACAAAATCGTTATGTCTCAGCAGAAGATGGCAAAACCAAAAACGTAATTTTAAAATGTGTTAACATATTGTAACATCGAACCCTGCAGACTTTCACAACTCTATAAAATTCCCACTTTGCTGCTCATATCAATATACTGTATGTATCAGAATATTCAGCTTGCCACGGTGGGTGAGTGGATAGCGTATCGGTCTACTAACCCCAGGATTGCAGGTTCGCACCTGGCCGTGGTAAGTGATTTTTGAAAGGCGGCAAAAATACGACACGCATGTCATACGATGTTGGCATGTCAAAGAACCCATTTGAATTCAGTAGGCAGTGTTCAAAATGGCAAAATTAATCTCGGGAGTTTCCGCCAACACAAAGTTCCTCATTTCTCTACTAGAAAGCGCTATAGTGTTCAAGGAGCTTAGATATCTAACCTCCTTGACATTCATAGTGATTCAAGGAACAACGAAATTCGACATGCAAGCTACCCTCTGGGTGTCAAATTACAAAGCTTGCACCCGGCACCCGAGGCTACATGATATTATTATTATAGTTTATTGTTTAACAACATTATCACGGCAAATACCGGCTACATTTTCTGTTACAGCCTGGTTCGGCCTTAGCAAGGAACCATCTGTACTGAGATAATTTCTATTATACTGTTCAGAGACTTCACATCCAGGTCGTGCCCGCAGTCTTCACGAGTCTCCTTCATTTGTAGGATGAGCTAAATTCCCATCTGGATCATCAAGCCTTGGTGAGTATTCGGCCAGTGTATTGTCACCAAGGAACTTCCTAACAATATGGCATGTGTTTAACAGAACTGCCTTCTGAAGTTCAATATATATCTGCGGGTGCAGATTCAATATTGATAGACTACTATGGAGAGTTTTCGGTATAACACCAGTGCACGATACAATTATTGGGATGGTAGTCACCGAATCAAGTTTCCACATCTGCTTTACCTCAATTGCCAGCTCTGTGTACTTCGATATTTTAGTAGCAGCTGTTGTTTGGATGTTTTGAGTGTTGGGACATGCGATATCTATCAGTAATGCCTCTTTGTGTACTTTATTGATGACTATGATATCTGGCCGGTTGTTACTGACTGCGACATCTGTCACAACTCCTCTGTCCCAATAGAGCTTGTGTGTGGCATTTTCGAGTACTGCAGATGGTATGTATTTCCAATAGGGGACGGAACTTTGAAGAAGTTTGTACTTCAATGCCAGTTTCTGGTGGATAATGTTGGCAACTTGGTCGTGTCGATGTTTGTAGTCAGTGTTGGCAATGTGGAAACAACCTGATATGACGTGTTGAATGGTTTCACTACATTTGCCACAGCGGCGACATTTCTCACTCTCTGTTGCTGGATCTTTTATGATAAATTTCCGATAGCTTCGAGTAGCAACAACTTGGTCTTGGATAGCTACAACAAATCCCTCTGTTTCCGGAAAGAAGACCGAGTGGGTCAGCCATGCGTGCGACGCTAACTTGTCGATGTGAGGCTGGTCCAACTCATGTGGAAACTTCCCATGAAGCGCCTTCTGTTTCCAATTCCCGATCTTGTGTTCAGTAGTTTTCATTTCTTTTACTGGTGGATCTAAAGATGACAGATGGAGCGGTGTGTAATTATCATCAGCTGAAGATACAGTGTGATGGAGAGGGGGTGTTTCTCCTTTGTTGTGGAAAAATGCACGCAGAGTTGTCACTTGTTTTGTATGAAGGTTCATGATGTCTATCAGTCCTCTACCACCTTCAGACCGAGGTAGAGTCAGGCGCTCTGTTGCTGATTTCGGATGGTGCATACGATGGCGTGATAAAAGCACCGATGTTTTTCGTTGCAGATCGTGCAGTTCAGTTTGAGTCCACCTGATTATACCAAAGGAGTATGTAACTACGGGCATTGCAAATGTGTTAACTGCCTTAATGATATGTTTAGCGCTAAGTTTTGAAGAGAGAATACTGCGAAGCCGTGAAGTATACTGCTCAGTTATGTTCTTCTTGATATCACCGTGTCTGAGACGGGTACTCTGGACGAACCCAAGATATTTGTACAATGCGCCTTCCTCCAACGGCTGAATACTTCTTTGTCCCTCTCCAACAGGTATTCCTTGTGCAGAGTGCGAGCCTCTAATAACAGTCTGTGTTCTGCACTTATCAAACCCAAACTGCATATGGATATCTGAAGAAAAGCTCTGAGTGATAGAGATAAGATATTGTAGGTGCACTTTAGTTGATGCATACAGTTTAATGTCATCCATGTAAAGAAGATGGTTCATCCTGTACGCTTCACCATGATTACCCTTAATACTAAATCCGTATTTGCTACTGTTCAGGATTTGCGAGAGAGGATTCAATGCCAGACAAAACCAGAGTGGGCTTAGCGAGTCTCCTTGGAAAATTCCTCGGCGAATCGGTATTAATGAAGATGTTAAACGAGTGCCACCCACTGTAAGTTGGAGGGCAGTGCTCCATGAAACCATTGCGCACTTCAGGAAGTTCACTATAATAGGGTTGACCTTGTAAATCTCCAAGCTCTGTATAAGCCATGTATGAGGCACGGAATCGAAAGCTTTTTGGTAATCAATGAAGCAGGCATAAAGATTTCGTGATCTACGACAGGCCTGCTCTAATGCCACGGCATCAATAGTGAGCTGTTCCTTACATCCTTGAGAATTCCTTCTGCAACCCTTTTGCTCCTCTGCGAGAATGGCGTTTTCCTCACAATGCGCACGAATTCGGTTAGCAATAATGGATGTAATGATCTTATAAAAGTTTGGCAAGCAGGTGATGGGGCGATATTTAGATGGATTTGTGATTTTAGAGTCCTTTGGCTTGAGATAGGTTAACCCTCTGGCTAGGAAAACTGGAAATGCAGCAGGATTTTCCAGAAAACATTGTATGTGAATAGCCAGTAAACGGTGGGTGCATGTGAGCCTTTTATAGTAGTAATTATGGATCCGGTCAATTCCAGGTGCTTTCCAATTCTGTAGGCAGCTGATGACCTGGCGTAGTTCCTCAACATCAACGTCTGTATGTGCCATTTGATTTATTCGTCTGGTAGCATTCTCTATTTCCTTCAACCACGGAGCTTCATTGTTGTGTTCTTCCGGCCTAGACCATATTGATGACCAGTAGTCGGTAACACTCTCCGCACTGGGTCCTTCTGGAGAATCATTCTGAACTTGAGGTGTCTTTTTCAGGTTTTCATAGAACTTTCTCTCATTTCTCTTGAAGTCATTGTTCTGTTTCTTCCGTTCGGTAGTGTTCTGGTATCTCTTAAGACGCTTAGAGAGGGCTGCAAGTTTTTGTTTATAAGTATCAAGTACTTCTGTTATCACTGCGTCCTCGGGGACCTGAAATTCTTCTAGTGAGGAGTCCATCATGATCCTTCGTATGCGGTTGTTCAGACGTCTACTTCTCACTCCACTCTTATACTGTTGCAGTCTGTTCACATTCTGGCGTAGTTGTTCAATGCGTTGTTTTAAACGTTTTGCCCATGGTGGATCACTGGGTTTCCTTGCAGCAGACTGTTGGTTTGGAGGGCGTGGCCTACCCCCATTAATTCGTACTGCAGCTAGTGCTGCACAATAGATAGCAGTATGAACCTCCATGAAAGATTGGTGCTCTTCTAAATAGTTGGGAAGTACGGTTTCGTTTAGTTCTTTCAACACCATGGCAAACTTGCGGGAAGACTGCTGCCTCGGAAGTATAGGACGTTGGGTAGGGTCAGTACCTGCATATTCAAGCAGAGTTGAATTAAATTCGTCTTGGATCTTGGAATGATGGCTTGTTTCCCCATTATCAGGTTCATTTACGTGAGTCGATTCATTCAGGGAGACCTCATTATCAGTATTTATTTGGCTAGTTTCACCACTTGCAGCTGAGGGATATAGTTCATGAGATATCTCCTGTCTGATTCGATCCAGAACAGGGTCGGGAACTAAATGATTCTTTACAATTGCTCTTCTTTGATCCGCGACTCGTTGCTCAGTGATGCTAAACAGAGGATACTGCTGCTTGAAAGCCGCATGCAGGGCTTGGCGGTAGTTTGTTATATCTGTTTCAAGACGAGTTATTCGATAATATGCCCGCATGATATATTCATTCATATGAGATTCCCATTTCATGCGTTTTCTGGGCTTACCTGCGAGAGTGGTTGTATTTATTACAAAGGCACTGCCGTCAGGTGCGGTGCGAGACTCGAGATTTTGTGTACCGCCAATATCGTCTTGAGCTGCTGGAGCTTCTTCGGGTCTACTGATGGGTGGACAGCAGCTTGTCATCCCACTGCCACCGGTTTGCGTATTGTCACCTCTAGCGGTGGTTCTAGAGGTAACCTGCCGTATCACAGGCAGTGACATTTCTTAAACCAAATTACTATTATTGCCTTTCCTGTGTGCTTTTTATACCTTCAGCCAGGTATTGCCTGGGTATTGCCTTTGATACCTATGGCAAGGTTTACAACACTCCTGTGAATGCTAGTGTGTTATTCTGACTGATCGACGCAGATTCTTTGTAAATATGTGATCCAACTGATGCCATTTAACTCAATCCTAACCCTTGTTTCTAACGAAATAAACGATATTACACAATTAATATCAGTTATAGGGACCCAATTGGACTAATTGAGTAAACGGAGTAATAAACACACAATACAGGGCATAGATTGAACTATTTTAAACGGAATATTTGTGGTAATGTTAACCTAACCTGTACCAGCAATTCCTAGGCAACCACGTAAACAAGTTTCATGCACAGTCATATGATATCCAAATATCACTATAAAAACCTCGCACAATCACTATTAAACTCTGTGTACCGTCAGTAAGTCACTCAAAAACATCTTCTAAACCATAAAACACTGAAGTAGACATTAAATAACTAAACAAACTATATAAATAGGAGGAGCCTCGATCCGATCAGCCTCATCAAGTCACAGCCTTCTATTATTATTATTATTATTATTATTATTATTATTATTATTATTATTATTATCATTATTATCATCAGAATATTCAGAATTAGAATGGACCCACCTATAGCCGCGATTTAGGGGGCGTGGTGGCTCAGCGGTCTAGCTGTATGCCTCTCACCAAGGCGGTCCGGGTTCGATTCCCGGTCAATGCATGTGAGATTTTCGAAGTGAAATGCCATGTCCTGTGGTTCGGATTCCACGTAAAAAGGAGGTCCCGTGGCTCATGTTCTCGAGATTAACGGTCACGTTAAACTACAAGCTTGCTTTTTTTATAGCCGCGATTGCTGAAATAGAATAGACCTATTATCAGCAATAATGCATTGTCCCCATCGTCTTGATCGCGGGCGAAGCCGCGGGTACCTGCTAGTAGTTTATAAATGGTTAACAACAACTAGTGACTACCTTGTTTGTGATATTATATAAGCCCTCGGGCACACGAGCAGGTTCTCTCAATGCTCGTTGAACTATCGGAAAAAGGAATTTCTACATATACGATTGATTTTTGCTTTTTAGACTTTGAAAGGATCTACTCACTCACTCAATTAATTATTTTCACACCTGCATTGTGACCGTCGACTAGGTAATGCGACCAGCACTTCAAGAGCTTCTTCCTCTACAGTCCTCCGTATGTCTCCCTAGGACGACCTCTCCTCCATTCACCTTGCGGGTTCCATTCCAATGCTGTTCGTTCTAGATTTTCTCAAGGTATGGCCTAGCCATCTCCACTTCCTCCTAATTTTCCATCATGAATGGAAGTTGGTTAGTTGGTTCCTTAGTTTAGGGGTTGTGAGAACCTGGTCATGTAGCCCCGTGTACTTTGGGTGTGTGTAGATTTTGTCTGACAACCTACTGTATGTTAATTGTGAGGGCTGTATTAGTGTGTGTTATTTGTGTTTCAGGTAAGGACTGCAGGCTATCAATTTGCAAGTAGTTCCTACTTTTGCTATCAAATATTACCGTCGACGACACCTAGTTGTGAACTTGGCTACTAGATGCCATCACAGCTATCACCTGTCACCGAACGTAGGAACAAACATAGCGTTATCAAATGTAACCTACAAAGTTAGCTTCACGCAATTTAGTTAGTGGAAGGTTCTTTTAAATGCCATAAATCTAAGACATGGGCCCGCCGGCTTTACTTCCCCTCCGAAGGAAGGCATACTGAGGGATTTTTAACGCTCTTAAAAAAATCCGACGACTTCGGCCGGGTATGACCCCGCGATCTTGAACATTGAAGCTCAGCATGCTACCAACTACGCCACCGAAGTGCTTGATTGGAAGTAAATTTGTTGTTCTGCATGAATTCTTTATTGGATATGATTTCAGGTCATCTGATGTTAACAGTATGATGCGTCACAGACTACGACTTATAAATGTCTTCGAGAGATTAGTAGTGTAATATTTCATGTAACCTTTCATGTTTCGAAATATAAGGTGCGTTCAAAAAGTAACGAGCTGGAGGCTGGAATGCGCAAACCGGTGACGACATAGGCTAATCGTGGCGTGTGTAACGAGGTGTGGTTCCGACCAGAGCGTGGCAGGTCACAGCCTGTCTCTAGAGGGCACGCGAGCACGTCACGTGACGATACAAAGCGTGCAGCAGCATGCATCAATCGTCCAACGCTGCAAGTCGCATTGCAAACAGTGACATGGAGGCGTCAAACGAAGAGCAAAGAGGTGTTGTTCGGTTTCTGACAGCGGAAGGAGTAGGGGGAACGGACATTCATCGCCGAATGTCACAACTGTTCGGCGAACACTGCATGTCCCTTGCAAGGGTCAAGGCGTGGCACAAGCGCTTCAGGGAAGGACGGGTGTTGTTAGCCGATGATGCCCGGTCTGGGGCACCCCCCTGCATTACCGATGACAACGTCCAGCTGGTTGATGCACACATTACCCAGGACCGCCGAGTGACAGTGAACGCCATAGTCGCCGTGGTCGGATTGAGCGTCGGAAGTGTGCACACTATCATGAAGGAACGACTGCACTTGCGGAAAGTGTGTGCCCAACGGGTGCCCCACAGTATTCAACCACACCAGAAAGCATGTCGAATGGCCTACTGTCCTGGTCTTGGTTGGACGATTGATGCATGCTGCTGCTCACTTTGTGTCGTCAAGTGACGTGCACGTGTGCTCGCTAGCGACGGGCTGTGACCTCCCACGCTTTGGTCGGAACCACACCTCGTTACACATGCCACAATTAGCCGATGTCGTGACCGGTTTACGATTACAGCCTCCGGCTCGTTACTTTTTGAACGCACCTTATAACTGATTTATTATTCGTATTGAAAATGCTTATATTTGTATGTATACAACTGGATGAAGGTTTCATTTGCTTAGATCTTCCTCTGACCCTGCTCCTCTTCCCACTGCACTTCCCAAATTGGTGAATGTTTCAACCTCTTATATCACTTTTCCAGCCACAAATAAACTCTCGTATTTTCTCTCATTAAAGTACTATCATCACCATCCTCATCATAATATAGGGTCATCGAAAAATTATGCCTAGATTTTAAATAATTCCTACAAAAGGAGCTATTAGCCTACAGGTAATGTAATGATTTTAGCCTTAAAATGCGTGGTTATGATAACAATTTTTTTTCATACCTAAGTAAGTTTCAAAGTGAGCTCTGTTGCTCTGCAGGTGCTATTGGACCTTTCTTTTTTGCTGGAAAGACAATTACAAGCCTAATTTACCTTGGCATGCTACTAACAAGGGAAGTATCAGGTAAGACTGGTCGAAATCTATCTTGAAACTTTGTGGACGCAATTGTTGTACTATAAGAGGACAATGTGCGGAAAATCAGCCTCCAGATTGAACTGCAAGGCTCCAAAATCCTGTGGCGAATCTCTCATATAAATCAATGGGAGGTAGGGAATATAGTACATGTTGGAATGGACAGCCCTGAACGCTCAGGCACTCAAGGCCGGTGGGAAGGAGCCACACGCTCCAATCATCATATAGCCTACGCCCCACCACAGGGATGTCCAGCTCCACCAGCAGTCATACCTGCGTACCAGGATGTCAGGTACGATTTCGGAGCCTTGCAGTTCAAACTGGTGGCTGATTTTCCAGACGTTGTCCTCTTATAGTACAACGATTGCGTCCTCAAAGTTTCAAGATAGGTTTCGACCTGTCTTACCAGAAACTTCCGTTGAAAGCTATGAAAAACCTTATATTTTCAGCGCATTTTAAGGCTAAAACCATTGCATTACCTTTAATAGTTTCTTTATAGCTTTTCAAATCTAGGCATTAATTTTCGATGACCCTGTACATCGGTCCCTCAATCCTGAGGATCGTGGCCTCCGCGGATGCTATTGTTTATTCTTCTCTATCCCTACGGGTCTTCAGACAAACGTGCTGCGCCAAGAACATTCCACCTAGTCGCATTCTTGAAATGTTTATCATCGAGTGGGCACTCCACAACAGTCTCTCTTTCCTGGGGCATTATCAAGGATAATCAATTTCTCTTAACTATCCTTCCCTTTGACGAGTCCAATGAATTTGGTAACTCATTGTTAATATATTGACGATAACCCAGATCTGAGGTGGACATTCAAATAAATGGCCCTTGGGGTCCTTTTGGGGCCAGACCAGATTTACTTTTCACATCATGGGATTCAAAATGAGCTTTGTCTCCTCTTCCTATCACGAATTTGATATTGTCTATTTTAATAATATATATTATTGCAGGCAATGGTCATAACTTACCCGTGTCAGTACATTTACTGGCACGTTAAAGATCCCCTTCGGGGCAAAATTCCGGCACCCAGCTTCTCTAAAAGCTAGGGTAGTTAAAAGGGACGTAAAATCAATAACATTATTATTATTCATAATGTTGAATTTTGGGCTTATGCCGTGTTTTATTATATTGCAATTCGACGCGTTTCGAAAGAAACCATGTCTTTCATCGTCAGGAATAATCTGGAATACGACAATGTTGCTAAGAGAAAGCAACGAAGAACATATAGAAGGTGCCCAAAGATGGACGCCATTATAGCCCCATGTTAGGGACAACGGAAAGCAGCAGTGAATTACTTTCTCAGGGTTCTGATAATAGGTAGCCAGGATTCACTGAGATTGTAGCCGGTGTCGCGGTTGAAATTATCTGGGTGTTTACGTATTTCAACCGCCTCCCTGATGATTCTGGGACGATATTGCTTTATACGGGCAAGAACATCCACCCCTTGGAACATGACATCATGGCCAGGTGTTAAAGCATGATCGGCAACAGCTGATTTATCAGGTTGAATGAGCCTGATACATCTATTATGTTCCTTAATACGAGTGCATATTGTTCTCGAAGTCTGCCCGATGTAAACCTTGCCACAAGTACAGGGAACTCTGTAGATACCCGGTTGTTGCAATTTAGGCAAACTGTCCTTAGTTGGTCGCAGGAGTTGCCTAATCTTAACAGAAGTTCCAAATACAGTCCGTATGTTGTATCGACGTAGGATTTTAGCAATACGATCCGTTGTGTTATGTATGTACGGAAGGTAAGCAGTTCCTCTTACATCTCTTTTCTCAACTGACGTCCTATTATTATCTGTTGGTTTCAGAACCGTAGAAATCAAAGCCTTGCTATAACCGTTGCTCTCAAAGGTGGTTCGCAGGGTGTTAATTTCTTCTTGTAAAGAAGACACTTCACAAATCCTCCTAGCCCTGGTAGTTAGAGTTGTAAGGATACCATGTTTCTGGGCAGGGTGATGGTGAGAACTTGCGTGGAGATATCTATTGGTGTGTGTTGGCTTACGAAAAACGCTGTGTCCTAAAGATCCATCCTCTTTCTTGGTGACGAGAACATCTAAAAAGGGTATTTTGCCGTCAGATTCCTTTTCCATGGTGAAACAAATAGAAGGGTGCTGGAGATTAAGGTGATCCAGGAAAAGGCTAAGATTTTCCTCACCTTCCGTCCAAACAACGAACGTGTCATCCACATAACGCCACCAGATCTTCGGTTTGAAAGGAGCCGACGACAAAGCTTTCTCTTCAAAGTTCTCCATGAAGAAATTAGCCACAACAGGAGAGAGAGGACTACCCATGGCCACACCATCAGTCTGCTCATAAAAATTCCCATTCCATAGAAAGTAGGAGGAGGTCATGCAGTGATAAAAAAGTCTTGTGATGTCTTCAGGAAAAAAGCCATTAATGAGAGACATAACACCATCAATAGGTACTCTCGTAAACAGAGACACCACGTCGAGACTCACTAGAATATCACCCGGCTGAAGTGTTATAGCTTTTAACTTTTCCACGAAGTGTGTGGAATCCTTAATGTACGAAGGCGTGTTACCCAGAAGCGGCTGAAGTAGTCTACCTAAGTATTTGGAAAGGGCATATGTAGGAGAACCAATCGTACTAACAATTTTTATGAGCAGACTGATGGTGTGGCCATGGGTAGTCCTCTCTCTCCTGTTGTGGCTAATTTCTTCATGGAGAACTTTGAAGAGAAAGCTTTGTCGTCGGCTCCTTTCAAACCGAAGATCTGGTGGCGTTATGTGGATGACACGTTCGTTGTTTGGACGGAAGGTGAGGAAAATCTTAGCCTTTTCCTGGATCACCTTAATCTCCAGCACCCTTCTATTTGTTTCACCATGGAAAAGGAATCTGACGGCAAAATACCCTTTTTAGATGTTCTCGTCACCAAGAAAGAGGATGGATCTTTAGGACACAGCGTTTTTCGTAAGCCAACACACACCAATAGATATCTCCACGCAAGTTCTCACCATCACCCTACCCAGAAACATGGTATCCTTACAACTCTAACTACCAGGGCTAGGAGGATTTGTGAAGTGTCTTCTTTACAAGAAGAAATTAACACCCTGCGAACCACCTTTGAGAGCAACGGTTATAGCAAGGCTTTGATTTCTACGGTTCTGAAACCAACAGATAATAATAGGACGTCAGTTGAGAAAAGAGATGTAAGAGGAACTGCTTACCTTCCGTACATACATAACACAACGGATCGTATTGCTAAAATCCTACGTCGATACAACATACGGACTGTATTTGGAACTTCTGTTAAGATTAGGCAACTCCTGCGACCAACTAAGGACAGTTTGCCTAAATTGCAACAACCGGGTATCTACAGAGTTCCCTGTACTTGTGGCAAGGTTTACATCGGGCAGACTTCGAGAACAATATGCACTCGTATTAAGGAACATAATAGATGTATCAGGCTCATTCAACCTGATAAATCAGCTGTTGCCGATCATGCTTTAACACCTGGCCATGATGTCATGTTCCAAGGGGTGGATGTTCTTGCCCGTATAAAGCAATATCGTCCCAGAATCATCAGGGAGGCGGTTGAAATACGTAAACACCCAGATAATTTCAACCGCGACACCGGCTACAATCTCAGTGAATCCTGGCTACCTATTATCAGAACCCTGAGAAAGTAATTCACTGCTGCTTTCCGTTGTCCCTAACATGGGGCTATAATGGCGTCCATCTTTGGGCACCTTCTATATGTTCTTCGTTGCTTTCTCTTAGCAACATTGTCGTATTCCAGATTATTCCTGACGATGAAAGACATGGTTTCTTTCGAAACGCGTCGAATTGCAATATAATAAAACACGGCATAAGCCCAAAATTCAACATTATGAATAATAACACGGGCCGTGAAAGTCTAAATGACAACATTATTATTATTATTATTATTATTATTATCATAACTTACATGAAAGTATAATGCAATAAACTATAAATCGTTGTTGTTTGAGTCTTCAGTCTTTTGACTGGTTTGATGCAGATCTCCATGCCTCCCTGTCCTGAGCTAATCGTTCCATCTCTACATAGCTACCAAACCCTACATCGGGGGGGAAGGGGGGGGCAATCTTTTTAATATTCTAACCTTGATCTACCGCTACAGTTCTTGTCCTCGACCCTTCCTTCCATAACTAAGCTTGCTATTGCAAAAACCAGTTAAGGACTCGAGCCGTAGTTCGCAAATCATAGCATGTTACCGATCGCAACTCTTGCCACAACGGTCACAAACACAATTTGAACCTGGTTGATGGAATGTCTTAATTTTGCACAACTTGAAGTGAAAACCATGTATGGCGAATCGTGTAACCAAAGGTCGCAGTTCCTTGCCAGTCTTTGTAGATCATGGCATCCATGGAGTAGAATTCACTCCATATGTCCCTCTTCTTTGCCCTTACTTTCTCTACGAAGTGCTTGGTATAGATGGCAGCAACAAGCGAGAACGAAGTTCTTTGACGTAAGACGGTTCACATGTTAACTCATATACGAGCCTTGAAGGTTTGTATTTGGAGACTCTTTTACCTATTTTAACATCTGTATTTCAAGGGGGTTTCCCCCATAGCCCCCTTTCCTTGAGAGGTGTTGTGACGAATTTTAGCCTATAAATGATTGGTGCCTGGCCTGTGATGGATACCAATACCAAATTTTAATAATAATAATAATAATAATAACAATGATAATAATAATAATAATTAGAATATTGGTTTTATGTCCCTTTTAATTACTCCGGATTTTCGAGAATCCAGAGTGCTGGAATTTTTTCCCGAAGACGACCTCTAACGTAACTGTAGATCTACTGACACGGTTCCCTCACATTTGAGCACCCTCAAATCCTAACTGACTGCGCAAGGATCCTGAAACCTTGGACACAGCAGGCAAGAACGTTACCGTTGCGCCTTGCAGACACACATAACAAATTGTAAATTGATCCACTCAGCCGTTCACGATTTATAAGCGTACAAACAAACAGACATGAAACAAATTTTGCGCGGATTCGTCGTAAAACAGTTTTGAAACACGAAAATAATACAAAAATCCGGGGAAATTAAAAAAAAAACAGACAAACCTTCATTTTTAGCCTATATTCAATTTTGAAAAAATAGGCTTATGAGATCACCTTTTGTCCATGTGTGTGTGAGCGGTGTGTGTGTGCCCCCTAATAACTTCTAAACGGCTGGAGCGATATCAATGAAACTCGGTAAGTTTATGGCACTATTCCGGACGACCCCGACCGTGCCCTTCAAATTTTCTTACGTCTCACCAATCCAACATGGCGGCTGTGCGAATTATTTCACCAGCATTCAATATCTCCGAAATTATTCCCGATATCACCCTGGAATATTTTACGGTGATAAAGGGAACAACTAGAAGTTCACCTAAGTGACTTTTGAAAAACTGGTAACTACAAAACCAACATGGCGGCCACGCGAATTTGCGACTTTAAATAGACGTTTCTCGCGATTTAACCAACCAAACGCAATAAAACTTGGTACAGTAACTTATATGTTTATACACATTGTAATGCACCGACATCTAACTTCGTTCAATTGTTTACATAACCACAAGATGCCCCCCCCCCCCCCAGGGGCTCACATCTAGTGGGATGTGGGTTGGCGACCACGGGACCCCAGCCGAGTCCAGCATATCTTCCACTTACTTGTGCCGGGCTCCTCTCTGTCTTCTTTCCTGTCGACCTCCTTTGGTCAACTCTTGTTCTCTTCCGACCCCGATGGAATTAGGGTGTCCGAGGCCTAGGGAGTCTTTCACTTTCCCGCCTTAACTGGCCCTTGTCTCATCTTTCCTGATTCCCTCCTTCTGTGAGGGGTCAGCCTTCTTTTTCTTTTTTGTCTTTTACCTCCTACTTTGTGCTCAAGGCCCTTAAGGAGGCAGGGTGTATGTATCTCCACCACTTCTGGTGCACCCTAGATAATGCTACACCCTCAGGGGCTCACGGCTGGTGAGTTCGGGAGTTGGCGACCCCGAGGGATTCCTGAGCTGGGTCCGTTTTCCCCCTTTGTCCCTTACCTTTGGGGCGGACCCTCTCCTCTCTCTCTCTCTCTCCTCTCCTCTCCTCTTTTCCTTACATTTCCATTTCTCTTTAAGATTCCCGCACTGTTTTTGTTACTTGGTTCACCGTGTATCTAAATTCCCTTTTAGCGATTTTTAAGGCATTTTTAATCTACGTTGCATTTTGTAAGTTTTTTCGATCTAAATTACCTCTCGCGATTGTTTTTCAAATTCAATTGCATTTTGTAAAGATTGACAATCTAAATTGCTTTTTAGTAAGTCTTGCAATGTAGGCGCAGGACATTTTAGTGAGATTATTGAATTTCAAGTGCATTTTGTATTTTCAACCTAAACCGCATTTCGCAAGAATTTTGAATCTAAATTGCATTTTGTTTGGCGGGCATTTTGCAAATATTTTGATTCTCAATTGCATTTTGTGCGTATTTTCTATCTCATTTGCATTTTGTAAGTATTTTGAATTTCAGTTGCATTTTGTAAGCATTTCGACGCTACATTGCATTTTGTACGTATTTTGAATCTAGCCTACGATTTGTGGGACTTTTTCAATCTGTTCTTTTTGTGAATCTTTTCGTTCTAAATTCCCTTTTGTAAGACCATATTGTGAGTGGTTTCCATCTGAGTTTCTCTTTGTACGTATTTTCCGTCTCACATAATTTTCGTTCTGGTTTCCATTTCCTTCTCATTTTCGCTATCACCCAGATCATTAGGGGCCGATAACCTAGATGTTAGGCCCCTTAAAACAACAATTATCATCATCATCATCATATTTCACAGGCATTCTATATCTCTGAAACTATTAGCGGCATCACCCTGAAATTTTGTACGGAGATAAAGCGCACTACTGGAAGTTCATCTATAAGACTTTCAAAAACCGGTTAACTACAAAACGAACATGGCGGCCAAGCGAATTTGAAAATTTTAAATAGACCTTTCTCGCGATTTAATGTTCCAAACGCAATGAAATCTGGTACAGGAAATCTTTATACGGTCGAACATCAATTCCGCCCGATTTTCCTCAATTCCACCCGGTCCTCCAAGGGACCCAAAAATAAGTTCCTGAACTCCGCTCAGGCTTTGACAAGGGGTCGGCAAAGGGGTTATCCCCAATGACGTAAACAAATGTCATAACCCTCCTGCTCGATTAGCATCTGTCTACAGAGACAAAAAATCCGAAGAGGGGAAGTGGCTTCGGTACTGCTTTGGCCTGATGTATTTGGACCCTAGCGAAGTTTCAGACGGTTTCTGTGACCTGTTTAGTACCCAGCCCACCAACCAGCGACTTAGTGAATTTTCGGATTACCTTCTGGAAACCTACATTGAAGAGGCTCCAGGTACGTTGTTCCCCCCACATCTGTGGGCGTTACGGTCTGCAGAGTTGTGGAGAACAACTAATGCCTGCGAGGCTTTTCACTCAAAATTCAAAGCACAAAGTACAACACCTCATCCAAATATATATATATATATATATTATTTTTTTTAGTGCCTACATCAGATACAGACAGACACGTACATTCTGCTTAACAGCAGCGGGCGGGTGTCGAGCAAATACACACATCAAAAAAAGTTTTGCATCACCTCGGTTCCCAGATCTCCGGCATATAGACGTTGACTGTGTATATTGTATCAAAGATACAGTCCCTTTGACTGTTCATAGATGTCACTAAAACTGCTCAAAGATGTAAACAACCATGCATGAGCAGGGCCTATTAGACGGAGGGGGTACGACAGCCGATCAGTTCCAGTCATTCCACCAGGACGAAGGTACGCTGCTCATGTTGTCTGTAGTTCTACCATGCCTAGAAGGTCAATACCGCAGTTCGATCGCGTCCGCATTGTTACTTTGTGTCAAGAAGGGCTCTCAACAAGGGAAGTTTCCAGGCGTCTCAGAGTGAACCAAAGCGATGTTGTTCGGACATGGAGGAGGTACAGAGATACAGGAACTGTCGATGACAGGCCTCGCTCAGGCCGCCCAAGGGCTACTACTGTAGTGGATGACCGCTACTTACGGATTGCCGCTCGGAGGAACCCTGACAGCAATGCCACCATGTTGAATAATGCGTTTCGTTCAGCCACAGGACGTCGTGTTTCAACTCAAACTGTGCGCAATAGGCTGCATGATGCGCAACTTCACTCCCGACGTCCATGGCGAGGTCCAGCTTTGCAACCCCGACACCATGCAGCGCGGTACAGATGGGCCCAACAACATGCTGAATGGACCCCACAGAATTGGCATCACGTTCTCTTCACCGATGAGTGTCGCATATGCCTTCAACCAGACAATCGTCGGAGACGTGTTTGGAGGCACCCTGGTCAGGCTGAACGTCTTAGACACACTGTCCAGCGAGTGCAGCAAGGTGGTGGTTCCCTGATGTTTTGGGGTGGCATTATGTGGGGCCGACGTACGCCACTGGTGGTCATGGAAGGCTCCGAAACGGCTTTACGATACCTGAATGACATCCTCCGACCCATAGTGCATCCATATCGGCAGAATATTGGAGAGGCATTTGTCTTCATGGACGACAATTCTCGACCTCATCGTGCACATCTTGTGAATGCGTTCCTTCAAGATAACGACATCGCTCGACTACAGTGGCCAGCATGTTCGCCAGACATGAACCCTATCGAACATGCCTGGGATATGTTGAAAAGGGCTGTTTATGGACGTCTTGACCCACCAACCACTCTGAGAGATTTACGCCGAATTGTCGTTGAGGAGTGGGACAATTTGGACCAACAGTGTCTTGATGAACTTGTGGATAGTATGCCACGACGAATACAGGCATGCATCAATGCAAGAGGACGTGCTACTGGGTATTAGAGGTAGTGGTGTGTACTGCAATCTGGACCACAAATGCTGAAAGTCTAGCTGTATGATGGTACAACATGCAATGTGTGGGTCTCATGAGCAATAAAACGAGCTGAAATGTTGTTTGTGTTGATCTCTATTCCCTTTGTATTTAACGGTTCCGGAACTCTTGGAACCGAGGTGATGCAAAACTTTTTTGATGTGTGTAAAAGAATAGTCGTGTGAGAAAAGAATTCATTGAAAACAAGCTCATGCAGTACGCCAACCAAACAATGAGTAGATTAGATATTGTGAAGTGTGTTTCTCACACAATAGTTAGGGAATGAAAAGAGTTTCATCTAATGGTTTTTGTATAGTTTGAAATGAAGTAAAGATTTATGTGATTTTAAGATGCTGATTTTTCTTATTTTATTAAATTTCCTGTCCATATTTTTATTTAACAACAGTGATTAATATCTAGCTCTTTGTATTATGTTTATATTTGATTTAACGATTGAGCGGACTTGGTGGTGGTGATTTAAAATTAATCATAATATTCTTTTACATAAGTCCGCCAAGTTTTCAATTTTATTTTTTTCTACTCATGCGCTGCATAAGGTGTTTGACACGGCCCTTGGTATGCGAGCAGGAGGGTTATGACATTTGTTTACGTCATTGGGGAAAAGCCTGGGCGGAGTTGAGGAACTCATTTCTGGGTCCCTTGGAGGACCGGGTGGAATTGAGGTAACCCTGGCTACCTGACTGGAATTCCCGGGTGGAATTGATGCCCGCCCGTTTATACACATTGTAATGCACTGGTATCTAATTTAGTTCAATTGTTTACATAACCTCAAGATGGCGGCTTTGCGAATTTTAAAATTAAGTTTTTATTTCTTGTGTGGTAGTCATGCCATCGAAGAGAAAGTTTGAATAATGAGCCTACGCAATAATTTTCCTTTAATGGTACATGACTCTATGGCCTATACATTTAACAATCCAACATGGCGACCATTCGAAATATTTAGACGGCTCTGAATATCTACGAATCTATTATAGCAATCAAACTGATTTTTTTATGTTCATAGGGACTATGAAGTTAAGTTCACAAATAGGACTTTAAATAACCTGGTAATCACAAATCCAACATGGCAGCGATGCGAAGTATACATATTCACATGGACGTTTCTCGCAATTTAACCATCCGAGTGCAGTGAAACTTGGTACAGTGAATCCTTATACGAATGTTAATCCACTGGCATTTAATTTATTTCAATTGTTTCCATAACCACAAGATGGCAGCTGAGCGAAATTTTAAAATATCTATGTCACTTCTTGTGTCCTAATCATATGATTGAAGTTTGAATGCTACACGTACACATTTATCTTCATGTAACAGTACATAACTCTACGACCTACATATATAAAATCCAACATGGCGACCATCCGAAATATTTAGTCGGTTCCCAATATCTACGAATCTATTAGAGCAATCAAACTGAAATTTTGTATGTTGATAGTGGCAATTAACATAAGTAGGAAATATGAAAATAGGCTGTATAGTTCTACACGGAACTACTTGTTATAGATAATTAACTCATAAGGTTATCGTACTCACGTTGCAGAAATTTATCTAATCACTTATTTCTACTGATGGCCTGTTTGTCATCTCTTGATGAATGCAGTACATTTGCATTTGTTTGTTGGCACATGCTAGAGTAAAATGTAGCTTTACACCGATGTCTCAGTCTCACTCATGACTGTGATTATGACTGATTATATGGAAGCTACTGAGGTATGGTTGGTGCTTAGTAATGACATTCAGGGCACAGTCAGGGTCGAACATCAATTCCCCTCGATTTTCCTTAATTCCACTCGGTCCTCCATGGGACCTAAAAAAATGAGTTCCTCAACTCCGCTCAGGCTTTGGCAAAGGGACGGCAAAGGGGTTATCGCCAATGACGTAAACAAATGTCATAACCCTCCTGCTCGCATACCAAGGGCCGGGTCAAAATATTTAGGGGATGAAAAGAGTTTCATCTAATGTTTCTTGTATAGTTTGAAATGAAGTAAACATTTATGTGATTTTAAGATGCTGATTTTTCTTATTTTATTAAATTTCCTGTCCATATTTTTATTTAACAACAGTGATTAATATGTAGTTCTTTATGTATTATGTTTATATCTGATTTAACGAATGAGCGGACTTGACTTCAGAGTGCTTGACCGATGGCGCGGTGATGTTCACAAGACATTGTTGTGCCATCGGTCAACCGCTCTGATGTCAAGTCCGCTCATTCGTTAAATCAGGTATAAAGTGTTTGGCACATTATAACTTATATGGCAGAAAATACAAGTGATTTAAAATTAATCATAATATTCTTTTAAATAAGTCTGCCAAGTTTTCTATTTTTTCTACAAATTTTATGCATTGTTTTTAACATATGCATAATTAAATGTTTGTATGTTTTCAACCTAGTCAGCCAATATAAAATTAAATTAAGATAATAATAGGTGTATAATTTGAACCGAAAGGAATACTCTCGATATCAGCTGCGGATGCTGAAAATACTGTTTTCCAGCCTAGAACGGAAAAATCAGCTGCATTCCTACACAACAAATTAGTTATGAATTTTAACTCTTATAGAGCTAGGCTTGTTTACCGTAACAGCTATTCGGATTTAAGATATCGTCTGCACACCACTTTTTCTATGCAATCATCTCGTCTGTTGTTAACAGTTCACAAGTGCTAAGAAATTGTTAAATGAGGAGTAGACTAAGTAACAACAAAAACAAGAGTTTAGTGCTTTTCAGTCGGTCAACACGAATGTACCCAAAAGAGATGGGTTAAGCCCTAATCCTGAAATAAATTACATGAGATTAATAAAACACTAGGATGACCAGTTTCGATCGTCAAGCGATCATCATCAGATCCATTACACTTAGGCTACAAAATCTACGTTTGAAATACAGGTGAAAATATTTACAATATGTACAATTATTTAGTTGCAGTATTGGTACTGACTGCAACTGTCGGTGTATGCTAAATGCAGTATATATGTTAGGTGAAATGCTAATGGTGATAGCTATCCGTAGATCGTACTTTAGAGAGATTATATGGTTGTAAACTATGGTTAAACTATAAAATTTTAGGCTAACTACCGCACAGTGAGTTCCAGTGAGCACGAAAACTGCGAGTAGCTGTTGTACGGAAGACAATCAGATAAGTAGTTAGCCTAAAAAAATATATAGTTTAACCATAGTTTACAACCATATAATCTCTCTAAAGTACAATCTACGGATAGCTATCACCATTTAGCATTTCACCTAACATATATACTGCATTTAGCATACACTGACAGTTGCAGTACCAATACTGCAACTAAATAATTGTACATATTGTAAATATTTTCACCTGTATTTCAAACATAGATTTTGTAGCCTAAGTGTAATGGATCTGATGATGATCGCTTGACGATCGAAACTGGTCATCCTAGTGTTTTATTAATCTCATGTAATTTATTTCAGGATTAGGGCTTAACCCATCTCTTTTGGGTACATTCGTGTTGACCGACTGAAAAGCACTAAACTCTTGTTTACTAAGGCAACACTGAAAATATGGCTTCAAACACCACAATGTAACAACAAAAATTTAAACAATTCTACTCTATGTTTTGAAATTAGCTGTTCCACTTATTTTAGTACACTTAAAAATGTAGGGGACGACCGGGCAAAGCGGAGGACCCGGGCAAAGCGAATATGTAAAAGTTAAGGAAAGTCACGACAGATGTCACCGAGTTGCTTCTGCAGGAAGCGCTGCCATCTACTGGAGAATTAAGAATCAGTAGTACGAAGACTATAGTGGTTGACAGTGTGAGACTAGAAGCGTTTGCAGATTTTTATAGCATTTCTTAAAATTTTATCAAGGTAAGAAACACAATATTATTCATAGATTGGTATAACTATGCTGCTCAAAAAAATTAAAGCACCAGTTTTTTCAAAGACCACCAAATTTTGAAAAGTTGACCGCACAAGCTCGACATCTCAGTATGACGTTTGTCCTGACGCCTACCAAGCATATGCTTCAGCACAAATCCCCATCTTGAGTAGTTTCTGGGTAGCGCCCCGAAAACCAGCCCATTTTCGAAAACCGCAAATTGAAGTTTGCGAAAAACGCTGTAGGACTTGTCGCAGGTTGCCAAAACAGTCGAAAATGAATGAGTCTTGCTCTTAAAGGTTCCACAAACACGTTGAAATCGTTACATTTGACGTTTGAGTATTTTCAACCCCCTTCATCATCCCCTAAACATGGACTACCATTGGGGGCGTCTGAGAAGGTACTGGGTGTGTTTAACCACCAGAAAACCAGCACACCTTCCTCAGCTGCTGATTGCAGTATGTTCTTAAGGCCTCCGGCAATGTTCACCCCCCCCCCCCCCCCCTAACACCCTCAACTGCCATGAGACCAAACCACCCCGTCTCGATTCACCCCTAAGGAAGGTTTTAATCGAGATGTTTATCAGTGCTGTGAATTGGGGGGGGGGGTCTTCCCCTAACGTTTCAAAAGAGGAGCTGTGCCTGTGTCACCACCCCTTCCCCTGCTACCCCCGTTTGTATGATTTTTCGAATCAGACCCTTTTCAAGGGCTGAAACGAGGTCTAATCGCTGAAAGGGCTGTAAAGGTCCTTAGAAGTAGTAGTGATACGAAATCAACCCTTTCTGATCGTTGATTGACATTCCATCCCCCAAACATGAAATGTTTGCACCCTCAACCCTCCCTGTCTGGACGCGTAACGCGTCATGGCAGAGTTTTCATTTTTCTCGTCATTTTTCTCCCATTTTCAACCTTTGTAATCTATTGCCGATCACAGGCAACCCGCATGCACGGACGGGATGTGGGTTGCCTATGCATGGGCGTACTTACTATAGGGTGTTGACTTTTTTGAAAAATTTTTGGTCCCGTTTCCCACCCTACCGATGAATTTCCATCCAACCTGCTGTTTTGGGCTCGATTGCAGGCCATAAGCTTAATTTTCATCCAACTCTGAAAACTCTGCCATGACGAGTTATGCGTCCAGACAGGGAGGGTGCAAAAATTTCAGGTTAGGGGGACGGAATGTCAATCAACGATCGGAAGGGGTTGATTTCGTGTCACCACTACTTCTAAGGACCTTTACAGCCCTTTCAGCGATTAGACCTCGTTTCAGCCCTTGAAAAGGGTCTGATTCGAAAAATCATACACACGGGGGTAGCAGGGGAAGGGGTGGTGACACAGGCACAGCTCCTGTTTTGAAACGTTAGGGGAAGACGCCCCAATTCACAGCACTGATAAACATCTCGATTAAAACCTTCCTTAGGGGTGAATCGAGAGGGGGTGGTTTGGTCCCATGGCAGTTGAGGGTGTTAGGGGGGTGAACATTGACGGAGGCATTATGAACTTACTGCAATCAGCAACTGAGGACGGTGTGCAGGTTTTCAGGTGGTTAAACACGTCCGGTACCTTCTCAGACGCCCCCAATAGTAGTCCATGTTTAGGGGATGATGAAGGGGGTTGAAAATATCCAAACGTCAAATGTAACGATTTCAACGTGTTTGTGGAACCTTTAAGAGCAAGACTCATTCATTTTCGAGTGATTTGGCAACCTGCGACAAGTCCTACAGCATTTTTCGCAAACTTCAATTTGCGGTTTTCGAAAATGGGCTGGTTTTCGGGGCGCTACCCAGAAACTACTCAAGATGGGGAGTTGTGCTGAAGCATATGCTTGGTAGGCGTCAGGACAAACGTCATACTGAGATTTCGAGCTTGTGCGGTCAACTTTTCAAAATTTGGTGGCCTTTAAAAAAACTGGTGCTTTAATTTTTTTGAGCAGTTTATTTTGAAAGTGATTACATTGTGTTTTAGTGTTGTTCCAACCCTCTTATTTACACACTTTGTTTGCTTTCTTGCTACGCTACTTTTAAGCGATCAGTCACGATTTCCATAATAACGCACAGCTGGGCAAAGTGAATTGGGCAAAGTGGATATTTATTCACTTTGCCCGTTTGGGTTAATGTTGTTGAATACTTCGTTCACTAATTACTTAATGGTGACTAATAATTTATTATCTTGTTAGGAATACTAATCAACGATTATGCGTTCCCACAAGGTAAAATGTTACACAATTGATGACGTGGTGTCTACGAAGCCACTTAAGAATGTGCCTACCTCGTGAGAAGAGAACGATAAGACTGAAGGAGACGAAATGAGGCTGTACAGAGAGAGATGAGAAGGTATTGCAAACAAGTCTCGTTTCGGAATGAGTCCTTAGGGGTGTACAATTATCTCTCAGAGTCTTTCAGAAAACACGTCACCAGTTTACGGTTAAATACCCTGAAATAAGTACTGAAGTATATCAATAATAATCAGAATATTGTAATATTTGCTTACAGATGGTTTACAATTTCAAACGAAGCCGTGATCAGGGCAGCTGATGCGAAGAAACAATGAAGCAAGCTCTGGAGGATTGTAAGACAATTCCTATTAACTCTGTTGCTTTAGTTATATCAGGTGAACTGTGAACGCTATAAAACCTATTGAAAAACAAAATTGGATCCCATTTATATGCAATGATGAGTTTCTGTCAAATGTACACTTGCTTAGTATTAATATTCTCATGTCTTAAACAATGAATTCTGTTATTCACTTTGCCCACATATGAATATTTACTTTGCCCGGCTATACGGGCAAAGTGAATAATTTGACATAATTACTTAATACAGAATCTAATAAATTAAGAATAGTTTCACAATCGATTCAGTTTTATACAGCAATTAAATGGGAAGATAACAATGAACAACTACAGTAAATTGCATGTCATTGTCATACGTAATTACATAGATACACTCATATAAAATTAGTTTATTCACTTTGTCCGGTCTTCCCCTAAACACTGAAGCAGTGGTTATTGTACTGCTTAAATATAACTGTCCACGGTAGGTTACTTTAAGAAGTTATACTTAATTTGTTATCATTGAAATGAAAATCCACAGCCTGCTTCCAGTCTCCGCCCGGGTCAGGAATGGAATGAATGAAGCCCCTATCTAGCGGCGAGGATATGAACTGTGCCGGCTGCCGAGGCCTGACGCACTCCTCTGGGGCAGTGAGTAAATGAATGACAGATGAAATGAAATGATAGTGGAGAGTGTTGCTAGAATGAAATGTTGACAGGGAAAACCGGAGTACCCGGAGAAAAACCTGTCTGCCTCCGTTCTGTCCAGCACAGATCTCACATGGAGTGACCGGGATTTGAACCACGGACTCAGCGGTGAGAGGCCGGCGTGCTGCCGCCTAAGCCACGGAGGCTCTAATTTCTTATCATTATTAGAAGTTATATTAGTTATATTAGAAGCATTGATTATAATCAATGGTAGAAGTGAGCATGGAAGACTTGTGTCGTTCTAAGAATGCATAAGGATAAAGAGACGCGACCGAGCGGAGTTGAGGGACTCCTCTGGCGACTACCTGGAGTGTCGAGTTGAATTGAAGCAACCCTGGCTACCTGACTGAAATTCCCGAGTGGAATTGATGCCCGCCCACAGTCAGTGCCTGTGGATGCTGTGAAAAGTTCTACTCATAGGTTAGTACTGCCGTTCTGACTCACTGAGGAAAGCAAGGGCAAACTACCTCACTCCTCACCTTGCCTAGTATTCCTCAGTATAGCGCTGCCTTGGGTTTTTGTGGGTATCCACCCACATAACCTAACGGCGGTACTTTTTGAACATCCAACCAGCCTTCGGGCTGACTACCTAACAGACAGACAGACAGACAGACAGATTTCTACAGGATGACAAAAGAAAATTATACATTTTCTTATCTGCCCCCCATCAAAAGATTTGCTCTTGAGTGGGGTTTCTTCAAGGATCACATGTTGAATGTGATCGTATCCCGCCAGCACACAGTCGTATATAAAACTCTGTTACGACCAAATACAAGTAGGCGACATAAAATCCTCGTATGCGAAGCTGTACTCAATCGAAGCACCACCATTGTTGTATCTAAAATAAAAATATAATATATATCTGATGTACGAAACCAGCCGTAAATTTCCAAAAATACATAAAACGTAGCTGTAAGAAACGACACAATCAAATTGCTATAACATATGCATTCTGAAAGAGTTATGTTGGGAATGCATTGTAAACAGAGCACGCATCTTACTGTACATCATTTGAGTTCTAAGGTGTAATCTTGGGCGTATTGGTATCTGAACTACTGTGCCCAAGATAGTGGGTTCAAACCCGGCCGAAGTCATCGGATATTTGAGAGCGTTAAAATCCTTCAGTATGCCTTCCTTCGGAGGGGAAGTAAAGCCGGCGGACCCATGTCATAGATTTATGGCACGTAAAAGATCCTTCCACGACTAAACCTGTGTGAAGCTAAATTTCTAGGTTATATTTCGTTGGAACGTTCTTTCAAAAGTTCCGACGTTCACCACTAGGTATCAGTGACATCTGGTAGCGAAAGTTAGAATTACTTGAAATTGAACGGAACGTGTAACTCACCCTATGGGTGTCCGCTTGAAGCAGTTACAGACTCGGGCGAGCTGATCATGTCCTCGGACACTCCCAGCACTAAAAGCCATACGATAAATAAATAAATAAATAAATAAATAAATAAATATGTAGATTAAGGCTTTCACGGCCCGGATTACTATTCAAGTAATTCATGGTTTTGGGGCTAATGCCGTGTGAAATAAAATTAAATACCAGCAGACGTTTTGAAGGAACCTTGCCTCCTTTTTCAATGGAATTAAACAATGTGGCCAAAGAAAGTATATCAATGAGATAACAAAAAAATAGATAAATTCCTCTGTGTTCTGGTGACGAACAGAGGAATTTATGTAGTTTTTTGTGTTCTGGTGACGAACAGAGGAATTTATCTAGTTTTTAACCTACTTTCGATTTTTGCAAAAAATGAAAGTAGACTTATGAAATCTACACAGGGCCAAAAATTGTTTGTCTCTGTGTGTGTGTATGTGTGTGTGTGTGTGTGTGTACTCTGAATGTCTGCCCCCCCCCCCCCCTATCAATTCGAACACGGTGAAACCTAATTGAACGAAATTTGGTACAGAGGTAGAAATAGCAAAGGGCACCACAGTTTCATGTTTTATGTTGCCCACATCTTGATGGAAACGTAATGGTGGCCACCCAAATGTTCAAAGCTTGAATCAAATTACGACTAACATAATCATCCGATCTCTACCAAATTTTGCAACAACATACCTGTTTGTGGGAAGAAACTTTTGACTGAATTACAAGGCCATCAGGCTAATAGTTTGCAAATATCGGCCATATATGTGTGAAAACCGATTCCCCATATCAATTCAAACACGTTGAAACCGAATTGAATGCCATTTTGTACAGAGGTAGCACTAGCAAAGGGCACATCATATTCATGTTTAATATCCGTATTGTGCCCGTTTAGACCGGAGTCCGCACGACCACATATGCATTTTACCAATAATCAGTCAGCACGAGAGTCAAAATATCCCGGAGCGCCAGATGGGTTAAAGCAAATCGCAAAAACGACATCAAATTAAAAAAATGCATTACTGATTTTTGGCTCAATGCAACAATAAGGATAGAAGGAGATTTAATTGGGAGTAACACATCCTGTAAAATTATCTCAGTTTATTTTGAAGTTAAAATTGACTGCAAAGATGCTCAAAGTAGCATCACTCACGTGTGGCGACCCACACTCTTATTTACACACAATATACAGAAATTTTCCAAACACATTTGACAATCTTTTTGGAAACACAAGTCCGATTAATAGTCCTGTAGACTGTGTTCCAAAATTATTAATATTTAATTCCAGTTCAAAATTAATTGTCTATACTGGAAATATCGTAGATCACTGTTTGAATATTTACATGATATTAACACTCGTAGAATAAATGTTCATAGAATTTTTAAACTTTCACTTAGTTTTCCAGTTTCAAAAATATATCGTCGAAAATATTATCATCATTGAAGCAACACAAATTATTAACACATATATTAATAACATCTGAAAAGTATTTGACCATTGAGCATAGCATCGAAGAACTGTGCGAAGCACAACAACAATTAATTGTTCTTCTGACATTAAACATTCGAGAAGTGACTCGATTATGAACTTCAAGTTCCTAACAAAATATATGATTTCTGAATCATCAACTTGATCAATAAATGGTTGAACCATTCAACTATTCAATTTTCCACTTGGAATCATTATTATAAAAAATATTTATATTCATGGCCATTTTTAGCAACTTTCACAACTTGCAATTCTTCGACAGAATGCGGAAATTAGAATTGTAGTTTTATAATGAATTAATTTAGTTCATGGCACTAGGATTGAAAATATCCTTCCAATTATTCGTGGTTAAAGAATTATTTTTAATTGGCAGTGGCCCATTCTATTATTTGTGTAAGAACACAATATTACAACAACAACGGCAAAGGTCTTCCTCTGAAGAAGAATAAACTACTATCATGACAAATCCGGGTTCTAGCAAAATCAAAGTCTAAATGGAATTCGTAAACAAGGTTGAAATAAGAACTGATGGTTTCAAGAAATAACCTTCGGGTCATTCATACGACGAAATGTGTAGTTCCAATACTCCTACTATAAACCTGAGCCATCGAACCTGCTATTTGATTGATGCTCGAAAAAACCTCTTCATTCCTGCGACTTAACATGCGCACCTGGGAATGGCATTTCAACTACTCCACACACATAAATTATCTTCCCAAAATTTATACAATAAATCAAGCCTCTGCTTGTTATCAACACTGGAAGATTAATAAACTTACAAGTTTATTTTATTTTACCATTCAGTTCAACCCGTGAATTTACCATACTTATGAAAATCTTCATTTCACTTTCGAGTGTATTTACGTCATGAAAAATATACTTTGCTCAATGCAAATATCAACTGTTCAACCAGAACTGAAATGTTGGTTGAATGCGGGCTTGCGCTAACCACTTTCCTTCGGAAAATCTCCTGTTCCAGACTAGAAATGATTAAACTACTTCATAGGCTCTCTCTCAATACATATGATTATTATAAAATATAATATCCAAGAATTATTTAGAAAAATTATGAAAATTATTATTATTATTATTAGTGGATTATTATTATTATTATTTGTTATATCATTTTAAATCTGTTTAATTATCATCTCATTATGTGAGAATCCACATGTTCGAACCTTCGAATATGGAAAAAATATCCATTCCTCAACAAAAATAAATTTAACTTTTACAGTTACATCGGTTGTCTTCCGTGATTTCCCAAAAATATGAAAAATTCAAATAAATGCTCGAAATGCTCGGTCATCGATCCTAAACTGTTCTGAGTGCTGAAAATACTCAGAATAACTCTAATAAGTCTTGCGTAAATCATTGCAAGATTTAAATACGACGAAAAAAATGTGTTGGTCATCTGCAGAAAAATAGTTTGTTCCAATTAGCTAGGCATAATATAATTCAAATGTGGCTTACATTTCTTGATGGTCTTGAAGCGTAGTAAACCTGGTCTGTACCAGATTTATCCATAGACATGCCCTATCGGACAAGCACGTATAATCCTTGTATCCGCCGCCATCATATACCCACAATTCGTCTAGTCAGACATAGTGGTAGTATCTTTTGACGTTTGAATAAACTGTGGTTCCATTTTAATATGGGCTTCTATCAAAGCCATAACAGTTTGTTTAAATAGGGTCAGATCTAAGTGATCTCTTCTTAGATATGTCAGTTGTAACATAACTCACGGTAATCTTATCAGTACAAGAAAAACACTGACAGTCTAAGCAATTAACGGCTGTTCTGAAGATCGTTCCCTGGGCATGGTTTATTAATATCACCATCTGCCATGCGCTAAGCAACTTGTAGTTTCCCTTGCGTAGACTAATGAACGCCACCGTTATAGACTAGTCTTCAGTGTACTGACAGATCGAAGTGGTTAACTAGTTACAAAAATGAAAACTGACTGAAATGGATTTAAACATCCAAGTATTAAGTTATTACTGGACTGTGACAAAATATTAATTTCTAGACAAAGTCTAGCATATGTCCTTGTAGAAATATAAATATTTCCACCAATGTCTGTAGAAAAATCAATCACCTCAGTGATTTTCCTCGCCGTAAACTTACTAAGTTCCAACTCGTAGCGCAGCACTTTTCGTGACTATCACGACTTGAAAAGAACTTCTGCGTAGATCCGGCAACCATGTGCCTTGGCTCAGCGTAGATGCAACTTGCTCGCCAAGTGCTTGTGTTAGAATGAGCTGAAGTTGCTTCGGCCAGCTGGCTTTTATTCAAAACTGTCAGGGTCACGCGTCATCACCTGATATCTAGAAATCCTCATATCTCTTGAATCCCTGGTCCGATTTACTTGATACTAATTGCATTCTCTTTCATTTGGCCGTGCCAGTAATCTGATCCCAGTCTCAAGTCTCTACTCCATAGTTAACTATTTAATCAATAAATAGCCTCCACCTCTGCTATTACTCGCTACGTCACTTGACATCCAACTATCGGTAAATTATTTCCAAATGCTTCGAGAAGCAATGTAGCGCGATATTCAAATATCTCAACTTTCAAAAGCGGCTACAGCCTTTCCCTTGATGTCTAGGTGTCTGAAACTTGGAATACCCATTCCTAGAGTTGGGCACAGTATAGCACGTTGTATTTCAACAAGCTACAACAACTAACATTCAATTTTACTCCTTGAAAAGGACGAGTTATAACAACACCCATGCATTTAGGAGAAAGTAGGCTATATGTTATTTACTGAACATCTTGTTTTGTAATCTCACTGGTATACATTCTTTGGCCACATTGTTTAATTCCATTGAAAAAGGAGGCAATGTTCCTTCGAAACGTCTGCTGTTATTTAATTTAATTTCACACGGCATTAGCCCAAAAACCATGAATTATTTGAAAAATAAATAAATAAATCTTGGGATCAAGTTCAATGAAGAAAAGGTGGTAAAATAAGTTTTAATATCAACCTTTTAGCATGAAGATGTACTGTATGTTACTGTTTTTTTAAGGGACGCAACTACGAGTTAATCTGCCCCATATGAGATGTAGAAATACAACATACCTATTACCCAATTAAATCGCCCATGATGAAGGGGCTACATAATGACGATATAATGATCCAATAACAACTTCTTGCAAGTTATAATGAATAATTAAATTGAAATACTCAGGATAATACAATATAATCTATGTGTAAAAACCACAGCAGTTGAAATTGACTTAAAAACCCCTAAGGTTGGTAACCCACAAATACTTAACCATTCAGAAACACAAGAGAAAACTCTCTTGACGAATCAGGTGCTTCACTGGGTATGAATACAAATTTCAGATTCAATATTTCTATGAGAAGGCATAGCGCGTATCGTTGCAACGACACTTGCAATCGTTCCAACACATAGTGTGAGCTCGTGACTCACTTAAAGACGGAAATATCTACGAAAGAACATAAATGTTTCTCATTCTGATCACGAAGTGTTCCCCGAAGACCTGTTAATCCACACATCCAATAAACAAAGCACTTCACAACATCCTAATGGTGCTATATATTGCCGGAAATGGAGGAAAGAAAGATGTTCTGGGAAGAATACATTACTAACTTCCGTATTCAGAGCCTGATAAGACACGATCCACGAGATTAGATTCCCAGTGCTGACAGCGATTATCCTTAGTGTACTTCTTCAACGTTTTCCCTCCACTCACACCAATAAAATGCTCGGACTGTACCTTATGTCAAGCACCAATGCATCTACCCAAGCCCTGGACCCTGATAATTGCAGCTATACGAACTTCCATGGACACAAAAACAATCCAGATTAGACATTATATAGCCGGCTTCGGTGGGGTACTTGGTAGCACGCTGAGCTTCTATGCCCAAGATCGCGGGTTCAAAACCGGCCGAAGTCGTCGGATTTTTAAGAGCGTTAAAAATCCCTCAGTATGCCTTCTCTCGGAGGGGATTTAAAGCCGGCGATCCCATGTCATAGATTTATGGCAGTAAAAGAGACAGTCAGTCTGGAAGACTGGACTTTATATCATTTTAAATGCTACAAATGCTGAAAAATGCTCGAAGCCAAAGACTCTTGACATGTTAGATGATCGAGAAACAATCAGAACGCTAGAAAGTTACAATTAATGAGGGAGCTGGAGCGCGCGGTGAAAGGAGGGAGCTGGCTGGATGACGTCACGCTCGTCGTGTCGTTGCCGTCTCGTAACGCCAGAGCTCACCAGTGAATACAGTACACATGCACCAAGCGGTACTATGACGTCACACACCTCAGTGCATTTCGTTACGTCGCCGTAACGTAACGACGAAGTCTACTAGATCATTTAAAATGATAAAAAGAACCTTCCACTTACTACACTTGTGGAAGCTAAAATTTGTAGGTTAGTTTGATAACGCTATATTAGTTCCAACGTTCGCCGCCAAGTGCAGACTGCGATGGAATTTAGTAGCCACATCCAGAGCTAGGTGTCGTGGACGGTAGCACTTAATAGCAAAAGTAGGAACTACTTGAAAAATTAATCGCCTGGAGTCCTGTTACCTGAATTACAGATAACACACACTAATACAGCCATCACAATTAACACCGGTTATCAGACAGATTCTACACACACCCAAAGTACGCGGGGCTACATGACCGCGTTGTCGCAGCCCCTTAACTAAGGAACCAACCAACGAGACATTATATAGCCTATAAAAATACAAGGGTTGTTATTAAAAAAAACTTGTAATAATAATGCAATGGGTTTTACGCCCTTTTTAACAACTGCGGTTTACAGAGGCACCGGGGTGCCAGAATTTAGCCCCAAAGGGGATGTTTAACGTGCCAATAAATCTACTGACAAGGGCTCCCTCACATTAACGCAAACTCAAATGCCAACTGACTGCGCCGGGATTCAATCCCACTATCTAGGGATCAGCAGGCGATAAAATTTCCGCTGAGCCAAGCAGCCAGTCTTAAGAGTTGTTCAAATGAGTTTTTATTTCATATGAGGGGTTTGTACAACAATCATTCAACACCGTGTACATAAGTATGTTTGTAATTCTTTTCTGACAACCTGTGTCATTGTGATGGCTGTATTAGTGTGTGTAATTTTAATTCAGATGAGGATTGGGAAGGAGTCGACCGTTGCCTTAAGTTAGGAACCATCCCGGCATATAACCTGGAGTAGAAGTGGGAAAGCACGGAAAACTACTTCCAAGATGGTTGACTCAGTTGTGCCTCATGAGGCTGGATGCACCACGTTATGTGACAAATTTAACACCCTCCCAAGTAGCCTACACAAGCTGATGATCAAAGATGTCTCTCATTCAGTTGGGACAACACTCTTCCGAGAAACCTGAAAATTAACGTCGCTGACATATTTCGTGCTGTCAAACATAACCGATTCTATCTCACATTCAGTGAGCAAATTAACTGCCTCAAAATTCTAATTTCGCTCCAACAGTACAAACCGTAGCTTGCCACGGTAGGTGAGTGGATAGCGTGTCGGTCTACTAACCCCAAGATTGCAGGTTCGCTCCTGGCCGTGGTAAGTAATTTTTTGAAAGGCGGCAAAAATACGACACGCATGTCATACGATGTTGGCATGTCAAAGAACCCATTTGAATTCAGTAGGCCGTGTTCATAATGGCAAAATTAATCTCGGGAGTTTCCGCCAACACAAAGTTCCTCATTTTTCTACCAGAAAGCGCTATAGTGTTCAAGGAGCTTAGATATCTAACCCCCTTGACTTTCATAACGATTCAAGGAACAACGAAATTCGACATGCAAGCTACCCTCTGGGTGTCAAATTAGAAAGCTTGCTCCCGGCAATCGAGGCCATACGATATTATTATTATTATTATTATTATTATTATTATTATTATTATTATTATTATTATTATTATTATTATTATTGTTATTCTAGTACAAACCGTGCACACTGACAACGTGGATACAAATAGCGCCTGCTTGTTCTCAAGGAACGCGGGAAATCCAAGCACACAGTAATTAATACAAATACTCGGCACTTTTTATGTTGTAGAACATTTTTAAACATCCCTCGTATGAGAGGGTGTGTTGTTGCTGTTGCTGTTGCTGTTAAGGAATATTAAAAATAGGGGACATCTTTGGTTATCAGCTCCGTGTACTTGTACTATTGATTAGCAAACAATGCAACTGCTTAACAAAAGATTAATTCTCAGATGACCATGAGAACTAGAAACGTCCAAATCTCACAGTTTATCAATTAATTACATCCATAGTTGCGAGTTACTTAAGTATTATAGAAATTTATAACGTATTTCAATAATTATGGACTGTTGAAGAAAGATTTCTCAAAACTTGACATTTTCTGAATTATATACCTTTTCCTCAGGAACTATGCGCCCAATCACATTGATATGTTGCACTCGTATAGGTGTTTATGATTTAAGCACTGTGAAGTATAACGAAAGTATACAGTATAAAAATTAAATTATTAAAAATAAAATAGTATCTGAAATAATGGCATAAAATTAACGAATTCAATTATTTATACAGTAAGATTCAAACCAAATGCATATAAAATAATTAGTTTGCTTTTCAAGCTTAACCTTTATTATCAGATTACCAATTATAGCTTTCAACCAATTATCTACAGTTACATCAAGATACCTAAGTAGGGGAACTTTAAAAATAAAATCAGAATATTTTTACTTTCTTCAAATATCCATAATTATTGAAATATATTATAAATTTCAAAAATATTTTAGTAACACGCTGCCAGAAATGTTATTGGTAAACAGTAAACAGAAATGAAATTTTTGGGTGTTACAGTTCACTAAGAATTAAACTTTTACTAAGCAGTTTCATTGTTTGCTAATCCACACTACCAGGTTCCCTTAAGCGTGTGTTTAATTTGTCTCATAACCTGTGTTGACTGTAGTAGTCTGTGTAGTAGTAATTATTAGGGTCGGAGATGGGGTAGATTCCCCGAGAATTTAGTTGTTGTTGTTCCATTTGCGAGGCTTGGACATCGTGGTCATTTATCAACGTGTAGTTGGGCGAGTGTGGAATTTCTGTATGATAACCTGTGTTATTACGATAGCTGATTTAGTGTGAGTATTTGTAATTCAGGTGAGGAGTAGGAAGGAGGCGGACGTGGACTTCAGTTAGGAACCATCCCAGCATTTGTCTAAAGTAGAAATGGAGGGGGGGGGCTCAGAAGGCCACTTCCAGGATGACGAGGTGAGAATCGAACCCTCCTATTCTCAGTTTTGCCTCACGAAGCTTAGTGTACCCCATTACAGCTCTCAGACCAGAATTAAATTTCTTGGCAGAACCGGGAATCGAACCAGGACCTTCAAGACGCTAAACACTACACCACGAGGTGGTCCCTACGAATTGAGCGCTGGGGTTTGAACCTCCGATCTCCGAACTAGCTGCAACTTCTGAGCGTGGTGTGGCTATGTTGCGGGGTGAGAAAAAAAAAGAATGCAATGAAACACAGAACGCGAGAAACACTTTTATCTGCTCTACTGATTAGAATTAGACGAGAGGATAAAGCAAGAACGCAGAAATTTCCTATGAAACAAGATCATAATTTATTATTTATACATTAAATAGGGATCTAGGTAAGCCTGACGATGCACGAGGAATGTTCGCGAGAATTAAAAGGAAGCAGGATGAAGTAATGCAATTAGAGCGGAAAGGAACAGCAGAACGTTCCGCATAACTCAGCTATTCGGCTTTGTTTTATAACATAAGACCATATTAAGACATGAACGTAGAGAAAAACTTAATTCATAAAAAGCACCTTCAAGTAGATCTCGGTGAGCAAATAACCGTGGACGCTCAGTAAAACTACAGTACCGGTCAAAAGTTTAGGACCACATGAGGAAATCATGATATGTCATCTAAAACCTAAACTTAAGGCACTAGAGCTCGGCGATTTTTTTTCTGAGCTCCTAAATCTGATATAATATATAGGTTTTGATTTCGTTCAATTGGGCCAAGTATTGTATAAATTATGATTTTTAGCCTACTTTTCACATTTTGCAAAAATGAGGAAAAGGTAGACTTATGAGATCGATCCGGGAAAATGTGTGTCTGTCTGTCTGTCTGTCTGGCTGTCTGTGTGTGTGTCCCCCCCTATCAACTCCTAAACGGCTGCAGCAATCAAAACCAAATTTAGTATGAGTAAAGATATGCACCGGAAAAGCTCACGTCCATATTTGAAAATGATGACAGTGCTACCAACTGCTGAAAAAACGCACTAGAAATTTGAGCTCCATGTTGGATATCTTGCAAGGTATGCATGGGAGCTATTCCAAAATTGGCACACATGTAGATAATACTACTTCAGTTTAATTTCCAGGAGGCCAACCATAACAGTGTTGCCAAAATAATTTTAAGCCTTCTGATAAGTCCAATGTTTAAATGCATATAACTTCTACACTATTAATTGGATTTCAACCAAATTTTGTATGTAATATCTGTACATACACAGATATGACTGAGCGTATTATTAAGAGCCACCAGGGCTGCCAACTGTTAATAAATGCTGTCTATATTCTTTTTACCCTAATATCAATATATCAGAAAGTATGCAAGCCAACAGCTCTATACTTTGCACACGTATAGCACCTGACATTCTAGATTAATTTGGAGTAATTAATAAAAGACAGTGCTGCCAACATGATTCTATGCCTGCTGATATGTCCAATTTTAAAATACATGTAACTTCTATACTAACAAATGGATTTCATCCAAAATTGGCACAACAAGATATCATAATAATTCAGATTATTTCTGACCAGCACACGCATGGTATTGTTGGCAACATGCTTTTACGCGTGCTGATAGATCCAGTGTCTAACTGCATGTAACGTCCATTGGACTTCAACCAAATTTTGTATTCTGTACCTTAAGAGGTGGAACTAAGAATATATTCAGTCACCAGGGCTGCCAACTGTAGTGCTCTATTAGGCTACATTATACCAGGCATATTTTGAACTAATTAGATATTTCGATATTACCAACTTAATTTCGTCATTATTCTAGATAGGTTCATATACTGTAGAATAATCATTGGCATGAAAAGTAGGCTGTATAGTTCTTCACGGAACTTCTTGTTTAACTATTGGAAGGTCACTCAAAAATCACCATTTCCAGAGGTAAAATGTTTTGTATATTCCAACTGGTTGCAGATATTGCCCGCAATTTTCTATTTTAGCCTTAGCAATAGTTTGGGATCATTTTGGTATAAATATACAAATTCCGAAAAATGCAGGACTTTTTTTGGCAGGTTTATACTTTTTCAAGCCAGCGCTAAAATGGTCGATGTACTGATGACAACAAATTAATCTCACGACGAAATCCCACAAAGCCATAAATCTGGGCTTGGATGCCATCCGTTGAGTGAAAGTAGAACTACTAGACACGTCAAGTTAGAAGCGGGTAGGTAGCAAGGAACCCTTACGACAAGCATGATAAGAACAAGGGAAAATCGACCATTTTAGTGCCGACTTGAGAAGTATAAACCGGCAATAAAACGAGGTCCTGCATTTTTCTCGGAATTTGTATATTTATACCAGAACGACCCCCAACTATTGCTAAGTCTAAAATAGAAAATTGAGGGCAATATCCGCAACCAGTTGGAATATACAATACATTATACCTCTGAAAATGGTGATATTTTGGTGTGACCTTCGAACAGTTAAAATATCACAAAATCTACAATACTTGGCCCAATTGAACAAAATCAGGAAATATATATTCTATCAGATGTAAGAACTTAGTAAAAACTAGATGTTCAGTACAGAACATATAGCCTACTTTCTCCTAAATGCATGGGTATTGTTATAACTCTTTGTCCTTTTCAAGGAGTATGATTGAAAGTTGGTTGTAGTAGCTTGTTGACATACAACGTGCTATAGGGATATTAAACATGAATATGAGGTGCCCTTTGCTAGTGCTAGCTCTGTAAAAAAAAATCATTCAATTCGGTTTCACCGTGTTTGAATTGATCTGGGGAATGGATTTGCACACATACATGGCCGCTATTTGCAAACTATTGGGCTGATGACCTTGTAGTCAGTCATAAGATGCTTTCCACAAAAAGGCGTGTTGTTGCAAAATCCGGTAGAGATCAAATTATTAGGTTGGTCGAAATTTGATTTAAGCATTTAAGATTTGGGTGGCCGTCATTCCGTTTCCGTCAAGATGGCGGCGATATAAAACATGACACTGAGGTGCCTTTTGCTAGTGCTACCTTTGTACCAAATTTCGTTCAATTCGGTTTCACCGTGTTTGAATTGATAGGGGGAATCGATTTTCACACATACTTGGCCACCATCTGCAAACTATTGGTCTAATGACCTATTAGTTTGGTCAAAGGATGCTCCCTCCATAATGGTATGTTGATGCAAAATTTGGTAGAGATCGGATGATTAGGTTAATCGTAATTTGATTTAAGCTTTCAATATTTGTGTGGCCGCCATTACGTTTCCGTCAAGATGGCGGTGATATAAAACATGACACTGAGGTGCCCTTTGCTAGTGCTACCTCTGTACCAAATTTCATTCCATTCGGTTTCACAGTGTTCGAATTAATAGGGGTAATCGATTTTTTCACAAAGATGGCCGCCATCCACAAACTATTATGCTAATGACCTATTAGATTTGTCAAAGGATGCTCCCTCCATAAAGGTAAGTTGTTGCAAAATTTGGTAGAGATCGGATGATTAGGTTAGTCGTAATTTGATTTAAGCTTTGAACATTTGTGTGGCCGCCATTACGTTTCCGTCAAGATGGCGGCGATATAAAACATGACACTGGGGTGCCCTTTGCTAGTACTACCTCTGTACCAAATTTCGTTCCATTCGGTTTCACCGTGTTCGAATTAATAGGGGCAATCGATTTTCACACAAACATGGCCGCCATCCGCAAACTATTAGGCTGATGACCTATTAGTTTGGTCAAAGGATGCTACCCCCATAAAGGTATGTTGTTGCAAAATTTGGTAGAGATCGGATGATTAGGTTAGTTGTAATTTGATTTAAGCTTTGAACATTTGTGAGGCTGCCATTACGTTTCCGTCAAGATGGCGGCGATATAAAACATGACACTGAGGTGTCCTTTGCTAGTGCTACCTTTGTACCAAATTTCGTTCAATTTGCGCTCACCGTGTTCGAATTGATAGGGAGGGACGGACATTCAGAGTACACACACACAGACTCACACACACACACATACACACACACAGACAGACACACTTTTTTCGCCCTGTAGTGATCTCATAAGTCTACTTTCATTTTTTGCAAAAATCGAAAGTAGGCTAAAAATGCAGAGCTCTAGTGCCACAGGTTTAGGTTTTAGGTGACATATCATGATATCCTCATGTGGTCCTAAACTTTTGACCGGTATTGTATAGTAATTAATTAATTTAATGGCATAGCTTTATGGCACGTAAAAGAACCTACCACCGAAATTGGTAGTGTGTAGCAAAATTGTAGGTTAAATTTGGCTAGTTAAATACACTCTATTAAGTTCCAACGTTCGCCGCTAGGTGTTAGTGACAGTAGCATCTAGTAGCCAAAGTTGGAACTACTTGAAATTGAACTTGTTGGGAGCCCTCGGGCGTTCAATCAAAAATACCCGGCTATGACCTTTGGCTGCGATTCATATACAATGATATTAATAATTAATTTCTCATTCATACATACACATTGACACACTGTGCTTTGTATACAGTAAATTGTAGTGTTATTATTATTTCGAATTGGTTATTACTGCTAAAGACATCTGACATTTGCCTGGATGAAGTCCGGAAAGGACCCGGAATGATCTACTCTCAAGATGGCCACCGTCAATACCGGTTTTCGAACCATTGATCTCCGGACTTCCAGTTGTGGCACGCGGTATATTGAGCATGACAGCACTGAGTTCCTGAGTTTACAGTAACCGTATTCTGTTCATGACAGGAGAAACAACAATTACACGTAAATCTCTTTACTAGCAACCCGCCCCGGCTTCGCCCGGTATCATTAACGGTTTACCCTGCGTAAGCTTAAAAGGCGCACGGACGATAGGTCCCAGACGCAATTCAGAAAAGCCGAGATGAACAGCGAAATACCAACAAATATACTCTTCTCTGAAGTCTTAACTGGACACGACTCGAAGTTTGTTGCAGACCGAAGCTGGGGTAATAGGCTCGCCCGCTCGCTCGCTTGTAAACTCGCTCCGAAGCTAGTAATTTAAATTTCCACTGAATGGAAGAAATGAAAACGAAATCACTTAACTTACTGTATAGTGGGCGATGTATTACAGATAGAGATATGGTGTCGCGTACTCTTTTGGAGAACTTTTCATGCTGAAAAATTCTTACACTCATAGTATATAGATATTTTTAACGGTTTACCCAGCGTAAGCTTAAAAGGCGCACGGACGGTAGGTTTGTCTTCGACTCGATTCACTGAAATCGTTACTGCTTGGCTTCCTTTGGTCATAAATGAATGTTTCATACAGAAACGTTCCTCGAGAAATCCTTTACAGAATGGTGAAAACCGCAACAAAATCCATCCAGAGGTTTTCGAGATTACCCGTTACATCCACAAATCGAGGACTTGGTTTTATACTATGTGGATATTTATTTACCAACAGCGGTAGCTACGCTCGCTAACGCGCAGCTCTATGCCATTGGGCCAAACTATCTGCGGACTCAGTAGACGAGGGTTCGAGCCTCACCGTCGGCCGTGTTTGAAATGGTTTACCGTGGTTTACCCATTTTCAACTCCTGGTAAATGCAGGAACGGAGGTCACGTCCATTTCCTTCCACATGCTTGCTCAGATTCATTCATTTTCAGATCTCATTAACACCCCTCATGAGATTGGCATCAGGAAGGGCATCCGGTCGTAAAAACCACCCGTCACATAGCCTTTCGTTGCATCTCAACCCCGACTACGTTGAAAAATGGAATAATAAGGGGTTGACATACGTTATTCATTCATTATATAGGCTTCGGTGGTGGAGTCAGTAGCATGCTGAACATCTATGCCCAAGGTCGCGGGTTCAAACTCGGCCGAAGTCGTGGGATTTTTAAGAGTGTTAATATCCTTCAGTATGCCTTCCTTCGGAGGGGAAGTAAAGCCGGCGGTCCCATGTCATAGATTTATGGCATGTCAAAGAACCTTCCACTAATTAGACTTGTGTGAAGCTAAATTTGCAGGTTAGATTCGGTTGAAACACTCTATCAAAGTTGCAACGTTCACCACTAAGTGTCAGTGACATCTGGTAGCGAAAGTTGGACCTACTTGAAATTGAACGGAACTTTTAGCTCACCCTATGGGTGTCTGCTTGAAGCAACTACAGCCTCTAGCGAGCTGAACATGTCCTCGGACACTCCGGCACTAAAATAAATAATTTATTATATAATAATGTTATTAATGGTTTACAGATTTCCTTTGAGAAGACAAAGTACATGACAAACATCAGTGATGGACCAGAATTGATGAAAACATACCAAGGAAAGATTAAACGTCTAAAGAAATTTAAATACCTGGGTGAGGTAATCCAACAAAATGGCCTGAACAGGAAGCAATTAATCTTAGAATCTGGAAATTAGACCGAGCCTATCACCTGACGAAAAATCTCTATAATAAGAAGTCGCTGAGCATTGGAGCCAAATTAAGACACTACAGCACGGTTGTCAACCCTGAAGCATTATATGCTTCGGAGACTTTGACTATGAACAGGCGGGGACTAGTCGACCAGTTGGTCAAAAGAGAACGCAGGGTATTGAGAAAAATTTTATGCAACAGATGGATTGACGGGCACATACGTTTGAAGTCGAACGAAGAGTTATATAGAAAGATAGAACCAGTCACGTCAACAATAAAAAGGAAAAGTTTGTTGTTCTATGGACACATTTTCAGAATGTCCAACGATCGTCTAACAAAGAAAATTTGGAATTTCGTGAAACCAAAGAAGAAACAAGATGTTCAGTAAAGAACATATAACCTACTTTCTCCTAAATGCATGGGTATTGTTATAACTCTTTGTCCTTTTCAAGGAGTATAATTGAATGTAGGTTGTAGTAGCTTGTTGAAATACAACGTACTATAGGGATATTAAACATGAATATGAGGTGCCCTTTGCTAGTGCTACCTCTGTAAAAAAGAATTCATTCAATTCGGTTTCACCGTGTTTGAATTGATAGGGGAAATCGATTTGCACACATACTTGGCCACCATCTGCAAACTATTGGGCTGATGATCTAGCAGTTTGGTAGGAATATGCTTCCCACATAAAGATTTGTTGTTGCAAAATTTGGTAGAGACTAGATTATTAGGTTGGTCGTAATTACATTTTAGCCTTTAACATTTGGGTGGCCGCGATTACGTTTCCGTCAAGATGGCGGTGATATAAAACATGACACTGAGGTGGCCTTTTGCTAGTGCTACCTCTGTACCAAATTTCATTCCATTCGGTTTCACCGTGTTCGAATTAATAGGGGTAATCGATTTTGACACAAAGATGGCCGCCATCCGCAAACTGTTAGGCTAATGACCTATTAGATTTATCAAAGGATGCTCCCTCCATAAAGGTATGTTGTTGCAAAATTTGGTAGAGATCGGATGATTAGGTTAGTCGTAATTTGATTTAAGCTTTGAACATTTGTGTGGCCGCCATTACGTTTCCGTCCAGATGGCGCCGATATAAAACATGACACTGGGATGCCCATTGCTAGTACTACCTCTGTACCAAATTTCGTTCCATTCGGTTTCACCGTGTTCGAATTAATAGGGGCAATCGATTTTCACACAAACATGGCCGCCATCCGCAAACTATTAGGCTGATGACCGATTAGTTTGGTCAATGAATGCTGCCCCCATAAAGGTATGTTGTTGCAAAATTTGGTAGAGATCGGATGATTAGGTTAGTCGTAATTTGATTTAAGCTTTGAACATTTGTGTGGCCGCCATTACGTTTCCGTCAAGATGGCGGCGATATAAAACATGACACTGAGGTGCCCTTTGCTAGTGCTACCTTTGTACCAAATTTCGTTCCATTCGGTTTCACCGTGTTCGAATTAATAGGGGTAATCGATTTTGACACAAATATGGCCGCCATCCGCAAACTATTAGGCAAATGACCTATTAGAATTGTCAAAGGATGCTCCCTTCATAAAGGTATGTTGTTGCAAAGTTTGGTAGAGATCGGATGATTAGGTTAGTCGTAATTTGATTTAAGCTTTGAACATTTGTGTGGCCGCCATTACGTTTCCGTCAAGATGGCGGCGATATAAAACATGACACTGGGGTGCCCTTTGCTAGTACTACCTCTGTACCAAATTTCGTTCAATTCGGTTTCACCGTGTTCGAATTAATAGGGGCAATCGATTTTCACACAAACATGGCCGCCATCCGCAAACTATTAGGCTGATGACCTATTAGTTTGGTCAAAGGATGCTGCCCCCATAAAGGTATGTTGTTGCAAAATTTGGTAGAGATCGGATGATTAGATTAGTTCTTAATTTGATTTAAGCTTTGAACATTTGTGTGGCCGCCATTACGTTTCCGTCAAGATGGCGGCGATATAAAACATGACACTGGGGTGCCCTTTGCTAGTACTACCTCTGTACCAAATTTCGTTCCATTCGGTTTCACCGTGTTCGAATTAATAGGGGCAATCGATTTTCACACAAACATGGCCGCCATCCGCAAACTATTAGGCTGATGACCTATTAGTTTGGTCAAAGGATGCTGCCCCCATAAAGGTATGTTGTTGCAAAATTTGGTAGAGATCGGATGATTAGGTTAGTCGTAATTTGATTTAAGCTTTGAACATTTGTGTGGCCGCCATTACGTTTCCGTCAAGATGGCGGCGATATAAAACATGACACAGAGGTGCCCTTTGCTAGTGCTACCTTTGTACCAAATTTCGTTCAATTTGCGTTCACCGTGTTCGAATTGATAGGGGGGGGGGGACAGACATTCAGAGTACACACACTCACACACAGACTCACACCCACACACACACACACACACACAGACAGACACACTTTTTTCCCCTGTAGTGATCTCATAAGTCTACTTTCATTTTTGTCAAAAATCGAAAGTAGGCTAAAAATTGGCATGGTTTGAAGAATGTAACAAAGACCTTCTAGAAATTGGTATTCCGGACTGCAAAATTATGAACAGGTGTGAATTCAGACCCTAATCAAAAATTACCAGGGATTTAAGGTAGGGGCAGAACCCAAAAGATGGAGGGGACCTCTTTCAGAAGATTGGAGAAGGCGCTGACGATCTAGAACGAAACATTGATTTTGATTGTTACTCCGTAGTCCATAGTGGCTCAATTCGAATGTAAAAAAAAATATTTTATTAATGCAGCCAATGGCTATGTACTTTTCTTTTCAGGACGGGTCAGGGAAGGGAAGTTAGAATGCATAGGTAAGTACAAGTTGCCCGAGCTCCCTGAGATTGGGAGCAAACATCCTGCCTGGATCGCGGCCTACAAGCCCCGTCAACTTGTACGAGGTGGATTCAGAAAGTAAGTTTCCCTGTTTAAAAATAGAGAGAGAACATAGTTATATGCAACTGTTCTGCAGAAGTTTGTCTGAGAGCTGTTTGATCATCCACATCTGGCTCCCAGCGATTTCCACCTTCTCTTGCACCTCAAGAAATTTATGTTCTCCGGTCAGCATTTTCACACTCACGAAGAGCTGAACAAGAATATCACACGCTGGTTTCATTCGCAGGTGGTTGGTTGGTTCCTCAGTTAAGGGGCTGCGACAACGCGGTCATGTAGCCGCGTGTAGAATCTGTCTGATAACCGGTGTTAATTTATTGTGATCGCTGTATTAGTGTGTATTATCTGTTTTTAATTCAAGTAAGAACTGCATACATTCAATTTTCAAGTAGTTCCTAATTTTGCCACCAAACGCCACCGTCAACGAAAACTAGTTGTGAACATGGTTACTGGATGCCACCGCAGTCGGCTCCTGGTGACGAACCTAATAGCGTTAGTCAAGTCTAACCTATAATTTAGCTTCACACAAGTGTAATTAGTGGAAGGTTATTTTACATGCAATAAATCTACGACATGGGACCGCCGGCTTTACTTCCCCTTCGAAGAAAGACATACTGAAGGATTTTAAACGCTCTTAAAAATCCCACGACTTCGACCGAGTTTGAACCCGCGACCTTGGGCATAGAAACTCAGCATGCTACCAACTACGCTACCATTCGCAGGACTACAAAAGTTGATACCACACTAAGACGAGTGTCTCAATTCATTTGGTGTCGATGTCTAATATAGCTGACACATTGTTGCATCAGTTACCAATAAAGTTTTGCATAAATGGGCTAACTAAGTTTTTTTTTCTTTCTTTCTTTCTTTCTTTCTTTCTTTCTTTTTAATAGGGATACTTACTTTCTGAAAGCGCCTCCTACATATCCATAGCTATGAACGCAGGCCGAGAGATGTGATGATGATAATTGTTGTTTTAAGGGGCCTAATATCTAGGTTATCGGCCCCTAAAGGTTTGGCTGATCGTGAAGAAGAAAATGAAATGTAAACTATAACTAAAACTAACTACTAACTTATATACTAGAAGAAGAAATGGAAAACAAAAGGAGAATAACGCAAATATAGGTCAAGAGGAAAGGAAATGCCACAACCCTTGAAGAATGCGGATTGAGGGACTTGAAAGAAAGGAGAGACATGAAAGGCAGATAGGAAAGGGGAAAGAGAAGAGGGTCCGCTACTGATGTAATGGATAAAAGGGGGAAAACCGGACCCAGCTCAGGAATCCCTCCAAGTCGCCAACTCCCGAACTCACCAGCCGTGAGCCCCTGAGGGTTTAGCAATATCCAGGGTGCACCAGAAGTGGTGGGGCTACATACACTCTGCCTCCTTGAGGGTCCTGTGCAGAAGGCAGGAGATAACATGAAAAGAAAAAGAAGGCTGACCCCTCGCAGAAGGAGGGTATCAGAAAAGATGAGACAAGGGCCAATTAAGGCCGGAAAGTGAACGACTCCCCCGACCTCGGATACTCTAATACCGTCGGGTCGGAAGAGAACAAGTGTTGACCAAGAGAGGTCGATAGGAAAGAAGACGGAGAGGAGCCCGGCACAAGTAAGTGGAAGCAATCCCGGACTCAGCTAGGGTCCCGTGGTCGCTAACCCACGTCCAACTAGATGTGAGCCCCTGAAGAGGGGAGAGGGGGGGGGGGAGCAGGCCGAGAGAGCCTGAGTTGTTATATCAGTAGGCTGCAGTTTGATTGAAGTAAAATATTATGAAATGTAACATGTGTGTAAGACAACATAACATCCTTAGTGGTCACTGTCAATTTTGTCATTTCAAATGATTTTGTCGACTTCATCGTTAGGCTTAGGTCTACCGTTATGCGTTACGGTTACGGCGTGTATGACGTCATCAAGTTGTTCAGTGCATATGCACCGAGTCTGAGTTAACTCCTGAGGTCTGGCGTTATGCGAACGGAGACGGCGAGTGCGTGACGTCATGCAGCCCCCGCGCGGGAAGCATAAGTTAAAGGATAATGGAGTCTGTTGAGTCTGAGTTTACTCCTGGGGTCTAGCGTTATGCGAACGGAGACGGCGAGTGCATGACGTCATGTAGCAGAGTGCACGGGAAGCCTAAGTTAAAGGGTAATGGAGTCTGTTGAGTCTGAGTTTACTCCTGGGGTCTAGCGTTATGCGAACGGAGACGGCGAGTGCGTGACGTCATGCAGCCCCCGCGCGGGAAGCATAAGTTAAAGGATAATGGAGTCTGTTGAGTCTGAGTTTACTCCTGGGGTCTAGCGTTATGCGAACGGAGACGGCGAGTGCGTGACGTCATGCAGCCCCCGCGCGGGAAGCATAAGTTAAAGGATAATGGAGTCTGTTGAGTCTGAGTTTACTCCTGGGGTCTAGCGTTATGCGAACGGAGACGGCGAGTGCATGACGTCATGTAGCAGAGTGCACGGGAAGCCTAAGTTAAAGGGTAATGGAGTCTGTTGAAAAAGTCCTGCCTTTCTAACATGAGTAGCATTTGTAGCATGCGTCATTTGAAATTATATAAATTCTAGTCTCTTAGACTGACTGTATCGTTTTTATTTCCATTTTGAAGATTATATCATCAACAAACTCTCCTCATGCAGGCTCTTGTTACGATGTACCGTACTGTATTGTATTGCTGAGGATGAAGACGCCCCTCATTGCGGTCTTCATGTTATACCCTCGTTATATTTCCTCGTCCCGCCTCATTTATCACCGAGAACTGTGAATAACGAGCCCACGAATGATAAGTATCGAGTTCTTCTTTCACTTTCTTTGATATTAAAGGCGGATGGCTTGAAATCAATGCCATTCTCTTCCTCCACCACATCCTTGAACTATAGAAGAAGATGATATTTCATTTTATCGAGGTCGACTCGAAAACAAAACTCAAGCAAGACCTTTGAAACCATGCACAATTGTAACTAACAAATCTTCGCTCGTGGTTTAGAACTCTTCTCGAGTAATCAGTTCAATTAAAGCATTTTGATGTTCATTTAGTTGTTTATTCGTTTAGGGACATCGTAGTGTTGTATCCCCGTGTACTTGGGTCTGTGTGGAATATTTCTGATTAGGCTACCTGTGTTATTGTGATGGCTGTATTAGTGTGTGCACTTGCAATTCAGTTGTGGATTTGGAAGGAGGCGGCCGTGACTTTAATAGTTGAATTGCGATACGGTTCACAATATATACTCTACTTTCTCTAAAAGCCAGAGTAGTTAAAAGGGACGTAAAACCAATAACATTATTATTACAATATATACTGTAACGTGTGCATTCACCTGGAGTAGAAGTGGGGGAACCCCGGAAAACCACTTCCAGAAGTGAATTACAGAAGTTTAATTTTTCTCATATCTTATACTGAAATAAATATACTACGGTAAATAAAAAATAATATAATAATAATGTTATTGGTTTTACGGCCCTTTTAACTACTCTGGCTTTTAGAGAAAGTATATATTGGGAACTGTATCGCAATTCAACTATTAAAGTCACGGCCGCCTCCTTCCAATCCACAATCCATTTTAACTACTGAGGCTTTTAGAGACACCGCGCTGGGGTGCCGATATTTTCCCCGGAGGGGATCTTTAACGTACCAGTAAATCTACTGACACGGCTCCCTCACATTTGCGAACCCTCAAATGCCAGCTGACTCTGCAACCTTGGGCACAGCAGGCAAAATTGATACCGCAGTCATTCAGTTTTGACAAGTAGTTCCGTGCACAACTAAAGCCTATTTTCATATATCCTACTTATGTTAATCGCCACTATCAACATACAAAATTTCAGTTTGATTGCTGCAATAGATTCGTAGATATTGAGAACCGTCTAATATTACGGTTGGTCGCCATGTTGGATTTTATACACGCAGGCCTTAGAGTTATGTACTATTACATCAAGATTATTGTGTACGCGTAGTATTCAAAATTCAATCGCATGATTAGGACACAAGAAGTAAAAAGAGATTTTAAAATTTCGCACACCCGGCCATCTTGTGATTATGAAAACAATTGAAATAAATTAGATGCCAGTGGATTTACATTTGTATAAGCATTTACCGTACCAAGTTTCACTGCACTCGGATGGTTAAATCGCGAGAAACGTCCATTTAAATATTTATAATTCGCGTCGCCGCCATGTTGGATTTGTGCTCACCAGGTTATTGAAAACCCTATAGGTGAACTTGTGTTCATAGCCTCTATGAACATAAAAAATTGCTGTAAAAGATTCGTAGATATTGAGAACTGTCTAGATATTCTTTTGGTAGCCATTTTGGATAGTTAAATGTATAGGCCATAGAGTTATGTACCATTAAAAGAAAATTATTGCGTAGGTTCATTATTCAAACTTTCACTTTGATCGCATGATTATGACACAAGCAATAAAAACTTGATTTTAAAATTTCGCACAGCCGCCATCTTGAGTACCTATATGTAAACAATTGAACAAAATTAGATGCCAGTGCATTGCAATATGTATTATCATTTCCTGTAACATTTCACTGCGCTCAGGTGGTTAAATCGCGAGGTTTGTCTATTAAAATGTTTCAACTTCGCTTGGCCGCCATGTTCGTTTTGTACTTTACAGGTTTTTGAAAGTGACATAGATAAACTTTAGATAGTGCCCTGTACCACCGTACAAAATTTCAGGGTGATATCAGTAATAGTTTCGGAGAGACAGTATAGAATGCCAGTGAAATATTTCGCACAGCCGCCATCTTGAGGTTATGTAAACAATTTAACTAAATTAGATGCCAATGCATTACAATGTGTATAAACATTTGCTGTACCAAGTTTCATTGTGTTTGGATGGTTAAATCGCGAGAAAAGTCTATTTTGAAGTCTCAAATTCGCTTGGTCACCATGTTGGTTTTGTAGTTACCAAGTTTTTGAAAGTCTCATAGGTGAACGTCTAGTAGTACCCTTTATCACCGTAAAACATTTCAGGGTGATATCAGTAATTATTGTTTCGGAGATATTGAATGCTGGTGAAATATTTCGCACAACTGTCATGTTGGATTGGTGAGACGAAATAAAATTTGAAGGGCACGGTCGGGGTCAGTCAAAATGGTGCTATGACCTTACTGAGTTTCATTGAAATCGCTCCAGCCGTCGAGACGTAATTAGAGAGGGGCACACACACATCACACAGACACATACGCACACACACACACACACACACACACACACACAAGGACAGAAGGTGATCTCATAAGCCTTTTTTTTTTTTTTTTGTAAAATGAAAATAGGCTAAAACAAATACGGGGATAAATGATGTCTAAGTTCCCCAAATGAAACAAAAACAACAACATGAATTTAAGTTACGTTATTGTTGTTTTTAAGTTCCCCAAATGAAACAAAAACAACAACATGAATTTAAGTTACGTTATTGTTGTTTTACGGGGTCCCAGCTGTGCAGTGTGTTGCGATTTCGCTGATATTTCACATTTATGTTGGTCAGGTCACGTGGAAAACATATGTGATCATGATGATATTTCTCTCTTAAATTCATGTTGGGACAGATGATTCGTTCTCTGTGATAAACCACGTAATGATGACTTTACATTTTAAACCCCCAGCTGAGATTATCATGACCCCCAGTAATTGTTATTAGCAGAAGGAGTGTGCTGTTTTCGTTAACATGTAAAATGTGTCACAAAAATAAGTGCACAGCCAGTTTCTTAACATTTTTAACTTAACTCAGCCTCAATCTAAGTTCCCTCAGTAAGTTACACTGCACAGTGAAACGTTTCAAATTGACTGGTTGAGCACGTCTAATGTCATTAAATTAAATAACAGTTCCGGGGAAGCACCCATTATAGCCATTAGGATTGCTGCAGAACTTGCGTAACAGATTTCTGCCGAGTAGAAGCATACTGATGCGAAGGTCTACAACAGTAAGCAGGGATCAAAATGGAAATGTTGTTTTGTTATTGACTCTTTAGAGGCTTTGCGAAATCATGCTCATGTAGCCCCGCGTACTTGGGTGTGCGTAGAAGCTGTCTGATAACCTGTGTCACTGTACTAATGGGTGTACTTCTAATTGAGGTAGAATTTGGGAAGGAGGCGTCCGTGGCCTTGAGTTAGGTACCATCCCGGCATTTGGCTGGAGTAGAAGTGGGAAACCACGGAAAACCACTTCCAGAATGGTTGAGGTAGGAATCGAACCCGCCTCTTCTCAGTTTTCCCCACGAGGCTAAGTGTACCGTGCACCGTTCCAGCCCTCAGACCAGAATTAAATTTCATGGCAGAGCAGAGATTCAAACCCGGGCCTCTACGGTGTCAGCCAAGAATGGTAGCCACTAGAAAATGGAAATTTAGAATTGCCGGTATGTTTCTTAACTTTCCTTTAGTTTCCATCATATAATTAGGGCGTGATATGCCATATTTTTTATCCTGTCGCAGTCAGCTGGCATTTGAGGGTGCGCAAATGCGAGGGAGCCGTGTCAGTAGATTTACTGGCACGTTAAAGATCCCCTTTGGTGCAAAATTCAGGCACCCCGGCGCCACTAGTAGAGGTAAACGATAAAATAAAGGTATGCTACGACGTAGCAGCTGATGCTTAATTCTCTCGCTAAGCCTGCTAGTATCTAAAGGTCTTTAACCCTAGAATGGGTAGCTTTAGTCTCCGCGACGAAAACAGGATACACTTCTGCTTACCCCAGTTCTCTCTTTTGTACAATACCTACCAGTGTTAGGCATTCCTAAAATACAAAGCAAATTAGTGAAGCCCCCCCACTCCTCCACACACACACACACACACAAAAAACACAAGCAACCCTCCCTCCCCCTCCCCCCCCAAAAAAACAGGAAACAATCTAAAATGTATCGAAATTTGTCCAAAAAAAGAGCTCGAAAAGTAAAAAAGAACGAATAAAATACATGACATCTGCGCATGCGCAAACGACGAATATCATTTTTTGGGCATTTAAATAGAATGAATAATAATAGGCTAACAAAACAAATTTTTAATAAAATTGTAAAACTTAAAGTACAACCAGCGTGGTTTACACAGACATTAAAGGATCTTAAGGAAGCCGACATTGACATTACAGATACAATATATTAGGAATTTATTTCTGGACAAAATTCAAAAAGTGATCTTCAGGGAGGAACAAGAAAGACAACGAAAGCAGCCACGGAACACTGAACAGCTCCGAAAGCAGAGATCAGAGAGGATAAAGCGAATGTGGACAGAGAGAAAAAAAGAAATGTGGCAAGATTTGAAGTATTGATTTTACGTGCTCTGTAATAGTGCTATTCAATTAAATAATTAAATAATAAATATCTAAAAAAAAAAAAAAAAAAAATTAGTCAAAATACAAAAGCAAAACATTCACAGTTATTCAAAATTAGTGAAAACCAGCTCAAACATTCCAAAAAAATAAATTAATAAATATAAAATTAGTCAAAATTCAAAAAGGTTAACAACAAGAAGTTCCGTGACGAACTAAAGAGCCTACTTTTATTAAATTTAAGATTCATGCCAATGATTAATCTATATGGACCTATCTATAATAATGACGAAATTGAGTTGGTAATATCGAAATTTACAATTAGTTCGAAATATACCTGGCATAATGTAGCCTAATAGAGCATTAAAGTTGGCAGCCCTGCTGACAGAATATATTCTTAGTTCCATCTCTTAAGGTACAGAATACATAATAATAATAATAATAATAATGTTATTGGTTTTACGTCCCTTTTAACTACATTGGCTTTTAGAGACGCCGGGGTGCCGGAATTTTGCCCCGAAGGGGACCTTTAACGTGCCAGTAAATCTACGGACACGGCTCCCTCGCATTTGCGCACCCTCAAATGCCAGCTGACTGCGCCAGGATACGAACCTGCAACCTTGGACCCAGCAAGCGAGAACGTTACCCCTGAGCCACGCAGCCAGCCGTACAGAATACAAAATTTGGTTGAAGTCCAATGGATTGCATAGACGTTACATGCAGTTAGACATTGGATCTATCAGCGCGCGTAAAATCGTACTATACGTGCGCAAAGTTTAGAGCAGTTGGCTTGCATACTTTCTGATATATTGATATTAGGGTAAAAAATATAAACAGCATTTCTTAACAGTTGGCAGCCTTGATTGCTCTTAAGAATAAGCATAATCATGTCTATTATGGTACACATAGCACATACGAAATTTGGTTGAAATCCAATTGATAGTATAGAAGTTACATGTATTTAAAAATTGGTCTTATCAGCAGGCTTAGAATCATGTTGGTAGCACTGACATACATTAGTTGCTCCAAATTAATGTAGAATGTCAGGCACTATACGTGTGCAAGGTTTAAAGCTGTTGGCTCGCATAATTTCTGATATATTGGTATTTAGATAAAAAAAATAGAGAAAGCATTTATTGACAATTGGCAGCCCTGGTGGCACTTAATAATACGCTCAGTCATATCTGTTTATGTAAACATAGTACATACGAAATTTGGTAGAAATCCAATTGATAGTTTAGAAGTTATATGAATTTAAAAATGGGACATATCAGTAGGCTTAGAAACATTTTGGCAACACTGTCATGTATGGCCTCTTGAAAATTAAACTAAAGTATTATTATCTCTATGTGTGCCAATTTTTTAATAGTTCCCATGTATACATTCCAAGATATCCAACATGGAGCCCTACTAGCCTAGAGAGTGAAATAAAAGTTGACGTACTATACTCTGTATTTCAAAAGAAAGAACGTGAAGGAAATGGCGGGAGCATAGAACAGCTGAGCTGTGTTGCCAAGTTTTTATTGGTTACGTAAATCAGCTGATTCGAATAATACACAGGGCTACGCTTTGGACATTATTTCGGTACTATTATGCGCAATATAATGCAAATGCTGATCCTGAGTCAACGCCAAGGACATTCTAATAGAGAAATACGGTACATAAGTTAAATAAATAAATAAATAACACGCCGAAGCTATGCTACCTTCATCACCGTTATTCAGTAAATACGAGAGAGAGGCCAAACACTCGACAACTATACAAATATAATACAAAATACAAACAAAAAATAATCTGACGATTAATATACCAACACTCACCATGCGGTTAACAAGCAACTGAATCATGTGCAATGCACTAGCAACGTGGTGCTAATTGTCAAAATCCAGCCAATAGGAGCCCGCGGTGGCCATTTTAAGAACGTTCCCGCCAAATATGTCAGGTTCTTACTCGGGAAATACAGAGTATAGTAAGTGGTATTTATTATTAATTTCTAGAATCGTAGTCGTCGGCGTTGCAAAGCGCTACCGATGACAACGTTACAATTAGCGCTACCGTTCAAGGGTTAAAGGGCTATCTATATCTCTACAGAGCTGTGCAAATTATTAGATAGAAACCGACAATTTAAAGCAGATTACCTCACTGTTCCGGCCCTTAAACCAATAATAATAATAATATAACAAATGAATTTAAATCAGTCAGAATGTTTTATTCAAAACCATTTCATTGACCAAATGCTGACATATTTTATTGCCCTATGTGTAATGTTTTCTCCCCTGTGGACTTACCACTTTTCCCATAAGGAGTTGCGACTGGAAATTTCCAGAATTGGGGAGTCCCAAGGATACCTGAGCTGAGTCCATTTTCTCTTTTTTATCATTTTAAATGATTATGTCGACTTCGCTGGGATCTGTCGTTACATTACGGTGACGGGACGAAATGTACCGAGAATGCACTGAGGTGTGTGACGTCATAGTAATGCTTGAGCTTCCTCATTTCCCCGCGCGTTCCGGTGAGCGTGACGTCATCCAGCCAGCTACCTCCTTTGACCTTGGTTTGCACACCCTTTTTAATATTATTTTTTAATTATCTTTTTCCTTTTTTTCTAACGGAGCATTTGTAGCATTTAAAATGATATAAAGTCTAGCCTTTCAGACTGACTATCAGTGTTTTTTCATTGACTTCGGAATGTATCCTCTAAATCAAGTGATTTCAATTCATGGTCCACGAATCGTTGATTAGTTCAAGAGCGGACCGTCAGTAAAAAGATTTCAAATCTTTCTGCTCTAAATTCACACGAAAAGTAGAATGAAGTAACAAAACAAAACGTGTACCATTTTGAGTTGGTAAGGCTCCTCTTTTAGTAGACATTCTACAGTAAATCAACCTTTCTACTGTGAGTTTCTCATAGGGGAATACAATTAAGATGGAGTTATTATTATATTTTTTATTATTATGCAGAGTGTATCAAAATAAATATCGGGGTTTTAAGGCTTTGTAGTATTCATACAGCTAACGTACGAATATAAGTAATACATTACATGAAAGAGCAAGTATCTGGTCGTACCTGTGCGCATGCGCATGCACTGGCCCTCCGTCTTTCGTTAGAAGCGCTAGTAGCCGTAGCCAAGATGGCGACTAGGGAGCAGAAAGCTCTTCTTGTTTTACAGTATGCAAGGACTGAATCTGTAATTACAGTGCAATGTGCGTTTCGTATTAAGTTCTGGATGACAGAGCTTGTTTCGTATGGCCTCCACGTTCACCTGATCTGACGCCATGCGATTTTTACCTTTGGGGGTTCGTACAGGATCATCTGTAGGATGAGAAGATGTAGAATTAAAATATCCTGTTATTGAATAATAAACTAATCTGTGCCTCCGCTACCAGCTGACCTAACCGACTTAAGAAACAGGACCGAAGCAGTTGTTACAACAATTACTCCAGAGACACTGAGCAAGGTTTTGGATGAACTCGACTATCGACTCGATGTGTGCCGTGTGACGAATGGTGCTCACATTGAACTCTTGTAGGACAAACTGTGTGAGTTGCTTTTTCATTTGACGTATTATTTATAATTGTACGTTAACTGTAATAAATACTATAAAAGCCTTAAAACCCCGATATTCATTTTTGATACACCCTGTATATAATATTTGCAAATGGGGCTATTTCTCCGGTGGTAAATTGAACAATAATACAGAAAATTACCAACAATAACATCAAACCCAATTCGCAATTTAGGAACTATACAGGTAGTATTTACACAAAATTTCAATGTTCTCTTGGTTGAACTGTTGAAATAATTCCAGCGGCTTGCAAACAAATTTAGTGCATTGAGTTCTGAAAAGTTAACATAATTTTTCGGAAAACCGCCTTCAAGAAATAGAAGTTAATTGGTTATTAGTGGGGGCCCGGGGAACAATACCTTCGCTTTTTGCTGCAACGTGTAAAACATTTCATATCTGAAATGCCACCATTAATACCATAGCAGTAACAGCCCTTAAAGAATCCATTAGAATTTTGAGAAATCACCTATATTCGTAAAGTATGTGTAAGGCTGAATAGCTATTTTAATTATTTAATTTTTGTTGCGGCTTGCCCACTCTTCAGGTCATTTATTCTAATTTATATGTATCATACATATCATAGTTCATTACTCTTAGTGTGTTAACCTTCTATATTTCTTCTTTCACCTCATTATGATAGTTAAGCTTTGTATATTAGCAGCCTTGTAAGTCGAGGAAGCATAAGGAAAAACTATATATTTATCTATTTATTATTAGATTGTGAGAGCATTACAACACGTGACTGTATTTTCCTTGCTAATACAACTGCTTTTATTTCCAAACAACGTCCATATGATATGACGCCGTTAGTGGTTCAGAAGATATCGTGCGTTGCGTGTTTAGAGTGTTCATCGGCCGTGACGACAACTTAAATTAGTTCACATGAACTGTAACAACTTCTCAAATTATCTCTGCGGTCACTGTTTACCACAACAGCTTCTTGTTAAAGCGGCACAGTATTTTAATGGTTTGCTAGATCAAGGTTCAAGCGATAAAGCATTAAGTGCTCTGTGATGAGCACGTTTTCTTTAAATTATGGCAATGACCTCAGATGAAGGATAGACAGTCTCTTCTCGGCAATTCGTGTGGCTGCACGTGAACGAGGGATTGCTGTTTTTATGACTCTCAGTTTGCATGGACCCCACACACATACAGTACAGCTCTATGTAGTTATACAAAACGTAAACTGTATCCACTCTGCATGTGTATCCATAATCATGCCCGCAATTATGTATCCATGCGCGCGCGCGTGTGTGTGTGTGTGTGTGTGTGTGTACGCAACCGAAAGACTGATTGTTCCCTTTACGGTTATCCACGAGTGAAATCTCGAAATTCTAAACCAAGAGAGCCATGTATTAACTTTGACAAAACCCGGCATGGATATCCGGTGGTTGCCATGCCAACAAGCGTGCGTCATCTAGGCCTATGCATTCTCGTTCAGTAGAGACGTGTTGATCTTACTTACTATTATTGAAAGTTAGTACGCGGCTTCGGTGGCGTAGTTTGTAGCATGCTGACCTTCTATGCCCAAGATAGCGGGTTCAAACCCAGCCGAAGTCGTCGGATTTTTTAAGAGCGTTAAAAATCCCTCAGTATGCCTTCCTTCGGAGGGGAAGTAAAGCCGGCGGTCCCATGTCACAGATTTATGGCATGTTAAAGAACTTTCCACTAATTACACCTGTGTGAAACTAAATTGTATAGGTTAAGAATGTAAACAACGCTCTTAGGTTGCTACTTTCGTTGCCACAGCCGACTGCGGTGACGTCTGGTAGCTAAGTTATGAACTAGGCCTAGTAGTCGTTGACGGTGGCGTTTGGCGGCAAAAGTAGGAACTATTTGAAAAATTCAAAGTTGCAGTCCTTGCTTGAATTTAAAAAAAAAACAGATACACACACTAATACAGTCATCACAATTAACACCGGTTATCAGACAAATTCTACACACACCCAAAGTACACGGGGCTACATGACCGCGTTGTCGCAGCCCCTAAACTAAGGAACCAACCAACCAAAGTTAGTACGCCTATTGATCATGAGAAACAGTGACGGCCCTCCTTATAGAACCAAGACTCGCAGATGTCGTGCGGCGGCTGGGACAATGTGCATAGCAGCAGCTTAGCGCCCAACCAATTTAATACATTTACAATTTGTTATGTAATTAATAGACTAATCTTAAGAGGCGATGGGTGCAATAACCACTTAAGTCGTTTTTCCGGCGAATGAACTTCTTTAATAAAGCAGGAGCTATCTAGCGTTGACATAACGAAATAATATTTGAAGGGTAGATAAAGAACACATTGAAAATTATAAATGAAAATCTCAGACATTTACAGTGTTTCATAACTTTGGAAGTGATTTCTCAAAACAGTGTTTTCAGCTTTAAGTTGTTATTGCACCCATCGCCTGAATTAATTTACTTACGTGTATTTCAGAGTAGTTGCCTGAAATGTGTATGTCTACCCCTTATTATTCCTGTTTTTTCCTACGGGGTCGGGGATGAGATGCGATGGAAGTCTTTGTGACGATGATTTTTACGGCCGGATGCCCTTCCTGACGCCAACCTCACGAGAGGAGTTAATGAGAGATGAAATGAATTATGGTGAAGGAAACTGGGCAAGGATGTGGAAGGAAGCGGCCGTGGCCTGTTAGAGGGTACCGTCCCAGCATTTGCCTGGTGTTGAAAATGGGGAAACCACGGAAAACCATTTCAAGGACGGCCGACGGTGGGGCTCGAACCCACGCGTCTACCGAGTCAGCAGAGAGCTTGGCCCCATGGCCTAACGCTGCGCTTTAGCCAGCGTAGCTACTACTGTCGGTAGTAGTTGCCTGAAATGATGTCCTTTAATTCTTAAACACACGTTGCACCGACGTAAGATGTTTTGGTACACTCACTGTAATTCATCCTCACAGTTATTTCGTTCTCAAGAGACTCCAGAGAACGCGGATTGTTTCTGTATACCTTTTGTTTGAGGTTCCCCCACAAGTAATAATCGCACAGCACTAAAACTTACGACCAAATTTACTGTAAACTTCTTCTCGAGAAGATAAGTTTTAATTAGGAAAATTCGATGTTGTGTTCTATACCTAACCATGTCCACGGTATAAGAATAGACTACAGTACTTTATAGCAAGTCTTAACTATTAAAATTGAGGTATCTTGCCAGGTGCGTACGTAATAAATGCTATGACAGCATCCAGGGCTTCCCGTCCCGCTATTGAAATCAGTACATCTCGCAGTGACGGCCTCTGCAAATCTTCATTCTATAGGGAATGCCCTCACTGTAATACGAAGTCGCAGTGTTGGATTATAAGTCCCTGGAGTTACTAAAATTCACTCAAAATTTCGTTTCTTTTTCTAGCATCCGCAAGTGTTTTTTTAATCAGTTTATTTAAATGTTTCAACTTCCGTTTGGCCACCATGTTCATTTCGTACTTAACAGATTTTTGAAAGTCACATAGGTGAATTTCTACTGGTGTCCTTTATCACCGTACAAAATTTCAGGGTAATATCAGTAATATTTCGCACAGCTGTCATGTTGGATTGGTGAGACGTATTAAAATTTGAAGGTCACGGTCGGGGTCGGACAAAATAATACTATGACCTTACCGAGTTGCATTGATATCGGTCCAGCCAGTTAGATTTTATTAAGGGGGACACACACACACGGACAAAAGATGATCTCATGAGCCTATTTTTTTCATAAATGAAAATTAGGATAAAAATCAGTGCTACCAACATAAAATTTTTGTGTCAACTAAAAATTCACTAAAATTTTAATAAATTCAGATTTCTTGGAAAGTGTTATTTTAAAAGCGCGAGGCCTATAGGCGTGGTTACCAAGACAACAAGGCACTAAAAATGGGCCATTACTATGAAATACGGCGGCTTCGGTGGCGTAGTTGGTAGCATTCTGTGCTTCTATGCCCAAGGTCACGGGTTCAAACCAGGCCGAAGTCGTCGGATTTTTTAAGAGCGTTAAAAATCCCTGAGTATACCTTCCTTTAGATGGGAAGTAAAGCCGGCGGTCCCATGTCATAGATTTATGGCATGTAAAAGAACCTCCCACTAATTACGCTTGTGTGAAGCTAAATTATAGGTTATATTTGACTAACGCTCTTAGGTTCCAACGTTCGTCGCCAGGAGCCGACTGCGGTAGCATCTAGTAAGCATCTAGTAACCAACTTCAGAACTAGTTGGTCGTTGACGGTGGCGTTTAATAGCAAAAGTAGGAACTAATTGAAAATTGAATGTCTGAGGTCCTTACTTGAATTAAGAACAGTTAACACACACTAATACAGCCATCACAATTAACACCAGTTATCAGACAGATTCTACACACACCCAAAGTACACGGGGCTACATGACCACGCTGTCGCAGCCCCTAAACTGAGGAACCAACCAACCACTATGAAATACATCAAATGTTACATCATAACAGTAATAATTATATAGGGTGTATCTTAATTATACGGGGCCGATAACCTAGATGTTAGGCCCCTTAAAACAACAATTATCATCATATCATCATCTTAATTATACCGACAAAAAAAATCCGGGACACTATGCGTGTTATGTAAAAGACGATGCCGTAATCGGATTGTCGGAGAAAATTTTTCCCTTCGAGAAAATGAGGTTACTTTGTTACTTCCGGGCGCGCGTTTCAAATTGACGGGCTCGCCGTATTTGCTGAGCTAGAGAGCAAGCCGCTGGCCACTGATGTGCTTTAAGCAAGTGAAGGGAGTGTGATAGAAGGTGACAGAGATATGCTGGCGGGAATGCGCAAGTTTCCTCGTTCACCTCGTCTTGCACTCTGGCGCAACAAATACGGCGAGCCCGTCAATTTGAATCGCGCGCCCGGAAGTAACAAAGTAACCTCATTTTCTCGAAGGGAAAAATTGTCTCCGCCAATCCGATTGCGGCATCGTCTTTTACATAACACGCATAGCGTCCCTGATTTTTTTGTCGGTATAATTAAGATACATTCTGTATATTCATTTGTAATAATTTAACAGTCCTCCTATTGATAGGGAAGATATAAATACGAACAAACATCGAATACACCACTTCAAATATTAACATAACCGGCCGTGGTGGCCGAGAGCACTAACGCGCTAGCTCGTGCCTCACTGGCATCGGAAGAGCGTGGGTTCGATCCCCACCTCAGCCGTCCTGCAAATGGTTTTCTTGGTTTCCCATTTTCACCACCAGGCAAATATGTAGACGGTTCCTTTCAATAGGTCACGGGCGCGATTTCCTTCCAGTATCCTTTCCCTGACCCGTCCTGGAAAGAAAAGTACACGGCCATTGGCTGCATTAATAAAAATAAAATATTAACATAGATATTCTCATTCCTCAGCGTAACATTGATTTTAAAAAATATATTTATTTTGAAAGGAGTGTAATAAAAATAATAATAATAATAATAATAATAATATAATCGTATGGCCTCGGGTGCCTGGTGCAAGCTTTGTTAATCGACACCCAGAGGGTAGCTTGCATGTCGAATTTCGTCGTTCCTTTGAACGCTATGAAAGTCAAGGAGGTTAGATATCTGAACTCCTTGACACTACAGCGCTTTCAAGTAGAGAATGGAGGAACTTGGTGTTGGCGGAAAATCCCGAGATTAATTTTGCCATTGAACACGGCCTACTGAATTCAAATGGGTTCTTTAACATGCCAACAACGTATGATATGAGTGTCGTGATTTTTGTCGCCTTCAAAAATCACTTGCCATGGCCAGGGGCGAACCTGCAATCTTGGGGTTGGTAGTCCGACACTATAACCACTCACCCACCGTGGCAAGCATAATAATAATAATAATAATAATAAAAAACTCCAGCAAATCTAGATATTTCCCTTGTCTGTTGCGGGATACAGTAGGTGCACCATGCCAGGTTCATCAGCGAGTTCTGTGGTATCCCTGCTCAAACCACCACTAGGGTAGCAAACCATGCACTACATCCCATATATACGAACTCATAGTGTTAAACTTGTAGTCCAGTTACTAAAAGTTCTAAAAATTTCGATTTCTTTTCGTTCTTCTAGCGTCCCCGAGTGGCATTTACATTTTAAAAAGCAGTGCTACCAACAGAAAATTTTAGTGTCAATTTGAATTTGCTGAGTGAATTAAGAGCTCCCTCAGTAATACATTAATATTATTATGATTTTAATGTTACCGACAGTAGTGGCTACGCTGGCTAACGCGCAGCATTAGGTCATGGGGCCAAGCTCTCTGCTGACTCGGTAGACGCGTGGGTTCGAGCCGCACCGTCGGCCGTCCTTGAAATGGTTTTCCGTAGTTTCCCATTTTCAACACCAGGCAAATGCTGGGACGGCACCTTCTGACAGGCCACGGCCGCTTCCTTCCACATCCTTGCCCAGTTTCATTCACCATCATTCATTTCTTCTCTCATTAACTCCTCTCATGAGGTTGGCGTCAGGAAGGGCATCCGGCCGTAAAAACCATCGCCACATAGACTTCCGTCGCATCTCATCCCCGACCCCGTAGGAAAACGGGAATAATAAGGGATAGACATACATGATTTTAATGTTCCTTGTAACAGTTTTGTCTCTAGAGATACCGGGGTGTCAGATCTTTGTCCTTGGAGGGAATATTTAACGTGCAGTTAATCTAGTAACTAGATGTTGCCAATACACCTCTCTATGGTGTCGCGAGAAAGGAATCCGACATCGTACTCTGATATTTATGTTGTTTCCATTTGAGGAGTTTGTACACCTTTATCATTCATCCCCGTGTACGTGGGTGTGTTTACAATTTATCTTATAATCTATGCTGTTGTGGAATGTGTAGTAGTGTGTGTATTTATAATTTAGGATTGGGAAGGAGGCGCCTGTGGCCTTATGGTAGGAACCACCCCTGGAGTAGATGGCTGAGTGTACCACGTTCCGGGCCTCAGACCAGCATTAAATTACTTTGCAGAGCCGGGAATCCAACCCGGACCTCCGGGACGACAGCGAAGAATGTTAGACGCTACACCACGAGTTGGACCCCTCATATTTAGTTTGGGGGACGAATGGCTTCGGAGTGGGTAGCTGATGTCCATCAGGACCTTACACAAGCACGATGTCGCAAAGCCTCAATATGAATCAATAACAACTTACAGAAGAGACTATAAGAATTACCTAACTACAACTGTACTACATTACCAGCAAGTAGAACAGGTGTATTTGTGGAATTTGGACTTTCCGTGTCGAGGACTGGAATTCCAATTGACTAAAGGTCATCCTATTATTACTTGTAAATAGCCCAAGGAACCGCACAGGTGAGGAATTTCCCAGTCGGTACATCTGTGGAAGACATTAAACAGCTTAGCAAAGTGACTAGAGAGTTCCGAACACCCGTCAAGAGTTTTAGAAATTCCAGCAGACTTACAGGCACCTGTAGGATTAAGTAACCATGAATTTTCCCGGGGCGTTCTTGTAGCTTTGGGGGACTGCAGCAAGTCAGTAGATTGGAAGTTCGAATACCGCTGTTGACAGCGGCTATCTTGTGTATGGTTATCTCCGGATTTTTCCATACTCCCTCCGGGAAAATGCCATGATAGTACTTAATTTCAAGTCCATGTTCACCTATTCCAAATAATTAGTGTAAGTTACACACTGCTATTGCAGCCACCTCAGGGACACGGGTTATCAAATTGAACAAACAAGTATATAATGATGAAGATATCTCCCAAACTCCTAATATTCAAACTAATTAATGACAACATTAGCATCAAATGCTTGCCACGGTGGGGGAGTGGTTATCGTTTCGGACTACCAACCCCAAGCTTGCAGGTACGCTCCTGGCCGTGGTAAGTGATTTTTTTATAGGCGACAAAAATCACGGCACACATGTCATACGATGTTGGCATGTTAAAGAACGCAGATGAATTCAGTAGGCCGTGTTCATAATGGCAAAATTAATCTCGGGATTTTCCGCCAACAAGAAAGAAAGCGCTATAATGTCAAGGAGCTTAGATATCTAACCTCCTTGGCTTTCATAGCGTTCCAAGGAACAACAAAATTCGACATGCAAGCTTGCACCCGGCAGCCGAGGCCATACGATATTATTATCAGCATCATTCATTGTTAATGTGACCCCCCCCCCCTGGAGGTCATAATTCTGGTCTGAGGGCTGGAACGGGGTTCACTCAGCCTCGTGAGGCAAAACTGAAAAGAGGCGAGTTCAATTCCCACCTCAGCCTCCTGGATGTGGTTTTCCGTGGTTTCCCCACTTCTATTCCAGGAAAATGCAGGGATGGTTTCTAACTTTAGGCCATAGCCGCCTCCTTCCCAATCCTTACCTGAATTACAAATAGTCTACACACACTGGTACACCCATCACAACAACACAGGTTATCACAGACACCCAAATACATGAGGCTAAATTAACACGATATCCGAGCCCCAGAAATGTATCAACAACAACAACAACAGATCGTTTTAATGTGGACATGACTTGTCATTTCTATTGTGTTTGATTCATTTTGGGGCTTTACAACATCGGGATCATGTGGCCCCGTGCATTAAGGGGTACGTTCAATCTTCTTGATAACCCGTATCAATGTTATGGAAGTTCGAAAACCGGCGATTTAGAAACCCAATATCGCTATTCATGAAATGTCTATCCATGTCACTCCAACTCAACTCAAGTTATTGCAGAGCTGATGCCACATTCATATTGATTCTAATCTATAGTAGTCCCCGCTCAGTTCCGTGAGCTAAACTGAGAGGAGGTGGGTTAGATTCCCACCTCAGCCATCCTTGTAATGGCTTTCCGTGGTTTCCCAGTTCTACTCCAGCCAAATGCCGGGATAGTTACTAACTCAAGGCCACGGTCATCTTCTTCCTAATCCTCACCAGATTTACAAATACGCTTACTGATATAGACAACACAATAACACAGATTATCTGACAAAGTATATACACACGCATGTACACGGGGCTAAATAACCACGATACCCAAGCTCCTTAAATGAAACAACAATGAAATAATCTAGTCCCATTCTCGACCAAATACACCAACACCACTATTTATTGCTTATCAGACAGAATTTACACACTAACAGCGGTAGCTACGCTTGCTAACGCGCAGTGTTAGTCCATGAAGACACGCTGCGGACTCTATAGACGTGGGTTCGAGCCCCACCATCGGTCGTCCTTGAAAGTAGTTTCCTATTCTCAACTCCAGGCAAATGCTGGGACTGTACCTTCTAATAGGCCACGGCCGCTTCCTTCCAACTTCTTGCCATCTTCATCTCTCATTAACTCCTCTCATGAGGTTGGCGCCAGGAAGAGCATCCGGCCGTAAAAACCATCCGCCACAAAGTCTTTCATCCCATCTCATCCCCAACCCCGTAGAAAAACGTGAATAATATGGAGTAGGTATACACAGACTGAATTCACACACAGAAACTGCACGTTACTAATAACTAAGGTTCGAAGGTTAACCCCTTATGCTGGGATAGTGGTCTCTATATTAACCACCTGTCATAAGGACAGTTTATGCTTTCAAAGATGCTGATAGTTGAATCTTTGAGCCAAATTTTGGAGAATTTTCATGCCGAAGTGCTAGTAGGCTATTGCTAAAAATCAAATATGCCTACGTATCTACTTGACGTAATGTGTTGGAACTTTAAAAAAAAATATAAACAATTTAAGTGTAAAAATAAAATATAAATATATAAATAAAAATCATTATACAATAATAAAAGAAATATAAAAATTAAAATAACGAACAATGCAATAAAATAATTGTAAAAATCAAATCGAAATTAGATAATTAATTATTCAATAAAAAATATAAAAAGTAAATATATAAGAACATAAATAGAAAATTAAGAATAAATTAATATATACACATTAGAATTAGAGGGGGAAAATAACATTATTAATATGAATATAATAATTAATATAAATTACAATGTAAAAGCACCTAAAAATAAACAATAGTTTTGCCCTATAAAGGGTTAAGGAAGTGTAATTTTTCCGTGGGCTTATTTTACTCAAATTTAACAAATAAGTGCGAATGAAGGAACCTTGACCCCGTTTAAAGCAACTTTATTTTGACCATTGTTATGGATTTTCTGATATTTTGCTCAATTAAGTGATATTTTGAGGAATGTTGTTTACAATTTGAGCATTTTTGTTTAAATTTTGACTAGGTGCATGTTATCGGAGTGGAGTTTCAAACACAAGATTCCCAAATGGTGCAGTAGATATAATTTTCTCTGTATTCCCGAAATATGCAGATAACAGATTTAAAAGACCTGATTCCGAGAAAAAGCTTCTGTAGGGATATCTCATCGAGTTAGATGCCACCCCAAGAGACAAATGTAGCTCATAGCTATTAGTAAACAATGAAACTTCGAGTTATCTCACGCCCAGTTCGACCATGTGAGTTCGGAAAGTATTGTAGCATCATTAGTTTGATTGATTCAAAGTGTCTGCTGTGTTATCGCGTTTCATGTTAGCACTACTCCAATACTTGCTACACATCCCTAAAATGCATGGGCAATATTTTCCAGTTTTTAAGTCATACTCAGCTAGTATTTAGGGCATATTTTGTTTGTATTCTTTTAGGTCTTAACCCTTACCCCTCGTCAGTCGGGCGAGCCCCGACATAACAAATTCCCGTTCTAGTCGTGTGTCGGGCGAGCCCCGACATAACAAATTCCCGTTCCAGTCGTGTGTCGGGCGAGCCCCGACATCATAATTGTGTCCTCTACTGCATGAATTATTTTTCATTTGCGTTTGGTGTACAAAATTTCAAGCTTCAATATTCAATTTTTAATTGGCGCTAATACCTTAACATTCGTATGTGATGTGGAATGCCATAATGGAATATATATAGGCTATGATCTTTTGCGATCCTACGCTAAGCTTTTAACTCTCGAAGACCGAACATTACTGCCTACTGGCCATGGGTACGTATTGCAATGCGCAAGTATACTTGCACGACCGTAGGTCGGTAATGTCTTTGAGGTTGAGCCAAAGGTACTCCAGAAGCCTGTGGTAACTGGATGGGGAGGGCCCACGGAAAATAAACGGTGGTTGGTACGCGTGGATGTTGACGGGGTGGAAAGAGTACCTTTGGTTGTCGGGCTGTTTTGTCGTATGTTATGTAAATAAAAACAAGGCATCACTGGTATGTGTGTTTGAGTGAGTGCACAATTGAATGGACGTTGATAACCACAGAACACCTATATAATAGAAGTGAATGGCCCTTGATAAAGCATGGAAACAAGAAACTACTGCAGCACGCCTAGTGGTGTGGCAGCCAAATACCAGTGTGGAAATATTAGCTCCCAAATACGTTTTCATTTTATGTTTTTATTTTATTTTATTTAACTGGGTCACTCCAATCCGTATTTTATTTAAGGACAGATTTCCATTTTGAAAATCACACCAACTTGAGACTTTGGACTTGATGGTTTTATTCAGAATTGTTCACGCTGATGCCGTATGACTCATATTTTTTGACGTGAGCAACATCATCATTTGCCAAATACGGGTTACGAATGAAAAGTATGGATCACGATTATAAGCTTCAGAAATACGACAGTATCGTGTTACCCAGGAAGAATATTTGCTATTGCGAGTAGTATTAACGTATAAGTGACTTAAATATCTCTCAAAATCGGGATAATGAACAGTTACCGTAACGTGTTTCAAGCATGTGGAGCCGCCATGTTATCAACAACACAGAACACCAAATATAGGAAGCCCTTTGCTCCTTGGAGGAAAAGGACATAAGTCAAGTAAGTCAAAATCAACCAATCACGAGGCGAACTTTTGCCTAACAGCGCTCGTAGTGGGGTGGCGCTGAAGTACCCTGTGTTGTCAGTTACTCGTATCATAGCTTCACCCCCGTGGTAATAACTAGCCTAGGGCTCGGATGTTTAAGGAAAGTCATATTTTTTCTTCGCCTCTATTTTCATGCCCGATTGGTTTCTGATGCAAATCAAGTGATTATCGTCACAATAGACTACAGTGGTTTTTATTAGTCATATAAATACATATTTCGAACATGTTTCACCATTAGGACGTATTTTGAGCTTTTCTTGGTAAGAACGTCATATTTCGGTAGTTTGAAGGCAGCTATAGGTGTGCAATCATTGTGAATTCACCGAACAGAAACTAATGTTTACAAAAATAGACTGTAAATAACCAATTAAACATGTAAAAAAGAAAGTAACCCCTGGCACTACAGCCCATGAGGGCCTAGGTCTACCAAGTGACCGCTGCCCAGCCATTCGGCCTGAAGATATTGGGGTGATGCGTGGTCAGCGCGTCGGGTCCCCTCGGCCGTTAATCTTGGTTCTCGTGACCGGGGCGCTGCCTCACTGTCAGACAGCTACTCAATTGTCCTCACGAGGCTGAGTGCACCCCGTTCCAGCCCTCACGTCAGTTTTAAAATCCCTGACGGAGCCGGGAATTGAACCCGGGGCCTCCGGATGAGAGGCAGGCGCGCTACCCCAACACCACGGGGCCGGCCACTTAAAAATGTATATTCAGAAAATTAATATGAAAATAAGAATAAAGAATGTGGTTAACAATTTAGGGATTGTCGCTGTGATTGGTTGGTTGGTGTCATGTAGCCCCGTGTACTTTGGGTGTGTGTAGAATCTGTCTGATAACCGGTGTTAATTGTGATGACTGTATTAGTGTGTGTTGTCTGTTATTTAAAATTCAAGTAAGGGCTGAGACTTTGAATTTTTCAAATAGTTCCTACTTTTGCCGCCAAACGCCACCGTCAACGACTACTATTTCAGAACTTAGCTACCAGACGCCGTCGGCTCTTGGCGACGAACGTAGGAACCTAAGAGCGTTGTTTACATTTTTATCCTATACAATTTAGTTTCACTCAGGTGTAATTAGTGGAATGTTCTTTAACATGCCATAAATATATGACATGGGCCCGCCGGCTTTACGTCCCCTCCGAAGGAAGGCATACTGATGGATTTTTAACGCTCTTAAAAAATCCGAAGACTTCGGCCGGGTTTGAACCCGTGATCTTGGGCATAGAAGCTCAGCATGCTACCAACTACGCCACCGAAGCCGCCTGTCGCTGTGATTAATAATTTAAAAAAGAACGGCTTTATTTAAATTAGTCATTGTCAGGTTATATTTTGTCATATTTTAGTCACATTTCGTCATTTTTAAGGTCATAATTATTTGCTTGCATATTCGGAATATTTTTAGATCTTAAACACCCGAGCCCTAGTAATAACCATAATGTCCCAAAGAACCGAAAATAAATTCCGTAACTAAATAAGACAAATTTTGCTTACTTTTTTGTATTATATTGTTTGAGTAAGAGTATTGTCAATTTTTATTGAAATCTCCCCAAAATACATTCAAGTTATTCAGCATATTGTACCTTCAGCTTTAGAGAATAAGCAATTGGAAAATCCAACCATTGTGTCTACAGGTGTCTAGAGCGGTTTTCCCGAATATTGGAAGGCTGCAGTGATAGGAAACCATTCTAATTGCTCCCTCCCAGTTGGAAGGTAAATACCTTGAATAATATTTTTGTTTGGAGAGACCCTCGGACATGGAATACATTGGAATAGCCCTTGAGTGAGACTTCAAAATGAAACCACCGTTGAAATTCTAATCCTAATCTACAGTATAAGTGCGCTGTCGTTGGACAAGGACCGTTGGTGGCTTGGATGGAAATCGCGCTTGCCGAAATGTAGGTTTGAGTTCGAGTCCCAACAGCGGTTTCATTTTCAACACTTACTCAACAATTGGTTGATTGGTTCCTCGGTTTAAGTGCTGCGATAACGCGGTCATATAGCCCCGTGTACTTTGGGTGTGTGAAGAATCTGTCTGATAACCGGTGTTAATTATAATGCCTGTATTAGTGTGTGTTTAACTTGCCACGGTGGGTGAGTGGTCAACGTGTCGGTCTACTAACCCCAAGATTGCAGGTTCGCTCCTGGCCGTGGTAAGTGTTTTTTTTTTTTTTTTTTGAAAGGCGGCAAAAATTACACCATGTCATACGATGTTGGCATGTCAAAGAACCCATTTGAATTCAGTAGGCCGTGTTCATATTGGCAAAATTAATCTCGGGAGTTTCCGCCAACACAAAGATCCTCATTTCTCTACTAGAAAGCGTTATAGTGTTCAGGGAGCTTAGTTATCTAACCTCCTTGACTTTCATAGTGACCCAAGGAACAACGAAATTCGACATGCAAGCTACCCTTTGGATGTCAAATAACAAAGCTTGCACCCGGCATCCGAGACCATACGATATTACGGTATTATTGTAGTATGTGTTATCTGTAATTCAGATAAGGACTGCAGAGGATCAATTTCAAGTAGTTTCTGCTTTTGCTACCAAGAGCTACCATCAACGACACCTAGCTGTAAACGTGGATATTAGATGCCACCGCAACCGGCACGTGGTGGCGAACTTGAGAACTTTAAAGAGCGTTACCGCTCAAATCTAACCGACAAATTTAGCTTCACACAATTGTAGTTAGTGGAAGGTTCTTTTACATGCCATAAATCTATGACATGGGCCGCCGGCTTCACTTCCCCTCCGAAGGAGGGATTTTTAACACTCTTAAAATATCCGACGACTTCGGCTGGGTTTGAACCCGCTATCTTGGACATAGAAGCTCAGCATGCTACCAGCTACGCCACCGAAGCCGTCTTACTCAACAGATATGATCGCTTTAAGGGAGATACAACTTAAAGATACAAATAGGTAAGAATATTTATTTTACGATTAGGCTATGAACTGGACAGCAGCGGCTTCGGTGGCGTAGCTGGTAGCATGCTGAGCTTCTATGTCCTAGATCACGGGTTCAAACCCGGCCGAAGTCGTCGAATATTTTAAGAGTGTTAAAAATCCCTCAGTATGCCTTTCTTTGGAGGGGAAGTAAAGCCGACGGTGCCATGTCTAGATTTATGGCATGTTAAAGATCCTTCCACTAATACATCTGTGTGAAGCTAAATTATATAGGTTAAGAATGTAAACAACCTTCTTAGGTTCCTACGTTCGTTGCCAAGAATCGACTGCGGTGGCGTCTAGTAGCTAATTTCTGAACTAGTAGTCGTTGACACTGGCGTTTGGATTTTTCAAATAGTTCCTGCTTTTGCCGCCAAAGTCTGCAGTCCTTACTTGAATTAAACAAGATGTTCAAGAAAGAACATATAGCCTACTTTCACCAAAATGTATGGGTATAGTTATACGTCTTTGTCTTTATCACTTCCTAATTTCTTCCAAATCGAAGTGCAAATTGGCACACTGGATTTTAGGAGTGGCGTTCAAACCATAGTTTATAATTTACCCCAGCATTTTGCAATTTCATCAGCAAACACTCCAAACAACGTAGGTATTCAGTATATTAACACCGACTACTTACAATAATTGAAACTTCGTTACTCTAAACGTATCACTGGGAGAAACATATTTAATATACCGATACCTATTACACAGCTAATTTGAAATCGCGCACGGGTAACGAGAAAGACAGGCCATGACGCGTAAACCAAACCCTTCTGTGACGTACGCAATTTACTGCTTGATGGTGCTTGTACGTTTAAGTCGAAAGCAATTCATAAGCAGCAGAAATGCAATATTTTATATCAATCTGCATAAAATGGACGCAGTTTAGATGTCCGTATGTTTTCAAACACGATAAATTATACTGTATAGCTTTGCAAAACTACGCCTGTTGAAGTTACTCGTTACAAAAATCCACGCGAACTAGGATTCAAGGGTTCGTTGTGTCTTTAATAGCTGTAACGAGTTGGCTACAGTAAGTTGAGTTGTAGAGTCTGTGACCTTCGTTGTGAGTTAAATTATGTGCACATGAGTATAATTAGATCAAAGAATCTTGCAGCACAGTATTGATATCATTAACTTATTGTTGTTTCAAGGGGCGGAACATAAATTAATACGTTTATAGAAGAGATCTGCGGAATACACTCGCCACCGACTAACGACTTGTATCAATACCTTCTATGAAGACAAGTGATAAATGAATACCAACATTTATACAGGTTCAATGATGTAGACAAGATGACTAGGTACCATACCGGCAGTAAAACGAAGACCATAGAATATTATGTTCGTGAATATATTTCAATTATAAAAACGTTTGATACATTTATGTACGGTTTATCTTTCAATTATAAGACTTATACATGCATACATTGTCCGGCGTCATTCATAGCTTTTCTTAACCTTCCTGAACACTTTGTAACCGTCATGTAATTCAACATAATTAACAAGCAGCCGCCAGGGAAAGATAACATTCGTTATGTATATTTTGTATATTCTCATGAAACGTATTATCTTGTGAACAACTACAACGATTAATGGCCTACTGGTTGTAGCCTACATAGAGTAGAACAGGAAGTGGTGCAACAGAACTTCATAGCTGAAGTCACGAAAACGCACCAGGGCCAGTCATTCTCGTTGTCCGTGATAATTGCGCCTAATCTTAAGAAATAAGAAACTTTTCAACTATACTATAGGCATGGGTTCACTAACTGGCCGGTATAGAGCGCAGCTCGCATCTAGAGGGCTGTGGTTAGCTCATACATAGTTCACCTAATTAGGCCTACTATTAGATGTCACTCCGGTGGAGAATGTGGTTTTAATTAAATATATATTTTCCAATGCAAAAAGCGCCATATAATGCTTTATTTTATAACATCTCAGTACTCAAGAAACAATAAATATTAAAAAATCAAGCAAAAAAAATCAACTCTGATAGGACTTGAACCACGGCCAGCCTGACGAAAGACCAACGCCCTAACCACTCAGCCAATCGTGCACACACTAATTCAGCGTTAGGAACCAATATATAGACAACGTTATAGCGAAGAATTGCTTGGACTAAACGATTTCTTCACTGGAGTATATATCAAACCGAGTTCATTTCATATAAAGTTCATATAAGTTTTATCACTAGGCTATATTGCATGCAACATACTGAAATTAATAAAATATAGGTCAGAACGAGAGATCAGCTGCCATCTTGTCAAATAACCGAGACGACTCAGCTTTTTAAAATCACTTCTAGACTATAATATTACAATATAAACTTTTAATTTCAAACCGGCCACGTCGTGTATAACAGATTAAACGATTCTTGGTTCGATAATCGGAACTGGTGGGTCCCATGTTATGGATTATAAAGTTTTCATAATTCACACGGCCGCCATCCTGAAATGGTACGGTTGATGACCTCGTAGTTTGGGCACAACGCGTCCCATATGAAGGTATGTTGTTACCAAATTTGGTAAAGATCCGTTGATTAGTTTGGTCGTAACGCATTATTAAGTTTTGACCATTTGAGTGGCCGCCATTAAGTTTTGGTAAAGATGGCGGCAATATAAAACATGACACTGAGGTGCCCTTTGCCAGTGCTACCTCTGTACCAAATTTCGGTCAATTCGGTTGGACCGTGTTCGAATTGATAGCGGGGGAGGGAGACAGACATTCAGAGTACACACACTCACACACAGACAGACACACTATTTTCGGCCCTGTGTTGATGTCATAAGTCTACTTTCATATTTTGTAAAAATCGAAAGTAGGCTAAAAACAGATAACACACACTAATACAGTCATCACAATTAACACCGGTTATCAGACAGATTCTACACACACCCAAAGTACACGGGGCTACATGACCGCGTTGTCGCAGCCCCTAACTGAGGAATCAACCAACCAACCTGAACTGGACAGTACAGTAGTCGTGTTTGGATAAGTGCGGCCTTCTTGGCCTATAAGCAGAGTTACTTTAATAAAAAATAATAATCACAACAATCTCAATAATAATAAATTTGTTACGGGTCGCACGTTCCATTTAACTGCTGTTGGTTAAGAGAAACCGTGTTTCCAGAATCGTTCCCTGTCTTCGTGAATCCACCAACAAGTATAGAAACTTGACACATTTTAATTCGTCTAATTGCCATCTTTACCACATCTCATCATGATGCAGTGACTAGCGTTATTGTGAGACACCTCTGAGGTCCCCAGTTCAATTCTCGACTCTGCTAAGCAATAAATAAGAATCTGCCTGATGCTGTTGCAGGTGGATGAATTGGACCGATCCCCTCAAACTTGGGCTTTGAAGACCATCACTTAACCCTAGAACGGTAGCGCTAATTGCAACTTTGTTATCGGTAGCAGACTCTCTAGGCTAGCAGAATGAAGACTGTTTTTGATTAATTTTGTTTGATTTTTGTTCTTTTTATTTTACTGGACTTTTACTGATTTGTTATTTATTTATTTGGATTTTTTGAGCCGACTAATTGTGATTGTTTTCTTTTTGGATTTTGGCTAATTTTGATTCAACATTTTGATTTTTTTGACTATTTTTTTGGCTAATTTTGTTTTTTCGTGTTTCATTAGATTTATGTACCATACCTTTTTCGCTTCTTTTTTTTACTTTTTTAGCTTTGACAAATTTTGACTAATTATAATAAGTATATTGGATTTTTATGGATTTTGACTGTTTTTACTATTCTTTTTTTATTTTGACTAATTTGTTTTGTATTTTAAGACTGCCAAACACTGGTGGGGATTGGACAAAAGGGAGAAGTGGGGGAAGCAGACATGTGTCCCGTTTACGTCACGGAGACGACACAACCTAAGACTCCGTGGTTGGTAAAGCACAAGTATAACAGAAGTACCTCATTAGAACGGTTTTCAGTACAACGAAAAGTGGAAAAATTGTAATAATCTCTGCATAGTATAAAACAAATTCCCCAATACTTGGATGTAATGGGTAATCTCGAGAGCCACATGCAGTTATCACCATTCTGTAAAGGATTTCTTGTGGAAGGTTTCTGTAGAAAAACTGTCATTTATGACCAAAGAAAGCCAAGCACTAACGATTAGTGAATTGGGTCGAAGAAAATCCTGCCATCCGTGCACCTTTTAAGCTGACGTGATTAACCTGTAAAAAATATCTATATACTATGAGTGTAAGAATTGTTCAGCATGAAAAATTCTACAAAAGAAAGTCTGTGACAGCATACCTCTACCTTTAATACATCGCCCACTCTATTTTTTTATGTTTTCATTTCTTCCAACAATCTCCATTCAGTGGAAATTTAAATTACTAGCTTGTGTGAGAGTTTACGAGCTAGCGAGCGAACCTAACAACCCAGCTTCGGTCAGCATCAAACTGTCGAGTCGTGCCGAGTTAAAACTTCAGAGAAGAGTGTATGTGTTTAGAGTTTCGCTGTTCACCTCGGCTTTTCTGAATTCCGTCTGGGACCTGCCGTCCGTGCCCCTTTTAAGCTTACGCTGGGTAAAACGTTGAAGATGCGGGGCGAAGCCGGGGTGGGTTGCTAGTAATATTAATGAGGAGACATAAGTGTGTTTTTTTTGTGTGTGTTTTTTTTCTTTAATTTTTACACAACATCCTTGTTCCAGCCCAGGGACCAAGGTGTGATCTTCACCGAAAACTGGTTGTATAATAAGGTAAATCAATGGTGTTGTAGAGGCAAGCCGTTTTACTCGTAATGTAAGTAGCGCTTTGGTGCTTGCTTCACCGAGTGGGAAGTAACTGCCCTTGCGCTTGTTGCTATGGTAACTGAAACGAACAACCTTCAGTCCTAATTGGACCATGTTATATACAAAGGAACCAACCACCATCAAGATGGAACTGAGATATTGAGGCTCAAAGTAAACCTTTGATATTCAATTCCTATTACACGTGTGAAATCTGAAAATTACATATATTTACGTAGAGGGCGATATATTTTACTTTATTACTACATACTTCTGAGCGGGATCTGTTGGTAAATAATAAGAATCAGTCTAACCACGTGGATAATGGAATCTGTATCTTCCAGGGTACTATTTTTACAATCTTTTCCTCTTTTACGGTTTGTTTGGTTGGGTTTTTTTTCTGTCGTATGGCCTCCTCAGAGGCCGAGTGCATGTCTTTCTATTCGACGCCCCTGGGCGACCTGCGAGTCGGGATGACATGGATGAAGATGAATGAAACTGGGCAAGGATGTGGAAGGAAGTGGCTGTGGCCTATCAGAAGGTATCGTCCCAGCATTTACCTGGTGTTGAAAATGGGAAACCACGGAAAACCATTTCAAGGACGGCCAACGGTGGGGCTCGAACCCACGCGTCTACCGAGTCAGCAGAGAGCTTGGCCCCATGACCTAACGCTGCGCTTTAGCCAGCGTAGCCACTAATGTCGGTTCTTTTAGGGAAAAACATTATTTGACTTTCAAAAAACTTATTCAATGAAGAACAGCCAAAATCCAATTAGATTTAAAAGAAACACTACAAAACGTCAGATGCAAGGCACTATGTTCTGAGATGCGTTTCCTCCAAGCTACGATACAGAGGAAGCATCTTTTTCACATTTAAAATTTAAAATATTTATTCCATGCCTGAGGTCCAAAATATTGGTGATCAGATAGTTCTATATTTCCTTCACAAAATGGTAGTTATAACCCAATTTCAGTAAAACTGGAATTTGGTTCCTTTATTCATAACATGGTCCAATTAGTCCTTTATAATGAAGGTTTACAATACTAAGGATCCCCTGTCCGTAGTACGAATCCCGACTTCGGCATCCGAGTACTGCTATTCCAGGTTGGGAATTTCCTTGAGCTTGCCTCTCACCCAATTCTGACAGATGTAGGAATGATATCTTGTGAAATGTGTGAATATCCCTTCCCATCTCTAGCCCACAAATATACTAACTTATTACACAAACATCCACAGACAGCAGTTATACATTACATCAGATCACGACGTCCTTGGGCTAAAGTGGAGCATAATGAAATAGTAATATATTTTTATTTTCAAATGCATTTGCGGGCTGCAACAAGGACTAGGACTATCTTCTTTTTGTTTCCTTTGTTGTTGTTGTTTGTGTCTTCAGTCTTTTGACTGATTTGATGCAGCCCTCCATGCCTCCCTGTCCTGAGCTAATCGTTTCATTTCTACATAGTTACCACACCCTACATCCGAGGCAATCTGTTTAACATATTCTAACCTTGGGCTACCCCTACAGTTCTTGTCCTCGAGCCATCCTTCCATAACTAAGCTTGCTATTCCTGGGTGTCTTAGTATGTGTCCTACCAACGTATCTCTTCTCTTCATTAGCAGTCGCCAGAAACATCTCTCTTCTCCCACTCGCCTTAATACCTCCTCGTTTGTAACCCTATATACCCATCTGATCTTCATCATTCTCCTGTAACAGCACATTTCAAATGCTTCAATTCTCCTCTTTTCTGCTGCACCAATAGTCCAAGTTTCTCTTCCATAGAGCGCCACGCTCCAGACAAAGGCTTTCAAAAATGACTTCCTAATACCTAAATCTATATTCGATGTCAACAGATTGCTTTTTTGTAGAAAGGCTTTCCTTGCTTGAGCCAACCTACTCTTTATATCCTCTTTGCTTCGTCCATCACTGGTTATTCTGCTTCCTAAGTAACAGAAGTCTCCTACTTTCTTCAGCTTTTCACCTGCCAATTTGATGTCCATAGAGGTTTCTGATTTATTTCGGCTGCATTCCAGTATTTTTGTTTTACATTTATTAATTTTCATCATGAATTCCTTCCGTAAGACGGAATCCATACCATTCAAAAACTCATTCAAATCCTCAGGCTTGTCGGCCAAGATGACGATGTCATCAGCAAATCTCAGAGTTGAAATTATTTCTCCTTGAATCTTCACTCCCACTTTAAATTTTTCTCCAATTTCCTTCATTGTATTGCATATGAACATATTAACAAATTAATTAATACCAGTAACAGATTATTACTGGTATTAATTTGTTAATATGTTAAAAATATCTCAAACAAAAGTTCAAATATGAAATATAATAATGGCAATTACTATACTTTTGTTATAGTTTTCGTGATATTCTTCCTTGAAGGTGGTTTATAAAATGTCTTTAATAATACTTTTATTACAGCCAAATAGCCATAAAAAAGTGAAATACACTAAAATTGCACGCCTGCACCTTTGTTTGTATATTCTTTAAATGATTTTGTTATTTTGCTGCCGAGTTCTAAATGGTAGCGTTCACACGCCTCTGTAGGTTCATGGTAAGCGCTATTTGTATTGCAGGTTCGGATCTGATGATGCTCGTTCGACGAGTGAAACATGACGTCATCCATTAGTTGGTTTCTTCTTCAATAGTCCGTAACATCTATTATACAATAAACTAAGTTCATCCGACAAAAAGCTCGAGCTCCTGAACCAGAAGGGGTTAGAAGATGCGGTTTGTACCAAAATCTTCCAAATCGTTTCAATCGTACAGAAAAAATCTTGCGTTTCTTGAAAAGTCAACGTAAATATATTTATTTGTTTAAAAAGTGTGTTTAAACAAATACACATATTTTTTTACAGAAGCCCGCATAACAGTAAAGCCGGCTGGGTGGTTACTGTACATGCGAGATTTCTCGGACAGGTCCTCTAGTTATCATATAAATCTTAATCACATGAAATTTATTTCAGGATAATTATCACATATTCCAGTAATTGTAATGATTCGTGTGTTGACCGACCGAAAGCTACACTAACTAACTAGACCCGTGAACAAGAGAAGTTTATGGTCGTACGAGAAATAATTATTTTATTACTAACAGGATGTTCAGTAAAGAACATATAAACTACTTTCTCCTAAATGCATGGGTATTGTTATAACTCTTTGTCCTTTTCAATGAGTATAATTGAATGTTGGTTGTAGTAGCTTTTTGAAATACAACGTGCTATACGAATATTAAACATGAATATGAGGTGCCCTTTGCTAGTGCTACCTCTGTAAAAAATTACATTCAATTCGGTTTCACCGTGTTTGAATTGATATGGGGAATCGATTTGCACACATAAATGGCCGCCATATCCAAAATATTGGACTGATGACCTTGTAGCTTGGTCAAAGAACGCTTCTCACATAAAGGTATGTTGATGCAAAATTTGGTAGAGATCGGATGATTAGGTTAGTCGTAATTTAATTTAAGCTTTGAACTTTTGGGTGGCCGCCTTTACGTTTCCGTCAAGATGGCGGCGATATAAAACATGGCACTGAGGTGCCCTTTGTTAGTTCTACCTCTGTATCAAATTTCGTTCAATTCGGTTTCACCATGTTCGAATTGATAGGGGGGGGGGGGGGCAGACATTCAGAGTACACACAATCACACACTCACACACAGACAGACACACAATTTTTCACCCTGTACTAATCTCATAAGCCTACTCTCATTTTTTGCAAAAATCAAAAGTAGGCTAAAAATATAATTACGGTATTAATTGCTTTTCTTGAAATAATCTGGTCGTTGTGCGACACTACAACTCTATTACCGGCCGCCACTGCATTTAAAATCATTTGTTTGCACCTTTTAATCAACTTCTGTCCCCTTGTATTACCGTTGAAGTATTGTATTGGTGATAGAAGCTTTACAGCTCCAGTGTGAATACGTTGTCTATTTAAGGAAACCATGGTGAACTTTGTGTAATCGTAACATTGTTACCAACCTTTGAGCCTGATTCACCATAAAATCGAATTACTCGGTGCTCTTTTGCCGCCCAAACAATACAAGCGTTGTACAAAACAAAATGTAGTATAATATCAAATTCGTAGTGAATTACTTTGACTGTCGTTCCAAAAACCACTAAAATATAATTATATTCACACACACAATTCATCAGCAGCTTCGGTGGCGTAGTTGGTAGCATGCTGAGCTTCTATGCCCAAGGTCGCGGGTTCAACCCCGGCCGAAGTCGTCGGATTTTTTAAGAGCCTTAAAAATCCCTCAGTATGCCTTCCTTCGGAGGGGAAGTAAAGCCGGTGTTCCCATGTCATAGATTTATGGTATGTAAAAGAACCTTCCACTAATTACACTTGTGTGAAACTAAATTATAGGTTATATTTGACTAACGCTCTTAGGTTCCATCGTTCATCGCCAGGAGCCGACTGTGGTGGCATCTAGTAACCAAGTTCAGAACTAGTTGTCGTTGACGGTGGCGTTTGGTAGCAAAAGTAGGAAAATTGAATGTCTTCAGTCCTTACTTGAATTAAAAACAGATAGCACAGACTATACAGCCATCACAATTAACACCGCTTATCAGACAGATTCTACACACACCCAAAGTATACACGAGGCTACAAGACCGCGTTGTCGCAGCCCCTAAACTGAGGAACCAACCAACCAACACAATCCATCGCATGAAAATCAAAGTTGGTAAAGCTCCCAATAAACGTGAAATGAAAATTATATTCATGGATTTTTACAAAGGAACTTCTTAAAAGTAATGTAGCCAGCTTCTGAAAACATAGCAACATATACTGGAATATCTTGTTCGCGAAGAACAAGAAGAAAAGTGGGAAATAGCCTACAGACTTGAGGTGACGAAAGGTATAGCAGCCCACCCTGGCTTCGTCCGGGATCTTTAACGGTTTAACCAGCGTAAGCATAAAATGCACATGGACGACAGGTCCCAGACGCAATTCAGAAAAGCCGAGGTGAACAGTGAGACTCCAAACACATCTGAAGTCTTAACTCGACATGACTAGACAGTTTGATGCTGGCCGAAGCTGGGATGATAGGATCGCTCTCTGGCTCGTAAACTTGCTCCGAAACTAGTAGTTTAAATTTCCACTGGACGGAGATTGTTGGAAGAAATGAAAATATAAGAACATACAGTGGGCGATCTATTAAAGATGCTGTGCCGGATTTTTTTTAGAACTCTCATGCTGAACAATTCTTACACTCATAGTACCGATATATATAGATATTTTTAACGGTTTACCCAGTGTAAGCTTAATAGGCCCGCGGATGGCACGTTTTTCTTCGACTCGATTCACTGAAATCGTTGCTGCTCGGCTTCCTTTAGTCATAAATGAATGTTTTTGTACAGAAACCTTCCTCGAGAAATCCTTTACAGAATGGTGAAAACCGCATCTAAAGCCATTGCGTGGTTCCTGAGATTACCCGTTACATCCATGAATCGGGGACTTGGTGTTACAATAGTAGAGATGTAATGCATTGTTACAGAGCCCCACGAACACTCGTAATTACGTGTTCAAATCACCGAGCAACCGTGAAATGTTTGTTGTTGATGTTGCTAATTCACTTAGTGACCAGGAAAAGCTTGGTTAGCAGTCTCGTGTGTGCTCAATTTGTCTGATAACCTGTGTTTCTGTGATGACTGTAGTAGTGTAACTATTATTGTGAAGGGTAGGCTCCCCGGGACTTGAAATAAGATACTATCCGGGCATTTTCCTGGAGAGACTGTGAAAAAGTCAGGTTAAACCAAACTCAGGATAGCCGCAAACTGCACCGGGATTCGAACCTCCAATCACCGGACTTCCTGCAGCTCCCAATCCCAGTCATGGTGAGCCATTTAAAGCGCACGGGTACGCCGCGGGGTTGCTCGACATGATGAATTATCTCAAAATGTATCTTATTTAAAAATAATAATTATATTTGCGTGTGTGTTATTTTAATTGAGTAAACTGCATGTATAGACTATTATTCAAAGTGTTTTGATCATACTTTTTTTTTACAATAAATCGATGCCTGTAAACTTGTATACGGGTAAAGTAATATGATTACAGAATTGTAAGGTACGTACAGCTGGAAGTCGGCGTCCGAGGTGAATCGCTGGCCCCGCAGTGCCCTTTTCAGAGGACCAAACATGGCATAATCACAGGGAGAGAGGTCTGGCCTGTATGGAGGGTGGCCGAGAACATCCCATTTGAATTTCTGCAGGAGTGCCGCGACTGTGTTGGCCGTATGAGGTCGTGCATTGTCGTGGAGCAGAATGACCCGACGGATGAGATTGCCTGGTCGTTTTGTTTTGATCGCTTGGCGACGGGTGGTCAAGGTTTGCCAGTAACGCTGGGCATTCACTGTTGTCCCGTGCGGCATGAAGTGTATCAGAAGGGGGCCATCTTGGTCAAAGAAGAACGTCAGCATTACTGGCAACGTTGGACGATTGATGCTCGCTGCTGCTTGCTTTGTATCGTTACGTGACGTGCCCTCTAGCGACGCACAGTGGTCCTTTTGCACGATCTGGGCGCTCAAAATGTAAGAAATAAATGTCTTGTGTTTTCATGTTGTATGACATTTTTAGTATCAGCAATGTCAGAGGACCTCAGAACTGTACTTATATGTCTTATTTGTTCACCCCCTGGAATGTGAAAGACCGCTGAAGTAGGACGTTTCTTATCGCATCCACAGCTGGAAGCAAAGCTGATTATTTATGTTTGAATCTTATGCTTGTAAAGACTTATTAGTTCAGCTATCTTCATCGTTTGTCAGTGGATATGACAGACTGATCTGATCTTTCTTTATGAAATTTGCAAAATCCTATAAAACTCACTGTGTTTATGAGATAAACATTTGGAAATAGTGAAGTTTTGTTATAAAATATTTCTTCTTATATGGGTTTTCAGACCAGGAAATTCACAATTGTCAACCATTGGTGAATTTATTTCCATTAGCCTATAGCCTACACCCTATTCTGTTTTCTGTGTAAAAATTATTTGCAACTTTTTGCAACTTTGGCTTTTGCTTTCGTTTTAGTGTTGTCGTAAGGATTTTCGTGGAACAATCTTTACGATGCTTAGCGCCATGCAGGTGGAAAAGCGAAAGGATTTGAACCTATCGAATAGAAAACAGCGATCTGAAATCCCTTGGACAGTCAGTTAAGGATAATGTTAGAAAAAAATCGTATTCATTTTTCCGTGCAGTTAAGAAAAAGGTGGGTTGCCAATCGCAGGATCTTAAGAAAGTGTGTCACAAAATAAGAATAGCCTGGAAGGGAACATGGAGAGGAAATACTGGTAATGTGGGTCGTCCTTCTCAATCACTCGTGGAGTGTAGTGAATTTTCGAAACGAAGGAAATTGTGACCTTTAATACCAAAAACTCAGCAGAGAGGAGCTAGCGTTAGCGTTACTTAAAAGTGAGTATACGCTTAGAAGGAAGGAGAGACACCACTGAACTTATTGAAAAAAAATGCAGAATTTCCCCCCCAGTTTAGCGGCGTTAAGGAAAATCCTAATCCAGTTGAAAAATATTATTATTTTTATTATTATTATTAGGCCAATAAGACAAGTTTAACCCAATTATTGTTGTTGTTGCTTATTTTAGGGGCTGCGAAATCGTGCGCGTATAGTCCCATATATTTTGGGTGTGTCTGTGTAATTTATGTGATAGCCTGTGTTATTGTGATGCCTGTACTACTATTTGTACATTTGGGATAGGATTGGGAAGACGGCAGCCGTGACCTTAAGTTAGGAACCATCTCAGCATTTGCCTGGAGTAGAAGTGGGGAATCCACGGAAAACCACTTCCAGGATGGTTGGGATGGGAATCGAATCCTCCTCTTCTCAGTTTTGTCTCAGGAAGCTTAGTTTACCCCGTACCTGCCCTCACACCAGAATTAAAATTTCATGGCAGAGCCGGGGATCGAGCCTGGATCTCCGGGGCGACAGTCAAAGTTAAATTCTTATAAATGAGAATAACGAAATTGTTTGACATAATTTTCAAGATTTATTTTAAGGTTTATAGACCATTTCTGTATGCAAAGTTATTTTGCGCGGCCAGATACCCTAAAAGGACCACTGTGCGACGGGCTGTGACCTTCCACGCTCTGGTCAGAACCACACCTCGCTACACATGCCACGATTAGCCGATGTCGTCACCGGTTTGCGCATTCCAGTCTCCGGCTCGTTACTTTTTGAACGCACCGTATATATAATCAGTAAACTAACTGAGTATGACGTGTATAATTTCAGAGAGGTCAGTCAGTCACACATCACATTTTTACCCAGTGCCTTTTTTTCAAGGGAAACGCGGGGTTATGCGTACCCCTTAAACATTTAAAAGCTGTTTAAAGAAAGATATTGGTACATTTGTACTGTATAAGTCCGGCAAATATAACTTCCGACTTGAAAGCACATCGATCAGCTGGCTTCAACCCTCTGTTCACAACAGCTGGAGGAGATTTCGAGTAATCCTCGATTTAAATCGATCTATCGAATCAGTTTCTTTTGGTCGGCAACTCGGCACTCCTTTCTTATAAGTAGGACTCGGATATTTAGGTGCTAAAAATTGGGAAAATATTTATTTTTTATGTATTAAAAATACATGAAATATGTGACAAAATAGTAAAAATATTTAATTATAATTTAGTTTATTAATGTGAATACGAACAATATGCAGTAGACGTACTCGCGAATGCAATTTATGCTATGTCTTACTGACTGCTGAAGCATTACAATACACAACGAGATACATCTTCAGGTTGTCCATCACAAATGACCGACGATTGTTGCGAAACATTTCTTTTGAAGGCGCAAAACTGTGGCAATATGTTTCTTGCCCTTGAGGTGTTATGTAACTTGAGATCGCTGTTCAGCCATGATTGCTTTCCCACATGGTTGGCAGAACAGAATGCCCCCATCGAAAGTAAAATTATTTTTGAATTCTGCCACAGACGATAACTTGTAGTTATTTTTACTTTAGGCATCGTAGAACTGCCTTACACTTCACAGTGCCAGAAATGAACTGCATATAAATGACACTGGTTCGAGGTAGCTGGGAGAGGGGAGGTCTATCACGTGGTGCAATATGGCTATGGACAAGGAAATCCCCGGCTTCCATAGTGAGTGGCACGGGGCGATAAGTTAAGAATAACACAGTTGCAAGCTGACATATGCTCTGCATGAAGAATAGATAGCTCACAGGTTCTTCCCCGTTGAAGTAACACAGAACAAAAATGCAATAAACTGAAAGATCTAGCAAACTGATTTTATAAAATGTAAACATTATGTATTTTATGTGGTAATAAGTGAAAAGCAGGAATTTATGTATTTATAGAAAAATGCTTAAAATATGTATTTACATAGAATATATTTATTTACCTAAAAATCCGAGCCCTACTCATAAGCACGCAGGCTAGTGTTTGGAAGCTGGGTAGCTTGTTATTTTATGCGTGTGCTTAGTTTTGAGTGATGAAGAAAATAACGAACTATTTAACATCCACCCAGGCATCGAAAAAGCTGAAAGTTAATGAATCGAACATGAACAATGCCGGAGAAACGCCAACAGTGTCGTGTGGTGATACAAAGGAAGATCACAACAAAGAGCTTTCAACCACGTGTAACAGTGGGGCTGAAGACATTCCCGAATGCTGGGATTTGGAGAAAGAGCAGGAATTTTGCAGCAAGTACGAATGGTTGGTGGTAAAACGATTAGAAATACTGAGTGCAGTTATAACTTTGGAACGGTAAGGCGGAGGGGAAAAAAAAAACAATAAATGTTGTAGACAGTTTTGAGAGAAACAAATTTCTGATTCGCTCTTTTGTGAACAAAACATTTTTTCGAGGACAAAAAGTGAATAAAAACTTTTTTGGAGACTTTGGAAACGTATGACATGACCTCAATGAGACGAAGGGTTTTTTTTCTGTGCAGCTGTCCTGTACTATTAACTTAAGACCACGGCCGCCTTCTTCCCAATCGTTATCTGAATTACAACTACACACACTAGTACAGCAGGTAACGTTCTCGCCTGCTGAATTCAAGGTTGCAGGATCGAATCCTGGCGCGGTCAGCTGGCATTTGAGGGTGCGCAGGTGCGAGGGAGCCATGTCAGTAGATTAACTGGTACGTTCAAGATCCCCTCTGGGGTAAAATTCCGGCACCCTGGAGCGGCGTATCTAAAAGCCGCAGTAGTTAAAATGGACTTAAAACCAATACATTAATATTATTATATTCGTTTTTAAAATTTAGGTGTAAAAGGTATTATATTCTCTTTTTTCATTTAGTGTATTTATTTCAGTATAAGATATGAGAAAAATTAAACTTCTGTAATTTACTTCTGAAAGTGGTTTTCCGTGGTTTCCCCATTTCTACTTCAGGCGAATGCACACGTTACAGTATATATTGTAATAATAATAATGATGTTAATGGTTTTATGTCCATTTTTACTACTCTGGCTTTTAGAGATATTATATATATGCTGAACGCTATCGCAATTCATCTATTAAAGTAACGGCTGCCTCCTTCCAAATCCAGGCGGCTTCGGTAGCGTAGTTGGTAGCATGCTGAGCTTCTATGCCCCAGATCGCGGGTTCAAATCCTGCCGAAGTAGTCGGATTTTTAAGAGCGTTAAAAATCCCTTCGGAGGGGAAGTAAAGCCGGCGGTCCCATGTCATAGATTTATGGCATGTTAAAGAACCTTCCACTAATTACACCTGTGTGAAGCTAAATTGTATAGGTTAAGAATGTAAACAACGCTCTTAGGTTCCTACGTTCGTTGCCAAGAGCCGACTGCGGTGTCGTCTGGTAGCTAAGTTCAGATCTATTAGTCGTTGATGGTGGCATATGGCGGCAAAAGTAGGAACTACTTGAAATTAAAAGTCTGCAGTCCTCACTTGAATTGAAAACAGAACACACACTAATACAGTCATCATAATTAACACCGGTTATCAGACAGATTCTACACACACCCAAAGTACACGGGGCTACATGACCGCGTTGTCGCAGCTCCTAAACTAAGGAACCAACCAACCAACTTCCAAATCCACATCTGAATTACAAATACATAGACTAATACAACCATCACGATAAAGATGCCCTTCGGGGCAAAATTCCGGCACCCCGGCGTCTTTAAACGCCACAGTAGTTAAAAGTGACGCCAAACCAATAACTGTATTATTATTATTATTAGACTACTAGTACAGCCATCACAACAACACAGGTTATCAGAAAAAATCCCCCCCCCCCCCACACACACACGCGCATTCTCTCTCTCTCTCTCTCTCTCTGTCCCTCTCTCACATACACACACACCCAAGTGCACTGGGCTACATGACCACGATGTTGCAAAGTCCCTAAATTAATCAACAAAAAATATTATTGCTGTGGTGTATTGTAAATGTCAGTCAGCCACGTATGGAATGGCTCTACCTTATTTCAAGTCCCGGGGCACCTAGCTCATTTCCTAACTTAATAATTACAACTACACACACTATTGCGAGGCGCAGTCGGTAGATGCGCTGAGCTTCTAACTGAAAGGGAGTGGGTTCGATCCCCACCCGTGTAGTGGATTTTAGAAACAAAACTACCACTTTCGGAAACGCAAATAGCCCTGGGGTTCACTCAGCCTACATCTGAAATGAGTACCAGGGTAATTCCTAGGAGCAAAGACGGCCGGGTGTGCAGCTGACAACTCCATCCCATCTAGTGATGATGTCACAGAAAGTGGAAGCCTCTACCTTCCACTACTCCCAGGGCCTGTACGGAGTTGGCTTTGCTCCTTTTTTTACACACACTATTACTAACCATAAAACAAGGGTTGACACACACACCTAAGCACACGGGGCTGATGACCGAAGATGTTCCTAGCTCCTAATACGGTTAACATTTTTCTGTCACTGTTATATTCACCAAATTTCAGACCACAAGGCCAAATGACATTACTCACACAGAATACGGAAATAAGGTATCAGTCATTCATATGTCAACTGTGTATACAACAGGTTGTTGGGAAGGGAGAGGGGGTAGCGGAAGGATGTGAAAGTCTAGTAGTGGGAGTATAGGAGAGGTCAGGGGAATGGAGGGGTGGGGGAACTCCGAGGTCACGGATTCTTAACATCACATGGCTCTACCGAGCGTAAATACAGCCTGCCAATGCGACCGAATTCAGTGGTCTGTGTTGTTTGGTCGTAATAGCAAGTGTTGAGCGCGAAGCGTCACAACAACACGTGATAACTAGCGAGTGTATAGAAACTGTGACAAACAGCTATGATGTTGAAGAGTGTTATTCTACTGGTCTCTGTGTGTGGTATGGTGAATTCTCATGCCATCCGGTTTGCCTATTTACCACCACCTCCATCGCCTGAAAATGTCAACGCGACGCTGGATCTAACTCAGCGGTTTGGAGACTTCGACTTTGAGCCCCCTAGCGTGTCTTCCTTGACGCCCCGACAGGCAGATCAACTGATGTCACGGGGAATTCAGCAGCTAACGTTGGACCTCGACAATGCCTTAAATTCTGGTGAGTAAATTGAGTTATCCTCCTCAGATCCAACACAAAATTTGTAACTAAGATTTTCCAGTTCTTTCTTATTAAATAATGGTAAAAAAAAATCACACATATTTTAAGACACAGAACACGTTTTTAACCCGCGAGGACTGGCGCTTGGGTATTTTCCACGCGAGGCTTAAATAAAGCTCTATATTTTCGTTTTGGTCAGCCCTTATTTCCAGTCGCTTACTGTACCTTTCTTCCTAGCCTTGTACTTCACCCGGCAAAAGAAACATGTCAATAGCTTTTTCAACAGTCAATAGTACATTATGCAACACGCCTATAATGGCAATAATTAAGACACGAGTATGTGTCCATACGAGTGTCTTAATTACCATTATAGGCGAGTTGCATACGACTGTTTATGTGACGATAATTATTATAACTATTTTATGTTCGAACATAACTATTCATAAATATCTGTCGAGATTTCGCCAGTTTTATGTACTGAACAGAGCGCATGAGACGCCTCCTCGATTACCCTACTATGACACTAGGCCAGGCAGTGAAATTTAAATTAGAAGACCGTGGAACTCAGCGCATGTAATTATCTAATTGGTCAAACAACTGTTTCTTGAGCTCTGATTGGTGGGAGAAACTGTTTCATAATGAAAAATAGTGTTATAATGAGCCTCATTATGATACAGTTTTATGACATATATTATTTACGGTCAGGTGAGATTTACCCATGGCGCCAGTCCTCGCGTGACAATTTTCGGCTAACGTTAATCGGGACAAACTGTAAGAAGTAAGGAGGAAAATACACCTGCTGTATTTTGGTGCAGCTCAATCACTTAGCTCACGTTCTTGTTGATCCATGTTTAGGGCATGAGCTCCTTTGTTCAAAAAAAATTGAGATGACTGCTTTGCCACCATTATCAAGGCCAATTATACTGTTCCGAAAATGATTATCAATTTTCTGCGTGTTAGGTTTGAAAAACACAAATAAACCTCATTTTATATTGGGAATAGTTCATAGGAAGACACCAGGAGTAAAATTACTTCATTAAAATCCGTACGACTACCACAAAAAGGGAGTGACACACTCGGGGTCAAAATAACCCGGCGAAAGTCCTCGTGTTATATTTTTTCACTCCCTTTCTCTAGGTTTAATAATGTACAGTCGAACTTCTAACTCGAATTTTCGATATCTCGAAGTGATTTTAATTTCCCGGTGAAATTCTACATAATTTATATGTCATATTCTTTTTCTACAATTCGAGTAGGCCTAATTCGATAAGTCGAATGATATTTCATTACCCAGACATAAAATATGTGTGTTTATTTCGAAGTTGGGGTGAAAATGCTATGAATTACGTTTATTAGGTGTGACAAGGGAATTACAATAAGTTGTGTAGGGTACCTGGCCTGTGGATTTATGGCAGTAGCTGATGAGTAGGGTTCGGAAGTTTAAGACCTAAAGATGTACAAAATATGCAAGCAAATATGACCTAAAAACTATGAGATATGACGTGAATTTTTGGGATAGGTAGAGTATCACTAACATGCAGTAAACGTCTTAAGTGCCAAAACATGATCAGCGATAATACACCAGACACATTTAATCATACAAACTGACAGAGGGCTACAGTACATTACAATGTTAAACATTCATTCAGTATCATGGCCTTGAGGTGCAGTTCTTGCTCGGTTTTCCTAAAAGAAAAAAAAAACAACGAAGTATTAGCATGCTTTATGATATCTGTCGGAGTAAGTTAAAAGACACTGCCTAACAGGAAGTTTATCGAGTTCATTTTCGTACATGCCTCTTAATCTTCTTCTTTGCCAGCACTGTACATCACGACGATGTGCATTCTCAGGCTGTCGAAAAGATATCTCCTTCTACTACACTGTTCGGAAATCCTGTGTTTGAAACTCACCCCAGATAACACGTACCTTGTTAACGACGCCTCAATTTAAACAAACATGTTGAAATTATTACCAAATATGACCTTATATCACTAAAATATGACCAAATATGACCAAAACAATAAAAATGGCCGAAATATGCATTTATAGGCAACAAATTGCTTTAAACGTGGTCAGGAACCCGTCATTCAAACTAATTTTTCAGATTTCGGGTAAAATGAGCTCAGGAAAAAAATATGACCTTACTGATGAGTAGGGCTCGGTTGTTTAGGAAAAATCATATTGTTTTTTTTTATTCTATTTTAATGCCCGATTGGTTTCTGATGTAAATCAAGTGATTATCGTCACAATACAGTGGTTTATATTTGCTATATAAATGCATATTTCGAACGTTTTTTAACATTACGTCATGTTTTGAGCATTATTTTCTAATATCAGCCGATACAATACCACGCAAAATAACTACTTCGGTCTTGCCCTGCGTAGCCTAATAACTAAAATAAGTAAACTGACAAACCCTATAAAATCATCGAATAATGTTGTTGTTACATCTGAGGGGCTTGGACATCGTGGTCATTTAGCCCCATGAACTTGGGTGTGTGTGTATATAGAATCTGTCTGATAACCTGTGTCATTGTAACGTATGTTGTAGTATGTGTATGTATTGTAATTCAGGTGAGAATTAGGAAGGAGGCGGCCGTGGCCGTAAGTTAGGAACCATCCCGGCATTTGTCTGGAGTAGAAGTAGGAGACCACGGAAATGCACTTCCAGGATGCCTAAGGAGTCTTATTCAGCTGGAGGCTGAGCCCTCAGACCGAAATTACATTTCATGACAGAGCCGGGAATCGAACCCGGACCTCCTGGTCGACAGCCAATACACCACGAAGAGCGGTAATAACTGAAAAACAAGACTGTACTAAATTATGAAAGTGATTTTAGGTGTTGTTGGTTGGTTTTTTTTTTTTTTTTCAACAAGAGTCTGACTGATTTACGAATATTCCACCCTGACTGACAAAATCCACTCCTAGATCCTAGAGACATCATCACGGTTTGATCGTTCATTGTTGGCAAATATTTTACCACTGAAGGATTGCCATGACAAGGATTGCGAACCCCCGTTTATTTACTCGACTCTTAACCAGGACCGGTTCAAGGATTTCTTGTTTGACACATACGAGATCTGGATTTGGCGCTCCTCTCTTAAAAACGTATTCGTATTTTAATTAATCGGTTGTAATAATGTTATTGTTTAATACAAATTAAAATAAATAATTGTGTTTTGTATTTACATTCAATGAAATATTGACCAAGAGAATAACAAATTCTATATCATAAAATACTTCTTATGAGCAAAACTTTTAAAAACATACTTTTCTCGCCTTGAGCTTGGCAAAGGCTTTCAAAATTGGATCAGTATCAGTAGTGTTTAAAATTGGTTTACAATTGCCAAGGTTGCCATTCCAACAATCCAAATCATCATCATCATCATCTTATCTTATCTTATCTTATCTTATCTTCATCATCTTATCTTCATCTTCATCCTAGCATTTGTCCCGCCTGGTGGCAGGGTCTGCTGTGAGGATTCGTTGTCCAAATGATATTGAGATTTAATATCTCAATAAAATATCGAGATTTAATGCCTAATATTTTTACATATTCAGGGACGGCAAAGTTTATATTTCAGTTTTATAGCGCCACAAAATCAAAATATGACTTTAGAACCAAAAGTGAAAAACGACGACGACTTTTACTGGCGCGGCGTGTCAGCGCTCCATACGGCTGCATGTGTCGCATGAGCCTAGCGCCGGCCCTGCCCTGAACATACTAAAAGTATAAAATGTACATTTACGGTCCCTAACAAAAGTTTAAGACCATTGGCTTATTTCACAAAAAATATTCCTGGTCATACACTTTTGAAAAAAAAAGTGAATATTTTAAAACTAACTTGGTCTCTTTAACATCTATTTATGAAGAAAAAAAAACATTCTGCTCAGTCATTTAAATTTTCAATAAGGATTTTTTCAATGGATATTTGTTATTCAATGAATCAAGCTTCTTATCCGACGGATTAATTATGGTGTTTGAAACCATTTTTCAGTGTTGCCTTAGTAATCTAAGTTTGATGTTTTTTCAGTCTGTCTACACGATTGTACCCAATTGTGATGGGTTATTCCCTAATTCTGAAAAAAAAGTGAGATTAATATATTTATTGTTATTATTTATTAATCTCTTGTACATTTTATCAGGATTAGGGAATAACCCATCACAATTGGGTACAATCGTGTAGACAGACTGAAAAACATCAAACTTCGACGGATTAATTTGTACACAATAAACCAACTTTTTTATCTTGGTGTTAATTGTTTTTAGAACTATATGATATCGAAAGTTTTGGCATAAGAAATAACATACCCAACAAGTAGTTCCGTGAAGAACTACTGTAAATAGCCTATTTTTATATATCCTACTTATGTTTCAAACTCGCTTGGCCACATGTTTGTTTTGTAGTTAACAGGTTTTTGAAAGTCACTTAGATGAACTACTAGCAGTGCCCTTTATCACCGTACAAAATTTCAAGGTGATATCAGCAATAGTTTCGTAGATATAGAATGCCAGTCAAATATTTCGCATAGCCGCCATGTTGGATTGGTGAAACGTACGGTAATAAAATTTGAAGGGCACGGTCGGGTCCGGCCAATTTGGTGCTATGACCTCACCTTGTTTCATTGAAATCGCTCCAGACGTTTAAATTTTATTAGTTGGTGGAGACACGCAAGCAGACAAAAGGTGATCTCATAAGCCTATTTTATCATAAATGAAAAAAGAGGCAAAAAATGAATTCATAATTTTACAATTTCTTCAGTACTTTCATTAAATTTTAAAAAAATATCGAAGGAAGTTTTTCTATTTCAATAACAAATTCGTAATTCAAAAAGTAAATGTCTAAGGACAATGGTTTCTACAGAAATAGATGCATAAGAAGCCAATTTATTTTTAAAATGATTATGGAAACATTTGTGACGAAAGTGTTTGACCAGGAATCTTTTAGGTGAAGTAAACTAATTGTCTTAAACTTTTCTAATGCCCCGTTTGCCCCTCCTCCTTGTCAGGTCTGCCACCCAAATGTTCTTTCAACTGGCAGTTGTTGATTGTTTAGGGGCTCGTTGTCATGTAGCCCCGAGTACTTAGGTGCGTGTGTAGAATTTGTCTGATAACCCGTGTTATTGTGATGTTTCTACTAGTGTGTTTATTTGTAAATGAGGTAGGATATGGGCAGGAAGCAGCCGTGACCGTACATAAGGTACCAACCCGGCATGTGTCTGTAGTAAAAGTGGGAAACCACGGAAAACGAATTCCATGTTGGCTGAGGTAGGAATCGAACCCACATCATCTCAGATTTTCCTAATGAGGCTGAGTGTACTCCGGGTTCTAGCCCTCAGATCTGAATGAAATATCTTGGCAGAGCATGGAAACGAAGCTGTGCCTACGCGGCGACAGTCGACAATGGTAGCCACTACGCAACGAGGCGGACAGAACACGTGCAGTTGTTCTTGTTGTTAATTCATTTAGGGGCTTTGCGACATCGTGGTCATGTAGCCTCGTGTACTTGTGTGTGTGTGTGTGTGTGTGTAGAATTTGTCTGATAACCTGTGTTTTTGTGATTTCTGTAGCAGTGTGTGTATTGGTAAGTCAGGTGAGAATTGGGAAGGTGGCAGTCGTGACCATAATTTAGGAACCATCCCAGCATTTGCCTGGAGTAGAAGTGAGAAACCACGGAAAACCACTTCCAAAATTGCTGAGATAGGAATCTAACCCACCTCTTCCCAGGTTTATCTCACGAGGCTGAGTGAACCCCGTTCCAGCCCTCACACCATAATTAAATTTCTTGGCTGAGCCGGGGACTCAAACTTGGCCTCCGCGGTGAGAGCCGAGAATTCTAGGTCAACGAGGCAGATAGGAGGTATGGAAGCGATCCAAATATTGCACAGTGAGATTTCCATTACAGTAGGTATCAATGATGATGATGATGATGATAATTGTTGTTTTAAGGGGCCTAACATCTAGGTTATCGGCCCGTAATGGTCTGGGTGATAGTGAAATATGAGATGAGAACGAAAACTATAATTAATACTGAAAACTATAATTAATACTAACTACAAACTTACATACTAGAAGAAGAAATGGTAAACAAACGATAAGGCAAATAAAGGACAGGAAGAAATGAAATGCTCTCAACCCTCGAAGAATGAGGATTGAGGGACTTGGAAGGAAGGAGAGCCATGAAAGGCAGATAGTAAAGGGAAAGAGGAGAGGGCCCGCCCCAAGGTCAGAGGAAAAAGGGGAGAAAACGGACCCAGCTCAGGAATTCCTCGGGTTCGCTAACTCCCTAACCCAGCAGCTGTAAGCCCTTGAGGGTGTAGCACTATCTAGGGTGCACCAGAAGTGGTGGGGATACATACACCCTGGCTCCTTGAGGGCCTTGTGTATTGTAGATGGGGCCGATAACCTCGATGTTAGGCCCCTTAAAACAACAATTATTATCATCATCATCATGTATTGTAGAAGGTAGGAGGTAACATGAAAAGGAAAAGAAGGCTGAACCTTCAAAGAAAGGAAAGATGAGACAAGAGCCAATTAAGGCGGGAAAGTGAAAGACTCCTTAGGCCTCGGATACCCTAATATCGTCGGGGTTGGAAGAGAACAAGAGTTGACCAAGAGAGGTCGACAGGAAGGAAGACGGAGAGGAGTCCAGCACAAGTAAAAGGAAGCAATGCCGGACTCAGCTGGGGTCCCGTGGTCGCCAACCCACGTCCCACTAGATGTGAGCCCCTGGGGGTATAGTAGGTATCACTCTGGCATTTACATAGAGGAAGTGTAGGAAACCCCGAGAGGAGACCAGACTTAGGATGACCTCTGTTAACGCCGGGATGCAAGCCTACGATCTGCGGATATCCAGCTCCCCTTTGCAGTCATGGTTGTGCGTCTTCAGTATTTTGACTGGTTTGATGCAGCATTCCAAGCGTTCCTGTCTTGAGCTAATCGGTTCATCTCTACATAGCTACCACACCCAACATCCGAGCCAATCTGTTTAACATATTCTAACCTTGGTCTACCCCTACATTTCTTGTCCTCGACCCTTTCTTCCATAACAGTAAGCTTGCTATTCCTGGGTGTCTTAGAATGGGTCCTACCAACCTATTTCTCCTCCTCATTAGCAGTCACCACAAACATCTCTCCTCTCGCACTCGTCTTAATACCTCTTCATTTGTAACCCTGTCTACCCATCTGATCTTCATCATTCTCATGTAACACTACATTTCAAACACTTCAATTCTCTTGTCTGCTGCACCAATAGTCCAAGTTTCACTTCCATAGAAAGCCACGCTCCTGATATAGGCTTTCAAAAATGACTTCCTAATACCTAAATCTATATTCGATGTCAACAGTCATGGTTAAGCATGCAATAAAAAGAAAAGGGGCGGCTTCGGTGGCGTAGTCGGTAGCATGCTGAGCTTCTATGCCCAAGATAGCGGGTTCAAACCCGGCCGAAGCCGTCGGATTTTTTAAGAGCGTTAAAAATCCCTCAGTATGCCTTCCTTCGGAGGGGAAGTAAAGCCGGCGGTCCCATGTCATAGATTTATGGCATGTTAAAGAACCTTCCACTAATTGCACCTGTGTGAAGCTAAATTGGATAGGTTAAGAATGTAAACAACGCTCTTTGGTTTCTATGTTCGTTGCCAAGAGCCGACTGCGGTGGCGTCTAGGAGTTAAGTTCTGAACTTGGCCTAGTAGTCGTTGACGGTGGCGCTTGGCGGCAAAAGTAGGAACTATTTGAAAAATTCTAAGTTGCAGTACTTCAATATAAAAAAAAAACAGATAACACACACTAATACAGTCATCACAATTAACACCGGTTATCAGACAGATTCTACACACACACAAAGTACACAGGGCTACATGACCGCGTTGTCGCAGCCCCTAAACTTAAGAACCAAACAACCAAAAAGAAAAGGCTGTAGCCGATGACCTTGATGTCAAGTATTATCATCAACACATTACAATATTGACGAAGCCATCCGTATCTTTAGCGTGCTTCCTGGTTGGGAGTCACACTTGCAAGTGACGTGCTAATTGTCAGGTCAAACACGTACAAGAAGTGTTTGCCGAGACTCTTCGTCACTCAAGTTATTAATGACTTTCGCTGCCATGAATGGCGCTAGGAATGTACTATCTTAATGTTCTTTCTTGTGTGCACATGAGACGGAGTAAGAATGATTACAGGGGAAGGGATCAAGATAATATTATAAACGTTTTAATTTGTGGCTTCATGAGGTTTATCAGCAGTATGTCATTCTCTTTAAAGATTATCCCCACTTATATTAATCAGAGATGTTTTCTTTTCCTTGTGCCTGACCAACATGTGTATTGCCCATTTAAGATTTGATTGCCGCTGAGCGTGGCTGCGCCATTGTTGGTTGTTTATTGTAGCAGCTGCCCCGCGGGCCGAAGCGGGAGACACAGCGATGGCAGAGTGCATTCCCCACATAAATCAAGCAGCATTGCGCGTCACAGGAGCTCACCACGGACAGTTAAACGATGACTGAGTCTACTGGGGCCGAGTCATATCCTACTCCCCCAACTTTACCTGTCAACGAAGCAGGCTGACGTGTGTCACAAGTAAATAAAGAATAGTTCTCATCTCGACCTCCGGCAATCAATTCGTGAAAGGGTAATACCAATATTGTTGAAATATCAGAAAGTTCAAGTCCGCGAGGTTCCCTCTTCAGAGGTTTCTCTTTGTTCCAGTCTCTCGTAGTTGACGGAACTGGACTGGAGTATACCTAAAGCCCTAAAGGGAATGATTAGGCTAGTTTTGACCCCCTACCCCCGTAGCTGAATACGTTATCAAGCTCCGCCTCTAGGAGAGGTCAGTGCGCTCTCACACACACATTGGTTGCTTCTCAACGCAATCCCTTGTAGTTATTTATTTATTAGCGGCTTCGGTGGCGTAGTTGGTAGCATGCTGAACTGCTGTGCCCAAGATAGCGGGTTCAAACCCGTCCGAAGTCGTCGGAATTTTTAAGAGCGTTAAAAATTCTTCAGTATGCCTTCTTTCGGAGGGGAAGTAAAGCCGGCGGTCCCATGTCATAGATTTATGGCATGTAAAAGATCCATTCACAGACTAAACTTGTGTAAACCTAAATTGTTAGGTTAGATTTCGTCGCAGGGAAATTGTTGTGAGTGAGGTCCGCGCTGATCGTTTTCTAAGGAGTGACTCCTGCGTCACAGTCAGCTGCTCCGGACAAATAGAGCGACGTATTTTAATCTTTTATCAGCTTTTTTTAAAATTTATTTTATCGTATTTTAAAATAACTTGATTCATTCACCAATCAGTGACATTTCATCCTAATGTATTTTAACATGCGTGACCATCACCAACAAGGTGAATATTTTAGACTATAAACTTTACTGAAATTTTACTAAACCAAGGCTGAAGATGGACTGCTTGGAAGTCAGAAACTTGTCCCTGAAGAGCATTTAGTACCTCAAAACAAAGTAAGTTGTGTTTTACAGTGGACAAAGTAAGTATAGAAAATGTCTTATGAAGTGTTTTTCATGTTAGGGCATATAAATACTTGTTTCCCCGCCTAATATAATTGGGCACAAAAAATAATTGTGTTGACCGACTGAAAAGATTTCTTTATCTTAACGAGCACAATAAGACAACATAGATCAATGCACCAGTTACAAGTACCGAGTAGACTTTAGGGCTAATTATGTAGCTTGTAGTCACCCACCAAGAGCTGCGGACACTATTACGTGTCATCTTTCTCCTTACAGAGAAAAGTTAAGCTCGTGGTACAGCAGTTTCCGTTCATCTGCGTTTGGAATATATACATGTGGAATCGCCCCGTGCATTAGACTGCTCATACGTAACAAGTACTTCCGTGAAGAACTAAGTAGCCCATTTTCATATATCCTACTTACTGTATGTTAATTGCCTCTATCAGCATACAAAATTGCAGTTTGAATGCTGTAATAGATTCGAAGATATTGAGAACCGTCTAAATATTTCAGATAGTCGCCATGTTGAATTTTTATGTATGTAGACCATAGAGGTATGTACTATTTCATGTCCTCTTATAGTACAAGGATTGCGTCCACTAAGTTTCAAGATAGGTTTCAACCTGTCTTACCTGATACTTCCCTTGTTAGTATAGTAAAACATTTTTTCTAAATATTTGTATAATTTTTAACACCAACCCTAGTGATCAGTCCAGATGCATAATCCAAAAAAAATCCCTTAATCAGTGAATAATATTGAAATGAAAATCCACAGCCTGCTTCCAGTCTCCGACCGGGTCAGGAATGGAATGAATGAAGCCCCCATCTAGCGGCGAGGATATGAACTGTGCCGGCTGCCGAGGCCCGACGCACTCCTCTGGGGCAATGATTAAATGAATGACAGATGAAATGAAATGATAGTGGAGAGTGTTGCTGGAATGAAATTGTGACAGGGAAAACCGGAGTACCCGGAGAAAAACCTGTCTGCCTCCGTTTTGTCCAGCACAGATCTCACATGGAGTGGCCGGGATTTGAACAACGGACCCAGCGGTGAGAGGCCGGCGCGCTGCCGCCTAAGCCACGGAGGCTAGAATCAGTGAATAATATTAATTCATGTAATTGTTTTCTGGATAGTAACCCCGCCTAATCTAATTGGACAAAATCGTGTTATAAATAGATAGAGTGACTACTCGCCAGAACGCTCAGGAAGGGAGCGAACGTGTAGCGGAGGTTTTCGCTCTTTGTCGAACACATATCCATCCCCTGGCCGCAACTCTTTCTGGATGACTGTATCTATAGTCCGTTGCTGGGATATTTAGCCGTGGTGGAGTGTGATTAGGCGTACGCTCGTACAGTGTATGTTGCTTGGATAGTAAGTATCCAATAGCTAGAGTACGGTACAGTGCGGAGTGCTCGGAACCAGTTGTTTGCATCCGCGCCCGGCTAAATATCCCAGCAACTGGCTGACTTTAAATCTCTGGAATTCTTAGATACTACTAGGACAGAGGATGATGAAGATAAGAAAGTAATTATTTACACAGATAGTAAAATAACAATCGACTCCATTGCGGACTTCAGAAATCATAACGAATTAATTGAGAATATAAGAAGGACTACAGATATTCTGAAAAGAAAAAAATGGATAGTAAAATTTGAATGGGTTGAGGCTCATACAGGTGTTGCAGGCAATTAACTGGCTGATAAAATTGTAAAGGAGGCTTCAAAATTAAGTGAGGTTTGTTTCGATAAAATACCCATCTCAACTTTTTAAAAAATCTCAAAGAAGAATCAATTCATGAATGGCAGCAAAAATGGGAACAAACTTCAAAAGGCACACTTACAAAAGAATTCTTTCCAACAGTTGCAGGTAGATTAAAATCTAAAATCACCTTAACACCTAATATGACTACAATACTGACTGGACATGGAAATATTGCTTCGTACTTACACAGACTTAAAATTATACGTAATCCCGAGTGTTCCTGTAAAAGCAGCCCTCAGACTATAGATCATATAATTTTCATGTGCTGTGAAGTGAAAAATATTAGGCAATTCTTGATTAATAGTGTTAATAGAGACGAAAACTGGCCGATTCAGAAATCTGTGCTATTAAAAAAGTATTTGAAGGAATTTTCTAAATTTGTTAATGCTCTGGACTTTCAAGCTCTTAGGAAAACTAAGAATAATATTGATTGATATTGTTAAGATTAAGTAAAGCCTCTGTGGCTTAGGCGGCAGCACGCCGGCCTCTCACCGCTGGGTCCGTGGTTCAAATCCCGGTCACTCCATGTGAGATTTGTGCTGGACAAAACGGAGGCAGACAGATTTTTCTCCGGGTACTCCGGTTTTCCCTGTTACAATTTCATTCCAGCAACACTCTCCACTATCATTTCATTTCATCTGTCATTCATTTAATCATTGCCCCAGAGGAGTGCGTCAGGCCTCGGCAGCCGGCACAGTTCATATCCTTGCCGCTAGATGGGGGCTTCATTCATTCCATTCCTGACCCGGTCGGAGACTGGAAGCAGGCTGTGGAATTTCATTTTCATTGTTAAGATTAAGTCATCTTGAAATTGAATTATTATAATGTAATTTATTTTGTTCATTTATAAAATGTATTGTAAGTGCAAGTAGTACTACTTAGCCTATGTAGTGGAGAATGCAGAGAGTACAAACAGTAAATTTTAAAAAAACGAAAATGGCTGACTGTACCCTACTGTAAGTCTAGAGTCCTGCGCAGATAAACAAAACTTGATCCGCATCCACAAGACTTAGCTGAGTCCGCTGACATTACAATAATAGTTTTAATTTATTAGATAAATCATAAACTAGCAACACATTTAGACACTTGAGGAGAAATTAGTTCGCATAGGCTGTGTGTGACTCGCAAGACAATGTTGACTGAGTTTTGTCCTTCTGAGTAACGGCATGTGAAAAGCTTGTAGTTTAACGTGACCGTTAATCGCACGATCATGAGCCACGGGACCTCCTATTTACGTGGAATCCGAACCACAGGACATGGCATTTCACTTCAAAAATCTCACATGCAATGACCGGGAATGAAACCCGGTCCGCCTTGGTAAGATGCAGACAGCTTGACCGCTGAGCCACCGCGCCCCTAAACGGCATGTGAAATAGAGGGTATCCAATGATAGCACTTACTTAGTCGTCGGATATACCCACGCAGGCAAGCACAGATACAAAGGATTTTTTTTGCATAAGTCAACACCAATTGAGGGTGTTTCCATGACTGGATTCTCTTACAATCCAAGCGAAAGCTGACAGGGAAATACCAAGAAACGTGAAAGACGCAGATCTTAGCAAAACCTAAAATTATTTTAAAAAACCCAGTTCAACATTGTATTCTAAAAACTGTCCGCAAATTTACTCTACACATTATCCGCAGCTTATCCATTATCCGCACAGCCATGCAAACTATATCCGCACGGCGAAAAATGTTGCGGATATACTAATCCGCGCAGGGCTTTAACTATAACCCGTTGAGTAAGGCTCGATAATGTGACCACTGTCGGGAATCAAACCCGATGATGATGATAATACAGTCATTCTTGTTTTAAGCAGCCTAACATCTAGATTATCGGCCCCTAATTAAATGTTAAGAAATGAAAGGATGAAGATAAAAACAAGAAGTTCCGTGACGAACTAAAGAGCCTACCTTTCTTAAAATTTAAGATTCATGCCAATGATTAATCTATATGGATCTATCGAGAATAATGACGAAATGAAGTTGCTAATATCGAAATTCCTAATTAGTTATAAATACTGTGTACCTGGCATAATGTAGCCTAATAGAGCACTACAGTTGGCATCCCTGGTGACTGAATATATTCTTAGTTCCATCTCTTAAGGTACAGAATACAAAATTTGGTTGCAGTCCAATGAATAGCATGGACGTTACATGCAGTTAAACATTGGATCTAACAGTGCGCGTAAAATCATGTTGGCAACAATGTCATGCATGTATTGGTCAGAAATAATCTGAAATAATATGATCTATTGTTGTGCCAATTTTGAATGAAATCCATTAGTTAGTATAGAAGTTACATGCATTTTAAAATTGGACCTATAATCATTTTGGCAACACTGCCATGTATGGCCTCCTAGGAATTAAACTGCAATATTATTATCTATACGTGTGCCAATTTTGAAATAGCTCCCATTCATACCTTCCAAGATATCCAACATGGAGCTCAAATTTCAATTGCGATTTTTTAGCAGTTGGTAGCACTGACATCATTTTCAAATATGGCCGTGAGATATTCAGGTATAGATCTTTACTCCTACCAAATTTTGTTTCGATTGCTCCAGCCGTTTAGGAGTTGATAGGGGGGACACACACACACACACACACACACAGACAGACAGAAGGACAGACAGACAGACAGACAGACACACACACATTTGCCCGATCTCATAAGTCTACTTTTTCCTCATTTTTGCAAAATGTGAAAAGTAGGCTAATAGCCCACTGCATAGGGATGAAAACGCAAATGGTTTGTATAAAACAGACACTCAGCCCTAACAACGGGAATGATAAAAACAACAAAATAAAGCATTTTGAACAATAAAATTAGATATGTAAGTTACACAATAAAAGCATAAAAATACAAAACCTAAACTGAAAGTCTTACATTATTATAAAACTTAAGAAAGTAGCCACTCTCCCTCATTAACCGGATGTCGAAGTCTACTCGAACCCGTTTAGTCACTCACATCTATGCAGCCATGCTCCGACCACGGCAAAGTTTCAACTCTTGATAAAGCGGCGCTGTCGCATTGGTGCAAGCGACTAAACGTACCTGTCCTGACAGCAGAATATTCCGGTTCGAATTCAGACTGCGCTCACATTTTCAAATTTTGCTCAACAAAGATGACCGCTTCAAAGTGAGCCATATCCTGAAGTAATTTCTATAAATACAGGGTCATTATCTTTGTGGCCCCGGTAATCGCGGCGAGCTATGGCGTCATATGGCTGGCCAGGTGCGGAGCGAGTGGACCTCCCAATACCCCGCACCGCTAACTCATATCGTTAGTTCGCGCGTGTCTTGTAATTCATATGGACGTGTATCTGCAAAGCTTAGACGTTAGTGTTGCACGTTTGGTGAGTATTGTGATTGCTGTAATAATAATAATATCGTATGGCCTCGGTGCCGGGTGCAAGCTTTGTAATTTGACACCCAGAGGGTAGCTTGCATGTCCAATTTCGTTGTTCCTTGAAACACTATGGAAGTCAAGGAAGTTAGATATCTAAGCTCCTTGAACACTATAGTGCTTTCTAGTAGAGAAATGAGGAACTTTGTGTTGGCGGAAACTCCCGAGATTAATTTTTCCATTATGAACACGGCCTACAGAATTCAAATGGGTTCTTTGACATGCCAACATCGTATGACATGTGTGTCCTATTTTTGCCGCCTTTCAAAAATCACCTACCACGGCCAGGAGCGAACCTGCAATCTTGGGGTTAGTAGACCGACACGCTACCCACTCACCCACCGTGGAAAGCTGTGATTACTGTGATTGTTGGTCATGCCTAGACACTAATTCACAGTGTGCGAACGTGTGTTTATCCTTAATTCGTATAAGTTATGAAAAGCAGAATGTCTTGTTCTGAAACAAGACGAAACTTTCGAATCAAGTTTCCAGGAAGACCTGACCTAATGCCACTACAATTAGGAGGCTCGCTAAACGATTCTCGAAAACAGGCTCCGTAAATAATAAAAGAGTTAAGAGACAACATTGTGATCTTACAGAACAAAAAATATATGAGATTGTTGTCCATTCTTTCAGCAGAAGATGTCAGGTGTGTGTGTTACTGTAAGTACACACTATTGAACTTACTTGGTAAAAGTGTACAACTGCGCGTTACCACCGACTGAACCGTGTACGGGCGCTTACGATCAGCACCAGTCAACGACGGCTTAGCTTGCTGTGTTTACCGGGGCGCACAAAGATAATGACCCTGTATAACCCATTTAAGATACGAATCCCGCTGACCTTGGTTGCGCTATTGTTTGTTTATCGCAGCAGCTGGCACCTTGTGGGACGAGGAGGAGGTAGCTCATCGGTGGACGGAGTACAGTCTGCACGCAATGCTGCGCGCTTATAGTGCAACGCGGAAGTTATATTGTGAGTAACGAGGCTAAAAAAGTCAAGGCCGGTAGGCGTAGCGCAGGACCTGTAGACTATACATTGATGTTGTCTCACGAGTTGGCCGGTCCGGAGAGCAATAACTGCAGGAGTTTCCTGTGGAAGCGCAACCGTGTGGTCATGTTTTCAATACATCGGGCTGCTAAACCTAACTAACAGGCTGTGGCTTCAGAAGACAGCGACTGCAAAATGAGCAATCTTCCGTGCCTCCGCAATGGAACGGTTTATGGTAATGTTTTAAGCAGAGGTAATTGGTTACTGCACCAAAAGTTTCAGCTACCATGGTGGATCTATCAGACCAAGGGGGCTTTGCTTTAAAGCACTAAGGGCCACCACGTCAGACAATATCAGCAAGGTCCTGGAACTGAGCGATGCGCCTGCTGCCGGTTCGAATCCGGCCTTGGTCATGGATGTTGGTGTTGTCCGTAACCGTAAATGTAGTTCTGTATATTATTCTTTCGTTGATGAACACATTCGTTTAACTTACAAGGGAACTCTGATAGCGTCTACCCCTGTAGACTGTATTCGATGGTGGTAAAAAGAATAGGCTCAAATTACCATTAATCCTTTATTTAAATAGATTGTAAAGATGCGAAAACAAGGAGTCTTCGCGTGAAAATGGAAATGCTCCGCGTATTTTCAATCGCTGTAAATAGAGGCTTAATAAGCTGGTTTTTTTAACCACCATCATACAAAGTGATTTTCCAAGAGTATCCTCTGACAATTACAATCCGATCGGAGGTAGGCACTACCAGAGTTCCCTTGTTAGTTTCATATGTACAAATTGGAGTCATGGCATCGCAATGATATGCTCCGTGTAATTCGTGTGTCTATCATAACCGTGTCAGCATCATAGCCACGAATTTGTTGAAAATATAGGCTTGCAAGGAGAAAATAAATTTATTTACAGAAAGTTGTTTCAGAGCAGAGAGTTGTTTCTCTTGAGGGGCTTGAACATAGTGGTCATTTAGCATCATGTACAGGACGTACCGAGCTAAACTGGCTGGTGTTCAAGATTACAAGCAATGTTTTAAGAAAATTATGAATAACTCACCGACACCAGTGAATTGGCACTATCACTCACCTAGAAAGAAAAGGAAAGTGGTATTAATATTGATACATAATAATACTTGAGGAGCTTGAGAGGGAAATATTTCTTAAAAATAAATCTCAGCCTAAAAATAAGGCTAACCACGAAAATATGGAAACAAAACATGACACAGAATCAAAAGGGATAAGTCAAAATAATCAATTATACCCTCAAGATATTAAAAAAACACTAAGAAATGTGAACACTTTCCTCAGAAGGAAACGAGTTGGTCACCAACCGAAGCCCTTTGAAGTATTGTCCTTTAGAGAGAACCATTGTATAACATATTAATCATGAAGCATACATGCAACAAAAGAAAACTTTAAAACATCTAGACAAATTATAATTTGGATAGCGGAAAGAAAGTTCGTGACTAATTGAGATGTAGGCCTACATGCGATAGCCGTGGCCTTTGTTTCTTCAGCTAAAGTAAAGAAGCACTTCCACGATAACCGAGAGTGGGTTTCGTTGTCATCTCTCTTCTCGGCCAGGATTTCTACTACCTGTTATATCCGTGTACTACGATTCAGGTATAAAGCTCGTGACTGCAATACTTTCCGTTCTTTTTTATATTAATACGGTGCATTATGTATGGAATGTCGTTCCGTAATACAATGCAGTTTGGTGACCTTGACATTTACCATTTTAATTACTGATTGGTACGCTTCGGAAGTTGAAGACTAATATACAGGGTGTGTCTTATTAACATTTAAAACTCTCTACGGCGACGTAGATGGCATTGAGGCAAGTAATTTGATATAGGGCACTTAGGGTCGCAAGTGACCGGAAATACCTTAAAAGTGAACCACAACTGTTAAACATATGACGTCATCAGGTGACGGCTCAGCTCGAGCGGTCAGGCCCGTGCTCTTTTATGCACACCAAAGCAAACTTTGAATATCATAACACTCTGGTTCCGTGTCTTAATGTCAACTAACAATCTGCTTCCACTTGAAAGGAGAAGAGAGAGAACAAAGAAAGCTAATGGTAGGCCCCGGATTTGAACCTCGAACTCCATGCGCCCGACTCGCACACGCAGACTCGGAGCCAGAGTCATGTGACATTCAACGTTTGCTTTGGATGCTCTGGTGAGCGTAAGAGAGCACAGGCCTAACCGCTCGAGCTGAGCATTCACCTGATGACCTGATGTTTAACAGTTGTGGTTCACTTTTAAGGTATTTCCGGACACTTGCGACCCTAAGTGCCTCATATCAAATTACTTGTCTCGATGCCATCTACGTCGCTACAGAGCAGCGGTTCTGAACCAGTGGTCCGCGGCAGAAAAGGCTCCACCAGCACGTATAAAAAAGTGGCCAATAAATGGGGATTTCGGAAACGATGTGCGTTGAACGAGAATCGTCCGAATGTATTCGCGGCGATGACTATCAGGGTTTGAATTGAAATATCTATAAAATAAAGGTTACTGAGGAACGGTTACAACTGATAAGGTGTATTGGAGGGAGGGGTGGTCCGTACATGATTCTATTTTAGGCTGAGTGGTCCGCAGACTTCAACAGGTTCAGAACCACTGCTATAGAGAGTTTTAAACTTTAATAAGAGACTTAGTGACATTTTTTTTAACATGTCTAGCAGGCAAATCGTTGATGCTATGACTTTGGAGTTGCACCATGATGTGCATCAAAAGAAACGAAGAAATACTGTCTGGGATGGATCTGCATATGGCGGGTGGTTCTCAAACAATTCCATGTTACGACAATCACTTTCAGGAAGGCTATTTGCCATGTCCAGGCCGGCACATCACATCAGCTGTCGCGTGTACATGACTTGTCTTAGAGAGGAAGGGAAGCATGTTCTTTGTCTGGGGGGGGGGGGCAAGTTACCCCCCTCCGTGGAACTGAGCATCACTTATCAGTTGTCTGCGAGAACTACCCCGCTGAATACCGGCTGTTCTGTCGTCCAGTGGCACTTCCTCAATCCCGTCTTGTTGTACACAGTAGCAAGCAGTGTTGCCAAGAGTGATGTACTTTTGCACCTGTTTTCTCCTAAACTACGCCCCTTGTACTGTATGTTTCTCACGTCTTTCGGTGCTTCCTGATCTGGGGAATCGTATGTTCTCGGATAATGGATCTGATTTAGGGGCAGATGGCCTCGTAGTTCCGCCCCTTAAAACAACAATAACTAATGGATCTCACTCCACCCACCCTCAATACATATAATTATATACATTATTGACCTTGGTGACCACAAATGGAGGAAATCTTACAAAAATGCAATTCAACTATATAAATTTGAGTTATCGTATTATTGAACTGGGTCATCGATATAACCTACCAATATTCACTAATTACAGTGATTCCATAGCCTTGGATAGCCATTCTCACTCGCTTTTCCTAAAGAGTGAACCCAAAAACGAAGTATTAGCATGCTATTTGGTATCTGTTGGCGTAAATTATAATGCACTGCTTAACAGAAACCACACTTCTCTTTAGGCATGATAGACTTGACTACAGTGCCACGAGTGTGACCATCTGTTCAAATACGCGGGCTGGAACACGACACGCCAAGGCCATACTAGGCGTGCTCTGAGTTAAATGTACTGTTATCTGATGGGGTGGCATCTTACTTAAAAAAGATATCCGTACAGAAGCTTTTTCTCGAAAACACAACTTCTAAACCTGCTACAGTGAAACCTGTCTTGAACAGAACTTGAAGGGATCGAGAAATATTCTGATTAATACATGTGATCATAAAAATATTTGCGGGTGTATATACCTTTTGGTACATAGCTCTCGTTGATAATCCAGCTACGGAGATTATATCAATTACAGGTCTGACGTTTGTTTTTAGCCGGTGCTTCCTTGCTGCGTAGAGGTCTTCTAACAGCCAGGAAGCCTTCTTATTGTGAGCATGTGCAGTTACAACTTCATGCACGCACGAGCAGAAGGAACGAAGGAAAGAAGGGAGGGGGTTGAGCTGTTCGCACAGTGGATGCGCGGATTTCGCGGCCACCGGCCAAAAACAAACGTCAGACCTATACGTTCTAAACACTAGCACAAAGAGCAAACTACACACATTGTCGTCTACTTCATCATCGTCATCATCCTCCGGTTTCTTTTCTTGGCGGTAATGCTCGACAAATTCTGCGATGTTGTCTATTGCTAATTTCAATAACTTGAATTTTAGCGTTTGAATCTAAAACAACGCACTTTTTCCCTTCCATTACTTACGGACACTTACAATAACACCAGCACAACTTTCTACAATAGGTCACTGAATCAAATTAAATAAGAATTTTAAGAATTTTACAGTATTATGTGAGAAGCAGTTAAGCCTCTGTGGCTTAGGCGGCAGCACGCCGGCCTCTCACCGCTGGGTCCGTGGTTCAAATCCCGGTCACTCCATGTGAGATCTGTGCTGGACAAAATGGAGGCAGACAGGTTTTTCTCCGGGTACTCCGGTTTTCCCTGTCTTAATTTCATTCCAGCAACACTCTTCACTATAATTTCATTTCATCTGTCATTCATTTAATCATTTCCCCAGAGGAGTGCGTCAGGCCTCGACAGCCGGCACAGTTCATATCCTCGCCGCTAGATGGGGGCTTCATTCATTCCATTCCTGACCCGGTCGGAGACTAGAAGCAGGCTGTGGATTTTCATTTTCATGTGAGAAGCAGTTCAGGTTTGTTCCAGCTCATTACCCCAGTAAGCTAATCCTCTGTCCAAGCAAAACAAAGTGAGCATAAAGGGTAGTCGAATGAGTTCGTAAAACATTTCTGTTCAGTAAATGAATTACTGTTAATCACACAATTGTTCGTAAAAAAAAATGCAATTCGTTTCCCCTGTTAACACAGGTTACGCTATATACAGGTAAATTAACAGGAATACGCCATGATTCACGGGACCGGTGATTTTATCCGTTGTCAACAGGAATCCGCTCATTAAAGGTTCCGTTAAAGACAGATTTTACTGATCTGCCTGTTCCGGAAGCATATTTAGAAAACCATTGTCATTTCGACCGTAAGCCTCAGAGAGCCAGTAATAGTCTAATAATAATAATAATAATGTCGTATGGCCTCGGTGCCGGGTGCAAGCTTTGTTTCGTAATTGACACCTAGAGGGCAGCTTGCATGTCGAATTTCGTCGTTCCTTGAAGCACTATGAAAGTCAAGGAGGTTAGATGTCTAAGCTCCTTGAACACTATAGCGCTTCCTAGCAGAGAAATGAGGAACTTTGTGTTGGCGGAAACTCCCAAGATTAATTTTGCCATTATGAACACGGCCTACTGAATTCAAATGGGTTCTTCGACATGCCAACATCGAATGACATGCGTGTCGTAATTTTTTCCGCCTTTCAAAAATCGCTTACCACGGCCAGGAGCGAACCTGCAAGCTTGGGGTTAGTAGACCGACACGTTAACCACTCACCCATCGTGGCAAGCTGAGAGAACCAGTCCATTCCACCTACAATCTTGCTACGGCGATTTTGATTAATTTTCATCATGAATTCTTTCCTCAAAATAGAATCTACACTATTTTTAAAATCATTAAAATTCTCTAGTGTGTCGGCTAAGATGACGATGCCATCAGCAAATCTGAAGAGTTGAAATTATTTCTCCTTGAATCTTTACTCCTACTTTGACTTTTTCTCCAATTTCCTTCATTGCTTGTTCAATGTATAGATTGAAAAGTATGGGTGATAAGTTGCAGCCTTGCCTTACACCTTTCTGAATACCAGCTTCTCTATAATGTCCTTAAGCTGGAATAACTACTATCTGGTTTTTGTATAGATTGTAGAGCACCCCCTTATCCCTGTACTCTATTCCAATCGTATTCAAAATGTCAAACAACTTGCTCCAATAAACGTTATCCAAACCCTTTTCTAAGTCTACAAATGCCACATTGAGGAGGCTATTTCCAAAAGTCGAAATCTGCATTTTCTATGTTATTGAGAAAAACGAAAAAAAAAAATGCTTAAACCACAACGTTCACGAAATTGTATGTTATTCTACTTTTTATGTTTATTTTAGAATTTGTACCAAGAATAACAAAATTTCCTAAATCCCACCGTTCAAGCGGTTTTTTTGTTCGTTTTTGTTTTTGTTTTTTAGGAATGAAGTGCAGATATCGGATTATGAAAATAACTTAACAAAGCAGATGTCGAGATTTGGAAATAATGTCAAACTTTCATATTCATTTTAACCACATATACCGTGTTTTGGAACTTCTTACACCATCCATTGGATGCGTTTCTCCAAGAGGAATACCAAATCAACAAAATCTATTTTTTTTGTAAAAAAATGTCAGATGTCGACTTTTGGAAATAGGCATATAGGTATTGAACCCGATGGGGTTATGCTGACTGGAATCGAACATGGTTCTCAGAGACTGTGATCTCAGTAAAAAGGTTCCACCAGGAAGCGAACCAGAGATCTGTACAGGGAGTTTCTTGGTAAAAACCCCCTCGAAAGAGATGTATATTTAATCACTGGTGTGATTTTTGATAAAATGGCATTATTTAGTAAAATAATGTAGGAAATAATGAGCAGATTATATCATTATAAGACGATTTGGTGTAAGCTATTGGAGGTTTGAAGCACAGAGGAGGGCAGAGCTGACATTTACTAATTGGCCCAGAATTGTGGGTTGGTCCCAGTGGAGCCACGTCCATCTCTGTCACCCCATTATGTCGTCTGGAGCAGGGGTGAGGCCTGAATAATGACATAGTTATTCCCCGACGGAGAATGGATTTGGAGTAGGGGCGGAGAAATGCCCAGAAAAATCATTGATTACTCGTGATTGGAGTAACGAATCGAGATGAGAGTTGCACACAGGTGAATATTTTGGCAAGAAGATAATTTTAGAGTCTTTTACCTGCGAAATTGGTGCATATTTAATGATGTGCGTAAGGACTGTAAAACGACCATTGTTCGCGGATGGATGTGAAGATGTTGCCGGGGGTTTCCCGTTAGGTAGCGTCCCACGCCATGGAGAAAGGAATTAATATTAATTAATTGGACGAGCGATTCCTTTGCACACAGATAGTTTTGGGACCTGTGAAGAGAGAGGAACACAATGATCATGGTTTGAAGACCTGAATCATGCTGTGAGAGGAGCCAAGATTACGCGGGAAGATGTTGCTCTACTTTCTGTGGAAATCCGATAAAGGGAGTAAACCCCAGGAGGAGCTCTCAGTTGTAAGCCAGTCACGCGCAGTCGAAGTTGTAACTCAGCTATGCTCAGTCTAACTCAGTTGTCACGCAGTCTACATGCCGCCAAGCGCAGTTACAGCCAGTTACAGTCTTACTCAATTGTCAATTGTAGCACAATGGCAATAAGTTGCAGTCAGTATGCAGCAAATATGCAGCAGTACGAGACAGCGTGTAAGTCGCATACAGAAGTCTTCAAATAAGCTACGTGCAGTCTTCGAGTGAAACTTCAGTCAGCTACAGCCAGGTTGAAGCAAGTTCGTCAAGGCAAACGCATGACGGATCTATTCATCAAGACGCCGAACAAAGACGGGTATGTGTAAAAGAAACAGTAAATATGCTTGTATGAATAATAGTCGTGATACAGGCATAATCAGCAGCACGAACTATGACGTGTTCAGTTACGAAGCACCGTATAGACTAACGGTAGAAATATTGTATATAATTATTTGTGAAAGTATTGAACTGTATTAAGCGCAATGTGTATAGTATTAACTAATCGTGTATGTGTAACTACGATAGAATGCGCTAAAGAAACTCTACTAAGTGTTTGGTATTGCCATGAGAGTACCAGATGTTAACGCTCATGTTTGGGAGCCAGCGTATTGATGTAACGCAGGACGCTTACTGTAGGAATGATATTCATGAAAACTGTTGGAGAGTTCCGAGAGCAGATAACCAGACTTTCAATCAGGAGTTGGTAACGTAAGATGCCGTCGACACCTGCAATTTCGATCTCTGCTAGGGAATTTCAGCATTGAAGTGTGTATAAAGTGACGAGTGTTCAGTGTAATGTATATGTAAAAATATCATTTAAAGTAGTGTTTGATGAAGTGTTTCACATGTTTGGGGAGTGATAACTTCCTGAAAGGTATGCAACGTGTCGTGTTGGTGATAGAAAATATGTGTAATCAAATGTGTGTAAACAAGAGAAATATGTCGCGTTAAACCCATTATGGCGGGCGACATGGAAGAATATGATTGGTTGGAGCCACCTTAGATGCCTATAGAGATGTAAGTACCCCACAAATTATGGTTATGATTATGTAGAAGTATGGACCGCTGCATGTCTGTGATTCCGTAAAGGTATTGTGAATTCCTTATAGATGCCAGTAAAAGTCAGTTAGGAGGCTGATCCTCCATGTTTAATCAGTATTGAGTTGATTTTGATAGAGTTGAAATGTTGATTTGCATCATTAAGTGGAGTAATTATTCCCACTATGAATTAAGAATGGCAATCAGTTATGTAAATGCAACGAACGCGATTGTTCGAGTTTAAAACGTCTAGCTATGTCGGAAATTTTGGTAATTTATGTGAGAATAATAATAAATGATGATTTTGGTCATTTATGTCAATGAGATTTATAATAATAATAAAGGATGATTTTGGTCATTTATGTCAGTGAGAAATGAGGATAATAATAATAATGGTTATTAAGAGTATGAATGAACACATCAGGAAACAAATAAATGTTGTAAGCGAGAATTATTAACGCTAAGTGCAAGACTTATCAATCTAAGCAGGAAGATGTTACAGTGAGATTACATTACAGTAACTATGGAAAGAAGTTTTATATCAGAATATTGCATATATTCAGTAATGATACCAGTAATGAAAGAGCTTTTAGCGGATTGAATTTGCAGCTTAATTGAGAAGCTTATAGAGTAAATGTTAGATTTCTCTTAATATTATAGGTCGGAGTGTCGTAGCATGGAGCATTAGGGGCCAGATAGTCTATTCTACGTATGAATTCTCCTATGTCGTGGACATTGTTGGAGATATTTTTTATTCCAGAGTTTTAGTGTTGGACCCTAACTCTGAAGAAAGGATTGAAATGTGTTCCGGGCTGGAATCTTGACAGAGTCGAGGAAATAAGGACACCTCGCAGCTCTATGATTTCCCGAGAACTTATTGATGAGTTATTTACGCTCGTTGGCAGCGAAACTCAGGGCGACAGTGGTTTTCTGCGCCTATATTATACTTGAGACATCGGTCAAACCGCCAGGCTCATGCATTGCGAACCCCGAACCTTCATGTTGAATGGACCCATGTGAGGCCATTAATTAATCGTTATCCTCGACGTAGGAATAATTACAAAAGCTCATTCAATACCTGTTGGCATAATAGTCAATTAAGATCCTTTGGGAACATGTGTGTCGGTCAGGACACAGTATTTGTCTTGTAAATCTTCACTGCTTGGAGAGGGAGGCTTTCAAACTTTTAGAAAGGTCGAGATAATTGGTGAAACGACCCATTCCACTTTCTATTGTGTAGCGACTTCCTTAGCCGAGGGTCGGTGCTAACCACCCGGGCCGCTCAGGCAAGTTATAAAGGGAAGAGATTCTAGACCTTGTTGAAATGACATATAATGCATGAGTGTTATGTTGATTATTAGAGCCATGTGGTTTGTGAACACATGGATAATTATAGTTCATCCTGATGGTTCATTATTTTAGCTATCTGACGAATAGTTACATGATATATTTGTACTGTCACTGGAGCCAAGTCATGTAGTTGGTGACTAGATGCCAATCGCCATGAGCGCGAGGTAGTCTATCGTACAATCCGACATAAGCTATAACGTAACGTTTTATCTAGGAATCACAGACAGCATGCGGTGAAACCATATAATTGGAGGATGTGTAGGGGGTAGCTTACATAATTATGGAGTTGCACGTTGATTTTGGTGCAACGTCCAAATAGGTAAATGCATGCAAAGCATTTCATTGGTGAGAAGAAAAATATCAAAACACGCACGGCACACATAATTGTTGAACATAAAGAGGTTTAAGGAATAATCCTTGTTGTAATATTAAAGAAGTCACATTGTATGACTGTTATGTTAATGTACAGTTTGTTTTGAAGTCGTAGGTGCATCAGCGCACTAGTATATCCTTGTGAAGTTCACAGAAGGGTAAAGCCTTATGGCTAGGTATGACTTTGTTGTGATTTTATATTTGTTTACTTGTGGATTGTGGAAGTAAAAATTTTGTTTGCTTTATTTTATGCTTTTTGGGTATTGTTTTGTGTTTGAAGCCATGATTTATTTCAATGAATTAAAGTTTTAGAATAGAGTTGTGCCTTATCATTGTAGAGTTGATACCTTTTAGCCTCAAATCCAAAATATGCACTGCTAAATTGGGGTTACCGTACACGCCTGAGAGCTGATGCTAGCTGGAGGCAGATGCATATTATCCACCGAGATTACTCACATGGGTACATGGGAATTGATGTCCTATACTGTGATTTGAGCTAAAGGTACGACTAAAGTCGGTCAGATTTAATGCACACAACTCTATTAAAGTAAGAAGTAACGAAGTAGGGTGTGACCGCTCCTAATCCATAGCTAAGTTCCGATACGTATATATAAATTTTGATAGATACTAATACCACCCTCTGATCTCATTTATCATGGCGCCCAGAATACGTGGAGCTTATGGGATTTAGGGAAAACCCATAGATTTTTTATGGTATTTCATGGGGAAAACCATAGTAATTGTTTTGCCTCAAACTGTGTTTGAGTGATTGTTGAATTCAGTAGGCTTTTGAGGTAACGCAGAATCTCTCTATTGAGAAGAGAATGGCCTAAGGGTACGAGCGTTACTTACCCAATCCACAATCTACTATAATATTATCAGGTTTTGTACGACTTCACAATATGTGTGCAGTGTTTGATGTTTCTCTTCGAAACGTATCCACATATTTTTCCAGGAAGCCTGCCTGCATATTTAAGTGTGTTATTGGAAAATGTCAGGTACGCAGGAGATCTTGCAAGTTATTGCAGGACTGAAACAGCATTTTGATGCTGCTCACGAGCAGAGTAAACTGGAAACCAAAGCGTTCCAGGATAGTATAAACACTCGGTTAGATGAGAACCAGAGAGAGTTAAATAACAGGTTAGATGCCAATCAGGAGGCAATTAATGCAACTCAGGTTGAAATAAACAATCGTTTAGATGCCCATCAGGAGGCAATTAATGCAAATCAGGTTGCACTAGATAATAAGTTAGGTCAAATGCAAGAGGTTATTAAGACCGAAGTAACAGATACTGTTGTAAGCATTGTATCGGAAATGCAGGTAAATACTGATAAACGTTTCGAGGCTATAGAAGCCAAACTTGAGGGTAATTTGCAAGCGTGTAGGCATGCTCAGGAGCAAACCAACAGTAAATTAGAGGCGTTGTCTAACGATATTAAGGATATTCAGATCCAAAATGAGGCGAATCTCGAACGCCAAGCGAAACAGTTCGCAGAGTTTACGAAAACAGTAGACCAGAGATTAGAGGAGAACGACTCCAAATGGGACCAGAAATTGAAAAGCTACGCTAGAGCAATTAACGGTGACCTCAAGAAACAGGACCAGAATATATTAGGTCAATGCCAGGAAATAGGCGAAATTAAGGCTATCGCTCATGAAAGTAAGGAGCTGGTAGGCAACGTGAAAAGTCAGATGGGTCAAGTTCATAAAGAACTGGACCAAGTGCAAAGCGACATTATCATAGTCAATAAAAGACAAGAGGAAAATAGAGGCGAGATCACCAAGGTCCGGAATGAATTGTCTAAAGTCAATGGACACATTCAAGATGAAATTAAAGGTCTGAGAGAAGAACTCGAAATAAGAGAAGGCCAGAAAACAGAGGCAAGCGACAAGACCCTTGCTCAAATTAAAGAGGACGTAGAGGATGAAATATCCCATATCAAACAAAGTCTGAAAGAAGACAAGGTGAAAATTTTTCAAGTAGCCGAGGAAAACCGAGATAGGCTTACGAGAATAGAAAAAGAAGTCATTACTCGCCTAGAAAGAGCAGAAATGCGCCATAACCAAATGGAGACTAGAATAATAGCACCGGAGGAGACACTTCTGAAATATCCTAAGTCAAGTGAAGGCAGCATAGAGGATATAAGAAAAACAAGGTGGGCAGACTTAGAAACCCAACCTATAAGCAGAAATGCTACAGGCGCAGGAGAAAGTCCTTACATGACGCCAGGTGTACCAATTGCGGCATCGACGCCACATGAAAACGCGATGCACACCCAGGTGATAAACGTCATTAGGGCAAGCGAAGAAAAACCTAGGAAGTTTTCAGGTAGTCACTGTAGTATGACACCAAAATATTGGTTAAAGGAAGTGACTGAATATCTCAATGATGCACGAATACCGCAGGAGCGTAGGCTACGTGCTATAGAGAAGTTAACAGAGGGGGAGTGCGCATTATGGTTTCGCAGCTTCCGTTACACTTTTGATACTGTTGAGGAATTCTGCGAGGCATTCTTGAAGAGATATTGGGACGCCGCGACTCAGCAGAATTTACGGCTGGATTTGTATGCCAAAAAGTACAGCACGAACAACCCGACGAAGTACGCAGAATTCTTCATATCGCAGATGTGTCGTTTTAAAGAGCTGGATCAAAAACCTAGTGAACTGGAGCTATGCATTGCTATCGCCAAACAGCTTCCATACGAGATCCAAAGGCTACTAATCTCGGCTAATGCGAAAACTGCTATGGAAATGGAGACAGTTCTAAGGCAACTGGACCTCACCACAGCAAATACTATGCGTCAGAGTCGAACCGTGGAACAAGTCCACGTGACCAACACACAGACTGACCAACAGCAAGCTCCAAGGAACAACAAGGCCACGAGCACAGAAACTTTAGATTCCTATGGACGGCAATGGGAACAGGAACCCAGAAAATGGCAGTCAAGGTACAAAGGAAATGCTAATAAAGCAGGAAGAGGTCGAAGTTCGTGGAATAAACACAATAACAGGGGCAAACCGTACCATAACAATGGAGGTAATAATGGCCAGGAAGGCAATAATAGAAATTGGAGACCCCAAGAGAGAAGAAGTAACTTCGATGACGAGGCAGAAGAGCGATATCATGCTTCTTTGCGATACCTCGAAGAAAGGGGAGATGAGCCCCAGAAATCACAAGTCCGCTGGCAAGAAGTCATGCAGAACAGGACATCGCCAGACAGATATGGAGATGGAGCTAAGAGTTTGGAACTACAGCGCAGCGAACAGGAGAGAAGGAACTCCAAAGGGGCGGGCGCTGAAGAAAAAAAAACGCCAAAATTAGAAGAGCTCGAGACTGATGGATGGAAGTCTATTAACATCATCAATTGGATAGCCAAACCAGAAGAATTGATTGAGGATACAGGAGGACCACAGGTCATGGTCAAGAGAGAATTGCCTATTATAATTGTGAGAGTGGCAGGATTAAAAGTCAGAAGTCTGTTAGATACGGGATCAACAGTGAGCCTGATGACACAAGCTCTATATAATGAAATAGCCCGGAGAGAGAACATTTTGAAGATACCGATCTCCAGTGTCAAAATTAAAGGGGTAATTCCAGACAGAACAATGATATGTAAATACCAGGTATTCCTAGATTTACAGATAGGAGGCTCTACTTTCTCACAGAGTTTTCTGTTAGTAAACAAACTACCTTATAACCTACTTATTGGGGCAGAGTTTATAAGGGAATACAGAGTGATAATTGACCTAGCACAGGACAGGGTTATGTTCCATGTGAATGAAGAAGCTGAAGGCTTAGAGGTCGCACTCAATGAAATTGAACCAGGATCCAGTGAACAAGTATGGCATACATACAGAGATGTGGCTGATGAAGAAGTGTTAGCTATTGAGCAGTTAGAAGCGGAGCTCAAAACACTAGCCACAGACTTGGAAAAAGATCTGGAACCCAAATTGGAAGAATACATTTCGGAGAAGCTAGAAGAAGCGAAAATTGGGCTAAAAGAGAAGGAAAATTTAAAGCAGTTATTACTGGAACAGAAGGAAGTCTTTGATTCGAGACCTGGTCGGATAAAGAACTTCACTTATGCTTTTCAAGTCAGTGATTGGACACCATTTAGGCAGAAACCCTACCCTATAGCTGAAAAGCATTATGCTAAAGTAAAAGAGGCAATTCAGGAGATGTTGGAGGCCGGCGTTATTGAGAAAACACCTACGCCTTATGTAAGTCCATTGGTAATTGTACCAAAGTCAGACGGATCTGTCAGAGTCTGCTTGGACCTGAGACGCTTAAATTTGAGAGTTATTCCGGAATTTGACCAAGTGCCACCTATTAAAGAGATCCTCAGGAAGTTTAGAGGGAAAACTATATTCTCAAATTTGGATATCACATCCAGTTTCCACCATCTTGAATTAGAGAAGAAAACTAGTCTGTTGACAGGATTTATGTTTGATCAACATACATTCACATTTTTAAGGCTACCTTTTGGGTTGAAAACAGCTGGTTCAGCCCTGATAAGAGCGTTAGATCGCAATCTATCAGATGAGGTTAAAGAGAGTACCATCAGATATGTAGACGACATTCTACTCACATCAGAATCTCTGGAGGAGCACATGAGAGACCTGAAGAAGTTGGTAGATGACCTTCGAGAGGCTAACTTTAAGGTTAATATCAAGAAATCGCACTTCTGTCAGAGGGAAGTTAAATTCCTAGGGCATGTTATTGATGCAAATGGAGTGAAGCCTAATCCAGATAAATTGGAGGTAATTCGGAATTTCCCTCGACCCACGAAAGTTAAGCACGTCCGACAGTATTTGGGAGTAATTGGATTCTTTTCGAACCACTGCCCAAACTATACTGCGACAGTAGCACCACTGCAGGACCTATTGAAGAAAGGCGGCAGATGGAATTGGACGGAGCAATGTCAGGAAGCATTCGTGAGGTCAAAACAAATGCTTTTGGAATATGTGAAACTGGGATACCCAGATTATACCCAGAAGTTTATCATACAGACGGATGCATCACTTATTGGGATTGGAGCGATGCTATTCCAGGAAAATGTTGACCAGCCTGAGAAGAAAGTTTTTATCGCCTTTATCAGCAGAAGACTGAGAGCCCATGAGAAAAACTACACGATCACAGAGATAGAATTGCTCGCAATTTTGTACGCGTTGCAATCGTGGCACAAACTCGTGTACGGCTTCCGAATAGTTCTGAGAACAGACCATAAAGCTTTAACATTTTTTGTTAAAGACAGATTTGTCTAGTCAGAGATTGACAAGATGGTCCCTGTATATCCAGCAATTTAATGTGGAAATAGAATACTGTCCAGGGAAAGAGAATGTAATACCGGACATATTAAGTCGTTACCCTAGAGAAGAAGAAGTACTAGCGGTCCAGATTGAGAATCGAGATCAGAAGACGTTGGATGACTTAAGGAACATTACCAACCTACAACGCGAAGACCCATGGTTGAAGATGATAATCGATTACTTCGAGGGACGCTTAGCAAGGGGAACTGCGATATACAGAGAGGCGGAGGCATTGGCAACAGATTATGTATGGTATAATCAGATATTACACAAGTGGGACGATGTGGATCACACACGTCAAAGGATTGTAATTCCTGCATCTTTGCAGAGGAGATTAGTATGGCTAGCCCACAGAGCATTTGGACATCCTGGGATAGATAAAATTTGTGCTCTGCTGAAGGAAGCATTTACTTGGCCAAAATTGAGAGAAACGGTGAGAAATGCTATTAGAACATGTGATCTTTGCCAAAGGGTAAAGCCGAATCCCTTTTTAATGAGGCAACGACCTATCCCGTTGTTACCAGAGAAGCCAAGGCAGCTATTGAGTATCGACAACTTTGGACCATTGCCTAGAGCACGTAGAGGCAATAGACACATTTTTGTAGCCATGGATGTATTTTCGAAAATGGTGGTGCTGTGCCCCATTCAAAAGACAAGTTCAAAACAGGTCTTGAAGCGCCTGAAAGAGAGAGTTATTCCGATTCTTGGGAAGCCGGATAACATTCTCTCGGACCACGGAAGTTGCTTTACTAGTGCAGAATTTCGTCGAGAACTGGAAACTCTAGGAATTAGGCAGATTTTATCTACCATTCGCCATCCTGAGGCAAGTCCCGTTGAAAGAGTAATGAGAGAGGTCCAGAAATACATGAAGATCTACTGTTCTGAAGCGAATTGGCGTTGGATTGAATTTCTAGAAGTAATTGAATACTGTATAAATAATACTGTACATGAGGCGACAGGTCAGGTTCCCGTTACTCTACATCTGGATCAGAGACCAGAGAGACCGTGGAATGGTGTTATTCCATTACCTGTAGACGCACAGCCCGGTAGAGAATTGAGGATCCAACGAACCTTTGAATATCTCAAAGCACAGGCGGAGAGACGTCAGAGAAGGAATCGTGCGAAGAGGTATCATAAACCGCTTCTCGTGGGACAGAAAGTTTTAATTAAGAAACCCGCCAGTTCAGATCCAGAGGCACGGAAGTATAAAAAGTTCATTTTTGCTTACCACGGCCCGTTCGAGGTGATAAGAGACCTCCAGAACAATGCATACAGGTTAAGGCATTTAGAGAATGGAAACGAGGTCGTTATGAACATAGCCAACTTAAAAGTTTATTACTCGCCAGAAGAATTCGATGAACAAGAAGAAGAATTAGTAACGCACACCCAACTCAACGTGGAGAGCGGAGGCAGCCAAGCAGGCAGACCTGAATGTTGGAACGGCGAGACGGGACGAGAAGCAGACAGTTTACCCAGTGTAAGCGGAGAGCAGAAAGAATGCCAGTGTTTGCGAGAATTCTATGAAGAAATGGTCAGAGTGGCCAGAGAGGTTGAGGCTGTAAACGCGACCCTTCGCAGGGAGAATAGACAGCTCAGAAACAAGGCCGAGTGTGGAAGGGGGAACACTACTAACCCACTCGCAGCCAGACAAGGTGAAGGACCCCAGACGTAAACACAGACGGTGGTCGACAGTCAGCTGGTTACTTATATAAGCCACTTGCATTGGACTTTTATAAGTTTTGCAAGGGGAACATGAACCCGATGGGGTTATGCTGACTGGAATCGAACATGGTTCTCAGAGACTGTGATCTCAGTAAAAAGGTTCCACCAGGAAGCGAACCAGAGATCTGTACAGGGAGTTTCTTGGTAAAAACCCCTCGAAAGAGATGTATATTTAATCACTGGTGTGATTTTTGATGAAATTGCATTATTTAGTAAAATAATGTAGGAAATAATGAGCAGATTATATCATTATAAGACGATTTGGTGTAAGCTATTGGAGGTTTGAAGCACAGAGGAGGGCAGAGCTGACATTTACTAATTGGCCCAGAATTGTGGGTTGGTCCCAGTGGAGCCACGTCCATCTCTGTCACCCCATTATGTCGTCTGGAGCAGGGGTGAGGCCTGAATAATGACATAGTTATTCCCCGACGGAGAATGGATTTGGAGTAGGGGCGGAGAAATGCCCAGAAAAATCATTGATTACTCGTGATTGGAGTAACGAATCGAGATGAGAGTTGCACACAGGTGAATATTTTGGCAAGAAGATAATTTTAGAGTCTTTTACCTGCGAAATTGGTGCATATTTAATGATGTGCGTAAGGACTGTAAAACGACCATTGTTCGCGGATGGATGTGAAGATGTTGCCGGGGGTTTCCCGTTAGGTAGCGTCCCACGCCATGGAGAAAGGAATTAATATTAATTAATTGGACGAGCGATTCCTTTGCACACAGATAGTTTTGGGACCTGTGAAGAGAGAGGAACACAATGATCATGGTTTGAAGACCTGAATCATGCTGTGAGAGGAGCCAAGATTACGCGGGAAGATGTTGCTCTACTTTCTGTGGAAATCCGATAAAGGGAGTAAACCCCAGGAGGAGCTCTCAGTTGTAAGCCAGTCACGCGCAGTCGAAGTTGTAACTCAGCTATGCTCAGTCTAACTCAGTTGTCACGCAGTCTACATGCCGCCAAGCGCAGTTACAGCCAGTTACAGTCTTACTCAATTGTCAATTGTAGCACAATGGCAATAAGTTGCAGTCAGTATGCAGCAAATATGCAGCAGTACGAGACAGCGTGTAAGTCGCATACAGAAGTCTTCAAATAAGCTACGTGCAGTCTTCGAGTGAAACTTCAGTCAGCTACAGCCAGGTTGAAGCAAGTTCGTCAAGGCAAACGCATGACGGATCTATTCATCAAGACGCCGAACAAAGACGGGTATGTGTAAAAGAAACAGTAAATATGCTTGTATGAATAATAGTCGTGATACAGGCATAATCAGCAGCACGAACTATGACGTGTTCAGTTACGAAGCACCGTATAGACTAACGGTAGAAATATTGTATATAATTATTTGTGAAAGTATTGAACTGTATTAAGCGCAATGTGTATAGTATTAACTAATCGTGTATGTGTAACTACGATAGAATGCGCTAAAGAAACTCTACTAAGTGTTTGGTATTGCCATGAGAGTACCAGATGTTAACGCTCATGTTTGGGAGCCAGCGTATTGATGTAACGCAGGACGCTTACTGTAGGAATGATATTCATGAAAACTGTTGGAGAGTTCCGAGAGCAGATAACCAGACTTTCAATCAGGAGTTGGTAACGTAAGATGCCGTCGACACCTGCAATTTCGATCTCTGCTAGGGAATTTCAGCATTGAAGTGTGTATAAAGTGACGAGTGTTCAGTGTAATGTATATGTAAAAATATCATTTAAAGTAGTGTTTGATGAAGTGTTTCACATGTTTGGGGAGTGATAACTTCCTGAAAGGTATGCAACGTGTCGTGTTGGTGATAGAAATTATGTGTAATCAAATGTGTGTAAACAAGAGAAATATGTCGCGTTAAACCCATTATGGCGGGCGACATGGAAGAATATGATTGGTCGGAGCCACCTTAGATGCCTATAGAGATGTAAGTACCCCACAAATTATGGTTATGATTATGTAGAAGTATGGACCGCTGCATGTCTGTGATTCCGTAAAGGTATTGTGAATTCCTTATAGATGCCAGTAAAAGTCAGTTAGGAGGCTGATCCTCCATGTTTAATCAGTATTGAGTTGATTTTGATAGAGTTGAAATGTTGATTTGCATCATTAAGTGGAGTAATTATTCCCACTATGAATTAAGAATGGCAATCAGTTATGTAAATGCAACGAACGCGATTGTTCGAGTTTAAAACGTCTAGCTATGTCGGAAATTTTGGTAATTTATGTGAGAATAATAATAAATGATGATTTTGGTCATTTATGTCAATGAGATTTATAATAATAATAAAGGATGATTTTGGTCATTTATGTCAGTGAGAAATGAGGATAATAATAATAATGGTTATTAAGAGTATGAATGAACACATCAGGAAACAAATAAATGTTGTAAGCGAGAATTATTAACGCTAAGTGCAAGACTTATCAATCTAAGCAGGAAGATGTTACAGTGAGATTACATTACAGTAACTATGGAAAGAAGTTTTATATCAGAATATTGCATATATTCAGTAATGATACCAGTAATGAAAGAGCTTTTAGCGGATTGAATTTGCAGCTTAATTGAGAAGCTTATAGAGTAAATGTTAGATTTCTCTTAATATTATAGGTCGGAGTGTCGTAGCATGGAGCATTAGGGGCCAGATAGTCTATTCTACGTATGAATTCTCCTATGTCGTGGACATTGTTGGAGATATTATTTATTCCAGAGTTTTAGTGTTGGACCCTAACTCTGAAGAAAGGATTGAAATGTGTTCCGGGCTGGAATCTTGACAGAGTCGAGGAAACAAGGACACCTCGCAGCTCTATGATTTCCCGAGAACTTATTGATGAGTTATTTACGCTCGTTGGCAGCGAAACTCAGGGCGACAGTGGTTTTCTGCGCCTATATTATACTTGAGACATCGGTCAAACCGCCAGGCTCATGCATTGCGAACCCCGAACCTTCATGTTGAATGGACCCATGTGAGGCCATTAATTAATCGTTATCCTCGACGTAGGAATAATTACAAAAGCTCATTCAATACCTGTTGGCATAATAGTCAATTAAGATCCTTTGGGAACATGTGTGTCGGTCAGGACACAGTATTTGTCTTGTAAATCTTCACTGCTTGGAGAGGGAGGCTTTCAAACTTTTAGAAAGGTCGAGATAATTGGTGAAACGACCCATTCCACTTTCTATTGTGTAGCGACTGACTTCCTTAGCCGAGGGTCGGTGCTAACCACCCGGGCCGCTCAGGCAAGTTATAAAGGGAAGAGATTCTAGACCTTGTTGAAATGACATATAATGCATGAGTGTTATGTTGAGTATTAGAGCCATGTGGTTTGTGAACACATGGATAATTATAGTTCATCCTGATGGTTCATTATTTTAGCTATCTGACGAATAGTTACATGATATATTTGTACTGTCACTGGAGCCAAGTCATGTAGTTGGTGACTAGATGCCAATCGCCATGAGCGCGAGGTAGTCTATCGTACAATCCGACATAAGCTATAACGTAACGTTTTATCTAGGAATCACAGACAGCATGCGGTGAAACCATATAATTGGAGGATGTGTAGGGGGTAGCTTACATAATTATGGAGTTGCACGTTGATTTTGGTGCAACGTCCAAATAGGTAAATGCATGCAAAGCATTTCATTGGTGAGAAGAAAAATATCAAAACACGCACGGCACACATAATTGTTGAACATAAAGAGGTTTAAGGAATAATCCTTGTTGTAATATTAAAGAAGTCACATTGTATGACTGTTATGTTAATGTACAGTTTGTTTTGAAGTCGTAGGTGCATCAGCGCACTAGTATATCCTTGTGAAGTTCACAGAAGGGTAAAGCCTTATGGCTAGGTATGACTTTGTTGTGATTTTATATTTGTTTACTTGTGGATTGTGGAAGTAAAAATTTTGTTTGCTTTATTTTATGCTTTTTGGGTATTGTTTTGTGTTTGAAGCCATGATTTATTTCAATGAATTAAAGTTTTAGAATAGAGTTGTGCCTTATCATTGTAGAGTTGATACCTTTTAGCCTCAAATCCAAAATATGCACTGCTAAATTGGGGTTACCGTACACGCCTGAGAGCTGATGCTAGCTGGAGGCAGATGCATATTATCCACCGAGATTACTCACATGGGTACAGTATATCATTTAAGCTTCGAGATATCGAATTATTCGAGTTGTAACATTCGACTTAACGACAAAGTAACATGTACCTGTACATTGTAGGAAGTTTGTTTGGGAAATATTAATTACTAGCGGACCCGTGCGAGAAATCTCGCATGTTCATAAACCACACTTTCCCCAATAGGTTTATAATGAGACACTTAAGGAGAAAGGTTGTTATGATTTTATTTCAACCAAAGAACACTATTTACATTTCAGTTAGAATTCCAAGTTCTACGTTCCCTAACTTAAGTAGGCAATGACTGAAAATTGGATAACTCACCGGTTATTCGATATTTATTAAATTATACGATTTGAGTACTCATTCCTTTGATTTACTGTTTCTGAAATCCATGCAAAATGATAAAGGAATGACCTCATAATGTTAAAATGACATGAATCGGGCGTCACAGCGACCAAAATGTGAAGTGGACAGAAATTATGGAGCGTATTTTCATACATCAAGAGTATCTGCAAATCGCACACTTCGTACATTTTTTTTCAAGTAATTTCTTGAAGAAATTATTGATATTTATGGAATTAGAGTGCAATTCGTCACTGCTAATGTCTATTCTCTTTCATTTGAATGCTCATTTTCACGATCGGTCGCTTGTGAGTGCCGCAGGAGAAATCTTTACTACTGAAATAATATATATATATATGATGATGACTAGTCTATGAGTTACGGAAAATACTGGTAATGGGAGTTCGAGATGTAGACTAGAAGTTCGACTGTGTTTCAGTGTGTGGAATCTGACTGATGACCATGTCATTGTATTCATTGTGCGTATTTGTAAATTAAGGCCATGATTGGGGTAAGATATGGCCAGGCTTTAATATAGGTACCATCCCGGCATTCTAGGATGGCTCAAGTGGGAATCGAACCCACCACTTGTCAGTTCTGCAGCATGAGGCTGAATGCACCCCGTTCCAGTCCTCAGAGCAGTCTTAAATGTTTTGGTAGAACCGGGAATCTCACCCAGACCTTCAAGAATGTTGTTGTTGATTAATTTTAGGGGCTTTGTTTCATCGTGATCATGTAGCACCGTGTACTTGGGTGTAGGAAACTGGATTAATAAGGGGTGGACATACTGTGGTAACCATATAGGAGGCCGAGATAGTCTTTACACTTTATATCTAGATGATGAATACTTGTTGCATTGGCAACCATATAGGAGGCCTAGATTGCCTTTACACTACAGATTTAGATGATGCATACTTGTTGCCATGGTAACCATATAGGAGGCCTAGATTCGTCTGATAACCTGTATTACTGCAATGGCTGTATTAGTGTGTGTATTTGTAATTTGGATGAGGATTGGGAAGGAGGTGGCCGTGGCCTTACTTTAAGAATCATCCCGGCATTCGCCTAAGGTAGAAGTGTGAAACCACGGAAAACCACTTCCAGGGTGGATGAAGTGAGAATCGATCCCGTCTCTTCTCAGTTTCGTCTCACGAGGCTGAGTGAACCCCGTTCCAGCCCTCAAACCAAAATTAAATTTCGTGGCAAAACCGGGAATCGAACCTGGGTATCCACGGTGACAGCCAAGAGAGGCTCCAAGAATTATAGTCACTACGTCACGGGGCGGACGCAATGTATCTTATTGCAAGGTCACAGCAGCTCCACGTTACGCTCCATGATTTTTTTTTTTTTTTTTTTTTTAGCGTATGGCTTTTAGTGCCGGGAGTGTCCGAGGACATGTTCGGCTCGCCAGTTTTGTAGCTGCTTCGAGACGGACACCCAATGGGTGAGCCACAAGTACCGTTGGGGAGGGAAGGAGGGAAGTTGGAATGTAAGGACGAGGAGTTGGAAGGTAGCGGCTGTGGCCTATAGTTAGGGACCAACCCCGGCATTTGCCTGGAAGGAAGATGGGAAACCACAGAAGACCATCTTCAAGGTTGCCGGCGGGGGGATTCGAACCTCCTCGCCTCCCGGATGTGAGCGACTGCCATCAGTCATGCCGTAACGCTCCATGATGAGCGGAACCAACAGATTAGCTCTGCTTTAGAGGTGGTAGTTAACACTTCATGATACAGTACTTGTGAATCCGGTTTGATGGTCCCAGTCATCTTGCTTCAGCCGCTAAAATGCAAGAACTTCTTGAAGAAAATGTGTATTTCAACAGTAAAACCTACCTTCAACGGAAACTTACCTTGAATAGAAATATTTGCTGGTGAGAGAGCGTGGAGACGACGCGTTGAATGTGTGCACGACCAATACATCCGAGGCAGATACCAACAGGGAGGAGGTGGTGCAATGTTTTGGGGTGGCGTCATGTATGGTCGCCGAACCCCTCGTGTACATCCCAGGGCGTATGACAGGCATACGTTGCAGGGATACTATCCTGGCACCTGTAGTGAAAGGTTATGCTGACAATTTGGGACCAAATTTCACTTTCGTGGACGATAACGCTCGCCCGCATAGCCTATGCTCCCGATCTCAGCAGGCGTGGACAATGCTTAATAAATAAGTCCACCTCACTTTCATCCCCACAGTGCTCCATGAAAATATGCCCAAAAAATGTTTAGATGTGTGTAGTTCGGCATCAGTCATTATGGCTTCGAGAGCAAGAGTTGTGCTTGATCTTAAGAAAATGAAAATCCACAGCCTGCTTCCAGTCGACCGACCGGGTCAGAGAATGGAATGATTGAAGCCCATATCTACCGGCGAGGATATGAACTGTGCCGGCTGCCGAAGCCAGTCGCACTCCCCTGGGGCAATGATGAAATGAATGACAGATGAGATTAAATGAAATGATAGTGGAGAGAGTTGCTGGAATGAAATTTGTGACAGGGAAAACCGGAGTACCCGGAGAAAAACCTTTCTGCCTCCGCTTTGTCCAGCACAAATCTCACATGGAATGACCGGGATTTGAACCACGGACCCAGCGGCGAGAGGCTGGCGTGCTGCCGCCTAAGCCACGGAGGCTTGATCTTAAGAAGAGAGTGAAAGTGATACAGTATTGTATTGTACACCTTTTTATTTTTTCTCGGCATATCAATTATATCCATGTAGCCTACTTTGTTTAATTATTTTTGCATAGGCCTACCTCCGTTAACCAAAAACCTCTTAAACGGAAAAAATTGCTAGTCCCGTTCGAATCCGTTGATGACAGGTTCTTCGGTAGTCCACTTCGTGGTGTAGCGACTAGCATTCTTGGCTGTCACAGTGGAAGTTCCAATTCAATACCAGGCTCTCCCAAGAAATGCATTAAGGCCCGAGGACTAGAACGGAGAACATTGAGCCCCGTACGGCAAAACTGGAAAGAGGCGGGTTCGCTTCGTACCTCAGCCATTCTGGAAGAGGTTATCCGTGGCTTCTACTCAAGGCAAATGCCGGGATGGTATCTAACTTAAGGCCACGGCCACTTCTTATCAGAATCCTACCTCAATTACAAATGAACACACTAGTACAGGCATCACGGTGACACAGGTTATCAGTTGAGGATAGAATTCATGATGAAAATCAATAAAAGTAATTTAAACTTAAGGGAAACGGAAAGAATCAGAAAGCCGCTATGAAGATCGTGCTGGCAGGTGAAAAGCTAAAGGAAGTAGGAGACTTCTTCCACTTGGGTAACAAAATATGCAGTTTTTTTTTCTTTTTTTCTTTTTTTTAGCGTATGGCTTTTAGTGCCGGGAGTGTCCGAGGACATGTTCGGCTCGCCAGTTTTGTAGCTGCTTCGAGACGGACACCCAATGGGTGAGCTACAAGTACCGTTGGGGAGGGAAGTTGGATTGTAAGGACGAGGAGTTGGAAGGTAGCGGCTGTGGCCTATAGTTAGGGACCAACCCCGGCATTTGCCTGGAAGGAAGATGGGAAACCACAGAAGACCATCTTCAAGGTTGCCGGCGGGGGATTCGAACCTCCTCGCCTCCCGGATGTGAGCGACTGCCATCAGTCATGCCGTAACCACCACGGCTAACTCACCCGGTAAAATATGCAGTGACGGACGAAGTAAAGAGGGTATAAAATGTAATTTGGTACAAGCAAGGGATGCACTTCTACAGAAAAATATCTAATGACATCAAAGTAGAAGTCTTTGACTGGCGCGTGGCACTCTATGGAAGTTGAACTTGGATTGATGGTGCTGCGGAAAAGAGGAGAAGAGACGTAATTGAAATGCGGTGTTACAGGAGAATGATTAAGATTTCGTGGATAGATAGAGCAAGAAATGAGATATTAAGATAGAGTTGGGTATGAGAGATGTTTGTGGTGCGTGCTCAGGCACAGAATAGACAAGTTGGTATGGCACATACCAAGGCACCAAGAAATAGCAAACTTTAGTTCCAGAAGGAAGAGTCGAGGACAAGAACTGTATGGGTAGGTCAAGGTTAGAATATATTAAACTGATTGCCTTGGATGTAAGGTGTGGTAGGTTTACAGAGATGACTCAGCATTTGTTGTTGTTGTTGTTGTTGATTCATGTAGGGGCTTTGCGACATCGTGGTCATGTAGCCCTGTGTAGGCTACTTGGGTATATATGGAATTTGTCTGATAACCAGTGTTATTGTAATGGCTGTATTAGTAGTTCAGATGTAGATTGGGAAGGAGGCGGCCGTGGTCTTAAGTTAAGAACCATCCCGGTATTCTCCTGGAGTAGAAGTGGGAAACCACGGAAAACCATCTCCTAGATCGCTGAGGTGGGAATCGAATCCACCTTTTCTCAGTTTTGCCTCACGAGGCTGAGTGTACCCCGTTTAAGCCCTCAGGCAATAATCCTTCCCTATATTATTCTGCTAAGGTCCCTGTCGAATACATAGAATACGATGTGGTGGACTGTATAAAGAAATATATTTTTCACTGTATGTACATGATTAAACACTGAACAAGTACAGTAGATATTACATGCGTGCTATGACACCATGTCCGGTAGCCACTGCTACCTGCTTGCAAGTGAGTCCTGCTTGACGCAGGTAAGAAAACGACCCTTCCTCTTAATGGGTCAACAACCCTCCAGCAGGGGGACCAACTGTCATTAGAGTATGTACAGTGCCAGAGTTGCCAACATACTCCCCCCCTTGAAATAGCAAATATTTCAAACAACAATTAAATACTGTCACTTTGTTCTATTAACTGGAATGAGAGTTGAAATAAACACTATGTACACAAACATTTAAACAATTCACTTCTCTTCACTCAACAATGGGCAAAGTCTTGACACTGCTCTTTTCAAAAGAGCTCCGCTGGGTGTTTTGATGGTAACAACCCTCGTAACTCCGTCGGTTCCTGGATGCACTGCTGTGACACGGCCCAGTTTCCAATGAAGTGGAGGCACGCCCTCTTCCTTCAGAACAACCAGAGTGTCGATTTGTGGGGATTGTCCGGGCGACCGCCATTTAGAACGCTGTTGGAGTTGTCCGAGATATTCCTTGGACCAGCGTCGCCAAAATTGCTGGAACATAGCCTGAAGCAGTTGCCAGCGCTTCAGTCTATTCAAGGGAGTCTGAGACACATCTTCTTCCACAGGAAGATGAAATGAGCCACCGATCAGGAAGTGGGATGGGGTTAATACTTCCGGATCATTGGGATCAGAGGATAGTGGGCAGAGGGGGCGCGAATTCAAAACTGCCTCTATCTGTACAAGCACTGTAGTCATTTCTTCAAACGACAATGCAGCATTTCCTACTATTCTCTTAAGGTGATACTTAGCTGATTTAACTGCAGCCTCCCACAACCCTCCGAAGTGAGGTGAACCAGGAGGACTAAAATGCCACTGAATCCCCTTCTCAGTAGCAAAGCTTATGAGTGACTGCTTGGTATTCATATCATTAAAGAATTTCTTTAGCTCACGTGATGCACCTACGAAATTAGTTGCGTTGTCAGTGAATATGTGGGTGCAAGTTCCTCGTCTAGCCATGAATCTTTTCAGTGATGCTAAAAAAAGCAGCTGTAGACAGATCGCTTACAAGTTCAATATGTACAGCCTTTGTGGCAAAACAAACAAACATAGCTATATATGCCTTAATCCGAGCGCCCTTCCTGGAGGAAGGCCGTAAATATACTGGGCCACAGAAATCTATTCCTGAAGATGCAAATGGTCGACTGGGAACTACTCTCCTTTCAGGTAGCGATCCCATTATCGGTTGATACGGCTGAGACGAGAATTGAAAACACGTCTTACATCGATACACTGCTTTTCGAGCACCGTTCCTCCCACATAGAGGCCAGTATTGCTGTCGCATCATTGTCAATAAAGTCTGAGCTCCAGCATGAAGAAAAACAAAATGAAAATGATCAAATAACATTATTGTAATGCGATGATTGCCAGGTAATAAAATAGGATGTCTTCTGTTGACCGATAGTTTAATATTTTGCAGACGGCCTCCTACCCGTAACAGACCCTGCTCATCCAAATACGGTGCTAATCCATGTAATTTGCTTCCCTTGGGTAGTGGCAAATTTTGTTTGAGAGCCTTTATGTCTTGTGAAAATTCAGAACCTTGCACAATTTTACACCATAAATACTTAGCCTGCTCTAGTTCTACCGGATTAAGAGCACCTGTTTGTCTGTCTGTTTTAGTTTTAAGATTTTTGATAAATCTGAGCACGAGAGCTGTTATTCTAATCAGCTTGCTCCAGGAAGAGTATCTGTTAATCAGATTCGATCCAAGGGATTCTGTAGATGACACTAGAACGATTTTAGTTTTCCTAACTTCAGGTGATTCTTGAGAGCTATGCCTCTGCTGTGAAGGCCATTCGTCTTTATTATCTGAAAGCCAAGATGGTCCCGATAACCAAAATGATGAATTTAACAGCTTCTCCGCGGTAACTCCTCTCGAGATCATATCTGCTGGGTTATGATGAGTAGAGACGTGCTGCCAACAATCAATATTTGTCAACTGTTGAATCTGCGACACTCGATTAGCGACGTATGTTTTCCACTGGTGTGGATGGCCCGAAATCCATGCTAATGCTATTGTGGAGTCAGTCCAACAAAAACACTTGTCTTTAGTTACGTTTATGGATCTCATGACTCTTGCGACCAACTGAGCAAGTAATACAGCACTGCATAGTTCTAATCTTGGTAAAGTTACTGAGCCTAATGACGCAACGCGAGACTTGGAACACAATAAGTGAACTGTTATTTTACCATCTCCTGTCTGAGATCTTACATAAACACAAGCGCCGTAAGCAATCTGAGACGCGTCACAAAATCCATGAATTTCATACTCCACAAATTCTACTGCCCTAACATGACGAGGCACTTTGAACTCCTTCAATTTAGCAATATCCTGCATATAACGAATCCATTTAATTTGCAGTTCTATTGTGAGAACGTCGTCCCAATTTTTCATTTGCCACAGTTGCTGGACAAAAATCTTACCCTTAATCAATACTGGGGCCAAAAGCCCTAAGGGGTAAAATACTTTAGCCAGGTCTGATAGAATTATTCTTTTGTTTATCTGTGTCGAACTGAAATCACTTCTCAACTCAAACTGAAAAGTGTCTGTGATGGGTTTCCAAGATAGCCCCAACAACTTCAAGTCTTCACCCTCATCTACCTTAATAATGTACTTGGGATCTGTTTCGTGGTTAGAAATGCTCGATAGTACATTGGGCTCATTCGAACACCATTTTCTTAAGGTAAAACCCGCACTGGACAAAATATCTGAAACACACTTGTGAGTGGTTCTTAAGCCGTCAGTTGATTCACAACCTGTCATTAAATCGTCAACATAAAAATCCCGCCGTATTACATTCGAAGCTTCAGGAAATTCCTCCTTAGTGTCATTTGCCAATTGAGAGAGGCATCTTGTGGCCAGGAAGGGTGCACATGACGTGCCATATGTGACTGTTTTGAGACGATAATGTTTAAGCTCGTCCTTAGGGGACTCCCTCCACACGATACGCTGAAAGTCAGTATGTGCAGGTTCTATGAGGACCTGCCGATACATTTTTTCTATGTCAGCGGTCAATACATAGCGATGCATGCGAAATCTAGCCAATATTGAAAATAAATCATCTTGAACGAACGGTCCTACTAATAACAAATCATTGAGGGATAATACAGAATCGCCCTTCGAGCTGCCATCAAATACCACGCGAGTGCGCGTTGTCAATGAATTACCCTTAAATACACAATGATGCGGAAGGTAGTACTGTAATGGTTTGTTTATCTCATTACTGGGAATTTCCTCCATATGATCCAGGTCAGTGTACTCTCTCATAAACTGTACGTACTCCGACTTGACTTGGGGCTGCCTTTCAAAACGCTTCTCTAGGCTGTGAAACCGTCTAATTGCCTCATTAACATTGCTACCTAGCTGACTCGGGTCCTCTTTAAGGAGTAGTGGGACTATGAACCTACCCTGTGGATTCCTTCTGTGACCGTCAGTAAATAGCCTCTCACTAATCTCTTGCTCAGAATGTCCTTGGCCAAGCAGTGCTTTCCCCGGCTCATTGAATATCTTACCTGACACAAAGAGGCAGGAAGAACTGTTATCTGCGTGCCTTTCAGACAAACCAACACTACCTGCTGCTACCCAGCCAAGAGCCGTGTTGTGAAACAACGGTAGTTTGTTTGAGAAACTGTCGAGCTGAAATTGTTCTGCGCCGATAAGATCGTAAAAGAATTCTGCTCCAATGAGAATGTCTATGGATGATGACACATTAAATTGAGGATCCGCAAGGTTTTCTAATATAAACTCTGGAATACTCCAATCTGTGATGTTGATATTTTTAGTGGGTAAGCACTGACCAGTAATTGAAGGTATTACGTGAAATGTCATGATTCGTTCAAAGGAACCGAACCGCGAAGAAATCTTTGTTCTTACCACCGACCCCACCTTGATGGTAGTGTTATGCAACCCATGTATCGGAATATTAGTCATTGTCTTTAACAATCGTAATTGATGAGCTAATTCCCTGGTTATGAAGTTGAGTTGCGAGCCGCTGTCTAACACAACCCGAGCATGACGGGTTTTTCCCTCTGAATTGTTGACATTCACTACTGCTGTCGACAACAATACATGAGAGGAAACATCATTGTTGTGATTGTGCAATGAAACAGCATTACTACTATGTTGCTCATTAAGGGGAGACAATGAAGTATTATTGGACACAATACTCTTGTTTGAAGTTTGACTATTATTGTGGTTCGGTGACCCTTGGTCCCTGTGAAGCAAGGTGTTGTGTTTATCCTTGCACAGCTTACAACATGAACGAGTGCACTCGTTAGCGAAGTGATTTCCAGACAGGCAATTAACACAGAGCTTATGCTTCTTGATCTCCCGCCATCTGTCATAAACACCCATAGAAGTGAAGGTTCTGCATCTAAATATGGGATGTTCCTCCGTGCAAAGCGGGCATTTCTGATTTTTCTGTGAAAGGAAACAATTTTTTCCTGGGGTCGTGAATGGCCTCGGTTTGAAACCAGATGCATTCGGTTTAGATGAAACGCCTACCTGCTTCAGCTGTTTTGTGCGATCACAATTCTTAGTTTCGATCGATTCCAATGCATTACATGTTTCGAGTAGAAATTTGTCCAGTGTCTGATATGAAGGTAGATCAAAAGTTGGTAACGAGGTTTCCCATTTTTTTAATGTTTCAGCGTCAAATCTGCTTGTTATTAAATGTATCAAAATGGCATCTAATTGTTCTTCACAAGACAGACCAAGCGCTGATAGCGACTGTATGTGCCTTCTGAAGCCGTCATACAAGTCTCTTAATGCCTTGGAAGATTCTACTTCTATTTTGTTAATCTGAAGGACCGAATTAATGTGGGAGGAAACAATTGCTCGCCGGTTATTGAACCTTTCATTTAACAGGTTCCACGCTATGTCGTAATTCGCTGCAGATATTTCTAGAGACTGTAACACGTCTGATACCACTGATTTTAGGTAATGAAATTTCTGTATTTTTGACAAATTTGCATCTTCATGAATGAGATTCTTAAAGGTATCGGCAAAATTGGGCCATTCTAAATAATCACCTGCGAATGTAGGTAAACTTATTTGAGGCAGTTTAACTGAACGTGTTTGCGAACTGGAAGTTGATTCACCAATAGAATCACTTAGCGAAGTTGCTGACTTGGAAATTGCACTGTTTATGGATCTTATAAGACCAGATGTTTTGAAGTATTGCTCCTCAAAGTCGGATTCTTGTTCTGCTTGAAATGATTCACCCTCTTTCAAATCCTCTATTTGTGATTGAACTGTTTCATATTCTTCCCAGATTTTTGATAAGTGAGCCCGTCGATCTTCCAACTGATCTACGTCCTTAGATTGAGAATCTAATTTCTCTACGAAGCCTTGTATGCGAGATAAGCTAGCCTTTAACCTACCCCTTTTGCTACACAGTGATTTTATCTTTTGTTCCATTTTTCACTAGCAATTCCCAATAAACTGCTGAATGATATAAAATCACAATAGACCAAATGCCTATACGTAAAAGAATGACAAAACGAAAAGACAAATACCTAACATATTTACATAATACAAAGATGAACTCCTGGTTTTGTTTCAAAGAGTTGCGGGAAAACTGCGTACAAATAACATACAGTTTTACGGGCGAAATCATGTGTGATCACTAGCAATACCAATACATTGCAAGTACAAACGAACAGTTTTGAATGGAGAAACAAAGGAATGCATATGAGTCACAAGGAATAATTAAGGATGATCGGTGACTTACCAGGATGATGAATTCTGTTGTCCAGTAGTCGCCATGCCGCCAACAACCCACGCCATTCGTGCGAAGCCATGCTGTCTTGGGATCACAGAGTTCAATTTTCACTGTTTTCCTTGCCATCTAATCGTGCCCGGAGGACCAAAACTTATGTCGAATACATAGAATACGATGTGGTGGACTGTATAAAGAAATATATTTTACACTGTATGTACATGATTAAACACTGAACAAGTACAGTAGATATTACATGCGTGCTATGACACCATGTCCGGTAGCCACTGCTACCTGCTTGCAAGTGAGTCCTGCTTGACGCAGGTAAGAAAACGACCCTTCCTCTTAATGGGTCAACAACCCTCCAGCAGGGGGACCAACTGTCATTAGAGTATGTACAGTGCCAGAGTTGCCAACAGTCCCATTCCAGTTTTGTTCCGAAAATAAGGTCCCATTAACACCAACCTACACATATGGGGTACCTACAGGTTCAGCATAACCCAATGCGTAAGCGAAACGCACTCACTTACTCTTTAAATGCCTCACAATTAAATGAATACCTTAAAACATGTATATTTACAATGAAATAATGAAAGAATGCACCACGGTAACCATGGTAACAGAATCTCACAGGTCCATTTATTTCTGTATGACGCAATGCAATTCCAATTATTACATTACTTTGAAAGTTTCCAGACGGTTATAAGGTTATCACTGAACCGAATTAAGCTGTAAAATTCATCAATATATACAGTATACTGCGCTTAAGGGGGTCAAGGGGCACTCTAGAATTTTTTCATGCAATTTTCACGTGTGAGTGTGGTACGGAAGGTCTTTTTCACCCGACTATAAAGGGTCACCGAAAACCACATTTAAAGGCCCTTAAATTAACAGTGTCTGTGATATTCCCAGAAAACTAACTTCGCTCTGATATACCTATGAAGGAACCACTGCACCAGTAGCTGGATTGATAAAGTCTGATCATTCATACCAAGGATAAATCAATCATAGCATTCATGATTGAGATTTTGCTAAGTGTACTCTTTACAACTAGAATATTCGCGGGCGAAGCCGCGACGGGTAATGCTAGTTAAATTTATTGACAGCCAAGAGTGCTAGCCACTACGCATCGAGGCGGACATACGACTCTGCTTATAATCAGTCCAAAGACTGAGTGAAGACTCCAACACACAAGAACGCATTTTCTACAACTATACCACCTATATAGGCCCCTAAATCTCAGTTGTCTGGACCAAAAGCTCAAATATCAAGTTATTACCAGTCCCCTGGCGTCAAGACAGAACACAATTGTGTTCACGATGTTGTTACACATTATAATGCTACGAGACTCAATTGAATGGTATGCGCTGCACTGAGGCTTTGTTCGCTTCCAGCCATAAATTCGCTAACGTGCTGTTTAACTATCTGACGGCAATGACAGTATTGGTCATATGTGGCCTTTTGTTATCAGCAGTACTGATGCGCGTACGAAGAACCGTTCCAACGAATGTAGCCCATTATGTTGCAAAGTAGCGTGAAGTACAGGGGGGCTCATAATTCGTGTCCCTTGCAACATTGGAGCATCTCTAAGTTCCATATATGTCTCCGTCATCACGTTTTATGAATGAATATTCAATAAATTAAGCCGGCCCCGTGTTGTTGGGGTAGCGCACCTACCTCTCGCCTGGAGACCCCGGGTTCGATTCCCGGCTCCGTCAGGGATTTTAGTGACTGACGTGGGGGCTGGAACGAGGTGCACTCAACCTCGTGAGGACAACTGAGTAGCTGTCAGACAGTGAGGCAGCGTCCCGATCACGAAAACCAAGATTAAAGGCCGAGGGGACTCAATGCACTGATCACGCGTTACCCCAATATCTGCAGGCCAAATGGCTGGGTAGCGGTCGCTTGGTAGGCCTAGGCCCTTCATGGGCTGTAGTGCCAGGGGTTGTTATTATGTATATTATTTATTATTCAATAAATTACCGACAGTAGTGGCTACGCTGGCTAAAGCTCAGCATTAGGTCATGGGGCCAAGCTCTCTGCTGACTCGGTAGACGCGTGGGTTCGAGCCCCACCGTCGGCCGTCCTTGAAATGGTTTTCCGTGGTTTCCCATTTTCAACACCAGGCTAATGCTGGGACGGTACCTTCTGACAGGCCACGGCCGCTTCCTTCCACATCCTTGCCCAGTTTCATTCACCATCATTCATTTCATCTCTCATTAACTCCTCTCATGAGGTTGGTGTCAGGAAGGGCATCCGGCCGTAAAAATCATCGCCACAAAGACTTCCATCGCATCTCATCCCCGACCCCGTTGGAAAACGGGAATAATAAGGGGTAGATATACAATTATTCAATAAATTAGCCGGGTTCATTGACTGACTAACTAACTGTTTGAAAATTTGCAAACGCTCAAGTCAAAAGACACCAATGCTAGATACAACACTCACGTTCATCTCTATGCTTCATTAGACTGGCTGCGTGGCACAACGGTAACGTTCTCACCTGCTGTCTCAAGGTTACAGGATCGACTCCTGGCGCAGTCAGTTTGCATTTGAGAGTGCGCAAATGCAAAGGAGTCGTGTCGGTAGATTTAATGGCACGTATAAAATCCCCTTCGAGGCAAATTTCCAGCATCCCGGTGTCTCTAAAAGCCTCAGTAGTTAACAGGGACGTTAAACCAATAACATTATTATTATTATTATTATTAATAATACTATGCTTCATTAATAGTCATAAAATAGCATTCCTCTTGAAAATAACGTAGTAATTTAAAAAACGGCTAGTTCTAATATGATATCAACAAATTCGTATCTCGTTACATCCAAACAATGAGCAGTAAGTGGACATTTTTGCCAATCACTTAAATACAGGGTGACACATAGGAACCGGATGTTTTTGAAATGAACAGTAGCCTACTCGACTGATTTGCGAGGAAAACTGATTTTATTGTTACCACATTTAAGAATACGTTCTACCATTTCATTTACCACTTACCATCGTTAGGTGTGAAAGATAATGTCACCCAGGTGGCGGCCATCCGTTTGAATACAGGTTTCAAGTCATCGCGAGAAAGCATTCATACCTCTGCCGAACACCGCTTGGTCGATCCCACGCACCTCTTCTGTAATGGCATCTTTCAGCGCCATTATTGTACAGGGTTTGTGGGCATAGACACGTTCCTTTAGATACCCCCACAGGAAAAAATCACAACAGGATAAGTCGGGGGATCTTGGCGGCCATGGAACGTCACCGAACCGCGAAATGAGGCGACCCGGGAACATGTTCCTCACAAGTGTCATCGATGCGTTGGCGGTGTGCACTGTTCCTCCATCCTGTTGGAAGTAAACATTGCGAATGTCTATTCGGCATGTCCGCAGTTCTGGTCGCAAAAATGTTTCCAGCATGTGGACGTATCGGCGTGAGGTCACTGTGACTGTTCTGCCGTTCTCTTCATTTAGCACATACGTTTCATGTGCGAACACGCGGTGTTGCACGGTCCACTGCGCCGTAGCCTACCAACAATTATTGCCCAACTGCCACTTTTAAAACCAGCCCACCAAAACAATGCTGGCCTCAACATCCAACAATGCTTGTCGAGACTAAAGTTGCCGACAAGCCGTTAACGCCTATGTATGGGTGGAGGCCTTGCCCGAGAGGGCTGGCACGGAGAAGCCACGGCTGCTGCTTCTCTTATTGGCTTAAAAATAACTTGAAGCCTAGTCTCCTTGATTTATCTGTAGGCTACCTCACCAGTAGCAGATACCCAGCTAATAGGACTAGCCTAAGTGCACCCAACGAATAAAACCTAACATACTAGTCTTGAGGAAAGTCGATGAGGTGAGGACTCTCACGACTGACCTGGAAGGCTCCAAAGCGTAGGTGTGAGTGACATTGTATGCTATGCCGAGGAGCATGGCTACTCTCCCCTCCCTCTGCCGCTCCACCCAGCTGAGTATAATCCATTTTAAAAACGTCCGGTGTTCGGCAAAGTTATGAATGCTTTCTCGCGACGACTTGAAACCTGTATTCAAAAGGATGGCTACCACCTGAGTGACATTATCTTTCACACCAAACAATGGTAAATAGTAAATGAAATGGTAGAACGTATTCTAAAATGTGGTAACAATAAAATAAGTTTCCCTCGCAAATCAACCGAGTACTGTTCATTTCAAAAACATCCGGTTCCTATGTGTCACCCTGTATAAAGACATTTTGAACATATATCATTCGGGTTTTATTTTCTAGTGGTCGTGAATTCACAATATAACCTTCACTGACTTGTGTTAGGTTCCATACTTCATTACAAGTGGTGTTAACGCTGCATTACACTGTAGTGAATTGCTTAGTTGTTAGGAAAATCCACATACTGTAGCGTCGCATTCTTCCCTACCAGTCTCGTGCCACAGTTGGATGTACAAGAATATTGTTTCGACATCGTTCCGTGCATATAAAATCCAACTGGAATGATTTTGTTTGCAAAATCTGCGATGCGTATCACTATGGCAGTCGTTGCTTCTGTAACATTCATACTTCTGCTATTCAAGCCATTTGAATTAAGAGTATAAATAAGTGTTCATGCGAAGCAGTTGGTGATCTAAGTGATAAATAACTGAATTAAGAAGTCAAAAGTGGAATTGGTGAATTAATTAAGATGTAAACATTTAATTAATTAGCCTTACTTTTGACTTAGTAATGTAGAATGACTCATTTGATGTCCATAATCAGGTTGAATGTTTTGTTTTAGTCAACGTTACAAAACATTTATGTAATTATTACTCTGTATGCAATAGGTCAAAGTGCTGGTGGTGTTGTATTTGTTAATTCGGTTTAGGGGCTTGGAACATCTTGATCATCAGCCCCGTTTAGTTGGCCGAAGCCGTCGGATTTTTTGAGAGCGTTAAAAATCCCTCAGTATGCCTTCCTTCGGAGGGGAAGTCAAGCCGGCGGTCCCATGTCATAGATTTATGGCATGTTAAAGAACCTTCCACTAATTACACCTGTGTGAAGCTAAATAGTATAGGTTAAGATTGTAAACAACGTTCTTAGGATCCTACGTTCGTTGCCAAGAGCCGACTGCGGTGGCGTCTAGTAGCTAAGTTCTGAACTAGGCCTAGTAGTCGTTGATGGTGGCGTTTGGCGGAAAAAGTAGGAACTATTTGAAAAATTCAAAGTTGCAGTCCTTGCTTGAATTAAAAATCAGATACACACACTAATACAGTCATCACAATTAACACCGGTTATCAGACAGATTCTGCACACACCCAAAGTACACGGGGCTACATGACCGCGTTGTCGCAGCCCCTAAACTGAGGAACCAACCAACCCGTGTAGTTGGGTGTGTGTTCAGCTTGTCCGATAACCTGTAATTATATGATGACTGTAGGAGTGTGTGTATTAGGGACAGGGATGAGGTAGGTGCTACGGGCCTTTAAGTAAGGTACTATCCCGGCATTTACCTGGAGAAAGTGTGAAATATCCCGGGGAAAAACCACACTCAGGATAGCCGCTGTCAGCGCCGGGATTCGAACCTACGATCTTTGGACTTGCTGCAACTGGCTGATAGTCATGGTGCACGATTAACGATGACTACACCGCGGGACGACAAAGTACGGTCACAATACATGACTTTTGGTTGATGGGACCATTTGAAATGATAATTACTAACTGTACATATTTTTACAGAACGTGCATAGTTACAAAGTTCCATTCCTTTCTCAAATACAGTATAACAAGAAGTTCCGTGACGAACTAAAGAGCCTACTTTTCTTGAAATTTAAAATTCATGTCAATGATTAATCGATATGGATCTATCTAGAATAATGACGAAATTAGGTTGGTATTATCGAAATTTCTAAATAGTTCGAAATACTGTATACCTGGTATAATGTAGCCTAATATAGCACTACAGTTGGCAGCCCTGGTGACTGAATATATTCTTAGTTCCATCTCTTAAGGTACAGAATACAAAATTTAGTTGAAGTCCAATGGAGAGTATGGACGTTACATGCAGTTAAACACTGGATCAAACAGCGTGCGTAAATCATGATGGCAACAATGTCATATGATATATTGTTGTGCCAATTTTGAATGAAATCCATTAGTTAGTATAGAAGTTACATCCATTTTATAATTGGACCTATCAGCAGGCGTATAATCATTTTGGCAACACTGCCATGAATGGCCTCTTGGAAATTAAACTGAAATATTATTATCTATACGTGTGCCAATTTTGAAATAGCTCCTACTCATACCTTCAAAGATATCCAACATGGAGCTCAAATTTCAATTGCGATTTTTCAGCAGATGGTAGCACTGACATAATTTTCAAATACGGCATTGAGATATTCGGGTATAGATCTTTACTCCTACCAAATTTTGTTTCCATTGCTACAGCCATTTAGGAGTTGATAGACACACACACACACACAGCCAGACAGACACACATTTGCCCGGATCGATCTCATAAGTAAACTTTTTCCTCATTTTTGCAAAATGTGAAAAGTAGGCTAAAAATAATACATCGTTATAAATACATAGTGATACCAAGCAGACTACTAGTGAAAACAAACACCACACTCAACCCAGTAGAAGCCACAAGTGAATTATAGAAAACAGAAGCCTAATGTTCTTAAATAGTTTTCTTTAATAAACATACCATGCAAATGACATTGTCTTTAAATCTATGAATAACTCTCAGTTCCGTATCTCCGTAATTATTCTATTTTGGACAGAGATATTCGGTTGAATCGATAATGTGCCCAAGAACGTCTCCCTTCTATATCTTAGTATTCTTCCTGAAACAGTGGCTTCGCTGGCGTAGTTAGTAACATGCTGAGCTTCTATGCCCAAGATCGTGGGTTCAACCCCGGCCGAAGTCGTCGGATTTTTAAGAGCGTTAAAAATCCCTCAGTATGCTTTCCTTCGGAAAGGAAGAAAAGCCGGCGGTCCCATGTCATAGATTTATGGCATGTTAAAGAACCTTCCACTAATTACACCTGTGTGAAGCTAGGTTAGATTAAACATTTGACAAACGCTCTTACGTTCCGACGTCCGTCGCCAGGAGCGGACTGCGATGGCATTTGGTAACCATTCTGAACTAGTAGTCGTTGACGGTGGCGTTTGGCGGAAAAAGTAGGAACTTCTTGAAAAATTCAACGTCTGTAGTCCTTACTTGAATTGTAAACAGATAACACACACTAATACAGTCATCACAATTAACACCGGTTATCAGACAGATTCTACACACACCCAAAGTACACGGGCCTACATGATCGCGTTGTCGCAGCCCCTAAACTGAGAAACCAACCCACCATCATCCTGAAACAGTGTCCTATGTACCAGGTTTAGCGAGAGGCCGCCCGATAGACCTTCGGTGTCTGACTTCACATTTTTCTACTTTGATTACAGAATTAGAATGTTCACGAACGTATTGATGAGATATGAATGCTTTGAGCTTTTAGTTCGTGTAATGTGCAGAAAGTACAAGCCATTTGTATGAAATGTAGAGAATTGAAATGTAGCCCTAATGGGACTCAAATCTGCGACCTTCAGCTTTAAACACAGTTGCTCTCACCACTGAGCCAAGCATTTACTGGCTTCACAAAATGTAACATTCGCCAATTAGGATTAAGGTGTCTCGCCCATTAGCTCATTAGTCATCAGAGCATGGACGTGAAAATACAGGAGTCGTGGGTTCGAGCACAATATAACTCAGATATTTTAATTCTCTACCGTCTAATAATATAGATGATTTTCAGTCTGTCAACACGATTGTAATTACTTGAGATTTATTAAATTCAATTAATTAATTATTTTCAAGTTTTAGGAATAACACCCATTACAATTTGGGTACAATCGTATAGACTGGCTGAAAAGCATTTACATTTCATTTACCAACGGACCACGTCGTCGTGTAGCGGCTAGCATTCTTGGCTGTCGCCCCGGATCTCCGGGTTTGAATCTCGGCTCTGCCAAGAAATTTATTTCTGGTCTAGGGGCTGGAACAGGGTACACTCAGCCTACCTGGAAGAAAGTTTTCGTGGTTTCCCCACTTCTATTCCAGGCGAATGCCGGGATGGATCCTTCCCAATCCCTATGTTAATTTCATATAAATGGCTTCGGTGGCGTAGTCGGTAGCATGCTGAATTGCTATGCACAAGATCGCGGGTTCAAACCAGGCCGAAGTCGTCGAATTTTTAAGAGCGTTAAAATCTTCCAGATGCCTTCCTTCGGAGGGGAAGTAAAGCCGGCGGACCCATATCATAGATTACGGGCATGTAAAAGAACGTACCACTACAATTTGAGGGGTGTAGCAAAATGTGTAGGTTATATTTGGCTGGTCAGAAACGCTCTATCAAGTTCCAACGTTCACCGCTAGGTGTCAGTGACAGTAGCATCTGGTAGCCAAAGTTGGAACTACTTGAAATTGAACTTCTTGGGAGCCCTCGGGCGTTCAATTAGAATACCCTGCTTTGGCTGCGATTCATATAATAATTTCAAAATTTGAAAGTATAATTCTTTGAGTCTACAAGATTATACAAATGCAAATTCAATTTTCCTTCTAATTTAATATGTATTAGTGCATACATCATTTACATAGAACGTGTTATTCCACTAAGCCATTATACAATTTAAAGAAATAGTAATCAATGATGTGCATGCGACACACAAGGTTGCACCTTTTAGTGGCATATGTGATTGCTCTTTCTGCTCTGTATGAATTGGATATCCTCTTTCGTCCTGTATTTGTCATATTATAACAATATAATTTAATAATAATTGTTAATTATTGTAAATTTACAGGTTAAACAATGAGTAGGAAGTGTAAGGAAATTCATAAAAAGTGTACAGTTTTTCTGAATTTTGTAAAAAAAAGTGTATATTTCTAACGATTTAATCAATAATAATAATAATAATAAAAATGCACACACACACACACACTAATCACAGTAACACACCCAAGTACACGGAGCTAAATAACCTCGATGTCCAGGCTCCTGAAATAAACAACAATGAAATCTCATTTACTAAGGTAACACTGAAATATAGCTTCCAACGCGATAGCGAAAAATCTCAACTTCCATCTAAATGACTGGTAGGCTAACTCCTGAAAAATACACGCCCTGATAGCTAAAAGGAATTCTATTGTCTTGTCTACTTCGGTTTCAGTGTTCAATCGTGATTACAGAGAATGCATTGCACGCATGGTTATAGAGCATGGCAAATCATATCTCATACATGTGTCATGATTACGTAAGCATCAGAAAAAGAACTGTCCTTGTGATTTCCCCATAATTATTCAGGAACTGTCAGTTTGACTGATAATATCAAACTAGCACGTACAGCCAGTCCAGAAATATTTTCTGGGTTTGACAATCCTCTACGGCCCTCGAGACCATTTTGCATGGACCACGCCGTCTCGTCAAAACTTTGAAAGCAGTTCCAGTCGTCGTACTAAACTAAATTATCATGAACTTTATTTTATAATTTGATTATTAATTGTGTCAAATGAACATAAATACTCACTCTTTGTCACTCATGCAGTATGAGTGTGTATTTCTATTTTAGAGGGATTTATTAAATATATTTATATTTCTTCTTCTTTCCTCGATTTTGGCCATCTTTGGACCGCGTAATTTATGTTCTTTATCCCTTCTTGTCTTCCAGTAGTTCTTCATTACCGTACTTCACTTTGTCTCCTTCTTCTCTCTTCCGTCGAGATGTTAACCTCTTCTTCTTTTCCATCTCCTGGAAACCCTTGAAATTTTTGATCATATTTCTGAAAAGTGGTCTGTCCTGAATAATATCTATTGTTACTTCCATCTCTTCCATATCCGTTTTTAGCCTATTTTCAATTTTGAAAAAAAAAATAGGCTTATGAGATCACCTTTTGTCCGTGTGTGTGTAAGTGTGTGTGTGTGTGTGTGTGTGATTCGTGTGTGTGTCCCCCCCTAATAAAATCTAAACGGCAGGAGCGATTTCAATGAAACTCGGAAAATTCATAGCACTATTCCCGGCGACCTCGACCGTGCCCTTCAAATTTTGTTGCGAAATATTTCACCAGCATTCAATATCTCCGAAACTATTACCGATATTACCCTGACATTTTCTATGGAGATAGAAGTATCTACTATAAGTTCACTTATGTGACTTTTGAAAACCTGGTAACTACAAAATCAACATGGCGGCCAAGCGAATTTGCGACTTTTAAATAGACGTTTCTCGAGATTTGACCAACCAAACGCAATGAAACTTGGTACAGTATATGTTTATACACATTGTAATGCACCGACATCTAACTTCGTTCAATTGTTTACATAATCACGAGATGGCGGATGTGCGAAATATTTCACCGGCATTCTATATCTCTGAAACTATTAGCGGTATCTCCCTAAAATTTTGTACGGAGATAAAGGGCACTACTGGAAGTCCATCTATAAAATTTTCAAAAACCGGTTAACTACAAAACGAACATGGCGGCCAAGCGAATTTGAACATTTTAAATAGACCTTTCTCGCGATTTAATGTTCCAAGCGCACTGAAATCTGGTACAGGAAATATTTATACACATTGTAATCCACTGGTATCTAATTTAGTTCAATTGTTTACATAACCTCAACATGGCGGCAGTGCGAAGTTTAAAATTAAGTTTTTATTTCTTGTGATGTAGTCATGCGATCGAAGTGAAAGTTTGAATAATGAACCTACGCAATAATTTTCCTTTAATGGTACATGACTCTATGGCCTATACATTTAACAATCCAACATGGCGACCATCCGAAATATTTAGACGATACTGAATATCTACGAATCTATTTTAGCAATCAAACTGCATTTTTTAATGTTCATAGGGGCTATGAACTTAAGTTCACCTATAGGACTTTAAATAACCTGGTGATCACAAATCCAACATGGCGGTGACGCGAATTATAAATATTCACATGGACGTTTCTCGCAATTTAACCATCCGCGTGCAGTGAATCTTGGAACAGTAAATCTTTATCCGAATGTTAATCCACTGGCATCTAATTTATTTCAATTGTTTCCATAACCTCAAGATGGCAGTTGTGAAAAAATTTTAAATCTCCTTGTTTTTTCTTGTGTCCTAATTGTGCGATTGAAGTTTGAATACTACACGTTCACAATAATCTGCATGTAACAGTACATAACTCTAGGACCTACATATATAAAATCCAACATGGCGACCATCCGAAATATTTAGTCGGTTCTCAATATCTACGAATCTATTACAGCAATCAAACTGAAATTGTGTATGTTGATAGTAGCAATTAACATAAGTAGGATATATGGAAATAGGCTGTATAGTTCTTCACGGAACTACTTGTTATACTTTGTACCCATTGATTACCATTCTTGCTTTTGTATACATGACTGAAAATTTGTTTTGTGAGTCTGGTGTTATTCATCCTCATTACGTGTCCAAACTGAATTAACCCTCCTTTTCCTGATTGTATCATGGATTATTTCAATTTCTTTATTTTTGTAGAGGTCGTCATTTTTAGCCTACTTTCAATTTTTGCAATAAATAAAAGTAGACTTATGAGATCTACACAGGGTCAAACAAGATGTTCAGTAAAGAACATACAGCCTACTTTCTCCTAAATGCATGGGTATTGTTATAACTCTTTTCCCTTTTCAAGGAGTATAATTGAATGTTGGTTGTAGTAGCTTGTTGAAATACAACGTGCTATACGGATATTAAACATGAATATGAGGTGCCCTTTGCTAGTGCTACCTCTGTAAAAAAAAATCGGTTTCACCGTGTTTGATTTGATACGGGGAATCGATTTGCACACATACATGGCCGATATCTGCAAACTATTGGGCTGATGACCTTTTAGATCAGTCAAAGGATGTTTCCCACAAAAAGGTATGTTGTTGCAAAATTTGATAGAGATCAAATGATTAGGTTGGTCGTAATTTGAATTAAGCTTTTAACATTTGGGTGGCCGCCATTCCATTTCCGTAAAGATGGCGGCGATATAAAACATGACACTGAGGTGCCCTTTGCCAGTGCTACCTCTGTACCAAATTTCGTTCAGTTCAGTTTTACCGTGTTTGAATTGATAGGGGGAATCGATTTCCACACATACATGGTCGCCATATTGTAGGTATCCTTCGTCAGTTGAAAAGCTTCTTCCAATTTTCGTATTCTTGCTCTATTTGCTCTATTTGAATCATTTTTCCCAAATACTTAAACTGTTCTACCTTGTCAATTTTTCCGGAGTCTGTTATTAAAATTGTATGAGAATTTCTAAAATTTATATTTATTTTTAGTGTTTTATTTTTTACCCACTATAAATAAATATAGAAAATGGCAACAATACAAAGAAAAATAAGCTAAGAGCGCCACAAAACTCGCCATATTGCACCTATATTTTGTATGAAACTTCCATACTCCTCAAATCCCCCGGAGTGTCATTGGCCCGCAAGGTCCCCCAACTATTTACAATGTAGCCCTTAGTTTAAAAAAAAAAGGTTGGGCACCCCTACTCTACCCTACTCTAGAGTCTAGACCAGGGGTCTCAATTTCTTTCTGTCGATCCCCCCCCCCCCTTCTGAAACGTGAAATATCCAGCGCCCCCTCCCTCATTTATTCTTCTTTCCTTCCTTAGCACTTCTCTTAAGCTGCTTCCCACAATAAAAACGGATTACAAGATCTACTGTGTTTGCTGCTGTCTAATTACTGCAACTAGCAGTTAGAATATTATTATTATTAGTCTATTATTATTATTATTATTAACAAACAATTTACTATTCTTAAAGCACATCCAAGTTCAACAACATTTTGTAAAAAAAAATGTAATGGCGTTACCTGTATCAGTTTATTTTTAACAGGGTTCAACACTTCCACTGAACACGCACTAGAATTCAGCTGTTCGCTCTATGTCTTTGAACCGACTGCAAAGGTCTGGCTAAATTAGAGTCGACAATGGCAGAAATAGAAGAATCTTATTATTTTAAGGAAGTGCGGTCACATTGTCAAGCGGCTTATTGTCATTAGTAGGGCCCGAATGTTGATGACATATCATATTTTTACTGAGCTGTCTAAAACAATGCTGAAGTACATAGAAACTCCGGACGGGCCACCCCGTCTTCAGATATGTCATTTTTATTTTGCATCTTTCTGCTTTTGTTTTGCAATTTTTCCATTTTAAGAGCATTTTTTAAGTTTCGTAGATTTTTTGGGTCATATTTTAGAGAAATCTGCCTTTTAAGTTTTTTTTTTTTTTTTTCAATTTAGTCATGCCACAGCTTTATATGGGGGAGTAACGTCGCTCAGAGTTAAGAAGAAGCTAGTAGCTATGAACCTTTTGTTAAGTGCTAGAAATCTATTTTGATTGACTTTTCAGTTTGAGCTTCAGATGTCATTTTTTGAAGTATTGGTGAGTTTATTATTATAAGATAATTTTCTCCATTTTATAGTACATTTTTCGATTTTTAGTTCATTTATTACAGTCATTTTTGAAAATTTTAAGTGCATTTTTTAAACTTTTTTACGGCATCAACATTCGGGCCCTATTCATTAGTGTTTGGTAAGGCGATATCACTGCGGGTGGCGGTTTAAAGGGTGCTTTGTGGGAAATGTTACTCTACACCTGTTCTCAGAATTCCTGCTGGCAGGATCTACAGGTTAGTTCTTGTGAAATAAATCAGCCAAGGTACGAGTTTATTAGTCTTGAATGGTCGTGGGAGCTTTCTGCCTACGATAGATTCATGGATATGAGGATAGCCCCTCACTTTCAAGACCACTGGTCTAGACCAGGCTTCGTCAAATAGCTCAATTCGAGTGTGGCCCCTGACTGGGTAAAGGGCGCAGGATGGGTCTCTCTGGTTTGGCTCAAGATGTGCGATTAGAAGCAGGTAGATGTCCCATAAATTCTAATATCCTTATGATTAGTTGAGAAAAGTCATTGTTGCGGTAAAATGGTTAAGTTATAGGCGATAAATTGTAAATTTATTTAGGAGAATTACCTCCTTAATCTTGGCCTGTTTGCCATCTCTTCATGAATGCAGTACATTTACACATGTCTGTTGGCACAGGCAAGAGTAAAATGTGGCTTTTCACCGATGTCTCAGTTTGACCTGACATGACCTGACCATCGCAATCGAAGGGCCCTTAAGAGCCATATCAGAAAATTACGACCAGCAGCATTTGATTGTGGGGGTTTGGGTGATTACCGTGAGTCTAATTGGCCAGTATATGGCCTAGTGCATTTAAGCATTAGGAAGGCAGAAGTTAGAAAGGGATAGTGAAAGTTAGATTTCAGGAGAGAAAGTCAGAAAAAGAAGGTAGTGAAATTATGAAAGTGAAAATAATAGTGCTAGATAGCATGTAGAATTAAAAGTGCTAGACTAGCATGTAAGAATTATTCTCACTCGTGGCTGTGATTATATGGAAGCTACTGAGGTATGGGTGGTGCATAGTAGTGTCATTCAGGGCACAGTCAGTGCCTGTGGATGCTGTGAAAGGTTCTACTCATGGGGTAGTACTACTGTTCTGACTCAGTGAGGAAAGCAATGACAAACTACCTCACTCCTCATCTTGCCTAGTACGCCTCAATATAGCGCTGCTTTGGATTTTTGTGGGTATCTGCTCACATAACCTAACGGCTGTACTTTTTGAGGATCCAACCAGCCTTCGGGCTGACTACCTAACAGACAGACCTCCTTAATCAAATTTTACTGTCATATAATTACACTGTATTTAGACGACAATTCTAAAGGAGTATTAGAAACACTAAGGTTGAAAATGTAATATTTTATTGATAGCTTTGAAGGCTATTAGTTTTGTTAACTTTAAGTTCTTAGAATATGTCACCGGAGTGAGCCATAGGTAATAGTAACAAACACTAAAGATTTTCGAGTAGAATTTGAGGGATTTGTTTTCAATGAGTTTCAAGTCAGTGGTGTGGCACGGTGGTCAAGCCAAATGTCTGATAACTCGCCGGTTCGGGTTCGATTCTCGCTGCTACCGTGTTCTTTTTCATTTTGTTACATTTCTCGCAGTATTAAACTATTACTTATAAAATGTAAACAACAAACCACGCTCTACAGTAAATATTAAAAAATATATAACTCAAAATAATAATAATAATAAATAATGTTATTGGTTTTACGTCCCTTTTAAATACTCTGGCTTTTAGAGACGCCGGGGTGCCGGAATTTCGCCCGAAAGGGATCTTTAACGTGGCAGTAAATCTACTGACACGGCTCCCTCGTATTTGCGCATCCGCAAATGCCAGCTGACTGCACCAGGATACGAACCTGCAACATTGGGCCCAGCAAGCGAGAACGTTACCGCTGAGCCACGCAGGCAGCCATAATTCAAAATAATTCCTGTGTAAACATATTATTTAATCAAATTAAATTCTACTTAGCTAAATTGAATCTAGTAAGTATATTGTTTGAAATGGTATAATGAATAGTTTTACACAGTGATGCCAACCCGTGGGATTTGTCCCAAATTGTGAGACATTTAGACAAATATTTTTAGGAAAGGGATAAAGGGGTGTTTTTGCAAAAAGTGAGGTGAATTTGGGATATTTAATCACCAGCTGAGCTGCCATTAATACATAAAAGCTTCGTTTGCAAAGGAAACGTGCACAATAGCTACGATTCATACTTGCCGGTAGAATAAAAATAAACCTTTCACGGAAGTATAGTATCAAATTACAACCGCCAATTGCTGCTTGTGCGATAACACACGGTTTTGTGTGTTTTTGGTGATTAAAACTTATGTTTTGTGTTTTTGTGAAATTTTCATTTTAAAACGAATTTAATGCCTTATACAGGAAAAGCTGAAAATGAAAATCCACAGCCTGCTTCCCGTCTCCGACCGTGTCAGGAATGGAATGAATGAAGCCCCCATCTAGCGGCGAGGATATGAACTGTGTCGGCTGCCGAGGCCTGATGCACTCCTCTGGGGCAATGATTAAATGAATGACAGATGAAATGAAATGATAGGGGAGAGTGTTGCTGGAATTAAATTTTGACAGGGAAATCCGGATTACCCGGAGAAAAACCTGTCTGCCTCCGTTTTGTCCAGCACAGATCTCACATGGAGTGACCGGGATTTGAACCATGGACCCAGCGGTGAGAGGCCGGCGTGCTGCCGCCTAAGCCACGGAGGCTTACTACAGGGAAAGATAAACATCCCAATCTTTAAATGAATAAAACGTGCATTAAGTGAATGTGTATGATATGATAGTTTACAAGACAGTTTTGTGTTTCGTTAAAATCAATTTTAGCGCATTTAGAAACACATTAAGACTCGGGAGCACATTTTTTATTCATTATACATATTTTGGTTTGAACAAAATAAATTTTTACGTGGGATATTTTCTAGTGAAAACGGACATTTTGAGTGGGAAGTTGGGATCACCAACAGAGTTGATGTTGATTCATTTAGGGGCTTAGCGACATTGTGGTCAAGTAACTCCGTGTGTGTATGGAATCTTTCTGATAACCTGTGTCATTGTGACATCTTCAGTAGTGTGTGTATTTATAATTGAGGCTAGTATTTGGAAGGAGGTGGCCATGTCCTTCAGTTAGGAACCATCCCAACATTTGCCTGTAGTTGAAATGGGGGAAATCGTGGAAAAACGCTTCTAAGACGGCTGAGTTTGGAATCGAGCCCATCTCTTAGCAGTTTAGCTCAGGTGGCTAAATACACCCCATTCTAACCCTCAGACCAAACTTAAATTCCTTGGTGGAACTGCTATCGAAACCAGGACCTTGGAATCTGGATTCTCAATACGTATCCCGAGATCATTGAAGGCTGTTAGTGGTGTAGCTGTGAACGTGAAATCGCTCACAACGACTAGGATGGGGAGCTGCAGCAAATCCGGAGATCCAAGGTTGAAACCCCGGCACTTACAGGGGACTATCCTGAGTGTGGTTTTTACACACTCCCTCCAGATAAATGCTGGGATAGTTTGCTACCTTATTTCAAATCAAATTCATTTCCAGCCCTAATTACACTTACTCACAAATACACTCACCACAGAACGACAGTATATCAGACAAACTGAACACGGGGCTGATGACCAAGGTGCCCCTAACACCTAAGAGGAATATACAAACCTATTCTATATTTTAGGGGGCTGCGTGGCGCAGTCGGTAGAGTCGCTGAGCTTCTAACTGAAAGGGAGTGGGTTCGATCCCCACCCAGATAGTAGATTTTAGAAACAAAACTACCACTTTTGGAATCGCAAATAGCCCTGGGGTTCACTCAGCCTACATCTGAAATGAGTACCAGGGTAATTCCTGGGAGCAAAGATTGCCGGGCGCGGAGCTGACAACTATTGCCGAGGTCACAGAAAGTGGAAGCCTCTACCTTCCACTACTCCCAGGGCCTGTACGGAGTTCGCTTTGCTTTTTAGCCTACTTTTCACATTTTGCAAAAATGAGGAAAAACTAGACTTATGAGATCGATCCGGGAAAATGTATGTCTCTCTGTCTGGATGTGTGTGTGTCCCCCCCTATCAACTCATAAACGGCTGCAGCAATCGAAACCAAGTTTAGTATGAGTTAAGATGTATACCGGAATATCTCACGCCCATATTTGAAAATGATGTCAGTGCTACCAATTGCTGAAAAAACGCACTAGAAATTTGACCTCAATGTTGGATATCTTGGAAGGTATGCATAGGGGCTATTCCAAAATTGGCACATATGTAGATAATACTATTTCAGTTTAATTTCCTGGAGGCCATATATGACAGTGTTGCCAAAATAATTTTAAGCCTTCTGATAGGTCCAATGTTTAAATGCATATAACTTCTACACTATCAATTGGATTTCAACCAAATTTTGTATGTAATATGTGTACATGAACATATATGACTATCCGTATTCTTAAGGGCATCAGGGCTGCCAACTGTTATAAATGCTGTCTCTATTTTTGTTACCCCAATATCAATATATCTGAAAGTATGCAAGCCAATAGCTCTAAACTTGGCACACGTATAGTACATGGCATTCTAGATTAATTTGGAGTAACTAATATACCTCAGTGCTGCCAACATGATTTTAAGACCGCTGATAGGTCCAATTTTGAAATGCATGTAACTTCTCTACTAATGGATTTCATTCAAAATTAGCACAACAATAGACCATATTATTTTAGATTATTTCTGACCATCACACGCATGACATTGTTGCCAACATGCATTTACGCGTGCTGATAGATCCAATGTCTAACTGCATGTGACGTCTATTAGGCTTCAACCAAATTTGTATTCTGTACCTTAAGAGATGGAACAAAAAACATATTCAGTCTCCAGGGCTGCCAACTGTAGTGCTCTATTAGGCTACATTAAACCAGGCATATTTCGAACTAATTAGACATTTCGATATTACCAACATAATTTCGTCATTATTCTAGATAGGTTCATATACAGTAGACTAAGCATTGGCATGAATCTTAATTTTAAGAAAAGTAGGCTCTTTAGTTCGTCACGGAACTTCTTGTTTTATTCTATATTTTAATTGATCAGATGAGAAAGCATCAAAGCATCAGGATTTAATTTTGGTTTGGATGCAAAGGATAATTATCCCAAAATATTATGGGATGCATAATATACAACGCTGTGAAAGCCATTTTATGGTATTTTTTATTTGTCTATATCCTATTTTGTCGAATAATCTTGGAGAGCATTCTGGAGGGGGGGCACCCAAGACCACCGAGTGGTGACGGCCCTATATCCACAAGTGAATTAGGCGTAGTCGGTAGCATACTGAACTGATATGCCAAAGATTGCGGGTTCATACCTGGCCGAAGTCGGCGGATTTTTAAGAGCGTTGAAAACCTTCAGTATGTGAAGGAAGTTTGATAATAAATGTGAAGAATATACTCTGGTGGACTGTAATTATAGTGCTGGGATTTCAAATCACTGGACTTCTGTGGAACATTTAAACTAATTATATTCTATTACACAGTTATATACAATACATGTTGATACATTAATACACTGTCACTCGTTCGATATAGTCTTCCGAGTTTGCATAGCAGCAGGTCTGCAGCACCTTTCACCCCGTGGTGACTGGTTTGAGCACAATAGTGGCACTGGCTCAGGAATGCACGGTACTTGGGCAGTGGGGTGAGGCAGGTAGCAAGGACACCCCTCCCGACCAGTGGATATAACGGGATTCTGCCACAGGCAAGGCGAGGCTTGGCGAGCCGTTTAACACTTGTTCCTAAACATGCCGCCCGCCAAAAAAGAGTTTAACACTTTTTTCCAGAAACAGTCACCTGAAATATAACCCCAACAAACAAACGAGCACAAAGCAATGAACATAGTTAGTTAGTCAAAACACCACCTTCACAAATGCCGTTGTCTGGCATGGGAAGTGGGCAAAGTTTTGTAATGGGTCTCTTGAATGTACCGTCTCTTGAATGCAACACGTACGAGTCCATCAGCTCCAGGGTGGACCTGATCAACCACTGCAAGCTTCCAGCACAGTGGGGGAAGTTTGTCTTCTTTCTTGATCACCAGCGTGCCTGCCTGGACGTTGCGCCCTTCCTTCTTCCATTTTCCTCTCTGTTGTAGATGGGACAAGTAGTCGGTTGACCACACCTTCCAGAATCCTTGGAACTGTCTTTGGATTTGCTGCCATCTGGAAAGCAAGCTTACACGCACATTACTCAGATCTGGTTGGGGTAGTGCAGTGATTGGTCGGCCAATGAGAAAGTGACTAGGGGTAAGGACAACTAGGTCGTCGGGATCATCGGATGCCGGGACTAGAGGCCTCGAATTGAGACATCCTTCGATCTGGGTTGTGAGTGTGGACAATTCCTCGAAGGTAAGGTATGCGGTGCCCATCACTCGCCGAAGATGTTGTTTAAAAGATTTGACACCTGCCTCCCATATTCCTCCATAGTGCGGAGCTTGAGGAGGAATAAAATGCCACTGAATTCCTTCACTGCTTGGAAAGATTGATAGATCACGTTGATGCGGTCCCTCGTTGAATAATCTTCTTATCTCCTCCAGTTCCCTATTGGCTCCAAGTCTGTCGATCCGAATTTGGTTGAGAAGTGGAAGTTCGCCGCTCAACTTCTGCCAACGATGAAGTAGCTCTGGTGGTAAAATTTCATCCCACCCTAGACGTAGCTGCCACAGTTGCTGTAAGAAGAACTTGCAGGAGATGATGATTGGACTCCCTAGCCCAAGTGGGTCGTAGATTGAAGCTATGGTTGATAGTACCTTCCGTTTTGTTACTGGGTTGCGTAGTTGTAAGTTGCCGTTTACGATTTGCAGTTGGTCACTAGCAGGATGCCAAAGCAAGCCTAATGTCTTAATGTTTTCCCCATTATCTAGTTGAAGTGGGAGCTGGGTTTCTCGCCACTCCGAAGGAACTGCTTCAAGTAGTCGGGGATGATTCGAACACCATTTTCGTAGCTGGAACCCTCCAGTTTGTAGAAGGTTGATGAGTTGATTTTGAGTGCCTAACGCGTCCTCGACGGTCGCACTTCCAGACATACAGTCATCAATGTAGAAGTCTCTCTGTAAAATCTTCGCTGCTTCAGGAAAGCTGTCTGATTCTTCCATAGCGAGCTGTTGGAGGCATCTAGTGGCGAGGAAGGGTGCTGACGCTGTGCCGTAGGTGACGGTGTTGAGCTGGTAATGTTTTACAGGATCTTCTGGGGATGATCGCCACACGATTCTCTGAAGTCTGCGGTCATGACTATCAACCCTTATCTGCCGGTACATCTGTCGAATGTCTGCCGTAAAGCATATTTGGTGAGTGCGAAATCTGGTGATAATGGACCAGATATCTTGCTGGATTGTCGGACCAACCCTGAGGATATCATTGAGTGACCGTCCGGTGGTAGTACTGGCAGAGGCATCGAATACAACCCTGGTTTTTGTAGTTGAACTTGACTCCTTGAACACTGGATGATGGGGCATGAAGTAGCTCTGTTCCTCCTTATCAGACGCCGTGGTTATAGGCTCCATATGCCCTAGAGTCTCGTACTCTTCTAAAAAACTGACGTAATCCCCCTTCAACTGAGGGTTTCTTTCAAGGCGTCTTTCGAGATTGTGAAACCGTGACGTAGCCATTGTTAGTGAGTTTCCAAGTTCTGATGGTTTTCCACAGAGTGGGAGTCGTACCGTGAATCTACCTTCTGCATCCCGCCTGACTGTGTCAACAAAATGCCTTTCACACTCGATTTCATCATTCGATCTGATTGGTTGCGTGATCTCTTCTAATTCCCAGAATCGTTGAAGTTGCTGGTCGAGTGAATGGTCATCCATAGTGAAGAATGACTGTACAGGTGGTGAACCCGGACCGCTCGCCTTATCCATTTGAAACTGTCCCGCTACAATCCAACCGAATTCCGTGTTTTGAAGAACTGGATAGGGTCCGCTCCTCGTGCGTCTTTCAGGCCTAAGAAGATCAAAAAATATCTCTGCCCCGATTAACATATCAATCTGACCTGGTTGGTTGAAGCTGGGGTCAGCTAAGGTCAGTTCTTCGGGAATTTGCCAGTCTTGATAGTTAATGTATGATCCTGGCAATTCAGCTGAAATTCGTGACAATACAGCACAATTAATAACTACTTGATAGTTGTTAGTAATGGAATGCACCTCTATGTTTGCACTATGATGCGACTCTGCGTCGATACTACTTATACCCTGGATTGGAATTCTATTCCGTACCTTCTTTAAGTTCAGTCGTTGTGTGCAGGCAGTCGTGATGAAGTGTGCTTGACTGCCCGAGTCTAGTAGGACTCGGCAAGTCTGAAGTTGGCCCTCCCCATCACGCACTTTCACTAATGCAGTCGAGAGCAATATATGAGTATGCGGTTTAATTTTCAGTGAGCAATAGGACGCTGTGTCGGCACGTTGTTGCGTAACAATAGAGTTGTTGGGTCTTGCCTGTTGCCTATCATGCGTGTTATCAGGCGGCCGTGGGGTAGGAGAACGACCAGTTCCTCGGTTGCGGTGAAGTAGTGTGTGATGCTTCAAACCACAAGAATAGCAAGAACCTGAAGAACAATCACCAACAATGTGACCATGTCTCAAACAATTTGTACACAATTTATGCTGTTTGGCAAATTCTGTTCGTTGTGCAACACTAACACTGGAAAAGTCTTTACATTTATAAAGAGGGTGCATGCCAGTACAAAATAAACAATTATTGTTACTTGAAACATACACTTGTCTGACTTGGTTCGTGAGCTTCTTTCTAGTGATGTTTTGAGTGGTAGAATTGACAACTGGGGTAGGAATTCGGTTACCATTGATTAATTCTAGGGCTTGACATCTGTCCTCTAAAAATTTACTTAGCACTTCCAGTCTTGGAAATTGTGAATTTGATGACGACAGCTCCCACTGTTTTCTGCTGACGTCATCAGTCTTTTCAAGAATTAATTGCGCTAGAAGGATTTCGTGAAGAGGGATTTCAAGTTCAAGTGCTTCAAGTGCATTTAAGTTACTTGATACCTGATTTAGAAGTGCTCGTAACTCTGTGGGTGATTCATTATATACACGTGGAAGGTTCAGCAAGTTGTTGATGTGTGCTGTGGCAATTAATCTAGGATTATTGTATCTCAGACAGACAGTTTGCCAAGCAATTTTAAAATTAGGACCTGTTATGGGAAGGTTCTTAATCTGGCCTTGTGCTTCGCCCGTTAATGAAGATAACAAATAGTGGTATCGTTGTATATCGTCAATGGCTTGATTGTTTATTACCAGGCTAGTAAATGTGTCACAAAAATGACGGAATTCAGTGACCTGTCCCCCGAAGGAAGGTAATTTAATTGTAGGAAGTGTCAGCTCTCTCTTGCCGGAACTAGACTGACCATCACTTTTAGTACTCAAAGGATTGTTCTGTTTTGATCGTAACTCTACGCTATCTTCAATCAACGTGGTCATTTTATCAACGAGATCATAATACATAGTCTCAAAAGTATTCCTATCTTCACTGTGGTCCTCGGATTCGTCTTCTAATTCTAATCTCTCCTGCGCGTCTTCATACTTCTGCCTTAATTTTGGTAGATCGTCTAACCTTGCCCTTATTGCGTTAATACTTGACCCTGGTTGGAAGCTCTTGACGAAGTTATGCAAGCGAGTAATATTTGCCTTTGCGAGGCCCCTAGTCTTTACGAGAAGTGCTTTCAATTTAGGATCCATAATGGGAATAGCATACAGGAATACAGGTAACCAGAAATGAGTATGTACTTACCGAAGCTGCTTAAAGTTGAATTCCTTCCATGTGTAATGTCTCGAGGTTCAATATGCACCACTGCGCGCTGTAGTTAATACGAATCATCGAAGAAACACACGATTACCGCTCATACTTCGCGTTGAGGCCTCCGTAACAATGCACAACGCGAGGCATCGATATGAAATGATGCACGAGCTCATAACACACGTCCGTTGTTCCACAGAAATCCGGCCCGGAGGACCATGAAGGAAGTTTGATAATAAATGTGAAGAATATACTCTGGTGGACTGTAATTATAGTGCTGGGATTTCAAATCACTGGACTTCTGTGGAACATTTAAACTAATTATATTCTATTACACAGTTATATACAATACATGTTGATACATTAATACACTGTCACTCGTTCGATATAGTCTTCCGAGTTTGCATAGCAGCAGGTCTGCAGCACCTTTCACCCCGTGGTGACTGGTTTGAGCACAATAGTGGCACTGGCTCAGGAATGCACGGTACTTGGGCAGCGGGGTGAGGCAGGTAGCAAGGACACCCCTCCCGACCAGTGGATATAACGGGATTCTGCCACAGGCAAGGCGAGGCTTGGCGAGCCGTTTAACACTTGTTCCTAAACAGTATGCATTCCTTCGGAGGATACGTAAAGACGGCGGACCTATGTCATTTTACTGGCATGTACCACCAGGGCTTCTAGCGGCTCACTTTTCTCACTATTATTCACTATTTTCAAAGCAGCCTCACTTTTCTCACTATTTGATAAAATTATTCACTATTCTCACTTTTTTTTTTACAAAACTGGTCACATTCTGCGTTAAAAATGGTCTCGTGCACAATCAGATTGCTAGAAACTACCCAAAATATACCCATGAATGGGTAGTTCATATTTCTGCCAGTGGTGCAAAGCTTCCATGGTGCGATACCACAGCCGGAGCCGTGCAGCGAACTCCGAAAATTTTTAACAAAAGGTTTTTTAACAAAAGTTGTTTTAAGATTTAAGTTTCTTCAGTGTTGCATTGATTTTCCTATCCATTATTTCCAAGTATCCTCGCTAACTACATGAAAAATCACAAACAGTACTCAGAGATCTAACATAGGTGCATTTTGGTTGACATTTTTGGGGGGTAATTTGTTTTTCAGATACACATTCTTAAAAATTTTGTTTATTTCAATACAGCTTGTCACATTATTGGGGGGCTATGGTTGGTTTTGGGGAGCTTAGCCACCCAAGGCCCCCCCCCTTAATTGCATCTACAGATATCAACGAAAGTTATAATTATGAACCTGATATACGGCCATAAATGCGAATAATGCTATGAATTTACTCACTTTTTCATACAAAAACTCACCTCTTTAGGAGGCACCCTGTAATCTTATATGGCATCTTGTATATCTTGTATATCTCTCGCCCTGTATTCTTGTGTTCGCTTCGCTCAAAGACCCAGGTCGATCGACGCCAGGCCTCAAGACTCCAATAATCATTAGCGTCTGCTTCTCGCTCCCCGCGTGAGCATGACGTCACGTTCCCGCGCAGCTGCATGACGTCACTTCCCGCGCGGCTGCATGACGTCACGTCCGTCACCGTGTCCGTGTCCGTAACGCATAACGATGGACCCCAACCATAACGACGAAGTCGACAAGATCATTTGAAATGATAAAACTCACCTTTTTCACTTTTTTGAAAGAAAAAACACTTACTATTTCACTATTTTTGGACGAGTGAGTGGATGGAAGCCCTGTGTACCACTACAGTTGGTAGTGCGTAGCAAAATTTGTAGGTTATATTTGGCTTTTTAGAAACGTTCTATCAAGTTCCAACGTTCGCCATTAGGTATTAGTGACAGTAGCATCAGGTAGTCAAAGTTGGAACTAATTGAAATTGAACTTGTTGGGAGCCCTCGGGCGTTCAATTAAAAATACCCAGCTATGACCATTCGGCTGCTATTCGTGTATATGAATATTTCTAGGGTAAGAATGGAGTATCTAGGAGTTGACTCGCAGAAATGTGGTAACTGTAATGATGACTCCTGTGCAGGCACACCTACAAATCATGATCAAAACCTCTATTCATAAGTCGTTTAAATTACGTGGGTGTCTTTCTCTAAGTATCGTCCCTATGTTGAATTATCAATGACAGCTGTACGCTCTAAATAATATTGTAGTCACATTTTTTTATTGGACAGTACTGCATTTCCTCAATATGCCTGTCGTGTTTTTCTTCATAAAAAATTCGCGTGACTGGATCCAGTACAGGGCTGTGAAGGCCCACGACATCCTGCTGCGCTGTCATTAGAGACGTGACTATGGTAACTTAAATCCCAATGCTCACAAGCAGGGACAGAGATGAGATGATCATTACAGCCCGTTATCTTTGAAACTACTATCAACGGGATCATAAAAATTGAATCTAGTTGAAACAAGACGTTCCATTAAGAACAAAGACAACTTTCTAAGCTCTTCAGAGAAGTTATTGCAGTGTTATGAGTTTGTGACGTCATTCTCTAGAAAATCACAGGCCGCCTCTTCCTGTTTACCCTCCGAGAAGTTATTATTATCTGGTCATTGTGACTTCGTGTGTAGGAATGTTGCGTGACTCTTTCCTCCTGGAACTTTGAAACTTCTCACCCTCAGCCAAGTTACTGATTAAAGAAGTAACTCAGTTACTATAGTATTGAACCCTTATCATTGTGTCCAATAATAATGTTTCATATTAATAAAAACGATGGAAATACTAAATACATGATATGCTGGATATTTGAGTAATATTGATGTAGCAAGAAATCTGGACTTGGTAAGACATGCTACGTGCTGGCTGGAAATGACCAATAGTTTCACAACCAATGTTATTCTTGGATTTCTGAGAAAATCAGATATGACGCTGTGGCGTACGTGACCATAAAAGGGCAAAATGCTGCGTACAAGGCAAGGAGTGAGAGAGAGGAGAATAGTCGTGACGTCAAAATAAGGGCGGGATTTGTAAGGTCAGAGCTCCAACGCCAACTTATCTGACCAATAAGAAAACATGACGCCAGAACATAGCGTCAGTGTGTTTTGCGCGGCAATCGGATATAAAAAGATCTAGCGATCGGTTTGCTTGTTCGACGGCAGATTCGCGACCTGTGAGAAAATACAAGAATTTTGAGAGGTCACACATAATTATAGGCCCATTACTTAAAATATTGAGGAGCTGTTTTTCTCCCACCATTGAAACTTTAGGCTTTCTGTATATATACAAATGTCTGAGATGAACCGGGACACTCCTAATTATTCTTCGACAGTCATTTTAAGACGTCCTTAAGACGATATGGTTTTAAAATTATAGTTGTGTGTCGGCAACGAAGTTGGAAATTTTCATAAATGGTGAGATGGCAATTAGCCATAGAATAGGGAAAGTCGACGATTCTGCATAGGACGATCTGAGGAAATAAAATACTTAGAACGCAGATAGAACAGTTTAAAAACTTTGATTTAATTGTGTTTTTACAGCAGCAAAATGTCGACCATGGAGAGAAGACAGCAAGCTTCATCCTCCATTACCATCAGTGTTATGGGCTAACGGCCTAATGATGGGAATTGACGAGGCGGGAGGCCTCTGGAAAGCAGTTTAAGTGATGAGTATTAAAAAATTGATTTATTGATTTTGGACGAGGGGAATCGCGAGAGATGTGTGGAACTTTGTATAGATTTTATTTGTGTGGTTTAATTTAAATTTCAGGGTTTGATTTCTTAACTGACATGCGTGTAGTAAATTTTGGCATTGCGTGACAATTATGTTGTACAGTAAATTTTGTAATTTAAATGTTTTCCTTATGTATACGTAATTCTTATAGCGAATCGGCCGCATCGATTAACGTATCTATAAAAAGTGTAGCCATGAATGAGAACCTAGGAACGACAATGATAAATGGACTGATTTAATGATATGTTAAACTAATTACTACGTGGGGGGAATATTTGCATTTTGTTGCTTTGATAACTCGGGCTAGGACTGATCCTGTTATTTATTCTTTATTGTCATTTGGACATGTTGTGTGTCATTATCTGAGGGGTGTGCTGATTAATGCTACGACGAGATCTTCGAGAAATGTGCCACGTGTTTTTGGGTGTAAGTGATGATGATGAGGAGAGGTAAAGCCTGTCCATGACTGCGATATCATTCCGGCAAACTAGTTATCCGTGGGGATAAGTTTGACCTGGGAATGTATTCTTAAAAATCCCTGAGAGGATGTTTTGAGATAATGTGTTATTTATTTGTACGCGTTTAACAGGTGGCGATTAGCAAAGGTGCTGTACGCTGGCTATGGGCCAGAATCTATATTTAGCATGGCACTAATTGCTACTTGGGGGAAGAAATCAGCCACTCTCTCGGTGATGCGATAACAGGCCCGGTTGTCTCCAGCTCGTTATGACACGTTATGTTTGCTTTAAAGCCTAATGAGTTAAGGTTATTTTATTTGGTTTAATTTGGGAAGTTGCCATGTTGTCGATCCAAGTTTCTTTTATCATTACTACGACTTATTTGTTCATTGTTTTAAAACGCCAAACTTTCCGGCGTAAAAATTAAAAGTTATATTTTGTTGTTGTTGGCTCTTATTTTCAAGGCCATTGTATTCATATAAATATAATTTGGCAACCGGCCAAACCTGTTCATGTCATGTTATGCCTTCCTAGTGTTTAAGGTATAAGTCGGTAATTCCGCAGCCCTTATTTTAAATAATACACACGTGTATTTGGTTGTGGTAATCTAAGGTTAGAGCATGTCAGTAGTGTATATAAATATGTAATTGTTGTTCCCACATTTCCGTAATTCGTCCTTCGCAGTACGGAGTCCGTTCCCGAACCAACTGTTTTGGTCGGAAACGAGCGCCCGTCAAAATGCTCATTACTTGAACTAGTCTTAAAACCCGTGTCGCTCATAAATATTAAATTTTTGTACTATTTTATTTGTTTGTTATATTTGGATCTTGTGATCTGTTTTCTTTTGTTACTTTGACTTAAGTGACATTGCAGTCACAATGCTTGTTGACAGCTGTCATGCCATGTCATCATGGTACGTCAGGCTGGTTAGTGTTAGATCTGTTCACGCGAGTGAACAATAAAAGGGTGGTTATAGTTTTCCTTTTTATGTTTGATTCAGTTAATAAATTTCATTTGTTAGTAGATCCTGTTGTTTTTCTTGGCTTTATAATAATAATAAGTTAACCTTATGAACCCTGGAAGTTATGTTGATAGCAAAACCTCTAAATCACATTCACAAGAATCCATTACGACCCCGAAATTTTGAATCTTGTCTACATGCTATTTTCCAAAGGGTTTATAAGAGTTACTTTGGCGCCCAACGTGGGGCATTTGTGTTTTAGAGTAAAAAAATAGATCACCGGCATGTGATAAGTTTATTAACGTAAGTTAGGCGAAGATAGTACCGCCAAATGTTTGAAAATATAAAGTCATGGAGTTTGCAATAAAGTAAATGTGGAACAAGTTAAGTGTTTGAACTTTGATTAAAATTAGAACAAACTGTTCCAGGCGCCCAATAAAATTAAATTAGCTTTGTGTAGAAAAGCCAAACTCAAAGAATTATTTGACAGGAAGGTTAGACCTTAAAAACTAATTAATACTCTATTAATTGGTTAAAATTTGTAAGTAAAGTAAGGTCAGGAAGATTATAACTGAATCAAAGGGTTAAAATTAAATGGAATAATAAGTAAATTATACTCAAGTGATGCTATAGTTTGTGGGAGTAATTTAAAGTAAATGAACTGAGTATGTAAAGGGTTAATGTGTGTATATTTAATATATGTGAGCGCGCGTATCCAGGGCTCCGCCCGTATGTCATTTCCCTATGTCTCAAATATATTATTGTTGTGATGGCAACTCTGGGAGAAATTCGCGAAGTGATTGAACTAGCATCCGCTCGTACGCGAGAACAACTTAGTGAGATGAGAAAGGACATAACCAATGAAATACAGACACAGTTAGCGGCAAATAGTGAAGAAACGCAGACACAGTTAGCGGCAAATAGTGAAGAAACGCAGACACAGTTAACGGCTATAAATAAACAATCGGCAGAAACGCAGACACAGTTGGCGGCAAATAATGAAGAAATGCAGACACAGTTAGCTGCTATAAATAAACAATCGGAAGAAATACAGACACAGTTAAACACAAAACTATCTGAAGTTAACGAGAATATAAATCAGAAAATCGCTACACAAAACATTCTGGTTAGTGAACAATTACATAGGCAGTCTGAGAAAAACAATGAAATGTTAAACGCACAAGACGAAAGGAACACTCAAAATCTAGCTGCGCTAACGGTAGAAATCAAAGAGCACACAAAAGAACAGCTAATCCAATTAGCAAAGGACGTTAGCACTAACAATACCAAACAATTAGGAATAATAAAAGGTATCGAAGATTCGTTTAAAAAGGAAATAAAAGGAATGGATGAGACTGTTATGGCAAAACTAGCACAAATCGAGCAAGCGTGTTTGACCAGCTCATCTGAAATCAAAGAAGCACACACAAACTTAGAAAAAAGGTTTGAGAATATCGAACGAGGGACACAGGGTATGCAAGATCAGATAATTACAGTAGATAACAATATCACGGGCTTAGTGACGGAACTCAACAAATTAGAAATACAATCAATTAAGAAATGGAAAAAGTTAGAAATTGACCAGGAAGAAATTAAACAAACATTAGAACAGAACAACATTTCTCTGGGAGAAAGGATAGATAAACTTGAAGATAATCAGGAGGCTAATCAACAGGAAGTCGAAAAACGCTTTGTTAAATTGAAGGATACTATTAGGAAAGATTGGACCAAGATGAGCGCTGATTCGAAAGATGAACGGCTCGCAGTAAGCAAGAAGCTAGGGGAAAATAACGTGAAAATACAGGCGTTAGAAGAAAATATGAAGTTAAGGTTTCAAATTCAAGAGGACCGCATGATAAAATCGGAGTTGCAGTCACTTGGACATAATACGATGTTTGCGACACTAATGGAAAAGGGGAAAGGGGAGAATGCGGAAAGAGAGCACACAATAGACAGCCACGAGCTTGGGCAAAGTCCAAGAACGGTAGACACGCAAGCATTCCAGAATTATGAGGGTCGTAGCTCGACACCTCAAAACACACAACTTCCCACGCAAGTTATACAAGTCATCCGTGGAAACGAATTTAAACCGAATAAGTTTTTACCAGAGAGCGGAGGGACACCTAAAGCTTTCTTAAGGGAACTGACAGAATATTTTTCGGACCAAAATGTTAGCTCAACGCGACAATTAAGAATGGTTGAAAAATTTTTGGCGGGCTCAGCACTTACCTGGTATCTTGGATTTAAGAACACATTTAAATCAATGGAAGGTTTCCACAAGGCCTTCCTAAGCAAATACTGGAGTGGGTCGTATCAACAAAGCTTGCGAATGGACTTATACTCGCGCAAGTACCATTCCACGCATCAGACGAAATATGCAGATTTTTTCGCCATGCAACTTGTCAAATTGCAGGATCTTGATAATCCACCGAGCGAAATGGAGCTAATAACTACTATAGGAAAGCAGATGCCTATTAGCGTTCAGCAATTCTTGGTGGCGGCAAATATTACGACCGTGGTCCAGGCAGAAGAGGTATTAAGGAAGATAGATGAAACCACTAATTATATCAACCCGAGAGAGAAGAGACAGATAGAGTTAGTTAATGCAGTCGAAGTAGTCAAGACACCGAACAAAAACACGAGGTCGCAAGCTACAAACACTGGGGATAACCAAAGACGGCAGAGCACCGAAGAATATGAGCCGAGATCTCAACCGAGATACGAAAATAGGGACAGAAACCATAACAATCAGGAAGAAACTAACCGCTACCGGAACACAAACAATCAGCAGTGGCGAGATAATAGGAGATACCAAACGTCATACAATAGGAATAATAATAACGCACCTTACAATCGAGGATGGCGTGGAGGACACTATAATCAACAATACAGGCCCAGGGACAATAGGCGTTACAATCAACAATATAACGCACAAAATAACCAGCGGTTTAACGAGCAATCGGATCCAAGGGATGATCAGAGAAATTGGAACGAGAGACACGCTGACCCACAACAGTACCTAGAAGAACTACATAACATAGAAGGAAATAATAAGGATAAATGGGAAAGAGCGATAGATCGGCGGAAGAATCCCGACAACCACGAGGAGGAAAACGGAACACATCAAATGTTGGAGGCCATGCATGTAGAAACCCAGAGATATTTGGAGGAGCTGCATGGAGAAGAAGAAAATAGAGCAGCCGACAATAGGAAACAGAAGAATAGCAGGAGAGATTCGCAGACCGTGTCAGGCAAGGGTCTCGAAATATGGTAAAAAAAAGTTATTGTACGGGAATAGGAGAAGAAGAAGGGAGAAGGAAGAAGATGGCAACGCGGGGGAGAAGAAGGAGATGACATCACGGTAAAATGGAGAAGAGACAGGAGCGGCTTAAGGAAGTTCAACTAGGGGTTACGAACTTAGGTAACAACGCCTACAGAGTCCGAGAGGTGAGCACAGGAAACATGGCAGTATATAATATCTCAAATTTAAAATTGTATCATCAGAGAGAGCCATACGAACCGAGAAATAATGTTACTGCAGCAAATTAAACATTCGCGTGATAACATACAACAAAAGATACGGGGGTACTCGAGTGGTGAAAGCGCTCAAGACAGCTCTGACGTGTTTACAAGTTCAGGCGGAAGTCGTTAATGAATATGTTGATGTTTTGAAAGAGTGAGAGGGGAGACGAGTAGCAAGGAAAGAGGCCGGAGGGCATAAGTATACAGGAACTTCCTAATGAGTTTGGAACGAGACGGCTACTGAAACAGACAGAGGCGGACAGTCATTATATTTGAGGGTGACCAGCAACTTCAAATTTGAGCCAGAAAAGTAGGGGATGTGAAATTCGACTTCATTTGAGTTCGAATTTCATCAACTAGGGGTCAGATGAACCCTTATCATTGTGTCCAATAATAATGTTTCATATTAATAAAAACGATGGAAATACTAAATACATGATATGCTGGATATTTGAGTAATATTGATGTAGCAAGAAATCTGGACTTGGTAAGACATGCTACGTGCTGGCTGGAAATGACCAATAGTTTCACAACCAATGTTATTCTTGGATTTCTGAGAAAATCAGATATGACGCTGTGGCGTACGTGACCATAAAAGGGCAAAATGCTGCGTACAAGGCAAGGAGTGAGAGAGAGGAGAATAGTCGTGACGTCAAAATAAGGGCGGGATTTGTAAGGTCAGAGCTCCAACGCCAACTTATCTGACCAATAAGAAAACATGACGCCAGAACATAGCGTCAGTGTGTTTTGCGCGGCAATCGGATATAAAAAGATCTAGCGATCGGTTTGCTTGTTCGACGGCAGATTCGCGACCTGTGAGAAAATACAAGAATTTTGAGAGGTCACACATAATTATAGGCCCATTACTTAAAATATTGAGGAGCTGTTTTTCTCCCACCATTGAAACTTTAGGCTTTCTGTATATATACAAATGTCTGAGATGAACCGGGACACTCCTAATTATTCTTCGACAGTCATTTTAAGACGTCCTTAAGACGATATGGTTTTAAAATTATAGTTGTGTGTCGGCAACGAAGTTGGAAATTTTCATAAATGGTGAGATGGCAATTAGCCATAGAATAGGGAAAGTCGACGATTCTGCATAGGACGATCTGAGGAAATAAAATACTTAGAACGCAGATAGAACAGTTTAAAAACTTTGATTTAATTGTGTTTTAACAGCAGCAAAATGTCGACCATGGAGAGAAGACAGCAAGCTTCATCCTCCATTACCATCAGTGTTATGGGCTAACGGCCTAATGATGGGAATTGACGAGGCGGGAGGCCTCTGGAAAGCAGTTTAAGTGATGAGTATTACAAAATTGATTTATTGATTTTGGACGAGGGGAATCGCGAGAGATGTGTGGAACTTTGTATAGATTTTATTTGTGTGGTTTAATTTAAATTTCAGGGTTTGATTTCTTAACTGACATGCGTGTAGTAAATTTTGGCATTGCGTGACAATTATGTTGTACAGTAAATTTTGTAATTTAAATGTTTTCCTTATGTATACGTAATTCTTATAGCGAATCGGCCGCATCGATTAACGTATCTATAAAAAGTGTAGCCATGAATGAGAACCTAGGAACGACAATGATAAATGGACTGATTTAATGATATGTTAAACTAATTACTACGTGGGGGGAATATTTGCATTTTGTTGCTTTGATAACTCGGGCTAGGACTGATCCTGTTATTTATTCTTTATTGTCATTTGGACATGTTGTGTGTCATTATCTGAGGGGTGTGCTGATTAATGCTACGACGAGATCTTCGAGAAATGTGCCACGTGTTTTTGGGTGTAAGTGATGATGATGAGGAGAGGTAAAGCCTGTCCATGACTGCGATATCATTCCGGCAAACTAGTTATCCGTGGGGATAAGTTTGACCTGGGAATGTATTCTTAAAAATCCCTGAGAGGATGTTTTGAGATAATGTGTTATTTATTTGTACGCGTTTAACAGGTGGCGATTAGCAAAGGTGCTGTACGCTGGCTATGGGCCAGAATCTATATTTAGCATGGCACTAATTGCTACTTGGGGGAAGAAATCAGCCACTCTCTCGGTGATGCGATAACAGGCCCGGTTGTCTCCAGCTCGTTATGACACGTTATGTTTGCTTTAAAGCCTAATGAGTTAAGGTTATTTTATTTGGTTTAATTTGGGAAGTTGCCATGTTGTCGATCCAAGTTTCTTTTATCATTACTACGACTTATTTGTTCATTGTTTTAAAACGCCAAACTTTCCGGCGTAAAAATTAAAAGTTATATTTTGTTGTTGTTGGCTCTTATTTTCAAGGCCATTGTATTCATATAAATATAATTTGGCAACCGGCCAAACCTGTTCATGTCATGTTATGCCTTCCTAGTGTTTAAGGTATAAGTCGGTAATTCCGCAGCCCTTATTTTAAATAATACACACGTGTATTTGGTTGTGGTAATCTAAGGTTAGAGCATGTCAGTAGTGTATATAAATATGTAATTGTTGTTCCCACATTTCCGTAATTCGTCCTTCGCAGTACGGAGTCCGTTCCCGAACCAACTGTTTTGGTCGGAAACGAGCGCCCGTCAAAATGCTCATTACTTGAACTAGTCTTAAAACCCGTGTCGCTCATAAATATTAAATTTTTGTACTATTTTATTTGTTTGTTATATTTGGATCTTGTGATCTGTTTTCTTTTGTTACTTTGACTTAAGTGACATTGCAGTCACAATGCTTGTTGACAGCTGTCATGCCATGTCATCATGGTACGTCAGGCTGGTTAGTGTTAGATCTGTTCACGCGAGTGAACAATAAAAGGGTGGTTATAGTTTTCCTTTTTATGTTTGATTCAGTTAATAAATTTCATTTGTTAGTAGATCCTGTTGTTTTTCTTGGCTTTATAATAATAATAAGTTAACCTTATGAACCCTGGAAGTTATGTTGATAGCAAAACCTCTAAATCACATTCACAAGAATCCATTACGACCCCGAAATTTTGAATCTTGTCTACATGCTATTTTCCAAAGGGTTTAGTATGTACTTTAAAAGAAGGACGCTGACAGCTGTCATTCGCTCGTAAGGCGAGGTATTTGGGTTCCCATGCCAACAACGAGCCGTGTTCCAATGTACTCACGGACAGCGGCGAAAACGTGACCTGATGCAGTATCGTACCTCAGCACTCACTGTCAGTATTATCCCTTGTACATATTGAAGTGTTGGTTGGTTCCTAAGTATAGGGGCTGCGACAACGTGGTCATGTAGCCCCGTGTACTTTGGGTGTGTGTAGAATCGGTCATCCGGTGTTAATTGTGATGGCTGTATTAGTGTGTATCTGTAAATCATGTAAGGACTGCAGACGATCAATTTTAAGTAGTTCCTACTTTTGCTACCGAATGCTACCGTCAACGACACGTAGATGCGAACTTGGTTACTAAATGCCACCTCAACCAGCACCAGGCGTCAAACGTTGGAACTTAATAGAGCACTAATCAAATCTAACCTATAAATTTGGATTCACACAATTGTAGTTAGTGGAAGGTTCTATTACATGCCATAAATTTATGGCATGGGCCTGCCGGCTTTACTTCCCCTCCGAAGGAAGCCATACTGAGGGATTTTTAACCCACAATCTTGGGCAAAGAAGCTCAGCATGCTACCAACTACGCCACCTGGGTAGGTTATTAGCTAAGGAATTAACTCTACCCCAGGGAAGATTATGAAAAAAGGAAAGGGAAGTAGGTTTTGGAGTGAAGAACAAGTGTGGGTAAATAGGAAGAGAGCCCAACACTAAGCATAACCTTAAACTAAAGTGAACGTTTAATCACCATTTTCACTGCGCGAGCCTGCGGGATACCTAAAGTGGGTATGGACCTGGACACAGCTAACGGGAAATGCGGCAGGAGCTTGGGTTATTTGCAATCAAGCGGTGATCGTACTTTCCCTTCCCAGCCTAAATTTGGATACTATGGGGAAGGGTGGTAGTCTGGCAAGACAAAGAATGACAGATTTACTGTATATCATTTCAAAGGAGTTAAGTTTAAAAGAATGTTTTGAAAGGCGCAAATAATTTGAATTTGCCGTGATGATTTTAGTTCTTGGAACTGTAGGATTTCCGACAACTGATCGAGTACTCCCTGGAAGGGTAGTGGTGAAGCAGTTATAGTGCTTTTGGGAACAATTTTGTTGTTTTCTTTGAAAATTTTGGTAAAAACACCAATTGTTGCATTTTAAAAAAAGCTAAGCTTTTACCCAGCAAAATGCCGACTAAAAGTTTAGACAAGAAGAAAAACTTAAATTTTGAGAACAAACCCTAAATTAGAGAGCAAATCTCAACAAGCAGGAAGTTTGCGGAGCTAGCTATACTTGCCTTAAGGGCTCGTTAGAATTAGCTATAGCAGCTAAAAGATGCTTTGAAAAAGATAATACTAGAAGTTTTCGTTCAAATGCAACAAGTAGTGAGAACTTTATTAATTGAGTACGTGGTTTTCTTAAAAGGGGCATAAGCTTTTGGGAAGAGTCAGGGAAAATAGGGTCCTGCCTAATCGTTATTCTAAGATAAGGATGAAACGAAAAAAAAAATCTGATTTATTAAACAATGCGTGGAGATATAATAATTTTGACAAATATAAAAGGTACAATTTAGGTTTTAACCTTTGAAGTCTCAGACCTCTAGAATGTTGAAGTTTGAACTCGGCAATTAGGCTTTTTAGGCTTGGAACCTCTTATAAGCACTGAAATCTGCATACGATTTTTAAAATGGTGCTAAGATTAACAAATTCGAAGTTTAACGACAATTAACGCAATTAAAGCTTTAATAATTATATCAGGTACAAGGTGAGCACTTTTGAATTCCTATTGGAAATCTTAAAGGCTATGAAAAATTACAACAAAGAAAAGAGAGAAAATAAAGAAGTTTCTATAACTTCATATAATTATACAGTAATTACGGCCGTGCTAAATTCAAATAGAAAAGGTCACTATTTGTGAAGCCTGAAGAGAAAAAAAATTAGATGACTCAATTATGAGTAGAAAGAGTAGAATTCCCCCATTTAGAAGGGGGAAGAATTAGAATGTGGACTAGCCACTAATTATACAGAAATTAATTCGTGAAATGCGAAACTATGTTGGGAGGGCACTTTTTGGCAAGTGAGGCCTCGTTGATTAATAGATAGGTACATCAATTGACTTAAATTTAGAACTTAATTAGATTAAGTTAGTAAGGTGTTTAAGGAGGAAGAATTGGGAACTTTAGGAGAAAGTTTTTGCCATATTTATTGCTCTCACAAACGCGACGCGGTTGGTGGTTTAACGGGCACTGTTTTCACTATAGTTTATTGGTGTATTTGAAAAGTTCACTATTGCAGCACAGAAAGTTCACTAGGAGAAAAGTTATTGCAGTTATGTAAATCACTAGTTGAATTTTAGCTTGAGAGAGTTTATTGCGTCGTAGCTTTTGTAGGTTGCAGTTGAATGCAGCGGAAAATCTCCAACGAAGGAAGACAAATTATGTTGATAAGAGGTTTATGCAACATAAATTTCTCAGTGAGGAACATGTATTCCCATATTTGAAGAAATGCTAGGTTATTGTACTTGTAGAAAGATAGTTCGATGTCGAAAGTTCTGGAGTTATGATAACAGTTGAATTGGGCAATACGTCCCACGGAGAAAAAGCTAAGTTTTCGTTTAATATGAATCCCGCGGTGTGAAAACTCATTCTCAGTTAATTTGTGCAAGAAGCACTAAATCTTTAAGTGGAAAGTCAGCTTAGATAGTGAACCCGAGGGGGTCATGCTGACTGGTATCGAACGTGGATCTCGGAGATAAGTTGAGCTCTGAATGAAGGTTCCACCAGGGAACGAACCCGAGATCTGTTGAGGGTGTTTCGTTGTAAGAACCCCTAGAGGAAAATTATATGTTTAATCACTGGTGTGATATCAGTTGATACTGACATTATTTAGTGAAATAATGCAGGAAATGAGTGGAAGATAGCATTATTTGGACTACATGAAGTAGGCTATGCTGGACTTGAAACACAGAAGTTCCAGAGTTGGACGTTTTACAAATAGCCCCAGAATTGTGGGAGGTGACCCTTGGAGCCACGTCAATCTTGCTGACCTAGTTAAGTCGTCTGCAAGGGGTCGCAGGGTTGAATAATGACCAGGTTATTCCCCGTTTGAGAATGGAAATGAGAATGGGATGGGAAGATCCCAAGGAAAATCATTGATTACTCGTGATTGGAGTAACGCAATGACATGAGAGTTGCACACAGGTGAATCTTTAGCCAGGAGGCTAATTTTAGAGCCTTTAATCTGCGAAATTGAGGCATATTTAATGGAGTGCGGAAGGACATAGGACTATGGATGTTCGCGGCTGGGTTTGACGATGTCGCCAGGGATTCCCACAGAAACAGCGTCCCCACGCCATGGATCAGGCAATTAATATTAATTAATTGGCCGATCGATCCTCGAACACACATGCATTTTCGTGACCAGCGAAGAAAAAGGAACAATATGAATATTATTCCAAGACCAGAATCATCCTGGGAGAGGAGCTGGTATAGCGCGGGAAATCTTGCCCTACTTTTTTGTGTGAAACAGATATAAGAGGGTGGACCCAGTCAGAGAGACAGTTGGAACTTGGAGTCGCAGACAGTTGGAACACAGTCGGAACTTGCAGTTGGTGGGAGTTGTTGTGTTTGAAAGTTACGGAGCGCCCAGGCGCACACAAAGAGTTAAACATTTTACTGGTAATCAGCATGTTAGCTGTGCAGTGTAACGCACCAGTGAGAATATATTCATGCATGGTCATGAAATAAGAATGGAGTCGGTAATCAACAAGCTTGATTATGCGAAATGCATATTACCGAAGTTAAGAGAGGAGGCTCGGACTTCAATTTGGGAAGCCGTGCAGTAAGACTGTTATATATTGTTTATTAAGTGCCGTGTGATATACTAGGCAGAACTGTTGAAAGTAATGATTTATGTAAATACAATGTACAATGTTGAGCGCGGTAAAAATAGCGATTTGTTATACATATCTGGAGTATACCAATAAGTAGCGTTCATGACGATATGTAAGCTTATCACTGCAATATCAGGAAGGTTATCAAGGGATGATCGAGAGACTGTTGGTGAATCCGTGAGCAGATGATCGAGATGGTCAATCAGGAGGGGGTAGGACCGAAGAAAGGGCCGTCCGCACCTGAACTTCTGATATATGCTAGGGAATTTCAACCAATCAGGAATATAAAGTGTAACGTGTGTTTGTGCAGTGATTTTATGTAAAATATCTCTTAAATTAATAATATAACCAGTGTTATAAAGTGTCATGTGTTTTGGAAGCATTAGCTTCATTATAAAAATGGAAAAGTGTCGTGTGTTTATGAATCAGATGTCATATAAGATGTGTATTAGCAGTATGGCAATGTGTCACTAAGTAGGCCAATGGCAGGTGACACTGGAATATGGTGGTTGGAGCCACCTGGATAAGCCGACGTAAGTACCCCACAAATCATGTTATTATAGAAGTATAGCCACTGCATGTAATGTGATTTCGGAAGTATAAGATATGCCAGTAAGAATCAATTTTAGGAGGCATACCCTCATGTGTTTAGTGTTTGATTTCAGTAAAGTTAAGATGCTGAATACATCAGAGAGTGGATTAATCGTTACCACTATTAATATTGTTAATAAAATGGCAATTCAGTTATGTAAAACTTAACGAACACGGATGTTCGATTATTGAAATGGTTACGTTGTGTCGGAGAAATAATTTATGTCAGTAATAATAATAATAATTATGATACTGATAAACGGTATAATTGAATGCATCAGGATGAAAGGTTGTAAGCAAGAAATATTTACGCTAATTGGATTATTTATCTAGCCAAGCAGTAGATTACATTAAGGGAAGAGAAAAGAGTTAATATTAAATATATTGCATTAATGGGAATATAATTATGCAAGGAAATGAAGGAGCTTGACAGTGAATTGAATTTGTGGCTTGTGTGTAAGCTTGTAGAGTAACGGATAGAGTTCTCTTAATATAGGGCGAGATCATAGTTACAGGTAGAAGCCAGGTGATCTAATCGACGTATGGAATCTTGTACAGCCATGGGGCGTACAGAGATATTAATTTATGCCGGAGCGTATTTAGTGTGTACCCTATCTCCGATGATGGATATGAGATGTTCCGGGTTCGAATCCTGTGGTAAGTGAAGGGAGAACATTGGAAACCCTTACACTATACCTGATTGCCCGCGAACTTGTTATTGAATGGTTCGGCTCTTGTGAAGCGAATCCATTGGCGGCAGCTGTTGACTGACCGTAATATTTTATTAAGATACCGGCTAACCTCTAGACCTGTGTTTTATGAATCTCGTGCCTTCATTGTATGATACGGACCTGTTGAGGCCGTTATTAATGTCCTAAGGCTAGGATTAAATATTCAAGCTCACCCAGAACCATTGCATAATATTCAGTTTAGATCATATGGAATCACGTGGATCATTGTGACCACAATGTTGTATTCAAAAGCGTAATACTGCTTGGGGAGGTAAAGTCCAGGAATCAGGGAGACAAGGGACGATTTACAGCTGTGAACACCCCTACTCTGTTCCATTGTATACGGGCAGCTCCAAGGGGCTGGGTTGCTAAACAAACCTTGAAGGCTCGCGTTTTGAGCGGACAGATTTAAGACCTTGCTTGTATTGAAAGGAAGAATTGTTATAGTGTGTAATGAATGTGTGTGGTTTAAAAACACATTGCTAATCATAGATTACCCTGATGACAAAAAATTTTAGCAATCTAACGAATGGTCGGAAGTTGCATTTGATACTGACGGTGACATCTAGTTAATGATGTTGGTTACTCGATGCCACAGACTACGCCCGCGAGGGTAGCGTAATGATACTATCCGACACAACGATAACAGAAGTTATTTATTGAATCACAATGGCATGCAGTGGAACTATAAAAAGAGGGGAGTGGAGGGGTAAATTTACGTAATTGTGGTGTTGCAAGTAGATTGTAGTGCAAACCATGAGTTGGCTAATGCATGAAAGCATTCGGTGGGAGAGAGAGATATGACACCGACAGTACACATGATGTAAATTAAGATGTATTGTAAGAAACAAGTAACTTTGTGAATTTAAAGAAGTCACATTAGGTGACATGATTGTAATAGTTCAGTTTTCGTGAAACGTTACATGTGCATCAGCGCACTTGAGTGAAGTTTAAAAGTCCACATATTGGTAAAGGATTGAATAATGATATGGATTTAATTTGTTCAACTATGTGAATAATTAGTGGATTGTGGGAGTAATTTTGTTTGTTTGTGTATTGTTTATTGGGATTGTGTTCTTATTATTTGTTTGAAGCCATGAGTTTTACTGAATTAAAGTCTTTAGAGTAGAGTGTGCCTTATCATTGTAGAGTTGATACCTTTTAGCCTCAAATCCAAAATATGCAACTGCTAAATGGGGGAACGGTACACGCCCGAGACCTGACGCTAGCTGGAGGCAGAAGCATATTTTCCATCGAGATTACTCACATGGGTACAATAGTTAGAGCATGACTAGAAAAATCCCACGAAGGTAGTTAATGCACTGCATTTAGCAATTTCACACTGTCTATAAAACAAGAATTAAAAAGCATTTAGCTGTTTAAAACCAATTAAAATGCGGTGAAAACCATTGAAGTTGTACTTAGCTCATTGTTTGTAGAGTAGATGATCCATGGCGACCGTTAGCTTAAATCCACAACATGGCATAGATATTTAAAACATGTCTCGAGTAGACAGGAGACAAGCCTTAGGTAGGCTCCAACTGTAAGTGTTGACGTCTGACACACAAGTGAGAGCCGCTCAACGATGCACGAAGGTACCAAGGAGGGAGGAGGGTGGGGGAAACAGAGAAAGGAACATACATAAAGATTACAAACATGACAAAAATTAAGTATCTTGATGAAGTGGTCTTCAAGTAGTTGATAGCTGGCGTCAATGGCGAAGCCTGGTGGATGGGAATGTTGTAGAAGTCCTCTTGAGCATGGAGATGTTAGCTGGCGATGACGACGACATCTGGTGGCTTGACTTGTAAGGAAGTCCTCTTGAGAGTGAAAATGTTGAAGAACTTCAGTGGTTAGCTGCTAGATGCCGCTAGATTGATCATGGAATATATATAACCGACTTACAAACGAAGTAAGCAAGGTGCACAAATAAAAGTAAAAGTAAGAAATCACTGTTGGTGTTTGCAAAAAGGAAGGAGCGAATTAAAACAAAGAGCAGCAAAAGCTAACTCTGTCTTACCGTGTATTCCAAAGAATACACCGTCACCGAAGCCGCCCTATTGAAGTGAATTTGCTTATTCTTTCAGAGGATACAAGAATCATAGGTAACTGTGAAAACCGTATAAAATCGGTTTAGCGGGTCTTAGGTTACACGTACATTCAGACACACACACACACACACACTGCGACAGATCCACCCAGCTAGAGAGACAGTGGACGGAGTTCCCTGGGCCCGCTCTTGTCTTCACTAAAAATAGGCCTCTGTGAGTCACGCAAAGTCTCGACGCACCGATTATTGCTGGATTGTTCAGTTTCTTGAAAGGGCTGGACGTAATCGAACCAGTGATATCACCTAATAGGTTAGGGGTGGTCGAGAAGGTACTAAAGATCTCGTTAACTGTATTTAAAACCTGTGAACGGGAGTCGAGGGAAGTGGAGTTCCAACAGTGACTGACAGTTGTAATGAGCCAGTGACGAGTGAAGTCTATTATGGTTCGGAACAGTGTGTGCAGTGAAGTGGAGGATTGAGCCAGTACGCTTGTGTGAGCCAGTGTTGTGCCACGGAGCGTTGTGTGAGGGTAGAGGCGTGACAGCGTTGAAGGTTGTGGGTTCGAAGCGACGCGTGGATAGATACGGAGACTACGAAGCGGAACTCTGGTGGAAATTTCACGGCTAAGCACCACCAAGCAGAGGAGAACTGTCAACTCTGGACTGCTGCATGAGAACTGTACAGTGTGTAAATAATTGTGTCCAGTAGCAATAATTGATTTAGTGTATAACAACGCACGCTACCAGTTGTGATGTGATTTTCTGCTTCCCGTCACAATAAGTACAGCAACAGACGTTGAGATATTCTGCTACATTGGCAACGTGGCATTTTCCCACCGAAGATAGCTGTCAGCGTTCTTTCATAACACATAATATACACTCAGAACATGACAAAAATTCAGGAGAGGACTAGACATGAATAAGTAGGCTAGAGCTGTCTTCTCCGTTCTGATTTAGGCAACCTGCTCAGTCTTATCAGTAGGGCTCGGATTTTTAGGTGCTAAAAATCGGGAAAATATTTAATTTTTATGTATTAAAAATACCTGAAATATGTGACAAAAACGTAAAAATATTTAATTATAATTTAGTTTATTAATGTGATCATAAACAATATGCAGTACCTATGAATGCAATTTATTCTATGTCTCACTGACTGCTGATGCATTACAATACACAACGAGATACATCTTCAGCTTGTCCATCACAAATGACCTATGATAATCGCGAAACACTTATTCTGAAGGCGCAAAACTGTGGCTATAAGTTTCTTGCCCTTGAGGTATTGTGTAACTTGAGATCGCTGTTCAGCCTTGATTGCATTCCCACATGGTTGGCAGAACAAAACGCCCCCATCAGGAGTAAAATTATCTTTAAATTCTGCAACAGATGATATCTTGTAGTTGTTTTTAATTTAGGCATCGTAGAACTGCCTTATACTGAAATGAACTGCATGTGAGTGACACTGGTTCCAGGTAGCTGGGAGTGGTCTAGCACGTGGTGCAATATGGCTATGGATAAGGAAATCCCCGGCTTCCACAGTGAGTGGCACGGGGTGACAAGTTAAGAATAACACATTTGCAAGCTGACATACGCTCTGCATGAAGATTATATAGCTCACAGGTTCTTCCCCGTTTAAGTAACACAGAACAAAAATGCAATATACTGAATGATCTAGCATACTGATTTTTTAAAATGGAAATATTATTTCTTTTTATGTGCTAATAAGTGAAAAGCAGGAATTTATGTATTAATAGAAAAAATGCTTAAAATATGTATTTACATAGAAAAATATTTATTTACCTAAAAATCCTAGCCCTACTTATCCGTCCTGCGGGTGGCCTCCGTAAGGTGCGAGTTTTGTGAGTTCCACTGATGGTAGGTTAAGCCTGAGCTCAAACACTACCTGAGGGAAGATGATTGGAAAAGAAAGGGGAAAAAAGTTTAGGAGTGGAAACGATCTTAGGCAGAAGGGAAAAGAATCCAAGACCAAATAAATAATCAGATAGTGAGAAAAAATATTTATTTTGTTTAAAGCAAGGCGAATAAGTGGGAGCCTAAGCGAGAATAACGGAGAGAGCAGCGTGGACTGAGGTTACCGGCAGGCTGTCGCTAAGTGCTCTTTCCCTCCCGCTCAAGAAACCCGTTAAAATCACTTGAAGGTAGGTACTTAGCTTTCCAGGTGTAGGCTATGAGATGTTTCCTGCAGCCGTTAGACAAAACTTTCAGACATTGCGTCGATTTGAATCACCTCATGGAAAAATGAGATAAGCCTCCTTCAGAGGACTGAACTTTTCACTTAAGCGCCCAGACGAGAAGTGAGCGAGAAATTGGAACACACAGATGGCCAGAACGGCGGAGGGGAGGGGGGAGAAACAAAGGAACAAGAACAGAGTGGGTAACATTATAAAATAAAAACACTATACATAATACATTTTGATTCATAGAATAGAGTCTTCAAGGAGATGGTAGATGACGACAACGAAGACATCTGCTTGAGTGGGTTGAAACCATTCTTAAAATTGCTGAATCCAAAACTTCGACAGGTTGCCGCGTGAAGCGCCGTTAAAAATAGCAGGGAATACACAACTGAAACCGAATTACAAACAAAATCAAAACAAATTCAAAGAGACGGGAATACAGAAAGGGTCACTGTTGGTGTCTGCGAGAAGGGAAACTCTAATAAAACGTGTATTCCAAGGAATACACCAACTGGTTCTCCGGAGCCTTCTCTTCTACATTTTCTTTGTTTTTTTCGCTAGACAATAATTCATGTAATACAGAATAATTTTCTTCACAAGTTTCATAACTCACTTGTACGGTACTTAATTAATTTGTTATAACATCAAATATACAGTAGATTTAGGTATTATTATTATTATTTCGCGTATGGATTTTAGTGCCGGGAGTGTCCGAGGACATGTTCGGCTCGCCAGAGGCTGTAGCTGCTTCAATGCGGATACCCATGGGGTGAGCTACAAGTTCTGTTCAATTTCGAGTAGTTCTAACTTTTGCTACCAGATGCCACTGACACGTAGTGGGGAAATTTGGAACTTTGATAAGAGTGTTTTAACGAAATCTAACCTGCAAATTTAGCTTCACACAAGTTTAATTAGTGGAAGGTTCTTCTACATGTCATAAATCTACGACATGGGATCGCCGGCTTTACTTCCCCTCCGAAGTAAGGCATACCGAAGGATTTTAACGCTCAAAATAATCCGACGACTTCGGACGGGTTTGACTGGAGAATGTCAATGTCTGACGACAAAGACAGTTCTGCAATTTTGACGTGATCTACTGTATGCCGCATGAAAAATTGAACAGTAAACCATTGTCCTAACCAAATTAGCTCCATTTCTCATGTTCTAATTTCCGGTCTCTTAAGTGTTGATTGTTCTGTTCTGACCAGGTTCGACGCCAGGCGGTGGCCGAGGGATGTCCACGCCAGCAAGCAGCAATGTGATCTTCTCCCCCTTGAGTATTGCGGGTGCTCTAGCGCTTGTGCTGTTAGGGGCAGGTGGCAGGACGTACCAAGAACTGATTCAGGTGTTGGGACTGACAGAAGGTGGACGCTGGCTGGGTACTGGAGATGCTATCCATGAGCAATACAGCCGGCTGCTCACACAGTTCGAGGAGCGACCTGGCGAGTCCATGCCCGCACAGATCGTGTCTGCCAGCGGTATCTTCGTACAGGTAAGAGCCAACACGGAACCCCTATGCTTTCTTTTATCTCGCTAGTGGTCGCGCGAATAACAAAATATTGTGTGTGTGTGTCTACCCCTTATTATTCCCGTTTTCCAACGGGGTCGGGGATGAGATGCGATGGAAGTCTTTGTGGCAATGGTTTTTACGGCCGGATGCACTTCTTGACGCCAACCTCAGGAGAGGAGTTAATGAGAGATGAAATGAATGATGGTGAATGAAACTGGGCAATAATGTGGAAGGAAGCGGCCGTGGCCTGTCAGAAGGTACCGTCCCAGCATTTGTCTGGTGTTGAAAATGGGAAACCACGGAAAACCATTTCAAGGACGGCTGACGGTGGGGCTCGAACCCACGCGTCTACCGAGTCAGCAGAGAACTTGGACCCATGACCTAATGCTGCGCTTTAGCCAGTGTAGCCACTACTGTCGGTTGAATAACAAAATATTACGATCCAAAATTATTTTTTGATTTGAGGAACTTCTATGCTATTTCTTCAATTCATATCAATTCAATTCAGAATCTTCATCAACACTGGAATTACTGTTATCATCACTGTTCACATATGGATGCATTTCTAGGTGGTTTTCTTCAATTTCGTCCTTATCCTCAACACCAAGCACTTCCTAATCTTCCTCATTCTCAGGTTCATTTAGCCATCGATTTACAGAGATGTGTAAATTATTAGAAAAAAATATGGATTTAAATCAGTCACAATTTTTTCATTCAAAATCATTTTATTTGCATTATTCTACTGAATGTTCTTTTCTACCGTGACGACTTACAACTTATTCCATAAGAAATTGCAGGGAGAAATTTTCGCAATTGGAGATTCTGAGGGATAACTGAACTGGGTCAGATTTCTCTTTTCTATTGACTTCCGAATGTACCCTCTGAATCAGGTGATTTCAATCCATGGCCCACGAATCCGCCTCTCCTCTGTTTTGCCTCACGAGGCTGAGTGTGCCCTCACACCAGATTTAAAATGTCTTGCCCGAGCTGGGAATCGAACACGGACCTCCGCGGTGACAGCCAAGAATGCTAACCACTACGCAACGAGGTGGACTGCATTGGCTGATAATGTGTCATGATGCCTACACTTGAGTGTGCATTAGTAATTTTTACGAAAAATTATATATATATTTTTTTCTTTTTTGCTGCAAATATGTTATGTATTAAGATGTGAATACTGTGTGACCACAATGTACAGTAATTAGCCTAATCTCCTAGATGAACCCACAGCAATAACTATCTCAGCGAAGCGTACAAAACAATCTCCAAGGATCTCCAACACCACCATTAAAAAGACACACATATAATAACTTTTATGTTCCACCCTAACTATTATGTGTCAGAAAACTGTATCATAATGAGGCTCATTATAACACTATTTTTCATTATGAAACAGTTTCACCCACCAATCAGAGCTCAAGAAACAGTTGTGTGACCAATTAGATAAGGATACCTTGGCGCATGCGCTCAAAATCCAACATGTCTATATAAATTACCGAAATTGCACCGTCCGTATGTTCGCGTAAATAAACTCGTGAATATGAGACAAGAAATGGCACTGTACCTTAATATCCCCAAAATCAATTTCTACACAGCGCGTGGTTATGAAACGACTTCGGTGACAGTTTTACTGAATACTAGAGCACAATCTGAACATATGGCATTGAAGCACACAGAGCGCATGCGTCGGTTGTCCAGAGAGCTTGGAAAACAGAGATACACTACCCACCGCAGCACCCGATCACAACATTCTAGTGACTGAACAGATATTTATGAATATTTATGTTAAAACATATAATAAAGTTATAATTATCGTCGAACATAAACAGTCGTATGCAACTCGCCTATAATGGTAATTAAGACACTCGTATGGAAATTATAAAACTCGCATACACTCGTTTTATAAAAATACTCGTGTCTTAATTATAGCCATTATAGGCTCGTTGCATAATGTACTATTATCTCCTTAAATAACTGCCTCTTGCCATATCTACGTTTATGTCCTCATTACCGCAAATTTTTGAAACGGTTATTTTAACTAAACAATGTTTAACCAACCGTTTTAACTGTTGGACAAGATGCACCGGAATGTCGAAGTTTAATTCTTAAGGGTACCTCTAACGTGTCCGTAAATCTAACGACACGAGGTTGTCACATTTGAACACCTTAAAATACCATTGGAATGAGCCGGGATGGAACCTGTTATCCTAGGTTTTGAAGGGAAACTCTTATCGGACTGTGCCGTCCAGTCCGACTCTTAACTCAATTGCATTCCCTGGGAATAACATGCAGGTACATCTTTCTCATGCTTTAACTCTTTATAGGATAGTGGTCTATATGTTAACCACTGACTATTGAAAGTGTTTGTAGGCTATTGTCAAAGGTGCTAACAGTTCAAACTTTCAGTCTAATTACAACAAAATTTCTTGTAGATGCCATATTTCTGATAAGCAAATATTACATCTGGCGAGTTTTATGGTGCTGGATAAAATTCCACTAGTAAATATAATCGAAATATTAAAATTAAACAATAAAATAAAACAATAAAATAAAACATAAATATTAAAATAAAACACATGAAAAATTAAAATTAAATTAAGACTGTAAAATTAAAAATTAAAATTACAAAATTAATAAATAAATAAATAAATAAATAAATAAATAGATAATTTTTAAAATTCACTTTAAAAAAATATTGAATATTTAACAACAAAATAAAAATTAGAGCTGAAATGAAAATTTAAATTAAAAACTTAAAGTAAAAAGATACAGCCAGTCTGAGAGACTAGACTTTATATCATTTCAAATGACGCATGCTACAAATGTTACACATATAAACAATTCATGCTTTTGGGCTAATGCCGTGTGTATTTTTAATTTAAACCATACGTTTCGGAGAAACCTTGCCTCCTTTTTCAATGGAAATAAACATACACATGTTAGAAAGGCTCAGGAGGGCTCCCCAGGACTCTTTGCACTCTGCTGCATGACGTCACGCACTCGCCGCCTCCGTTCGCATAACGCCAGACCCCAGGAGTAAACTCAGACTCAACAGACTCCATAACTCTTTAACTTGGGCATTCCGCGCGGGAGCTGCATGACGTCACACACTCGCCGTCTCCGTTCGCATAACGCCAGACCCCAGGAGTAAACTCAGACTCAACAGACTCCATTACCCTTTAACTTAGGCATTCCGCGCGGGAGCTGCATGACGTCACACACTCGCCGTCTCCGTTCGCATAACGCCAGACCCCAGGAGTAAACTCAGACTCAACAGACTCCATTACCCTTCAACTTAGGCTTCCCGCGCGGGGGCTGCATGACGTCACGCACTCGCCGTCTCCGTTCGCATAACGCCAGACCCCAGGAGTAAACTCAGTCTCAACAGACTCCATTACCCTTTAACTTAGGCTTCCCGCGCGGGGGCTGCATGACGTCACGCACTCGCCGTCTCCGTTCGCATAACGCCAGACCCCAGGAGTAAACCCAGACTCAACAGACTCCATTACCCTTTAACTTAGGCTTCCCGCGCGGGGGCTGCATGTCGTCACGCACTCGCCGTCTCCGTTCGCATAACGCCAGACCCCAGGAGTAAACTCAGACTCAACAGACTCCATTACCCTTTAACGTAGGCTTCCCGCGCGGGGGCTTCATGACATCACGCACTCGCCGTCTCCGTTCGCATAACGCCAGACCCCAGGAGTAAACTCAGACTCGGTGCATATGCACTGAACAACATGATGACGTTATACACGCCGTAACCGTAACGCATAACGGTAGACCTAAGCATAACGATGAAGTCGACAAGATCATTTGAAATGATAAAGCTAGTCTGCCCTACATAGGGTTAAAGCGGATGCTGAACATTACCGTGGCTCAGACTGTTAAATGTTGGCCATCGAGCGCTGCATCCTGGGTTTAAGTATCGGAGGGTTCAAGTGAAATTTTCTCTGGATGAAGGGGAGATGAGAAACGTTTCCTCCAGGCTCTCTAGTATACGAAAACTCAAAACGTACAGACAGAATGCTTACTATGTACGAGGGAAGTTCCGAAAAAGATTTTAGTTTATTTTTTTTCCCAGGGACCTTTGCCAAACTGACATACACCATCTTTTTAGAGATGCGAGGAAGGAAATACATTTGTTGTAAGTAGAATATCTGCAATTTAAAGTAAATTTTAGTGGCATTAAGGGAATTGATGTAATGCTGGTGTTGATTCACTTAGGGGCTTTGCGATACCGTGGTCATGTAACCGTGTACTTGGGTGTGTGTATTTGTAATTAAGGTAGGATTTGGGAAGGAAGTGTACGTAGCCTTACGTTAGGAACCATCGCGGCATTTGCCTGGAGTAGAATTGGGAAACCACGAAAACCATTGAGAACATACTCAATTTTCCAATTCCCCCCCGAAAAAAAAAATGGTATAGTCTATACGTCCCTGCTGTAAATAAGTTACGTATTAAGATGTGTATACTGTGTGACCACAGTGTAGTCAAGCTCCTTGCACTATTTTTTCGACATAGTCGCCGCCGACATTGAGACACATGTAGTAGCGTGCAATCTGTTTGAAGAAACAACTCTGGTTATGCACCTGTCCGCTAACACCATGTATTATACTCGAGCAGTGATGTTTCAATTCGTGGATGTGGAGGGACGCATCCTGCACACTCTGCAGTCCTTCACTGAACATGCAACACTTGCGACCGACCATTTGACGAGACATGACCGCTTCACCATACCCGGTCTGTAGGCGTTCATGGATGACTGACACACTAAAGTACGTTCGCCTTAGTCAAGATGAAAATCCACAGCCTGCTTCCAGTCTCCGACCGGGTCAGGAATGGAATGAATGAAGCCCCCATCTAGCGGCGAGGATATGAACTGTGCCGGCTGCCGAGGCCTGACGCACTCCTCTGGGACAATGATTAAATGAATGACAGATGGAAAGAAATGATAGTGGAGAGTGTTGCTGGAATTAAATTTTGACAGGGAAAACCGGAGTACCCGGAGAAAAACCTGTCTGCCTCCATTTTGTCCAGCACAGATCTCACATGGAGTGACCGGGATTTGAACCACGGACCCAGCGTCGCCTTAGTCAAGATAGTAAGCGTAAATACTTGCACGTGGTCGCTTGACTGTCTAGACAGGGAAACACGCCCAGTTCAGTTCTTCCGGACAGGGTTAGCCAAGAAGCTCCGATATAATTAGTAATACCGTAGCCCTGGAAAAGACAAGACTCATTGCACTGTATACTGTTGCCTGTCATAAGCAGTTAAGAACTAATTAAATAAATAAATACATAAACGAACAATAAATAAACCGTGCTGTATCAAGTAACCGATAAGTCAGCCCGCTTCACTTGTAGGCTATACACAGCACTGAAGTGGGCGTACGTTCAAAGAGGCAGCCCTGCAATCACGTGTACAACTGTGATTACTTCCACTATCTCGACTCAGCGAACGGACATAAGTCCCACGTGCCCATTCATGCCGGATAACAGCACGCACTTCCATTGGTGATCACGTTATCAGTACACGTCTGTCTGACATCGTTAGTTGTACTTGAATGATATCGAGCACGCCGGTCGGCTGCTCCTCTGTCTTCGTCGGTGCACTGCGCATGCGTCATTCCCCCTCCGCTGAGGCTCCTTCCGTCATTGAACCAGACTCGGTTGTGGATTATTCTGGCCATTGTTTGTGTTACCTGTTGTACCATCTGCTTGTGCAATAAAATGACGTAACTTACTTGCGGAATTCCCTCGTATATACACATCTTATTATTATAATAAGCTAAGGTGTATGTTTCACGAAACTCAAGCTCTAAACTAGAGGGAGTTAGAAGGTGTGGTTTGTACCAAAATCTTCCAAATCGTCTCAATAGTAGGCTACAGGAAAATCTTGCATTTCTTGAAAAGTCAACGGAAATATACAGTGTTTCAGGGAATGTTCTCCGCAGTGCCTAGGCACTGCTACGTTAGGTGAGAGCCGGAGTTAAGTTGGCAGCGCGGTGTCAGACCTTTCGCTCACTCGCCGACAGCCAGGTACTAGCTTGTCTTCTCCAAGGTCGACAAGATATCGGAACACACGTGTGAGCTGTGTTGTGCTGTGGAAAGCGTCCGTGTGAATGCAGTTTTTTATTTATTTATTTATTTATTTATTTATCGTATGGCTTTTAGTGCCGGGAGTGTCCGAGGACATGTTCGGCTCGCCTGAGTCTGTAGCTGCTTCCAGCGGACACCCTAATGGGTGAGCTACACGTTCCGTTCAATTTCAAGTAGTTCCAACATTCGCCACCAGATATCAATGATACCTAGTGGTGAACGTTGGAACTTTGATAGAGCGTTCTGACGAAATCTAACCTAACAAATTTTGCTTTACACAAGTTAAGTCTGTGAATGGATCTTTTACATGCCATAAATCTATGACATGGGACCGCCGGCTTTAAGTAAGGGAGCGTTTAGATTATTGGAAGAGTGCAACAGTATACAGGCGGTAATGTTTAGTACTGAAGAGAGGGCGTTTTTGGCGGAATACGTTTTACGTGAAGGCGATCGGTTTGCAGAAAATGTAAAACTAAAATTTCAGGCGCGGTTTCCAAATTCAAAGTGTCCAAACCGGGATACCGTTCGAGATTTAATAAGTATATTTCGTGTGACCGGCTCAGTTCACGATGTACCACGAACAGGCAGGCCTACGCTGTTAACAGACGAAAACTTGATGAAATTTCCGATATAATGCTGCGAAGTCCAAGTAAATCAATACACAAATTAGCTCAAGAAACAGGAATCTCTAAGTGGACTGTTTGTTAAGTAAAAATGTAGACTGTTTGTTGTTTGTTTTGTTTTGATACAAGCGGTGGCAGCCGCGCTGTCAGCAGCAACCGTGCTGCCAACTTAACTCCAGCTCTCACCTAACGTAGCAGGGCCTAGGCACTGCGGAGAACATTCCCTGACATACTGTATTTGATTATAAAGTGCTTTTAAACAAATAAACAAGACGATAGCCCCTGGCATCACATACAGCCCGCATAGCACTAGTGCCGGGCGGGTAGTCTGTACACATGGGGCGCACACAACCCATTATGCGAGAGTTCTCGCACGTGTTCACCAGTACATAATCGATTATGGTTGCTCAAACCAATAACATATTTGATTCTTTTGTTGTAGGAAGGATACCCCATACGTCCTCGCTACCGCCATCTCAGCCAAGCGTTTTACGGGAGTGACATCATCAACCTTGACTTCGTGAGACGTGGCAATGATGCTGTAAGTGCTATCAACAAATGGATCAGCACTAAGACTCGAGGCAGGATTATGGACTTCCTGAGTGAGCCACCCTCCACAGACACTCGTCTGATGATCGCCAGCGCGCTGTACTTCAACGGTGAATGGGACCAACCCTTCCCTGAGGAGGTCACCACCAAGCGTCCATTCTACGTCACCGGTGATGCCAAGTCCCCCGGGGAAGAGATCGAGGTCACCATGATGGCCAACAATGCCGATCTGCCATATTTCGTCAGCCCCACTCTAGATTGTCGAATACTCGGACTTCCATACAAAGGTAAAGAAGTGACCATGTACTTTGTACTACCAAACAAAACCGGTATCGACGCCTTGAGAGATCTGGAAAAGAAGTTGACGCCATCAGCAATCGATGAACTTGTCACATCAACAACGGAACACAACGTTCTCTTACTGATACCACGCATGAAACTGGAGTCCACTATTAGCCTAAAGGATGCACTGAGATCTTTGGGAGTTGAGACATTGTTCAATCCAGCTACGGCTAACCTTAGTCTCATATCACCAGGCATCTCTTATCAACAAGATCAAGATTACCCTCTTTTATTCACTCGTATAAGAGATGATGATGATAATGCGACTGTAAATGAAGTCAATGGAAACACAACATCTTCGAACAACCAGGACCAGATGGTATTCCGGCAACGTCGCCAGCTGGAGAACCCAGGACTCTACGCTGATGACGCCCTTCACAGAGTCGAGATTGAGATTACAGAAACTGGCACAGTGGCTTCAGCGGTTACTCTCCTCTCTGTGACCCGAGATGGGTCTCGGCCGACCTTCCGAGTTGACCGACCATTCATCTTCTTCATTCGCCACGAGCCTACAGGTCTCATACTGTTCTGGGGCTCTGTAGTTCGTCCTACACCTAGTACGGTCAAGCCTTCGGGGCCTGTCAAACAGTGATACGTGAGGAGCACATTGCCTGCTGCTTAACTCTCTAGCACCTTGCAGACACTCGCTAGAATCTACTGCAACGTGAAACAGTGATACGTGACGATAACATTATCTGCTGTTTAAGTCTCTAGCTCCTGGCAGAATCCCGTTAGGATCTCCACCGCCTGGAAAACGTTTGCTAATGTCTACTACGTCGTGAAAGAATGATGTGTGACAAGAATTCTCTCTGCTTAACTCTATCGCCTGGAAAAATCTACTGTGTAACACGTGACAAGAACTTTCTATCTTCCACTCTCTATCGCCTGGCAGACATTCGTTGTGGTCTGCTGGTCCACGCCGTAGCCTGCTAGAATACAGAAGACTTCGGTAGGCAACGTTTGAAACACATTGGTCGCATCAGTTAAGGTTTAGAGCACGTAACACCGTCTATACCAGGTGTTACAGTTAATGCGCAAATTGCTAAATCAAATGTACCTTCCAGATCATCTTGGGAAAGACCCCAATCAAGAAGTAAAAATTCCTTTTAAGGCCTACATCGCACACTGAATTGCTTCAGGGTCCGTGATTACTATATTTCATCCTGTGGTGGTGCAGCAACCTAGAGCACATATACACGCCTCAAGTGCCAAGATTCTGCAACAAGATTGGCCGGTTTCTCGTCTCGAAATGAACAAGCGTTTAAACGAATAGGCCTTGCCTATGCCCAGTAATGTCAGGTCTGTGAAACAGTGATCCGTCACCACAAAATGCTCTGCCTAACTCTGTTATGCCTAGAAAAAACTCTAGAAACGGCTTGGCCAGTGAAACAGTGATATGTGACGAGAATGTTTTCAGGTTAATTCTGTAACACTTGGCAAACGCTCCTTAGAACTTTGGGGTCTGTGAAACAATGATGTCAAGAGAATATTCTCTGCTTAACTCTTAACCCTCGCTAGGATCTGCTTTCGCTTCTCGTCTCGCAGGTGTGCGAAGAGAATGTAGCCGATGTTACCATTACTGTATACTTTGTATAGCCTATACCAAAACTTTAAAGACAAAGACACTTGCATATTTAATCAGAAGTATTGTTGAAGTTTATATTTGTAATCAAACGATCATTTTCATTCGAATGTACATAAAAAAAAAATATTGAGAAGTTACATTCGTATTTCAGAGATTGAGCTATGGAGCACATTTATCAAATATTTCTTTACAACATTCGTATTCAAAAATGATGAAGTGTGGATCGTAACATTTTTAAATATCTTTATAAGAGGGAGAACACGTAAATACGTATCGTTTAGAACTAGAATATCATCCTATGTTCGCTTTTACGAATTAAGATCACGGAATTGATCACCTTCAATACATTCTAAAATGATATTGTTTCCCTTGCTACCCTTTAATTTATTACAATTTTGTATTCGTCTCAACACACTTAACCCGTTGAGTGCTTCGTCCGTGCACAAGAACTTTTCTTTCATATTCCCCATTCGCTTTCGAGTGCCGAGTTCATCTCTGCCATCTTTTGGGCATTATCTAGTACTACTGGCGTTTGGATTGTTGCTTCCGGAAGTAACTAACAGAGAGTAACTAACTCTCCTCTACAGCTGGACCTGGAGATCATCTGAAATGTCAACAAGCATGGGGGAATAAGAAGCACATTTTTCACACCTTGTTGTGACTTCGGATCAGAGAATATACATTTTTGTACAAGTTTCACTTCATAACCCCTGGTACTACAGCCCGTGAAAGGCCTAGGCCTACCAAGCGACCGCTGCTCAGCCTTTTGGCCTTCAGATATTGGAGTGACGCATGATCAGCGCATCGGGTCCCCTCGGCCGTTAATCTTGGTTTTCGTGGTCGGGGCGCTGCCTCACTGTCAGACAGCTACTCAATTGTCCTCACGAGGCTGAGTGCACCCCTTTTCAGCCCTCACGTCAGTTTCTAAAATCCCAATCGATCCCGGGGCCTCCGAGTGAGAGGCAGGCGCGCTACCTCAACACCATGGGGACAAGTTTTACTTGCCTACAGATTTTAGGAAATAATATTATTTTGGGTCTTTTACCTGATATTGATGGCCTGTTTGCCATCTCTTGATGGTTACAGTACATTTGCATTTGTCTGTTGGCACAGGCTAGAGTAAAATGTGGCTTTTCACCGATGTCTCAGTCTCACTCATGGCTGTGATTATATGGAAGCTACTGAGGTATGGGTGTTGGTTAGTAATGACATTCCGGGCACAGTCAGTGCCTGTGGATGCTGTGAAAGGTTCTACTCATAGGGTTAGTACTGCTGTTCTGACTCGGTGAGGAAAGCAATGGCAAACTACCTCACTCCTCATCTTGCCTAGTACGCCTCAATATAGCGCTACCTTGGATTTTTGTGGGTATCTACCCACATAACCTAACGGCAGTACTTTTTGAGGATCCAACCAGCCTTCTGACTGACTACCTAACAGACAGACCTGATATTGAAATGATGCAAGCGTGGACATAATAGTACATTATGCGACAAGCTTATAATGGCAACAATTAAAATACGAGTAGGTTTATAAAACGAGCGAAGCGAGTTTTATAATTTCCATACGAGTGTCTTTAATTACCATTATAGGTGAGTTGCATACGACTGTTTATGTTCGACGATAATAATAACTATTTTATGTTCGAACATAAATATTCATAAATATCTGTCGAGATTTCGCCAGTTTTATGTACTGAACAGAGCGTATGGGACGCAGAGAATACCATGGCCTCCTCGAATACTCCACTATGACACTGTAAGCCACGCAGTGAAATTTAAAATAGGATGCTGTGGAACTCAGCGCAGGTGCGATGCTATCCTTACCTAATTGGTCGCACAACTGTTTCTTGAGCTCTGATTGGTGGGAGAAACTGTATCATAATGAAAACTTGTACTATAATGAGTATAGTACAGTTTTCTGACATATAATAGTTACATTTCGCCATGGTCGAACATAAATATTTTAATTTCGATTCGTCTCAATAGGAAAATCAATATAAACGTGGGATGTTGAATTTATAAATAATATAAATTAAGACCCAAAACCTATAGACATTTTAATTTTTATTATTAAGAATAAATACACACAATTTGTGCAAAATATCAATGTAAGGTCATGCAGAAATAGATGATCGATTTACCACGATTCCTACACTTGATAGCGTGGTAGCGCTCACAAGGTTGGTCACACTACTCACATACACACGTAAGCTTAGGATCATGATGGGATTTCATCCGACACAGTTTGTGATGGTAGCCGTGAACGGCCATAGAGGTCGCGAAATGTTGGCTATCCTGGTTTGAGTCAGTCCATATTCTGTTCGTCATGGCCTCAGTTGAGTACTCAATGCAGATATCCTTGGCCTTCGATCTCCTCTCATCCAGGATTTTCTTCCAGTCGGTTGTCGATGGCAGAAAAAATAGAGACGTAAGTCAACCAATAGGAATAGTTCCCTGACAAGTTCGTAAACAAGATGGGGGCGCGTGTATCTTGATACTCCGAGGGCAGCCGTTAAGTATCGTGCTTTAACTTTTTAAAGTGATCTGAGATCACCCCACACTATGTCTAGACGGTTTATGATCCCGTGATAAATTAAAAAAATTACGACTTCTACATTTTTTTTTAATGCAAGTGAAAAAGCTCGGTACTGAAGTAGCAAATAGCTATCTGGGCAACTCAGCACTTACTGAACAGCAACCAGTGCAGTGTTCAATTTTGTTTACCTTCTCCCCACCAACAATTTACATCCTTCTAGTCTCTGTAGCTCTTATTGTATTCCACTGTCTGATATAGTTTACGTTTGTTTTCTAATTTCGTAAGGACTAAAACTATTTTGATTAAATATGCAAGTGTCACATAAGTATAATAATAATAATAATAATAATAATAATAATAATGTTAATGGTTTTACGTCCCTTTTAACTCCACTGGCTTTTAGAGACGCCGGGGTGCCGAAATTTTGCCCCGAAGGGGATCTTAAACGTGCCAGTAAATCTACGGGCACAGCTCCCTCGCATTTGCGCACCCTCAAATGCCAGCTGACTTGTCACATAAGTATGACCTGTAACATAAATAAGAGGTTTTAATATGCCATGTAACCCACAATATCTTGAGATAATCACAGTGAATTATTACTTTTAAGTGGCGTGGGGGCGATCAGGGCGCATCAATCCCCCCAGAGCGAAACAATGACAATAAGAAATTTGATAAAGTTTATAATTTTGAAGGAAACCAACCTTCGGATTGATGAAAAATGACTATTATGTTTGAAAGCATTTTTTTTTCACTCATGTAACATTCTTAGTGTTACCCAACTTATCACTTACTGAATGATTATAATGGTCAGCTGTTCAGTTAGCCAGAGGGGTGGCAATGAGATGGGTGTGACCCTATCGTTCCTCATCCCTTTCCAAAAATACATTACGTGTTATTTGCCATTTTGGAAAGTGAATAATATTGGGTTTACTTACATTGTTGTTTTAAGTTTTACTTTTGTTGAAAACTACAGTTTATTGACATTTATCAAATGCTAATGAAATCAAATAGGAAAAAAAATAGGTACGAGGTTTTGAAACTTTGGCACCGTATGTTAGCTTAAACTGATTATGTCTCGTTATGTCCAAGCACTCCCCCTCCCCCTCCCCCCTCCCCCTCCCCCTCCCCCTCTCCTCCTCTCTTTCCCAATGTAATTTTGACATAGCTAATCCCCCTCCAGAAGCAAACCCTGTTACGCCACTGGTACTCTTTAGATTGAAAATCGGTTGTAAGTTTCATGTTTCCATGCAGAAACGAAACCAATTTTCTTAGTACACGCCAGTGAAAGAGTATGTGGTGCTCCTAGTTTTATCACAAGTATATCCAGTTAAAAACAAAGAAAAATGTGTGTTTTTATGTTTTTAGAAATTAAATTATTTTGTTATATGAAATAGCAAAAGATACCTTAAATCAATGAAATGTAATATTTGAGAACACTGTACTGGTTTCGGTTATATTATAACCTTCTTCAGCAGACCGTATATGATACAAATGAAGTTTTAAGATTAAATATAATTGTATAAAAGATATGAGTTCGAAATATATTTCCAAAATGTTATCTAAAATGATTGAAAATATGAGTACTCTAATCAGATCCGTTTCAACTTTCTGTAATTTAATGGTGAAGAAACAAATTCTTCAAAAGACAGCCTGACCTAAAACGAAAGAATAATGTTGAAATGAGAAGTGTGTTTATATTAAAATAGAGAGAAGAGAGAAAAAATAAACCTTAAAACACTTACATGAAACTGATGTAGTGGTTCGTTGATTTTTTTTTTTTTTTTTTTTTTTTTAGTTTTGATGAATTGTGATCTTATGCTTACCTAGGAATAAAAGGCTTTATGATATGTACTGTATATTGATGATGATGATGATAATTGTTGTTTTAAGGGGCCTAACATCTAGGTTATCGGCCCCTGGTACTGTATATTGTACTGAATATTTTGTTGTGTTTTTTTTTTCAAAAGGAATGCTTGAAACACTATTCATACGGCAGTCTCATTGGCTGCCGAGTTGTCCACTAACAAAGTGCATTTTTATTACCACCACACCTTTTGTAAATATGGAGGATGAAGTCTTAAGTCATTGGAAGACTTATGTACAACAATATATTTATTTAAATAAAAACATTGAAAAATACTAATAAATTATATTATTTCTTAGCTTTGAAGACAGATGTGCACACAACAAACAAAGTTTAGCATATTGCCGGCCACGAGCCGTAGTGGTCTCAAACCCAATAGTCGTTCTTGCGTGCGTGTATATCGGCTGTGTACACTCGCCTGTGTCAATGAGGATAGATCTGTGCGAGTGTGGAGACGGCTCAGTGAACGTTTACACGACCAATACATCCTAGACCGATACCAACAGGATGCAATGTTTTGGGGTGGCGTCATGTATGGTCGCCGAACCCCTCGTGTACATCCCAGGGCGTATGACTGGCATACGTACCAGGGATACTATCCTAGCACCTGTAGTGAAAGGCTATGCTGACTGAGAAGCTTATTTCCAAAAAAATACCAAATCCAAAAAATCGAAATTGAGATTATGATGGATAACGTACGTTGGTAGGAAGCTCCATCATATGAAAGAAATAGAAATTGCCAAAACGACCTAAATCCAAAACAAACAGGGCATTAAAAATCTCGTTTGATGCCAATAAGTACCAAATCCTGTGGCCTGAATGTGCCAATACGTACCGTATCCGTGCAGCCATTTCTATTAGTACTGGATAATATTATCCATTGTCCAGTTCACAAGTTATTTACCATTTTCATGTTCTTTAGACACAAACTACAATCATAATTACGTAAGTTCAGCACTGCTAAGTTACTTTGTATAATTTTCATTGTTTTGTTCAATTTTAATTAATATTATTTAAATAAGCTATGCCTTCACTGTAAATACCTTGAATCTAATTATTGCATAACTAAATACAATCAGTTTTCTCGAAGATTCTGATGACTGCAGTGAAATTTATGTCTTTCCGTTGCAAGTATTTAAGAGTTTCAGTGCCAAAAAGTACCAAATCCATAATTTTCTTCGAATATTTCCTAAACTGCAAAAGCCTAAACAGAAATACTTGGTATAACAATGCATTTATTCTATCTGAAGATAATAAAAGTGCTCAAATGGATTTTCAGTTGAAATTTTACGCTATGAGCGTTTATCCTCTCTCCTGTAAAATATTACTTTTTGGATTTGGTACCTTTTGGAAATAAGCTTCCCTCCGGCCCAAATTTCACTTTCGTGGACGATAACACTCGCCCGCACAGAACCTTTCTTCAGGAGAATGGTATTCACAGAATGGAATGGCCTCCCTATGCTCCCGATCTCAATTGTGTAGAGCAGGTTTGGACACTGCTTAATATATGTCCGTCGTCTCTTTCATCCCCACAGTGCTCCATGGCAATATGCAAAACTTTTTTGATGTATGTATTTTGTTGTGTTCATTAGATTAGAGTATGTTCCTCTCCTCTGCAGAGACTTCCTCAACTTAAGTTTTACGTCAAATTTGGTGTTAAGAAATATTAAAACTTTCAGACGAAAATGAGTGAAAATAAGGTTGAAGAATTCAACAATCATCACCGTTGATAATAAAAGCAAAAGAAAGGATGGATGGATGGAAGCTTGTAGTTTTACGTGACAATTAATCTCGCCACCATGAGCTTCAGGACCTCCATTTTACGCGGGATCCAAACCATAGGAGGTGATAATTTCTTCCCACTTTGCATTACAAATTTTATATACTGTACATTTATGGTACATGTTTCGGTCCTTATTTGACCTTCCTCAGCCAAAATGCAGCAATAACTAATAAATACATTTATGTATCTTTAAAAAAACATATCTTACACCATATGTAAAACTTGACACAATGCTACACGTCAAATAAGTTACAATGTGTTTAAATATAAAACCCTTTAACAAATTTAAAAAATTAAAATTTTGGATATTTCTTTCCATGTCCAAAAGAAGTGCTGATTTGTTTTTATTTAAAAAAATAAGAGGATCATCTCTTTGGTTAAAAGCTCTAAGACTGGAAGCCTGTGAATTACAAAAAGATCTGAATTCCTCTAGGATTTCTAACCTTGATGGCCAAGATCGTTCCAATTTTCGTGATTTGGTTAACTCTTGGTCCTCGCCACCGAAAGTGCCTAAGTGTCTAAAACCCCTCTCACAGGAAAGAAAGGAAAAAATATCAGCCGGGCTCAACGGGCTCAAGAGATGTTGGGAATGAAAGAGAGCATCGAAGAAGGACTAGTCATAAGCGCTCCTTAAGCTTAAATCAGAATAGCACACAACTATTACACTCATCACAATGGCACATACCTCTCACATGAAGGTTGTTGTTGTTTGAGTCTTCAGTCTTTTGACTGGTTTGATGCAGCCCTCCATGCCTCCCTGTCCTGAGCTAATCGTTTCATCTCTACATAGATACCACACCCTACATCCCAGGCAATCTGTTTAACATATTCTAACCTTGGTCTACCCCTGCAGTTCTTGTCCTCGACCCTTCCTCCCATAACTAAGCTTTCTATTCCTGGGTGTCTTAGTATGTGTCCTACTAACCTATCTCTTCTCCTCATTAGCAGTCGCCAGAAACATCTCTCCTCTCCCACTCGTCTTAATACCTCTTCGTTTGTAACCCTATCTACCCATCTGATCTTCATCATTCTCCTGTAACACCACATTTCAAATGCTTCAATTCTCCTCTTTTCTGCTGCACCAATAGTCCAAGTTTCACTTCCATAGAGCGCCACGCTCCAGACAAAGGCTTTCAAAAATGACTTCCTAATACCTAAATCTATATTCGATATCAACAGATTCCTTTTATGTAGAAATGCTTTCCTTGCCTGAGCCTCTTTGCTTCGTCCATCACTGGTTATTTTGCTTCCTAAGTAACAGAAGTCTCCTACTTCCTTCAGCTTTTCACCTGCCAATTTAATGTCCATAGAGGTTTCTGATTTATTTCGGCTGCAAAATTTGGTAGAGATCTGATGATTCGTTTTGTCGTAATTTGATTTAAGCTTTAAACATTTGGATGGCCACTATTTTGTTTTCGTTAATATGGCAGAGATATAAATCATGACACTGAGGTAACCTTTGCTAGAGCTAATTCTGTACCAAATGTTGTTCAATTCGTTTTCGTCTTGATTGAACTGTCAGGGGGAACAGACATATACAAGCAGACACAGGGACATTTAGCCCGTGTATATTCCACAATTCTACTTTCATATTTTTTCAAAACTTTCAAACCTGGTTTTGTCACATATAGTGGATTAGCTTCTTAAAATTTGAAATATACTTGTGAATTCAGCTTCATCCATTCGACTATGAAGTGCTGGTTAATTTATTGTACTGTAACATAACGACAAAAATTGGGATTTAATTTTGACCATTATTATAGATTTTGAAATTTGCTGTGAATCTTCGTTTAGCACTTACTATACTTGGTTGTTGAAAATTTGTTTGATCCTGGATCAAATTGGACAGCTTCATTTCAGTCTCATTATTCTGCTGCGGATTCTTCTTTTATGTTGACACTTGTATCCCCAAATAGAAACATGCTATGTTCACATTTAACAAATAAATAGAAGAGTGGCTCTTAGATATTCTGAATCGAATGAAGCTGTCTTTTCAGAATGCGATGCAGTGTTTTCATTTAGATAAGTACTCCTCACTCATAGAATGAACTAGACTTGAGTACAATGGTTAAGAGATAGTTGTATCGTAAACAAAAGGGCTGAGTACCAGTCCTCAGCATTGTTCTTGCTGGCTTGCGTGAGTCCAAGCTATCTTGGCGACGACACAGCGAGTTGGACGTTCTCCAACACGCCTGTCATTTGGGAGGCTGGTGCTGCCTCGTACATGTGTAGATTTACAGTAAGTAGAAATAATGAGGCATATAGCGGCTTCGGTGGCGTAGTTGGTATCATGCTGAACTACTGTGCCCAAGATAGCGGGTTCAAACCCGGCCGAAGTCGTCGGATTTTTTTTAAGAGCGTTAAAAATCCTTCAGTATGTCTTCCTTCGGAGGGGAAGTAAAGCCGTCAGTCCCATGACATAGATTTATGACAGGTAAAAGATCCTTCCACAGACTAAACTTGTGTGAAGCTAAAAGTGTTAGGTTAGATTTCGTCAGAACGCTCTATCAAAGTTCTAACGTTCACCACTATGTATCAGTGACATCTTGTAGCGAAAGTTGGAACTACTTAAAATTGAACGGAACTTGTAGCTCACCCTAAGGGTGTCCGCTGGAAGCAGCTACAGACTCAAGCGAGCCGAACATGTCCTTGGACACTCCCGGCACTAAAAGCCATACTGTTACGTGCCACCCCCTAGTGGCACTTTTGTTAACTGGATTACGGTGGGATGAAGCACAGCACAGATTGTTCCTTTAAGGTGGCCATATACACTATTTTTCTGAAATTTCACTTTTTTTAATATCCATTTTGTAGGTAATTTCTTCTAGTTTTAGAAAATGTATGGTTCATAAATATACCATTAATCTTTTATGTCAAAATAAATTATTTACTGTAAGAGGGCGCAACCGTTCTGACCGACAGCTGTCATGTCTGGCGTATCAGCAGATCTATAACATTCCTTTCGAGCCTAAATTGACTTTCTCTTTCTCTATCCCACTGGTTTCGCTCCTGGCCGTGGTAAGTGATTTTTGACAGGCGACAAACATCACGGCACGCATGTGATTTGTTGTTGGCATGTTAATGAAGCCATTTGCATTCAGTAGGCCGTGTACTGTGCCCTTTTAGCAAGAAATATGCAAATCACAGTATGCCAGCAATGCTCAAATCGGGATTTTCGGGGTTATGGTATGTTCTCCCACTCTGTGACTTACACATTTTGGATTAAATAGAGGATACACTTCCAAAAAAATAAACAAAATCAACTCCTACTATAAAACATTTAATTAACCAAATATATGGCGCTACAACAAATTGAACAAATAAAATACTGACCCAAATCTAACTTGTTCAGAGTGAACAAGGAATACATAATAAAACAAAGGTTAAATCATAATAAATGGTTTTCATAAACCAACAAACTTATATTTCTTTTCACTTCCATATAGTGTCCTTTTAAAATTCAATACCATCAAGAGCTCCAATAGGCTCGATACTTTTCAATATAAACTGTGTTATCCTTTTTTTAACAACACATCACTACCTATTATCTGAGTATCTTATAATCAAAACAATATATAATTCTTATTAAAGTACTTTTACTCATTTACTTAAACTTTGGGCTTTCACAAAAATTCTCATGTTACCATCTCTCTCAAATCAACAATTCACTACAGTGATTGGGAAAACATTTGCGTACTCCTGAGCTATAGAAGACTACTTGAACACGTCAAAAATTAAGATCACTCCCGGAATCTAATTGTCTCCACTAAACTCGTGAATCACTACATTATATAACATTACATTAGCGATTTATCATTATTTGTCGTAAAACACCATCATATCAATAGAAAGCAACGATCTGAACATGCAAGCGGTAATTTTCATCTACAAGAACCTCGGTTCGAAGACCGGGTTGTTACAACAAACTCTAAACCCTCTGGTGTACTATAACTTCAAAACAGACGGCTCACAGACCTACCGCACTTCCGTTTATGGTGAGGTCTGGCCTATGCCACTTAGCGTGATTTATTGTTGGGGAGCAGGAACATTACGGTCAGACTCGCAAGAGGCGAGCTACCCTCCGCTTTCATACAGCTTTTTCTTAAATGTAGTTCTTTGAAGAAGCAAGGCTTTTCATTCACTTATTTTAACAACTTATTTAGGTTCATTAGACCATTCTCGTAACCTTGGCATTTATTAATTATGAAGTATCCTCATTGGTGGGTAAGAGTAATTCAATACAACAACAAATATTTAGGGGCTTTAACAATAGACGAATCTGGGTTCGACTCTTTCAACTGCCTCGGGAACCATATCCCATACTGGAGGACTTATACAATTGCGACTTAGGGTGGCCTGTGCCTTGAACCTGCGCTCATAATACAATACATATTTCGCACCCTTTTATAACACAACACACACATGGCCTCGTGATTACATCACTATTTAGAGGACTTACTATAGCTCAATTACCACGACCAACTGCCCCTCATAATTAATTTACCAAGTATATTTAACGCATTCCTAGCGTGACAAAATTCTTTAATGCGCTTCACAGCGCTTACATATTATTCAGCCAAGTTGCCTTCAATGAACTGATAAATTCAAAAATCACCATTTGATTATACCTCTCAATTTTATATTAATCCTCTCCCGTGCAATAATCGCTTTATCTTAAGAACATGTGTTCACAACATGTATTTATTCTTTTAAAGGAGCTCAAAAGCTATTTCTTTCCTATAATTCATCATAATTTTTATTCATTTATATTGTACAGTACCCCAGGGGTATGCACCCCTTGGAGACCATCCCCCCATCATCTATCTAAATCTCCTAACTGGCAACCCTTGTAAAGCCAGACCAACATCCATCAACACCGCGAGGACAGCTTGCCATTCTAGAAAGCAGCTCAATCCTTGCACAATTATTACACACAGCAACACATTATTAACTAGGGCAGCTATGCCGTCACATTGCTGACAGCATAGCGCCGAAGAATATAAAAAGGGGTCCTAAGGAGGTCAGGGGATCTCTCGATTATCAGTCTTTCAACGTGACGGCCGGAGGCTACGCTGGTATCATCAGGTGAGTGAGTCAGCAAGTGTTCAGATCTCCTCTATTTGTAACCTTTACCCACAGATTGTACTTTTACATTGTAACATCACTACATCCCTTAAAAGGGACTCACATATCCATTATTACTGACCAATAAACACTTGGTCAGTACATACACCTGCATTACTGTTTACACGCTTCTTCACGCCCTAACTCCCTTCCTGAACTCTCCGTCACTATTAGACGTGACTTATAGTAGCCAGATACTTGCTAGTGCAAGCAACATCGTATTCCCGCACCGGCTTGCTTGCTAGCGGCCCGCGCCATATAGCTGACGAGTACAAGTCGATTATCTAACCAGACAGCTGGGCGACCAGCACAGTGACCCTTGCATTGAGTGCCATCCCCTAAAACACTCCTACATTATTTATAGGAGCACCCCAACACTAAAACAACACTCTACACTGGTCAGCTTGCCCGATTACGGGAAGCTACTCCCTTTTAGACATTTCCTCCTAAATCAACACAATAACTCTTCCGTTTTAGATTCTACCACCCCCAAATAAGGGATCTAAAACAGATGGTGGAGGCGGGGTACTACGCACGGTAGAACAGGACTCAACCAACGAGCCCTCGTAGTAAAAACGACCCCTTCCGTACCGCAAAAAGCCAAGCAAAATTGTGAATTTTTTTTCCTAGACGAGAGCAGCATTTTTGCTCCGTACTACTTACACAGGGATTTTTTTTCTCCCAAACCAACCCCCCAGCCCCAGAAGGAATCAGAGAGAATAAGAATACACTGACAAACACGCACAGTTTTTTTTCCTCTTCCTAGAAGACGCATACATTTCATCTAGAATGGCACCTCATACAGAAAGCCACAGAGGCAGTAGGGGTACGCCAATATTATTAGCATTATTGCTCAGATGCCAGAGGCACATATAAAGCCGGCAAACACAAATACGGGCACTCCAAACAAAAATCGGGGCAATACAGGGCAAACAGCCATACACCCCGTCAGAGGGTAGGACAGCGCGATTAAGATGCGCACATGCGCTCTTGAATCACATACATGAACACCTCAATAGGATCCATATCCAAAGGCACGGAATACACGACCAATTAGTCACCATACATGGTCCCGTAATAAATAATGCAACCCTCGACAGGTTGAGGGTGCACTACACGATTTTACACACCCAGTACAGGGAGTTAATTCGCGAGCAAGCGTTTCTCCAACTAGCGGCCACAAAACTATACAGAGTACAAGCACACTGATACAACAATTTGCCAACAGGCCATGAGCCTCAACAGGCAGTGCGCCCAAATTTGGGGCGAACATAAGGAGCTCCAGGCTCACTAAGCCATTTTTGAGTACATGGCAGGGCCACCAGCCCAGCCGAGAGAGGACATAAGCGTGGATACGCTGACTCGACAATTTGCGAGGATGTCCCTCTCGCCATGTACTGCCACACATGGGAAGGAGGTCACCATGGCTACAGTCCAGAAGACGGCCAGGTTAGACTCCAATACACTGCGGGGACAAGCTTACACCAATACACATCCCTTAGCTCCGGTTCAGAAGGCAATTTTGCCAAAACGTGGGGCAGAGCCTGGAACAATCCCCTCGGAACAAACGAACGAGAGGGAGTTGAAGCCAGGACTCTCAGAAACACATGACATGACACAGAGACAACAGGAGGTAACCACGTCATGGGCAGACGACATAGAACCCGTCCCACTACACATAAAGCCTACATACACCCACACAGATAGGCTAACACAATGGCAGGAATCTGCCGTGGCCACGGGCCAGAAAGCGGTCAGGCTACACGCCACCACATTGCCAGGGCAGAAACAGGCAGTTAAGCGGCCTTTACCGCCAGTTCAAAGGGCAAGTTTGCCAGAACGAAGGCCAACACCGGCATTAGTACCCCAGGTGCGAATGCATAAGAGGGTGTTGCATTCAGTCCCTCAGGATGCACGATACACGCCTGCACATTGTGATCACGCACACACATCAATACGACATCACGACGACTAGGACGACATCTACAGAAGATACGAGGGGACTTCCAAAACGACCACATCGACTACATCCATAACATCAACATCCCAACCCCAAGTTCCGTTCCCGTTCGCGGGGACGCGAACTAAATAGGGAAAGAGGCTTGTACAGTACCCCAGGGGTATGCACCCCTTGGAGACCATCCCCCCATCATCTATCTAAATCTCCTAACTGGCAACCCTTGTAAAGCCAGACCAACATCCATCAACACCGCGAGGACAGCTTGCCATTCTAGAAAGCAGCTCAATCCTTGCACAATTATTACACACAGCGACACATTATTAACTAGGGCAGCTATGCCGTCACAATGCTGACAGCATAGCGCCGAAGAATATAAAAAGGGGTCCTAAGGAGGTCAGGGGATCTCTCGATTATCAGTCTTTCAACGTGACGGCCGGAGGCTACGCTGATATCATCAGGTGAGTGAGTCAGCAAGTGTTCAGATCTCCTCTATTTGTAACCTTTACCCACAGATTGTACTTTTACATTGTAACATCACTACATCCCTTAAAAGGGACTCACATATCCATTATTACTGACCAATAAACACTTGGTCAGTACATACACCTGCATTACTGTTTACACGCTTCTTCACGCCCTAACTCCCTTCCTGAACTCTCCGTCACTATTAGACGTGACTTATAGTAGCCAGATACTTGCTAGTGCAAGCAACATCGTATTCCCGCACCGGCTTGCTTGCTAGCGGCCCGCGCCATATAGCTGACGAGTACAAGTCGATTATCTAACCAGACAGCTGGGCGACCAGCACAGTGACCCTTGCATTGAGTGCCATCCCCTAAAACACTCCTACATTATTTATAGGAGCACCCCAACACTAAAACAACACTCTACACTGGTCAGCTTGCCCGACTACGGGAAGCTACTCCCTTTTAGACATTTCCTCCTAAATCAACACAATAACTCTTCCGTTTTAGATCCTACCACCCCCAAATAAGGGATCTAAAACAATATCATTATTATTATTATTATTATTACGCTTGCTTTCACATAATTAAATCATTAATCAAATACACTGATATTTTATTTCATACATTTCCCCTACGGGATTTATTTACTTCACATAATTATTTTATACTTTCTCAATTTTAATCGTTCAGATCGCGCTATTATTCTGTTATTTGTTATTCAAAAACATCCCTATTTTCTCATTCTCAGGTGGATTGTACACAAATATTCCCCAACACATAACATAATGAAATGGTTACTCACATGAGGTCACGGTCACCGACCGTATTTTCCAGCGATGTTTCATTTTCGCCCACTTAATGTGTTTAAGCCATCTTGATTAATCCCATTTCACACAATGACATTTCTTGATACACATACACAATATTTACCTTATACACTGGTAACATTTTGAACACAATTCTGTATTCTTTTATCATACGCAAATAAATTCACTAAAAATTATTACACTAACACAAATTTTCTATATTTGCAATGCACTGCTTTTAATCACTGCGGCTTTTATTCTGCCTTACACACGTGATTTTTTCTTCCCGTTTCCAAGGGTGAAACTCTTAGATGTCGGCTCCCTACCTGGCAAGAAGTTGAAAGTCTCGATCAATCTACCCCTCCCTGGAACGGCTATTCTTCAAATCTGGTTTCCTGACTATTCGGCTTCTATTTTTACTAGCTCGAAGTCGTTTCTTTCTAGACACTATTTAATTTGTCTAGATAAAGTCTATCTTGTTTACGGCACCTTGAATACTTGATCGGTGACCTATGATTCTCTAGCATTTACTGCTATTCCTTAGTTTCGTAGCTTAATGCTTTTACTGTTTGTTTTGTCTCCTGTTAGACAACGTCTTGGATTAACTTTTCCCTTCTTATTTTCTTCGCTCTAGTCCCTATCTTATCGATACACTAGGCGTTATTTATTTCGTCCGACCCTGATCGGGTTCTTTAACTTTGCTGGAAATGTATGTTTCATGATCTTTGGTACTTCAAAACGTTACGATACTTTCAGTCGTTTAACTGAACTGTTATTTGAAGACCTATCGTCTGTTCTTTAAGTTCGCAGTCTAACTTGACTGTAATACTGAACTTCTCACTATAAAGACTGACGCTTGCTGAACTAAATCCTGTACTAGGATTTTCCTAAGTCTTCACACGGCGATACTATAATGATACTTCTCGTACTCTGACTTGGACACTGTGATGCAGCCCCTCCCCACGAGGTCTGCTGTAAACTGCATTCGATGTGATGTAACGTCACGTCCCCTGGACGGAATAATACTGCATATACGATGTGATGCAGCACCTCTGCACGAGGTCTGTTCTAAACTGCATGATCGGTCTGGCTCTGCCAGGAATCTTATACTTTTTGGCTAAAAAAAAAGATAAAATCCTCGTCTTTTTCATAACTAACTTTTGAAGCAATAGTCGCACACTATTAAAAATTATATCTCTGGAAAGCTCGTTTTCTAAACGTAAACTGACTTCTTTTACATGAAAATCGATCGTACAATTCTGAGATATTAAATAATTTTTGCTCTTCAGATACGTGGGCGTTGTGTTTTATTTCTAATCCCTACCCCCTCGGGTCTCGGGGAACTTTTAATTGCGTAATGCCGCGTCTGCACTTCTTTCCTGGGCAATTATTAAAACATATTTTCCCACACAAAAATCTCTATTCCGAAATGATTCACAATTATGTATTTCTTTTATTAATTATATGCTCGCAAGTGGCTTAAATCGAATTATTCTTCTTTCACAACTGCGAGGATGCCATTTTACTGCAGCGTAAGACCAATTTCCGAAACCTTCTCTCGCTCACTCCGAACGGAAAGTTCCTCTCGTTATAATTATAGCCGTGATCGCTCGTTATCGGTGCGTCACGCGTGATATCATTTCCTGGAGCCACCTGGGCTCTTACTATTGCACAATATTAAACCAGTCCTCTTGCATAAAATCTTTCTATATTCCTCTGAAGACTGTATCTTTCCTCCCATCTTTTCCCAATTAATGATGGATTCGACCCCTTGAACCAATGGTACATGGGTTCAGTACATAGTGGCTAAATTGACTTTCTCTTTCTCTATCCCACTGGTTTCACTCCTGGCCTTGGTAAGTGATTTTTGACAGGCGACAAAAATCACGGCACGCATGTGATTCGTTGTTGGCATGTTAATGAACCCGTTTGAATTCAGTAGGCCGTGTTCATAGTGGAAAAATTGACTTTCTCTTTCTCAATCCCACTGGTTTCACTCCTGGCCGTGGTAAGTGATTTTGATAGGCGAAAAAAATCACGGCACGCATGTCATTCGTTGTTGTCATGTTAATGAACCCAATGAATTCAGTAGGCCGTGTTCATAGTGATAAAATCAATCTCTGGATTTTCCGCCAACACAAAGTTCCTCCTTTCTCTACTAGAAAGCGCTATAGTGTCAAGGAGCTTAGATATCTAACTTCCTTGACTTTCATAGCGTTCCAAGGAACGACAAGATTCGATATGCAAGCTGCCCTCTGGGCGTCAAATAACAAGATGAAGGAGGACCATACAGCTTTCGTGGAAGGATCTGTGTATGTCCCAGAAGATTTCTGATGTGATCAAAACAGAATGTGAGTGAAGACATACTAAGTAAACTTTAAAAGCGATTTACTCATTAATTCGTTTCCTGACATTTGAAGTCATTCAAAGTGCTTTAACTTTTGTCACAGAAATGGTATCTGCTTGATTTTTATTTCAAATTAAAGCTAATACATGTATCTATGTTCCCTACCACTAAGAAAATGATATTCATAAAAATGTAATTTTAACAACTTTTTAAACAATTTTGTTAAACAAAATTTCAAGAAACTTAAATTGTAATATAATTTTAAAACCCTTACTTGTGACTAATTCAGACAAGAGTAGTAGGGAACATTCCCCATGTAAGTTAGATTGTTTTTGTTCAAGGTTCATGGATTTTGGTTAAAATATGTGAGAGATAGAGGACTTTAAGTACCCCTATGTAAATAGCAACAAATAATTTTTTCATAAACAATTAACATAAAATTTGTGTAAAATGAACTTCAAAATCTCTTAGTTTGATCATGATAAAACAACAGAAAAATTTAACATTGCTAGAGATAATTCTTTAAAAAAATTATTCCTAGTGTATATGACCACCTTAAAGAAACGTATTAGCTTTATTGCGGCCAGATAGATACACCACTCAACAGCAAATACAAGCAATTAGAACCTTACTCCAGTTTCCTCACGGGGAGAACACTTCCCTTTCACTTGTCAATAAGCCGCAGAAGTTAATCCCTCGTAATGAGGTGGCCCCGTGCGCTGGCTGGAAATATCTGCACTCAGCCTGTCACCGTACTACACACTGTTTCACAATTCACCACAATCACCTCTGTCGCACTGGAAAACACACTCGTTGAAGACACAGTTCCTCTGTAGGCTTCTCACTCCCTCGCTGTCAAGAGAATCAGCTTCACTAGGGGTTTCGCAAGTCACGTCGCCAACAACTGTCGCTCAAGGTAAACGCTCGCACTAGCTCGAAAAACACTCTCCACCCCGCTTGCCAGGTCGCTTTTATATAGCAGGCCGGTGACTCAATAAATGCTGTTGCGTAAGGCGCACGTAATACACTGAGGCAGAGCATAGCCCAGCCCGGGGGCAGTTGTGACTCATGCGGCGAGCGACGAAACAAACTCACAGCCGTCACAATACGATAAATAAATAAATAAATAAATAAATGAGGCATGTGTATCTGACGATAGCTTACTTAAGATACAGCTTTAAGAAACAAAATCAATATATTAATTTGAAGCCTGTGCCTGTAATGAAGTCATAAATCTTGTACAATAATTATTCACATTTTAACAGAAATGGCTTTCAGTCGGTCAACACGAATTGTGCCCAAACAAATTGAGCGGGGCGTAACTATTGTATTAACACCCTAAAACAAAACAAAATACATTCATTCATTTTTATATGGCGTAGTTGGTAGCATGCTGAACTACTGTGCCCAAGATAGCGGGTTCAAACCTGGCCGAAGTCGTCGGATTTTTAAGAGCATTAAAATCCTTCAGTATGCCTTCCTTCGGAGGGTAAGTAAAGCCGGTAGTCCCATGTCATAGATTTATGGCATGTAAAAGATCCTTCCACAGACTAAACTTGTGTGGAGCTAAATTTCTAGGTTAGATTTCGTTGGAACGCTCTATCAAAGTTCCAACGTTCACCACTAGGTATCAGTGACATCTTGTAGCGAAAGTTGGAACTACTTGAAATTGAACGGACCTTGTAGCTCACCCTATGTGTGTCTGCTTGAAGCAGCTGCAGCCTCTGGCGAGCTGAACATGTCCTCGGACACTCCCGGCACTAAAAGCCATACGATAAATAAATAATAATATATATTTTATTATTTTGGTAAATGTAGACAGCAAATCCGAGAGGGCTGTAGTGCCCCCTCTCACCTCTTCACCTCTGGATACGATGTCTTCCCGTTTACGACGATTCCCCCCATTTGCGTCGTATCATGAAGTGTCCCATTTGCGACGAGCTAATGGATTCTCATAGTCCTAAGTTTCACGTTAGCGATGGAATTTTAGTTAATTTTGACAGCTCCCAGTATGATGGAACACATTTGGTTTGATAACTCATCATTCATTCTATCTGTGTCTTGCTTCAGTCCAGTTCACGTTCTGTTTGTGTCAACTCACTTTCTATCTGTGTCTAACTTAGGTTCAGTCCGGTTAATTATGGAGTTTATTTCAACCAACAGAGGGAAACCTTGTCTTTCAAACGAGGGATATAGCTATAGACGACGAAGGCAAAACAAAGATGGGGTAGTGATATGGCCAAATACGGTGAACCGTGCGGCTCAATGACATCCGCGGGTCTCTTGACCCCCTGTCGTAAAGGTATAATCTTGGAAACCTTGTCTGAATCCTTACGACAGACCCACCTGAAACCATTATTCAGGTGATAACGGAAAAGGGGAACGCAGTTCTGCTTAGCGCTTTGACCTCTCCACATTTATTTTTTCTTGTAAGTTTTATAGTCTTACAGTATTTGCATATGATGTAGCTCTGATAACTCAAAAAGATATGGAAAATGCTCTGAATCACATAAACTAAATATTGCAAGAGAAGTGTGGTATGAGGATAAATAAAAAGTAATGGCATGCACTAGGGATGGCGACCAAATAGTCAATGTGCTAATGGATGGTGAAAAACTAGCCCAAGTAAAGGATTTCAAATATCTGGGGAGCTTGATCAAATCAAATGAAAAGTGTACGAGAGAAGTAAATGCTCGAATCGCACAGGCAAAAGAAGCCTTCTCAAAAAAGAAGTCTTTACTCACATCCAAGACTGATAACTTAGAGGTGCGAAAACACTTCGTGAAAAGTTTTGTGTGGAGTATTGCTCTGAAACATGGACTCTGCGACAAGCAGATGTATCAAAACTTAGGGCATTGGAGATGTAGTGCTGACGACGACTACTAAAGATACCTTGGACTGATAAAGTCACGAATGAGAATGTCCTCAAAAGAGCAAAGGAGACCCGTACCTTGGTTGAATCCTTAAACAGAAAAAGGAATAGATTTGTTGGCCATTTGATTCGTCATTCTGACTGGTGTACCACTCTCTTCGAAGGGAAGCTAAGACCAAGGACACAATTTATAGACAGCATTAAAGGCAAGCACACTTATTGCCATTTGAAACCACAGGCCACAGAAAGAAGACTTTTGGAAGACAGGCATGTTACCCACCAACCTAGCGGTTGAGGAGAAGAAGTATCCGTCACTCGCAGTGCTGCACAGATATTCTATCAATCATTCTAGCTTCATTAAAGCTTCACATCGTATGTTACTTAAATATGCGGCGGCCTTCCTTTATACACTAATGGCACTGTCACTCTGTTAATGCTAGTTCTTCCTTCCCTAGGAGGCCGTTACTAGCTAATGGGAATTCGTCGCAAATGGCACCGTCCCTAACGCCACCGCACCCTGGATTCGCCCCTGTTATAATCTCTACATACTATAAAACAAAGTCTCCGATTCTTGGATGTAACGGGTAATCTCGAGAACCACTGGATGGATTTTGATGAGGTTTTCACTATTCTGTAAAGGATTTCTTGAGGAAGGTTTCTGTAGAAAGATATTTATTTATGACAAAAGGAAGCCGAGCAGTAACGATTTCAGTGAATAGAGTCGAAGAAAAGCCTGCCATCCGTGCGTCTTTTAAGCTTACGCTGGGTAAACCGTTAAAAAAATCCATATACAACCGTTAAAAATATCCATATACTATGAGTGTAAGAATTGTTCAGCATGACCCAAAAAGTAAGGTTTTTACGTTTTTATTTCTTCCAACAATATCCATTGAGTAAAAATTTAAATTACTAGCTTCGAAGCGAGCATATTCATTAAAATCGTGTCGAGCTAAGACTTCAGAGAAGAGTAGGCTATATGTGTTTGGAGTTTCTCTGTTCAACTCGGCTTTTCTGAATTGCGTCTGGGACCTGCCGTCCGTGCAACTTTTAAACTTACACTGGGTAAACCGTTAAAGATACCGGGTGAAGCTGGGGTGGGTTTCTAGTAGAACTACACAATAAAGTGCGGTGCGGAACCTGCGGAGAAATGCAGCATTAATTGTATGTGCCAAGTTCCAACAAACATGAACAAAAGGTGAGTTCACAAGCTACCTTTTTCATGTACCGTAAGTTAGAACTAGGCAACAGAATTCTTACCTCATATGATATCTGTCTGAATAATCTCCAACTATTAGAGGTTGGTCAAGGATAGATGTTATTTTGAAACAATCTGATACTATGCGCTTTCTCCGCACGCCCACTCCGTGTTCCTATGGATTAGCGCCGTCACGGATGGCAGCGGGAGTTGCAAGAAGGTGGCGATTAAGGGGGGCTTGCTATCTTGTGGAATGGGGTCATTACAGAAACCTCAGTTGCAATATGCTTAAGTGGCTTCCTTTATGTTTTTAATTATTTCGCTCCCAAACACCGCACCGCAGTTTTATAGCCTCAGACTACCTCTAAGTAGAGTTTTACCAGGGACGTTCAGAATATAAGTTACGTCAGTTTATTTCATGATGATGATTATGATTTTCTTTATATTCAAAATAGAAAGGCTAAAGAATATGGAGTGATCGTAATTGCCGTAGTTATTTCATAGTGCATATTTTATGACACGTGATGCATATTTGACCAATAAATAGTGCATTTTCGCATTCATATTTATTCATTAATAGTCCATGAACGTCCGGGTCTTAATGATGATGATAGGCCTAATTGTTGTTGTAAGAGGCCAAATATCTAGATTGGTTGGTTGGTTCTTAAGTTTAGGGGCTGCGACAACGCGGTCATGTAGCCCCGTGTACTTTGGGAGTGTGTAGAATCTGTCTGATAACCGGTGTTAATTGTGATGACTGTAATAGTGTGTGTTATCTGTGTTTTAATTCAAGTAAGGACTGCAGACTTTTGAATTTTTCAAATAATTCCTACTTTAGCCGCCAAACGTCACCGTCAACGACTACTAGTTCAGAACTTAGCTACCAGACGCCACCGCAGTCGGCTCTTGGCAACGAACGTAGGAACCTGAGAGAGTTGTTTACATTCTTAACCTATACAATTTAGCCTCACACAGGTGTAATTAGTGGAAGGTTCTTTAACATGCCATGAATCTATGACATGGGACCGCCGGCTTTACTCCCCCTCCGAAGGAAGGCATACTGAGGGATTTTTAACGCTCTTAAAAAATCTGACGACTTCGGCCGGATTTGAATCCGCGATCAATATCTAGATTATCGGCCTCTAATGCTTTGGGTGATAATGAAAATGAACAAGTAACTCGCCTATAACAAACTAACTGCAGACTTACAGTAGGCCTATATACTAGAAGAACAAGTGGAAATCAAAAAGGAAAAGGCTAAATAAAAGATAAAACGAAAATAAATGCCCTCAAACCTCGAAGAATTGAGAGTTGAGGGACATTTCAAGGCAGATAGAAAAAGAGAAAGGACAGGGCCCGCCCCAAAGGCAATGGAAAACGGGAAAAACCGGACCCAGTTCAGGAAACCCTTGGGGTCGCCAACTCCCAGCCGTGAGCCTTTGAGGGTGTAGCACAATCCAGGCTGCACCTTAAGTGGTAGGGATACATACACCCTGGTTGGCTGCTTGGCTCAACGGTGACGTTTCGCCTGCTGTGGCCAGGGTTGCAGGATCGAATCCTGGCGCAGCCAGTTGGCATTTGAGGGTGCACAAATGCAAGGGAGCCGTGTCAGTAGATTTACTGGCACGTTAAAGATCCCTTTCGGGAAAACTCCGGCAGCCCGACGTCTCTAAAAGCCGCAGTTGTTAAAAGGGACGCAAATCCAACAATATTAACATTACATAGGCTACACCCTGCCGTCTTGAGCAGAAGGCAGAAGATACCACGAAAATAAAAGAAGATGTCTGGTCCCTCGAAGGATGAGAGTATCAGGACACACGAGACAGGGACCTACTAAAACGGGAAATTCTTGGATACTGTCGGGATCGGAAGAGAACAAGAGTTGACCAAGTGAGGTCGACAGGAAAGATGACAGAGAGGAGTAAGTGGAAGCAATACCGGACTCAGTTGGGATCCCGTAGTCGCCAATCCACGCCCCATTAGGTGTGAGCATGCTTATTGTACGTTTTTTCTTGAATATACTGTAGGTCAAGCTAGTTATAAGAATTATGACAACAAGATGTGCAGTAACACTGTATAATTAACGAACATGTCTACAGGTCGATGAACGTAATCAGGGCGAGTGTTTGAGTAACTGACTGAGCTATTTGTGCACAGTGGTAGATAAACACCACACACTAGTGGCGTCCCCGGGCGCATTGACATAACTAGCCCACACTTCATTCCGATTGGGTCTGGCCTCCAATCAGGACCACCCACAGGCATCAGTGTCGTATTTATTTTCGTGCCCGTATCGCGCTTTAAACTTAACTAATAACGAGGATTTTACTTTAGGAATTCTCTCTCGTATGCAAATATGTTTATACTAGAGGACTTGTGCGAGATATCTCGCATGTGTCAAACTACCCGCCCGGTTATACTGTCATGCGGGCTCGAGGCGACACAGCTCTGCCAGGGGCTATCGTCTTGTTTATTTGTTTAAAAGCACCTTATAAACAAATAAATATATTTCCGTTGACTTTTCAAGAAATGCAAGATTTTTCCAGTACTATTGAGACGATTTGGAAGATTTTGGTACAAACCACACCTTCTAACTCCCTCTGGTTTAGGAGCCTGAGATTTGTGAAACATATACCTTAGCGTATTATGTAGTAAGACTAGCAACCCACCCCGGCTTCGCCCGGGAACAGTTAAGTTATGAATGCAAGGTGATAGGCTACTTTTAACCGAGGTCTTATAAGATTTCCTTGTAGGCCTATACGACATTAGTCGTTTTTCCTCCAGCAGTGAACACGAAAGCTAGCTCGAAGACTGTCGCCTCAGTAATTGAATGGAGATTGTAGGAAGAAATGAAAACGTAAAACACTTATAGTGGGCGATGTATTGAAGATAGAGATATGCTCTAGCGGACTTCATTGTAGAAATTTTCATGGTGAACAATTCTTACACTCATAGAATATAGGTGTGTTTGACGGTTTGCCCAGCGTAAGCTTAAAAAGCACATGGACGCCAGGTTTCTTTTTCGACTTTTTCACTGAAATCGTTACTGCTTGGCTTCCTTTGAACATAAATAAATCCATCTAGTGGTTCTCGAGATTACCCGTGACTTCCAAGAATCGGGGACTTTGTTTTATACTATGAAAAGATTTCATATTGCAATACAGAAAAAGAATGGCCACACCGGGAATCAAACCAGAGGTTTTAACAAATTGACAGCCCTGTCTCAAAAGACAGGGTTCGAACCCTAGTTTTGTCAAGAAATTAAAATATGATCTGAGGGATGGAATGAGGTTTACTCAACCTTGTGAGGAAAATTAATAAGAGATGAATTAATGCCCACCTCAACCATTCTGAAAGTGAAATAACGTGGTTTCGCATTTCTATTGTACTCCAGGCAGTTGATAACATTTTAAATATTGGGTTCATAGAACTTAAATTTGAACGAGTTTTTAAATGGTATCCCAGGCTAGAGTAAAATGTGGCTTTTCACCGATGTATCAGTCTCACTCATGGCTGTGATTATATGGAAGCTACTGAGGTATGGGTGGTGCTTATTAATGACATTCAGGGCACAGTCAGTGCCTGTGGATGCTGTGAAGGGCTCTACTCATAGTACTACTGTTCTGACTCTGTGAGGAAAGCAGTGGCAAACTACCTCACTCCTCATCTTGCCTAGTACGCCTCAATATAGCGCTCCCTTGGGCTTTTGTGGGTATTTACCCACATAACCTAACGGCGGTACTTTTTGAGGATCCAACCAGTGTTCGGGCTGACTACCTAACATATAGTACTCCGTTTTGAGGGAACATTTCTTCATTTTTATCACGACTTCTAAGACAAAAAAGAAATCAGATGTCCCTATTGACGTCAAATTGGCAGGTGAAAAGCTACATGAAGTAGAAGACTTTTGTTATTCAGGAGGCAAAATAACCAGTGATGGACGAAACGAAGAGGATATAAAAAGTATGTTGGCTTTGTCAGGCAAGGAAAGCATTTCTACAGAAATAAAAAAATATGTTATCATCAAATATAGATTTAGGTATTAGAAAGTAATTTTTGAAAGCCTTCATCTGGAGCTTGTCGCTCTATGGAAGTTTTGCTTGGCTCAGCGGTAACATTTTCGCTTGCTGGGCCAAAGGTTGCAGGTTCGTATCCTGGCGCAGTCAGCTGACATTTGAGGGTGTGAAAATGTGAGAGAGCTGTGTCAGTAGACTTACTGGCACGTTAAAGATCCCCTTTGGGGCAAATGTCTAGCACCCCGGCGTTTCTAAAAGCCAGAGTAGTTAAAAGGGACGTAAAACCAATAACATTATTATTCTATGGAAGTGAAACTTGGACTGTTGGCACAGCAGAGAAGAGGCCAATAAAAGCATTTGAGATGTGGTATTACAAGAGAATTATGAAGATCAGATAGGTAGATAGAGTAACAAATGAAGTACCGTATTAATAATAATAATAATAATAATAATAATAATAATGTTATTGGTTTTACGTCCCTTTTAACTACACTACACTACACCGTATTAAAACGAATGGGAGAGGAGATATGTTTCTAGCGACTACAAACGAAGAGAAGAGATAGGTTGGTAGGACACATACTAAGACACCCAGGAGTAGCAAACTTTTTTTCAATTTTTTTATTTATTTAATACAGTTGTAATTACCAAAGAGGATTCAGAAAAGGACGGTCATGAGTAGAGCAAATTATAAATCTAAAGAACTGTATGAAATATTTCCACAGCTCATCAAACAAGAATTATGTCATCACATTCGTCGACTTCAAGAAAGCATACGATAGTATAGGCTAGGCAGAGGATCACTTTTTAAAGTATTAGCAGAATTTGGACTTGATCAGAAGACGACAAACATTATCAAAGAAACACTCACGGAGACCAAATCCAAGGTGAAATTTATAGGAGAACTGAGCACAGACTTTCAAATAGAAACAGGAGTACGACAAGACGATGGACTGTCCCCGTTGCTCTTCAATTGTGATTTTGAGCAAGTTGTACGGGAATGGAGAAAAGCTGGTGCACCAACACACCGACTGGGGCCAAAACAGAAAGGCATAGAATTAGACTGCTTAGCATGTGCTGATGACATGGCACTAATTGCCCAAGATATCTCTGACGCGCAAAAGCAAATTGAACTACTGCAAGAACAAGCGGCGAAAATTGGATTACAAATCTCCTTTGAAAAAACAAAATTTATGACTGACATCAAAACCGAATCAAATGAACTTCAAATTGGTAACAACAAAATCTTCCGAGTAAGCGAATTTAAATATTTAGGTGAATGGATTACAGCAAGCTGTAACGAAAGGAAATCAATTGAATCGAGGCTTCAGAAAATGGAAACTGCTTTTCAATCAACAAAAAATATTTATAACAAAAAGAGTCTCTCCTGGAACTGCAAAAATTCGCTTCAGAGACACTCAATCTCCGACACAAAACACTAAAACACCAAATAGTATAGAAAAAAGGAAGATTGCAGCTTTACGTGACCGTGAATCTTGTGATTATGAGCCACGGGACCTCCTTTTTACGTGGAATCCGAACCACAGGACATGGCATTTCACTTCGAAAATCTCACATGCATTGACCGGGAATCGAACCCTTGGTGAGAGAAATAGTATAGAAGTGAAAGAACGTAAAATAATGGGGGAAATCCTTGGACCGAGAAAAAAATATGGTGTACATTATCCAAAGCCTAATACAGAAATATACAAACAAGTTTCCAAAATCACAGACACAATGCGAATGCGAAGAATCCAATTTATGGGACACATAGAAAGAAAGGACCCGAACAGACTGACACACAAAATACATACTTTCTTAAGAACAAGGCTACTAGACCGAATTGGTATAAATTTACAGAAAGAGACTTAAAATAATTAGGATCACCAAACTTACATGACCGGAAGGAAATCAGGAAAATCACTCAGACGCGGGGTTTCGAGGAGGAAGGAGGGAAGATGACTACCCAACATCGATGGTCAGAGCAGCGGAAACAGACCCACTCGTTGCGAATGAAGGAATACTGGGCCAACAGGAAGGCTAGAAAGTGTTGATTTCATGTGGTCCTAAGCGACCCATTCGCGAAGAAGAAGAAGAAGACGAAGAAGGTACAACCCGCTTCGGTGGCGTAATCGGTAGCATGCTGAGCTTCTATGCCCAAAATAGCGGGTTCAAACCCGGCCGAAGCCGTCGGATTTTTTAAGAGCGTTAAAAATCCCTCAGTATGCCTTCCTTCGGAGGTGAAGTAAAGCCGGCGGTCCCATGTCATAGATTTATGTCATGTTAAAGAACCTCCCACTAATTACACCTGTGTGAAGCAAAATTGTAAAGGTTAGGAATGTAAACAACGCTCTTAGGTTTCTACATTCGTTGCCAAGAGCCGACTGCGGTGGCGTCTAGTAGTCTAAGTCTGAACTAGGCCTAGTAGTCGTTGACGGTGGCGTTTGGCGGCAAAAGTAGGAACTATTTGAAAAATTCAAATTTGCAGTCGTTACTTGAATTTAAAAAAAACAGATACACACACTAATACAGCCATCACTTTTAACACCGGTTATCAGACAGATTTTACACACACCCATAGTACACGGGGCTACATGATCGCGTTGTCGCAGCCCCTAAACTAAGGAACCAACCAATGTACAACCCGTGTTTCACCTACAGGTATATCACGGGATATTTACAGTTTTAATTGCAAAATTAACATGAATAATATTATTGAAGTGAGTGGAAGATTTTTAGCCTACTTTCGATTTTTGCAAAAAATGAAAGTAGACTTATGAGATCAACACAGGGCGAAAAAAGTGTGTCTGTCTGTGTGTGTGTATGTGTGTGTGTGTGTCTGTGTGTGTATGTGTGTGTGTGTGTGTGAGTCTGTGTGTGTGTGTGTGTGTGTGTGTGTGTGTGTGAGTGTGTGTACTCTGAATGTCTTTCCCCCCCCCCCTATCAATTCGAACACGGTGAATGCGAATTGAACGAAATTTGGTACAAAGGTAGCACTAGCAAAGGACACCTCAGTGTCATGTTTTATATCGCCGCCATCTTTACTAAAACTGAATGGCGGCCACTCAAACGTTCAAAACGTAAAATCAAATAACGACTAACCAAATCATCCGATCTCTACCAAGGATGCGTCTTGTGACCAAACTACAAGGTCGTCCGCCATACCATTTCAGGATGGCGGCCGTGCGAATTATGCAAACTTTATAATCCATATCATGGGACCCACCAGTTCCGATTATCGAGCCGAGAATCGTTTTAACTGTTCTAAAGGAAGAGGCACGTTCGAAATTAAAAGTTTATTTTGTAATACTATAGTGCAGACGTGATTTTAAAATGCTGAGCTGATTCAGTAATAAGACAAGATGGCAGCGGATATCTTGTGCCTGACTTATATTTCACTAATTTGAGTATTGCATGCAATATAGCGTACTGATACAAAATAAATAAACTTTGTATGAAATGCTTTATATATAAATAATATACTCCAGTGATGAAATCGTTTAGTATAAATCATTATTTGCTAACAAGTTCTATGTAAGTCATTTTATATAGAACGATATTCGTTGACACAATTAGCTCAGTGGTAGAGCGTTAGCCTATCGCTCAAATGTCTATGGTTCAAACCCGATCAGAGCTAGTTTGTTTGCTTGACATGTTATATGTTTATTGTTTTGTAATGACTCAGATGTTTTAAAATTAAGCGTTATATTGTGCATATTATGGTGTAAAATATATATTTAATTAAACCATAATTCGCAGGCAGATTTACTCGAGACATCTAGCTGCCAAAAAGGTAACTGCACGCCGACATACTTATTAACTTCCAGATTTTATTGAAAAGTTTCTTCTTCTGGCCGCTAGAATGCACTCGCTCTGTTAGGATTATATTGTTCGATATTTCACCACTAGATGTCACGACTAGTCTACGTGGGGCTCCATTGATTACTATACCATTGGCATTCTATGCGCATCGAATTTGAAGAATGACAAGATGATACTACGATACATTTTTACTTTTTATTTTAAAGGGTTTGTAACAGCCTATTTTGCGTTACTTGAAAATGTTATTTGAAGTAAAGAACAAAACGATTTCACATAGTAACTGAATTCAAGCCGTTGGTGTTAGTCCAGGTAATTAATTACTACTTTTATTTCAGGCAAATAGCAATCGAAAATATCCACATAGTTTGTATACACACGTCTCTGTAGGGTCATGGAAAGATTTGTTAATTCAATTAGGGTTTTCGATTCCCGGTCAATGCATGTGAGATTTTCGAAGTGAAATGCCATGTCCTGTGGTTCGGATTCCACGTAAAAAGGAGGTCCCGTGGCTCATAATCACAAGATTCACGGTCACGTAAAACTACAATCTTCCTTCCTTTTTTTTTTTTCAATTAGGGTTGTGAAAGCCATGCACAACCAGACGTGTAAAGACATGCCTCAACTCAAAGTTGGATGTTGCCCACGGCAGGTCGTATATGTAATAATAATAATAATAATAATAATTATAATAATAATAATAATAATTATAATAATAATAATAATTATAATAATAATAATAATAATAATAATAATAATAATAATGTTATTGGTTTTACATCCCTTTTAACTACTGCTGCTTTTAGAGAAACCGGGGTGCCGGAATTTTGGCCCGAAGGGGATCTTTAACGTGCCAGTAAATGTACTGACACGGCTCCCTCGCATTTGTGCACCCTCAAATGCCAGCTGACTGCGCCAGGATACGAACCAGCAACCTAGGGCCCAGCAAGCGAGAACGTTACCGCTGAGCCACGCAGCCAGTCCGGTCGATTATGTCTCCAGATCCATAGCATTCTTGATATACTTCTTATCTTTCTTTCTTCAATGATGGTAGCAGTTTTTATCTAGGTTGTGGCGTTTGGTAGAGGTAAATCGTTTCTAAGGTCTTCAACAAAGAATAGTTCTATTATACTCTTTGATAATAACAACGAGTTATAACTATACTCATACATTTAGGAGAAAGTAGGCTATATGTTCTTTACTGAACATCTTGTTTTTTATAAATTCTGTTATTTCGATAGTATTCTAGTGGCGTTTCATAATAGTATGCAGTGGTAATGATCATAGTATAGTTGGTCGTTCTCCCGAGTACGTGGTGCATTCAGTCAACAGGTGCGGTTTTTCCTGGCAGCTGCAAATTGGTGAATCAATAATGTTCATTTTATGAAGATAGGATTTGAAGCGACCATGATATGTGATAAACTGGGTAGTTATGAAGTTGGGCCAGAGAGGTGAGAAAAGTCTGTGTGGTATATTAGGAAGGAATAATTTTGTATGTAAGGAGTCTTCCGAATTGGTGTATATGGAGTTCCAGATATTTGTGTAATGCTCAGTTAGTACTTTTTTGCCTGGTTTAGGGGTGGTGATTTATAATCCATTGCAGTTCTATGGCTGGCAGCAATCCTGGCGAGATAGTCAGCTCTCTCATTCCCCCAGAGTCCTGTGTGCCCTTTAATCCATTGAAAAGTAATCTTGTTCAACTTGTTGAGGGCAATAATTTATTTTGTCTCTTATTTCAGTGGTGAGAGGATGGGTATTTCTTCTATAGCAAAGATTGCAGCTCTTGAGTCCACAAGAATAGCATAATTTAAAGTGCCATTATTCTGTAGTTCAATCCATTTAACTGCCTTGATGATGCCCATTAATTCCGCTTGGAAAACTGAGCAATTAATATCTAACCTTTTTATACCAGTACAGATTTATTTTGAGTTTTTCACGACTACCATTCCTGCTCCGACATGGTTTTGTGTTTTCGATCCGTCTGTGAAGATGAGGACGTCTGCTTTTTCTACAGCTCCTGAAATAATTAAGTTTATATGATTCTCTCTCGGATGGTTTAAACTTGATCTTTTCGGGTTTTCTGTTTCTTTTAGCAAGGGAACTACAGCGTTTGTAGGTTGACCTCTGGAAATGGCTTTGATGTCATTATGTAAAAGTATGGCTGCGTCTATGGGCATAGCGGAGGCTATAGCCTGCAAAGCATTGTTAGAGACTGTTCTGTATGCCTTTGTCGCAAAAATCAGAAATAATCTTTGTATTGTTGCAGTTTCACTTTGGCTCTTTTAGATAAGGAGATGCTCCATACTACTGCGGCATACATTATGACGGGTAAATTAGCATGATTGTATATCGTCATCAAATGATGAAAAGACATGCCCCAAGATGCTTTGGAACATCTGACTAAGTTGTTCCTGATTTTCATCACTTTAATGATTTGGAACGAAGGGTAGAGGACAAGAACTGTAGGGGAATACCAAGGTTAGATTATGTTAACAAATTGCCTCGGATGTAGAGTGTGCTAGCTAAGTAGGCCTATATACAGGGTGTCCCACCTAACTCTGCGACCTCAAATATTATCGAAATGAAACTAGATATGAAAAATATACTTGCGCAGGAATGTAGCCACGTCAGGGGGTCACACAATGGGAGGATATGCACAATCCAGGAAATTATAACATTATCATTTTCAACGCAAAGTTACCTTTTTAAATGGAACATACATGTTTTTTCTTTCTAGCAAAATCGAAAGTAAGCATACAATTATTGATAACAGAATTGGTTTCACTTCTCTTCACCTCGTACCTTCTGAAATAACTAACGTTGTAGAGGATGGCAATGGAGACACTGTTTGTCAAGTTTAACACAAGTGTAGAACTGTTCACATAGTACAAAAGGTACAATTACCGATTTCCTAAACAAACTTGTGGCCTATAGCTTAAAGGAACGCCATGTTTTTAAATTACATCCAGCAAGGAAAAGGCATTCACAAGTAAGCAGTAACATCTTAACTGATGAAACTGTGTCACTTCAGCAGATGTTCAATCTGACCACAGTTTGCATCAATGCACTTCTGTAGACGGTGAACAAGAGAGCGCTGTACTGATCCCAGTGTTTCCACAGTTATTTCCGCACACGCCGCAGTAATACGCTGTTGCATATTCTCCATTGTAGTTGGGACTTCCTGATAAACTATATCGTTCAATGCGCCCCAGAGAAAGTAGTCTAATGGCGTCAAATCGGGGGACCGTGCTGGCCATCTCACAGGACCACCACGTCCTATCCACCAATTTGGAAACTTGCATCCATTACATCTCTAGCAACACGTGCGAAATGTGCGGGGCACCCATCATGCTGGAACAGTGGTTCTTAACCGGTGGTTCGCGAGTGCCTCGGGAGTGGACAGCGGGTGAAAAGGGTTCACCAGCACGTATAAAAAAGTGGCCAATAAATGGGGATTTCGGAAGTGATATGCGTAGAACGAGAATCGTCCGAATGTATTCGCGGCGATGACTATCAGGGTTTGAATTGAAATATCTTTAAAATAAGTGTTATTGAGGAACGGTTACAACTGATAAGGTGTATTGGGGGGAAAGGGTGGTCCGTACATGATTCAATTTTAGACTGAGTAGTTCGCAGACTTCTATGGGTTCAGAACCACTGTGCTGGAACCACATTGATACACGAGTTTCCAATCCCACGTCCTCCATGAGAAGGGGTAACGTGTCTTGAAAAAATGATGCATATCGCTGTCCGTTTAGTGTTCCCTGATAAAATAAAAAAAACAGGAGTTCCGTGAAGAACTATACAGCCTACTTTTCATGCCAATGATTATTCTGCAGAATATGAACCTATCTAGAATAATAACGAAATTAAGTTGGTAATATCGAAATATCTAATTAGTTCCAAATTTACCTGGTAAAATGTAGCCTAATAGAGCACTACAGTTGGCAGCCCTGGTGACTGAATATATTCTTAGTTCCATCTCTTAAGGTACAGAATACAAAATTTGGTTGAAGTCCAATGGACGTTACATGCAGTTAGACACTGGATCTATCAACACGCGTAAAAGCATGTTGGCAACAATGCCATGCGTGTGCTGGTCAGAAATAATCTGAAATATTATGACATCTTGTTGTGCCAATTTTGGATGAAATCCATTTGTTAGTATAGAAGTTACATGTACACACATCAAAAAAAGTTTTGCATCACCTCGGTTCCCAGATCTCCGGCATATAGACGTTGACTGTGTATATTGTATCCAAGATACAGTCCCTTTGACTGTTCATAGATGTCACTAAAACTGCTCAAAGATGTAAACAACCATGCATGAGCAGGGCCTATTAGACGGAGGGGGTACGACAGCCGATCAGTTCCAGTCATTCCACCAGGACGAAGGTACGCTGCTCATGTTGTCTGTAGTTCTACCATGCCTAGAAGGTCAATACCGCAGTTCGATCGCGTCCGCATTGTTACTTTGTGTCAAGAAGGGCTCTCAACAAGGGAAGTTTCCAGGCGTCTCAGAGTGAACCAAAGCGATGTTGTTCGGACATGGAGGAGGTACAGAGATACAGGAACTGTCGATGACAGGCCTCGCTCAGGCCGCCCAAGGGCTACTACTGTAGTGGATGACCGCTACTTACGGATTGCCGCTCGGAGGAACCCTGACAGCAATGCCACCATGTTGAATAATGCGTTTCGTTCAGCCACAGGACGTCGTGTTTCAACTCAAACTGTGCGCAATAGGCTGCATGATGCGCAACTTCACTCCCGACGTCCATGGCGAGGTCCAGCTTTGCAACCCCGACACCATGCAGCGCGGTACAGATGGGCCCAACAACATGCTGAATGGACCCCACGGAATTGGCATCACGTTCTCTTCACCGATGAGTGTCGCATATGCCTTCAACCAGACAATCGTCGGAGACGTGTTTGGAGGCACCCTGGTCAGGCTGAACGTCTTAGACACACTGTCCAGCGAGTGCAGCAAGGTGGTGGTTCCCTGATGTTTTGGGGTGGCATTATGTGGGGCCGACGAACGCCACTGGTGGTCATGGAAGGCTCCGAAACGGCTTTACGATACCTGAATGACATCCTCCGACCCATAGTGCAACCATATCGGCAGAATATTGGAGAGGCATTTGTCTTCATGGACGACAATTCTCGACCTCATCGTGCACATCTTGTGAATGCGTTCCTTCAAGATAACGACATCGCTCGACTACAGTGGCCAGCATGTTCGCCAGACATGAACCCTATCGAACATGCCTGGGATATGTTGAAAAGGGCTGTTTATGGACGTCTTGACCCACCAACCACTCTGAGAGATTTACGACGAATTGTCGTTGAGGAGTGGGACAATTTGGACCAACAGTGTCTTGATGAACTTGTGGATAGTATGCCACGACGAATACAGGCATGCATCAATGCAAGAGGACGTGCTACTGGGTATTAGAGGTAGTGGTGTGTACTGCAATCTGGACCACAAATGCTGAAAGTCTAGCTGTATGATGGTACAACATGCAATGTGTGGGTCTCATGAGCAATAAAACGAGCTGAAATGTTGTTTGTGTTGATCTCTATTCCCTTTGTATTTAAAGGTTCCGGAACTCTTGGAACCGAGGTGATGCAAAACTTTTTTTGATGTGTGTATTTTAAAATTGGACATATCAGCAGGTATAGAATCATGTTGGCAGCACTGCCTTGTATTAATTACTCCAAATTAATCTAGAATGTCAGGTGCTATATGTGTGCAAAGTATAGAGCTGTTGGCTTGCATACTTTCTGATATATTGATATTAGGGTAAAAAAATATAGACAGCATTTATTAACAGTTGGCAGCCCTGATTGCTCTTAACAAACAATACTTATAGTCATATCTGTTATGGTACACATAGCACATACGAAATTTGGTTGAAATCCAACTGATAGTATAGAAGTTACATGTATTTAAAAAATCGTACTATCAGCAGGCTTATACTCATGTTGGTAGAACTGACGTATATAAGTTACTCCAAATTAATCTAAAATGTCAGAATATACGTGTGCATAGTTTAAAGCTGTTGGCGTGCATACTTTCTGATATATTGGTATTTGGATAAAAGAAATAGAGAGAGAGCAATTCTTAACAGTTGGCAGCCCTAGTGGCTCTTAAGAATACGCTCAATCATATCTGTTTATGTACAGATATTACATACAAAATTTGGTTGAAATCCAATTGATAGTGTAGAAGTTATATTCATTTAAACATTGGACCTATCAGAAGGCTTAAAATTATTTTGGCAACGCTGTCATGGTTGACCTCCTGGAAATTAAACTGAAATAGTCTTATCTACATGTGTGCCAAGTTTGGAGTAGCTCCCATGCATAACTCGCAAGATACCCAACATGGAGCTCAAATTTCTAGTGCGTTTTTTCAGCAGTTGGTAGCACTGACATCGTTTTCAAATATGGACGTGAGATATTCCGGTGCACATCTTTACTCATACTAAATTTGGTTTTGATTGCTGCAGCCGTTTAGGAGTTGATAGGGGGGACACACACACAGCCAGACCGACAGACAGACAGTCATTTTCCCGGATCGATCTCATAAGTCTACTTTTTCCTCATTTTTGCAAAATGTGATAAGTAGGCTAAAAAATAGGGACCTACAATACGGTTGCCAATGATACCGCACCAAACAGTGTCTCCTTTACCGTCCTCTACAACTTAAGTTATTTCAGAAAGTACGAGGTTTAGAGAAGTGAAACCAATTCTGTTATCAATAATTGTATGTTTACTTATGATTTTGCTAGAAAAAACATGTATGTTCCATTTAAAAAAAAGGTAACTTTGCGTTGAAAATGATATTGTTATAATTTCCTGGATTGTGCATATCCTCCCATTGTGTGACCCCCTGACGTGGCTACATTCCTGCGCAAGTAGATTTTTCATATTTTGTTTCATTTCGATAGTATTTGAGGTCGCAGAGTTAGGTGGGACACCCTGTATATATGAAACGGTTAGTCAGGATAGGGAGGATATGAGGCTGCATCAAACCAGTCAAAGGTGCTGACTGGTGAATCACAAAGACACATACATATCGCCTTAAATTAGTCTCATGTGCTTAGTTTTGAATAGCTTTTGCAAAATACGAAAAGTAGACCAGAAACTGCTCCAAATATTATCGCTTTCAAACCGATATAAAGTATTACGACAACCTCGTGGTGTAGTGGCTGTAGTTCGATTCCTGGCTCTGCCAAGAAATTTCAATTCTCGTCTGTGGGCTGCAACAGGGTACACTCAGCCTCGTGAGGCAAAACTGAGGAGAGGCGGGTTCGGTCGGTTCTCGCCTCAATCATCCTGGAAATGGCTTTCCTTAGTTTCTCCACTTCTACTTAAGGCCACGGTTGCCTACTTCGTAATCCTATCTCTAATTTACAAATTGCACACGTCAGTACAGCCATCACAATAACACACGTTATCACACAACGCACCCACACACACACACGCCCAAATGCATGGACCACGATGTCGCAGCCCCTGAAATAAGCAACAACAACAATGGATAGTTGTAATCATGATCCACGCTGAATATGAAATGGAAAAGTATGAATTAAAACGTTGTGCATTCGGTTGTACGAGCTACAGAGGTGTGTAAATTATTGGACTGAACGCCTGTTTTCCAACATTTCATTTTTACTCCTTTATGAATTAATACAATAAAATTGTTTTCAAGCTGGTGAAATTATTCCAAACGTTCATTACATTTTATTTTAAGAAACTGACTAAAATGATGTTATATAATTTCCACTAAAGTAGTAGCCTTGCTAATGCAGATTGTCACACGTTTCGTTTTGATTACTTTTTCTAGTTTTTGTGTGAAATTAGAGCAAAGAAATTTGAAGTCTTTTGTTACTGATGATCCAATCTTGAACTATTCAAAAATTCGTGGGCAATGGATTGAAATCACCTGATTTACATGGTAAATTCCAAAGAAAATGAAAAAAAGAAAAAATGGACACAGCTCAGGTATCCCTCAATCTCCAATTATGAAAATACCCAAACGCAATATCTTATTGGAAAAATTGTAAGTCGTTAGGGGAAAATCCATCACTAAGGACGGTAATACAAATAAATAAAACTACCATTACCCGTCGCGGCTTCGCCCACGAATATTCTAGTTGTAAAAAGTACACTTAGCAAATTCTCAATTTTGACTGATTTATCCTTGGTATGAATGATCTGACTTTATCAATTCAGCCACTGGTGCAGTGGTTAGGGGTTTGTCATTCCTCTATAGGTACGGTATATCAGAGCGAAGTTAGTTTTCTGGAAATATCACAGACACTGTTAATTTAAGGGCCTTTAAATATGATTTTCGGAGACCCTTTATAGTCGGGTGAAAAAGACCTTTCGTACCACACTCACACGTGAAAATTGCGTGAAAAAATTCTAGAGTGCCCCTTGACCCCCTTGAGCGCATTATACTGTATGTATTGATGAATTTTACAGCTTAATTTGGTTCAGTGATAACCTTGTAACCGTCTGGAAACTTTCACAGTAATGTAATAATTGGAATTGCATTGCGTCTTACAGAGATAGATGGACCTGTGAGACTCTGTTACCATGGTTACCGTGTTGCATTATTTCTTTGTAAATATACATGTTTTAAGGTATTTATTTAATTGTGAGGCATTTAAAGAGTAAGTGAGTGCGTTTCGCTTACGCATTGGGTTATGCTGAACCTGCAGGTACCCCATATGTGTAGTTTGGTGTTAATGGGACCTTATTTTCGGTACAAAACTGGAATGGGACCTTAGCAGAATAATATAGGGAGGGATATTTTGAGTAAAATTGTGTGACTGATTTACATTATTTGTTTAAGTCTAATCATTTACCGACAGTAGTGGCTACGCTGGCTAAAGCGCAGCATTAGGTCATGGGGCCAAGCTCTCTGCTGACTCGATAGACGCGTGGGTTCGAGCCCCACCGTCGGCCGTCCTTGAAATGGTTTTCCTTGGTTTCCCATTTTCAACACCAGGCAAATGCTGGGACGGTACCTTCTGACAGGCCACGGCCGCTTCCTTCCACTTCCTTGCCCAGTTTCATTCACCATCATTCATTTCATCTCTCATTAACTCATCTCATGAGGTTGGCGTCAGGAAGGGCATCCGGCCGTAAAAACCATCGCCACAAAGACTTCCATCGCATCTCATCCCCGACCCCGTTGGAAAACGGGAATAATAAGGGGTAGACATACATTTAAGTCTAATCATTTGCACACCTCTGTATTGTTGAGTCAATTAATGGCTTTGTGACTTTGCGGTCATGTAGCCCCGTGTTCTTGGTGTTATATATTTCGGGAATCAATTTCCCCTTCATCAGACAAAATGAAGCATTTAAAACGCCTTGACGGATAAACTGCTGAAAAAACAAACAAACAAACAAACAAAAGAAAAGAGGATCGAAGCTTTACGTAACCGTTAATCTCGAGTTCATCACCCGCGGAACCTCCATTTTACTTGAATTCAGAAACCACAGGATATGATATTTGACTTCAAAACTCTCACACGCATTGACCGGGAATCGAACCCGGTCCACTTTGGTGAGGCAAGTAGCTTGACCACTGCGCCATCACGCTCCCTGCAGAAATAAAATATCTGTTTAAAACTTAAGTATTTTATAATATTTTCATATTTTAATTGACAAGGCTGAAATCTACATCTAGGATGGCTAAGATGGGAATCTAATCTTCCAGATTGAGTGAAACCCATGACAACACGTTGGCAGAGGTGAGAATCGAACCTGGGAACTCGAGGATGGCAGGTATTAACGCTAGCCACTACACCACGAGGGAGACAGGGGAAAATGTTTATTTTTATAATAATGTGTAAGGTTTATTTTTGGCAATACGGTCGATAAGAGCATGGCTAATACCATGAGGAACTCGTGAACTTAACGCTCTACACATCTCTTGCGTATAAAAGTCACCTGAAATAGTTGCAGTGAAAAGTATTCATAGTACCGAATATGGTATTCCATATAGAAACTTGTTTTTGGTTGTGTGTGAAGTCTGTCTGATAACCTGTGATATTGTTTGAGCTAGGGCTGGTAATGAAGTGGCCGTGTCGATAAGATGTGTAGCCTACCATCCCAACATTTGCATCGAGTAGACATGGGAAACCACAGAAAACTACATCTAGGATGGCTAAGATGGGAATCCAATCTTCGAGATTGACCGAACCCATACTAACACGTTAGCAGAGGTGAGAATCGAACCTGGGAACTCTAGGATGACAGGTAATAACGCTAGCCACTGCACCATGAGACGGTCAGAGAAAGAAGACAGGGGACTGAGCCACGGGCTGTCTAAAAGAGAAGCCGCCTCAGTGTGAAAATCCCCAATGATGGAGAAAGTGGGATTCCCTAGCCAGCCCTTTGAGGTGCGTCTGAGAGAGGATTATTAAGGCTTGGATGCACTTGTTCTGCGGCTCCACCTTATTGGACTTACTGGTGACATGACATGAACATATGTTCTGTCTCGCCGTCAATGTCAGTCACCTAAGTTGACAAGAAGGTTAGGCAATGTAAGCAAGTGCACCTGAAGTTGGTTACACCCTACGCAGATACTTTTAAAGCGACAATTAATTAATTATTAGCCTACTTTCGTTTTTTGTATAAGTTGTGTGTCTGTCTTATGTGTGATTGTGTGTATGTCTGTCTGTCAATTCAAACACGACGAAACCGAATTGATCGAAATTTGGTAAAGAGGTAGCACTAGCAAAGGGCACCTCAGTGTCATGTCTTATATCACCGCTATATTTACTGAAACAAAATTGAAGCCACCCAAATGATCAAAGCTTAAAAATCAAATTACGACTAAACTAATCATCAGATGTATACCAAATTTGGTAGAATCATACCTTCATAAGGTATGCGTCTTACGCATAAACTAAAAGGTCATCAGCCGTACCATTTCAGTATGGCGACCGTGTGAATTATGCAAGCATTATAATCCATAGCTTAGGACCCAACAGTTCCGATTATTGAACTGAGAATGGTTTAAACTGTCCTAACTGTTCCTCTAAGAATCTAGTGGAGGCTGGGGTTGATGCCAGGTTGTGGGTAGTCATTACGGATCTAGTACCTGCTAGCTGGTACGTACGTCGGATTGGCGCGAATTTGGATATGCAGAGAGCTCACTTTACGTATCTGGCCTTGGCTCTGTCCAGAGACTTCAGGTTTTTGTGGCTTACGTGTGGCCATATCATCTTGATGGCATATGACACCACTGGGTGACTTATAGTTTGAATAGTGTCATTGCAGTTCTGAGGGAGAGGGTTTTCAGATTTCCATTATGGTCTTTGTCGCGGCAACGGTTTGGTCCTCATGTGTCTGGTGAATGTCAATCCGGAGACCTGTTGTAGGGTCACTCCTAAGTATTTCTTAGGTTTGATTTCCGCAGATGAAAATGTCCTTGGACGATAGTTTCCCTAGCGGAACTTCATACTCTTGCTTTTGTCATGGTTTATGTGCATGTTGTTGTCTTGTGACCACTTCTCTAGTTTGTTGAGTGCTTCTTGACATGATGCCCTGTTGTTGTAAGAATTAATGATAAATTTGTGATATTCTAGTCGCAAAATGCTGTATGTAGGCTTACAACATGTAGTTTTCTAAAGTTATATGGTGAAAATGGATTTTCGTAATGATGACAGCTTTGTTACATAATCTAAGTAATTTTAAAACAAAAACAAGATGTTCAGTAAAGAACATATAGACTACTTTCTCCTAAATGCATGGGTATTGTTATACGGATATTAAACATGAATATGAGGTGCCCTTTGCTAGTGCTACCTCTGTACAAACTGTCATTCAATTCGGTTTCACCGTGTTTAAATTGATATGGTGAATCGATTTGCACACATACATGGCCGCTATCTGCAACTATTGGGCTGATGACCTTGTAGTTCATTCATAAGATGCTTCACACAAAAAAGTATGTTGTTGCAAAATTTGGTGGAGAACAAATAATTAGGTTGGTCGTAATTTGATTTAAGCTTTTAACATTTGGGTGGCCGCCATTACGTTTCCGTCAAGATAGCGACGATATAAAATATGACACTGAGTTGCATTTTGCAAGTGCTACCTCTGTACCAAATTTCGTTCAATTCGGTTTCACCGTGTTTGAATTGATAGGGGAAATCGATTTGCACACATACATGGCCGCCATATGCAAACTATTGGACGGATGACCTTGTAGCTTGGTCAAAGAACGCTTCTCACATAAAGGTATGTTGTTGCAAAATTTGGTAGAGATTGGATGATTAGCTTAGTCGTAATTTGATTTAAGCTTTGAACATTTGGGTGGCCGCCATTACGTTTCCATCAAGATGGCGGCGATATAAAACATGACACTGAGGTGCCCTTTGCTAGTGCTACCTCTGTACCATATTTCGTTCAATTCGGTTTCACCATGTTCGAATTGGTAGGGGGGACAGACATTCAGAGTACACACTCACACACAGACTCTCTCTCTCTCTCTCACACACACACACACACACACACACACACACACACACACACACACACACACACACACAGACACAAGGTTTCGCCCTGTGTAGATCTCATAAGTCTACTTTCATTTTTTTTTGCAAAAATCGAAAGTAGGCTAATAATGGAATTTAGCCGAAAGAAATCAGAAACCCCAAATTATATCAATTTGGCAGGTGAAACGCTAAAGAAAGTAGGAGACTTACGCTATTTAGGAAACAAAATAACCAATGATGGACGAAGCAAAGAGGTTATAAAAAAAGTCCTCTCGGCACGCCGGAAGGCGGAGGTAGATTTCACCGGACAAACTTGGGGATAGGCGAAAATAGGCAGAATATGCAGATTTTCGTAGAAGGATCAGACCTCATTTAATGCGAGAAGGTATTTTATAATTGGAGCTTAATTAACTTTGTTTTTCGTCATTTTATGCTTATTTTAAACATTTTATTGTCTTATGGGAACGGTAACCTTCTTGTCATTTGGGGTCCATTTTTATACTTGTGGTCACACTGTCCTTATGCTAGGTTTCGACACTGATGTGCAACTGTGTAACGGTCTGTTACTTCTTCACGCAAAATTATATCTACCGCAGAGATTTTGGTTGGTTCCTCAGTTTAGGGGCTGCGACAACGCGGTCATGTAACCCCGTGTACTTTGGGATGGCTGTATTAGTCTGTAATTCAGGTAAGGACTGCAGACGGTCAATTTCAAGCAGTAGTTACTAATGTGCTACCAGGTACTACCGTCAACGACACCTAGCTGTGAACTTGGCTACTAGATGCCACCGCAACCAGCAACTCGCAACGAACGTTGGAACTTCCCCTCCAAAGGAAAGCATACTGAGGGATTTTTGGCGCTCTTAGAAAATCCGACGACTTCGGCCGGCTTTGAACTCGCGACCTTGGGCATAAACATTCAGCATGCTACCAGTTACGTCACCGAAGCCGCTTCACACTTAGATGGAAATCTGAATCTGATCTCGTGCAAGTGCGTTATCTTGGCAACGTCTGATGGCTCATCCCTCATCAATTTAGTAGTGTTGCCATGGCAACCACTGATAGGTCTTGGCATTTTCTTATAATTCCGAAATTATTTTTCTCATCCCTTGGCATAATGGTGGGTTATATCAAAAATTCTTTCAGACAAAAGTTTTAGGTAATTATTATAGGAATATTGTCCATTTTGTACGGTTTTGACATTGTGCCTATTAAGAGAGATATGATTAATGTTTCCCGAAAAACCCACTTTTTCCCATCCCTTTGGTCAATGGTTGGTGCTATAAAAAAAACTCTTCAAACATACATTTTTGGGCTTTATCCGACACATAGTATGAATGTTGAACGGATTCGATATTTCACATATTAAGAGAGTTATAGCAATATTTCACTTTTTTGAAAAAAAAGCCCCCCCATTTTCACCCCCCAACGACCGATTTAGCCCAGTAACGAACTCGACCGAGATTTTTTAGGTATACGTATTCGGTAAAAAATTCAAAGTGATTGGTACAAAATTACGGCAGTTATCGTGTCCACAATAAACTGATATACATATACATACATAAATTATATATAACTTTTGAACTGACGGTGGTTTTGGGGCCTGGGGATGTGAAACGCGAAGATATGTCGAAATTTTCCGGAAGTCGAAACATGGTACCCATTGCAATAGTTAGCTTTCTAACGAAATCTACCTCTGGTTGGTTCCTCAGTTTAGGGGCTGCGACAACGCGGTCATCTAACCCCGTGTACTTTGGGTGAGTGTAGAATCTGTCTGATACACGGTGTGAATTGTAATGGCTGTATTAGTCTTAATTCATGTAAGTACTGCAGACGGTCAATTTCAAGCAGTAGTTCCTAATGTTGCTACCAGGTACAACCGTCAACGACACCTAGCTGTGAACTTGGCTACTAGATGCCACCCCAACCATCAACTCGCAACGAACGTTGGAACTTCCCCTCCAAAGGAAAGCATACTGAGGGATTCTAGTGCTCTTAGAAAATCCGACGACTTCGGCCGGCTTTGAAACCGCGACATTGGGCATAGACATTCAGCATGCTACCAGTTACGTCACCGAAGCCGCTTCCCACTTTATCAGGCGGCTTTGGTGGCGTAGTCGGTAACATGCTGAGCTTCTATGCCCAAGATACCGGGTTCAAACCCGGCCGAAGCCGTCGGATTTTTTAAGAGCGTTAAATATCCCTCAGTATGCCTTCCTTCGGAGGGGAAGTAAAGCCGGCGGTCCCATGTCATAGATTTATGGCATGTTAAAGATCCTTCCACTAATTGCACCTGTGTGAAGCTAAATTGGATAGGTTAAGAATGTATACAACGCTCTTAGGTTTCTATGTTCGTTGCCAAGAGCCGACTGCGGCGGCGTCTAGTAGCTCAGTTCTGAACTTGGCCTCGTAGTCGTTGACAGTGGCGCTTGGTGGCAAAAGTAGGAACTATCTGAAAAATTGTTAGTTGCAGTACTTAAATTAACAAACAGATAACACACACTAATACAGTCATCAAAATTAACACCGGTTATCAGACAGATTCTACACACACCCAAAGTACACGGGGCTACATGACCGCGTTGTCGCAGCCCCTAAACTTAAGAACCAACCAACCAACCACTTAATCAGATGGAAATACTGAATCTGATCTCGTGCAAGTGCGTTGTCATGGCAACGTCTGATGGTCCATGCCTCATCAATTTAGTAGTGTTGCCATGGCAACCACTGATAGCTCTTGGCATTTTCTTATAATTCCGAAATCATTTTTCTCGTCCCTTGGCGTAATGGTGGGTCATATCAAAAATTCTTTCAGACAAAAGTTTTAGGTAATTATTAGGGGAATATTGTCCATTTTGTACGGTTTTGATATTGTGCCTATTAAGAGAGATATGATTAATGTTTCCCGAAAAACCCACTTTTTTCCACCCCTTTGGTCAATGGTTGGTGCTATCAAAAATCTTATTTGACATAAATTTTTGGCACTTATCCGACACATATTATGAACTTTGAATGGATTCGATATTGCACGTATTAAGAGAGTTATAGCGAAATTTCACTTTTTCGAAAAAAGCCCCCCATTTTCACCCCCTTCGACCGATTTAGCCCAGTAACGAACTCGACCGAGATTTTATAGGTATACATCTTCGGTAAAAAATTCGCAGTAATTGGTGCAAAATTACGGCAGTTATCGTGTCCACAAGAAACTGATATACATATATATATACATATATATATATACATAAATTATATATAAACTTTTGAACTGACGGTGGTTTTGGGGTCTGGGGGATGTGAAACGCGAAGATATGTCGAAATTTTCCGGAAGTCGAAACATGGGACCCATTGCAATAGTTAGCTTTCTAATGAAATCTACCTAAAAGTAGGTTGGCTAAGGCAAGGAAAGCATTATTACAGAATAGAAATATGTTGACATCGAATATAAATTTAGGTATTAGGCCTAAGGAAGTCATTTGTGAAAGCCCTTGTCTGGAGCGTGGCACTCTATGGAAGTGAAACTAGGACTGTTGGCGCGACAGAAAAGAGGAGAATAGAGGCGTTTGAAATGTGGTGTTACAGGAGAATGATGACGGTCAGATGGGTAGATAGGGTTACAAACGAAGAGGTATTAAGACGAGTGGGAGAGGAGAGATGTTTCTGGCAACTGCTAATGAAGACAAGAGATAGGTTGGTAGGGCACATACTAGGAAACCAAAGAACAACAAACTTACTGTAGTTATGGAAGGAAGGATTGAGGACAAGAACTGTAGGGGTAGACCAAGGTTAGAATATGTCAAACAAATTGCCTCGGATTTAAGGTAGAGATGAAATGATTAGCTCAGGACAGGGAGACATCGAGTGCTGCATCAAACCGATCAAAGGACTAAAGACTGACTCAAACAACAACAACAACAACAAAGTAAGTTAAATTTAACAATGCAGAATGCAAGCTGGGCTTTGTCTACTTGAAGACATCCGTCGTCTTCTTCTGCTTCATTTCATATGCAGGAGCTTCCGCCACAAAGTTCTCAACCACATTCATACGTATGAAACAAGTTGCATTGTTTGAGATAAAGAATAAGTTTAAGAGCCAGGGTATAATATAAGCTTCGAGATATTGCAAATTCGAGTTACAGAAATTCGAATTAAAGATAAAAAATGCATGTTAAGTATAGGAAGTTTTTTTCGAAAAATAGTAATTATCTAAGAGTTATCAAAAATTCAAGAATCGAGGTTCGATATATCGATATGTGACTGTAGCCTTATTTTACAATGGCAGCGATCTAACTGTTCACGATTGCAATTAGCCTTAAAACCAGGAAAAAGCAAGCTGCGTAATCCAGGCGATGAAAAAAACTTATTGGGTGTGTGCAACTATAATGCGCGACGATATTTGAGCGTGACAACGTATTCTCGGACTGATTTGTTTAAACTGGCGCTCTTGCCAAATTTCAGCTCCGTATTTTTTATTTTTTTATGTATTTATTTTTTATTTTTTTTATTTTTCGGAACGGAAAGTTCACAGGCGAAATGAAGAAAAGCCAAGTTGCACTTCCAGGGAAACTCCAAACACAACCACTCTTCTCTGAAGTTTTAACTCAACACGACTCGACAGTTTGCTGCTGGCTGTACCTGAGGTAATATGTTCGCCTGCTAGCTAGGCTGTAACTGGGGCGATAGACTCGCCCCTAGCCAGCTCGTAAACTGTCGACGCAGTATTTGAATGGAGATTGTTGGAAGAAATGAAAGTGTAAAAACACTTATTGTGGGCGATGTAATGAAGATAGAGATATGCTCACGCGGACGTTTTTGTAGAACTTTTCATGCTGAACAATTCTTACACTCATAGTTTTTTTGGTTTTTTTTTTACGGTTTATCTAGCGTAAGCCAAAAACGTGCACGGACGCCATGTGTATTTTTCGACTTTTCCCCTGAAATCGTTACTGCTCGGCTTCCTTTGATCATAAGTAAATTATTTTCTTCCTCAAGATATCCTTTATAGAATGATGGAAACCGCATCTAAATCCCTCCAAAGGTTCACCCGTGTCATCCATAAACGACAGTAGTAGCCACACTCTAGCGCAGCGACAGAAAAGAGAGAGTGTTGCAGCAGAAGAGAGATAAAACGATATCATCACCTCTCACTGTAACACTTTTCCATGAGCGTCACTGTATCCCAACAATTTATTTGACTTTGTCACGTCAAAACAGTACAGTAAGGTGCTTCATCGACCAATCCAAAGCAAATACCAGGTCAAAGATTTGGGAGTTTATTACAGTCACGCTCTCTTTCCACTCTATCACCAGACAAGCACTCCTAAAATAGAACCATTCACGTCTCCGTGTATGCGTTACAGCCTTGGAACGCGTTTCAAGTCCGGTGTGTTTTTCAGGCCTGTTCCACCATCACCCAAAAGCATCGATCGTGGCGCTCCTGTTTGCCGGGCGATTAGCAACGACGGCGAAGTGCAGTAAGCCGTTAAGTTGCCGGCTCCACTGCTGTGTGGACTGTGGGGCATGTCCTTCAGTTTGCACTAGATTCTCGTTCCTCTTAGAGAATGTTTCAAAATTATCACTTATTTGGAGGGCTGATTGAGAAGAAAATTTTAGCAAAATATGAAACCATCCCACTAACAATATGGAAATATATATGAAATTTTCTTAGAGTATCTTGAGAAACGACACATAATAAAAACATTGTGGGGTTTGAAGCCATTTTTTCAGTGTTGCCTTAGTAAACAAGAGTTTAGTGCTTTTCAGTCGGTCAACACGAATGTACCCAAAAGAGCTGGGTTATGCCCTAATCCTGAAATAAATTACATGAGATTAATAAATACACTAGGTTGACCAGTTTCGATCGTCAAGCGATCATCAGATCCATTACACTTAGGCTATAAAATCTATGTTTGAAAATACAGGTGAAAATATGTAAAATATGTACAATTATTTAGTTGCAGTATTGGTAATGCAACTGTCGGTGTATGCTAAATGCAGTATATATGATGTTAGGTGAAATGCTAAATGGCGATAGATATCCGGAGTTTGTAATTTGGAGTGATTATATGGCCTCCGTGGCTTAGGCGGCAGCACGCCGGCCTCTCACCGCTGGGTCCGTGGTTCAAATCCCGGTCGCTCCATGTGAGATCTGTGCTGGACAAAACGGAGGCAGACAGGTTTTTCTCCGGGTACTCCGGTTTTCCCTGTCAAAATTTCATTCCAGCAACACTCTCCACTATCATTTCATTTCACCTATCATTCATTTAATCATTGCCCCAGAGAAGTGCGTCAGGCCTTGGCAGCCGGCACAGTTCAAATCCTCGCCGCTAGATGGGGGCTTCATTCATTCCATTCCTGACCCGGTCGGAGACTGGAAGCAGGCTGTGGATTTTCATTTTATATGGTTGTAAAAATCAACTATGGTTAAACTGTAATATTACAGGCTACTACTATAATCTGGTTGTCTTCCTTGCTGGAGCTACGAGCAGTTTTCGTATTCACTGTTACCCCAGGTGTGGTCGACTGAGATGGGCTGTTATCTCAGCGACACTGGTTTTTCCCATTTCTCCCCCCTGTTCATATGTGCTGTGCGGAGTCAGTGCGATGTGTTTATGTGGGGTGTTGCCAACCTAGATAAGAATGGGAACACAGAGCATATTAAATCCGAAAAAAGAGGTGAACATAATAAAAATCAACCAACAACACCTAGAACCCAAAACTTTGCTGCAAGAGCTATGGGAATTCTTTCCTGAGAACTTACATATCCCAGAAAATTCTTCGATAAATTTAACGAGATTCTGCCCTTTAAGCTACTTATTCAGGTATGATTTCTTTTGAAAGTTTTGATCTCTTTATTTGTACCAACAGGAGACTCATTTAATATTACCTAGGTACATATACCAAAAACAATCATGGTGGTAATAGGCCTACTTGAAAAGAATGGGAACACAGAGCAAATTATATCCGAATTGAGAGTTGTTACTCAACTAAAAAAATAATACTAACTGAAAAAGTAAATGGCCAAAATCGATGAAATTTCACAAAGAGATGTAAGTGCTCCACACAGCTCTTGAGACAGAAGTTCACAGGTTCCAGGCGTAGTTGTTGTAGTTGTTGGCTGTAGTGTAGTGTAGTTGTAGCGATCTTAATTATTGACTGGTATTGTAGGTTCTTCTACAATACATTATTTTAATAATAGTTAGACAGATCCCATCACATGAACAAATTTAACTTTAACAACCTCTTTCAAGTAGGTTGCTGTCAAGGGAAACTATCGATCTCGGTGACCGGGTGAGTTAGCCGTGGTGGTTACGGCATGACTGATGGCAGTCGCTCACATCCGGGAGGCGAGGAGGTTCGAATCCCCCCGCCGGCAACCTTGAAGATGGTCTTCTGTGGTTTCCCATCTTCCTTCCAGGCAAATGCCGGGGTTGGTCCCTATCTATAGGCCACAGCCGTTACCTTCCAACTCCTCGCCCTTACATTCCAACTTCCCTCCTTCCCTCCCCAACGGTACTTGTAGCTCACCCATTGGGTGTCCGTCTCGAAGCAGCTACAAAACTGGCGAGCCGAACATGTCCTCGGACACTCCCGGCACTAAAAGCCATACGCTAAAAAAAAAAAAAATCGATCTCGGTCTACACGAAGACCGCGTTGATATTCACAAGAAATGTATCTGAGGCAGTATGTATTATATGGCTAAAAGCTGTATCGGCCCAAAACAATATTGACGACAGAAAAAGAGCAGCAGGAAATGCAATCTTAACTGTAAGCTTGAGCTGCACCAGGCCTCTCAGCAGGGCAAATGACATTTTATTTTACTAGCCAGATAAATCCCATGCCCTCAAAAGTCAGCCCGAGTCAGTGCACAAAATAAGTTACAGTAGAGGGCTATCAGCGACCCTTCATCCACGGTGCCTTTGCCAAGAAATTTTGTTTTTGTAACGAGATACACTCGGCCAAGACGATAACTGGGAGGAGGTGAGTTTGAATCCTAATTCTAGACGTGGTGTACCGGATTTTTCTTACTTCTCCTCCAGGCTAACGCCGTCGTTGTAGTTGTTGTTGGGGCAGATGACCTCGCTTTTCCACCCCTTTTAAAACCACAATAACTAACTAACTTGTTGTCGTTTTCTCATTTCGGGATTGCGGCATCATAGTCATTTAGCCCAGTGTACTTAGGTGTTTGTAGGATTTGTCTGATAGCTTGTGTTATTGTGGCGTCTGTGTGTAGGCCTATTTGTAACCTAGATTAGTATTGGGAAGGAGGCGGCTCTGGCCTTAATTTAGGTACTATCCCGGAAATTGCCAGGAGAGAAAAACGTTTTCTCTGATGACTGAGGTGGGAATCTAACCCACCTCTTCTCAGTTCTTCCTCACTAGGTTGAGTATACCCCAGTCCAACCCTCATTCCAGAATTTAATTCTTTGACGGAGCCGGGATTAGATGGCCACCGGCCTATTCTTATCCCCAGTTGGGGCCGATAACCTAGATGTTAGGCCACTTAAAACAACAATTATCATCATATTCTTATCCCCAGCCTGCTTCCAGTCGACCGATGGGTCAGGGAATGGAATATTCTACGAACACTCAAGTGACCACTATATGGAAGCTCCTAAATGGAACACGAGATCTAATTGTTGGGAACGAAAAGATGTAATCAAATATTTCTGGCCACGCCTCAGGATGTCAGGGAGTATCCCGCTGCAAATGGGGAATCCCGGAAGATTGAGAGACTGGGGCTTCCCAAGTACTTCGTTATTGTGCAGTGTGTTTAATGTGAAGTAAAGTACTATGGATTCTGATAATGATGATGATGATGATAATTGTAGTTTTAAGGGGCCTAACATCAGGGTTATCGATCCCTAATGGTTTGGGTGATAGTGAAAATTAATGATAATGCCATGAAACCTACAACACTGAAACTAGAAGACGAAATGAATTTTAAACAAGGGAAAAGAAATAATGGACAGGAGGAAAAGAAATGAGGATTGATCGACTTTGAAAGAAGGAGAGCCATGAAAGGCAGATAGGGAAAGGTGTGGGGGAGAAGAGGGTCCGTCCCAAAGTCAGTGGAAAAAGGGGAAAGAACGGACCCAGTTCAACAATCCCTCGGGGTCGCCAACCCTCAAACTCACCAGCCTTGAGGCCTTTTGGGTGTAGCACAATAGCCTACATGGTGCACCATAAGTGGTAGAGCTACATACACCCGACCTCCCTGAGGGTCTTGTGAAGAAGGCAGGAGATATCATGAAAAGAAGAAGAAGGCTGACCTCTTGAAGAATGAGGGTATCAGGAAAGATGAGACAAGGGCCAATTAAGGCGGGAAAGTGAAAGGCTCCCTAGGCCTCGGATACCCTAATACCGTCGGGGTCGGAAGAGAACAAGTGTTGACCAAGAGAGCCCGACAAGAAAGATAACTGACAGCAGATCGGCACAAGTAAGTGGAAGCGATGCCGAGATCGACTGCGGTCCCGTGGTCGCCAACACACGCCCCACAAGTTGTGAGCCCCTGGGGGGGGACTATGGATTCTAAATGTCACGAAGAATACTAATGTGTTCCAGTCCATTTCAAAACAAGACTGGAATCTATCTTTACAATTTGAATTATCGACTCCAACATTAGCCAATACAGTATTATTATCCTGGATGAGATGTATAATGATTAAGTATATACTCAGCTTAATTATTTCGTTCTGTCCGTTTGTTATGTTGTTTCATTAGAGAGGTTTGGACATCGTGGTCATGTAACCCCGTTTACTTGGGTGAGTATGGACATTTTGTCTGATAACCTGAGCTATTGTAATGTCTGTACTAGTTTGTGTATTAGTAATTAAGGTGAGGATTACCAAGGAAGCGGCCATGGCCTTAAGGGGATACGGAACGGTTAAAATTGTCAAAGTCAACATTTTTCTTTTTTCACATATTATGAATCTCTGAAGTCTGCCCTTTAAAATGATGTGTAACACGTTATAGTTTACTTTAACCATTAGAAATTACCAGAATTTTGATTTACACTTGTGCTAACAATGAGATAATCATGTGTGGAAAGTTTTCTCAGTTTCATTTTTTAGCCTATTTTCATTTTATGCCCCCCCCCCCCCTAATAAAATCTAAACGGCTGGAGCGATTTCAATGAAACTCGGTAAGGTCATAGCAACATTTTGGCCGACCCCGACCGTACCCTTCAAATTGTATTACGTCTCACCAATCCAACATGGCGGCTGTGCGGTATATTTCACCAGCATTAATTATCTCCGAAACTATTACGGATATCACCCTGAAATTTTGTACGGTGATCAAGGGTACTACTAGAAGTTCACCCATCAGACTTTCGTAAACCTGGTAACTACAAAACCAATATGGCGGCCAAGCGAAGTTGCGACTTTAAAATAGACCTTTCTCGCGATTTAACCAACCAAACGCAATGAAACTTGGTACAGTATATGTCTATACACATCGTAATGCAAGGACATCAAATTTCGTTCCGTTGTTTACATAACCTCGAGATGGCGGCTGTGCGAAATATTTCACCGGCATACTATATCTCCGAATCGATTACCACATCACCCTTAAATTTTGTACGGAGATAAAGGGCACTACTAGACGTTCATATGTAAGACTTTCAAAAGCCTGTTAACTACAAAATTAACATGGCGGCCAAGCGAAGTTGAAAATTTTAAATAGACTTTTCTCGCGATGTGATCATCCAAACGCAATGAAACTCTGTACAGCAAATGTTTATACACATTGCAATGCACTGGCATGTAATATAGTTAAATTGTTTATATAACCTCAAGATGGCGGCTGTGCGAAATTTGAAAATTGTTTTTTTGTTTCTTGTGTCGTAATCATGCGATCGAAGTGAAAGTTTGAATAATGAAGCTACGCAATAATTTTTCTTTATGGTGCATAACTATATGATACATACAACAATCTAAAATGGCGACCGTCCGAAATATTTCGACGGTTCTCAGTATCTACGAATCATTTACAGCAGTCAAACAGTTTTTCTTAATGTTCATAGAGGCTATGAACATAAGTTCATCTATAGGACTTTCAATAACCTGGTGAGCACAAATCCAACATGGCGGCGACGCGAAATATAAATATTTAAGTGGACATTTCTCGAGATTTAACCATCCGAGTGCAGTGGATCTTTGTACAGTAAATGATTATACACATGTTAATCCATTGGCATCTAGTTTATTTCAATTGTTTTCATAACCACAAGATGGCACCTGTGCGAAATTTTATCTCTTTTTTACTTCATGTGTCCTAATCATGCGATTGACGTTTGAATACCACACGTACACACTAATCTTCATGTAATTGTACATCAATAAAAATCCAACCTGGCGACCATCTGAAATATGTATACGGTTCTCAATATCTACGAATCTATTACAACAATCAAACTGAAATTTTGTATGTTGATAGAGGCAATATTGATATGAGTAGGATATATGAAAATAGGCTGTGTAGTTCTTCGCGGAACTACTTGTTTTATATGTACGTTACTTTTCCAATGCGACTATTTATCAACGACCTGTGAAATTTTTACCATAAATGTATCTCATGAAAATGAAAATCCACAGCCTGCTTCCAGTCTCCGACCGGGTCAGGAATGGAATGAATGAAGCCCCCATCTAGCGGCGAGGATATGGACTGTGCCGGCTGCCGAGGCCTGACGCACTCCTCTGGGGCAATGATTAAATGAATGACAGATGAAATGAAATGATAGTGGAGAGTGTTGCTGGAATGAAATTGTGACAGGGAAAACCGGAGTACCCGGAGAAAAACCTGTCTGCCTCCGTTTTGTCCAGCACAGATCTCACATGGAGTGACCGGGATTTGAACCACGGACCCAGCGGTGAGAGGCCGGCGTGCTGCCGCCTAAGCCACGGAGGCTACAAATGTATCTCATAGTGATTGATATTTTAATGGAGAAGTTTCTTTGTTTAAAGTAAAACTGTTAGGGTTTTGGCAGTCTTTTTAAGGAAAAGTAATTATTTTTTGACGCCGGCCCCGTGGTGTTGGGTTAGCGCACCTGCCTCTCACCCGGAGGCGTCGGGTTCGATTCCCGGCTCCATCGGGGATTTTAGAAACTGACGTTAGGGCTGGAATGGGGTGCACTCAGCCTCGTGATGACAATTGAGTAGCTGTCTGACAGTGAGGCAGCGCCCCGATCACGAAAACCAAGATTAACGGCCGAGAGGACCAGATGCGCTGATCACGCGTCACCCCAATATCTGAAGGCCAAATGGCTGGGCAGCGGTCGCTTGGTAGGCCTAGGCCCTTCACGGGTTGTAGTGCCAGGAGTTTTGAATTATTTTTAGACAGGTTTTAAAAAAATAGACCTGGCAACTTACAGTTACATTTGTACGAGTAACACATGGCACTTAGGAATGCGAGAGGGGCTCCCAACGAGATAAGGAACCCTTACACACAGGAATTTCCCTTCCGTCGAGTGCAGACAGTGACGAATTTAACTGCTCTCACCAGGACTGCGCAAGACTCAACCAGATAAGTAGCCTGAACAAAACAATCTGAATTGACCATTCACATCGATTATATGACAGTTCCCCACACTGACACTTCCACACACTGCCTAAAATACTGACACTTCCACACAGCCCTTGGACACGGCTACCTGTTTAATGATTCAGAAATATTTTCGACTGACAGTTCCACACACATCCCCCCCTCCTAAGGCTATAGGCTTCACCAATCATCGTTACAGCCGCACCAGTGACAATGCACCTTAACATAATAGGCCACCGACAGTAGTGGCTACGCGGGCTAAAGCGCTGCGTTAGGTCAAGGGGCCAAGCTCTCTGCTGACTCGGTAGACGCGTGGGTTCGAGCCCCACCCTTCGGCTGTCCTTGAAATGGTTTTCCGTGGTTTCCCATTTTCAACACCAGACAAATGCTGGGACAGTACCTTCTGACAGGCCACGGCCGCTTCCTTCCACATCCTTGCCCAGTTTCATTCATCTTCATCCATTCCATCTCTCATCCCGACGCGCAGGTCGCCCACGGGCGTCGACTAGAAAGACCTGCACTCGGCCTCTTAGGAGGCTACACGAAAAAAAAAACATAATAGGCCTACTCCTTTGGAGTGAAGAATAGTGCTCGGTCTATGTACTTCATTACTAACTCGGTCTCGAAAATTTCATTGTGATGTAGTGTAATTTCCATCAGAATAAAATAAATGCAGAGTCTGATTTCCATCACACTTTATCCAGATTGTGGACTGGCAAAATAATAACAAAGCCTATCATTGTGGTGTTGTTATAATTTTGGCGTGTTTAAAATTAGTTTCGTCAGTTGTAACGTTTGATGTATTTTTTTTTGTCATATTTCTTTAACAATAATATTAACCTACTCCATTTTCTGTGAATAGGCAACTTGCCTTCAGAAAACTTTTATTTTGTTGTTGTCATTTTCGAAATTTTTCTGAATTTTCTCAATCCGTCCGTCCAGTTTGACATATTTTCGTCTTCTTCTTTTTCCTTCCATGTTGAGCTCGGCCTTTACAAATGCGAAGTTTGACTTCTCAGCTTCCGTCTTCAACACTTTGACAACCTCTTTTAATTCGGGGTGAGGTCTCCCGACAAGATTTCAACTTGATCGTTTTCATAGTAGCCTTGTGGGAGGGGGGGAGGAAGATGTGTGTGGAAATGTCAGTCGAGATTATTTCTGAGTCATTAAACAGGTAGCCACTTCCAAGGGCTGTGGGGAAGTGTCAGTATTTTTTGTAGTGTGTGGAAGTGTCAATGTGGGGAACTGTCCGGACACCTTTACAACAACCACATATTCACTCCAAACAAGCAAATTCCGGAGGTCAATCGCAACTTCCAGTATCTTAACAGAACATCACATAGACTAACAAATATTGACGAGTTGCATTATCTTAACCAATACAGCAACTAAGCGTATATATTGTAAATATTTCCACCCATATTTTCAGACATAGATTTTATAGCCTAAGTGTAAAGGATCTGATGTTGATCCAAGTATTTATTAATCTCATGTCATTTTTTTTAAATTAGGGAATAACCCATCTCATTTAAATAGACCTTTCTCGCGATTTAATGTTCACAACGCAATGAAATCTGGTACAGGAAATGTTTATACACATTGTAATGCACTGGTATCTAATTTAGTTCAATTGTTTACATAACCTCAAGATGGCGGCTGTGCGAATTTCGAAAATGAAGTTTTTCTTCTTGTGTCGTAATCATGCGATCGAAGTGAAAGTTTGAATAATAATCCTACGCAATAATTTTCCTTTAATGGTACATGATTCTATGGCCTATACATTTAACAACCCAACATGGCGACCATCCGAAATATTTAGAACATCTACGAATCTATTATACCAATCAAACTGATTTTTTTTATGTTCATAGGGGCTATGAATTTAAGTTCGCCTATAGGACTTTAAATAACCTGGTGATCACAAATCCAACATGGCGGCGAAGTATAAATATTCACATGAACGTTTCTCGCAATTTAACCATCCGAGTGCAGTGAAACTTGGTTCAGTAAATCCTCATACGAATTTTAATCCACTGGCATCTAATTTATTTCAATTGTTTCCATAACCACAAGATGGCAGCTGTGCGAAATTTTAAAATCTCGTTTTTACTTCTTGTGTCCTAATCATGCCATTGAAGTTTGACTGCTACACGTACAGAATAATCTTCATGTAACAGTACATAACTTTAGGACCTACATATATAAAATCCAACATGGAGACCATTCGAAATATTTAGTCGGTTCTCAATATCTACGAATCTAATACAGCAATCAAACTGAATTTTTTTATGTTGATAGTGGCAGTTAACTATAGTAGGATATATGAAAATAGGCTGTATAGTTCTTCACGGAACTACTTGTTTTAATTAGGTAATAACCCATCTCATTTGGGTACAATCGTGTTGACCGACTGATAAGCATCAAACTTGTGTTTACGAAGGCAACACTGAAAATGGCTTCAAACACCATAATGAAATGTGACAAATTTCATTATCATACCTTTATTAGATTCTGAGGAAAAGGAACATGAATTAAAGAAATTTAACATTGGTAAGATAGGAGATTCCGTATTCCCGTAGGCCTAAGTTAGGTACAATCCCGGCATTTGCCTGCAATAGAAGTGGGAAAACCCAAGGGGTATATTCAGCCTCCTGAGGCAAAACTGAGAAGGGGATGGTTATAGATTCCCATCTTAGTCAAATTGGAAGTGGTTTTCTGTGGTTTCCCACTTCTATTGCAGGAATATGCCAGGATGGTTCCTAACGTAAGGTCACTGCTGTCTCCTTCCAAATCCTTATCTTAACTACAAATACACACACCAATACAGCCATCACAATAGCACAGATTATCAGACAAATTACACATACAGAGAGACACCCCTGTACACAGGGCTCTATGACAACGATGTTGCAAAGCCCCTAAATCAATCAACCACAGAAAATCTTACAAACAATTTGTACTGACAATAGTAAGCTATATTTATTATATTGGTTGCCTTCAATGGAAGCATCTGGAAAGAATATGAGGAGATGCCCTGAGCTCGTATGAGTGAAGCCAAGCGCTGCAACCAAAGTGAGCGTAACCTTAACTCGTATTCGGTGTTCTGTGACTTGCATGGGGCTTTGTGCATGGCTAAACCTTATTTTGGCCCTCGTTATTTATCGCGCTCCGGTTATGCAACTTTGGAAACGTAAGTGATAAGTGATAAGTAGTGATAAGTTATCAAAAAAACTCTTCAATTCTAATCTCAGCATGTGTAGGCCTACCCTATATACCAAATAATTAAAAATCATTCCTCTGGAAATCCCAAATTATCAAACGGCTGTCGGTCAATAATTACGGTAGGCCTACGTAATTAATCAATTCGAGGCTAATCGTCACGTTTATAGCCACCCCCCCCCCCCCACACACACACACACAAAGAAAATACCGTACGGTACCGAAACGTACAGGCTATACCGTATTTTTGTGCAAATATGCGTCCTTTTTTAATTATTCTGTTTATTAATTTTGAGGTTCGTATTCTTGAATATCAAAATGTGTACGACCAATGAGTGAAAATGGCTGTGCTCGAAATTAGGCCTAAAAACTGATGAATGCCTCAACACCAATAAGAACATAAAACTCAATTTGGTGTAAATACGGTAATTAGTTCGGTATCATTAATTCCCAAGATGTTCCTTCTTTGGTATAACTCGCATCTTCAGACACCTGTATTCAATTTAATCGGTGTTTCAGCGTATTATTACGTTATGCCGCGTCTTCCTTACAAAACTAGCCTCGTAAAGGTGCTCTCATATTTATATTTAAATTGGCTTTTAAAACGATAACGCAGCTTATTTGTGCCAAGTACCGTGATGCACAGAGTGTATTCTGCCTATCCAAGAAAAAATCTTGACTTGTCATTGCAGTTTTATGTCACTAAAATCCATTACTAGTTGGCGTGGTTTACGGCTTTAAGCATAGGAACAGCCATTTTCTTACAACCAAAGTGGGCGAGCCGTTTGGCTTCAGCAGCTTGCACTAGGCAGCGCAGCGAAGGCATCTCCTTCCTTTCTTTCTTTCCTCCATGAATGGAAGGCCCTACGCTTGTCCAAAAAAGTGAGACAAGGGCGTTATGGTCACATGATATAGCACCGCAACTCTAACTATGTTTGTATTATTTAACTGTGCTTGCTTCCTTCCCCCATGTCACCACATTTTTATGGGGGGGGGGGGGGGGGGCACACAAATAGCTAATTGTGTTGCCGTATTGGTGCCGCTGTACACCACGTCGACGATACTGCGTTTCATCAGATTGTGGAGTATGGGTCCAGCACGTTAAAGATGATGTACATAATATAATTATTTCCTTCCCACGGTGCATATTCAAATTGAAACTGGAAATTTCCTAGCAATCCAATAAGCAAGCGAATGAGAAATCATTCGAAGGCCTTACTTTAATCCACTAATGCGCCAGGAATATTCCTGCCAGTGGCCATTACAGGATTAGTACCTGCTCCCTACGGTTCGCTAGGTGACGCTCTCGCCCGCAACATTACCCCGTTTATATACTGGGTGATTCACAAGTAGCATTGAAAATAAAATGCGATAAGAACCTTTAATGTAAGTAAATCGGTCTGAATAAGCAGGGATAATAGATGTTTGTAATTGGGGTTTAAGGGGAAGAACAGCGAGGATATCTTCCCCTAGACAAAAGATGAACAGTTAAGGTAAGCATTCAAAACAAAAAACTGAAAAGTATGGTATTTTCTTAAAAATAGCTCAATAAATTATTTGAACTAATCAGATTCAAATAACGTATTGTTTACTTATACAATCGATTTGTAATTAGTTCATTTAAACGAAATTTAATTTCTTTTTCAGTCGGTCAACACAATTTGTTCCCTACCCCTGAAAAAAATTAAACAAGATTAATAATGCACTAGGATGACCAGTTTCGATCGTCATTCGATCATCATCAAATCCTTTACACTTAGGCTATTTAATGTTAGGCCTATATTTTTCTTTCAGGATTAAGGAACCACCCATTACTATCGGGTATCATCGTGTTGGCCGACTGAAAAGCATTAAATTCGATTACGAAGGCAACACTAAAAAATGGTTTCCAGTACGATCAAGTTCATTGAAATTTGAAAAATAATTGTGCACTGAAGTAAAATTTGGATTTTTGATATACAAAATTTCAAATGATTGCATTAATTAGAAGCTATACACTGGATGATTCAGAATGTAACCGAATTTATTTGGATACAGCGCTCACCCTCACGTTGTCGGTTTGTTTAGGTTGAGTTTTTAGGTTAGAAGCATGGCCACCTGTTGATGGGGCACTGCAGAGAGTTTTGTACTTTGAGCAATGGGATTCTTTACCGGGTGAGTTAGCCGTGGTCGTTACGGCGTGGCTGCAGGCAGTCGCTCACATCCGGGAGGCAAGGAGGTTCGAATCCCCCCCGCCGGCAACCTTGGAGATGGTTTTCTGTGGTTTCCCAGCTTCCTTCCAGGCAAATGCCGGGGTTGGTCCCGAACTATAGGCCACAGCCGCTGCCTTCCAATTCCTTGTCCTTACAATCACACTTTCCTCCCCAGACAACACTCCACACGTGACGGTACTTGTAGCTCACCCAATGGGTGTCCGTATAGATGCGGCTACAAAACTCTGGCGAGCCGAACATGTCCTCGGACACTCCCGGCACTAAAATCCATACGCTAAAAAAAGGGGGATTCTTTGAGTGGCCCAGCAATAGATAGCAGATGGCTTTGACTATTTACAATGTTACTATGGTGATGTCATGTTTTAATGTTATGTTCTGAGGTATGGCAATGTTATTTTGAATCAAGGAGAATGTTATGTTTTGGGAAGGTGATGAGGAGGTTATATATTTTCTGTTTGTGGGGATGATTTGTGTAGGCAGGTATGAGAATGTTATGTTTTGATGTATGGTAGAGGCTTATTGGAGTAACAAGAATAAGGAAAGAAGAGTATCAAGTATTATGATTCGGTTTGTCCATGCAGACAGACAAGTATTAAGGGTTGTGTTACCCACAAAAGGTGGAGTAATAAAAAGAAAGGAGCAGAGGAATATTTATTTTATTTATGCTCATGGCATTGTACACAAAAACGATATACTATTTAGGCTACATATATACATAATATATACAAAAAAGGGAGCAAACCATTACAACAATTAACTTAGCCCTACAGATTTCACAGCTGTATGTCCAGTTCGTCTAGCCACCGTATGGCCTGAGTAGATGTCACCAGAAAGTTGTCCATTGATCCAGAGCACTCCCTCCACGGACATTCTGCTACAATATGGTGGATGGTTTGATTCACTGCACCACAGTCACAGCTGGGGAAAGTTCGCATGCCCCACTTATGAAGCAGTGAGCCACATCGCCCGTGCTTGGTTCGGATTCTTTTGAGGGCAACCCAAGTTCTTCGTGGGAGATCAAAACAGCCGGAGGGTGCTTGATATTAAATAATGGCTGCCACTCCTTCGGAGCTGTGCCGATCCAAACAGATAGAGGAATATTAAGTATTGTGAGGGACCTTTTCCTCATGGAGGTAGTTGTGGATACTGAACAAGAGATGCAGGTAAAGGAAGCTTGCTTACATGTTGATTAACAAGTATTGATAGTTTTGATTGCCAGAGAACATCTAGTAAGAAGAAGGTTCAGAAAGAGACTTAAGAGAACGCAAGAAGAATAAGGAGCAGAGGTATTGAACCCTTTATCCACAGGCTGTATAAAGGATTCTAATAATTATTCATCATCTTTTGATACATTTCTACAGACAACAGATATGAGAGCCAGACGGTGTTGGGATATATTGAGAAATCAGTGGCCAAGAGGACACAATGGTTTAAGCTCCTGTGGTATTTTAGGAAGAAGCATATATATTCTTGGGACATAGGACAGGTGCAACTTTTAGCGCGGAAGACGGCTTGGGGACGCACATTATGGCTTGTTACTAGGAAGATTGGCGCCAAGAAGGAAATCGAATGCTACAAGGTAATTGGTCTATCATCATGTTAACCACTCCCTGCTGCTGAAAAATATGTAAAAGCGCGCAAAGACATACAAGAGTCTGGGCCAATAATATCAAGACGCCTTGTTTGAGCGGCAACTCGGCTTGGTAACGCACACTGGTAAATTAACGCGGGAGTTATCTACAGATTAATTCCACGATCGATTCAAGCCGGCTACAGCATATTCGTAACCTCCACACTGCTACGAACTCAATGATACCGATCGCATGCTAGTCTGATAGTTATTATGGAATATTTTTTAATATATCCCCTTCCACACCTACCCTAGTCAGTGTCATTTATAAGGATCCAAGATGCTTCGAGGATGATTACTAATTTTTGTACGTCTGAGGACGGAACATATCACTTATTTCGTGCGTCTGAGGACGTAACGTCGATTACTTATTTCTGTGCGTCTGAGGACGTAACACAGAACACTCATTTTGTACGTCTGTGGACGTAAGTTTCATACTCTGCATATTTTCATGTTTGTGAACATGGAACAGTGTCGTCAATTTATAAGTGTAACTTCAGTGATTTATTTATAGTCCCAGCACTATCAGTAGGATCAGTTCATCGAATTAATTCACCAAATAGACTGTCAAGGAATATAGTACTTGATAGGTGAATTATATCGTGTGTGTATCTGACAAAACTTTATTTAATTCAGCACGTGATGACGTCTAAGAACGAGAATGGATCTGGGAACCAGCAGGACATTTGCCTGAAGATGTCAATGACCAGATAAACATCTTAAAGGAGATGGCTGCAGACGTATTCCTGGCGCTGTTTAAAGGATTGAGTACCAAATAAATTTATTTATTTATTAAATCAGCTACGGTATTATGGGATATTTTTGTAAATATTTGTTTGCTTGCTTGGTAATGTAGATTATTAGTTTTTGTTTTACTGACACATTAAATATGGGACTAGCCGAGCGTTGCGTAATTTATATATTGTGATTAGGAAGCCTCCGTGGCTTAGGCGGCAGCACGCCGGCCTCTCACCGCTGGGTCCGTGGTTCAAATCCCGGTCACTCCATGTGAGATCTGTGCTGGACAAAACGGAGGCAGGCAGGTTTTTCTCCGGGTACTCCGGTTTTCCCTGTCAAAATTTCATTCCAGCAACACTCTCCACTAACATTTCATTTCATCTGTCATTCATTTAATCATTGCCCCAGAGGAGTGCGTCAGGCCTCGGCAGCCGGCACAGTTCATATCCTCGCCGCTAGATGGGGGCTCCATTCATTCCATTCCTGACCTGGTCGGAGTCTGGAAGCAGGCTGTGGATTTTCATTCATATATTGTGATTGTAATTGGTTTAACTGTACGGGGCGACACGCGGAGCCCGTGCTCGCTTTCGCTTGCGTAAATCGCGGTCAAGCATTATTATTCGGAGATATGCCTTACAACAAAAATGGAACTGAATTAATTTTGAGATTAAAAATAGAATTTGGAGGGTAAAAGATTATTTGTGACTAGAATTTTATGACCGATCAGGATTATTTTGATAGTTGCTTTCCAGCAGATTTGAACGGGATGGCACTTTGCACCCGAGTTTTTGTTGTGTATTTTTGTTAATGTGTCATTGGACGCAGTATTGTTGATCTGTTTTGAGCCGACCCAGTGTGTGTGTTTGAGTGTCAGTCCAAGCTATGGGTGCGTAATGTGATTTTTAAGATGTGCTGTTGTTTGAGTCTTCAGTCTTTTGACTGGTTTGATGCAGCTCTCCATGCCTCCCTGTCCTGAGCTAATCGTTTCATCTCTACATAGCTCCGACACCCTACATCGGAGGCAATCTGTTTAACATATTCTAACCTTGGTCTACCCCTACAGTTTTTGTCCTCGACCCTTCCTTCCATAACAAAGCTTGCTATTCCTGGGTGTCTTAGTATGTGTCCTACAAACCTATCTCTTCTCTTCATTAGCAGTCGCCAGAAACATCTCTCCTCTCCCACTCGTCTTAATACCTCTTTGTTTGTAACCCTATCTACCCATCTGATCTTCATCATTCTCCTGTAAGACCACATTTCAAATGCTTCAATTCTCCTCTTTTCTGCTGCACCAATAGTCCAAGTTTCACTTCCATAGAGCGCCACGCTCCAGACAAAGGCTTTCAAAAATGACTTCCTAATACCTAAATCTATATTCGATGTCAGCAGATTCCTTTTTTGTAGAAATGCTTTCTTTGCCTGAGCCAACCTACTTTTAATATCCTCTTTGCTTCGTCCATCACTGGTTATTCTGCTTCCTAAGTAACAGAAGTCTCCTACTTCCTTCAGCTTTTCACCTGCCAATTTGATCTCCATAGAGGTTTCTGATTTATTTCGGCTGCATTCCAGTATTTTTGTTTTACATTTATTTATTTTCATCATGAATTCTTTCCGTAAGACGGAGTCCATACCATTCAAAAACTCATTCAAATCCTCAGGCTTGTCGGCCAAGATGACGATGTCATCAGCAAATCTCAGAGTTGAAATTATTTCTCCTTGAATCTTCACTCCCACTTTAAATTTTTCTCTAATTTCCTTCATTGCTTGTTCAATGTAAAGATTGAAAAGTATGGGTGATAAGTTGCAGCCTTGCCTTACACCTTTCTGAATACCAGCTTCTCTCTCATGTCCTTCAACTCTAATAACTGCTGTCTGGTTTCTGTACAGATTGTATATCACCCTCCTATCCCTGTACTTTATTCCAATTGATTTCAAAATGTCAAACAATTTAGTCCAATCAACGTTATCAAAAGCCTTTTCTAAGTCTACAAAAGCCATGAACGTTCTCTTATCTTTCCTTATTCTACCTTCTAAAATCAGCCTAAGACTTAGTACAGCTTCCCTTGTTCCTACATTTATCCTGAAACCAAACTGGTCTTCACCCAACTCCGTTTCTATCTGGCTTTCAATCCTCTTGTAAATTATTCTAGACAGGATCTTTGAAGCATGAGTAATCAAGCTGATTGTACGGTAATCTTCACATCTGTCAGCTCCCACTTTCTTTGGTATAGGGATGATTACATTCTTCTTGAAATCAGGGGGTACCTCACCTGTCTCATAAATCCTACACACCAAGTGAAATAACCTGATCAGACCTTCATCTCCTATGCAGCTTAGCAACTCAATCGGTATATCATCTATGCCTGGTGCTTTGTTCCTGCTTAAGTCTTCCAAAGCTCTATCAAATTCTGATCTCAATATTAAATCTCCTTTCGCATCCTCATCAATTTCCTCCTCCCTTTCCATTACATGATTCTCAATCTCCTTTCCCTTATACAAACTCTCTATGTAAGCTTTCCATCTGTCAACCTTTTCTTCCCTATCTGTTAGAGGCTTTCCATTTGTGTCCTTAATATTACAGCACTTAGTCTTCTTTTCCCCAAAAGTATTCTTAATCCTTCGATAAGCTGTGTCTACTTTTCCTAATTTCAGACAATTTTCTATACCTGCACATTTCTCTTTCAACCATTCTTCTTTCGCTTCCTTGCACTTCTTGTTAACCTCATTTCTCAGACGTCTGTATTCTGCTTTCCCCTTTTCATCTCTTAGATTCTTGTGTTTCCGCCTTTCATCCATCAATTCTAGTATATCCTGAGTGATCCACGGTTTTCTACCTATTCTTTCTTTCCTACCAATGTTTTCTTCTGCGGATTTTGTTATTTCATTCTTCAAAAGTGCCCATTCGTCTGCAATTGAAGTTTGTTTAGGGCTTTTCATTAGTCCTTCCTTTATACTCTTCTTGAATCTTTCGTTTACATCCTTCTCTTTCAGTCTGTCTATTGCCCACCTTTTTGGCTTTTGACTTTTCTTCAGTTTCTTCAACTTTAATCTGCATTTCATTACAACCAGATTGTGATCAGAGTTTATGTCCGCACCAGGATATGTTTTACAATCCAAAATCTGGTTTCGAAACCTCTGCTTGACCATAATGAAGTCGATTTGGTAACGCCCTGTATCTCCTGGTCTCATCCATGTGTATATTCTTCTATTATGGTTATTGAATAAGGTGTTAGCTATGACCAATTCATGCTCGGTGCAGAATTCTACCAGCCTGCTTCCTCGATCATTCCTTTCACCTAATCCGAAATCTCCTACTATCTTCCCTTCTCTCCCTTTTCCTACCACAGCATTCCAATCTCCCATTACTATAACATTTTCATCACCCTTGATATACCTCAGAATTTCGTCTATTTCTTCGTAGACCTTTTCAACATCCTCATCATCAGCTTGACTGGTAGGCATATTGACTTGTACCACTGTAGTGCAGGTAGGTTTTGTATTGATTTTTGCTACAATAATCCGTTCACTATATTGCTCATAATATTCCACCCGCTGTCCAAGTTTCCTACTCAATATGAGGCCAACCCCTGCTTGGCCATTGTTTGATTTAGTGCTAATGACCCTATAGTCTCCTGACCAAAAGTCCTGTTCTTCCTGCCAGCGCATTTCACTAATCCCAACCAAATCCAACCTCAACCTATCCATTTCCCTTTCTAAGTTTTCTATCCTTCCACTTCCTAGCAGACTTCTAACATTCCACGCTCCGATCCGTAGAATGTCAGATTTCCTCTTTGTCACTTCTGTGATGTTAACCCCCTCTCGAGTAGTCCCCACCCGGAGATCCGAACGGGGGACTAGTTTACCTCCGGATTGAAATTTTACAAGGGAGGAGGCCATCATCACATGTAATTATGCATAGAGAGGTGCATATCCTCGGGAATAGCATACGGCTGTAGTTTCCCGTTGCTTTCAGCCGTGCAGCAGGACGCAGTGTAGCCATTATTGGCTTATATTATCAATATCTTAACCGTCTATAAGACTAGTAAAGAATTGATTTATTCTGAAAGGCTGCTACTCCCTTTCAGAATAAGTAAAGAGCAATTCTACTAACAAAAATACTAACCTTCTACCGTACTAACAATTAAATACCAAAACTCTACTAACAAAAAACTTAAGTTCCACAGTAGGGAATATAAGCCGAAGCTGGCACAGGGGCTAATGGGCAAGATGGCGGCCGCGCGCAACCAGCTCTATGTTATTCTTATGGAGGGGTTAGTCAGAGCTGGCACAGGGGCTAATGGGCAAGATGGCTGCCACACTCTGAGACCGTGAATAATGTCACAGGGGGAGGTCGGCCGTGTAGTCGCTAAATGGAATATTTATTGTTTTTATTATTATTATTATTAATATTAATTTTATTAGGTAATTATTGATTGATAGCTTGCCACGGTGGGTGAGTGGTTATTGTGTCGGACTACCAATCCCAAGCTTGCAGGTTTGCTCTTGGTCGTGGTAAGTGATTTTTGAAAGGCGGCAAAAATTAAGACACGCATGTCATACGATGTTGGCATGTAAAAGAATGCAGGGAGAGGTCGGCTATGCAGTTGCTAAATGGAATATTTATTATTATTATTATTTATTATTATTATTATTAGGTAATCTTGCATTGATTATGTACAATCAAGACCAGTCTTATATTGTCCACTTTTTGGTGTAGTGGTTAGCATTCTTGGCTGTTACTGTGGAGGCTCGGGTTCGAGTCCTGGCTCTGTCAAGATTTTAAATTCTAGGCTGAGGGTTGGAATGGGGTACACTCAACCTTGTGAGGCAAAACTGACAGGAGCTGGCTTTTGATTCATACCGCTGCCATTCTGCCTAACCCAACTTCACCTAACCTAACCTAACCTAACCTTACCTAACCTAACCAGATCCCACGTTACCTTACCTAACCTAACCTAACCTAACTTAACTTCAAAGTCAGAATGTACAATACATTTTTTTTATACCCTCATAAATTAGATATAGAGAATGTCCACCACGATTTAGATCCTCGAGCACACTTTTCTGACATATATCATTAAAACGTGTAGAAAGGAATGTCTGATAATTTTCAATAACACATAATACAAGTTCACCATACATTGTGTCCACTTTTTGAATGTTAATGATACGGAAAAGAGTATGCATTGGTAATTCAGTGAGCTTTTTTTCTCTCTAATCAATAGTTCTACCCCCATAGCATTGTGAATATTTATTGTAGTAGCCTATAAAGAATCAAAAAAATCATATCTATTACAGTTTAGCTATAAGAGACCAGAACCACTATAACATTTTATTCTAATAAGGAGATTTCCATAATGAAAAGAAAAAAACGCTTACCATATTGGTGGATTGTGTGTAAGTAAACGTCTTTCGCTGCATGATGCCACTACTAAACTGATAGTCATACAACATACAAGTGAGTTCATGTTTAGCTGACGTAATCGTATGTTCCCACGCACGTCCTGTGTATTGCACGCTCCGTAGTGGCTAAATTTGAAACTAGATGAGATGATTTGCTGATGTAATCGTATGTTCACCTGCACGCACACGCAGGCCCCTGTGAATGGGTCCCTGTGGACGGGTCATTGTTGACGGGTCATTATTGGCGGGTCATTGTTGACGGGTCCTTGTTGACGGATCCTTGTGGACGAGTCCCTGTGGACAGGTCATTGTTGACAGGTCCTTTTTGACTAATCCCTTTAGACCGGTCCCTTTGGACTGGTCCCTAATGCTATAATGAAATTAAACGTTGTTCCACATGAAACGCAAGCAAAGAGCCGATCGCTACTATGAATTAACATGTTTTTTGTTTGTTTTGTTTTTACACATGTGCACTTGGAGGGTTTTTGTAAGAGGGCGGGCTTTTGAATACAGATTTATAGATGAGTTATTTTTTTTAAAATACCAAAAGATCCAAAACTAATAGGTCATTAGCTTTTTAATATCTCATGATCCAATAAGGCTAGGGACTTGTATGAGAGGTCGTTGGACTTGAGGTGACATTCTTTTTTTGAATGTATTATTTATTTTTATCAAAAGGGCTTAACTACACTTTTTTAATATCTCGCTAACTAATAATCAGAGAGGGATAAGTGAGGTGTCATGGGACTCAGGATGGTTAACCATTTTCCATGGCCAAGGAATTTACCCAAAATACCCAATACATTAAGGTCATTGACCTGAGATTTTATAAACTAATAATTGGATACGAACATGTGAGATGTTTACCATGTGTGATGAAACATAGCTAGGTAGAGAAAGAATTAGTGTAGGTGACTGACAAGTCTTTTACCATTGAAACTTGTTTTCAGATCAAACTGCAGTATAGAGAGAGTATAGGTTGCAGGTATGGGTTAATAAATGAGAAACGGTGTACGCAAACTCTGATTTATCAAGAATTAAGAGTAGACTATCTTTAATTGATTGGTTAAAGATAATAGCTAAAACACAAAAATGCTCAGTGGTTACCGAGACAAAATGGTTGCTACACACAACAAGCTTTAAATACTTGAGGCTAATAATCTATACACACACACACACTCGCTTGTTGTAAACTAAACTGTGTTGCTGTCAGTGCTCAGACAGTAGGCTGATGACAAAATGCATTGCTAACAGAAATATAATCATTTCCAGTTGTCTAATGTTACCAGCTGTGTTGCAGTGGTAAGCACTTTTAGCTCTTGTACTGGTGGTCTTAACTCGAATTCCAGGTCTGTGGCCTAGAACAAGTTGAACTTAGAAACAAGGGCATAGTGGTGCAGTGGTTAAGCTGTTAGCCTTTCACTAGGGGTTCGATTTCAGGTTAATATGCCGTTTAGTTCGTAAGTAACGTTAGGTTAGGGCTAATGCACACACCCTAGTACACGAGGCACATGCCATTTGAGAGCAGGTCAAGGGATCTAACTTGGTGGATGGATGTGTTCTAACGAGTCATTTGTAGTTGAAAGAGAATAATACTTGTTCTTAAGATGTTAAAACTGAGGAAATGAATGTACAGTAAGACGTCTTGTTATTTCCTGTGTCATATTACAGACATGGCAGAGAGCACACGGTTCTGTTGCTATGACTACGCTGCAGTAATTTGAAACCCTACGTGTTCATTAAGACAATGGGTGATGATTATGCAAAGTTAGCAGTCATTGGATATTACACAGGTGTTCCTTCCGGTGTCATGTTGCTGACATGGCAGGGGAGCGCACAGTTCTATTGCTACGACTAACGCTGCAGTAATTTGAAAGCCCAAGGTGTTGATCAAGACAATGGGTGATGAATATGCAAAGTCAGCAGTAATTGGATGCCACACATCAACATTGACTAAATCATAAACGTGTTGTCATAACCATTAGAAACCTCATTTAAAGATTTTAGATTTTACATTCTAAATTTAAGATTTTTTTTGATTTTTAGATTTTACTTTTTTACATTTTCCTAAAAGAGTAAACAACAAGGTCACATACCTAATCTCATTAAACCTAACTTTACCAAACCTAACTTAAGCTAATCCAAAGGCTAATGCACATACCCAAAGCATATAAGGTACATGCAACTATCCTTATGCTAGTCTTACAGGTTACTGTACAACATGATCACTACCCAAACGGATTTTTTTTTCATTTTGTTGTTTACCACATATGTCAATTTTCCAATTCCCCATTTTCAGTTTTTTTAATGTCAGGTTTTTAGTGTTTTCAATTTCATAATATGGAAAACATGGATTTTTGCATTTTGTTGTTTACACATTTATTAATTTCACAATTTCCCATTTTCAGTTCTTAAAATGTCAGTTTAAAGTTTTTCAATTTCATGATATAGAAACATGGATTTTCCAATTTATTGTTTTCTCATTTGTCAATTTACCAAATTCACATTTTCATTTTTTTAAAAATTTCAGTTTAGTTTTTTTTGTTCTATTTGTTAATATGGAAACATGGATTTTTTTTACAATTTGTGTTTTACATGTCATGCAATTATCCTTATGCTGGTCTTATAGGTTACTGTACAATATGATTACTATCCCCCACTGGATTTTGTTTTTTCATTTTTTGTTGTTTATACATATGCCAATTTTCCAATTTACCATTTTCAGTTTTTTTATGTCAGTTTTTAGTTTTTTTTTTTCAATTTGATAATATGGAAAACATGGATTTTGCATTTTGTTGTTTACACATTTATTAATTTCGCAATTTCCCATTTTCAGTTCTTAAAATGTCAGTTTAAAGTTTTTCAATTTCATGATATTGAAACATGGATTTTCCAATTTGTTGTTTTCAAATTTGTCAATTTACCAAATTCACATTTACAGTTTTTTTTTTAAATTTCAGTTTAATGTTTTTTTGTTCTATTTGTTAATATGGAAACATGGATTTTTTTACAATTTGTGTTTTTTACATGTCATGCAATTATTCTTATGCTAGTCTTATAGGTTACTGTACAACATGATTACTACCCCACTGGATTTTTTTTTCATTTTGTTGTTTACACATATGCCAATTTTCCAATTCCCCATTTTCAGTTTTTTTAATATTAGTTTTAAGTTTTTCAATTTCATAATATGGAAACATGGATTTTGCATTTTGTTGTTTACACTTTTATCAATTTTACAATTTCCCATTTACAGTTCTTAAAATGTCAGTTTAAAGTTTTTCAATTTCATGATATAGAAACATGGATTTTCCAATTTGTTGTTTTCACATTTATCAATTTACCAAATTCACATTTACAGTTTTTAAAATTTCAGTTTAATGTTTTTGTTTTTTTCTATTTGTCAATATGGAAACAAGGATTTTTTTCCAATTTGTGTTTTACATGTTCATTTTGCATTAGGAGTGGAGAAAGGTGGGTAGTAATTAAAAAATGTGCAAGCAGTGCCCATTGTTGACAGGTCATTGTTGACTAGTCCTTTTCATACAACAGACAAGTGAGTTCATGTTTCGCATGCATTACTAAAAATGTAATACCATGCAAGTGTTTAACATTTTTACAAATTAGCTTATGTATTAGTTTATGTGTGGGGTCTCATGTTGAGCATTTTGTATTGACTTATTTGACAAGTTATTTTTGTCAATGCATTTAGTGGATTTTTTTCTTGGTCTTGGAAAGTATATCAGTCCATTTTATCACAACATAATGCTTACTGCCATGTTTTTAAGCAGCAACAACACACTTAACTTTCAAAAAAAAACACTAAAGTACTCTAAGGTGCCTAAGATGACTAAAGTGCCTAGTCAACAACATTATTTTTTTTGCAAAAAAAGGTGAATGGGGAAAGTAGACTATATGTTTAAACTAAAAATATCATAAGAAGTCATATGTTAGCCCTAACACCTACGTTTATTCCATTCTTAGTCGAAAAATATTACATTTTTTTAAATATTTCTAAAAAATATTTGGAAAGTAGGCTATATTTTGAAAACTACTCATCCTATAAAGTCATATATAGACTCAAACCAATGAGTTTTATATCCTTAATCGTTAGAACAAAATATGGAATTATTGACATTTTTTCCAAAAATGATCATTTTGAAAAAGGGGTATACATTGGAAACTAGGAATTTTACAAAAAAGTGTGTTTGACATAAATGACAGGTATTTACCACTTCTACCCACAAGCCAAGTCCCAGATCTCTGGGACAACATCCAAAAATGTTTTTATTGTGAAGAAGGCGATATTTTCAAAACGTATCATTCTAAAAAGTCATATATAGACTCAAACAAATGTTCTTTAAGTTATTTAACGTTAAAACAAAACTTAACATTTGTTTCATTTTTTCTAAAAAAGTCCAATTTTCAAAATTGTCTATGGTGGCTTATGTTGGTGGCTTATGGTGGTGGCTTATGGTGGCTTATGGTGGTGGCTTATGGTGGTGGCTTATGGTGGCTTATGGTGGCTTATGGTGGTGGCTTCTTATGGTGGCTTATGGTGGTGGTTTATGATGGTGGCTTATGGTGGTGACCTATGGTGGCTTATGGTGGTGGCATATGTTGGTGACTTATTTTTGGTGGTTTACGTTAATACCTTATTTGTAATGGCTTATTTGACAAGTTATTTTTTGTCAATGTATTTAGAGGATTTTTCTCTTGGTCTTGGAAAGTATTTCAACCCTTTTTGTTATGGTAGCATAATGCTTACCGCCATGTTTGTAAGCAAAAACACCACACTAAAATTCCAAGAATCCAAAGTACTCTAAGGTTAATGATTGTCTCTCAACTCCTTTCAACGACTAGTCAAAAACATTATATATATTTTTAAAATTTTTCAAAAAAGGTAAATTGGGAAAGTAGGCTATATGTTTAAACTAAAAATCATATCAAATCATATGCGAACTCTAACACCTACGTCTATCCCACTCTCATTCAAAAAATATAATATTCTTTAAAATTTTTCCAAAACAATAATTGGAAAGTAGGCCATATTTTGAAAACTAATCATCCTATAAAGTCATATATAGACTCAAACCAATGGCTTTTATATCCTTAATCGTAAGTACAAAATATGGAATTTTTGACATTTTTTTCAAAAAATGTTCTTTTTAAAACGGGGGCTATATTTTGGAAACTAGGAATTTTACAAAAAAGTTTGTTTAACGTAAATGACAGGTATTTACCCCCACTACCCACAAACCAAGTCCTAGGTCTCTGGGGCAAAATCCAAAAAAAGTTCAATTTGGAAAGTAGGCGATATTTTGAAAACTAATCATCCTAAAAAGTCATATATAGACTCAAACCAAATGGCTTTTATGTCCTTAATTGGTAGAACAAAACTTAACATTTTTTCAGTTTTTCCAAAAAAGTCCAATTTTCAAAATTGTTTATATTTTGGGAACTAAGAATTTTACAAAAAAGTTTGTTTAACGTAAATGAAAGGTCTTTACCCCCTCTACCCCAAAAAATACATATCAGGTCCCTAGGACAAAAACTGTGCAGTAGTGTGTTTGTGAGAGTTCCGCAGCCTCCACCACCACACCCTCCACACAAGATGGCGGCCGTAGCTTAACTTAACCTAGCCTAACTTAACAAGATGGCGGCCGTAGCTTAACTTAACCTAGCCTAACCTAACCTAACAAGATGGCGGCTGTAGCTTAACTTAACCTAGCCTAACCTAACCTAACCTACGAGGTGTGATCAAAAAGTTCCAAAAATTTGGCTGCAACTTAACCAAACCTAGCCTAGCCTAACCTAACCTAACCTACAAGGTGTGATCAAAAAGTTTCAAAATGGCGGCCGTAGCTTCACTTAGCCTAACCTAACTTAACCTAAACCTACGAGGTGTGATCAAAAATTTTTCAAAATAGTGGTCATAGCTTAACTGAACCTTGCCTAACCTAACCTAACCTAAACCTACGAAGTGTGGTCATAAAGTTCCAAGATGGAGGTCGTAGCTTAACTCAACCTAACCTAACCCTACGAGGTGTGATCAAAAAGTTCCAAAAATGGCTGCCGTAGCTTAACTTAACCTTTGAGTCATTTTTTTTAACGGGTCCCGGGGGACAGGTCCTTGTTGACGGGTCCCTGTGGGCGGGTCCTTTGGACTGATCCCTATGGACTGGCCCTTGCATTTTATCCAAATTATGTCAAAGGGGACCCGCCACAGGGACCCGTCAACAAGGACCCGTCCTCCGGGACCCGTTAAAAAAAATGACTCAAAGGTTAAGTTAAGCTACTTTCCCCATTCACCTTTTTTTGCAAAAAAAAAAAATAATGTTGTTGACTAGGCACTTTAGTCATCTTAGGCACCTTAGAGTACTTTAGTGTTTTTTTTGAAAGTTAAGTGTGTTGTTGCTGCTTAAAAACATGGCAGTAAGCATTATGTTGTGATAAAATGGACTGATATACTTTCCAAGACCAAGAAAAAAATCCACTAAATGCATTGACAAAAATAACTTGTCAAATAAGTCAATACAAAATGCTCAACATGAGACCCCACACATAAACTAATACATAAGCTAATTTGTAAAAATGTTAAACACTTGCATGGTATTACATTTTTAGTAATGCATGCGAAACATGAACTCACTTGTCTGTTGTATGAAAAGGACTAGTCAACAATGACCTGTCAACAATGGGCACTGCTTGCACATTTTTTAATTACTACCCACCTTTCTCCACTCCTAATGCAAAATGATCATGTAAAACACAAATTGGAAAAAAAATCCTTGTTTCCATATTGACAAATAGAAAAAAACAAAAACATTAAACTGAAATTTTAAAAACTGTAAATGTGAATTTGGTAAATTGATAAATGTGAAAACAACAAATTGGAAAATCCATGTTTCTATATCATGAAATTGAAAAACTTTAAACTGACATTTTAAGAACTGTAAATGGGAAATTGTAAAATTGATAAAAGTGTAAACAACAAAATGCAAAATCCATGTTTCCATATTATGAAATTGAAAAACTTTAAACTGACATTTTAAGAACTGAAAATGGGAAATTGCGAAATTAATAAATGTGTAAACAACAAAATGCAAAATCCATGTTTTCCATATTATCAAATTGAAAAAAAAAACTAAAAACTGACATAAAAAAACTGAAAATGGTAAATTGGAAAATTGGCATATGTATAAACAACAAAAAAATGAAAAAACAAAATCCAGTGGGGGATAGTAATCATATTGTACAGTAACCTATAAGACTAGCATAAGGATAATTGCATGACATGTAAAACACAAATTGTAAAAAAAATCCATGTTTCCATATTAACAAATAGAACAAAAAAAAACTAAACTGAAATTTAAAAAAAATGTAAATGTGAATTTGGTAAATTGACAAATGAGAAAACAATAAATTGGAAAATCCATGTTTCTATATCATGAAATTGAAAAACTTTAAACTGTCATTTTGAAGAACTGAAAATGGGAAATTGTGAAATTAATAAATGTGTAAACAACAAAATGCAAAAATCCATGTTTTCCATATTATGAAATTGAAAACACTAAAAACCTGACATTAAAAAACTGAAAATGGGGAATTGGAAAATTGACATATGTGTAAACAACAAAATGAAATAAAAAATCCGTTTGGGTAGTGATCATGTTGTACAGTAACCTGTAAGACTAGCATAAGGATAGTTGCATGTACCTTATATGCTTTGGGTATGTGCATTAGCCTTTGGATTAGCTTAAGTTAGGTTTGGTAAAGTTAGGTTTAATGAGATTAGGTATGTGACCTTGTTGTTTACTCTTTTAGGAAAATGTAAAAAAGTAAAATCTAAAAATCAAAAAAAATCTTAAATTTAGAATGTAAAATCTAAAATCTTTAAATGAGGTTTCTAATGGTTATGACAACACGTTTATGATTTAGTCAATGTTGATGTGTGGTATCCAATTACTGCTGACTTTGCATATTCATCACCCATTGTCTTGATCAACACCTTGGGCTTTCAAATTACTGCAGCGTTAGTCGTAGCAATAGAACTGTGCGCTCCCCTGCCATGTCAGCAACATGACACCGGAAGGAACACCTGTGTAATATCCAATGACTGCTAACTTTGCATAATCATCACCCATTGTCTTAATGAACACGTAGGGTTTCAAATTACTGCAGCGTAGTCATAGCAACAGAACCGTGTGCTCTCTGCCATGTCTGTAATATGACACAGGAAATAACAAGACGTCTTACTGTACATTCATTTCCTCAGTTTTAACATCTTAAGAACAAGTATTATTCTCTTTCAACTACAAATGACTCGTTAGAACACATCCATCCACCAAGTTAGATCCCTTGACCTGCTCTCAAATGGCATGTGCCTCGTGTACTAGGGTGTGTGCATTAGCCCTAACCTAACGTTACTTACGAACTAAACGGCATATTAACCTGAAATCGAACCCCTAGTGAAAGGCTAACAGCTTAACCACTGCACCACTATGCCCTTGTTTCTAAGTTCAACTTGTTCTAGGCCACAGACCTGGAATTCGAGTTAAGACCACCAGTACAAGAGCTAAAAGTGCTTACCACTGCAACACAGCTGGTAACATTAGACAACTGGAAATGATTATATTTCTGTTAGCAATGCATTTTGTCATCAGCCTACTGTCTGAGCACTGACAGCAACACAGTTTAGTTTACAACAAGCGAGTGTGTGTGTGTGTGTGTATAGATTATTAGCCTCAAGTATTTAAAGCTTGTTGTGTGTAGCAACCATTTTGTCTCGGTAACCACTGAGCATTTTTGTGTTTTAGCTATTATCTTTAACCAATCAATTAAAGATAGTCTACTCTTAATTCTTGATAAATCAGAGTTTGCGTACACCGTTTCTCATTTATTAACCCATACCTGCAACCTATACTCTCTCTATACTGCAGTTTGATCTGAAAACAAGTTTCAATGGTAAAAGACTTGTCAGTCACCTACACTAATTCTTTCTCTACGTAGCTATGTTTCATCACACATGGTAAACATCTCACATGTTCGTATCCAATTATTAGTTTATAAAATCTCAGGTCAATGACCTTAATGTATTGGGTATTTTGGGTAAATTCCTTGGCCATGGAAAATGGTTAACCATCCTGAGTCCCATGACACCTCACTTATCCCTCTCTGATTATTAGTTAGCGAGATATTAAAAAAGTGTAGTTAAGCCCTTTTGATAAAAATAAATAATACATTCAAAAAAAGAATGTCACCTCAAGTCCAACGACCTCTTATACAAGTCCCTAGCCTTATTGGATCATGAGATATTAAAAAGCTAATGACCTATTAGTTTTGGATCTTTTGGTATTTAAAAAAAAATAACTCATCTATAAATCTGTATTCAAAAGCCCGCCCTCTTACAAAAACCCTCCAAGTGCACATGTGTAAAAACAAAACAAACAAAAAACATGTTAATTCATAGTAGCGATCGGCTCTTTGCTTGCGTTTCATGTGGAACAACGTTTAATTTCATTATAGCATTAGGGACCAGTCCAAAGGGACCGGTCTAAAGGGATTAGTCAAAAAGGACCTGTCAACAATGACCTGTCCACAGGGACTCGTCCACAAGGATCCGTCAACAAGGACCCGTCAACAATGACCCGCCAATAATGACCCGTCAACAATGACCCGTCCACAGGGTCCCGTCCACAGGGACCCATTCACAGGGGCCTGCGTGTGCGTGCAGATGAACATACGATTACATCAGCAAATCATCTCATCTAGTTTCAAATTTAGCCACTACGGAGCGTGCAATACACAGGAAGTGCGTGGGAACATACGATTACGTCAGCTAAACATGAACTCACTTGTCTGTTGTATGACTATCAGTTTAGTAGTGGCATCATGCAGCGAAAGACGTTTACTTACACACAATCCACCAATATGGTAAGCGTTTTTTTCTTTTCATTATGGAAATCTCCTTATTAGAATAAAATGTTATAGTGGTTCTGGTCTCTTATAGCTAAACTGTAATAGATATGATTTTTTTGATTCTTTATAGGCTACTACAATAAATATTCACAATGCTATGGGGGTAGAACTATTGATTAGAGAGAAAAAAAGCTCACTGAATTACCAATGCATACTCTTTTCCGTATCATTAACATTCAAAAAGTGGACACAATGTATGGTGAACTTGTATTATGTGTTATTGAAAATTATCAGACATTCCTTTCTACACGTTTTAATGATATATGTCAGAAAAGTGTGCTCGAGGATCTAAATCGTGGTGGACATTCTCTATATCTAATTTATGAGGGTATAAAAAAAATGTATTGTACATTCTGACTTTGAAGTTAAGTTAGGTTAGGTTAGGTTAGGTAAGGTAACGTGGGATCTGGTTAGGTTAGGTAAGGTTAGGTTAGGTTAGGTTAGGTGAAGTTGGGTTAGGCAGAATGGCAGCGGTATGAATCAAAAGCCAGCTCCTGTCAGTTTTGCCTCACAAGGTTGAGTGTACCCCCATTCCAACCCTCAGCCTAGAATTTATAATCTTGACAGAGCCAGGACTCGAACCCGAGCCTCCACAGTAACAGCCAAGAATGCTAACCACTACACCAAAAAGTGGACAATATAAGACTGGTCTTGATTGTACATAATCAATGCAAGATTACCTAATAATAATAATAATAAATAATAATAATAATAATAAATATTCCATTTAGCAACTGCATAGCCGACCTCTCCCTGCATTCTTTTACATGCCAACATCGTATGACATGCGTGTCTTAATTTTTGCCGCCTTTCAAAAATCACTTACCACGACCAAGAGCAAACCTGCAAGCTTGGGATTGGTAGTCCGACACAATAACCACTCACCCACCGTGGCAAGCTATCAATCAATAATTAATAATAATAAAAACAATAAATATTCCATTTAGCGACTACACGGCCGACCTCCCCCTGTGACATTATTCACGGTCTCAGAGTGTGGCAGCCATCTTGCCCATTAGCCCCTGTGCCAGCTCTGACTAACCCCTCCATAAGAATAACATAGAGCTGGTTGCGCGCGGCCGCCATCTTGCCCATTAGCCCCTGTGCCAGCTTCGGCTTATATTCCCTACTTTCCACCAACAACAAATACTACCACTAAAACAGTCTGTCAACAGGCACACTCACATGCACCCTCACACATCACAGTCTACTGAAACAATGAACTATAACTAATAAACAATGCAACTGCTACCAGACACACTCACACACCACAGTCTAATAGAACAATGACCTATATCTAATAAACAAACTAACTACCTACTTACAACTAAAACTAACTACATACTTACTGTACTTTTATTTGAATTGACAATATTTACAAAATGCAATTTAGATAGAAAATACTTAAAAAATGTAATTTAGATTCAAAATTGTCACAAAATGCAATTTAAGGGGGACGTATGCAAAATTGCACTAAGTGAGAAATGGTTTCATTTCGGCTGTATTAAGGTAAATAAGGAGGATTGTGTAGTCGGGAATTGGTTTTTGACGTTTGTAACAGTGTTTTATACGAGTGAATTCATAAGAGAATCTGCGTCTGATACTAGATCGTTCAGTCCATAATATTTCGTATACTGGCGAGGCGAGCAGCAAATTTATGTGAAGTGAGACGAACATTATTAGCACCGTATTGAAGCCATTGATATTTACTAAGCTGCGTGTGTTTATGAACATTGACTCAGTCTTGTGATACAATGTGACCGAGAAAAGCAACTTCTTTGTGAAGAAACTCTGTCTTGTCTAGTTGTATTTTGAGATTTACTTCCCTCAATTTTTGTAACACAAGGGTTAAATATTGTACATGTTCGCTTAGTGACTTGCTGAAGATTTATTATTTCCGATTATTCCCCTTCAGGAGAGCGTGAGAACTTGAGCCAATCACAGCTTCACTTCCTTTTCCTCTCTTCTTTTCTTCCCAAAACCTCTTCATTAGTTCACTGTGCTTTTTATTCCTTTCCTCTGTCCATTTTTTCCCTGATGTGTCTTTCCTTGAAGCTTGTGCAATTTTCGTGTTTCTGATTTTATTTCTAAATTGTTCTCTGTCCTTAATGTCGTCTTCAGAGATTTTAAGTAATTCCATGTCTTCATGTACTTCTTTTATCCAACTGGTCTTTAATTTACTTGCATTCACGATATTGAAAATCTTCTTAGTGAGTCTGTTCTCATCCATCCTATATATGTGTCCATAGAACTGCAGACGTCTCTTCCTAAATTTATCTATAATGGTGTCTGTATTTTCATAAAGTTCCTTTGTTGGTCTCCTGACCCAAATTCCATTACGGAAAACAGCGCCATGGATTTTCCTAAGAATTTTTCGTTCCTGTTTCTCAATATCATGAATTCTTGTCATTCCTCTAATGACGGTGGTTTCTGCCGCGTACAAGGCTTCAGGCAAAACAACTGTGTTATAATGGCGCAGTTTTGCATTGCGAGATACTGCTCTTTTGTTAGAATGATTCCATGTCAGCTTGTACGCCTTCTGCAATTTTACTATTCTATCTGCATTAGAAATTGTGTTCAGTCCTGAGGGTTGGATGGCTTCTCCTAAATATTTGAAGTGAGTGACCTGCGAGATTTTTCCATATTGCGTTCGCAAGGTGATGTTTCCTGTTGATTTGGTATCCATATACTGTGTTTTTTCATAGGAAATATCAAGTCCCGTTTTACTGGACTAACAAGTAAACTAAATATATTGCCTATGATACAGCTTAATTTCACTATATAATCACGAACGAAAACAGAGAGAAATGAACGCAAGTTTGCCGCCAATCACGATGTAAACAACACACGGTACTCCAATTAACACATGTTTCAGACTCTAAGAATATCGATAAATACGGTTAGTCGGCAGTTCCCGCGGAGTATAACTTGAGATAAACCTGTACTCTTCTAATTCCGTAGAAAAATGCTGCTGTCTGGCGCGTAAATAATGAACTAATAATAATAAAGATGGGTGTCAGTTTTCGCAGGATCCGTGGTTACCAATGGATTGTTACCTTGAAAGCGAAAGGATTAAGGGAGAAATTTCTTTTTCCTCAAAAAAATCAATTTTTTCCACCCCTTTGGTCAATGGTTAGTGCTGTCAAAAACTTGACTAAGATAAGTTTTGGGCCATTATCCGAAGAATAGTATAAACTCTGAATGGATTTGAATGTTCACATATTAAGAAAGTTATAACGTGAGAAGGATGGATAATGAAAAAATGCCGAAACAAGTGATACAGAGACGGCTGACTGGAAAGAGAGGACGAGGAAGGTCTAGAGTTCGGTGGATGGATTTGGTTAAGGACAGTGTGAAAGAACGAATGAAAGAACGAAACTTGGAGAGGAGTTCAGTGGTTTAGGAAGGATGATGGACAGAGAGTAAAGTGGAGGGGTATCATATTTGCTCCGACCCAGCTTATGCTGGAAAACGGATGATACGAAAGTTATAGCGATATTTCACTTTATCGAAAAAGGCCCCCCTTAGTCCGATTTTGCCCATTAACAAACACGACTGAGATTTTATAGGGTAATATTTTATGTATACATTTGAAAGCGATTGGTGGAAATTTACTGTAGTTACCGTATCCACAACAAAGTTCTATATACAGATATATAAATTACATATAAACTTTTGAACGGACTGTGGTTCTGGGGTGATGTCAAACTCTGAGATATGTGGAAATTATCTGGAAGTCGAAACATGGTACCCATTGCAATAAGTAGCTTTCTAATGAAATCTACCTGAAACACAGTTGGCTCTGACAGGGAAAGATTTGAATGTCTTCATTGTCATGAACAAGGGAGCAAAATAATTCATAGAAAGAATCCCAAGCAGATTCATCTCCAGAAAAATGGGGTAAATCAATTTTCGGTAAAGTTGGTTTGGGCTTGTGAGTGCCCTCACGGAAAGAAGTTTGTGGTTCGTGAAGGGAACCAAGAACAGAAGCGTCCTTTTTCTGCTCCTCTTCGAGTTGGCGTATTATTTTGAAAGCAGAACCTATGCCTTCGTAATATAGGTTTTCTACTTCGACACGATCTTCTGTTTGATTGAGCATGCAAGTTTCTATTTCAGTTTGAATGTTACAGTAGTTTTCATAAGAACGTTCAAAATCCTTTACACGATGTTTCAACAAATCTAATTGCGCTTCTGAGGGATCTAATTCTTTTATGTACCTTCTGAATCGGGTAATTTGCCCTTTATAGGATGCTCGTTTAGAAGTAAGTTTTTCATCCTTATCCTTATCAGTAGGAGCCATATTAAAGAAAATAGATGAAAATGTAACTCACGAAACTGTGGAACCTTGGAAATGCTGTCAAGCTGTCAAGCTGGCAGAGATGTGCTAGCGAGAATATATCATGGCGATTATTCTGACTTGCTCCACGTCAACCCAGTTCATGTCCTCGCTAGGCTGGACTTGTGGTATATATTTGTGTTTCTCGTCATCCAAGGGGATGGGCGAGATCTGTTGACGTTTCCAGAGTGAAACTGCACCGAGCTTGCCGGACTGAGAGAGATATTTGTGGCAGTGTTGACTCATACAAGACGGGCGCGCTCAAATCAGATAACGTGACTAGTCATTAGTAACAGGCTTGCTTCCTGTACTGCAATTTAAGATGTTTAAAAATTCACAAAACCTGATCGGTTATAATGAGTATTGATTGATTAAATGGGTGCTGTCCATCGTTGTAAGGGAGCATCCGAAATTCGTGTTTGTCTGGCGTCTTATATAAATGTATACATAGTTTTTCAGCCGTTAGGCTTGTATTTTGTTGTTGTTGGTTCAATTTTGGTGTGTTTATTTTTACGCGTCCTTGACCCGTGTCAAGTTAGGGTGCGCGAAGCTATGTTCCCAAATTATGATGAGAGCTTTTTGGGCCAATTTCAGGCATGCTCTTTTTATTCCGTGTGCTCTGGCACCAGCTAGGATCTCAGGGAGATTCTTCATTCTATTAATATTATTAGATCTTGCATGTGTCAGTATTAATTATGGTGTATTAATTAAGGGTGGGTCCCATAGCCGTAGTGTGATTTAAAAGATGCACTCCGTAAGCAACATGGCTGTTTCAATTGTAAACGGACTCGCATCAGTACTCAGTTTCTTATTAACGAGCAGTACACCACACGTTATATAACTTCTTGACCAGAAAATAATGGACGTGTATCCTTATGTTGACGAGTGAGTTCTTACCGCTCAAACGCTTATGTTATGATTTTTATTTATGTGAAGCTTCATTCACATTGTCTTGTTGTGACGAGCGAGTTCCTACCGCTCAGTGTTATTATTATTATTATTATTATTATTATTATTATTATTATTATTTATTAAGGGGGTGAAAGTCAGGGAGGATTTGTTATTATTTATTATTATTATTTATTATTATTATTATTATTATTATTATGCACATACCTTTCAGTCATTAAATTTCTTTTATTCTACTTGTTATTCATTTTATTTCTAGTATAGCCTCTGTCATGAACCTTTCTATTCATTAGAGCATGTTGTTTTAAGCGAACTTTGCTGTGTAACGCAGTCAGGACTGAACACGACCCCGTAGACGACTCTCGACAAAACCATGCTTTATTGAAGGGTGCATAGACAAGCTGGCGCGCCAAGTGGGGCTAGTTCGTTGCTAGTTCACTGCTAGAACACGGTGGATATACAGCATAGATAAACTGGTGTCATACCGTGGAGCGTTTCGTTGTTTTGGGCTTTTCTAGCGGATCATAAACAAGCTGTTACCCTACGTGTGGTGTTTCGCTGTTTTTGACTGTTTGAGATCACCGGAAGTGATATGTTATTAACGTAAATACGGCGAAGAGAAGTACCGCCAAGAAAATGGAATATACAGTAGAATCACGAGTTTGCAAGTTAAAATACGATTCACGTTTTGTTTATTGATGTAATTAGTAAAGTAATGTACGTGAAATCGGGCGCCCATTGATTAAATATAAAATTAGATTTGTTGAGAAAGTCAAACTCATGAATATGTTAGGAGGCTGGTAGCCTTAAATGACAATTAATACTTTGTTAATTGGTCAGTGTTAACATCAGATCTGGGTAGTAATTTATGACTGAATATGTGCGGGGTTAAAAAAAATTATTAAGTAAAAATTAGAACCATTCAGTGATGATTGATTTGCGGGAGTAAAGGGAATAAGTTTAAATGAACTGAATGTGGTCAAATGAAGTAAATGTATGTCAAGAATTATATATGTGCGTGTCAGGGAGACGTTTGCATGCCATCATCCTGTTTTCTCAGTGATCTAGTTTTGTGTGTGATAATGGCGACGGTCGCAGAGATCCAGGCGATTATTGAAAGTGCTACGGCACGAACCCAGAAACTATTAAAAGAACAGAGTGAAAAATTAGACATTAAATTATCTGAACAGAATGCACAATTATCTGAACAGAATGCACAATTATCTGAACAGAATGAGTCATTCCAGGCTCAAATAAATGACACTATAAAATCACAATTAGCGGAACAGAGTGAAAAATTAGACACTAAGATATCTGAACAGAATGCACAATTATCTGAACAGAATGAGTCATTCCAGGCTCAAATGAATGACACTATAAAATCACAATTATCTGAACAGAAGGCACAATTAATTGAACAGTGTAATTCATTACAAGCGCAAGTAAATGAAAATATAAACAAACAATTAGAAGCGCAAGAAAATAGAAATACGAGTCAGTTAGCCACATTATCTGCGGAGATGAAAGAATACACTACACAGCAGATGGTTCAATTCGCGCTTGATGTAAGTAAGAATAATGACAAACAGCTAGGTCAGATACAAAAATTAGAGGATACCTTCAACCGTAAATTAAATGATTTGGACGAAACTGTATTAGCAAAACTAGCTCAGATAGAATTAGCATGCACGGTAAATAACAGTGAGGTTAAAACGGCACAGGATGGTCTTGAAAAGCGATTTGATAAAATGGAGGAGGATTCTACGTTTATCCAGGGACAATTGTCAGCAGTAAATGAAAGCATTACGGGCTTAATAAAGGACATGGATAAATTAGAAATACAATCAGCAGAGCGATGGCAAAACCTAGAATCGGACCAGGATAATTTAAAGAGTACGATAGATGAGAATAATCTACGTCTAGAAGACAGGCTTTAGAAGATAAAATCGAAACAGGAGGACACGAACCAGCAGATGGAAGAAAAACTGGGAGCGATTAAAGATAGCATCAGAAAGGATTGGCGTAAGATGAGCAACGAATCTAAAGAAGAACGGTTAACAATCATAAAGACCGTCGGTGATAATCATACGCGCATTAAAGCACTTGACTAAGAAATCAAGAATAAAATGAAAGAACAGTCGGACAGAATCGTTAAGGCAGAGTTGCGCTCATTAGGGCAGAACACGTTATTTCAGACAGAGCACACTAAAGATAAGGAAGTTGACACAACGAGCCAGGGGGCAATTAGCGCAGAAGGTGGCCACGGACTGACAGGCAGCCCATTAACGACTAACACAGAGGGATTTCACAACAACGTTGGAGGAACTTCTACCCCTCAACATGGCTATCAGCACCCTCAAGTCGTACATGTAATTCGATCAAATGAATTTAAACCTAACAAATTCACAGAAAATTCTGGTGTCACACCGAAGGCGTATCTTAAAGAGATGGATCACTATTTTAATGATAACAATATACCGCCCGCGCGTCATTTAAGACTGATGGAACGATTTCTTTCGGGAAATGTACTTACGTGGTTCTTGAGCTTCAAGTATACTTTCGGAGGGATGGATGATTTCAAGATTGCGTTCCTTAAAAAGTACTGGTCGGCTTCTCTACAACAAAGTCTCAGAATGGAACTTTATTCAAGAAAATATCAGTCGACTCAGCAGACAAAATATTCAGATTTCTTTTCGCTACAATTGTTAAAATTTCGGGATCTGGATCACCCTTTAGAAGAATCGGATCTGGTTATGACGATTGCACGGCAGTTGCCAGTAAATGTTCAGCAGGTGTTAGTCGCAGCAAACGTGCACACAGCGGTTCGAGCCGAACAAATCTTACGTCAGATTGACGAGACAACATATCACTTGCAGCAAAGAGGGGGACGACAGCTGGAACTTGTAAACACAACGGAGGTGGTTAAACCCGCTCATATACACACCAGGTCGCAGGCCACAAATACAAGTGTGTCAACAACACCAAGACGAGGTCAGGAGGGTGACGAAAATAGGTCACACCAGCGTCATGAAAATAATAATGATAGACAGACCCAGGGCAACAATAGGTATCAGCAGCGGGGATATCAACAATGGAGAAATAATAGGAGAAATGAGGGACCCTACAGACGTTATGAAAATAACAATAATGATAATCGACAGTGGCGTGAAAGAAGATATCAGAACCAGGGGGACTATCAGAATTATAGAAATGATTGGAATGACAGGCACGCCGAATCGCAGCGCTACCTGGAAGAATTACACGCTAATGGAGGGGACGAACAAGGACATTGGGAACGTGCAATTAATAGGAGGTCGAATCCAGACACATTTAAAGAAGAAATTGGAGAGGAAGAAAATATACCAGCCAGCCAGGAAGACGAACGAAGCATGCCAGTACGGAGTACGAGAGAACGTAGCCCGGTAGGGAGGAGAAACACCGGTGCGATACGGAAAACGAGTCAATACTAGAAGAAGACGACAGCGAGGAGGAGAAGAAGAGGATGGCAGCAGAACGGAGGAGAAGAAAAGATGGCAGCACGGAGAAATGGAGAGGACCCTTCTGTATTGTACGGAATCTTGGTAACAACGCATACAGAGTGAAAGAATTGAGTACAGGTACAATGTCTGTCTATAACGCGGAGAATTTAATTGTATTTTACTAGTGAACCTTTGGGAACGCAGAAATAATTCTGCAAATTGAATATATGGACGTCCCTTTTACACATCCAACTATACGTGGGTCAGTGAGTACGCCAGTGGAACGAGAAAGTAGAGAACAGTCAGCTGTGGTCAGACACTAATGAGCTCTGACGGTGATGACACAGCGACAGAGCGAGCGAGAGCGATAAGGACATTGGAAAGGGGAGATACTAGCCTTAGGCGATCAGTCAAGCAGGCTGGTTTGCGGAATGTCTGAATGAATGAGGAAGCTGGATGTAAACACGAGCACGTGTTGTGACTCCAACGACAGTGGCGGCTAGACTAGACTGATGAGGGGGAGATTTCTCTAGGATTGGCAGAAATGGATTACAGATGTTATGTATTTGTAAAAAAAATCGACTATTTGTTATGTTCGATTTTTTCCATGCAGGGGGATTGTGAACCCTTTATCCACAGGCTGTATAAAGGATTCTAATAATTATTCATCATCTTTTGATACATTTCTACAGACAACAGATATGAGAGCCAGACGGTGTTGGGATATATTGAGAAATCAGTGGCCAAGAGGACACAATGGTTTAAGCTCCTGTGGTATTTTAGGAAGAAGCATGTATATTCTTGGGACATAGGGCAGGTGCAACTTTTAGCGCGGAAGACGGCTTGGGGACGCACATTATGGCTTGTTACTAGGAAGATTGGCGCCAAGAAGGAAATCGAATGCTACAAAGTAATTGGTCTATCATCATGTTAACCACTCCCTGTTGCTGAAAAATATGTAAAAGCGCGCAAAGACATACAAGAGTCTGGGCCAATAATATCAAGACGCCTTGTTTGAGCGGCAACTCGGCTTGGTAACGCATACTGGTAAATTAACGCGGGAGTTATCTACAGATTAATTCCACGATCGATTCAAGCCGGCTACAGCATATTCGTAACCTCCACACTGCTACGAACTCAATGATACCGATCGCATGCTAGTCTGATAGTTATTATGGAATATTTTTAATATATCCCCTTCCACACCTACCCTAGTCAGTGTCATTTATAAGGATCCAAGATGCTTCGAGGATGATTACTAATTTTTGTACGTCTGAGGACGGAACATATCACTTATTTCGTGCGTCTGAGAACGTAACGTCGATTACTTATTTCTGTGCGTCTGAGGACGTAACACAGAACACTCATTTTGTACGTCTGTGGACGTAAGTTTCATACTCTGCATATTTTCATGTTTGTGAACATGGAACAGTGTCGTCAATTTATAAGTGTAACTTCAGTGATTTATTTATAGTCCCAGCACTATCAGTAGGACCAGTTCATCGAAGTAATTCACCAAATAGACTGTCAAGGAATATAGTACTTGATAGGTGAATATAGTAGGAATTATATCGTGTGTGTATCTGACAAAACTTTATTTAATTCAGCACGTGATGACGTCTAAGAAAGAGAATGGATCTGGGAACCAGCAGGACATTTGCCTGAAGATGTCAATGACCAGATAAACATCTTAAAGGAGATGGCTGCAGACGTATTCCTGGCGCTGTTTAAAGGATTGAGTACCAAATAAATTTATTTATTTATTAAATCAGCTACGGTATTATGGGATATTTTTGTAAATATTTGTTTGCTTGCTTGCTTGCTTGGTAATGTAGATTATTAGTTTTTGTTTTACTGACACATTAAATATGGGACTAGCCGAGCGTTGCGTAATTTATATATATTGTGATTGTAATTGGTTTAACTGTACGGGGCGACACGCGGAGCCCGTGCTCGCTTTCGCTTGCGTAAATCGCGGTCAAGCATTATTATTCGGAGATATGCCTTACAACAAAAATGGAACTGAATTAATTTTTAGATTAAAAATAGAATTTGGAGGGTAAAAGATTATTTGTGAGTAGAATTTTATGACGGATCAGGATTATTTTGATAGTTGCTTTTCAGCAGGTTTGAATGGGATGGCACTTTGCACCCGAGTTTTTGTTGTGTATTTTTGTTAATGTGTCAATGGACGCAGTATTGTTGATCTGTTTTGAGCCGACCCAGTGTGTGTGTTTGAGTGTCAGTCCAAGCTATGGGTGCGTAATGTGATTTTTATGATGTGCTAGCGAGAATATATCATGGCGATTATTCTGACTTGCTCCACGTCAACCCAGTTCATGTCCTCGCGAGGCTGGACTTGTGGTATATATTTGTGTTTCTCGTCATCCAAGGGGATGGGCGAAATCTGTTGACGTTTCCAGAGTGAAACTGCACCGAGCTTGCCGGACTGAGAGAGATATTTGTGGCAGTGTTGACTCATACAAGACGGGCGCGCTCAAATCAGATAACGTGACTAGTCATTAGTAACAGGCTTGCTTCCTGTACTGCAATTTAAGATGTTGTTTAAAAATTCACAAAACCTGATCGGTTATAATGAGTATTGATTGATTAAATGGGTGCTGTCCATCGTTGTAAGGGAGCTTCCGAAATTCGTGTTTGTCTGGCGTCTTATATAAATGTATACATAGTTTTTCAGCCGTTAGGCTTGTATTTTGTTGTTGTTGGTTCAATTTTGGTGTGTTTATTTTTACGCGTCCTTGACCCGTGTCAAGTTAGGGTGCGCGAAGCTATGTTCCCAAGTTATGATGAGAGCTTTTTGGGCCTATTTCTGGCATGCTCTTTTTATTCCGTGTGCTCTGGCACCAGCTAGGATCTCAGGGAGATTCTTCATTCTGTTAATATTATTAGATCTTGCATGTGTCAGTATTAATTATGGTGTATTAATTAAGGGTGGGTCCCATAGCCGTAGTGTGACTTAAAAGATGCACTCCGTAAGCAACATGGCTGTTTCAATTGTAAACGGACTCGCATCAGTACTCAGTTTCTTATTAACGAGCAGTACACCACACGTTATATAACTTCTTGACCAGAAAATAATGGACGTGTATCCTTATGTTGACGAGTGAGTTCTTACCGCTCAAATGCTTATGTTATGATTTTTATTTATGTGAAGCTTCATTCACATTGTCTTGTTGTGACGAGCGAGTTCCTACCGCTCAGTGTTATTATTATTATTATTTATTAAGGGGGTGAAAGTCAGGGAGGATTTGTTATTATTTATTATTATTATTATGCACATACCTTTCAGTCATTAAATTTCTTTTATTCTACTTGTTATTCATTTTATTTCTAGTATAGCCTCTGTCATGAACCTTTCTATTCATTAGAGCATGTTGTTTTAAGCGAACTTTGCTGTGTAACGCAGTCAGGACTGAACACGACCCCGTAGACGACTCTCGACAAAACCATGCTTTATTGAAGGGTGCAGTATGTTATTCTTATTTCGTTATGTGCTTAACATCATCTCGACCCCGAAGATTATTATTAAGTTAAGAATTTAGTTACATTGATCGCCCAACGGTGGGGCTTGTTGTTGTTGGTTGACCCCGACCAATACATGAAGAGATTTGTTACATTGATCGCCCAACGTGGGGTTATTGTTGTTGGTTTACCCCGAACATTACTACTATTTTAGACATGTTTCAAGAAGTAGGATTGAAAATAACATATGATAAGAACCTTTAATGTAAGTAAATCGTTTCGAATAAGCGGGCACAAAAGATAAACAGTTAAGGTACCATCCCATGTTAAAGCTATCGCTAGAATTTCGGGGAAGAGAAAGGATCTAGATAAGGAAAATTGAGCTGCGGAGGATCCTCAGTGCGCTGCAAGTGTAAATATACTCGTACATGTGGCTGTCAATTATAATAAGTTAGTTATGCTGGCCACGGTGGGTGAGTGGTTAACGTGTCGGTCTACTAACCCCATTCATTCATTCATTCAGTGCTGGATTGTACTAAACGGCAGATGGTCCAAATCTTCACACTTTAATTCTTTGAAAAAGTCTATCGTAACGTTGGTACACGGTCGCGAATGATTTTCACCTTTTTCGAGAATTGAAGTTATTGGTTGGGCGGCAACAACTCACCAAAGAGGAAACACTTCAGGAGACTGTTCAGACGTACCCACCTCAGTGGCGGCAGAATGTTTTGCCGAGGGCATTGGAAAGCTGGTGTAACGATACGACAAATGTTTCAATTGTTTTGCCGATTAGGCCTATGTTGAGACATAAGAATAAAACAAGCAAACATTTAGTAGTAAAATCAGTTTGGTATGAGAATCTGTTATTTTTATACTGTGCATCGGAACTTGAAAAAAACAGCTCTCGTATGCATCAGAATTGCCTTGCGATGAATAAGAAAGGCCTGGCAGAACAACTGGAAGCCAAAGAGAGGAAGATCTTGAGAAAGATCTTGGGCCTTGTCAAAGAACAAGGAGAGTACCGAAGACAACACAACGATGAACTATCTCTGCACGTGGAGAAGATAATGGACACCATACGCCAAAGGAGAATCTCTTCCTATGGCCACTTGACACGATGAGCTCTGGAAGATTGTCCAATCGAATCTGTGCCTACTTTGTGGGAATGAAAACCAAAGGGATCTGGTTTACAGAGGTGAAAAAAGGTCTACAAGAACTGGGGATACCACATGAGGACATCTTGGAACGTGACCATTTGAAGAAGAACTTTGAGTAGTAAAGAATTGTCAGCCAAAACTTAAAATGAGGAAGGGCAATATATGGACCGTATAACGGAAGCAAGCGGGAGTGCTGGGCAAATGTGAGGGATCGAGGGAGAATGGAGTTGAAATTACCGAATCGAAAGAATAATAATAATCATGCCTGTGTGGATTTTATCTGTGACATATTAATGGTTGGTTCCTCGCTTTAGGGGCTGCGACAACGCGGTCATGTGAACCCGTGTACTTTGGGTGTGTGCAGAATCTGTCTGATAACCGGTGTTAATTGTGATGTCTGTATTATTGTGTGATGTGGCCTGTTCGCCATCTCTTGATGAATACAGTACTTTTGCATTTGTCAGTTGGCACAGGCTAGAGTAAAAGGTGGCTTTTCACCGATGTCTCTGTCTCACTCATAGCTGTGATTATATGGAAGCTACTGAGGTATGGGTGGTGCTTAGTAATGGCATTCAGGGCACAGTCAGTGCCTGTGAATGCTGTGAAAGGTTCAACTCATAGGGTTAGGACTACTGTTCTGACTCAGTGAGGAAAGCAATGGCAAACTACCTCACTCCTCTTCTTGCCTAGAACACCTCAAAATAGCGCTGCCTTGGGTTTTTGTGGGTATCTACTCACATAACGTAAAGGTGGGTATACACTTGCGCGCCGCACACTGCGCGCGGTGCTTGCGCGGCGCGTGTGTTGCTCGACCAGAATTATTATTTAAACGAACCTCTCGCGATCCATAGGAAACCCACGAACATTCACTAGTCAGTTTGGAGTGTGGTAAATATAATCATGTCTCCGCCGCACGAGGGAAACCTCGCGATTGCGGTGATGAGTGGTGCGGCTGTTTTAATGGCACGTTTGTGCAAAAAGAAAAAGAAACGACGACGACGTTGGCGGCACACTGACATGTTTAAAAAAAGGAATGGTGCGGAGCTAATGATGGACTTGAAGTCACAAGAAAAAATCAGCCAGTATAAGAATTTTACTCGATTGTCACCTTCTGACTTTGAAAATCTGCTGCAGAAGATTGGACACATTTCCAAAGAAGATACATATTTCCGCCCTGCGATATATTTTACTTTTCTCACGCCGGTAGGAAGACAGCAGAGATATCACCTTCTTCTTGCATTGGTCCGCAGATATATCCATCTGAGCTCCTATTTCCCTCCAGGCACCTGCTTTTAGTCGAATGGTTTCTTAAAATGATCCTTATGTTGAGGATTCCACAGAAGAGGCTTTTTGCGATAAACATCGATCAGTTTTATCACAGATTCGTGTGACCACACCATTATCACCACTCAAAACGCTCAAATATTGCAATCAGATGCTCGCGAAAAACAACGAACTTCTCACAATCCCGTCCAAATCTGAACTGCGAACACTCAAAGTGCGCGTGGAAAAAACCGACAGGAGGTGGATCGTCGTGCGCCGCGCGCGCGCAACTTCGAAACCCCGTACTAATCTAGCGAACTTGGTGCGCGCGAGCGGCGCGGCGCGCAAGTGTATACGCACCTTAACGGCGGTACTTTTTGAGGATCCAACCAGCCTTTGGGCTGACTACCTAACAGACAGACATCTCTAATTCAGGTAAGGACTGCAACGATCAATTTCAAGTAGTTCCTACTTTTGCTACCAAATGCTACCATCAACGACACCTAGCTGTGAACTAGATGCCACCGCAACCGGGACCTGGTGGCGAACGTTAGAACTTGATAGAACGTTAATCAAATCTAACCTACACATTTAGCTTCACACAATTGTAGTTTTACATGCCATAAATCTATGACATGGGCCCGCCGGCTTTGCTTCCCCTCCGTAGGAATGCATAATGAGGGATTTTTAACGCGCTTCAAAAATCCGACGAAGCGCCTGACATATTAATGAAACACTCTGTATAAATTAATTTCAATTATTTTTTTCTTTTTTTCCAGATCTCAGCTAAGTAAACGACTGTACCCATTAGCCGATTGTCACTGTATTTCAATTGACTGAGCAAGGGAACCAGCGCCTGATGATGTGAGACACCTCTTCCCTTCTGCTCTTCTCCTAATTGACCGGTTATAATCTCATTTACACACCGTCCACTTCCACTTTGTAGCGGGAACTAACGCAGGTTGCTACACATTATCACATGACCGTTCAATTCTAGAAGCTACAGTACACATTGTCGTATTGATGACTAGCAAGTAGCAACCCACCCCGGCTTCGCCCGGTATCTTTAACGGTTTTACCCAGCGTAAGCTTAAAAGGCGTAGGTTTGTGCCCGCTGATGAGCCATCTTGGTGTCCTAGGCGAAACCCCACACAAGACACAGCACAAACCTACAAAAATTGCTGAGTTTTAATTCACTGGCCGTGAAAGTCAATATACCGTCATTCGTAAAAGGCGTATATTTTTCGATGGCAATGAACTACGACCTATGTCCGTTTTCCGTCTCGGCATAATGGGTTAAAATCACTGACTGTATCATTATATTATGGAGATGCATGTGCAACGAATTCTTGTCAGACGTAATTTAAGAATGGCGAGCTGCATGAAACACAAATCCTCCTGTATTATTGTTTGTACTTTTAATTAAGGTGGAGGTTAGGAAGGAAGCGGCCATGGCCTTAAACTAGGAACCATCCCAGCATTGACCTGAAGTAGAAGTAGGAAACCACGGAAAACCACTTCCAGGAAGGACGAGATAGGAATCGAACCCACCTCTTCTAAGTTTTGTCTCACGAGGCCCAGTGGACCTAGTTACAGCCCTCAAACCAG